>CM077165.1:79485741-80896553 GCA_039583875.1 Platanthera guangdongensis
CGCTAATTTGCATGTGCATAAAAGGAAAGGAAATTAAGGTGGTGGGTCTTCGGTATCGGAGGGTCGATGCACCGATGCCAATACGTTGACTCGGCAAGTGTGGTTAGCACTTCGCCAACAGAGTCCGGTGCGCCATCCGGCAAGAGTACGCAGGAGTCCGCTTCGTGCACCAAGCGTTGAGGCGTACGATAGGTCTGACCGGTAGTGCTTTACTGGTTTAGAGGTGGGCGAGGCCCAACCCACCGCTTCCGTCTGCCACTACGGAGGTATCCTGGGAGGTTACGGCTCCAGAAAGGGGGAACTAAAGGTCTGTGTGCACAGAGTCGGGTGTGTGTGTTGCACTTGCATGTCCATCATACCCACTTGCATGTCATAGCATAATCGTTACCTTTAACCTTGACACCTAAAGTATAAGTGGAATGGGACGCTTATACTTTAGGACCTGCAAAACGACCCCTTAGTCTATAAGCTTGTGTGGCCAAGTTTATAATTAAGGTTAATTTTGATATATATAGTTACTGCTGTTTGATCAACCGACACCCCAACGTATAAATTGGTATGAGACTTTTTATACGATGGAGGCCTTGTAGAAGACCCCTTGGCTTATGTTTTTTCACATAAGTAAAGGTTACTTTTCATATTTCAGCTTATTGTCTTTATATGCTATAGAATTTGCTAGAATAGGACTGCTGCCATCTGCTTTTGATATTCTCCACCTTCAAGTCCTTCCCTTTCTTCCTCTCCGCTCGGTGCCTAGGAGCCATGGGGGAAGGGGCGGGGGATGATAGGACTTAGTCTTTTGACTAACGGTTTTCGAACCGCATTATTTAGGGGATCGTGGAGACCAGTATGGAGGAGCAACCCCAGAGACCGGTGCGCTTGGAGGTGGGGCAGTCTAGCTCCGAGTTCACACAGCCGGGACCATGAGTCTCGACCTCGAGTAGTTTTTCTGCTTCCGCATGAGTGATCTTTTTGTAGTGAGGATATGATGTACCGGGCATAAGCCCGTATTTTACTACTCTGATGTATTATTCTGTAGACACTCCCTTCGTGGAGTTATTTTATTATGACATGTGATTCTCTGTGAACTGCAGTTTCCATTTACTTCTTTATGCTACTTTTCTGTGATCGAAATCGGCCGGCAGAATCGGCGCTTTGTGGTGATGACCCTTCATGGCGTGAAGGAGTCACCGCAAAACGGTGGTTCTGGGCCTAAGACCCCGGTGTCGATAAGAGAAAAAAAAGGGGGTCTTACATATCAAATGGATGTTAAGTCAGCTTTTCTGAATGGAAATCTGAAGGAAGAAGTCTTTGTAGAGCAGCCATCAGGTTTTGTAGATTCTCTTAAACCTGACTATGTATATAGACTTAGAAAGGCTTTGTATGGGTTAAAACAAGCCCCTAGGGCTTGGTATGAAACCCTGTCTAGTTTCCTCATTGAGAACAAATTCTCAAGGGGGAAAATAGACAAGACTCTATTCCTTAGGGAATCCAGAGGCAAGATTATCTTAGTTCAAATATATGTAGATGACATAATATTTGGGTCTACAGAAAGTATTCTTTGCAGAAAGTTTGCAAAACTCATGCAAGGACAATTTGAAATGAGCAGTATGGGGGAACTTAAGTTCTTCTTGGGTCTCCAAGTTAGACAGACTGAAGATGGATTATCCATATGTCAGTCTAAGTTCACCCTAGAATTGATAAGGAAGTATGGTATGGAATCATCCACTACCATGAAAACTCCTATAGGGTCAACAATGTCTCTAAGCAAAGATCATGCAGGGAAACCTGTAGATGAAACTTTGTATAGAGGGATAGTTGGCTCCCTACTGTATTTGACTGCTAGTAGACCAGATATCATGTATGCTACATGTGTCTGTGCTAGGTACCAAGCTTGCCCTAAAGAATCTCATTTGACAGCAGTCAAAAGAATTTGAGATATCTTAAGGGCACACCTTATCTAGGCCTTTGGTACCCTAGGAATGGAGATTTTGAACTGACAGGTTATTCAGATGCAGATTTTGCAGGCTGTAAGGAAGATAGGAAGAGTACCACAGGAACCTGTCAATTTCTAGGTGGAAGGCTGGTGTCATGGAGTAGCAAGAAGCAAACCAATGTGGCTATCTCCACAGCAGAGTCAGAGTATATGGCTGCAGGAAGTTGTTGTGCTCAACTTCTATGGATTCAACATCAGCTAGAAGATTATGATATTCAAGTAAGTAGGACACCTTTATTTTGTGATTCTACTAGTGCTATTTCTATTGCAAATAATCTTGTCTCTCATAGTAGGACTAAGAACATAGAAATAAAATACCATTTTGTAAGAGAATATGTGGAAAAGAAGATATTTCCCTATAGTATGTTAGGACAGATAATCAGTTAGCTGATATGTTTACTAAACCCTTAGATGAAACCAAATTCAATAAGTTTAAAATTGAATTAGGAATGATAAACTTAGAATAGTTTACAAATATTGGCTAAAGTAAAATTGTGTCGACACACAGAGTTGTCTGTGTCGACACATAGAAGTGGTGTCAACATTTCAGAGAAATGGTGTCGACACATCTAGGTAGTCTGTGTCGACACTTCAGAGAATTAGTGTCGACACATGCAGTGTAGGTGTCGACACATCTAGGGTGGTGTCGACACTTAGGATTTACACAGAATTAGTCTAGTAGACTCTCGACTAAGTGTCGAGCTGAGATATATAAGTGTCGACACATATTCTGTCGACTATATTTGTCGACACATAGTTGTCGAGACATTAGAAGTAAGTGCCGACACTTTTCCACAGTGTCGACACAATTTAAGTATTTTGACGCGCCTTTTCACCTTCGATTCTAGAAAGGTATAAATAGGTTTTCCCCCATTGTTTGTCGACACGCTCACCTTAGTTTCGAGACCAAACTTGTGTGTCGACATCTCTCTTCTATAAATTCAAAATTTCTTCAAACCCTAATGGCGCCCAAGCTAGAAGAGAACATTAATGAAGGATATGAGCTCGTGCGACACGCCTTTGATGACGCGGAACCCGAAATCCAAGGTGTGGTAACCCTAATTGCTGAGACTGGCCTAGAGTATCTTGTTTCAGAACCTATCAAGATCTGCGAAGAAGGAAGTTCCTCGAATTCTTGAGTGCAGGAACTCTTGATGATCTGGACTCAAGATTAAGTCCAAAGTTCATGGGGCAAAGGTGAAGGTCACTCATAAAGAGTCTAAGAAAAGTTCTACATCTCCCTAGAACTAAAGAAGAGGAAGATGTATCTGCTTCAAAAACAAGGGAGGCACTAAACATGGTGTGGACTTGATTCAAACCTGAAGATTGGATCAGTGTTAACAGGAAAGAATGAACATACAGGGCAAGTTTTTATCTGAGATAGTTGGCAAGGTAATACTGAGCAGGCCTGGTGGGCATGATAGAATTTCAGTTCACTTGTTCAGTCTGATGACAAGGATAATTTTCAAACTTAATACTGATTGGTCTGCAGTAATGTTTGATAAGATAAAAGAGAGTCTGAAGAAACCCAATCTGGGTAGAATTCTGAGTCTATACTTAGCTGGAAGTATTCCTGAAGTGATGAACCAAGCTGCAGGTTCAAAGATAAACCACATGAGGAGAATGGATGTAAGAATTTTCTCAAGGTGGGATAGAGTGCTGACAAAGGAACTGCCAACTCCAGAAAAGGAAACACCTCAGAAGAAGAAGAAGAAAACAGCCATTGTGGCACCAGAATCCTCAAGTAGCTCAGAGGAGCAAGTGGTGTTTAGTTCAGATGATGGAGAGGATGGCACTGCTGGAAATTCACCAGCAAGATAAGAAGATGCTCAGAGGTAGGGGGAACTACCATCAGCTAGCCCTATTCACCTGGATCCACTCCAGGGGAAGCCTCTACATGTGGATGAGCCAACTTAATTAGAGAGTGAAAGGGCTACCCAAACCATTCTAGAGGTAATTACTGAAGTTAACGATTAAATTTCCCAATTGAGGATGAAGTTTGGACTGAATCATTAGTTGATGTTGATCAGCAAACACAGTTACATAGTGAACCACAAGATGTTGTCATAGAGGACACATCAGTTGCTGATAAAGTAGACTCAGTTGCTCCAGAATAAGAGATTCTCCTGTACAACCTCAGCATGAGTTTACATTAGAAGAGCTATTCCCTGATCTTGTACAGACAGACCTGAGAGAGAGATAGCAGTTGTTGAGGGGAGAAGGTAAATCTTGAAGAAGAGCCTGTAGAGGAGCCTGCTAGACAAGAGACTGAGGAGCTACCAAGGACTTAGAAGGATTTACATCCTAGTCCTAAGGATAGAGTAGATATTGCTAGCACTTCTGCTTCAGAGGATGAAGAGTTTGTTAGAGCCAAAAGAGGAAGTTCCAGGTCTTCAAGAGAAGAAGTCAGAACTACAAGAAAGAACTACAGACAATTGCTCCACAGCCTGCCCCAACTACTGATTATAGTTCTCTGATGGTGGCATTGCAAATTAAGCTAGATGAGCAAAGGAAAGCTTTACAAACTTATATGGATGAAGGTCATAAATCACTTCAATTTGATCTGGCTCAAGACATAAAATCTATAAGATTTAAAGTGAATCAATATAAAAAGGAAATGACTGTCTGCTTCCATAAAGGAGGAAATGCAGTGATCTATCTAGCTACTCATCAAGAGAACATCAAGAAACAGGTTGTTGACATGACAGTCAAATAAGGATATGTCCTGGAAAATCAGCTAAGAATGAATGATAATCTGACTGCTTCTCATAATGCAATTGTCACTGAAATGAAGAATCTAGCTACTGCCCAGACTGCACAAAGTGCTACTGCCAAAGCTGAGTTTGATAAGCAACTCCAAGAAAGCCTACTTGCAGTTCACACTGCTATTGCAGATTCTCAAAAGATTATTACTGACAGGCTCCAAAGGTTAGAACTTTTTTTATAAAGATGGAGTTAACTATTTGAATGCTCAAATCAGATTCCAAAAGATGATCTTAGGGATCACATCGAGAGAGAAGTCATAAAGGGGGAGAGGATACTAGTCAAAGCCGGCTCTGATCATGCAAAATGGATTTCAAACTCTATCAGAGCTACCCTTGGATATCCACCTTTATGTGATGATGATAATGTTGCAGAGTCTGGCATCAATCCTGCATACTTTGGAGGAGAGCAAGCTGAAGTGGCTCAAGTGATATACCCTCCTGCTGATTTTGACATGATACATCAGGAGGTACAGTCTATGTATAGTCCTCCTGAGGGTAATCAGAATGTTATTCTTGAAAAATTGTACAGCCTGTGCCAGAGGTAGTTCTAAAAGAACAAGAGACTCAATTATCTAAGAAAAAGTTCAGAGAGCAAGCTGAATTAAGGCCAGACTTTGAGCAATGGAACCCAACCTCTAGGAATATCATATTAACTGCTTGGAAGGCTGCTAAGGATAATTTCCTAGAGAGAGGCAAATGGTATTCTGACCAGGAGTGGAAGAAACATGAGGCTAGGCAAGAGGCCATAGTACAATACAGAAGGAAGGCTAAATTAGGGAAGCTACCTCCTAATGCACAGGTGCCTAGCAAGTATTTCCCTAAGCCTTATCACTATTTTGAAAGACAGAAGATAAGGGCTGAAGAACAGAAAAAGAAGATCTTAAGGGAAGAAGCCTGCTGATGACAATGAAGCTCCTGTTCAAGCAAAGATTCAATCTGGAAAGGGCATTGTTATCAAGGAACCAAAATAGCCATATGATAGAATTCTTTCTTAAGTTTACAATTTGTAATCATTTGCATTTAACTCTATGTAAACTTTTGATTAATGAAAATGTTTGAAGTTGTAAGAACAATGTTATATGTTCAATCTATTACATTATTTTCTGAGATAATTGTTTATACATGTTCTGTTTATACATGTTTAGTTCTTACCCTGTCATTTAATATTGTTATACATCATATTGAGTATTTGTTATGTATGGTGTATATCATTGACTAAGGGTTATGACTTCTCCAAATAGGGGGAGATTGTTGGGTATATTGGAATATATGTACCAGATTTGAAGAAGCCTCACCCTACTCAATGATATACATCAAGGTGTATTTGATGTGCTTTGAGTTTATTTGTGCAGGTTAAGTAACTGCAGGATTGCAGGAAAAGTTTCTAAGTCCATGTGTCGACACCCAGAAGAAAAGTGTCGAGACTTAAGAAGGCTTGTGTCGACACCTAGAGAAGCTGTGTCGACACTTGGAGTAATTGTGTCGACACCAGGAAGGCAGAGTCGACACCAGAAGAAATGTGTCGACACATACAGGCAGTGTCGACACACAGTGAAGATTTGTCTACATAATCAGTGTCGACACCCAGAGAAACTTTGTCGACATCAAAAGTGTCGACACCAGGAGGTTATGTCGACACTCAGCGAACTTCAACAAAGTTTAAGTACATGTGTCGACACAAAGGAGATGTGTCGACACTCAGCAAAGTTTCAACACATGAAGGCAAGTGTCGACACAAAGGAGATGTGTCGACACTCAGCAAAATTTCGACACAAAGGAGTTCTGTCGACACACAGCAGAAATCAACTAAGTATTGAAGAAGAAGTACTTGCGTCGACAAACTCAATCATTGTCGGCACATTCAACAGAAGGCTTGTGTCGACACATAGGATCAATGTCGACACATTCTGAAGAAGCAGTGTCGAGAAGCTATTACAACAACACAAGGAGTTATGTCGACACCATGAAGGCTAGTGTCGACACTTAGTCTACTTGTGTCGATACTTAGTCTATTTGTGTCGACACATAAAGACTATCTGTCTCGACACTTTCAGACAGTGACAGAGATTTCAAGAAGTGACTGGATGACTTGACAGCTACCATTTCAACCGGTCAACTGCAACTGTCAGAGCTGTCAGAAGGTTGTTAGAAACCGGATCAACCAGTTACCTTAGAGGAAGACTATTTGAAGACCTTTCTCCTTCGACAGAAACAAGGAGTGATCAAGGAATTGAAAAACAATACAACAAGAAGAAGACCTTCAAGAGAACATCTAAGAAGTTGGAGAGAGAGAGCTCCTTCTAAGAAGAACAGCTGTTGAACCAGGCTGAAAATTAAGTTTCAGATTGAGATCTGATTCTCAAGACAGAAGTTGATAGAAGATCATCTTCAGAGGAGACTCAACCCTACTGTGTTCTAATTCAAGAAGCTTTGAAGAAAGCCAAGGGTGGTTGATCTCTGCCTAGTTCTTCCAAGAACTCATCAAGAAGCCAGTCAACTCATCTCTCTCTTTCAGAGTTGTGGTTAAACACTTTGTAAACTTTATTTTCTGTAGGATCCTAAGGGATCTGAGCTGTAAGCCTATTTTATAAAGGCTGAGGTAGGGCTATTGTGCATGAGTGTAGGAGATTTTATTCTCTGAGTGTAGGCCTTGATTGAAGGCTGAGGTAGGGCTGTTTAGCCTGAGTGTAGGTCTTGGTGAAGACTGAGTGGTAAGGCTTTGTGCCTGAGTTGTAGGAGTGGAGTCACTCTGAGCTGTAGGAACCTATTTGTGGTTCTGAGTTGTAAGATCTGAGGATCTGAGAAGAAGTGGAGAAGTTAGGACGAATCTAGTACACTACTAAATAGGCGAAGGGGGAAAGTGGATGTACCCAGACCTTGGGGAACCACTATAAAAATCTGTGTGTACTCTGTGTGTGATTAATTCTGTGATTGTTGTATTATCTGTGCTGAATTGCTATAGAGAATTGCAAATACAGGTCTTATTATTCAGTGTTTCTGCCTGTAATTTTAAAAGGATTAAGTTCACCTATTCACTCCCTCTAGGTGATTAGGTACTATTTCTTTCAGTATACGGGCGTGTACTATGCAATTTTGAGTAGTTTCCTAAAAAATTTTAGGAAACAAATTAAAGTTAAGTGAGAACAAAATTTACAAAAAAGAAGTATTTTATTAAAGAAAATTAACTAAAAATAACATAAATAAACTAAAACGACTTAATTAACGTACATAAAAATATGTATATTTACAACTCATCAAATACCCCCATACTTAAGCTTTTGTTATTCCATAGCAAAAGTTGGAGATATACTTATAAGAAATTAAAGAAATCATAAGTTTAGCTACCGTTTGTTTTAATCGAAAGAAAGATCAAAATAATTATCCGGGTATAAGAGTTAAGTCCTAAATTTTGACAAAAATTTAAATAAAGGAAGAGTTTCCGTTAAAAACTTCTGATATGGTCAAATATATAGCAAAAAAATTTTTATTTATTAGCTTAACAAAAATAGATTGGATTATTGAAACTTTAGCTTAAAAGAATTAAAGAAAATAATGCAATTTACAAATTATGCACTCAAAAAGATTTTAAATTAATTTTAGAATCATTTGAAATTGGCGGAGGGGGATGTTGAGGTTTATGAAGAGGGCTTTGGTTTTTAGAGGCAAGGGTATTTTTTTCGCTCAAACCTCTAATGAATTTTTTGTTTGAATGTGGATATTTAGGAAAACGAGATCTTATTTTCCATAACATAATATTTTTTAAAAAAACTTCATAATAAACCAATGTATATGTATTTGAGTAATGAATTTTATCATCTTACTCTGTAACATATAATCTTTTCAAATATTGGATGTCTATGTTTACGGAATGAAATCTTATTCTCATTGACATGAGATCTTTTAAGGATCAAAATCATGCCAAGTATGACATGAAAAAAAGTAGATAAGTTTTTTTTAGAAAAAAAATAGGTTTAATAAAAAAATTTTGAGAGCAACCTTTATAGATTAAACGTTCCTATATTTCAAAAAAAAGCTTGGAGTAAACATAATTTAAATCTAAGGTTGTTATTTTTTTAATAAAATAAACGTGCAACTATTTAGATAAGTTAGAAGTGGTGCTGAAAACATGTACCATATCTAAATAAAAAATAAAGCATAAGAAATTTTTTAAAATTTAACCCCAGATATCTAAATCTATCAATATCCCATTAATAAACGAATAGTAAACAAAAAATTAATAAAATTCGCTTATAAATAAACACACAACTAGATTTTTGGAGAGCAAAAAGAGGTTAAGAATGAGACATTCGATTTATTTGTTACATAATAAACAATTTTTTGTGTGATTTTAGAGTTTTTATCTTTTTTTGTATTTTTGATTTATTATCTTTTTTTTAGAGTTATTTAATTTTTTGGATTTTTGATTTTCTAATTTTTTTGAGTTTTTAGTTTTATTGATTTTTTTTAACATTTTTATCAATTTATTTATAAGAAAGGGGAGAGAAAGAGGTGTTATTTACAAAGAAGAGAGAGGTGAAAGAGAGATTTTTTTACAAAAAAGATTTATAAAGAAAAAAAACATTTTTTTTGATTTTTTTATTTATAAGTTTTTTATGGAAATTTTTGTTTTGTTTTATGGATTTTTAGGTTTTTGATTATAAAAACAAGAAATTTTTTTTTGAGGTTATAATTTTTATGCATTTTTTGTATTTTTGCTAAGTGCATAATATAAAAAGTGCAAAATAGAAAAACACCCTCACACTTAAACCCAATATTGTCTGCAATGTTGCAATGTAAGTATGTGGACTGATAAGAAATAAAATGCAATATCTACAAAAATATAATGGGAGGGTAGAAGCTTCCCTAAGACGATGTCGCGGAGGACCATATGGAACCATGCATTATTTAGAACAAAGGAAAGAAAAATAATAGAAAAATGAAAAGTTTAATTCGGCCAAAACTTTGCAGGCGGTAGGGGCAGGTGTGTTTGTGACCCATAATCTAACGTCTTAGCTATATGAGCATTACAGATATGTGTTCTCCTAGTACTTACAATAGTGTGAAGCGCGCTGAAGCGAGAAAATAGATATACAATTTTTAATAATAGAAGAATTTTATTTATTTCAAGTGTTTATTATTATTTTTTATTTTATTTATTTTTTTGGTAAAGTTTTGTTGGGTTTTTGAAAAGAAATAAAAGAAGTTAAAACAAAACATAGATACAAAAATTTTTTTGTGGTTTTTAGGAGGGGATTTTTTTTTGCTATAGATTTATACATTTAAGTAACAAATTATTATTATTATATATATATATATTGTGTTTTTAAGTAGGGTTTTTTGTAGTTAGTTATTTTTGTAGTTTTTTGGGTTGTTTAGTTTTTTTATTATTTTTGGTTTTTAGATTTTTTGTCGTTTTTTAGTTTTTTTAGTTTTTTAGATTTTGGAGTTTTTAGATTTTTTTTAGTTTGTTGTTTTTAGATATTTTTTTAAGTTTTATAGTTTTTAAATTTTTAGTTTTAACTTTTTTCTTAGTTTTTTTTTAAAAAAAAATTTAGTGTTTTTTAAGTAATTTTATTATTAGTATTATTATTATTATTAATTTGTTTGGTGGCCGTTGTTATATATATATAGGTAAAAGTAATAGTTCTCCAGAGTTCAAAATAACAACTCGAAAGTTCCCCGGCCACGGCGCCAAAAATATGATGGGGGTTAAAACTCCAAAACTTTTTTAGGACACACTACTAAAAAACAGGCTTTTGGCCAGGGCAAATTTCCCTTGCAAAAAGTCCAAAACCGTGGCAAAAAAGCTTTAGACACATTCTATCCACGGGAAAACCCCGTGGCTAAAGTCGGCGTGGCTAAAAATTTTAAGCCACGGATTGGCTATAGCAAATAGTATTAGCCATGACAAAATTGTCGTGGCTAATATCTTGACTTTTAGCCACGGTTTTAATCCCTGGCTAAAAGTGAACTCATCATTTTTTAAAAAACTATTTGTCATAGTTATAAGCTGTGGTAAATACTAATTTATGTTTTTTTTAAAAAAAACACATTCAAAATACTGTAATGGTTTGTTGAAGATTTTAATTAGTGTTGAAACGCTATGTGACGATGCTGTTGGGGCACAAGAGAACCCCGTGCATGGTTGTTTGTCTATATATAATTATCTTCAATTAATAAAATTAGATCGTAATAATCAAACAACAGTGCCCTGGATGATTAAACATGAAATTTGGCATATAGGTGATTCCTAATTCTTAGCCTGTGTTGGGAAAAGAATTGAGATGCTATGTCTAATTCAATAGAGAAACTCACTTTATATAACGTATGAATAATCTGCGTGTACAAAAAAGTTATGATTTTACAATAAGACATTTCTAATGACATTACTATCATCAGTACTGGCACTCATCACAAAAGAGTTAAATATGTTGACAAGTGACAATATTATGACATAATAACCTTAGCTGAACCATTCTCAGTTTTAGATAAAAATTACAGAAGGCTACTCATTTGACTTCTGAGGATTTGTAATGTCCTGATGTAACGCCCCTAGCCGATACAACGTGACGATGTCACGGCTCCACTCTAGGAGATGCTACCGGGCTGCAGCCCAAGCACCCCAACCCCTCTCCCTCCACAGGCGGGTTGTTGGTGGCCACAGTCTCCCTTTGATGAGCAAACTCGACAGTTAACTTGGGTCGTACGGGGACTTCACAGGCGGTCACCCATCCCAGTACTACTCTCGCCCAAGCACGCTTAACTATGGAGTTCCTTCACATCTTATCACCAATTTAGCTGCTTGGGCGAGAGTAGTACTGGGATGGGTGACCACTTGGGAAGTCCCCGTACGACCCAAGTTAACTATCGAGTTCTCTCATCAAAGGGAGGCTTTGGCCACCAACAACCCGCCGGTGGGCTGGAGAGGGGTTGGGGTGCTTGGGCTGTAGCCCGGTAACCAGAACCGGACCAGGTGGAAATTAGAGTACACGCTGGGCGCGGGGACGTTACAATAAAAAGTGCACTTTTATTGTAACGACCCTAGCCGATACAACGTGACGATGTCACGGCTCCGCTAGCTCTAGGCGACGCTACCGGGCTGCAGTCCAAGCACCCCAACCCCTCTCCATCCCACTAGAGGTTGTTGGTGGCCACAACCTCCCTTTGTTGAGTGAACTCGACAGTTAAGCTGGGCCGTACGGGGACTTCCCAGGAGGTCACCCATCCATAGTTAAGCGTGCTTGGGCGAGAGTAGTACTGAGATGGGTGACCTCCTGGGAAGTCCCTATACGGCCCAGCTTAACTGTCGAGTTCGCTCATCAAAGGGAGGTTGTGGCCACCAACAACCGGTAGTGGGCTGGAGAGGGGTTGGGGTGCTTGGGCTGCAGCCCGGTAGCATCGCCTAGAGCTATCAGAGCCGTGACATCATCACATTGTATCGGCTAGGGTCGTTACACCTGGTCTGTTGGTTTAGAAGGATGATCAATTTTTTCTTATGTAGGTGTGCTATGTTCTACTAGCTCCATAGAACTTTCATGTGCAGTATCAAGTGCTGCAAAATCTACACCAGCATTTAGTATTTCATTATACTTTCCAAATTGAACAACCATCCCATCTCGCATGACCTGAACATTTTATAGACATTAAACTATGGCATCATATGTGTGTAAACTCGAAAACACTTAACAGTAGCAAGTAATTCACAGATTAATGGTTTATAGTTGCATCTACAGGAAAAAAACATGCTAGTAATTTCACAAATAAAACAAAAGAACATTGATGGCGATTTCTACGCTATTGTCCTCAACAAGTACATTTCATGTAAAGCTTAATAAGAAATTCAATAAAAATGAACTTTTAAATGGTTAAGCAAAATAATAGAAACTATGAAATAGCTCGATATTTTACACGAACTGAAATTATTCGAGTCATTCAAGCCATCTAAAATCAATTTTCGAGTCCATTTTGAGCTTGATCCGGCTCGCTCAAAATATGATTTGAGTCGACACAGTTTTGACTTCAAATCTAACTCAACTAGAACTCAATTTCGAGTCGGTTGAACCATAAGCGGACAACTATGTAACAAAGGAAATCAGGAAAGAAATAAAATGTAAAATGCTAAACTATAACATATTTCAAGCCAAACTCAAGAATTTAAATTTCAAACCGAGCCTATCTCGTCTGAACTTTGACTTGATATTAGCCGTAATACTAATGACCGCCGTGTCATTAAAATGTTATCATACTAGAACTATATCACATACCAAAATGAGATCTGCATTGTGAAGAAAATCTACTTGGTGCGTAACAAGTATAACTGACTTGCCCATGAGAGCACCTCTTACGCATTCCTGCATAGAAAATATATTAGTTTTATCATCAGATCCCACTGAAAAACTGTAGCATAACTATCTTATTTTTGCAAGTTTGTAAGAATCCTAAACCACAAGAATGACAAAACTGGACCAATCACACAACAAACTATATAGGACTGGCATAGGTCGAGATGTCATGCTATAAACAGAATTAACTAATGAACTTCAGAATAAATGTCAATTTCACTCTTAAGATTAAATTTATAGCATCCATGTAGCATAGAAAACTTATGACTATTTCATTCTGCATTTCTTACTATAACTATGTTGTTATGTCAGAATTTAGCATAAATATGCTAATTAAATATTAACCACTTGAAATTTTACCTTGAAGATCTCTGAGCCAGTTTGAGCATCTACAGCACTGAAGACATCATCAAGAAGATTTATATCAGAATCCTGATAAATAGCCCTGGCCAGTTGTATCCGCTGCTTCTGACTGCCACTAAGATTTATTCCTCTCTCTCCTATCTCTGTCTGGTCTCCAAACTCCATTATTTCTAAATCTTTAACCAAAAAACATGCTCAGATCACTTCCTCATACTTTTTCCGGTGTAGGGGCAGACCGAATAAGATATTTTCCTGAATAGTTCCACTTTGTATTCAAGATGTCTGCGCAACATAAGCTGTGCTTCCACAAATTCTAACCTGAGATAAAAAAAGGACTTTAAAATTGTAGCATATATGACTATTAAGTCAAATCCTTCCAAATTTTAGAAATAATTGTTTGGAAGAACAGTTAGCCACGATTTTTTGCTTAGAAAAAGCGGATTTGGATTTATTTAGTAAGATGAGGTGCACAGATTTATTATTTGGATAAAAAACAGTTGAAATCGAGCTTTAATGAAAGGAGGCAAGTGCACCTATCGCGTGTAGTACAAGATATTCTGGTGAGGAACATCGTGATCGTATTGTTCTTGGGGACATGTTGATTATATCAACTCTTCCCTGAAGGGGACTATTATTTTACCGAAAATTTATCTTGCCGGGATATTATTTATATATATAAAAAGCAAAAAATAAAAGCATTAAAATAGAGCCGACGAATAACTTAGCGCAACTGTATCTAAAAGAATTTGAACTAAAATAAACTTTGAATAAAAAGAGATCATTAATTTAAAATTACTTAAGGCGGACACTTGGCCTTGGAGGTTCCACAAAAATGAGATCACCTATCTCTAGGACTATCGCTCACCTGAACATTAAGACTATTTGACCGGGCTCTCGTCCGACGAAAGATTCCTCTGTAAGACCCCTCCCCTTACCAAGGAGGCTCCCAGTCTTTTGCCCAGAACCGCCGTCTTACGGTGGCACTAACACACGGGTTAGTCGACACCGCAACACGCCGATTCTGCCGGCTAGAATGATCACATATCCTGTTGGCCAAAAGAGAGTAAGAAGTATAGCAGTAATGTAGAAATGAACTACAAATCAGTCCACAGTCACAGTAGATATCATATAATAAAATGAAAGTATATCCATCCACAATGAGTAGCAATAATAAGAAGACTAAAAGGGCTTACGCCCTATACATAAATATCAACTCTCCTCACACAATAAAATGCGGAAGCAAAACTATCCTCAGAGAACTCGTCCTACCTGACGTCAGGCTGCAGTAGACGTAGTAGGTGGTGGTGGTATCAACTCCTCACGTCCTGTCACCTCGTCCTGCCGGTCGTGCTGGTGCTCCATCTGTTCGAGCTCTCAAAATAGTTTGGTCGCCGACCTTTAGTCAAAAAGACTAAGTCGTTTCCTCCGCACCTCGCCCCGCAACTCCTAGGCACCTTGCGGGAGGACGAAGCGGAGGACAACAAGGGGTAACAATTGGGAAGCAGGTGACAAGGAATCTATGCTACCAAGTATGAATGTAAACAGTAAATCTACACTAGCAGTTCTATGTATATAGTCCAAATGTATAAGCATGTACAATACAAGAGTAACTAAAACTAGAAATAAGTAAGTGTAGTAAATAAAATATAAAAATCTACTGTTAATATACATTATAGAAGTATCCTAACTTATATGAGTGCTCATACAAACATATAAGTTAGAGTTTCCAAAATTAACTTATCATATAAAAGAGCTCATACTAATTTATATGATAAGGATCCATGAAGCGTGTAACACCCCCATCCGTCGTATGGCATATAACAGAAGGTGCAGCTAGAACTCGACGCCATATACCACGGACAGACGGGAGGGTTACGTATTAATAACCAAACATTCTAATTAAGACAACTCGTCCAACACAGAGCATTCTAGCGGAAGCTTTTAAATAGTTGAAAGAACCCAAAACTTAAATCCATAATCATGAATGTCCACATCCACACAACATGAATGAAACCCAAATACACTGAAAGGGTATACGCCCTTATGTCCGTACAAATAGTTCACTTAACAAATAGTGTCTTACATACATCGGCTCGCAGGCCGTCCACACATGACAAAATAAAAACAACTATTCGCTAAGGCCTTCGAGGGACAGCACGACAACATGGGCTCCAGCCCGCTATTTTTCACTCGACTCCGCAGCACCTGCAAGCAACATTCCACCGCACGGTGGCAAACAATCCAACGGTCAGCAAAAGTCGACCAAATTATAACGACCCCGCCCCTTTCTCGGGACGGCGGTGCTCCTTCCCTCCATATCATTGGCCCAGCTAAACAATTATGTAAAAACATACTTCGCCACAGGTGTATGCTCGCACGGCCAAATACCCCGTGCACTCAGGGCACATTAACGGTGAATCCTGACACTTCAGCGTCTTCACCACCATCCCCAAGATGGCAACACCATGAGAATTTCAGCCTTCCTGACCACTGTCTAAGGCTCCCGACTATGCCAACGGCCAGTCCCCTTTTCAGGTCTCTCGCACCGAACCACATAGCCCAGGTCCATTTCCACTTGCCCGTTGCTCAACCGTATAGTTCACCTTAAGACGTACGCACGGGCCAAGCTTCTCTCGGATCCTAACATTCCAAACAATCACATAACCCAGTTATGTTCAAGGTCGGTTCCCAGGCCGCCAAGTTAGCAGAACAACGATTCCGCTCAGTTTTCCGGGTGCGCCTTGGAGCTAACCTCCAACGATACCTGCTGCAATCTACCGCGTAGAAAACCAAAAACCCCAAAGCACGGAGTCTTCTCCGGCAAATCATAACAAATGCAACATCACCGATCCAAACCAACATGTCCGGGTAGGCTTCACACACAATGCCTATGCCCGTACTTCGATTCCGGACTCTATATGCAACACAAGGGGGACTATTCCCGTCAACCCCAAGGAACACCGCACACTCGCCGCACACTCGCGGGTGCGGGTTTTCCCTATGCAAAAAGGAAGAGCTTCACAAGCTCAAGTAGAGAATCGTTACCTTTGTATTCCGCTTTGGCGCCATGGAAAAACTACACGGATGGAAATCTTCGCAACGAACTTTCCTCCACGGATCCGCTCTCAGATCTCAAAACGGAGCTCCGACGCTCCTCTGCCGGCCGGAATCCTCCTCCTTCTTCCTCCTTGCACTAACTCCTTGGAAAGAGAAAGCTTTGGAGAGAAATGAAGGATTCAACTCCCATTCACAGCCTTAACAGAGCAGCAAACCACCTGGGCCGTTGGATCTTAATTAAATAAAACGAACGGCTCCGAACTACAAAAAATCAACAAACCTGGGCCGAACACAGCTTGGCACACGGCCGTGTCCCAGGCCGTGTGCCTCGATCCAGGCACGATCATCGAACACAGAGACTCACACGGGCTTAGACACGCTCGTGTCTCACTCAACACGCCCGTGTCCGGGGGCGTGTCACACATAACCGCCACGCCAACCGACACGACCCAATGGAACACGGGTACTAACACGGGTAAGCACACGCCCGTGTCAAATGACACGCCCCTGTCATTAAACCGTGTTCCTTGTCGTGTCCTTCTCGGGATAAAATCGGCCAAAACACCACGCCAGACACGGCCTTGGACACGCCTGTGTCCTAGGTCGTGTACCCCTATACAGGCACCAAAAATCCCTTTTTACGCGACCAACGCAAATACAATTTTTGGGCGTTACAAATCTCCCCCACTTGAGGAATTTCGTCCCGAAATTAAGTAAAGGTACACAAAATTACAAGTTACCTGAATGGAATAACTCGGGGTATTCTTCCAACATAGTTTGCTCTCGCTCCCAAGAAAGCTCCTCACGTCAGCAATTATCCCAACGGACTTTAACCATTCGGATATCCTTGTTGCGGAATCACTTGACTTCAACGTCTTCTATACATATAGGATTGACCTTTGTCGTCAACTCGTAATCAACTGGCACTTGATCAATCACAACTATCTGCGAAGGCTCTTGCACCGCCTTACGCAACACTGATACGTGGAACACATCATGTAGCCCACTCAACTCCACCGACAGCTTCAACCTATACGCTACTTCGCCAACATGCTCTAGGATCTCAAATGGTCCAAGGTATCTCGGACTCAGCTTCTTCAAGCGTCGAACCCGCGAGACACCCTTGAACGGTTTAATTTTCAAGTACACCCAGTCGCCAACACTGAACTCCACGTTCCTATGATTGGAGTTATAGTACTTTGACTGTCTATCCTGAGCGATCTTCAACCATTCCTGAACTGTCTGTATCACTGAAGTGGCATCTTCCACCGCTTGACGTTTGTAAAGCTTCGACTCGCCCGTCTCCAACCAAGACAACGACGTGCGACACTTTCTCCCGTACAAGTCTTCGAAAGGCGCCATTCCAATACTCGCCTGAAAGTTATTGGTATACGCAAACTCCACCAGGTACAGGTGATTTTCCCACTGCTTTCCAAAATATAAGACGCACATGCGAAGCATGTCCTCTAACGTCCAGTTGACCCTCTCGGTTTGGCCATCTGTCTGCGGATGAAAGGCTGTGCTGAACTTTAGCTTAGTACCCAACAAACTATGCACCAACCTCCAGTCCATCTCATCACTAACTACTGCGGGGCAAACCATGCAACCGCACAATATTCTCCACATAGAGTTTGGCCAACCTTTCCACCGGATCTTCCTTCCTGATCGGGATGAAGTGCGACACCTTTGTCAACCTATCTACGACCACCCAGATGGCGTCGTTTCTTCTCTGCGACTTCGGCAAACCATGCACAAAATCCATAGATATGTCGTCAAATTTCCATTCCGGGATAGGCAAGGACTTTAGGAAACCTCCGGGCTTCTGGCACTCTGCCTTCACCAAGGCACAAGTTTGGCACTTGGCCACATAGAATGCTACATCCTTCCTCAATCCTGGCCACCAAAATAATTTCTTCATGTCTCTATACATCTTCGTGCTTCCCGGGTGGATTGAGTACTTGGTATGATGAGCCTCATACATCAACTCCTCCCGAAGATTATCCGCACTAGGAACACATAGGCGACCGTCCTTCCATAGCAACCCATCCTCAACAACAAACTGGGAATTTGACCCATCCAATGATTCATCCAATATCTGCTTCATACTGTTATCCTGAATCAAAGCCCGCCGAACTCTATCAGCTAGGTCACACTGCACTTCGGTCCAAAATAGTTTCGCCTCAGTACTAGACTGCTTATCGACACAAGATATCTCCAAAGCCTCCAACTCACGGACCAATCTCTCATCATGTACCGATAACCAGTTGGCCGGTGCAGGAACCTTACGACTCAACGCAACCGCCACTACATTACCTTTCCCTAGCACATAATGTATCTTGAAGGTGTAGTCCCCTAGGAACTCCATCTACCTCTGCTGCCTCATGTTCAGATCATTTTGATCTAACAGGTACCTCAAGCTCTTATGATCGGTGTATATATCGACTTTCACACCGTACAGATAGTACCTCCACATCTTTAAAACAAACATCACGGTCGCTAACACCAAGTCATGGACCGGATAATTTCTCTCGTGAGCCTTCAATTGTCGTGAACCGTAGGCTATCACGCTCCCATGCTGTAGCAGAACACAACCCAAACCACTACCCGAAGCATCACTATAGATGTCGAACCCTTCGGTTCCGCTTGGGGAACATAAAATAGGCGTTGTGGTCAACCGCCTCTTCAACTCTTCAAAAGCCTGTTGGCACTCCGAAGACCACACAAACTTCTGATTTTTCCTAGTCAAAGTCGTGAGTGGTAGCGCTATCCGCGAAAAATTCTCTACGAAGCGCCTGTAGTAGCCAGCAAGCCCCAGAAAGCTCCAAACCTCCGCCACTATAGTCAAAGCAGGCCACTACCGTATCGCCACTATCTTCGTCGGATCCACAGCTATCCCTTCTCCACTAACAACATGGCCAAGGAACGCTATCGAGGATAACCAGAACTCACACTTGGAGAACTTAGCATACAACTGGTTTCTCCTCAACATCTCCAACACCATGTGCAGGTGATTGTAGTGATCCTCTTCACACTGCGAATATATCAGGATATCGTCGATAAATACTATCACAAAATGGTCCAGGTACTCTCTGAACGTCCTGTTCATCAGATCCATAAACACGGATGGCGCATTGGTCAAACCAAACGGCATGACCATGAACTCGTAATGCCCAAACCGCATACTGAATGCTGTCTTTAGGATGTCGCTCTCCCTTATCCTCAATTGGTAGTAACCGGACTTCAGATCTAAATTCGAATATACCGTTGACCCAACCAACTGATCAAATAGATCGTCAATTCTCGGGATCAGATACTTATTCTTTTCCGTAAGCTTGTTCTATTCCGGGTAGTCGATACAAAGCCGCAAGCTCCCATCTTTCTTCTTAACGAAGAGAACCGGTGTGCTCCAAGGCGACGAACTTGGATGCACATAACCTTGATCTTACAACTCTTGCAGTTGCACCTTCAACTCTGCCATCTCTTTTGGCGCTATTCGATAGGGGGAGCGTGACACCGGTTTGGCACCCGGTACCAGCTCTATAGTAAAGTCTATCTCCCGCTGAGGAGGAGCTCCTGGGAGATCATCTGGAAACACATCAGGATACTCGGACACAACTAGGATACTGTCCAGACTAGGCATAGGCGTTGAAGCCTGCACTAATGTGACAAACAGCTCTGCCTCAGACCGAACTGCCTTAATCACCTGAAGGGCCGACAACAAAACTTTCTCAGAACCCTTCATGCCCGCAAACGTAGTCTCATGTTCAGAATTTAATCCCAACCTAACCTCCTTTCGGTTGCAATCAATGTAAGCTCGCTGCTCCAAGAGCCAGTCCATACCAAAGATTATATCGAACTCTACTAACGATAGAATTAACGCTCGTAGTCCTTTGCTTAGCTTCCCTTATCATGATAAGCTGCTCATAAGACTTGAGCTTTTCCAACAAGGTTTTAGTGGAAATCTCATTAGGGCTTCTGGCTTACTTGATTGGCCAGATCCTAGAGTCTCATGTGCTTGGGAAGTACATAAGAATCTTGTCATTGACTTTCTTCAATGAGATGTCCTTATCAAGAGTTTTTAGCTCATTGATGATGAGGCCAAGTCTGGTGTACATCTCAGCATCTGATTCAAATTCACCCTTCTTGAAATTCTCATATTGAGAAATCAAGTGGGATCTTCTGTCCTTTCTTTCATATGTTGAACCAGCAACAAAAGCATTTAGGGAATCCCAAGTATCCTTAGCTAAAGAGAATTCAACAACTTTCTGGAATATATCATCAGACATTGTTTGAGGAAAAATGTTCATGCCTTTGGCATCTGTAATTTTCAGCTTCTTCTAAGCATCAGTCCACTCAGGCATGGGTTCGATCCCCGCATCTGCAAAAACCCGCCATATTGAGAAACAGGTACGAAGATGGGTTTGGGTGGCACGGACTGCAGTCCTGTGACGGGGCACCGGGGCGAGACACGCTATGCGGCCCATTCGGGTGCGGTAGCCTCTGAGCTCTAAACCGGGACGTTACATAAATGTGCACTTTTTATGTAACGTTCCAGCCCACCAGATTATCTACCGGCCCACCGGGCGCGTTACACAAGGCTGGAGCCCAATACACCCCAACGCCTCTCCCGCCTGTTTCTCAGCAAGGTGCGTTGTTGGGGCTAGGTATCGAACCCTCAACCCTTGATAACACACTCTTCTAGTAGTGGATATCACCAACTGAGCTGCAGCTCAGTTGGTGATAGCCACTGTTGGAAGAGTGTGTTATCAAGGGTTGAGGCTTCGATACCTAGCCCCAACAACGCGCCTTGCTGAGAAACAGGCGGGAGAGGCGTTGGGGTGTATTGGGCTGCAGCCCTGTGTAACGCGCCCGGTGGCCCGGTAGATAATCCGGTGGGCCGGAACGTTACATAAAAAAAGCTCAGCTGGTGATGAGGACTGTGGAAGGTGCCTTATCAAGGCGGCGTGGGTTCGAAACCCCGCGTCTGCAAAAACCCACCGTATTGAGAAATAGGTGCGGAGATATGTTTGGATGGCACGGACTGCAGTACTGTAACGGGGCACCGGGGCGAGACACGCTATGCGGCCCATTCGGGTGCGGTAGCCTTTGAGCTCTAAACTGGGACGTTACAAAAAAGTGTACGTTTATGTAATGTCCCGATTTAGAGCTCAGAGGCTACCGCACCCAAATGGGCCGCATAGTGTGTCTCGCCCCGGTGCCCCATTATAGGACTGCAGTCTGTGCCACCCAAAACCATCTCCGCACCTGTTTCTCAATACGGCGGGTTTTTGCAGACGCGGGGATTCGAACCCACGCCGCCTTGATAAGGCACCTTCCACAGTCCTCATCACCAGCTGAGCTGCAGCTCTATTGGTGATGAGGACTGTGGAAGGTGCCTTATCAAGGCGGCGTGGGTTCGAATCCCCGCGTCTGCAAAAACCCGTCGTATTGAGAAATAGGTGCAGAGATGGGTTTGTGTGGCACTGACTGCAGTCCTGTAACGGGGCACCGGGGCGAGACACGCTATGTGGCCCATTCGGGTGCGTTAGCCTCTGAGCTCTAAACCGGGTCGTTACAGCTAATCCCCGTGAACCCGCCATTTGCGGACTCGGGGTTGTACCTGGACCCTCTTGCTCGCGAGAAGGCAGCGACAGCGGCCTGCCGAGACGAGGCGGCCTTCTCCAAACCCTCATCTAGAAAGAGGTGGCCTGAGGATGCGGGGTCGAGCCCGCCCCATCGCCAACAATTACCCAAAAAGATAAGGATAGCCGTGCTGGCTCCGCGGGCGAAACAACATCAAAGCCCCAAATACATGAGCTCGCACGAGGTCTTCCTCGATGGGTCGTCGGAGAGCCCGCTCAACGAGACCACCAGAAAGAGTCAGGGAGGTGGCGAGACCCCTGCTCCTCCCGAGAAGACCCCCGCTCCCCCTGCGGCAAGAAGGACAGCTCGTGAGCCCGCCGCGCCGAAGGAACATCCCCTCTTCGGCTTTGGGGGGAAGTGGAAGGACTTGGCGGGCGAGCCGATGGTCCAATGGGATGAGGCGGCCCACCACGTCTCCCTATCTACCCTCCACCCCTCCTGGGCTGACCTCGAGCCCGCCACTGGTCATGCCTACGCCCTTGGCTTCGGCCTTTATGGCTGCGAGGACGTCGAGACCTACAAGGGAGTTCCCCTACGACAGCTGGGCCATGACGGCCTGCAGGCGCATATGCGGGCTATGGAGCTCCACCACATGGTGGTCCGCCGCAGCTTCAACCTCTGCAACCTCCTCCAAAAGGCCGAGCAAGAGCGCGATGTCACCAAGGACAAGGCCGTCGACTTGGCGAGGCAGCTCGACATTGTCGAGAATCTTCTTACCCTGGCCGCCGGCAGAATGGTAATCATCAAGCTGTTGCCTATCTTTTTCCCTTAGGATCTTTTCTTTGTAGTTGTTGCTAATACATTTCTCTATCAAGATGCCAAGGCCGCTGGAGAGTTGCGAGCTCGCGCCGCTGGGTAGGAAGAGGAGATTTGCCAGCTGCGCGCCCGCCTTGCTTAACTGGAGGGGACAAACGCAAAGCTGACAGAGGAGAACACGAGCCTCAGCCGCGAGGCCCGCCTCCAGGCTGAAATCTTCTTCCCGGCTCGCGCCGTCAAGCCCAACTTCCCCTACAAATCCCAAGGATTTTAGGCGAGGCCTACCTCACCGAAAGGCTGTGGATCAACACCATCGAGGCCGCCGAATGTACCCTCCAGATGATGAAGGACACTGGAGTGCTGGTGGAGGGGTGCGAGGAGATCTCAGTCAGGGACCTGATGTCGAGCTTGTTCTTGGCGACGCCGCCTAGCGAGAAGGAGGACAACCTTGACGTGCTCTTTGGGAAAAGTTTTCAGGACCCGTCCGGTGGAGGGGAAGAGGATCGTCAATCCGACGAGGGGGGCAAGGGCTAATTGTAAATATTATGTATATATATATATATATATTGTTTTCTCGCCGAGGCGAGCTCCACATGTAAACATTACTGTTTAATGAAACACATTTTTGATGATAACCTTGGCCATTTTTTTCTCTTTTTTCTGTGTGTTTGTTGTGTTTTGCATGCCCGCGAGCCCTTCCCTTGGCGATCTCGCATAGATAGATTTTGCGAGTAGGACCGTCGTTAGGACTCGCCCTGAGAGCACATTTTGAGAGCTTACTAATTCTTAGGATTAGCCCCAGCTCGCTCGTGAGCTGCCCATAACCTTATCAATATAAGACCAAATTCACTAAATTTTCCCAAGTAAAAAAGTGGGTGGCGAGGAGTCCTGGCGGGATCCACCTCCCTTCAGCGAGGTCCAAGGGCCTGGCTCGCCACCCTTCTGCCGAGGCCGAGCTGAGTTGGCGAGCTCGGACTCGCCTATTCCGCGCTCTTCTATCTTAATCTTAGAAGAAGAGCCAAGCTTGTTAGACACTATCTGGAGAGTGTAGGACTTCCCTGAGTGACTTCTAGCCCTGTTAGCTAGGTGAGAGCCTGATAGCGGGATTTGCTCGGGTCCAGGGTGGACACCATCGAGTGACTTCCAGCCCTGTCAGCTAAGTGAGAGCCTGACAGCGGGATCTGCTCGGGGTCCAGGGTTGACACCATCGAGTGACTTACATCCCTGTCAGCTAAGTGAGCCTAATAGCGGGATCTGCTAGGGGTCCAAGGATGACAACGAGTCACTTCCAGCCCTGCCAGCTAGGTGAGAGCCTGACAGCGGTATCTGCTCGGGGTCCATGGTTGACATCGGCTGACTTCCAGCCCTGCCAGCTAGGTGAGAGCCTGACATCGGGATCTGCTCGGGGTCTAGGGTTGACATCGAGTGACTTGCAGCCCTGCCAGCTAGGTGCGAGCCTGATAGCGGGATCTGCTCGGGGTCCAAGGCTGACACCATCGAGTGACTTCCCGCCCTGTTAGCTAAGAGAGATCCTGACAGCGGGATTTGCTCGGAGTCTAAGGATGACACCGAGTGACTTCCAGCACTACCATCTAGGTGAGAGCCTGACAGCGGGATCTGCTCGGGGTCCAAGTACACTTCGTCCTTTTGTCAAAACTATAGTTACAGGAGTGGCATGTCAACGAATTTTATTGAGAATCAAAGTACCGCTTACATGTTTTTAAGTAAAAACGTGCTTCAAGTCGTCATCACTCCGGGTGAGACTTAGGGTCTCGCCCTCCACATTTTGGAGCCGATACCCTCCTGATTACAATGCCTCTTTTATGATGAATGTGCCTTGCCAGCTGGGGTTGAGCTTTCCCACGGTTGCCAACCTTCCCGCTGCATCCACTTTCTTTAGCACCAAGTACCCTTCCGCAAACTGCTTGACTCTGACGTGCTTGTCAAAGTACTTGGACATCCTCCTCTTCACCTCCTCCTTTCGGATGGCGGAAAGGTCCCGCAGCACTTCCACCATGTCAAGAGAGAGCCGCAACTCTTCCTCGTTCTCGACTTGCCATTCTTCCCTGCCATCCCCGGCCGCGATGACTCGAGGCATTTGGACTTCAAATTCTACGGGGACCACATCCTCGCACCCTTGGGAGAGCTTGAAGGGGGTCTCTCTCGTAGCTGTGTTGGGGGTGGTCCTCAGGGCCCAGAGAAATGCGGTAAGCTGATCCACCCAGCTCCCCTTCAGTTTTTTCACTTTCTTCTTTAGGAGTTGTTGGGTACATTGGAAAATGTGTACCAGATTTGAAGAAGCCTCACCCTACTCAATGATATGCATCAATGTGTATTTGATGTGTTTTGAGTTTATATGTGCTGGTTAAGTAAATGCAGGAATGTAGAAAAGTTTCTAAGTCCATATGTCGACACCTAGAGAAGCAGTGTCGACACCTATGAAGGCTTGTGTCGACACTGGAGAAAAGCTGTGTCGAAACTTGGAGTTAGTTGTGTCGACACCATGAAAGGCTTTGTCGCCAGCAGAAGAAATTGTGTCGACACCAGGAGACAGTGTCGACACACAGAGAAGTATTGTCGACATCAATTGTGTCGACACCAAAAGTCAGTGTCGACACACAGGAATACTTAGTCGACATCAATTGTGTCGACACCAAAAGGCAGTGTCAACACATTGAAGACTTTGTCAACATACTGCAGAATTTCAACAATGTTAAAGAAAATAAGTATTTGTGTCGACACACAGAGGCAGTGTCGACACACAGAAGACTTTGTCGACATCAACTGTGTCGACACACAGGACTTATGTCGACACACATCAAAGTTTCAACTATGTTAAAGAAGAAGTATTTGTGTCAACACACAGAATCAGTGTCGACACATTCAACAGAAGGCTGTGTCGAGAAGTATTAATAACAACAAAGGAAATGTGTCGACACTACCAAGGCTTGTGTCGACACTTAGTCCACTTGTGTCGACACTTAGTCTACTTGTGTCGACACATAACGAAGATTAGACTCAACACTTTCAGACAGAGATAGTATTTCAAGAAGTGACTGGATGACTTGACAGCTGCCATTTCTAACCAGTCTACTGCAACTGTCAAAGCTGTCAGAAGTTTGTTAGAAACAGGATCAGCCGGTTACCATGGAGGAAGACTATAAAAAGGCTTTCTAATTCAACAGAAATGAGAGTCAACAATTAAGAAGAAGATTGAAAATCTACACAGATATCTAACAACACACAAAGAAGAAGACCTTCAATAGAAGATCTAAGAAGTTGGAGAGAGAGAGCTCCATCTAAAAAGAGCAGTGCTGAACCAGGCTGCCAAGAAAGATTCAGATCGAGATCTAAATCTCAAGTCAGAAGCTGATTGAAGATCAACTTCTCAGGAGATTCAACCTACTGAGTTCAGATTTAAGAAGCTTTGAAGAAAGTTAAGAGAGGTTGATCTCTGCCATCAAATTCTTCCAAGAACTCATCAAGAAGCCATCCATCCCTTCTCTCTCTATCTGGGTGGTGGTTAATTATTTTGTTAAATCAAAGTTTTGTAGGATCTTTATAGATCAGAGATTGTAAGCCTGTTTTATAAAGGCTGAGTGTAGGAGAGTAAATTCTCTGAGTGGTAGGCCTTGTTGAAGGCTGAGGTAGGGCTGTGAGCCTGAGTTGTAGGAGATTGTGATCTCTGAGTGTAGGCCTTGCTGAAGGCTGAGGTAGGGCAGATTGCCTGAGTTGTAGGAACCTGATTTGGGTTCTGAGCTGTAAGATCTGAGGATCTGAGGTGAAGTGCAGAAGTTAGGCCGAATCTAGTACACTGCTAGATAGGCGAAGGGGGAAAGTGGATGTACCCAGACCTTGGGGAACCACTATAAAAACTGTGTGCACTCTGTGATTGATTATTGCTGTGATTGCTGTGCTGTGCTAGCATTAGAATTTGCAGTTTATTATTAGTTAACTGAACAGCTTTCTGCCTTAAAAGAAAAACAGGAATTACACCTATTCACCCCCCTCTAGGTAGTTAGGCACTAATTCTTTCAAGTGGTATCAGAGGCAGGTTCCTCAAAGAAGGACTTAACAGTCTGAGTGAGATCCTTAAGGCAGATTCAAGAATCAAAAAAATGGGTTCAGGGGAAAATCATAAGGAACTAGGGTCTATGAAATTACCCATATGCAAAAAGGAGATATTTGGTATCTGGAAAGAAAGGGTTAGATTATTTATGGAGGCTTCTGATCCAAGGATCTATATTATAGTCAAGGAAGGTCTTTATGTTCCAATGAAGATTTCAATTCTGGATGCAAACCAAAGAATTCCCAAGGATTTCTCAGAAATGACTAAGGATGAGATCATCCTGGCAACTATGGATAAGAGAGCCCAGAATATCATAGTTAGTGTCATAGATGATGCAACCTTTCAAAATTTGATTCACTGCAAGACCTCCAAGGAATGTGGGATACTTTAATAGTCTACATGGAGGGTTCTGAAGAAGTAAGACAAGATAGAAAATCTATACTAAACCAGGAATATGAGAGTTTCAGACAAGGAAAGTCTGATAGTATAACTGAGTGCTATAAAAACTTCTATAGGATTGTAAATGAGCTGATGTCTTATGGTAGAATATTTAGTACATATGAACTGAATGATAAATTCCTAAGATCCTTGACAAAGGATTGGGACACTAAGATTTGTGCCATTAGGGAAGTGGCCAAACTTGCAGATATCTCTCCTCTAACCTTATTTGGAAAGTTGCTGTCATATGAGATGCAACTGATGGCTAGGAAAGAGGAAGAGAAAAGTGCAAAAGGCGAGCATAGAGAAACGTCTGTGGCCTTCAAGGCTGAAGCCACTAAGAAAAATAGGAGGATGTCTCCATCACCTCCTAAGATTGTTGCTGAAACTGCTTCAGATAATTCAGACAACCAGAATTCAGACAGCAGTGACTCAAATGAAGATTTTGCAGCATTTACAAGACAGTTTCAGAGTTTCCTGAAGAAGAAGCAGTGGAAGTCTAAGCCTTCCACATCTCAGCCTAAGGATGAATATTATCAAAAGAGAAAGTCATCCAGGAAGGACAGGAGCAGGTCTAAGCCAAGTAAATCTACAACATACAAGATAGTTTGCTGCTGCTATAATAGGCCTGAACATGTTGTGGCTGAGTGTCCAGATAAAAGAAAAGAGATAGCAGATAAGAAGAAGAGTCAACACCAGAGTAAGAAGGAGAAGTCCTTTGTTGCTAAGAAGGAGAAAAGCTTGACAGACCAATCTACTTCAGAGTCAGAATCTGAAGCTGAGGCCTACATTGATCTATATGCAGCAGAAGAAGAAGAAGAGTTTCTCTAGGTGCTGAACTCTATATATGAACAAGAAGACTATCAGTGCAAGGGACTAATGGCTATGTCAGAAAAATACAAGTGCCAGGATAAGCCTGGTCCTAGTAAGGTACAATGTCATTCTAGAAATTCAGATTGCAGTACTGGGTCAGAGTCAGCAACATCTGTATCAAGTGATGTGGATGGGTCTGAGTCTGAAGGTAATATTCATCAACTGATAGATGAATATGGAGACTTGTTGTAGGCACTTAAGAAGAGCAAAAACCTGGCCAAAAATCTGGCTAAGGATATAGCAGATCTTAAGATAGCTGCATCTGATTCAAAGAAATTGCTGGATCAGAAGTTGAATGAGATAGCTAGACTGAAAAACATTACTGTTATTCAGATGGTTACTATCACTTTCAAGAATGATCAGATTAGAAATCTGAAGGTTAGACTTCAGAAAGAGAAAGAGATAGTAGCTAGCTTTTCTAAACCAAAATCTGTATTACCCTTGATTGATGAGTTTGTACCTCAAAATGGTAAAGCTGGATTAGGGTTTAAGAAAACTGCATGGACTGCTAAGTCCAAATCTAAAGGCAAATCCCCAGCACAAAACAAGAAGCCTGGTGTAGATAATTCAGCTAGGGTTGTACCTAAACAAAGGTACAACAAGTTTGAGTGCTGGTGTTGTGGCAAGGTAGGCCACTTTGCCTTAGATTGTTGGCACAATTCTAGTGTCAAGGAGAGTAGCAATCTGCCTGCTAGAAGAGCTACAGACAAATTTGTTAAAGTTTAGACTAACTTGCACCAAGGACCCAAAAGTTATTTGGGTTCTAAGGTTAAGTAATCTGTGTTGCATGTGAGTCCAAGTTGTCATGCCCCAATATAGTACTTGGACAGTGGATGTTCCAGGCACATGACTGGAACAAGGGGGTTGCTGAAGGACTACACACCTATCATGGATGGCCCTAAAGTAACCTTTGGTGGTTCTGAAAAAGGAATCATCAAAGGATTTCGTAACATTTCTAATAACCAAAATACTATCTCTCAAGTGGCCTATGTGAAGGGTTTGAAACACAACCTTATAAGCATAAGTCAGCTGAGTGATTTAGGATATGACATTTCATTTATTAAGAATAGATGTCATATCAAAAGGTCAAGTGATCAAAAGGTCATATTGACAGGATATAGAAAGAGAAATGTTTATTTTCTTAACTTTGAGTGTGAGAACAATGTTTCTCCTATTTATCTTGTAGCTGATGAGAGAGTCTCACATTGTGTTAAATGGCACAAGAGGCTGGCCCATCTTAAATACAAGACTATCGGCCAACTCTTTAGCAAAGAGTTAGTGAGGAATGGTCCTCAAGTTAAGTGTATAAATGATGGGATATGCTCAGCTTGTCAAAAAGTCAAGCAGGCCAAATCCACCTTTCATAGCCTTAAAAACAAGGATTCAGTGAGGTGTCTATACCTCTTGCATATGGATCTATTTGGTCCTATGCCAGTTCATAGTCTAAGTAGGAAGGTCTACACATTTGTGGTGGTAGATGACTATTCTAGATATTCCTGGGTTTTCTTTCTAAGACAAAAATCTGAAACCCCAAGTGTCTTATATAGTTTTGTTAAACAAATTCAGAATGAGTTGAACAGTATAGTGGTCAAAATCAGAAGTGACCATGACACTGAATTTCACTCTGAAATTATGACAAAACTATGTGAAGAATTTGTGATTTTTCAAGAATTTTCTTCACCTAGAACACCATAGCAAAATGGTATTGCTGAAAGGAAGAATAGAACACTAATTGAGGCTGGTAGAACTCTATTGAGTGACCCTTCTCTCCCAAAATATTTTTGGGATGAGGCAGTAAACACTGCATGTCATGTGATCAATAGGGCTACTATCACCAAATACCACAAAAAGACTCCCTATGAGATTGTGAAGGGCAGAAAACCAAACTTATATTATTTTAGGATCTTTTGTTGCAAGTGCTATATACTTAACAATGGCAAGTCTTATCTAACTAAGTTTGTTGCCAAATCCCAAGATGGGATATTTATTGGATACAATAACAATAGTAAGGCTTATAGGGTCTACAACTTGGTTACTCAAGTTGTGGAAGAGTTTATACATGTAGTCTTTGATGAAACAAGACTGATTAACTGTGAGTTTCCAAGTAGTGCTTGCAGTTCTACATGTATAAATGAGAGGATGCACAAGCTTACCATTACAGGAGATTCAACTGCAAATCAGGATGTGGAAAATGGTGGCTGCTGTCCAGGGGGAGTACAAGGCTATCCAGATGCTGATGAAAACCAAGAGGTACAACATAATGAAGAGGCTGGAGGTGTACAACCTGAAGATAGACTACCTCCAGCTAATAGACACTTAAAGGATCATCCAACAAATTAGATAATTGGTGATCCAAGATAAGGAGTGCAAACAAGAAGCAGGAATCTGAGCACAGTTCTTTGCTCCAGCTTCCTATCACAAGTGGAACCAAAGAAATTTGAAGAAGCTGTTCTAGATCCACATTAGATTGATGCCATGCAAGAGGAGCTGAATCAGTTCAGAAGATTCAAGGTCTGGAAACTAGTTTCTAAGCCAAAAGACCACAATATGATTGGAACAAAGTGGATCTTTAGGAACAAATTGGATGAAAATGGGATCATTGTGAAGAAAAAAGCAAGACTTGTTGCAAAAGGATATAGGCAGGAAGAAGGTATTGGCTTTGATCAAACCTTTGCCCCAGTAGCAAGACTGTAAGCAATTAGGATGTTTCTGGCTTATACAACATATTAAGGTTTCAAGGTATTTCAAATGGATGTAAAGTTAGCATTCCTAAATGGAAATCTAAAGGAAGAAGTTTATGTAGAGCAGCCCTCAGGTTTTGTTGATCCACTCAAACCTGATTATTTTTATAGACTTAGGAAAGCATTGTATGGGTTGAAACAACCCCCAAGGGCTTGGTATGAAACTCTATCTAGCTTCCTCATTGAGAACAAATTCTCAAGGGGGAAAATAGACAAGACTCTATTCCTTAGGGAATCCAAAGGAAAGATAATCCTAGCCCAAATATATGTTGATGACATAATATTTGGGTCTACTGAAAGTAATCTTTGCAGAAAGTTTGCAAAACTTATGCAAGGAAAATTTGAAATGAGTAGTATGGGAGAACTTAAGTTTTTCTTGGGTTTCCAAGTAAGACAGACTGAAGATGGCTTGTTCATAACTCAGTCTAAGTTCACCCTGAAGTTAATAAAGAAGTATGGTATGGAATCATCCACTACCATGAGAACTCCTATGGGGTCAAGTGTGTCTCTTAGCAAAGATGATGCAGGGAAACCTGTAGATGAAACTTTGTATAGAGGGATAGTTGGCTCCCTCCTATATCTGACTGCTAGTAGACTAGATATCATGTATGCTACATGTGTCTGTGCTACGTACCAATCCTGCCCCAAAGAATCTCATCTGACTGCAGGAGAAAGGATTTTGAGATATCTTAAGGGCACACCTAATCTAGGCCTTTGGTACCCTAGGAATGTAGATTTTCTACTGACAAGCTATTCAGATGCAGATTTTGCAGGTTGCTAGGAAGATAGAAAAAGTACTACAGGCACCTATCAATTTCTAGGTGGAAGACTAGTGTCTTGGAGCAGTAAGAAGCAGACCAGTGTGGCAATCTCCACAGCTGAGTCAGAATATGTTACTGCAGGAAGTTGCTGTGCACAACTTTTATGGATTCAGCACCAGCTAGAAGACTATGGTATTCAAGTAAGTAGAACACCTTTGCTTTGTGATTCTACAAGTGCAATTTCTATTGCTAATAATCCTATTTCACATAGTAGGACTAAGCACATAGAAATTAGATACCATTTTCTTAGAGAAGATGTAGAGAAAGAGGACATCTTACTAGAATATGTCAAAACAGATTATCAAATTGCTGATATGTTTACTAAGTCTCTAGATGAAACTAAATTCAATAAGTTTAAAATTGAATTAGGAATGTTAAACTTAGAATAGTTTAATAAAATTGGCTAAGTAAAATGGTGTCGACACAAGGAGTTGTCTGTGTCGACATATAAAAGTGGTGTTGACATTCAAGAGAAATCATGTCGACACATCTAGAAAATTGGTGTCGACACTTCAGAGAAGTAGTGTCGACACATCCAGAGTAGGTGTCGACACATCCAGAGTTGGTGTCGACACTTAGGTTAAATACAGATTTCGTCGAGTGGAGAATCGACTAATCCTCGAGCGTAGATGTATTAGTGTCGACACATTAGTTCTGTCAACTATATTCGTGTCGACACATAGTAGTCAACATCATTGTCGAGACTTAAGTTGTCTGTGTCGACACTTTTCAACAGTGTCGACACATTTAGAGGATGTTGACGTGCCTTTTCACCTTCGTTTTTAGAAAGGTATAAATAGGTTCTCAACATTGTCTGTCGACACGCTCTCCATAGTTTTGAGACCAAACCTTTGTGTCGACAACTCTCTCATCTAAATTCAAGATTTCTCTAAACCCTAATGGCGCCAAAGATCGAAGAGAATGTCAATGAAGGATATGAGCTAGTACGCAATGCATTTGACCATGCGGAACCAGAGATTAAGGATGTTGTAACACTAATTACTGAGAATAGGTTGGAATTTCTAGTTTCTGAGCCAACCAAGATTTGGAAAAAGGAAATCCTAGAATTCTATGGCGCTGTAACTTTAGATTCGACTGGATTAAAGATCAAATCAATAGTTCAGGGAGCTAAAGTCAAACTTACTTTGAAAAGCTTGAGAAGAACTCTTCAATTACCAAGAATTCAAGAAGAGGAAGATGTACCTGCATCTAAGACAAGGGAAGCACTTCAATGGTGTGGATTGGATCCCACCTTGAAGATTGGAGCTACCATGAACAGGAAAGGAATGAATCAGTAAGGCAAATTTCTTTCAGAAATAGTTGGCAAAGTCATCCTCTGCAAGCCAGGGGACATGATAGGATTTCTGCCTACATGTCCAGCCTAATGACAAGGATCATCTACAGACTCAACACTGATTGGTCAGCAGTGATTTTTGAGAAGATTAAGGAAAGTATTAAGAAGCCTAATCTAGGAAGGATAATGAGTCTGTACTTAGCTGGAACTATTCCAGAAGTCATGGACTAAGCAGCTAGTTCTAAGATAAATCATATGAGGAGGATGGACATCAAGATTATCTCAAGGTGGGAGCGGGTGTTAACTAAGGACATGCCTACTCCAGAGAAGGAAACACCTCCACAGAGGAAGCAGAAGCAAGCGAAAAAGGCTCCTGAACCTTCCAGTAGTTCAGAGGAGCAAGTAGCTTCCAGTTCTCATGAGGAAGAAGCAGATAATGCTGGAAGGTCACTAGTTAGAAATGAAGATGCATAGAGGCAGGGGGAGAAACCATTTGCTAGCCCCATTCACCTGGATCCACTCCAGGGGGAGCCTCAACATGAGGAAGTGCCAACTCAATTGGACAGTGAGATGGCAACTCAAACTATACTTGAGGTAATACATGAAGTAAATCAAACAAATTTCAATAATGAAGATGAAATGTTAACTGAATATTTGATTGATGTTGATCAGCCAACTCAATTAAACAGTCAAGCTCAAGATGTTGTAATGGAGGATACATCTGTTGTTGCTGATGTTCCTGAGATAAGAGAATCTCCAGTCCCTTCTCAACAAGAATTTACCCTAGATGAGTTGTTCACTGCTATGGAGCAAGAGACTCAGAGGGAGACAGAAAGATTTGAGGGGGAGAAGGTAGATTTTGAGGGGGGAGCATGTAAGGTCTCAAGTGGAGACTACAAGAAATGAGGAGGAGCAAATTAGAACTGAAATTGAGGAGCAAAGGACTCATGGGGAGCTACCTAAGACTGCACAGGACTTGCCTCCTAGTCCAAAGGATAGAGTAGATATAACCAGTACCTCAAATTCTGAGGATGCAGCTGAGGTTCAAGCTAAGAAAATGAAGCTCATGGTCTTCAAAAGGAGGAGTCAAAGCTACAAGAAGGCACTACAAACAGTTGCTCCACAGCCTGCCACAACACCTGATTATAGTTCTTTGTTAATATCCATGCAAGTGAAGTTGGATGAGCAAAGGATTACAATGGAGAAGTATATGGATGAGAAACACAAAGATTTACAATTCTCCTTAGCACAAGACATCAAATCCATAAGATTTGAGGTGAATCAAAATAAGAAGGAAATGACTGATTGTTTCCACAAAGGGGGTAATGCAGTGGTTTACCTAGCCACACACCAAGAGAAAATCACGACACAAGTTGATGATATAGCTCTTAAGCAAGGCTATGTACTAGAAAATCAGATTAGGATGAATGATAATCTGACTGCCTCACATAATGCAATTGTTACTGAACTGAAAAATGTTGCAACAGTCCAGCCTGCTGATAAGTCCACAGCCAAGCCAGAGTTTGATAAGGAGAAGTTTGATAAGGACTTCCAGGAAGGCATAACTGTTGTCAAAACAGCTATTGAGCTGTCTCAAAAGACTATTTCTGACCTACTGCTAATATTAAAGGGATTTTATAAGGATGGTGTCAATTCTCTGGATGAGTAAATCAGATTTCAGAAGGATGACCTTAGGGATCATGTGGCCAGAGAAGTCATAAAGGGGGAGAGAGTATTAGTCAAAGCTGGATCTGACCATGCTAAATGGATTTCCAATAGCATCAGAGCCACACTTGGATATCCACCCCTGTATGATGATGACAATGTGGCTGAATCTGGTATAAATCCTGCTATTTTTGGAGGTGAGCAAGCTGAAGTTGCTCAAGTAATCTATCCTCCAGCAGATTTTGAGATGATACATCATGAAGTACAATCTATGTACAGTACTCCTGAAGGCAATAAAAATATTTTTCTTGAGAAAGTAGACAAGCCTGTGCCAGAGGCAATTTTGAAGGAGCAAGAAGCTCTTTTGTCCAAGAAGAGATTCAGAGAACAGGCAGAGTTAAAGCCAGATTTTGAGCAGTGGAGCACAACATCTAGGAATATCATCCTGACTGCTTGGAAAGCTGTGAAGGACAATACTCTAGATATGGGAAAATGGTACTCTGCACAAGAATGGCAAAAGTATGAAGCCAGGTAAGAAGCCATAGTTCAGTATAGAAGGAAGGCAAAACTTGGGAAGCTACCTCCTAATGCTCAGGAGCCAAGCAAATATTTCCCAAAGCCTTTTCATTACTTTGAGAGACAAAGAATAAGGGCTGAGGAACTAAAGAAGAAAGATCTAAAAGGCAAGAAGCCAACTGATGATATTGATGTTCCTGGACAAGCTAAAGTCCAATCCGGCAAAGGAATTGTCATCAAGGAGCCAGAGCAGCCTTAGATTAGTTTTACTAGATTTTATAACTTTGTAATCTTTTGTGTTAAAATCTATGTAAACTTTTGTTAAAGAAAGTATTGGAAGTTGAAACAAAATTATAATGAATGCTCATTGTGTTAGCAAACTTATTCTGTGATGAAATATCTTTTATGTTTTGTTTTAAGTATTTACCCTGTCATATAATGCTGTTATACATCATAATGTGTGTTTGTTATGTATGGTGTATATCATTGACTAAGGGTTATGACTTCTCCAAATAGGGGGAGATTGTTGGGTACATTGGAAAATGTGTACCAGATTTGAAGAAGCCTCACCCTACTCAATGATATGCATCAAGGTGTATTTTATGTGTTTTGAGTTTATATGTGCAGGTTAAGTAAATGCAGGAATGCAGAAAAGTTTCTAAGTCCATATGTCGACACCTAGAGAAGCAGTGTCGACACCTATGAAGGCTTGTGTCGACACTGGAGAAAAGCTGTGTCGACACTTGGAGTTAGTTGTGTCGACACCAGGAAAGGCTTTGTCGACACCAGAAGAAATTATGTCGACACCACGAGGCAGTGTCGACACATAGAGAAGAATTGTCGACATTAATTGTGTCGACACCAAAAGTCAGTATCGACATACAAGAATACTTAGTCGACATCAATTGTGTCGACACCAAAAGGCAGTGTCGACACATTGAAGACTTTGTCAACATACTGCAGAATTTCAACAATGTTAAAGAAAAGAAGTATTTGTGTCGACACACAGAGGCAGTGTCGACACACAGAAGACTTTGTCGACATCAACTGTGTCGACACATATGGCTTGTGTCGACACACAACAAAGTTTCAACTATGTTAAAGAAGAAGTATTTGTGTCGACACACAGAATCAGTGTCGACACATTCAACATAAGGCTGTGTCGAGAAGTATTAATAACAATAAAGGAAATGTGTCGACACCACCAAGGCATGTGTTGACACTTATTCCACTTGTGTCGACACTTAGTCTACTTGTGTCTACACATAATGAAGATCAGACTCGACACTTTCAGACAGAGACAATATTTCAAGAAGTGACTGGATGTCTTGACAGCTGCCATTTCTAACCGGTCTACTGCAACTGTCAAAGCTATCAGAAGTTTATTAGAAACCGGATCAGCCGGTTACCATGGAGGAAGACTATAAAAAGGCTTTCTCCTTCAACAGAAATGAGAGTCAACAATTAAGAAGAAGATTGAAAATCTACACAGATATCTAACAACACACAAAGAAAAAGACCTTTCGACAGAAGATCTAAGAAGTTGGAGAGAGAGCTCCATCTAAGAAGAGCAGTGCTGAACCAGGTTGCCAAGAAAGATTCAGATCGAGATCTGAATCTCAAGTCAGAAGCTGATTGAAGATCAACTTCTCAGGAGATTCAACCCTACTGAGTTCAGATTCAAGAAGCTTTGAAGAAAGCTAAGAGAGGTTGATCTCTGCCATCAAGTTCTTCCAAGAACTCATCAAGAAGCCATCCATCCCTTCTCTCTCTATCTGGGTGGTGGTTAATTACTTTGTTAAATCAAATTTTTGTAGGAGCTTTATAGATATGAGATTGTAAGCCTGTTTTATAAAGGATGAGTGTATGAGAGTAAATTCTCTGAGTGGTAGGCCTTGTTGAAGGCTGAGGTTGGGCTGTGAGCCTGAGTTGTAGGAGATTGTGATCTCTGAGTGTAGGCCTTGCTGAAGGCTGAGGTAGGGCAGATTGCCTGAGATGTAGGAACCTGATTTGGGTTCTGAGCTGTAAGATCTGAGGATCTGAGGTGAAGTGCAGAAGTTATGCCGAATCTAGTACACTGCTAGATAGGCGAAGGGGGAAAGTGGATGTACCCAGACCTTGGGGAACCACTATAAAAACTGTGTGCACTCTGTGATTGATTGTTGCTGTGATTGCTGTGCTGTGTTAGCAGTAGAATTTGCAGTTTATTATTAGTTAACTGAACAACTTTTCTGCCTTAAAAGAAAAACAGGAATTACACCTATTCACCCTCCCCCCTCTAGGTGGTTAGGCACTAATTCTTTCAGGAGTCTAACAATGATTTTGTTTGCGGCCTCCACCTGCCCGTTGCTCCTGGGGTGGTGGACCGAGGCGAACCTGAGGTCGATCCCAAGCTGCTCGCAGAAACTGGTAAACTCCTTGCTGGCAAACTGGGGCCCATTGTCCGTGATAATGTCCTGGGGCAGCCCATGTAGGCAGATGATCTCCCCCCAAACGAAGTTCTTGATGACCTGAGAAGTCACCTTTGCTAGCGCCTTCACCTCCAACCACTTGGAGAAGTAATCGATCATCACCAGTAGGAACCTTCTCTGCCCACTGGCCTGGGGGAACGGTCCAACCAAATCCATCCCCCAAATGGCAAAGTGCCAGGGGCTGTGATACTCTTGAGTCGTTGAGCCAGCTGTAGTTGGAGGGGGCAAATAGCTGGCACTTATGACATCTTATTGTGAACTCTGTAGCATTGCGGCCCAGGGTGGGCCAGAAATACCCTTGCTTGACGATCCTTCCTTCCAGGGTCCGACTCTCGGAGTGACTCCCACACTCCCCGGAGTGGACTTCTTCCAAGATTCTTTGCACTTCCCCCTCAGCCACGCAACGAGCCAACATCCCCGAGAGAGTTTTCCTGTAAAGCTACCCGTCCCGGAGGAGGTAGTACGCCGATTTGTACCTGATCTTCTTTCTGTCCACCCCCTTCGAATACTCTCCCATGGAAATGAAAGTTGTGACCGATTCCATCCACGAGGACCGCTGATCTATCTCCATGAGCTCTCCCTCTTCGATGGAAGGGCGAAATAGGTCGATGATGGTACCCCCGCCCGGGTACCATGCTTAGCTAATCGACCTGCTCATTCTGCTCCTGGGGCACGTGCTGGATGAAAAAAGTTTGGAATGTGCCAATGACCCCCCTTTACTTTGGCTAATTATAGTCGCAGGGTAGGTTGTCTTGCCTCGAACTCCCCATTGATCTAGGAAGCTACCACCATGGAGTCAGTAAGGACCTCCACGTCCAACACCCCCAGCTCCCCGGCCAGGCGCAGCCCTGCTATCACGGCCTCATACACGACCTGATTGTTGGTGATGGGGAAGTGCACCACCACCGTCTGCTCAATTCTAGTCCCATGGGGGCGCTCCAAGATCACCCCTACCCTTAGGGAATGCCTCCCCGAGGCGCCATCTACCTTCACCTTCCAAGGAGTCGGATGAGTGAGCTCTTCCTCCACCACCTCAATCACATAATCGGCCAAGAAGTCGGCCATCACTTGAGCTTTGATCGAGAGGCGAGGGATGAAGGAGATGTTGAATTCACTCAACTCCACTGAACACTTGGCTAGCCTGCCTGAATGCTCCACCCCCTCAAAGATGTTCCGAAGGGGATGGTCAATCACCACTCGGATTGAGTGTGCCTGGAAATAGGACCGCAACCTTCGGGCTGAGATGACCAGGGCGAAGGCCAGCTTCTCCAAAATTGGATACCGGAGCTCGGCCTTCCTCAGGGCTCGACTCACATAATATATAAGGATCTGCTTCTTCCCCTCATCACGAACTAGGACGGACCTCAAGGCCTCCGCCCCGAGCCTGAGATACAAAAATAGGTCCTCCCCCCCGTTTGGCCCTTGGAGCAACGGAGCCTGCGCTAGTTTCATCTTGAGGGCCTGGAATTCCTCCTCGCATTCCTTGGTCCAATCGAATTTTTGACCCACCCTCAGTGTCTTGAAGAAGAGGGAGCACTTCTCCCTATCCCGGGAGAGGAACCTACTCAGCTCTGCCAGCTTTCCCGCCAGCTGTTGTACCTCGTTAGTATTCCGCGGCGACCCTAGCTCCATGATAGCCTTGACCTTATCAGGATTCGGCTCAACCCCTGCAGGGGTGAGCAGGTGCCCCAAGAACTTCCCCTACTAGCCCCGAAGACATACTTCAGGGGGTTTAACTGCATCTTATACTTGCGCAGGGTAGCAAAGGTCTCTTCTAGGTCCTGGAGGTGAGAGTCTATATCCTGACTCTTGATCATGAGATCATCCACATACATCTCCAGGTTCCTCCCCTTCTATTCTTTGAAGACCCTATCCATCATCTTCTGGTAGGTTGTCCCTGCATTCTTTAGCCAAAAGGGCATCATCTTGTAACAGTAAAACCCATCACCCGTGATGAATGAGACGTCCTTGACGTCTGCGGGGTGCAGTCTGATTTGATGATAACCTGAAAATGCATCTAGAAAAGTCATTACAGAAAAACTGACGGCTGAGTCAACCAGCTCGTCGATCCGAGTCAAGGGATAACAGTCCTTAGGATAAGATTTATTAAGCAAGGAGAAGTCGATACACATACGCCACCGGCCGTCCCCCTTTTTAACCATGACTACATTTGAGAACCAGCATGGGTATTGGATCTCCGATATGAAGCTGGCCTTGAGGAGTTTGGCCACCTCCTCCCTGATGGGCTCTTCCAGCTTGTCGGTAGTGGACCTCTTATTTTGTTGGATGGGGCGTGCTCCCGGGTCCAAGGTGAGGCGGTGGCAAGCCACATCTGCATCAACTCCCGGAATCTCTGCGGCGCTCCATGCGAAGATGTCCATGTTCTTCTGGATGCATGTCAGCATCCTGCCTTGATCCTCTAGGGTCAGCCCTCCGCTGATGTGGACCTTCTCCACCTTGCCTTCACGGGTGAGGACCTCAAGCTCCACCACCTCTTCCGCAGCCTCTAGCCTGGACTGCTCCCCCCATCCTTCAACATCCCTCTCCTCTGGGATGAGTACATCCGCCTCCACCTCTTCCTCCATGGCCATCTCCTCGGCCGACTCCTCCCGATCTCCTCTTGCTACCTCAACCTCGGTGCAGCTCTCCACTTCCAGCTCCTCCCTGCCAACTTCCTGATCTGCCTCCTCCATCCTTCACTCCATCTCCTAGGCTCCCTCCTGCTAAGTGATGGAGTTCACGGCAGTGATGTAGCATTCTCGCGCCACCTTGGGGTCCCCCCTGACCCGGACCTATATCCCCTCGGCATTGAACTTTAAGAATTGATGAAACGATGAGGGGACACAGCGGAAGACACTAATGAGGGGCCTCCCGAAGATGGCGCTGTAGCTGCTGGGGGCATCCACGATGACGAACCCGTAGTTCCTGGACTGATCCCCGCAGGGTGACATGGAGGCCTACTCCTCCTTCCACCTCCTTCCTCTCCCCCGAAAATCCAAACAAGGGCCCATCCGAGGCCAACACCCTCTTCGCCTCCACCTTCATCACGTCAAATGCCTTCTTAAAGATGACATTGACGGAGCTTCTGTTATCAACGAGGATCCGAGAGATAGTAAAATTTTTGATGGCTGTCTGGATGACAAGCATATCGCAAAATGGATCCTCATGATCCGGCATATCGCTCCTGGAGATGGTGATCCTCTCTTCTGGGGGTGGAGTTTGGGATGTGGAGCCAATGCTTCGGCGATACATATTGTGGAGGCTTGCCTTCTGGGAGGCCTCTACCCCCACACCCCCCCCCCCCCCCCCCCCCCCGTGGATCAGTCTGATCCCTCCTTGGGTCCCGACGTCTACCCGGTCTTGACAACGGTCCTCCTCCACCCATGGCAGGACCTCTTCGATCCTCACTTCTTGACGCCCCTGCTGCTGCTGCTCCCTATTTCCCCTCATTTCGAGGAACTCCGGGCACGTGGCTCTGGCATGCCCTTCCTATTGATGGAAGTGGCAGTAGGGCAACTCCACCCTAATTTCTCTCCTCCTCGTCCTTGCTACTCTCCTCCTCTCCCCTATGGTTATGGACATAGCCTCTTCTTGATTGGGGAGTCGAGGCCTCTGGACCTGCCTCGAGCCCGGGGGGTGGAATTGATCATGCCCCCCCCGACAATGGTCCCTTCCTTGGTACTCTCTCTATGGCCCCTACCCTTGACACTCGGGCCTCCAGCCCAGCCAATGGTCAGGCTCCTAACGCCCCTACCTGGGCTACTGCTGCCCCTAGAGCTGCCTCTGCTCCCTCTGTCAGGGCTCGACTCTCCTCTCCTCCTATCCTCTTCCTCCCCTTGGCTCTTTCTCTTCCTCCGTGGCCCACCTGACCAGCTTTCGGGCGAACTCCAGATTTGACGCCTCCCCATCAACTTCCCTCACCGCCCTCTCCATCAACTCCTTGTAGGAGGGGGGGGGGGGGTTTCTCTTCAACTCCATCTTGAAGAAACCATGCTGCAGGACCAGGGTGGAAGCCATCATCAGACTATGACCTGACATCTCCTGGACCTGGGTGACCTCCTCTGAGAACCAGTCCACGTAGCTTCCCAGCGTCTCATTCACTCCCCGCTTGATGTGGAATTGGGACTCTGACTCCTTCTTCCTCCTATTTAGGGTAGTGAACCTCAGCATGAACCCCCGACGTAGGTCCTAGAAGCTGTAGATGGAGCTGGTCGGAAGCTGGTAAAACCACTCTCTCGCCTTCTCCTTGAGGGTGATGGCGAAGAGCCGGCATTTGAAGCCATCTGACATGTGCCGGATTGAGACCTCGTCCTCAAACCACTGGAGGTGTTGGACCGGGTCTCCCTTCCCGGTATAGTAGGACATATCAGTTTCCCTAAACCCCTCTGGAACTGGAGCTGAAGAGACCAACTCGCTGAAGGGGCTGCATCCCCCTACTGGGCAAGCTGGCATGTCTCGCGGGCTCAGCTAGCCGATTCGGCCTCTGCCTGCCAAGCCGGGGAAGTGCTCGCGCCCGAGGAGCTCGCACCCCCAGCCCTCCTCGACCACTTCCTTCCCAGCTCGCCTGCTGAGGGAATCCTCACCCAGAGAGGGGGCGGCTGCGATCTGGAATGCTGGAGTCGAGCACTCAGCCCGCGTGCTGAGTGCGAACTTCACAAGGCCCAGCACCTCATTCCTGAAATCTTCAAACATCCACACCATGGCCAGAGGTGGGGGGGGGGGGGGCGAGTCCATCCTGTCAGATCCCTGTCCTCCTGTCATCGAGCTTGCTGAAGCTTTTTGTTGAAGTATTAGACCGGGCGGCTTGGCGGTCTGATCCAGCGGTTTGTTGACCGAGCGGCTTAGCGGTCTGATCCAGCGGTTTGTAGACCGGGCGGTCTGTCGGTCTACCTCTGCGGTTTGTTCTATCCTGCTGGAGTTGCCGAGCGGTTAGCCCATCTGTCTAACCGCGCGGCCTATGCGGTCTCCATTATTCTAGCCGCTCAGTACTGTAAATGTTTAGTCCCACATTGTTTGTATACTCTCTTTCTTATCTCCTCCATTCTATATAAGGGAGGCCATACCTTTGTAAATGATATCTTTTTTGGATAATAAAATTTCAATTATTCAAAAGTTTGTTCGCTTGTTCTCTTCTTTTCGCTTCTTGTTCTCTACTTTCTAACATGGTATCAGAGCACACGGTCATTTCCTCTTGATTCTATGCGACCTCTGTTGTTCGCGACTTCTTTTCCGCGCTCTGCGACTTGATTCGCGGCTTGCCCTCTCTTCTATCCGTGCGACCTGTTTCTATCCGCGCGGCTTGTTTTTGTCCGCCAACCTGTTCGCGCGGCTTCCTCCTTCTTGTTTTTGTCCGCCATCCTGTTCGCGCGGCTTGCTCCTTCTTGGTTCTCTTCTCCTTCTCCTTGTTGTCGCAGCGACCTGTTTCGTTGTCGCCGCGCTCCTTGTTCTTTCTTGCCTCTCCGACTTCCTAGTCGTTGCGGTCTGTCCCTGTCCGCGTGTGTATTATCTCTCTACTCGCGGTTTGCTGCTGTGATCTGCCTGACCGTGCGGGTTGTTCCTTTCTCACCCGCATCTTGGTCGCGGTCGCCAGCTCTTCTCCTCTTTTCTGTTCGCTCGGGCTTCTCAGTTCGTGCGACTTCTTCCCCGCCGAGCCTTTGACCGCCTTCTAGCCGCTGCAGTGATCTGCCTGACCGTGCGGGTTGTCTCTTTCTTACCCGCATCTTGGTCGCGGTCACCTGCTCTTCTCCTCTCTTCTGTTCGCTCGGCCTTTTCAGTCCGCGCGACCTCTTCCCCGCAGTGCCTCTTTCTAGCCGCTACTGTTCGCGCGGCTTCCTCTGTTTTCTAACCGCTCCTGTTCGTGCGGCTTCTTCTGCTTCCGGGTTCTATGACTACCTTCGGTCTCACCACTACTCCTGCAGCTCCTTCTCCTCCTCCTCCTTCGGGCAACCTTGGCACCCTTTCCAAGCTTGTGGGCTCCAACTATCCCGATTGGAGCGTCTCTTTCACCTTTCTCCTTCGTTCTCAACGCAAGCGTCATCACCTCACCGATGACCCTCCTCCTCGCACCTCTCCTGAGTTTGATGACTGGGATGCGAGTGATGCTCTTGTTCGCACCTGGCTGGCCAACAGCCTTTCTGATGAGTGCCTTCCCGTCATTCGCCATGATGAGACGGTCAAGGCCGCATGGCTTCACCTCGCTGCTCTCTATTCTAAGGGGGGCCAGACGTCCCGCATTTATACTCTCTATGCGGACCTCTTCGCCCGCCCTTCCATGTCCCCAGCTGCAGCTTATCAGCAGGTTCAGGCCCTTGGGGCTGAAATCCTCCAGAATCGCCCCTTCTCCGCGGACTTGGCCGACCAGCACAAACACTTCCAGGAACTCCTGGTTGTTTGTTATCTTCTTCGTCTTCCCGACTCTTATGATATGATCCGCCAGCAGATCTTGGGTGAGGCGGAATCTCCTACTTTGGATGCCACTGCGGCTCGCATTGCCGCCGTTACTTCGCTCCTCAAGCGGCCTCTGTTGGCCTCCCCCCCTTCCCAGGACTCCTCTGCTCACCACGCTCAGCGGGGGGGCCCGAGTGGCCGAAGCTCCTCTGGCGGACGGGGTTCCTCCCGGTTCTTCTGCTCTCACTGTAATCGTACTGGTCATACTGTTGACCGCTGCTGGCAGAAACATCCTCATCTTCGCCCTTCCGGTGATGCTCCTCATCCTTCGGCCTCTGCCTCTTCTAGGCCGTCTGCCTCTGTGGCCACGACGTCAGGTAGTGCCCACGTCGTTACCCAAGGTAAATGGCTGATTGACTCCGGTGCCACCAATCATATGACGGGCAACCCTCATTGCTTCTCCCGTCTTGAGACCCATGACCTCTTACCCCCAGTTCGTGTGGCGGATGGTTCTCCGTCTCCGGTTCATGGGACGGGCATGGTTCAACTCACTCCATCGCTTTGCTTGGAGGATACCCTCTATGTCCCGAAGTTCCCGTGCAATTTGTTATCTGTTACTACTTTATGCCGGCAAATTCAGTGCTCCGTTTTATTCACTCCCACTACTTGTTCTTTTCAGGACCCGAGGACCCAGCGGACGATTGCTACTGGGACTGAGAGCGGCGGCCTCTACTTCCTCGACGATGTTTCCGCTCTTTCTGCCTACTCCTCCTCCACCGATCTCCTTCAGTGGCATCTTCGTCTTGGACATCCTCCTCCTCGGCTTATTCGTCAGCTTCTGCCCCACTTACCTCCCACCAGTTCTCCGCTCAACTGTGATGCGTGTCAGCTTGGCAAACATCATCGCTCCTCCTTCCCGCCGAAGCAAGGCTGTGGCTCCTCTCGCATTTTTGATCTTATTCATTCTGATGTATGGGGTCCTGCTCCTACCCTCACAGTTGGTCGGGGCAGTTCCTATTTTGTCACTTTTATCGATGATTTTACTCGATGTACCTGGGTGTATCTCTTAAAGGATCGCTCTGAACTATTTTCTGTTTGGCAATCCTTTTACTTTATGATTAAGACTCAATTTGCTATTTCTATTAAAGTCTTACGTTCTGATAATGCCAAGGAATATCTGTCTCATGAGTTCTCCGCGTTCTTTCACCAACACGGCCTCATTCATCAAACGACTTGTGTTTACACCTCCCAACAGAATGGGGTGGCGGAGCGTAAAAACCGTCACCTGCTTGATGTTGCGCGTACTCTCATGGCGCAGATGCACGTCCCTCGCTCCTACTGGGGCTACGCTGTGCTCCTCGCTTGCTATCTTATCAATCGTATTCCCTCCACGGTCCTCCACGGCCGGACTCCCTTCTCCCTTCTCTACCCCCACCAGGAACCTTTTCCTCTTCCTCTCCGTGTCTTTGGCTGTACGGCCTTTGTTCATGCTCCCTCCGCTACCCGCGACAAGCTTTCCCCCGTTCCACCAAATGTGTCTTTTTGGGGTACTCTACCACTCAAAAAGGCTATTGCTGCTTTGACCCCCTTCTCCGCAAGCAGTTTGTCTCCGCAGATGTGACTTTTTTCGAAAATGCTTCCTATTTCTCTCCTTCCTCTTCTCTTCCTTCTCTTCCTTCTGATATCTCCGTTCCTTCCACACCTCTCGACGTTTTCCTACCTTCGTCTCCTCCTCCACCGACTCCTTCTCAGTCCGTCTCCCCACCCACCCCTCCACCCTCCTCTCCGCTGCCGTCTCTCTCTAGTCCCGGGCCAGCCTTCTCCGCCACGGACGCTCCGGTCGCTGACGCTCCCGTCGCCGACGCTCCCGATGATCTGGATTTTCCCATTGCCCTTCGCAAAGGGGTGCGGGCGTGTGCTCAACACCCGCTCACGGCTGTTGTTTCTTATGATCAGCTTTCTCCTTCTCGCAGATGTTTTGCCTTGGCTATCTCTGCTACTTCTACTCCTCGTACCTACCAGGAGGCTCTCGCTCTCCCTCATTGGAAGTCTGCCATGGATGAGGAGATGGCTACTCTTACTGAACGGGGTACCTGGACCCTGGTTCCTCCTCCCGTGGGCACTGATGTGGTTGGCTGTCGCTGGGTCTTTGTTGTGAAGTTTCGCCCCGACGGCACTGTGGATCGCTACAAAGCCCGGCTGGTGGCCAAGGGCTTTACTCAGACTTATGGCGTTGATTACTTTGATACCTTCTCTCCGGTTGCTCGCCTCAGCACCATCCGGGTTCTCTTTTCTGTGGCTGTTAACCGGGCTTGGGATATTTCCCAGCTTGATGTGAAGAATGCCTTTCTCTATGGCGATCTTCAGGAGGACGTCTATATGGAGCAACCTCCTGGGTATGTTGCTCAGGGGGAGACACGTGTCTGTCATTTGAAGAAGGCCATTTATGGCCTAAAGCAGAGCCCTCGGGCATGGTTCGAAAAATTCAGTGGTATTGTGGCAACCATCGGCTTTCAAAGGAGTTCGGCCGATCACTCCTTATTCATTCCCAAAACGGCCTCGGGACTGGTGGTTTTGGCCGTATATGTGGATGATATTCTCCTTACTGGTGATGACCGAGATGGGGTGGACTTGACGAAGAAGCACCTCCGTCAGCACTTGGTCACGAAGGATATGGGCTCCACAAAATACTTTTTGGGGATAGAAATCTCTCGGAAACCTGACTCCTTGGTTCTCTCTCAACGGAAGTATGCCCTTGATCTTCTTCGAGAAGCAGGCTTGACAGGTGCCAAACCAGCTCATCTTCCCATGGCTGTTGGAGAAGACAAAACGTGGACGGATGAATCGCCTCCTCTATCTGATGTCACACGGTACAGACGTTTGGTAGGGAAACTCATCTATCTCACGGTGACTAGACCCGACATCGCCTACGCTGTAGGAAAGGTCAGTCAGTTTTTGCAAGCTCCCAGGGAGTGTCATCTTCAGTCCGCCCTGAAGATTTTAGAGTATATCAAAGCAGCACCGGGCAGAGGGTTACTCTTCCAGAAAAATGGCCATCTGAGGGTTGAGTCCTACTCAGACTCAAGTTACGCGGATGACAAAGGCGATCGTAAATCCACGTCAGGTTTTTGTACCTTTGTTGGAGGTAATCTCGTGAGTTGGAAGAGCAAGAAACAGTCTGTTATTTCCAGATCCAGTGCCGAAGCAGAATACCGGAGTATGGCGTCAACTACGTGTGAGTTAAAGTGGTTGCGGGCTCTCATGCTTGACCTGGGCGAGGTATATGATTGTCCTCTCCCTATGTTCTGTGACAACAAGGCCGCTATACACATATCCAGAAATCCGGTCTTCCATGAGAGAACGAAGCATATAGAGGTTGACTGTCACTTCATTCGGGAGGAGATTTTGAAGAATCAGATTTGTACTCCTTTTGTCACCTCTGACAAGGAGTTGGCAGATATCTTCACCAAGCCAGTTTCTACTTCCTTCTTCCGCATTTGTGACAAGCTGGGCATGATTGATATCTATGCTCCAGCTTGAGGGGGAGTGTTGAAGTATTAGACCGGGCGGCTTGGCGGTCTGATCCAGCGGTTTGTTGACCGAGCGGCTTAGCGGTCTGATCCAGCGGTTTGTAGACCGGGCGGTCTGTCGGTCTACCTCTGCGGTTTGTTCTATCCTGCTGGAGTTGCCGAGCGGTTAGCCCATCTGTCTAACCGCGCGGCCTATGCGGTCTCCATTATTCTAGCCGCTCAGTACTGTAAATGTTTAGTCCCACATTGTTTGTATACTCTCTTTCTTATCTCCTCCATTCTATATAAGGGAGGCCATACCTTTGTAAATGATATCTTTTTTGGATAATAAAATTTCAATTATTCAAAAGTTTGTTCGCTTGTTCTCTTCTTTTCGCTTCTTGTTCTCTACTTTCTAACACTTTTCTGTATTGACCACACTCCACTCTCACCACACCAAATTATTGAAATCGAAAAACGGTCTCCTGTGGAGTTCACCCTTGGGTAAGGGGTGATCACGCACCTACTTCACTCCTGCAAGCAAAACAACAAAAGGAACAAGGGAGAACTGACCCATGGGCTCGGCGGGGAGGACCCACCACATACCCGGAAGATCTTAGAGTGCATCCCCTCCTTAGCCAAAGGCCGAGCTAAGGTAACCTCAGAAAGCGCTGGAGAGAGGGAGCAAGAGATCACAGGAAACGTGCTTTCTCAGGTACCCCTTGTGTCCTATTTATAGATTTTAGAATTTGAACTGCCAATAACCAAACTGAACTGATCTGAAGTTACCAAAATACCCTTGGCAGGGTTTGCGAACAGCCAAACTCCGCTGTTTTGAAGGGCTATGGGCAGACCGGCGGGGTCAAAACAGTAAAAAGTACCTCATAGATCTGGGCGAGCTGGGGAGCTCGGCCACCCCTGAAGATCCGACTCGCCTGCTGTTGCCGAGCTCCGTTGCGCGAGCATGAGCTGGGACGACAAGCTTGCCCATCGGTCAGCCTCCATCAGTCGGCCTCAGCTCAACGAATCCTGACTTAGCACAGCGAATATCTAGCTCACGGTCGACGAATGCTGAGCTCGGGCTCAGGTTTCTCTGGCAAGCTCGCCTGAGGCCTGGGTGATCTGAGCCGGCCGGTCTGTTTCCTGGTTCACCCCACTCGCCGGATACGGGGTTGTACAGTGGGAGCCCCTACGCAGGCGGAGGACTGGTTGTCGTGCGTCAAACGTATCTTGACGGCGATCAGGATGGAGGAAGATCAGAAGGTCACCTTGGCCATCTTCTTGCTGGAAGGAGAGGCTCGTCTATGGTGGGATGAGATGGAGTTACACCAGTTAGCAGGCAGGCAGTTAACACAAGTGTCGATTGAGGAGTTCTCGCGCATATTCCTGGCCAAGCACTTACCAACGGCACAAAGCATTGGCATGGAAAATGAGTTCCAACGGCTAACGCAAGGAGAAGATAGTGTGGAGACGTACTGTAACGTCCCGATTCGTGCTAGGCACCCGTGCGAGTTTTGAGTCAGGAGGGCAGGCTTGAGTTCAGGAAAGTGGAGGAAAAATGGCGGCACTTGTGGACTGGAGAAGTTAGTCCAGAGCAGGTTACACGCCCTGGGTCACGGGCGTGACCCAGGGGCGTGACTGAAGGTACTCGAGTAGCTGCCGAGGTTACTCTAGTAGTTTCCAAAGTACTCGAGTGAAGTGGGTTACACTCCCTGGGTCACTGGCGTGACCCAGGGGCGTGATTGAAGGTACTCGAGTAGCTGCCGAGGTTACTCGAGTAGTTTCCACAGTACTTGAGTAAAGTGGGTTACACGCCCTGGGTCACGGGCGTGACCCAGGGGCGTGACTTAAGATACTCGAGTAGGTGCTAAAAGTATTCGAGTAGTTGCCAAAGGTACTCGAGTAGGTGGTTGGTTCTCGAGTGAGAGGGTTACATGCCCTATATCACGGGCGTGCCTGGGGTGTGTTCTCCGGTCGATGATTTTAAGAGAGTTCAACGAATTCTCCGTTCGACGATTTTTGTCTGAGTTCGACGATTCAGGTGTCACGCCCCACGTCACGGGCGTGACCATGGGTGTGACTGGGGCGTGTTCTCCGTTCGACGATTTTAAGTGAGTTCGACGAATTCTCGATAGTTGAGTTTGACGATTTAGGTATCACGCCCCATGTCATGGGCGTGACTTGACTGACACGGGCGTGTACGTCCTATCCGCCATTATAGATCGAACCGACAACGTAACCGCCTGTAACGCTTCGTCGAGCGGGACACGGGTAAGGACACGGGCGTGTCCATACCCGTGTCACATTATATATATAAGGAACAGTGGAAAAACCCTAGCCATTTCACTCTTCTTCCCAGCCGTATTTTTCGGAGAGAAGTCCTGTGGAGAAGGAGAGTTTGCTGGAGGAAGATCTAGGGAAGGAGATACGCCATCGTCGTAAAGGAGAGGATGTCGCCGCGAAGAATCACAAGGTCTATGGTCGGAAATGGAACCACTAGAAATGAAGTGAGTTTCCTACCCTCTCCCTTGGTGCTATATCTGTAGTTATTTTCCTAGGCGAGACATCGACTCAAGAGAGTTTTGATGGAGAGGAGGAGTTTTCTAGGAAAGGCCATGCTAGGACTTGTGTCCTAGGTTTTAGATCTCTTCAACCACTCCCTTCTTCTATGTGATGATAGGGGATGGTTTCATGAAGGGTATTGGCCTCTTTAGGTTGAATAAGGGAGGAGGTTTTCTGGAATGATTTGGGAAGATCGCTTTGAGGAGGAAGATGAACCGATGTCGTTCATTCTGCCTCAAGATGCGTGCTGAATCTGTATTCTGCGCGCAGTGATCTTCTAAGCCATTTTGATGAATGATATGGCCAGATCTGGGCTTTCGCCTAAACACGAAAGTTGAAGCCCTTGCAAATACCTTTCCAACGAGTGGCTGCACGACTTTAGGCGATATTTGTATCCACGGTAAAGTCTGAATGAATATGCTGTTCAATAAATCCTGCATGCAGAAATTTTGTTTTGTACGCAGCGGACTTCAAGTCTGATTTCTAATAGGACACACTCAAATCTGGCTTGATGTCTGAATACAAAAGTTGTAGCCCATGGAAAGACCTTTCCATCGAGGGGTTACACGTCTTCACCAGATTTCTGTATCTTCAGGAATCTCCGGTCGAATTTGCTGCCCAGATTTACCCTGCACCTAAATTCTGGGCTTATATAATATGGATTTGGATTCAGTGGAATTAATATTGCAAGTTACTTGGCTTGGATGAACTCTTTTATGAGTAATCATTTTTTTTGCATGATTGATGGATTTTATTAATCAGATTTCATATAATCCAATTGTGAAGCAAGCTTACTTAAACGAATTGACTTGATAGAAATTGATAGATGGTTATTTATGCACTTCATGTTTATAATATGTTGTTATCCTTTGGAAAGATTGATGGATCTTTATACGCGCATCATGTTTTTTAATATGTTTGTACTTTTGGAAAGATTGATAGATTTTTATATGCGCATCATGTTTGTACTATGTTGTCATCATTTGGAAAGTCATGTAGAAGAATAAATTATGACCATGAGTATGTTTGATTAATGGAATGAGTTTAGTAGTCCAATACTTAGAGCGTCATCTCCCTACGGGTAGTATTGTGAGTGGGTGTGAGTGCGGTGTTGACCGTCACTTGTTTGGTTTGTGTTGAGATAGGTATGGACGGATGGTTGGGCTTGGTCCTCGGTGTTCACGTCCCGGGGCTCCTTCTGTGTCAGGTGGATGGTTGGGCTTGGTCCTCGTGCCTTTTTCCCGAGGCTCCTTCCATGTCATGATGATGTGGAATTTGCATGTGGTGTGAGTCGACACGCGGTGTCCTAATCCTGGGTTATGGATAGTGTGGCTGGTCTACGGGCTTTCCAGTCGTCACACCGACGGGAGTCGACAGTTAGACTTTGGGCAGTTGGGCTTGGTCCTCGGTGTTCACATCCCGGGGCTCCTTCCGTGCCAGGTGAACGGTTGGGCTTGGTCATCGTGCTCACTCCGAGGCTCCTTCCGGGTCACACAAGGTTAGTTCGGGGCTTGGTCCTCGGTGCACATCTACCCGAGGCTCCCGCTGGGCCATAGTACGCATGGGCTCCGCTGTTGTGTTCTTAGCATTGAGGCGTACGGAGGCCTAGGTGAAGTAGTGTGGATACCCTCCTAGTAGTAGAAGTGCCCGTTCTACTGTCATCGCCTGGCTACGACGGCTGATGCCTGAGAGGTTAGCTACCTGCTCGAAAAGTGGGAACTACAATCTATGTCGACATAGCAATTGCATGTGTGTGATCATGGGTGAGTCATTGCATAGAATACATAGCATTTCATAACATTGCACAACAAGATACTCATCGTATAAATTTGTATGGGCACTCTTATACGATGAGTTACCTTTATGTAACCCGATCCTTAACTTATAAGTTTGTATGGACATTCTTATAAGTTAAGTTACTTTCCTGTTGTTACTTATACTTATTAGTTTACTATAGCTCTTCAATAACTACTACATTATGATACTGTTACTCTTATAGTATTGCCACCTTCTTGTACTTCTTTACTTATATATTACCCTTGTTCCTTCTCTCCGCCCGATGCCGAGGAGTCGCCGGGGGAGCAGATGTGAAGCCACGTAGTCGTTTCGACTAACAGTTGCTACGTCTTCCTTTTAGGAGGTCATGCCGCAGGTAGAGAAGCCGCGGACTACGCAGCAGGACAGCCAGGCCAGGATGATAGGGCCTGAAGTGACGGTGTCGTCGATACCGTCGGTCACAGATGTGAGTGTTGAGAGGATTTGATGTAGCCCCTTTTTGGGCAATTTCTATAGCTGTACTCGGATTTGTAGAAGCATGTTTTAGCTTCTCTTTTGTTGTACTGATTTGGACATTAATACTTAGTGTGGATTGACTTTTCTTGCTTATATTTTGGTTGGGTTGGCATGTTTATTGATATTATTGTAGCCGGCGGAATAGGCGTCTTGTAGTACAGGTTAGCCCGTGTGCTAATGCTACCGCAAGGTGGCTGTTCCGGGCATAAGACCCCACTTCGTGTCGTGTTTTGGGATCCGGGAGGGGGGGTCTTACACGTACCTGTATGAGTTCACACTGTTGGGACGATATGCGGGTTCGATCTTCGCCGATGAGGAGCAGAAAACCATTAGGTTCTATGAAGGCTTGCAGGATGAGTTGCGATTCCTGCTGTCGAGTTCAGTGAACCAAGGGTTCCAGGCATTGGTTGATACTGCGTGCGTGCTGGAGAAAGACATGAAGAGGGTGCAAGGAAAGTGGGACTTGGCTGTGACAAATCCAGAGTTCAAGATGCCCCGACCTAGGAAATCGTATTACAAAAATAAATGGGGCAAGAGGTCTGAGTTGTCTGGACAAGATCCTTCTACGGTTTCATCGGGTGCAACGTCGGGGGCCACTTCAAGGCCGGAGACTCGTACTTGCTTTACTTTTGGAAGAGTGGGGCATATCGCCCGTGACTGTCAGATTGGCCCGTCAAAGGGAGAAAAGAAGGCGGGAATGTCTTATGCTGAGAAGGGGAAGACAGTGGTGGAGTCCTCTGCATCCCAGGCGCAGCCCCGAGTCTACAACCTTGGCCTGCAGGAGGCCATAAAGCAAAGTGACGTCGCCACAGGTATGATTTAAGTTATTGCATTATTTTGCTGATTGCATGCTTTGTTTATGGATTGTGTGTGATGTGATTGCCACAGGCTTTGTTATGATTCAGAACATGCTGGTGAGAGCACTATTTGATACGAGTTCTTTGCATTCATTTCTGTCTAAGGACTTCATAACTCGAATTGGAGTACCTTGTCATGTGAAGACAGAGAGCATGAGGGTGCTATCACCGAATGGTTGTTTGATGCTTGCGGATCGGGCTTGCGATATGGCGTTTTAAATTTGAAGTCGGGATTTCTGTTTGACTGCATCTGTACTGCCGATATCGGAATTCGATGTGATCTTTGGTATGGACTGGCTCGCGGAGCAGCATGCCTTTATTGATTGTAATGACAAAGAGGTCATACTGTGCCATAATACCGAGCATGAGACTAAGTTTGCTGGTATGCGAGGAGTGGATGGGACCTTGCTGTCTGCACTCCAAGTCGTCAAGGCTATTCGGAAGGGCGCGAAGTTATACTTCACGCTGATTCAGGCTGAGGAGCCCAAGGCCAGTGTGAGTGATGTTCCAGTTGTGTCGGAGTTTGCAGATATGTTTCCTAAGGATCTTCCTGGGCTACCACCCCAGCGGGAGATCGAATTCACGATTGAGCTGGTGCCGGGTGCGAAACCTGTGGACCGCTCGGCATATCACGTCTCACCAAAGGAAATGGCTGAGTTAAAAGTCCAATTGCAAAAGTTGCTAGAGCAGGGATATATACGCCCAAGTATGTCACCTTGGAGTGCACCTTTTCTGTTTGTGAAAAAGAAGGACGGTGGTTTGCTGTTATGTATTGACTACTGCGAATTGAATAAGCTGACAGAGAAAAATAAGTATCCGATTCCACGGATAGATGAATTGTTCGATCAACTAGTGGGATCCACCGTCTACTCTAAATTGGATTTGAAATCTGGATATTACCAGTTGAGGATTCGGGAAGGTGACATTCCCAAGACCGCATTTGGAACACGCTACGGTCATTATGAGTTCACGGTAATGCTGTTTGGGCTACGCAATGCGCCATCGGTGTTCATAGACCTGATGCACCGAATGTTTCGAGAGTACTTGGACTTGTTCGTGATTGTATTCATTGATGATATCTTGGTGTACTCTCAATCTGAAGCTGATCATGCAAACAACTTGCGGTTGGTGTTGCACACTTTGTGAAGGAATAAGCTCTATACCATATTCTCGAAGTGCACGTTTTGGCTGTCGTCGGTGGCTTTTCTTGGCCATGTGGTAAGTGAAGAGGGCATAACAGTGGATTCATCAAAGATAAGAGCCATTCAGGAGTGGCCGGTGTTGTCTTAGGTGGCCGAAGTCAGGAGTTTCCTTGGACTGGCAGGCTACTACAGACGGTTTGTGGAGAACTTCTCGCGGATCGCCTTGCCTCTGACCACACTAACGAAAAAGGATCAAAAGTTCGTTTGGATGCCGGAGTGCGCGCGAGCTTTTGAAGAGCTAAAAAGTAGGATGGTCACGACGCCTGTGTTAACATCGCCATGTGGTACCGACGGATATGAGATCTATAGTGATGCTTCAGGGAGCGGCTTAAGCTGCGTTCTTCTACAGTTTGGAAAGGTGATTGCTTATGGCTCACGCCAGTTGAAAGTGCATGAGCGAAATTATCCCGTCCTCGACTTGGAGTTGGAGGCGGTGATCTTTGCACTGGAGATATGGCGACATTATCTTTATGGCGTAAACGTGGATATCATTACGGACCATAAGAGCCTAAAGTACTTATTGGAGCAGAAGGATCTGAATATGCGACAACGAAGGTGGCTGGAGTTCCTTGGGGACTACACCTTTGAGATTCATTATACTCCCGGGAAGGGAAACGTGGTCGCTGATGCCTTGAGTCGGAGGGATCCGGCAAGGGCAAATTGGTTGCAGATGCACGATGAGCGTTTGATCCAGGAGTTGGAAGAGTTAGAGATTTTTTGTGTTGACAAGAATTCCACAGCCGATGCATGTTTTAACTGGACGGAGGTACAATATGACCTGGCGAATAGGATCCGACGAGCAATGGAGCTGGATGAAAGTCTCCAACGCTATGCCAAAAGTGGGCAAGATGGCCAATTCTCCTAGGATGACGGCCTTTTGTGGAAAGTGGGCCATTTGTGCGTCCCGAGTATGGGAAAGTTGCAAGAAGATTTGATGTACGAAGCTCACTTTACAAAGTACTCAATTCACCCTGGGAGCACAAATATGATCAAAGACATGAAGAAGCTGTTCTGGTGGCCAGGACTCAAAAAGGATATAGTTCATTATGTAGCTAAAAGCCAAACTTGTGCTTTGGTGAAGGCGGAATGCCAGAAACCTAGATGGTTCTTGAAGTCGTTGCCGATTCCGAAATGGAAGTTCGATGATATTTCAATGGATTTCGTGCACGGGTTGCTGAGGTCTCAATGTGGGAATGATTCAATCTGGGTGATTGTAGACCGGTTAACGAAAGTGGCGCACTTCCTTCCGAACAAGCCGGACGATTCGGTGGACAGTTTGGCAAAACTTTATGTTGAAAAGATTTTATTGCTTCATGGTGTTTCTCGTAGCATCGTGAGAGATCGTGATGGGCGATTTACATCAAATGATTGGAGGCTAGTCCATCAGCTGTTGGGCACGAAACAGACGTTCAGTATGGCTTTTCATCCCCAAACGGATGGCCAAACTGAGAGGACCAACAGAACAGTGGAAGATATGCTCCAAATGTGCGCCCTGGACTTTGGGAAGAGATGGGAAGTTCATCTATATATGGTGGAGTTTTCCTACAACAATAGCTACCAAGCGAGCATTGGTATGACACCGTTTGAAGCTCTGTATGGTCGGAAGTGTCGTACACCGTTAGTTTGGGCAGAAGCGGGCGAATCCAAATTGTATAGGCGTAAAGAAGTCAATGAAGCTAACTCAACAATACACGCTATTCGGGAGCGGCTATTGATAGCCCAGGATCGACATGCAAAGTACTACAACGCCAAGCACCAGAATATGGAGTTCGCGGTGGGCAATTAGGTATATTTCAAGATCAAACCCTTCAAAGGCTTGTCCAGGATTCGGCGTCTGAAAAAGTTGAGTCAGTGATATCTTGTTCCATTTGAAGTGGTGGAGCGAATTGGGGAAGCTGCATATCGGCTAGCTCTTTCGACAGACTTGGGTGGATTACATGATGTGTTTCACATCTCTGTACTTTGGAAAGCCGTTAAAGATCCAGCTCAAGTGATCAAGAATGATTTGTGCCGGTTGAGTATGGGCTAACGACGAAGGTTTAGCACATTCAGATCGAGGATCGAGCCGATAAACAGTTGCGGAACAAGACAATCGGGATGGTCAAAGTCCGGTGGGACAATTGTGGCCATGAAGAGCTAACATGGGAGCGAGAGCAGACCATGCGAGCTGAATTTCCCGAGCTGTTTGTGTAAACTGTTATGCAGTGCGTGTCAAGGTATATTGAACTTTGGTGAAGTTATAACATCTTATTTTTGATGTCCTTACTGTGTACAAATTTCGGGACAAAATTTATTGTAAGGAGGGGAGGGTTGTAATAACCCAAATCCCACGATTGGGTTCAAGTTGGGTGACACGGCCGGGGACACATGCGTGTCCCAGGGTGTGTCCTGCTCGGTATAGCCGAGCATTTTTCGACTGCTCGACGAACTGCACTCGACGAGTTCTTGAGAGGGAACATGCCCTACGACACGAGCGTATAAAGGGGCATGTCCCCCTATGGTCGACGAAGTTCGCTCGATGAAGTGCACGCTAGAGGCGTGTCTGTAGCCGTGTAAGGGCACACAGCCTATGACACGGGCGTGTCCCAGGCCGTGTCCTTTTCTGTATTTGTCTAGGGCCGGGAGGCCTGGTGAGCACAGGCAGGACACAGGTGTGTATCTGGGCACATGGACTGTGACACTGGCGTGTCACATGGCTGTGTCTTGCTCGAGTTGAGATGAGTGTATACCACCTGAGGTACACGACCACATGCACGGGCGTGTCTGAAGGCGTGTCAGGTCACATGGCCTGTGACACGGTCGTGTCATATGGCCATGTACTCTTCTAGATGAGTCAGTTGTGTGTCGCTTAAGGTACACGGCCTGTGACACGAGCGTGTCACAGGCCGTGTCAGCCAAAAATTAGACTTTTGTGGCAAAATCGTGGCCGTCCATTTTCCTCAGCTAGGATCTGAGGGCCCAAGCTTCTCCCTACTACTTTAAGGCCGAGAATGGAGAAGAGAATCTCCATTTTGACTTGGCCATTCTCTTTCTACAAGCTAGAGAGAAGGGAGAGCAAGAGGAGGAGGAGAGAGAGGATTCGGCCACCGGTGGAGCTGCAGAGTTCCGATTCGAGATCCGCGACCAGCATTGTGGAGGCAAGGCCGCTGTAGTGCTTTCGAGCCGGCTAGAATTCCATGGCTTTGAAGAGGTCATCAATGGCAACGATCTTTCTTTCTTGGACATGTGAAGTCCTTCTATTAAGCATGTGCATGGGTTTCCACCACCAGAGGGTGGATTGCTAAGGGATTCCCTTGGGTTAATTCTTGGAATCCGCAATAGTTTGGCATATATATCTGGAAATGGAGTACGGAATAGGAATGTTGTGTGAAGCCCATCTGGACAGGTTGGTCTGGATTGGTGATGTTGTATTTACGCACCAGAGAAGACTCCGTGGTTAAACATGTAGTTTGTGGAGTCGACGGGTTAGACCTGTGAAGGGTAGTAGCTCTAATACCCCCTTTTTTGAAATACCAGGGTCTTAGCCACATAACCGCCACTTTGCGGTGACACCTTCACGCCCGGGAAGGTCATCACTGTAAAACGCCGATCATGCCGGCCAAATCGATCACAACTGTAGAAAAATAATAAAGCAAGTCCACGCAAATCACATATATAATAAATAAACTCCACGAAGAGAGTGTCCACAGAAATAATAAAAGTACTAAATCTTGGACTCATGCCCAGTACATCAAGTCCTCACTATATATCTCTCATCGCAGAAGCAAAACTAAAACAACTAGTAGCGAACAGGTCTCACAGTCCCTACCGTCTGAACACTAGTACAAGACTGCCCCATCTCCAAGCATGCCGACATCCGGGGCTGCTCCTCCATGCTGGGCTCCATGGTCCCCTAAAATGATGTGGTTCGAAAATCCTTAGTCTAAAAGACTAAGTCCTATCATCCCCCGCCCCTTCTCCCATGGCTCCTAGGAACCGAGCGGGAAGGAGGAAAGGAGAGGACATGAAGGTGGAGAATAACAAATTAGCAGATGACGGCGAAACTAAACTAGCAGTTCTATAGTATACATGATAAAATGAAGGTAAAAAAGCTGAACAAGAAGAGTAACCTTAACTTATGTGAAAACACATAAGCCAAGGAATCTTTTGTAGGGATCCTATCGTATAAAAAGTCCCATACTAATTTATATGATAGGGTGTCGGTTTTCTAGCAATCCTACATTTATATTTACTGAAATAAAACCTTAACTTATAAGCACGCTCGCGCGAACTTATAAACCAAGTGGTCGTTTTGTAGGGCCTATTGTATAGGCGTCCCATACCACTTATATAATAAGTGTCGGGTTATATGCAATGATTATGCTATGAAATACAATTATGCCATGATGTGAACATGCAAGTGCAACTCACCCACTCGACTCTATGTACACAGACCTTTAGTTCCCCTTTCTGGAGCCGAACCTCCTAGGATACCTTCGTAGTGGCAAATGAAAGGGTGGGTTGGGCATCGCGTACCTCTAAACCGGTAATTGCACTACCGATCAAACCTATCATAAGCCTCAAAGCTGGTGCACTAAGCGGAGCTCCTGCATACTCTTGTCGGCTGGCACACCGGAATTTATTTGGCCAAGTGCTAAACCACACTTGTCGAGTCAACGTATTCGCGTCGGTGCATCGACTCTGCAATACCGAAGACCCACCACCTTATACTTTGTGCACATGCAACCTTGATGTATAACCACCAAGACAAAGCTTCCCGGACCATCCTATCTGTCTCAAACAACAACTGAGTCAAAGCTCGCCGTGCCAACCTGCCCATCACCAACATCAACCTAGCCAAAGCTCGCCAGACCAACTTGCCCATCACCAAATCCACTGAGCCTACTGACCGAGTGACCCAACCTATCACCCCGAGACATTGAGGTGAATGAAGGTGAAACCCTAGACTTACTAGTTACTCTTGCATTCCAGTTTTACCTACAATTTAATTTAGCCCAGGACAGCCCAAGGTATACCCCGTGAAGGGCTCTCGAAGGCACTTGGAACTACGATGGGATTACGACAAAAGCTCCCTTTCGCAAGGCACTTAATATTATTGGTTTCTATCAAATTTCCCAAACTCTTACTTATTGTATTGGATCTAACCCTAGAGTAACTGACACTTCCTCTCCTACGGGAAAAACGATCTTTCGTCGATCCCGAGCACCACCTAACACTAGGCAATCCAACACTCTACTCATCCTAACTTCCAATGATGAATTCATTTTTATTTATCCAAACCAGCAAGCATCCAACCCCAACTCATGTGCCCAAATTCATATTACAACATAACTTCTGCAGCTTTACTAAATGCAGACCAACCAAAGCTATATGAAATGTAAAATGCGAGGTACTCAAAATATTCATCAAGTATCCCTATAATAATTATTGGGGGTCTATCATGACATTTGTAGCCTAAATCCAGAAATTCATAATTTTCCTATTTATCTGATAATTTATTTAATTATTCTAGTAAATCAAAAATCCAAGTTTGAACATGAACTGCCCATTTGAGACCAGAAAATGCTCCACCAAATTGATGATAAATTCAAGATGTTATTTAACACAGAATCCAAGTCTCCCAATTTTCTAGCAAGGTTAAAGCCTCTAATTATAATTTTGAATACAACCTATTTTAATCAGTTTTATGAGGCAAGTAAAGCAAAACTATTTCCAAAAATTCTAAGAAAATTCAAGGATGATTATAAGGACCTATAAATGCTCTAGATCAAGTTTCATAATTTATGAGCAAGTAATGAGCTCTAAACAATTTATTGAACAATTTTCCAAGTTAATGAGCTTGTGAAGTAGGTACTGCAAATATGCATTCAAAAATTCTAATAAAATTCATACATAAGAAGTAAGGTCTAAAACTCCCTCTGCCAAATTTTCATGACCTTCCAATGGGCAGTGAATTCACAATAACCAAATATTTTAGTAGAGCTAATTCATGCATCACAAAGGAAGTACTAACAATATTGATCCAAAATTGCCAATTAAATTTCCAGGGGTTCATTCTACCCCCATGACCACACTACCCAAGTTTCATTACTGTTCAATGAGTTTTACTAACTTATTCTAGCACTAGAATGTTTGTGCCCTAAACTAGGGTTAGGTTTTTGAGGGGTCTAACCTTTCCCAAATCCCCTAAGATTTTCACCAGAGGGATTTAGCTACCCTAGCACCCTCCTTACCAAATTTCAAGTTCATACAAGGTCTTTTGACCTCATGCCCTTCACAAGACACAAAAGTCGTTCCTTAGGGTTTGGTCTTAGGTCTTAGGGCAAATCTATTCCAATCTACCCCATCTTCAATGGGGAGGTGTTAAAAATCATGCCAAGTCAGTGGCCTCAATTTCAACCTCTATTGAGCTGATTTGGCCACTCAAAAACCTAAAGTGCACTTTTGACCAAAATACCCTTAGGCAAGGTTATGGTTTGCATGATTTGAATTCAAACCATCTCCAAATGAGATGAAATTTTAACCAGAGCTTTATAATGCCCAAGCACTACTCACCAAAATATGGGTAAGTTTGGAAGTCATTTGGTCCCTAAATTATTTTACCATATAGAAATTAAATAATATCCAAACATATAGAAAAATTGTCCCCAAAAATTCTCAATTTTGGGCAGGACTAGATATGGTCTAGGGTGACTCCCTGTCCAAATTTCAAGTCATTTGGACCATGGATGAAGGATGGGCATTCATTCTAATGTCTGCCTTGCCCTGGGTATAGACCCCACCAAAATGATGTCCCTAGTCAAAGCAGGTACCCAAATTGGTTCAAACCAATTTTGAGTTAATGCAGACCCACAACGCTACAATTCATCTGTTGACCATTTTTCCTGAATTAGCATCTAGATATTTTTAATAATTAAAAACATTAATTACATTATGTGTGACAGAAATGAAATAAACATACATCATAACCTATAGTCTAATTTATTCTCTACATGAATCTTGTCACACTATTGGATGACATCTCGTCATCGTCCCCGTGCCCCAACAACCTGTATTGAATCTACCTGAGCCAACTTCAAATCCCTGCCGCTGGCCACCCAGTCACCTCCCTGGCTGGCTACCACCACCACCACCTCCGTTGAGGTGGGGGCGGTCGCTAGGCGGCGACACAGCCGCCAGAGGGGCCCATTCCGGTGAACCCGATAAGTAATGTTTTGTGGCAAAACATGGAGAGAAGCTCTCTCGATCGGGCTCAATTGAGCCCGAACCTTGGCCCTAAGGATTGCTATGATCTACCTATGGAAGGAGGAGTGGAGGAGGACCTGTTCGGAGGGCTGGAGGCGAGCTGATCTCCGGGTTGCCATGGCGGTGGTGGCGGCGATCAGGTTTCTGCAACAGCATAGTTAAACACCTTAAATCGTACAGGTAAAGGTCGTAACATCCTCCCCTCTGCCTGGTGATTCTTTTAAGACTCTCAATTGGGGAAGGGGAAGGGTGTAACTCCATTGGCCATGAATGGCCATAATGGGCAATTTCGGTTTCACCAAATTTGAAGGGCTGAGCCACCCCACTGGACGGCCACCTCCTGAAAAACTCCTCCCCTGCTTCACGGAGTTAAAGCCCTTTCAAAAGGGGGAGTTATGGGGCCTCCATGGCCATGATGGCCATTAAACTCCTCTTTCTCTCTCCTCCAAGTTTGGGTAACCCCCTATTTCTCTATCCTAGTCACCCAATTCTAAATTTGGTGGGCTCAAAATGTGTCTCACCACCTCCTAGACCAATGGGCCACACTTGCCTAGGTCTAGCCCACTTGGATTGGGTTTGAGTTAGCCACTTAGGCTAGTTTGACCACTTTGACATAAGGGTTGACTTTAGTCAAATTGGCAACTAGGGTTGACCCCAATGGGTCCTTGGTGACCGATTGGCCTCCCCTAAAGTCTAGAAGTACTTGGGTAGGGTTAGCTAGCACACTGTAGGTCACTTGCCCCTTAGTTAGGGCACTTTGAACTTTTTAGAGCTAAGGTTGACTTGGGTCAACTTAGGCTATAGAGTTGACCCCAATGGGTCCTAGGTGACCCATTGACTTCACTTTAGGGTTAGGAGGGCATGGGTGGGGTCCACTTGGCTAGGGGATGGTCAATTGACCCTAAGTAGGCTAGTTTGACCCATTTGGGGTTAGAGTTGACTTTGGTCAACTTAACCACTTTGACTGCCCTCCATGGGTCCACAGTGACCCATTGACCCCACTTTAGGTCTAGGAAGACCCTGATAGGGTTAGTTGGGTTTTACTAGGGCACACTGCCCTTAGTTAGGGCACCTTGCCCAATTTAGGCCTAAAGTGGTTCTAGGTCAACTTGGCCACCCTGGGTCGACTCCAATGGACCCATAGGGCTCTAATGAACCTCACAATGGATTGGTGAGACCATGGTGGGGTCTTGGAGTATTGGTGAAGCCCCATGATCATCTTAAACTAGGGTTTAGAAATCTACTATTAGCAGACCATAGTGATCTCACCTACATTCTTAGGTTCAATTGGCCTTCTTGGGTTTCCTAGGGTTTTGTCATGACCTAATCATGACAAAACCACTCCTAGGGGCCTAGTTGTTTAAGGGATGTTACAAATCCCAATATATAAACAAAAAATTTCGTCCTCGAAATTCTAGTTAGGCCTACGAGGTTTCAAATGTGAAAGGAAAATTGTAACATCCCGAGATGTTGTGAATAGTACCTGACTGAAAAAACTCCGGGTACCTCTGTTGCATCAAGTCTTGAGGCTCCCATGTGTGCTCCTCTCGTTCATGATTCCTCCACAGGACCTTGACCAATGGAACCTTCTTGCGACACAAGACTCGTATTCCCTTATCGTAAATCTGGATCGGTTCCAGGTGAACTGACCGATCAGTTGCTACTGGCCCATCCATGGCTGTAATATGCTTCTCCGGGCGTAGTAGAGCCCTCCTGAGAGCGGATACATAGAACACGTCGTGTAGACTCGCCAGCTCCGGTGGCAGCTCCAGCCTGTATGCCAAGGGACCGATCCGCTCCCAGACCCTATAAGGTCCCATATATCTTGGGCTGAGCTTCTTCTTCCGACCGCGTACCCGTGAAACCCCATACATCGGTCAGATCTTCAAGAATACTCGGTCCCCCACTTGGAACTCCACCTGACGATGCCGAGCGACATAATACTTAGCCTGTCGGCTCTGTGCCTCTAGCATCCTATCCCGTATCAACCTCACCTGAGCATCGATGCCCTCAACAAACTATGACCCCAAAGCCTTCGGATCCTCATCCTGAATCCACGACAGCGGAGTCCTACACCTCTGTCCGTTTAGGGCCTCATAATGAGCCATCCTTATGTGGGACTGGTAGCTGTTATTATATGAGAACTCAATCAGTGGTAATAGCTTCTCCCAAGGCTCACCGCGATCCAATATGCAAAGTCGCAGCAGATCTTCCAAAGTCTGGTTGGTGCATTCCGTCTGCCCATCAGTCTGGGGATTAAAAGCCGTACTAAATGTCAGCCGCGTGCCCAAGTAATTCTGCACTGATCTCCACTCCCTGGACGTAAACGGCCCATCCTGATCCGATACAATCTTCCTTGGTATGTCATGATAACGGATGAACTGCTCCACGAATTTCTGAACCAGCACACCAACCGAGTCATCCTTTCTGATCGGCATGAATCAGGCTACCTTCATCAGCCGGTCGACGATCACCCATATCAAATAATTTCCCGTCCGCGATCGGGGAAGCCCATGTATAAAGTCCATCGCGATATCATCAAACTTCCACTCCGGCACTGGGAGTGGCTACAACAATCCTGCGGGGTTTCTACACTCTTCCTTCACCAGCTGGCACGCCTCGTAGTGGGTCACAAAGTAGGTGATATCCTTCTTCATACTTGGCCAGTACATGGTCTTCTATAGATCCACAGTCATCTTCGTAACTCCCGGGTGTACCGAATACTGACTACAGTGAGCCTTCGTCATGATATCTTCTCGAACCTGGCCTCCCTCTGGTATGTAAACCCGTCCTCTGAAACATACTAGGCCATCCATCAGTGTGTAATCTCCAGCTATGGCTGCTTCTAAGGCCCGGAATATCAGCTCTAGTTTGGCATCCTGCCTTTGTACATCTCTGACTCAGTCTCGAATGCCATCTGGGGCAACCAACGATACTAGGTACTCCCGGTACAGCTCAGGGTAATACTCAGACACAAAGGATATCTGCATCTTTTCCAACATCTGGACCAACTCCAAGGCCATCAATTGTGGTCCTGCTCCAGAGTTTGTGGCCTTCCGGCTCAGTGCATCTGCCACCACATTCGCCTTCCCAGGGTGATAGTGCATCTTGTACTGGTAATATGCTAGGAACTCCACCCACCATCTCTGCCTGATATTCAGCTCCTTCTGCATGTCCACATACCTCAAGTTTTTGTGATCGGAGTATATGTCGCAGTGGACACCGTATAGATAATGTCGCCAGAATTTCAGAGCAAATATGACCGCACCCATCTCTAAGTCATGAACATGGTAGTTCTGCTCATGCTTCTTTAGTTGTCGTGAGGCGTACGCTATCACATGACCATTATGCATCAGCACTACACCCATGCCCAGGTAGGAAGAGTCGGTGTAGACCTGGAATCCTTCTTTCCCCGAAGGGAGGGAAAGTATAGGAGCCGAGGTTAGTCGATCCTTTGGCTCCTGAAAAGACACCTCGCACTGCGGGGTCAGATAAAGGGCACATCCTTCCTCGTTAGGGATGTGAGTGGAAGGGCAATATGAGAGAATCCATCCAAAAACTTCCCGTAGTAACCGACAAGTCCTAGAAAACTTCGCACGTCTGTGGCAGACTTCAGCTGCGGCCAATCCCGAACTGCATGAATCTTGGCTGGGTCCACTGCCAACCGAGCACCACTGATGATATGGCCTAGGAAAGCCACCTCCCTCAACTAGAGCTGGCATTTGCTGAAATTCGCATAAAGCTGGTGCTCCCGCAGTCTTTCGAGAGTCAACGCCAGATGTCGTGTGTGCTCCTCCTCTGTCCTCGAGTAGATGAGGATGTCATCAATAAACATGATGACGAACACATCAAAATATACCTCGAAAACTCTATTCATGAGGCTCATGGACACCGATGGTGCATTCGTGAGCCTAAAGAGAATCACTGTAAACTCGAACAGCCAATATCTGCTACTAAAGGCAGTCTTTGGAATGTCCTCCTGGATCCACAGCTGGTAGTAACCCGACCTCAAATTCAATTTTGAAAAGAAATGTGCCCCCTCCAGCTGATCGGACAACTCATATATCCTTGGAAATGGATAGGTATTCCGGACTGTCAATCGGTTCAGTGCTCAGTAGTCGATGCACAATCTAAGTGTGCCGTCATTCTTCTTAACGAACAACACCGGGGCTCCCCATGGTGAAGAGCTGGGCCGGACAAATCCGGCTTCCACTAGTTCCAAGTGCTGGCTTCGAAACTCTGTCAACTCCTTCAGGGACATCCGGTAAGGGGCTCTATATGCCGGCTTAGCCCCGGGCACAAATTGTATCCGAATATCCTGCTCCCGGTGTGGGGGTAGCCCTGACAGCTTCTCTAGGAATACGTCGGCAAAATCTCGCACCACCGGGATATCCGAGATGGGAACCTTGGCCTCAGCCATTTAAAACAACACTTCATAGACTTCCTCCCCCTGCAAGTGGGCCTTGACGGCCAGCATGGATGACAACAAAAGAGGGGGAATAGGTCTAATACCTTCGATGACGATGTAGGAATCCACATGCCTCACAGGAAGCAGTCAATTTGGGCATGGTTCAAATGTAACCATGTCATGCCCAGGATCAAATCAAAGAATGGCATCTTCAGGATCGTTGCCGGTGCTTCAAATGTCTTTCCTCTGATCTCCGCCTCCATGTTACAGCGGGCGGTGGTGAATAACTCCGATTAGTCTGGTAGCTGTATCCTCATCATCAGGACTATGAACCGCTCTACGCCTTCCATCCGTTAAACGAAGGCCTCCTTGTCTATGTGATTCCTATTTCATTTTACTGCTTAAGTTGCTCGAGTTGCGCCATATTTCATCCACCATCCATCCGCCCTTGCCGCACTAGTAATTGCTAGTGGCGTGCGTAGTGAAGAGGTGCTTACGACCCTCATTCCGCCGTTCTAACCACCTCATCCGCAAGCCAACTTGCCCATCCACCCAGTGATTCGGTGCATAGCGGCCCGACTAGTCTTCCATCCTGCCTGGCGAAGCATTGCATAGCGGCGTTGCATAGGAGTAGTTGATAGCCTTTTATTTTTTATTTCCGCAAATATCAAAACCACCCTTAGTTAGCTCCGACCTAAGGACTTCAATCTCAAGTCCTCCTCGAAATTAACTCCACCTTACTGTGTTTCTTGAGAGATCGATACTTGGGAAAACTCGCCCATTTTATATTACTTGTGTGACCGGTTCACTGCCGTGATCTTACGCATCAAGTTTTTGGCATCGTTGCCAGGGAACACAGTCGTGTGAGTTTGTGGAGAGGGAGATAATAGATTGAAGCCCTTTTCCATTTGTGTATATCATTTTTTTTCTTATTTGCTTTGCTTATTAGAATTTTTATTTTGCTTATTTCTTTTTGACCTTTTCTGATTTTTGATTTAGATAGCAGATCCGTGCTATTTTCATTTTAGTTGTATAGCACTTTTTCAGCAATTATTTTTGTTCGCGATGGATCCTGATGCTGAGTGCAGTCTACTTAACAGTTTGTGACGATCCATTGATGTCATTGTTGTTATGAATGCTGAGCATTGCATTCGGTGTTTGTTATGTCAAGGTGTGAGCCACATGTTGAAGGATTGACCTCGTTTGTGCAAGCCTTCTCCCTCTGAGGGCGTGTGCACAACAACCTCCCGTTCGTAGAAGACTGTTGTGGACAGGCCTACCAGGGTGTTGCCTGGCCCATACACGGACATAACGCACTTTGCTCGTTCTCTACCCGTTGAGATTACTGAAGAATCTCTAACCGCATACAGCTCTTTCATGGGTCCCTCGATTCCTTTTTATGAGCTTCCCTTGAGTGATGACAATCACTCTGGTGTTAGCCAACAAAAAAAGGAGCAGGAACTCATGGACCCTCCTGTATGGGACGATGAGATTGTTCCGGTCGTCGACGGGGTGGCGTCAGCGAATGATTTTGCGATGGGGCATGCTCATTCTATGCTTGATTTCGAGAGCAGTCTTGCCCCTCCACAATTTTTGTCAGATTGTGCTACTCCATTATTGTGTGAGTCGGTTGATGATGCCGTATTTGTGGATGATTCGGTGCCCGAGGTTGTGCTGAAGTGGGATGATGATTCCTCTATCTCCGACAGAGAAGGTGGATCTTTGGAACACTTTTACGCACCACGGTGGGATGAGGAATATCCCCTTTCCGATACGGAGGTTTGCACCTCCTTATTGGATGAGGTCATTCCTCTAACCACCGCGGACCTCGAGTTCTCGGATTCCCCTCAGTACGACTCATATGACACCGACAGTGATCTATGATTGGATCCTACTGAGAGTGACACCGGGTTCACTCTCCCATTTTCTAATTATTTTAGTTCTTCGTCTCCTTTATTTCTTGATCCCCCTTCTCTATCTGAGCCTGTGCAGGCTGAGTCTCCACGAGTATGCTGGGATGATGATGAGCTTGGTGTTCTTGCCATTGCCATCACACCCTGCACACCTGTGGTTGACAATGCCTTGCTAGGCGAGGATACTTTTTGTGATAAGATGAGTGAGGACCAGGCCTCCTCCTCATCCTATTTCCTATTTCCTCTACCTGCAAGGAGCAGGTATGATTATTTAGGCAGAGGGGTAGCTGTTCTATCACCGTATCGGTACCCGTTACCGAAACGGATATTGGAACAGTTACCTGTGCATTTTTCTTTTCATAGGCCCATTAGCTAGAACCTTTTCGTAGCCGAATAAGTCATGCTGGGATGACAATAACCCCAGTACTTATCTTTTATTTCTTGCATTTTTTATGTCTATTTAGTTTTAGTATTTCTTTGTAGTTTGTATATTTTTGTTTTGTTTTTGCGGAGCTCACCCCTACAGGTATTCTGGACAACTTCGCATTGGCGGGGTTGTGATTCTTCGTATGGCGGGCCTGCTTCAGGTTTTCACGAATCTTCTGGTATGCTCACTGGCTGAGCATTGGGTAACCTCTTCCTTTAGCTCTTTATGATCTGAATTTCTCTATCATATGTTGTGTAGTTTAGTTTAAGTCTTGGGGATAGCCAGTATTTGTTTCCTTTTGCACGCACACATTTCTTGTGCATACTAGAAGCTTTTATTGTTATATTTCGATTAATTCATTGCATCACACCACTGCACCCACATGAGCGCGTGCTTAGCCTTTTGCGTGCTGCGAGTTAAACTCGTTTCTTTTGTATGATTTGGGAAAATTATGGTGCTGGCTTAGGATTGTGAGACGGGGTAAAATGTTGAACCTGCTGTGCTCCTAGTCGACTGCTCTAGTCTCGTGCAGAAATTCGAGTAGATTTAATTTTTCTGTATGCTTATGGTTTTATACTTTTCTATTTGCATAAAGATCTTTTTTTTCTACTCAAAAAAAATTGGTGAATCGGGTGTGAATCCGATGGTAGCTTAGGGATGTGTGTAGACGGCCGTTAGGTTCATATTGCTAGAGCCGGGAGGATGGATAGTCTTTCTCGTTGGCTAAGAACTTGCCCCAAGCTATTTTTGAAGCATGGGTATAGGTTAGTTCACTTTCATGAGCGTGATGTAGGCCATCATTTTGGCTCGGTTGAGATTTGTACCGTTCCTAACGTCTTGTACTCGCTAGCCTCGTTGTGCCTACCCATTCTTTTGATTCAGCTCCACCTTTATTTCACCAAAGCCTCAAAGCCGATCCTAGTCGCACTCCCAAGTCGAGCTTTAGAGTTTTACATTTTTCATGTTGGGGTGTTGATGTGGTGCTTTTACATGAGAATATGTGGACGTGCTCCAAAGCTTATATTTGCTGAAATTATTAAAAGAGAAGCGATTTGAAAAAGAAAAAGAAAAGTTAAAAAAATGATGTTAATTGTGAACAAGTGAAAAGTAAAAGTAAAATTGAAAATATTATTTGAGATGTGAGTATTTTTGGAGTAGGCGGTGCACACACCCATATGTTAAAAGTTAAGTCTGGGGGTGTGGTGTACCCGCATATATTTTAGTTAGCTGATGGATTCTTTCTTTGATAGTTCATTTAGGTTAGGTGCATAGCCATCCTGTTTATCTTTGTTTACCTCACCGAAATCCAAGCCCCATCTCTTCACCTAAAGTTCTACTGATTCGTGTGTGAACCAAACAAGTGCCGTGGAGAGAATGCGAAAGGGCAAGTATATGGTCACCGACATTGGTGGATTCCTTTGGAGGTTATCCCGAGCCCCGATCTTTCGCAATGCTCGCCTAGCGATTAGTCTACTTTCTCCCTACGCATGACCAGATGATTCACCGTGATTCCATTTTTGAGTAGTAATAAAATGTTGATACACATTGTGAAAAATATAAACTATTTTGCATACTTAGAAATTTCTTCTATTATATTTTTACGCGTGCGAGCATGCGACTTCGCATGGTACTCCGTATCGCAATTTCTTTGTTAACTATTATTTTTACCTATCTGCTTAAATTTTGTTTGCTCGGGACGCGTTAACAATTAAGTCTGGGGGGTGTGATGAGTCCATTCTATATACCTACTTTCGGACTCATCTGGGCTTGTTTTCTCGTTGATGCACTTCACTTTAGAGCTTTATTTGTTCATATTTATTATTATGTCCTTTTTATGAGTAAGTGCACATTTACGCCCGTGGTTGTGTATTTTGTTACTTTTATTGTTTGTACTCCTTTTTTGTGATTGCCTGGAATGTCTGCACAGATTAGTGAATTGTTTTTCCTATCGGTACAGGGGTCTTGTGCGTGTCCGGGATGGTTTTGAAACAGGAATACTGCGCACGATCATGGGATCTAATGAGCACGACCACTGGTCGTGCGCCCCTAATCGTGCACACTACTCTACGTTTTCCAGAATCAGCATGGGGTAATCGCACGACCACTGGACACAGTGCGCACGACCACCGGTCGTGCGCCACTGATCGTGTGCATTGATTCCTCTTTTCCTGGAGTCCTGTCTAGGGTAATCGCACGACCAGTGGACTTAGTGCGCACGACCACTGGTCGTGCGTCACTGCTCATGCGCATTATCCCAGTTCTTCTTCCTAATCTTCCATGCCAGTGCACACGATCACTGGACATAGTGCGCATGACCACTGGTTGTGTGCCCGTGATCGTACGCATTGTTCATTTCTATTTTTCTATAAGTATGCATGTCTCACCCTAATTCGAGAGAATCTAGAGCTCGACATTTCTCCGCTGTTTACTGCCTTCTCCGCCGTTTTTCATCATCTTCCACCCTAGGGAGGTGCTTCGGGCAAGCATTCACCACCAAATCCAAGCCGGAGCTTCCTCTCGGCCTTCTCCTTCATCCGTGAGCTTCAAGTAGGGTTTGACTCCTTCGCCAACAAGCAAAGGGAAGCTTGCAACTTTCGTCCGCTATCGTGACACGAAAAAGACGGGCCATTGGAAGGTGGTGACAGCCCCTCTCTACCCCAGACATAGTTGAGGACCGAGTTTGGACGCGGATTGACAACCCGACGATTCCAACCGTGAATCCTCAGTAAGACTTCAGATTCGGTCGATCTCTTGACTTGTTCTTCCTTTATTGTTGGATATGTGTGTTTAAATATATTTTTATTGATGAAGTGCACTTTGGTTGTATATGTTATGTGTTTCATGTATATATGATTCCTATTTCATTTTTCTGCTTAAGTTGCTCGAGTTGCGCCATATTTCATACACCATCCATCCGCCCTTGCCGCACTAGCAATTGCTAGTGGCGTGCGTAGTGAAGAGGTGCTTACGACCCTCATTCCGCCGTTCTAACCACCTCATCCGCAAGCCTACTCGCCCATCCACCTAGTGATTTGGTGCATAGCGGCCCAACTAGTCTTCCATCCCGCCTGGCGAAGCATCACATTGCGGCGTTGCATAGGATTAGTTGATAGCCTTTTATTCTTTGTTTCCGCAAATATCAAAACACCCTTAGTTAGCTTTGACCTAAGGACTTCAATCTCAAGTCCTCCTCGAAATTAACTCCACCTTACTTTGTTCCTTGAGAGATCGATACTTGCGAAAACTCGCCCATTTTATATTACTTCTGCGACCGGTTCACTGCCATGATCTTACACATCACTGAGCGGGAAGGAGGAAAGAAGAAGACATGAAGGTGGAGAATAACAATTAAGCAGATGGCGGTGAAACTAAACTAGCAGTTCTATAGTATACATGATAGAATGAAGGTAAAAAGACTGAACAAGAAGAGTAACCTTAACTTATGTGAAAACAAATAAGCCAAGAGATCTTTTGCAGGTCTCCTATCGTATAAAAAGTCTCACACCAATTTATATGATAGGGTGTCGGTTTTCTAGCAATCCTACATTTATATTTAATGAAATAAAACCTTAACTTATAAGCACACTAGCGCAAACTTATAAACCAAGGGGTCATTTTGCATGGCCTATTGTATAAGCATCCCATACCACTTAAACAATAGGTGTCTGGTTATATGCAATGATTATGCTATGAAATAAAATTATGCCATGATGTGAACATGCAAGTGCAACTCACCCACTCGACTCTGTGTACACAGACCTTTAGTTCCCCATTTCTGGAGACGAACCTCCCAGGATACCTCCGTAGTGGCAAACAGAAGTGGTGGGTTGCGCCTCGCCCACCTCTAAACCAGTAATTGCACTACCTGTCAGACCTATCATACGCCTCAACGCTGGTGCACTAAGCGGAGCTCCTGCGTACTCTTGCCAGCTGGCACACCGGACTTTATTTGGCCAAGTGCTAAACCACAATTGCCGAGTCAACGTTTGGCGTCGGTGCATCCACTCTCCAATACCGAAGACCCACCACCTTATACTTTATGCACATGCAACCTTGATGTATAACCACAGAGACAAAGCTTCCCGGACCATCCCGTCTGTCTCAAACAACAGCCAAGTCAAAGCTCGCTGGGCCAACCTGCCCATCACCAACATCAACCGAGCCAAAGCTCGCCAGGCCAACTTGCCCATCACCAAATCCACTGAGCCTACTGCACGAGTGACCCAACCTGTCACCCCAAGACATCGAGATGAATTAAGGTGAAACCCTAGACTTACTAGTTACTCTTGCATTCCAGTTCTACCTACAGTTTAGGTTAGACCAGGACTGCCCAAGGTATACCCCATGAAGGGCTCTCGAAGGCACTAGGAACTACGATGAGATTACACCCAAAGTTCCCTTTCGCAAGGCACTTAATATTATTGGTTGCTATCAAATTTCCCGAACCCTTACTTGTTGTATTGGATCTAACCCTAGAGTAATTGACACTTTCTCTCCTACGGGAAAAACGATCTTTCGTCGATCTCGAGCACCACCTAACACTAGCCAATCCAACACTCTACTCATCCTAACTTCCAATGATGAACTCATTTTTATTTATCCAAACCAGCAAGCATCCAAACCCAACTCATGTGCCCAAATTCATATTCCAACATAACTTCCGCAGCTTTACTAAATTCATACCAACCTAAGTTATATGAAATGTAAAATAAGAGGTACTCAAAATATTCATCCAGTATCCCTATAATAATTATTGGGGGTCTATAATGACATTTCTAGCCTAAATCCAGAAATTCATAATTTTCCTATTTATCTGATAATTTATTTAATTATTCTAGTAAATGAAAAACCCAAGTTTGAACATGAATTGCCCATTTGAAACCAGAAAATGCTCCACAAAATTCATGATAAATTCAAGATGATTATTTAACACGGAATCCAAAGTCTCCCTATTTTCCAGCAAGGTTAAAGCCTCTAATTATAATTTTGAATACAACCTATTTTAATCAATTTTATGAGGCAAGTACAGCAAAAATATTTTCAGAACTTCTGAGAAAATTCAAGGATTATTGGAAGGACCAATAAATGCTCTAGATCAAGTTTCATAATATATTAGCAAGTAATGAGCTCTAAACAATTAATTGAATAATTTTCCAAGTTAATGAGCTTGTGAAGTAGGTACATCAAATATGTATTCAAAAATTCTAATGAAATTCATACATAAGTAATAAGGTCTAAAACTCCCTCTGCCAAATTTTCATGACCTTCCAATAGGCAGTGAATTCACAATAACCAAATATTTAAGTAGAGCTAATTCATGCATTACAAAGGAAGTACTATGAGTATTGATCCAAAATTCCCAATTAAATTTTCAGTCGTTCATTCTACCCCATGACCACACTACCGGAGTTTCATTACTGTTCAATGAGTTTTACTAACCTATTCTAGCACTAGAAAGTTTGTGCCCTAAACTAGGGTTAGGTTTTTGAGGGGCCTACCATTTCCCAAATCCCCTAAGATTTTCACCAGAGGGCTTTAGCTACCCTAGCACCCTCCATACCAAATTTCAAGTTTATACAAGGTCTTTTGACCTCATGCCCTTCACAAGGCAAAAAAGCCCTTCCTTAGGGTTTGATCTTAGGTCTTAGAGCAAATCTATTCCAATCTACCCCATCTTTCATGGTAAGGTGTTAAAGGTCATGCCAAGTTAGTGGCCCCAATTCCAACCTCTATTGAGGTGATTTGACCACTCAAAAACGTAAAGTGCACTTTTGACCAAAATACCCTTATTATGGCAAGGCTATGGTTTGCATGATTTCAATTCAAACCATCTCCAAATGAGATGAAATTTTAACCAGAGCTTTATAATTAACCCAAGCACAGCTCACCAAAATATGGGTGAGTTTGGAGGTCATTTGGTCCCTAAATTATTTTACCCTAGAGAAATTAAATAATTTCCAAAACTATAGAAACATTTTCCCAAAAAATTCACAATTTTGGGCAGGACCTTGATATGGTCTAGGGTGACTCCCTATCCAAATTTCAAGTCATTTGGACCAGAGATGAAGGATGGGCATCCATTCTAATATCTGCCTAGCCCTAGGTATAGACCCCACCAAAATGAGTGCCCTAGTCAAACCAAGCACCCAAATTGGTTCAAACCAATTTTGTGTTAAAGTAGACCCATAGGGCTACAATTTATTGACCATTTTTCCTGAATTAGCCTCTAGATATTTTTAATAATTAAAAACATTAATTACATTATGTGTGACAGAAATGAAATAAACATACATCATAACCTATAGTTTAAGTTATTCTCTGCACGAATCTTGGTGCACTATTGGATGACATCCCATCATCATCCCCGCGCGAAAATGGCCTGGATTGAATCTACCTGGGCCAACTTCAAATCCCTGCCACCGGCCACCCAGCCACCTCCCTGCCCGGCTACCGCCACCACCACCTCCGTTGCGGTGGTGGCTGTCGCCAGGCGGCGGCACAGCCGCCGGAGGGGCCAATTCCGGCGAACCCGATAAGTAATTTTTTGCGAAAAAACATGGAGAGAAGCTCTCCCGATCGGGATCAATTGAGCCTGAACCTTGGCCCTAAGGATTGCTATGATCTACCCATGAAAGAAGAAGTGGAGAAGGACCTGTTGGGAGGGCTGGAGGCGAGTGTTCTTCGGGTTACCATGGCGGTGGAGGCGGCGATCGGGTTTCTGCAACAGCACAATAAAACGCCTTGAATCCTCCAGGTAAAGGTTGTAACCTCCTCCCCTCTGCCTGGTGATGATTTTAAGACTCTCAATTGGGGAAGGGGAAGGATGTAACTCTAATGGCCATGAATGGCCATAATGGGCAATTTCGGTTTCACGAAATTTGAAGGGCTGAGCCACCCCACTGGCCGGCCACCTCCTAAAAAACTCATCCCCTGCTTCAAGGAGTTAAAGCCCTATCAAAAGGGGGAGTTATGGGCCTCCATGACCACGAAGGCCATTAAGCTCCTCTTTCTCTATCCTCCAAGTTTGGGTAACCCCCTCTTTCTCTCTCCTAGTCACCCAATTCTGAATTTTGTGGGCCCAAAGTGTGTCTCACCACCTCCTAGACCAATGGGCCACACTTGCCTAGGCCTAACCCACTTGGATTGGGCTTGAGTTAGCCACAGGTTAGTTTGACCACTTTGACCCAAGGGTTGACTTTGGTCAAATTAGCCACTAGGGCTGACCCCAATGGGTCCTTGGTGACCGATGGGCCTCCCCTAAAGTCTAGAAGTACTTGGGTAGGGTTAGTTAGCACACTGTAGGTCACTTGCCCCTTAGTTAGGGCACTTTGACCTTTTTAGAGCTAAGTTTGACTTGGGTCAACTTAGGCTATAGAGTTGGACCCAATGGGTCCTAAGTGACCCATTGACCTCATTTTATGGTTAGGAGGGCATGGGTGGGGTCCACTTGGCTAGGGGATGGTCAATTGACCCTAAGTAGGCTAGTTTGACCCCTTTAGGATTAAAGTTGACTTTGGTCAACTTAACCACTTTGACTGCCCTCCATGGGTCCACAGTGACCCATTGACCCCACTTTAGGTCTAAGAAGACCCTGGTAGGGTTAGTTGGGCTTTACTAGGGCACACGACCCTTATTTAGGGCACCTTGCCCAATTTAGGCCTAGAGTGGTTCTAGGTCAACTTGGCCACCCTGGGTCAACTCCAATGGACCCATAGGGCTGTAATGAACTTCACAATAGATTGGTGAGACCATGGTGGGGTCTTGGAGTCTTGGTGAATCCCTATGATCATCTTAAACTAGGGTTTAGAAATCTATTATTAGCAGACCATAGTGATCTCACCAACATTCTTAGGTTCACTTGGCCTTCTTGGGCTTCCTAGGGTCTTGTCATGACCTATTCATGACAAAACCACTCCTAGGGGCCTAGTTGTTTGAGGGATGTTATAGTAGAAGGATGTACTGGAGTGGTAGTCCAGGAAAATACCCTTGTGATGTTTGTGATGCTTGATGTGTTATACCTGTGAAGGGCAGTAGCAGGAAGTACTGGTTCAGAAGTCCAGGAAAAGACCCTCTGATGCTTGTAATATTTATGATGCTTGATGGGTTGTGCCTGTGAAGGGTAGTAGCAGGAAGTACTAGCTTGGCAGTCCAGGAAAATACCCTCAAGTGTATGCTATGAATGTACGGTTAAGCCTAGGGATGGAAAATAAGTTCTCTCACTAACGCGAGGCATGGCTCCTAGCTAACCTATGAATGTAAAGCCAGTCCCTTGAGGATGGTTGATAAGTTGTAAATTTATGCATTTTTATATTTTTTTATTATGACATTTTAGTTTAGTTTTGCCTTTTTTAGTTAGTTTTATTTAATAAATTGCTCTTTTTTGTAAATATTATTTCTAACATAGCTTAAATTTGATTTCTGAAATTTTTCAAAAAATTGTCAAAAATTGACCTGACACGCCCGTGTCAGCCAACCCGACACGACCGTGTCATTCCCGATCGACGATCCAGGCTTCCAGCTCGACGAAACGCTCTCGACGTTCGTCGACCAACCTGACACACCCAGCGTCATGCCTGTGACCTAGTGCTTGACCGCCACGTGACTCCTCCATATGGCCGACAAGACGCCGCCGACAACTTTTGACGAAACCCGCCGCATATCCGCCTGCTGAACATGCCCCGCATCGACAGAGACATAGACGTGACTTCCACGTGGACCGTCGTAAGTCAATTCTACCGTCAAATCGCCAGATCACATCGCAAATAGTGCTGACAATCCCCCCCCCCCCCGACATTCCCTTGTCGTAGGGCGTGTACTTGGAATTTTTCCCCTATAAATAGCCCATTTCTGTAAGGTCCAAGGGTTCACCTTTTTGAGCCGAAATTTAGTGTGTTCTTGGTGGCTGCCCTTGTTGATTCTCTTGCTATGTAAGGAGATTTCTCCTCCCTTCCCTTCATGTTTGTTTTTGCTTTAGCTTTAGCTTTGTAATAGTTTCATTATGATAATAAAATGTTAGATTTTCTCTCTCTACATGGCATGAAAATTCATTTGGGTGGCTTATCTCTTTCTCCTTTTATCCCTAAGTTTTTTTTTGTTCTTCTGTTTATGAAAAGTGAGTGTGTGTGTGTGTATATGAGTGTATCTTGTTTGTTCTTATGTTTGTCTTGGTATGTCTCCATGTTAGTGTTTGGCATAGACTTTATTTCTAAATGAAAAGTTGTGTTAAGATTTTCTCTTTTTCCCCATGTCTTTTTTAGAGTTTTAAATTTCATTCTTAGGAAATTATAAAAGAGGTTTGAAAGTGATTTTGTTTTTTTTACTTAGCTTTATTTTAGGATTGTAAAACCTTTTTTGTTCTTTTCATTTTCTTTTCACTTTTAATCACTTTTATGAAATCCTAAGAATGAAAAAGTTGTGATTTTTATTTTTGAAAGGTTTTAGTTTTTGATTTGTTTTGAAAAACTTTTGTTCCTTTTATTTTTAATTTGTTCTTTTTATGTGTTTTTGGAAAAATCTAAGTATAGAAAAGTAGATGTTTTAATTTTTAGGTAACTTTCATTTTATTTTTAAGTTGTGTGTGTGAGTGTATGAGTTAGTTTTTCATTTTGTTCTTTTAAATTTCATGATGTGTGTGTGAGTGTATGAGCATAATGTTTAATGCTTTCTTCAATTATATAGAGTGTGTGAGTTTATGAGATAATTTTTCATGCTTTCTTTTATGCTTTCTTCAATTATGTAGAGTGTGTGAGTGTAGGAGATAAATTGTAATGCTTTCTTTTATCGCTTTCTTTCAATTATGTAGAGTGCGTGTGTGTAGGGGATAATTTTATTACTTTCTTTCAATTCATGATTGAGTGCGTGTGTGTGTTTTATTTTTTTGCAGTGTGTGTGTGTTTTCCATTTATGCAAGTGGTGTGCGTTTTCATTTTCAGTAGAGTGAGTGTGTGTATTTATTTCATATCGAGTGTGTGTGTGTGCGTATTTATTTCCGGCTACTCGTTAAGAGTTAAATGACGTTCCTTTATTTTCAGTCCTACTCGTTTGAGTAGGACTTGTAATTTTCTTTTTTCGTAACCTAGTTTCTGTTTTATTTATAATTTGAAGTGAGCGTGGGTTCTTGTTTTAGCTAACTTTTTAAGTTTTCTAAATGTTTGTTATTTTTATGTCTTCTTCTTATAACACTTTAGTGCTTAGTTACGAACTCACGCGTCATCAAATTATAATGCCCCTCATTCCGATGAGTGGCTAAACGTTATTAGCCTCGGCATCGAAGAGCATTGGGACATTTAAAATGATTTGAAATAATTAAAGTTCTTTATTTTCACTTTAATTTTAGGACTTAAGGTTTACACAGAGTGAACAACGCATAGGACCACATATCGATGTGTGGGTCCTATTTCTGTTATCCATACTCTAGCTAGCCGAGAGGCCGTGCGTATGGACAGATCACCCCTGGGTAAAGAGAGTTGTGTGCATACCCTCGAGAGAGGACAAGCGTAATTCTTTCAAATTGGGTTCCTCACCCAATAGCGGGGTTCTTAGCGTAAAGCGGGCGTTAGGAGGAATCCTTCGTCAGATTAACGTTCGGTCGAATAGTCTTAGCGTTCAGGTGAGCGATATCCCTATAGCTAGGTGAGCTCATATTTGTCGAACCTCCACGACCAAGTTGCCTTTTATTAATTTGAAATCTAAGTTCAATAATTATTAAAAGTTATTTTAGTCTTAATCCAATTCGGCGCCGAGGGTTAACCCTTCATCGAATTTTTCTAAATCGTTTTTCGCTCTTTTATTTTTTCCTTCTTTAGTTAATTAAAATCTCCACCTTACTTTCAGTAAAATAATAGTACTCCTGGAGGAGTAGAAATAATCAACCCGACCCAGAGAATAATACGACCTCAGTATTCCCCCGAATATCGAGTACTACTTGCGATAGGTGCACTTGCCTCCTTTAGCAAGCCCGCGGCATTCGACTCATCGAACCAACCACCCAAATAAGAGTCTATTCGTGGGCCATCAAGTTTTTGGCACCGTTGTCGGAGAATCTTGAGTTGTTATTGCGAATTCCGCAGTCTATTACTTTTACTTATTTTCAAAACAAAAACAAACAAACAAACAAAAACAACAAAAAAATCAAAAAAAAAATTTCTCATTTTAATTTGTTTTAGGGTGTATGACCCGTGGACAACCCTCCGAGTCTGAAGATTTTGATTTCGACCCTGAGATCGAACGCTCCCTTGCGCGTATTCGATCTCAACGCCAAATTAATTCTTTAGACCCCGAAGAATCTATCGGTGAACCCTCTGTCGTAGTTATGGCCGACCCTAATCCGAACGCGGCCATCAAGCGTACAATGTCATATTACGCCCGGCTGAATTTGGATGATACTGGGACTATTATAGTTCGCCTTACGGTGGTGAATAATAATTTTGAAATAAAATCAAGTGTCATTCAAATGGTCCAAAACACCGTGCAGTTCGATGAACTGCCGGATGAGGCCCCGAATGTCCACTTGTCCAACTTTTTGGAAATATGCGACACCTTCAATATTAATGGCGTCGCTGATGACTCCATTCGCTTGCGCCTATTTCCTTTTTCCCTTAAGTCCAAAGCTAAGGCGGGGTTGAATTACATGCCGCGAGGATGTATTACCATGTGGGCTGAGTTGACGGAGCGGTTTTTAACAAAGTACTTTCCGCCCGCAAAAACTGCAAAGTTGCGGGCGGACATTTCTTCATTTGTGCAAAATGATCCTGAGTCTCTTTATGAGACTTGGGAATGGTTTAAGGAGTTCCTTCGCCGGTGCCCGCACCACGCGCTGCCAACATGGTTGCAGGTACAAATTTTTTACAATGGCCTGAATTTTCAGACTCGTCAAATGATTGACGCGGCTGCCGGGGGCACATTAAACAACAAAACCCTCGAGGCCGCCCAGGCTTTATTCGAAGAAATGGCTATGAACGCCTACCAATGGAACATCCCGCGGGGACACCCAAAACCGGCGGCCGGTCTTTTTGAAGTGGATGCCGCTGCTCTCTTAACCCTTCAAGTTGAAAGGTTAACAAAGCAGTTGGCGAGATTTCTACTGCATCCTCCACTCCGCCTTGTTTTATCCCCCATAACGTCGGCATGGCTAAAGAGTTCGTGGACTTCGTAGGAAATTCGAGTTGTCCTTCCTTCAACCCCAACAACAACCCTTATAGTAATAACTATAATCCAGGTTGGAGGAATCAGCCCAATTTTTCTTGAAGCAACATGAACAATGCGCAGCGCCTGCCAAATTCTTATGCGCCCGGATTTCCGCCGCCTCCCCCTCTTCCAAAACCCTCCCCGATGGCGGAGAATCTTTTTAAATACATAACGTCCAACGAATCAAATATCCGGAACATCACCAAATAGCTAAAAACACTTGAACAACAGGTTGGCACTGCCGGGAAAGACGAAGCCCGACACTCGGGAGAACGCCAACGCTATAACACTCCGTAGCAGAAAGGAGGTGATCGATCCAAAACGGATCGATCCACAAGTACATATTTCAGCTCCGACCACTCTTCCCCCTTCTTCGACTACGCCGTCTTTACCAATTTTTAATGAAGAAACTATTTTAAACAAGGCCTTGCTGTATCCGCATAAATTAGATAACGAGCGTAAGGACGCGCAATACGAAAAATTTATTTTATTATTAAAAGAAATTCATATTAATGTTCCTTTTTGCGAGGCTATCTCGCAAATACCCAAATATGCGAAATTTTTAAAAGAATTACTTTCTAGTAAACATAAATTAGAGGATATTTCACATGTATCTCTCAATGCTGTCTGCTCAACGACCCTTAATAATAAATTGCCCACAAAATAAAAAGACCCAGGACAGTTTTCCATCCCGTGCCTTTTTGGCAATATATTAGTAAAATACGTTAGTTGATTTAGAGGCTAGCATTAGTCTGATGTCGTTCTAGCTCTTTCAACGTTTAGGTTTGGGTACTCCTAGTCCTACAAATATGAGCATCCAATTAGCGGATCGCTCGGTTAAGTTCCCTATCGGGGTAGTGGAGGACGTCCTTGTCCGGGTAGACAAGTTTACCTTTCAGGTAGACTTCGTCATCTTGGATATCGAGGAGGACACCGATGTACCAATTATACTCGGTCGCCCTTTTCTCGCCACCTCTAGTGCACTAATAGATGTTAGTAATGATCGTTTTCTCCTCCAGGTAGGAGATGATCAAGTTACTTTCTCTATTAGTCCCTCGATGGACAATTTGTCATCGAGCGACGATTTCTGCAATTCTTTAGACACTTTTTTTAGAGTTCGTTCTTCTCCCGTTTTCGAGTCTGTATTTTTAACCGACGATATTTATGCGCTCGAAAATTTTAAATGCGATGAGGATACCTCTATAGACTTGCCTTTCAAACCAATTGGTAAGAAAGACATAGGAATTAAAATCTCCCTAGAAGAACTGCCCATCCTAGACCTCAAACGCCTACCCGAATCACTCAAATACGCTTTTTTGGGAAAAGGCAATACGCTTCCGGTTATTATTTATTCGTACTTGAGTGATTCAGAGACTTCTGATTTATTGGAAGTTTTACTTCAACATTGCCACACAATTGCGTGACAAATCTCTGACTTAAAGGGGGATTAACCTGTCACAACCCGCATTTTCACCGCATATAATAGCTTATCAGAGTAAGGGAAAATGCGCGTCATGATGCCACATCAGCAAGGGATAACTATGGACGCTCAGACAGACACCTACTTAATCATGAAGAAAGATTCTTTAAGTTATTTTAAGGGAAAAATCAGTTTAAGTGCAGTAGTTAGTCGTATCCCTCGGCTTAGTGGCTCATCTAGTCCACGAATCAAAATATAATTATACGCTACTGAAAAATACTTATTTAGATTGACCCCAACAACCTACGTTAGTATAAACGTCCCTAAAGGATGACTCATGCTGTGCAAGACTCTAAATTTATAATAGTAGTAAGGATAGCTTTTACGGTCGCTAAATATAACAAGTTAGAGTTTTTAAATTATGCAGTGCATGAAGTAGTAGTAATAGATTTTATAGTTGAAAATACCTAACATGCATTCATAGCATAAATCCTCCTAGAGAGCAAGTAGTCCACATCCACATATAGAGAAATAAGCAGCTAACAAGTATCTAAAAATAACAATTCCGTGGGCGCCAACAAACTGACACGAACCCACTAATAGAAAAGTAAGTCTGAACCAGTAACTAAAAGAAACAACAATCTACCTCGCTATGATGAGGCAACAACCACGACCAACACAGCCACCCAGAAACTCCAAAACCAGCTTTGCTATCTGCTACAGCGCTAGACCTGAGGCATTCCAAAGATAGAACACCTCAGCAATAAGGTACAAATGGTTGCAGAAGAATAAGCCAAAATAAACAAAGGTCAAAAGGGGTACCAACCCAAGACCAAAAGCACTGAAGTAAAGTATAAAAAGAAACAAGACATCAACAAGAAAAGAACTCTTACGTGATTCATCACGTTCAATAAGAGTACACCTGACGCTGAGGCTATAAGGTGATGACATGGACTAATCATAAGGAAAGATACAAAACCTTTATTAGGCACATGTGGTCGACTCTACCCAAAAAAACAGGCGAGTTGGTCACTCGTTGACACACCCTCATTAATATAACATCTGTCTAACTGCGAGGGAGTCTCATACCCTCCACCATAATCCGCAGACGCCCAAAAACCTGGTAGACTTCCACAAGGTACTAATAAAGGCATCAAACATTTGCGGATGTGGTTTCGTCCACTAACTCCCGCAATTAAGAAACCCAAAGAAAACACAGCACATATATCTCAAGATTTGGCTTGTCAGATTCTACTTGACATTATTAGATTCAAGACATGGTTGATCAACCCTTAGGAATGATTTACAATCCTAGATAACTATAATCTGTTCAATAACAAAATCTAAGGTGTTTAAAGCCTTCAATAAGACACTTCAAGAACGATCAAACATATCCGTACAAAATCGAGTTCACCATGACAAAACATTACAACATCATGTGATCATTGAGGAGGTTAGTCATAATAATAATTTGGAAGAACAAGTGTAGAAAATTTTAAAGAACATGAAAACATAGCCATTACCATCAAATCAGACAAGGAGAAATGAGGGGAAACCACCACTTGCCTTGGTTTTACTGGAAAAGTCCTCTGAATCACTCCACGTCGTAGATCGTGGCAAAAGGATACGGGAGGAGTTGACATCTAAAGAATAACGGCCGAAAAAAGAGGTTAGGGCCGAAAAACCCTAACAAGAAAACTCAAGAAAAGGCGAAATATTTACCACGATAGTGTAGCTCTCGGCGAGAGCTTTCCGGATCTATGTTCGGTTGAAGATTTCGAGCAACGGAGTACCGTCGGCGGCCACCGGAAGATTCACGAAAAAGAAACTCTCTCTCTCTCTCGCTCATTGCTCTGGTTTGGGAGAAAACATATCAGAGAAGATGAAGTTCGGTTCTAAAACCTAAGTTTAGGAATATATGTATATATATATATAATGTTTATAAAAAGTTTTGTCAAAAACGGGTTATTTCGAGCGGTTTCACGGGAACCCAAAATAGAGGTCTACGAATACTCCAAATCGAAAAGTGCCCCACACGAAAGTTGTAGATCTCGTCGAGACAGACATATTCCAATTAACATCTTTTCGTATGACATCATTTTGACCCTCAAAAGGCATCCAAACGTAAACAATAATTGACCTACTTGAGTTGTAGAATGACCTACTCGAGTAGCAGAATTGACCTACTCGAGTTGCAGAATGACCTACACCAGTAGCAGAATTGACCTACTCGAGTTGCAGAAAGACCTACACGAGTAGCAGAATTGACCTACTCTAGTTGTAGAAAGCCCTACTCGAGTAGTAGAATGACCTACACGAGTTGCAGAAAGACCTACACGAGTAGCAGAAAAGACCTACACGAGTAGCAGAATGACCTACACGAGTAGCAAAAAAGACCTACACGAGTAGCAGAATGACCTACACAAGTAGCAGAATTGACCTACTCGAGTTGCAGAATGACCTACACGAGTAGAAGAATTGACCTACTCGAGTACATATAGAAATCACTCGAGCATAATTGCAGGAAAAACAATTCTTTTGCAAATATACCCTTTTGATCAAACTATATGAATGAATAGTAAAGGACATTTTTGAATAGTACTATAATATTAAAATAATCATATTTATATATTTTGAATAGGAAAACACAAGTTCAAAATGGAGGCCCAAACACGCACCGAATTGAACGAAACTCGCACCGTAGACGAACACGGACGCTACGAACACAACGACGAAGTCAAAACCAAAATCCGACGAGGCATTCCCGAGATATTAATCTTCAAAATATATCGCTAACATAAACAATCCAAAACTTCAATCGCGCGCCGAGACTCCAAAAATGCTCTGATTGCGACGAAACTTGACGAGGAAGTCCAAAATTACTTAACTTAAATTCCAAATGCACAAATTTTCCCATTACAACAAGAATTCGGCCGACTCGACCGCACGGACGCAAAAATGCCTTAACGGCATTGTGCCGTCAACTCGACGTTAAAAGTAATATCATGACGTCATAAATATGATGTTGCCCATTCAAATAAAATCATCGAAAAATCGGGGGCGTTACAGTCACTCCCCCTAAAAATAAGTTTCGTCCCGAAACTTAACACAACTCCAAAACCAAATCAAAACGATAAAATCAAACGTAACTGAAAACATAACGACATACCTGAAACTAAGAGAAGAGTTGCAGATGAGATTCTCTCATTGCTGATTCCAATTCCCACGTTGCGCTCTCGATGTCTTGATTTCTCCAAAGAATCTTGACCATAGGGATGATCTTTCTTCGCAACACATGCTCTTGAGAATCCAGAATATGAATAGGTTCTTCCACAAACGTAAGGTTGGGCTGAATCTGGGGCATCAAGTCGAGGACTTGACGATCATTACGAACACACTTCCGTAACTGGCTCATATGGAACACATCATGGACACCAGGGAGGGTTGCAGGAAACTCTAGCCTATACGCTGAAACTCCGATGCGTTCAAGAATCTGAAAAGGTCCCACGTACCGGGAGTCTAACTTGTGATTCCTTCCAAACCTTTTAACACCAGACATCGGAGAAATCTTGAAAAAAACCAAGTCTCCAACGACAAACTCTAGATCGACCCTTCATTGATTAACATACTTCTCATAGCACTCCTAGGCCACACGGAGCTTTTCTCGAATATGAGTCACGACACAATTCATCTCCTCAAGGGCTTCCGAACCTAGCAGCGGTCTCTCACCAACTTCAGCCCAAAATAATAGGGTTCTATAACACCGCACATATAAGGCCTCAAACGGGGCCATCTACAGACTCTCTTGATAATTATTACGGTATGCAAACTTCATGAGTCTGAGACGCTCATCCCAAGCACCACCAAGATCCAAAATATAACACCTAATCATGTCCTCTATGATCTGATTTATTCTTTCCGTCTGACTATTCGTCTGCGGATGATAGGCGGTGGAATACCTTAAATCAGTACCCAACCCCTCCAGTAAACTCTGTTGGGTATTGTATCCACAATGTACCTGATTTGAAGAAGCCCCTGGACAAGCTAAGGTCAATAGACAATGTTTTTGATAAAATCTTTCAAGTTGTGCTTGCAGTTTTTCCACGCTAAGTGCACACCAATGTCAGGGTACGGTAGGTCAATATACATTGGTCTGCACGACGTAATCCCTCGTTGAGCAGATAAGTGTGTTGGCCTACGTGTACTCTCTCTATTGGAGTGCACTTACTTTCAAACACAGGGCTATAACTATGCAGGAGCAGACAAGGAGCAAGGATGGGTCAAGGAGCACCTCATGAGTGGAAAGACGAAAATTCGTCTAAGTGTAAATCGACGAGAATCACCAAGTGATTCTCGCCGACTCGTCGAGAATCAGTGGTTGCTTCTTGCCTAACTCGTTCCAGCCACTTCTAAGCGAGCACCTCTGCTTCTAAGTAAGAATCGACGAGAATCACCAAGTGATTCTCGCCGATTCGGCGAGAATCACTAGTGATTCTCGTCGAATCGTCGAGAATCACTGGTTGATTCTCGCCGTCTCGACCTGGCCTAAAGCAGTGCGTGCAACCAAGGCAAATTCGACGAGAATCATCTTTGATTCTCGCCGAATCGTCGAGAATCACCTTTGATTCTCGACGACTCGGCGAGATTCACTTTCGATTCTCACCGATTTTGACTTGGGCGTTTTTTCTGAAACTTCTTGAACCGGATTCTGCCGCTGTCAGTGTTCTGGACCGGGATTTTGGGATTCTTCTTGTGGGTCCCACAACGATCTTATTCATGTTGTCTACAGTATATATATTCGGGTATTTTGAACGGAATAGGCACAGAAAGAAGCCGAGAAATAACCTAGACCTAAAATCGCGATCTTCACTCCGCCGCCGCCGTCGCGCTCGAGCTAGTTGGTCGCCGTCATCGATCGGGATTCCTTCGTGATCTCCGGCGACAGAAGCTTAGCAAAGCTTGAGTCTCACGAGTCTATCCAGAGATCCCTTGTCTCTCGATTTGTTGACCGGGAAAAACTCCCCCGTCCGAATCGATCGAGACGACCGATCCTAGAGTGACCGTTGGTAGACCTAGTTTGCTTCGCTACGAAGTTTAGATCTCAAAGTACTGCAGTCGCGCACCTTCATTGCCGCCGATCCCGAACCAAGCCGCCGCTCGGATTGCCGCCGCCGGTTCCGGGGAGATCCTCTCCAAGAGAGACCAAGGTTGTAGACTCTTCGTTGACTTCACGAACACGTCGTCGAACGAAGAGGAACACCGTAGTCTCCAAACGAAGTTTGTATCTCGTGTACATTCTATTTTAATTTTGTTGTAAAGGAACGATTGTTCCGTGTTGTAAGGGTTGGGTGCAACCCGGTTTGTGGGAGTGTTGACTCCTACGTGTGGAAGGGTTCCTTCCGATAGTGCAAGGATTGGATTTCAATCCTGTTGGAGAAGTGACCGAGTCGTCCCTTGTTGGGAGATAGGTCGAAGGGGGAAAGTGGATGTACCCAAGTCGGGGAACCACTATAAATTGCCTGTGTATTCTGTGTGCTGTGCTGTTTGTTTTTATTGTGCAGGTACATTCGTAAATTCCGCAAATACGCTTCACGTCACCTATCCCCCCCATAGGTGAACATAGTTGACACTAGGTGGACTTTCAAGTGGTATCAAAGCGAGGTTACTCATCAAAAGGTTAACACCTTGAGTTGAATCCTGCCACTAGTGTCAACAAGGAGGCAAACATCTACCATGGACGGGCTCAAGTTCTCCGGCAAGATCCCAGTGTGCACCAGGCTCAACTTTCCTATCTGGAAGGAAAGGATCAGGTTATACATGGAAGCAGTGGATCCTTGACTCTTCATGATCGTGCTGGAGGGACCTTATGTCCCCACTAAGGCCTCCACCATTGATCCCACCAAGAAAGTGCCGAAGACACTTTCTGAAATGGACAAGGACGAGATGGTGCTAGTGAGACTTGACATGAAGGCACAGAACATTCTGGTCAGCGCAGTTGATGACTCTATGATGCAAAACTTCAGCAACTCCAGGACAGCACAGGATATCTGGCAGTGCCTGATCATCCTAATGGAGGGCACAGATGAAGTGAGGGATGATCGGAGATCCCTCCTGAACCAGAAATATGAGGCCTTCAGACAAGGGCCTAAGGAAGAGATCGGAGTCACATACGAGAACTTCCTCAAGATTGTCAACGCCCTCAAAGGCTACGGAAGAGTGTTCACTAATGGTGAACTCAATGATAAATTCCTTAGGTCCCTTACTAAGGAATGGGACACAAAGATCTGCGCCATCAGAGAGTTTGGCAGACTAGCTGAAACCGATCCACAAATTCTGTTTGGCAAGCTGATGTCCTATGAGCTTCAGCTGAACACCAGAAAAGCAGAAGAAGAAGTAGAGAAGGCGGCAGCCAAAGAAAAGACTGTGGCTCTAAAAGCCAGTCACTCCAGAAAAGGCAAGGGTGCGGTTTCGTACCGTGCCAGGAAAAAGGATGAGGAGGAGGACTCCGAGCCATGCTCCTCCAGCTCAGAGCTGTCGGAGGAGGATTTCTCCCTCATCACTCGAGAGTTCAAGAAGTTCCTCAAGATGAGGAATCAAAGAAAGGGAGACGGCTCCACCTCCAGGCATCAGAAGAAAAATTATTCTTCTGACAGGTATGCATCTAGACCGAACAAACATCGCTCCTCTAACATTATTTGCTTTGGATGCAATAAGGCAGGACACGTCGTGGCCGACTGCTATCAAGGCAAGAGGGAAAAAGGGAAAGAAGAGGAGCACAAGTCCTCTAAAGATAAGAAGAAGGAGCGGAGCTACATCGCCAAAAGGCCAAAGACACTGAGTGAGTCTGATTCCTCAGACTCAAGTGATGATGAGGAAGCATACTTCGGGCTGGTGGGTCGCTCGGACTCAGAAGGAGAATGCCCCCCATTTACTGGGAAGGTAAAAGCTCACACCCCTCTCTCCGACTCCGACTCTGACCCTGAGTCTCAGGATGATGAACCTGAGGATAGCCCTTCGGCCCGTGAAGCGGAGCTCCTCGAGAAATATGAGCTTCTGCTCAACACTTTCGAGGAGTGCCGTAAGAGACTGAAGGCTGAGAAGAAGGAAGTGAAATTCCTTAAGGGTGAGTGTGTATCCCTAAGGGAAGAGGTCAGTAGCTTGATTTCTCTCCGACAGGAGCACCTTGACCTGACTTCAAAGCATTCAGAGTCTTTGAAGCTCCTTGATCTTAAGCAGGAGGAAGTCGACAAGTTGGAAGAACTACTTGCGGCAGAAAGGAAGATCGTCAAGAGCTTCTCTATGCCAAAAACAGTTCTTCCAGTCGTTGATACCTTCTCTGCTCAGGCCAAAGGAGCTGGCTTGGGGCATGTAGGGGTATCTGGTTCCTCATTCAGGAGAAACAGGAACCAGAGGAAGAATAAGGCCGCCAAGAAGGCCTTTGCTAATGAAAAGAGTAAGGCTCCTCTTAGTCCTGTTGCGTTCAGAAAGCCTGGCTTTCCTTGCAACCAACATGACTTTGAGTCAACATTTGGCCATCATTTCCGGCCCTCGGTTGCAAAGCCAAAGAGCCGATATGATGGTTGGACCTTTCCCCGGAACTTCGGTGAGAGTGCCTTCAAGGCACCTTATGAGGAAATCCACATGGGAAATTATGGTCCGTTCTCTAGCGGCCATAATGGAAAGCAGGCACCAAAAGCCAAGCCTGTTATACTGATGAACTGTAAATATGCGTATTTTTATGCACATTAATTTAGTCATTTTCATTTATTTTCGTCGTTTTTACTTATTTTTGTTCAATAAAATGTTCCTATTCTTGTAAATTTTCTCCTAACTTGTTTTATTTGATTTTGCAGAAAAATTCCAAAATCTGCCAAAATTTGGGAAGTACACGCCCGTGACACATGGGTCACGCCCGTGACCGAGCCGTGACTGTGCATTTCCCGTGAAATCGGAAAATTTCTGAAGAAAGGGCTTGACACGCCTGGCGACACGCCCGTGTCACCCGACACGGGGCGTGCCCCAAGCCCGTGTCCTCTCCTCTCGACGAATTCTGCTCGACGATCGTCGAGTGTCGACACCAACTGTCACGCCCAGTGTCACGCCCGTGACCAAGGGCGTGACCCAATTTCAGCTCAACGATTTCGACTCGACACTTTCCGCTCGACATTCGTCGAGTGTCGACCCCGACTGTCACGCCCATAGTCACGCCCGTGACATGGGGCGTGACCTTTCCATCTGGCCCGACAAGATGCTGCCGAGGACATTTGACGCAACCCGCGCCCGGTTCTACCTCCCCGACACGCCCATAGTCACGCCCGTGACCGAGGGCGTGACTGCTGCGAACTCAGCCCGAAGTCAACTTTGCTGTCCAATCGCCAGCCGCCTTCATGAATAGTACTGTCACGCCCCCCCTACACGCCCGTGACCGAGGGCGTGTACTTTGAAATTTTTTTCTATAAATAGCCCAGTTCTGTAAGGTCCAAGGGTTCAGATTTTTGGGCCAAGTTAGTGTCTTTTTGTGGGCTGCATCCGTGATTTTCAAGGCTATGTAAGGAGAATTTTTCCCTTTTTATTTCATGTCTTGTTTTGCTTTAGTTTTAGCACTTGTAATAGCTTGTAATAGTTTCATTTTAATCAATAAAATGTTAAATTTTCTCTTCATATATGGCTTTGGAATGAACACTTGTGCCCCACTTTCCTTCTCCTTTTTATTCTTTGTTCTTCACTTGTTCTTCATTTATGAAAAGTGTGTGTGTGTGTATGAGTGTAACATGCTTACTTTATATTTTTTTTTTACTTGTTTTCATGCTTAGGGATGTTAGGATTCCCTCTTTACATGCCTTTGATTTTTCAAGTTAGGTTTTGTTTGAAATTCGTGAAAAGATGAATTATGTTTTTCTTTTTTTCTCACCATGTCTTTTTCCTCTAAATAGTTTTCATGCTTAGATTTTGATTTCATCCTTATGATTTTATAAAAGAGATTTTAAAAAGTGATTTTGTTTTTTTACTTAGTTTTCTTTTAGGATTGTAAAACCTTTTTTGTTCTTTTCAACTTCTTTCTCACTTTTTTATCACTTTCATAACATTATAAGAATGAAAATGTTGGTATTTTAATTTTCCAAAAACTTTGATTTTTAATTTACTTTGAAAAACTTTAGTCTTCTAAAAATTGTAATTTTCTCTTTTTATTCATTTTTGGCAAAACCTAAGCATGAAAAAGTTAAAGTTTTAATTTTTGAGCACCTTTGATTTTGACTTTATTTTGTAAAACTTTTTGCTCATTCTCTTTTTGTTTGTTCTTTTATGTGTTTTGGGTAAGTTTTAGGAGTAGAAATCTTGTTATTTTCATTTTTAGGTAACTTTAATTTTTTCTTTGTTATTAGTGTGTGTGAGTGTATGAGAATAAACTTTCTTTTGTTCTTCTTTAATCATCATGAAGTGTGTGTGAGTGTAGGTGTATTAACTTTTATGCTTTGATTTAAATTGTGTAGAGTGTGTGAGTTTAGGTGTTAAATTTTCATGCTTTGTTTTAATGCTTTCTTTTAATGTTTTATTCAAATTATGTAGAGTGTGTGGGTGTAGGTGTATAATTTTATCGCTTTCTTGAATTTCATATGGAGTGTGTGTGTTCGTGTGCATTTATTTCCGCCTACTCGTTAAGAGTTAAATGGCGCATCGTTTTCATTTTTAGTCCTACTCGTTTGAGTAGGACTTGTAATTTTTCTTTCTTTATTTTTCCGCCTACTCACTTGAGTTTAAATGGCCGGACTTTATTTCAGTCCTACTCGTTTGAGTAGGACTTGCAATTTTACTTTCTTTATTTTTTTCCGCCTACTCACTTGAGTTTAATGGCCGGACTCTATTTCAGTCCTACTCGTTTGAGTAGGACTTGCAATTTTACTTTCTTTATTTTTTTCCGCCTACTCACTTGAGTTAAATGGCCGGACTTTTTAGCCCTGTAATCGCATTTATTTTCTCCTACTCATTTGAGTAGGACTCGCTTTCATTTCAGTCCTACTCGTTTGAGTAGGACTTGCAATTTTCAGCCTTTATTTACAGCCCCCACTCGTTTGAGTGGGACTCGCAAATTTAAATTATGCAAATTTTCTTTTTATGTGTAACTTAGTTCCTTTCTAATTTATAATTTGGAGTGTGCGTGAGTTCTTGTTCTAGCTAATCTTTTTAGTTTTCTAAATGTTGTTATTTTTCTTTTGTCCCTTTCTTATAAACGTTTAGTGTTTAATTTCGAACTCGCGCCTCACTAAATTATAAGCCGTCCCCATACCGATGTGTGGCTAATCGCTATTAGCCTCGGCATCGAAGAGCATTGGGACATTTGAAATGATTTATAATAATTAAAGTTCTTTTTTTCATTTTAATTTAAGCACTTAGGGTTTACCCCGGGTTTACGACGCGTAGGACCACATAATCGATGTGTGGGCCCTATTTCCGTAGTCCATATGCTAGCTAGCCGAGAGGCCGTGCATATGGACCGATCACCCCTGGGTAAATTGAGTTGCGTGCATACCCTCGAGAGAGGACAAGCGTAATTCTACCGGATTGGGTCCCCCACCCAATAGCGGGGTTCTTAGCGTAAAGCGGGCGTTAAGAGGAATCCTTCGTCGGACTAACGTTCGGTCGAATAGTCTTAACGTTTAGGTGAGCGATATCCCTATAGCTAGGTGAGCTCACATTTGTGGAACCTCCACGGCCAAGTTGCCTTATTATTAATTTGAAAACCAAGTCTTTTTATTATTAAAAATTATTTTAGTCTTAATCCGATTCGATGCCGAGCGTTAACCCTTCATCGAATATTCTCTAAATCGTTTTTTCGCTCCTTTGCTTTTTCGCCTTTTATTAAGTAAAAAAAATCCACCTTATTTTCAGTAAAATAATAGTCCTCCCGGAGGAGTAAGAATAGTCAACGCGACCCCGAGAACAATACGACCTCGGTATTCCCCCGAATATCGAGTACTACTTGCGATAGGTGCACTTGCCTACCCGAGCAAGCCCGCGGCGATCGACTCACCGAACCAACCACAGTAAGAGTCTGTTCGCGGGCGACATCATATACAGAAGGTGATGAAGTCATGTGACTGTTGTCACCATGAGGCCTCCACCTCCAGATCCAAGGCCCCAGCTGTACCCACCGTTCCCAGGGTAAGGCAGGAGCCTAGGAAGAGGTACAACAGATTCGACTGTTGGTGCTGTGGCAAAGTCGGTCACTTTGCCGTGGATTGTTGGTTTAATCCAAGGAATTACGAGACTCCCTATGTTAGCAATGCGAGACCGACCACTTGTAGGGTTAACCAACCGAGGGGGAGTGTGCTAACCAGGGATCTAGGACCCAAGTTCGATTGGGTTCCTAAGGCAAATTAATTTTGTTTTGCAGGAATGTCCAAAGGCCACCAAAACGCCGATCTGGTATTAGGACAGTGGATGCTCCCGGCATATGACTGGGACAAGAAGCCTGCTGCGTGATTACACTCCAGTCGAGAATGGACCCAAAGTCATCTTTGGAGGGTCAGATCGAGGAGTCACCAGAGGTTACAGTATGATTTCCAACGGTATAATCTCTATCACGGACGTGGCTTATGTTGAAGGGTTAAACCATAACCTAATCAGTGTAAGTCAGTTATGTGACAAAGGTTATGACGTTAAGTTCTGCAAGGATAAATGTCTGATAATTTCACATACCTCTTTTGAGACGGTATTATCAGGCATTAGGAGCAGAAATATCTTCTGCTTAGATTTTCTCAGTATAGATTCATCTACCCCCATATACCTTGTGGCAACAGGCAGTGCCTCTCTTTGTGATCAATGGCACAAGAGATTGACACATATTAATTTCAAGACAATTAGTATGCTGTTTTCTAAGAACTTAGTAAGGGATGCTCCCAGTATCAAGTGCATCAAAGATAGCCCCTGTCCTGCATGCCAGATGGGCAAACAGACTCGGGCTACCTTTAAGAGCATCGCAGACAAAGACTCTTCCCGATGTCTTTACCTCTTACATATGGACTTGTTTGGTCCAATGCAAGTTCATAGCTTGGGAGGCAAGTCCTATACGCTAGTGATAGTTGATGATCATTCTCGGTTTACATGGGTGTTCTTTTTGAAACGAAAGTCAGATACATTTGACATCTTCACTAGTTTTGTCAAGCAAGTTCAGAACGAATTTAACTGCTCAGTGGTCAAAATCAGAAGTGACCATGGAACAGAATTCGAATCTGGTGCTATGACAGAATTTTGTGAAGAACAAGGTATCTTTCATGAGTTTTCCTCCCCGCGCACTCCTCAGCAAAATGGAGTTGCGGAGAGGAGAAATAGAACTCTCATTGAAGCCTGCACGACAATGTTGAAAGATGTGTCTCTCCCAGAATACTTCTGGGCAGAGGCCGTCAATACAGCTTGTCATGTACAAAACTGAGCACTGATCAACAAGCATCATCGTAAGACGCCTTACGAGCTATTGAAAGGCAGGAAACCAACCATGTCATACTTGAGGATCTTTGGTTGCAGATGCTATGTACTGAATAATGGGAAGTACCCGCGTACTAAATTTGGTGAAAAATGCTTCGAAGGCATATTCATGGGCTATAGTTCCCATAGTCGGGCATATAGGGTCTTCAATAAGAAAACCCTAGTGGTAGAAGAATCAATAAATGTTGTATTTGATGAAGGAAGTTTGCTTAACAGCAATTCTTCCAGTTGTATTCTTGAAGATGCAAGTGCACGACTTGAACAGCTGAGTCTGGATGAGACCGCTAAAGATGACACTCCTAAGTACGTCAAAGTCTCCACCTCCACGTCATCTGAAAATGTTGAAGTTCAAAATGCAACAAATCTCTTGGAAGAAAGAGAAGCCCAAGAAGTAGTTGAAGCTCCAGATGCCAGACTTCTAGAGCTCCGGCACGTGAGGGATCATCCTAGAGATCAGATCATCGGAGATCCTCGTGTCGGTGTCAGAACTCGAAGAGGTACTATTAACGAAGTATTGCATCTTAGCTTCCTGTCACAGGTTGAGCCAAAGAAGTTCGATGAGGCGAACAAGGATGCGGCATGGATTCTGGCCATGCAAGATGAACTACATCAATTCGAACGTTGCAACGTTTGGTCGCTAGTTCCCAGACCATACAAGCAGAATGTGATTGGCACCAAGTGGATCTTCAGAAACAAGCTGGATGAACATGGTGTCATCATAAAGAACAAGGCAAGGCTGGTGGCTCAAGGTTACAGAGAGGAGGAGGGGATTGACTTCGACCAGACCTTCGCACCAGTAGCAAGGCTCGAGGCAATCAGATTGTTCCTGGCGTATGCTTCACACAAAGGATTCACAGTCTATCAAATGGATGTGAAATCAGCGTTCTTGAACGGAGACCTGAAAGAGGAAGTATACGTCGCTCAACCCCCAGGTTTTGTCGATCCTACTTATCCTAATCATGTTTATTTTCTTAATAAAGCCTTATATGGGTTGAAACAAGCTCCGCGAGCTTGGTATGAGACTTTATCTAGTTTTCTTCTTGAGAACAAGTTCTCTAGAGGTAAAATAGATAAAACATTGTTTCTCAGGGAAGTCAAAGGCAAGATTTTGCTGGTGCAAATCTATGTCGATGACATAATATTCGGCTCAACGGACAACAATCTTTGCAAAAAGTTTTCTAAACTTATGCAAGGAAAGTTTGAAATGAGCAGTATGGGAGAGCTCAAGTATTTCTTAGGACTTCAAGTGAAACAGTCTGAGGATGGAATCTTCATCTCTCAGACGAAGTTCACAAATGAACTCCTTAAGAAATTCGGTATGGAGAGTGCAACCTCTATGAGGACTCCAATGGGATCCACCATGTCTCTGGATAAGGATGAGAAAGGTAAACCTTTCGATGAAACCAAATACAGAAGCATCATTGGATCCCTGCTCTACCTTACTGCCAGTAGACCGGATATCATGTTCTCCACATGTGTCTGTGCCAGATATCAGGTGAACACTAAGGAATCTCACTATGTCGCTGCAAAGAGAATTCTAAGATACCTTAAAGGTACTCCCAATCTTGGCTTGTGGTACCCGAGAAACAATGATGTCGAGCTAATAGGTTTTTCAGATGCTGATTTTGCAGGAAGTAGGGATGACAGGAAAAGCACCTCCGGGACGTGTCAATTCCTCGGCAGGAGGCTTATCTCTTGGAACAGCAAGAAACAGAATTGTGTTGCCACCTCCACAGCAGAGTCTGAGTACATCTCGACAGGCAGCTGTTGCGCACAACTCCTATGGATCAGAAACCAGTTAGCCGACTACGACCTTCATTTCAAAGACATACCAATGTACTGCGACTCCTCCAGTGCAATTGCCATTGCCAACAATCCTGTATTGCACAGCAGAACGAAGCATATAGAAGTGCGCTACCACTTCATTCGGGAGCACGTGGAAAACAAGGACATCTCTCTCTGTTATGTCCCCACGGACAAGCAGATTGCTGATATATTCACAAAGCCCTTAGACGAGGCCAAGTTCAATCTTTTCAAGACTGAATTGGGGATGCTCAATTATGAGGAATGAAGACTACAGAAGCTTCAGGCTCGTGCAAGAACTGAGGGGGAGCAAGGGGTCAAATGCTACTGACCCCGATTTGCAGAAGCCGAAAAGGGGGAGATTACCCTCTCAGCTAAGGCTAAGGTGGCTCCAAGCTTACTCCCAAGAAATTGGTATTGGTAATGGATCACTCACTCAACTCAATCTTACGTTTATGGTTTTCATTCCCATACGCTCTATTCACCTTAGCTTGTAGGGTTTAGGCTTCTTCAAATAGGGGGAGATTGTTGGGTATTGTATCCACAATGTACCTGATTTGAAGAAGCCCCTGGACAAGCTAAGGTCAATAGATAATGTTTTTGATAAAATCTTTCAAGTTGTGCTTACAGTTTTTCCACGCTAAGTGCACACCAATGTCAGGGTACGGTAGGTCAATATACACTGGTCTGCACGACGTAATCCCTCGTTGAGCAGATCAGTGTGTTGGCCTACGTGTACTCTCTCTATTGGAGTGCACTTACTTTCAAACACAGGGCTATAACTATGCAGGAGCATACAAGGAGCAAGGATGGGTCAAGGAGCACCTCATGAGTGGAAAGACGAAAATTCGTCTAAGTGTAAATCGACGAGAATCACCAAGTGATTCTCGCCGATTCGGTGAGAATCACTAGTTCACTAGAATCACTAGTTCACTAGTGATTCTCGCCGACTCGTCGAGAATCAGTGGTTGCTTCTCGCCGAACTCGTTCCAGCCACTTCTAAGTGATTCTCGCCGATTCGGCGAGAATCACTAGTGATTCTCTTCGAATCGTCGAGAATCACTGGTTGATTCTCGCCGTCTCGACCTGGCCTAAAGCAGTGCGTGCAACCAAGGCAAATTCGACGAGAATCATCTTTGATTCTCGCCGAATCGTCAAGAATCACCTTTGATTCTCGACGACTCGGCGAGATTCACTTTCTATTCTCACCGATTTTGACTTGGGCGTTTTTTCTGAAACTTCCTGAACTGGATTCTGCCGCTGTCAGTGTTCTGGACCAGGATTTTGGGATTCTTCTTGTGGGTCCCACAACGGTCTTATTCAAGTTATCTACAGTATATATATTCGGGTATTTTGAACGGAATAGGCACAGAAAGAAGCCGAGCAAAAACCTAGACCTAAAATCGCGATCTTCACTCCGCCGCCGCCGTCGCGCTCGAGCTAGTTGGTCGCTGTCATCGATCGGGATTCCTTCGTGATCTCCGGTGACAGAAGCTTAGCAAAGCTTGAGTCTCACGAGTCTATCCAGAGATCCCTTGTCTCTCGATTTGTTGACCGGGAAAAACTCCCCCTGTCTGAATCGATCGAGACGACCGATCCTAGAGTGACCGTTGGTAGACCTAGTTTGCTTCGCTACGAAGTTTGGATCTCAAAGTACTACAGTCGCACACCTTCATTGCCGCCGATCCCGAACCAAGCCGCCGCTCGGATTGCCGCCGCCGGTTCCGGGGAGATCCTCTCCAAGAGAGACCAAGGTTGTAGACTCTTCGTTGACTTCACGAACACGTCGTCGAACGAAGAGGAACACCGTAGCCTCCAAACGAAGTTTTTATCTCGTGTACATTCTATTTTACTTTTGTTGTAAAGGAACGATTGTTCCGTGTTGTAAGGGTTGGGTGCAACCCGGTTTGTGGGAGTGTTGACTCCTACGTGTGGAAGGGTTCCTTCCGATAGTGCAAGGATTGGATTTCAATCCTGTTGGAGAAGTGACCGAGTCGTCCCTTGTTGGGAGATAGGTCGAAGGGGGAAAGTGGATATACCCAAGTCGGGGAACCACTATAAATTGCATGTGTATTCTATGTGCTGTGCTGTTTGTTTTTATTGTGCAGGTACATTCGTAAATTCCGCAAATACGCTTCACGTCACCTATCCCCCCCCCATAGGTGAACATAGTTAACACTAGGTGGACTTTCAAACTCTTCCAAAAGCGAGACATAAATCCGAAGTCCCGATTTGATACAATGCTAACAGGGACTCCATGTAACCTGATGACCTCTTCAAGATATAGCTCAGCTATCTTCTTCATCGAATACCCAATTTAAACGGAACAAAGTGAGCACACTTTGTCAATCTATCGACTATCACCCAAATAGAGTCGTGCCCATGGGGAGATTTTGGTAGACCGGTGATAAAATCCATTGAAATAATCTCCCATTTCCAACTTGGAATATCAAGCGGTGTCAATTTACCACCAGACCTTCTATGATCAGCCTTGACACGCTGACACGTATAACATTCTGATACAAACTTCGCGATATCATTCTTCATCCCTAACCATCAAACAATTTGCTTTAGATCCTTTTACATCTTAATGGAACTAGGGTGGTAGGCTACACTGGAACCATGAGCTTCAGCACAGATCTTAACCCGAATGTTGCCAAAGACGGGGACGCATAATCTACCCCGATACCTCAAGGTATCCAACTCATCCAAGGAGAAATCTGGTAGCTCTCCCTTCACTGTTCTATTCTGGAGGTGTAACAAATCCGGATCATCCTTCTGATGTGCTCGGGTAAGGGAAATCCAAGAGGTTTCTTCTGCTTCCAAACTAGCAGGCACAGTACGATTCCCAACCTCAATATCCATCAACAAGAATTCTTCTACCAAGGACTGTACCGATAGATTAATAATTTAACGGTCTTTCTACTCAAAGCATCGGCTACTACATTAGCCTTTCCTGGATGATAAAGAATTTTCACTTCATAATCCGCCACATATTCTAACAACTGACGCTGGCGCAGATTTAGTTCTTTCTGAGTGAAGACGTACTTCAAACTCTTATGGTCGTATAGATCTTGCATAACACGCCATACAATAAGTGTCGCCACAGCTTCAGCACATAAATTACGGCAGCAAACTCCAGATCGTGCGTAGGATAGTTTCTCTCGTGAATCTTTAGTTGCCTCGATCCATACGCGATCACTTTACCATCTTGCATTAAAACAAAACCAAGTCTGATGTGTGATGCATCGACATACACGACATACTCAACTCCTTCAGTAGATAAGGTTAAAATTGGGGCAGTACACAGTCTATTCTTCAGTTCTTGGAAAGCCTCTTCACACTTATCACTTCAAATGAATGCAGTATTCTTCTGAGTAAGTCTAGTTAGAGGAGCAGACAACACAGAAAACCCTTCCACGAATCTTATATAATAGCCAGCCAGGCCTAAGAAGCTCCTGATCTTCTTAGGTGAAGAAGGTCTCTCCCATTCCATCACAGCATAAATCTTGGTCGGGTCTACAGAAATACCATCCTTGCTTACAACATGACCCAAAAAGGACACCTGAGGTAGCCAGAACTCACACTTGCTCAACTTCGCATATAGCCTATGCTCCCTCAGGGTCGACAAAACCAAACACAAATGTTAAGTATGCTCCTCAACATTGCGGGAATACACCAAGACATCATCTATAAATACAATAACGAATCGGTCCAAGAAATCCTTAAATAGTCTATTCATCAAATCCATGAATGTAGAGGGTGCATTGGTTAAACCGAAAGACATCACCAAAAACTCATAATGTCCATGTCGCAAACGGAAAGCGGTTCTGGGAATATCTACCTCACGAATCCTCAACTAGCGATTGCCTGAATGAAGATCGATCTTTGAAAATACCGAGCTACCACACAGCTGATCGAACAGATCATCAATCCTTGGCATGGGATATCTAGTCTTAATGGTTACCTTATTCAATTCCCTATAATCGATGCAAAGACTCATCGATCCATCTTTCTTCTCGACGAACAGAACAGGAGCACGATGAGTCCAAATATTACACTGATTTTTGGACTCATCTGTGCCAGTTTTATCGTCTTAGCACTGCACTTGAGAGCTATACCTGCTTATATTTGCTTATTTTCCTATTTCATGATTAAGTGCACCTTAGACCCATTTTCTGTGTGCTTTAGATGTTTCTGTATTTCCGTTTGTTTTACTTGTTCTCTTGCCGTGTCTTGAGAATATGGTGTGCACTTTTGGTGGCCTATCTGCCTCTTCTGCTGGTGCATGGGTTATGTGCGTGCTCCAAAACCGCTCGGGAGACCCCGACGATACAGGAACACTGTGCACGATCATTGGACTTACTGCGCACGACCACTGGTCGTGCGCCACTGATCGTGCACATTACATTCTCCTTTTTTGCAGTTCTGTCTTAGCCAATCGCACGATCAGTGGATTCAGCGTGCATGACCACCGGTCGTGCGCCACTGATCGTGCGCATATCTGTTGATGTTTTTGTCCAAGTTGCAGGTTTAATTAGAAATTGCCCACGATCATCGACCGACAGTGCGCACGACCACTGGTTGTGCGCCACTGATCGTGCACTCTGCTTATTCCGCCTCCGTATTTAAGGGCCTGCTCCGCGATTTAGGGCAATCCTGGTCATTTCTGCGATCGGAGAGTGCACAGGAAGTGCCGTTCTACTTCTCCAGCTGCTCCATCCACCTCCACCTTCATCGGGAGTCCGTAGCTGGTGATTCCGAAGCTTTCCAAACCCTCCGACGAAGCTCCCGACCATTGATGACCTCAACTCCAAGCTTTCTACCGGAGTTGGAGAAGAAGATAACCTAGAGAACAGACTCAAAAGCCTTTGAGGTGACAGCTCGTTGGTACCGAAAGCCTCCTCGGACTGAGCCCGGAAGTGGATTGACAACTCGCTATTTCGGCCACGACCTACGGTGGACCTTCACCCTCTAGTGGTTTACTCCTCTTCCCCTTCCTACATTGTATGGAATGATTTCATATTGTAATGAAATACATTTTTTTACTTTATATCTAAGTGGATATTTGTAGTTTTCATTTGCTTTTGAGTTGTGTGTTGTGAATGTGCCTCGCCCACTCCACATCCACTCCATACCCTTGTTTCACCCGATTGCACTCCGCACAAGAACACTTCCATCCATTAGCTTTCCGTCCACTTGCCCAACCGAAGTTCGGCATTGCGGCTGATACACTCACCTCACCTTGCGAAGCGGTGCCTTCGACCGACATATCCTTAATTAGTTTTTTAGATCAAGAAACCACAATCTCACAAGCCCCCTTTTTAATATTTTTTAAGTATAACCCTCATAACGATATTTTCTGAACTGTCGCTGCTCTATGCTAATTGCATTCCTCAAGAGACCGACACTCGGGGATTTATTCCCAAATTTTATTACTTGTGCGGCCGGTGCGCTTGCCGATTTCCACGCATCAAGTTTTTGGCACCGTTGCCAGGGAATGCAACTATAGAGCGATTCAGGATGACTGAAAATTTCGTTATAAGAGTTATTTGTGTCGCTAAAAGTAGTTTTTAGGAGTTGTTTTGTTTTGTTTTATTTTGATCTCTTTTCTCTTGTGTTATTATTCCGTCAGTTAGAATTGTTAGTTTTATTCTCAGAATCTATACAAAGTAGTTGTTCCTTTATATTTGAAATCTCCACAATGTGGGCCAATTTCAATATCTGTTGCCGTCATTGTCGAGACATCTCTCATACTAGTGATAGATGCCCTCAGAAGTATAGTAGCCAGGAAATTCAGGGGTCTATATATCGTAGACATAAGCTTGTTAGCTACCGACCCGTGGAGCTATTGCCGCACTACTTCTATTTGGCTTTAGCACCCGTTGCACCGCTGAAGCCGGCTAAGCAGTGCATTTTTTATCGAAGCTGGGATCATGCATTGAAGGATTGCGCCGCTTACCTAGCTGAGCTAGAAGTGGATGACGAGCCGGATCTTCAGATTGTCTCCACTTCAACCTGGGGCAGCACCCCTTCCGTATCGGGTTGTGCACCATTGCAATCTCTATGTTATGGAGAAGGCATCCCAGGTATGTGCACCGATACATGTGTTTATCCCCATTCCGACACGGATATTTATCCTCCTGAAGTGCATACATCACCTAGCATAGAGTCTATTAGTTGCGAAGAGCCAGCGCTCGACGTCCTACCGCGCTCCGTGCCTTCACCTTCCTCTTTGCATAACATTCTTTATTTTTCTGACAGTGCTGTTGAGGTTGATTCGCAGGTGGAAATTAGCATTTCCAGTATTCTGTTAGATCCAGTCGAGGAGGATGACTCGGTGGCCGAGGTTGCGACCTCTACCCCATGTGAGGATGCCCGATGCGCGGACAAGGCATATGCAGCTCTAGAACATTCTTGCATCAGCCTAGACAGCTCTGTAGAAGCACCCACAATTCCACCGACAGGGGATGACTCCGGGACCATCCCCAAGATTGAGTTTCCTTTATGTTATTCTTCTAGTTTATTTCTTGACCCCGCTCTCGTGTCTACTTTCCTACAGGACCACATCGTGGAATCGGTCCAATCAGTGCAAGGGCCTGTAATGCGGCCTAGGACTTATTACGACCAGATGCAGGTGGATTTGGAGCCGACGAGCTTCCCAAGTTACTTTCTGCCCATGCTTGACACACACGACAGGTATACGTATACAGGTATTGGGGCTTCTATTTTGTCTCTGTTCCGGTACCCGCTACCGAAACACGAACATAAACCACTGCCTGAGCATTTCAAGTTTTATATGCCAATCATTTAGGAAATGTTCAGATTTTGAATAAGTCCTGTTGGGAGACAACAAACCCACTAGTTATCTAGGGTAGTGTTTCTTTTGTTTTAAATATTTGTATGTATTGTTTTGTCTCTATTTTAGGATTGTTGTTAAATTTATCTGTCGAAAGGGTGTGGTAGCCCAGCTGCGTGATGAGCTCTTTATATATATATATATATATATATATATATATATATATGTCTGTCCATCTTCTGTTTTGCGTACGTATTTAAATCGCAAGTGCAGGAATTTTTGAGGCGCAGCAACTTGGCCGCACTTGGATATCTCATCGCACGACCGGTATGCTCAATTTTGAGCATGGTTACTTCTTCCCCTAGCCCTTTATTTTATTTACGTGTTTTACTTTTTTGTATTGTCATATTCTAGTCTGGGGGTGGAGTTGTCTTTGATCACTATACAGCATAGTTTATTGCATACTAGTCTGCATTTATTTATTTCAGGATCACTAATTGCACACACTGAAGCACCCACATGAGTGCGCACTTAACTATACGCGCGGCTCAAGGCAAATGTATTACTTTTGTGTAAACTCTAAAAAGTGGTGCTGACTTAGGATTTTGGGATATAGTAGTTCGAAACTCATGCAGTGCTCCTAATCGAGTACTCATGATTTGCATAGAAATAGTATAAGATTACTTTTTCTTCATGCTCGTAGACTTAAATTTATTCTGCAAAAGTAAATTTTGATTGTGCTACTTAAAATTGTAGAATCTGGAGTAATCGAACGGTAGTGTAGAGATGAGTGTAGCCGTCACTAGACTCGTATTTCTCGAGTCGGGGGAAAGGATCTTCTTTTTCGGGGACTGAGAACTTGCCCCAAGCTACTCTCGAAGTATTGGTGCCCGGTTAGTCGAGTGTGAGCGTGAGGTAGGCTATCATTTTGGCTAGTTTGAGCCTTTTTGTACCTAGTCCTAGCAGCTGACCTTTGCAAGCCAAATTTGCGCCTACCCTCCTTTTGTTTCAGCTCCACCTATATTCACCAAAGCCTAAAAGCCAACCCTTTTGTCGCAACCAAAACCTTGAGCTTGATCGATTTAAAAAATTTGATATGTTGTGATATTTGGGATTCATGTGAAGTGGAGATGAATTCATGAATTGCTAATTTTTAGATTTGGGGATTGCTGAATGAAAAAGAAGAAAAATGAAAAAGAAAAAGATGAATAAAAAAGAAAAAAAAAGAAAATTTAAAATTATTACAAGGAGAATTGCAATCCCCATCTTGTGTCTTAGTTTTTGGTCGGGATAGGCCGTGTGCATACCCAGTTTTCAATCCAAGTCTGGGGGTGTGTCACACATGCATTTCTTAGTGACTGTTTGGGTTTAGCTCTTGTTCGCTCTCTTTGGTTGCGTGTAGCCTCCTTGTTTATCATTGACTAGCACACCTTAGCCTTAGCCCATTCAAACCTACAAGTCCTGCTGATTCACATTTGAGTCTACTTAGCATCGTGGAGAGAGTGTGTAAGGGCAAGCTTATGGTTCCCGACATTGATGGATTTCTTTTGAGGTGATCACGAGCCCCGATCTTCGGCAATGCTCACCTTAGTGGACTGTCTACTTTCTCCATACACATGACCAAACGATTCTCCAGAATTCTAATTTTAAGTAGACAAAATATTTATTTACCTCTGTCAAATAATTTAAGCTTCGTAGTATAATTAAAAAGTTTTTCTATTCTATTTTCTATGCGCATGATGCATTTGATTTCTCGTCCTACTTTATTTTGAAGTTTCTAAGCCAGCTAGCTGTTTTTACAGTCCACGGAGTAATGATTTGCGCGGGACGAATAAATGGGTAAGTCTGGGGGTGTGATGAGTCCAAATATTACACTGATTTTTGTACTCATCTGGGCCAGTTTTATCGTCTTAGCACTGTACTTGAGAGTTATTACTGCTTATATTTTCTTATTTGCCTATTTCATGATTAAGTGCACTTTAGACCCGTTTTCTGTGTGCTTTAGATGTTTCTGTATTTCCTTTTGTTTTACTTGTTCTCTCGCCATGCCTTGAGAATGTAGTGTGCACTTTTGGTGGCCTATCTGCCTCTTCTGCTGGTGTGTGGGTTGTGTGCGTGCTCCGGAACCTCTCGGGAGACACCGATGATACAGGAACACTGCGCACGATCACTGGACTCACTGCGCACGACCACTGGTTGTGCGCCACTGATCGTGCACATTACATTCTCCTTTTCTACAGTTCTGTCATAGCCAATCGCACGATCAGTGGATTCAGTGTGCACGACCACCGATCGTGCGCCACTGATCGTGCGCTTATCTGTTGATGTTTTTGTCCAAGTTGCAGGTTTAATTGGAAATTGCGCACGATCATCGACCGATAGTGCGCACGAACACTGGTCGTGCGCCACTGATCGTGCGCTCTGCTTATTCTGCCTCCGTATTTAAGGGCCTGCTCCACGGTTTAGGGCAACACTGGTCATTTTTGTGATCGGAGAGTGTACGGTAAGTGTCGTTCTACTTCTCCAGCTGCTCCATCCACCTCCACCTTCATCGGGAGTCCGCAGCTGGTGATTTCGAAGCTTTCCAAACCCTCCGGCGAAGCTCTCGGCCATTGATGACCTCAAATCCAAGCTTTCCACCGGAGTTGGAAAAGAAGATGAACTAGAGAACGTACTCAAAGGCCTTCGAGGTGACAACTCGTTGGTATCGGAAGCCTCCTCGGACTGAGCCCAGAAGCGGATTGACAACTCGCTATTTCGGCCACGACCTACGGTAGACCTTCACCCTCTACTTGTTTACTCCTCTTCCCCTTCCTCTGTTGTATGAAATGATTTGATATTGTAATGAACTACATTTTCTACTCTATATCTAAGTGGATGTTTGTAGTTTTCATTTTCTTTTGAGTTGTGTGTTATGAATGCGCCTCGCCCACTCCACATCCACTCCATACCCTTGTTTCACCCGATTGCATTCCTCACAAGAACACTTCCATCCATTAGCTTTCTGTCCACTCGCCCAACCGAAGTTCGGCATCACGGCCGATACAATCACCTCACCTTGCGAAGCGGTGCCTTCGACCCGCATAGCCTTAATTAGTTTTTTAGATCAAGAAACCACAATCTCACAAGCCCCCTTTTTAATCTTTTCTAAGTATAAACCTAATAATGATATTTTCTGAACTGTCGCCGATCTATGCTAATTGCATTCCTCAAGAGACCGACACTCGGGGATTTATTCCCAAATTTTATTACTTGTGCGACCGGTGCGCTTGCCGATTTCCACGCATCAGAGCACCCCATGGAGAAGAACTTGGTCTAATAAAACCACACCTCAACAACTCATCGAGCTTAGTACGCAACTCATCCAACTCACGCGGAGCCATACGGTATGGTGCTTTGGCAATAGGATGAGTACCTAGCTCGAGGTCTATCACAAACTCTATCTCCCTTTCAGGAGGAAGTCCTGGAAGACTATCAGGAAAAACATCTGGAAACTCTCGCACCACAGAGATATCCTCAAGATGTGGGGTAACAAAAGCTGTCTCTAGAGTAGAAATAGAAACCAAAAATGCCTTGCAACGAGACTCTATAGCACAACAAGCACGTACCGCAGGAATTACAGGGGAAACACTGTCCTGAAATCCATAGACGCTCATAGGTTGTCTGTCGTCCATCCTGAAATCCAGTCGCTTAACCTTGCACTGGATGACCGCATCATACTTGGACAGCCAGTCCATGCCCAAAATCACGTCGAAATTAGCCAGATCTAAAATCTTTAGATCCACAAGGCTAGAAAATTGCCAAGATAAATAGGGCATCTCAGAACTCCTTGATTAGATATCACCGAATCACCGGAAGGGAGCTTGACATTGAAGGAGTCTCCTAATTGATCCACATCCAGGCGATGTTTATCAACAAACCTTCAGGCCATGAAGGAATGGGTGGCACCCGAATCGAAAAGAATGCGCGCCCACCTATTCCGTACCTTAAACTCCCCTAAAACCGTAACATACATAACTAAACGAACGATAACTGGGGCAACAACGATAAAAATGAGGATATTTTAAACTTGGGATAACCTGATATCACTTGCGTAGAGGTTTGGGCTTCCTCGCTGGTCATCACGTTTAGCTTTCCTTTTCCTTTATCTAGGTTTGGTGGCGGCGGCAGAGCTCGAAGTGGGGCAAGCTGCAGTGGGGGCTGAGCCTGGGGGCACGAAGACTTCTGGTGTCCCTTCTGCCCGCACTGGAAGCAAATCCTTTCTTTCATCCAGCACTGACTCAGATCATGACCCTTCCTTGCACAGAATGAGCACACTAGCTCTCCCTTGGGTGCGCCTTGGATGGCATGCACCTGCTGCTGCTTCAGGGTGTCAGTCCTCTTGAAACACCTTTCGTAAGGGTGGCCAGGATGAACACAGAAGCTACGCACTTCCTTACTTTTCTTCTTCAAAGAAGGGCCAGATGCCCTGCAGCTACCATCCTCAACGCCTTTCCTTTTCTCTTTCCTTACCACAACACAGCGATTCTTAGCATTTTCAATCGCCTCCACTTTCAAAGTGGCTTCCACTGCTTCAGCATAACTTTCAGCCCGGTAAGCGCATGCCAACTACTGGACATCGCTTCTTAGTCCTCCAAGGAAATGCTTCACTTTACCCACGTCAGAAGCTACCAAATTAGGAGCAAATCTACTCAGTTTGCTAAACTCAATCTCATACTCGCTCACGGTGAGCTGTCTCTACTTCAAATGCAGGAAGTTATTCATCAGATGGTCCTGCTCGACCGACGGTAGAAACTTCTTCAGCAGCAACTTCTTAAAAGATTCCCAAGAACATCCTTCCTTCAGACTCTCCCTTTCCCGTATCCACCAACTCTTTTCCAGGCTCTTTAACTGATATGTTGCAATCATCACCTTCTGGGCTTCTAGAATTCCGGAATACAAAAACATCTCCTCAATGGATATGATCTAATCATCTAAAACCATAAAGTTGGCACTCCCGTCGTAGGTGGGAAGTCCCAACTGCTAGAAGTGTGATATGAAATTCATTTCTGGTGGTATCACCATTGGGGGCACCAGAGGAGTAGGGGTATCGGGCACGGCTTGGCCCAAGGTAAGCTCTTGCACTAAAGGTTGCTGCGCGGTAGCGGCAGTCAATAAAGACTCAATTTGCGATTGCATCGCAACCAACTGTCTCGACAGAGCCTCTTTGCTCTGATACAGACCCTCGATAATCGCATCACTTTGCGCACCTGATGACTCACCCTCCGATTGGGGAGTCTACCTCATCGCAGGATGCTTTGGCGGCATTTCTAAAAAGCAAACAGACAACTCATCAAAATCCTAGCTTACAATAAGGCAACACGACTAATTCAGACCATACTTAAAAGACATTTGCTTATGCTGCAACTTGCTCTAGGATTTTATAATGATGCTATGTCCTACTTAGGATGATATCCTCTCATCCTATTGACTCTTGTGCCTATGACATGAATGCATGGATTCTTTATTCTTATTTAAAATCATGTGTGTACATGTGTCATCATGTAAACCTTAACTTAGCACACGTGCTTATGAGATAATATGCAATGTATGCAGTGTTATGCATTATAAAAAGGCCTTAATGCATGCATGATCGGCCTACACATGAAATGTTATGCATCTCATACTACATAACATCGCATGCAAAGAGAAAAGAAAACGTGCTAATGGGCACTCATGTGATGGTGGTTATGCATCCCACACTACATAACCGTCACATGGTTCCTCCTATGGTGGATCCATATACAAACACATATTATGCATCTCATACTACATAATATGCCCCATATACTTCTTATCATGCTATGAGTGTTGTGACTATGCTTCGGCTAAGACGTACTGATGACACATTGGTGTGTGTATGAAATGTCACCAAACAACTAACACTAACAAGGGAAGGTTGCCCGACAAATTGACAAGCAACCTCCCTCTAATACCAACTGTCACAACCCTCATTTTCACCGCATATAATAGCTTATCAGAGTAAGGGAAAATGCGCATTATGATGCCACGTCAGTAGGGATAACTGCAGACGCTCAGACAGATACCTACTTAATCATGAAGAAAGATTATTTAAGTTATTTTAAGGGAAAAATCAGTTTAAGTGCAGTTGTTAGCCGTATCCCTCGGCTTAGTGGCTCATCTAGTCCACGAATCAAAATATAATTATACGCTGCAGAAAAATACTTATTTAGATTGACCCCAACATCCTACATGAGTATAAACGTCCCCAAAGGACGACTCATGCTGTGCAAGACTCTAAATTTTTAATAGTAGTAAGGATAACTTTTACGGTCCCTAAATATACCAAGTTAGAGTTTTTAAATTATGCAGTGCATGAAGTAGTAGTAATAGATTTTATAGTTGAAAATACCTAACATGCATTCCTAGCATAAATCCTCCCAGAGAGCAAGTAGTCCACATCCACATATAGAGAAATAAGCAGCTAGCAAGTATCTAAAAATAACAATTCTGTGGGCGCCAACAAACTGACACGAACCCACTAACAGAAAAGTAAGTCGGAACCAATAACTAAAAGAAACAACAATCTACCTCGCTAAGACAAGGCAACAACCACGACCAACACAGCCGCCCAAAAACTCCAAAACCAGCTCTGCTATCTGCTACAGCTCTGGACCTGAGGCATTCCAAAAACAGAACACCTCAGGAAGAAGGTACAAATGGTGGCAGAAGAATAAGCCGAAATAAACAAAGGTCAAAAGGTGTACCAACCCAAGACCAAAAGCACTGAAGTAAAGTATGAAAAGAAACAAGACATCAATAAGAAAATAACTCTTACGTGATTTGTCACTTTCAACAAAGGTACACCTGACGCATGAGGCTATAAGGTAATGACATGTATTAATCATAAGGAAAGATACAAAACCTTTATTAGGCACCTGTGGTCGACTCTACCCAAAAACACGGGCGAGGTGGTCACTCGTGGACACACCCTCATGAATATAAATTCCGTCTAACTGCGAGGGAGTCTCATACTCTCCACCATACACCACAGACGACCAAAAACCTAGTAGACTTCCACAAGGTACTAATAAAGTCATCAAACATTTACGGAGGTGGTTTCTGTAAGACCCCCTCCCCCTTACCAAGGAGGGCTACCGGATCTTATGCCCAGAACCGCCGTCTTACGGTGGCACTAACTCACGGGTTAGTCGACACCGCAACACGCCGATTCTGCCGGCTAGTACGATCATTTAACCTGTAGGCCAATATGAGAAGAAAGAATTAAAACTGTATATATAAAACCATCAGTCCACAAGCCACATAGTACAATCATGTAAATGAAATGAAAAGTACATCACAATAGTCCACAGAAGAGTACAAATGAAAGAGTAAAAAGGGCTTATGCCCAGTACATCAAAATCACTCTCTCACAGAATAATAATGCGGAAGCTACACTAGAACATCAGATCTCGTCCCACCTGAGGACGCACAGTAGTGGTAGTAGCCTGCTGAAGCGGTATCTGCTCCTCATGTCCTGCCTCCTCGACGTGATGGTGCTCCATCTCCACAGGCTCCTAAAAATAGTTGGTCACCGACCATTAGTCAAAAAGACTAAGTCGTTTCCTCCGCACCTCGCCCCGCAGCTCCTAGGCACCGAGCGGGAGGACGAAGCGGAGGACAACAAAAGGGGTAGCAAAGTGGAAGCAGGTGACAGTATCTAACTAGAGTTGTAATAAGTAAAGTAGTTCTACGCTAGCAGTTCTAAGTACGGTACAGGTAATAAGTAAGAGCAGTGCAGTAAAGGAAAGTAAAGAACAGTAATATGAACAAGTAAATAAACTAAACTACCACTATGCTATCATCACAAACGTACCCTAACTTATATAAATGCCCATACAAATATATAAGTTAGGGTTTCCAGGAAATTTAACTTATCATATAAAAGAGCCCATACTAATTTATATGATAAGGATCTATGAAGCGTATGACCTAATATGAATGAATGATATGATGCAATTTTATGCGCAGGCAAGTGCAACTCACACACAACGACTCTGTGATCACAGACCTTTAGTTCCAACTTTTTTGAGAGCTAGCATCACTCTCGGGTACCACCGCTGTGGCTACGGCAGCAGCGGAGCGGGCGTCTCCGCTTCTAGACCGGTATGCACACTACCAAGCCTTAGACTCCTCTCATATGCCTCTGTACACGTCCAAGGTGCACTCTAGAGTCTCGCGTACGTACTTTGCTGACAAACCTGTCAGTCTTGTTGGGTCGGATGTGTGTTATCGGGGATCGTCCTCCAGACCGCAGTGTAAAACAACCCACTGGCCCCTCTAACTCTCACAACCTCCTGGTGCACCGTACTGCCATCGGTGTGACGAACGGCCAGTACTGCATGCCCCGCAACGATATTTGTGCACATGCAAATAATTCATTCCGAGCCTCCTGCTCGCAGGACCAAACCCGTCCTGAATCCCTCAAACCCAAACCCGGGTGAGAACGCACATTAGTGCCTTTATACCAACTCCCTCAAACCCCAAACGGGTGAGATCGCACATCAGTGCCTTTATACCAACTCCCTCCAACCCTAAACGGGTGAGCATATATCATGAATCTCTCTAACCCTACACGGGCGAGAAGGTACAAACATGTCCTAACCTATTAAACTACTATTGTCTACGGTTTATTATACTTAGAGATTTAAGGTTAATCCCAGGACTGCCCCCGGTATTCCCTGTGAAGGGCTCTCAAGGGGCACTAGGAACTGTGTTGGGATTACGCCCAGCGTTCCCTTTCGCAAGGATACTTATTTTAGTTGATGGCTACCCATGTATCTCCCCAGCTCTCCTAATTGCTCTAGTACAAACCTAGTGACTTAAGGTGTTACCGGGAAGCCGACGGTCTTCCGCCGACCCCCACTCCAGTTGCTAACTAAGACTTGCAATTTTGATCCCTCACTAAGACAACTCTACCCACCAGGGTTACTCATGTTGAACTCTCTTATTTCTGCCGATAATCAATCCCCTTGTAACCCCTAAGGCAAGACCTATTTGTGTTATATGCAGACCATGTCCTATGATTACCCTAAAAATGTGATCTTCCAAACCTTTAGGCATCTTGCCTCTAAATATTTATCCTAGGGTGGTATGGACTAAGGGAACTACCTTATGAAATCCCATAATTTTTCTTGGCCAAATAGTCCTTTAATTAAATCTTTTAATTTAAACACTAGGTCACTTTACACATGAAGTAGTTTGATTAAATATCCACTGACCTAGGAAATTTTTCCTGAGATGTATATTGATAAAATATTGCTGCCTACAGAGTTTCATAATTTTCCTTAAATTATTTATTCCCATTTCCTATTTAATATCAATTCCACACAAATTCCATTTTTCCAAATGAAGTATAGGCATTATGTAATCAAAAATTCCAGGAAAATTACAGAACTTTTAGAGCACTAATTTATGACTATTGGCAAAGTATCATCAGCATTTATTGTGTAATGGCCTATAAAATTCCATTATAACATATTTACCAAAAATGTCATTGTATTAATCTAACAACTAACAATGCATCCATTAATTCTGAGAAATTCATGCAAAACTAATAATACCATTTTATAGCAGTAGAATAAATTCCAAATTTTTCAGAGGTATATATCCATCATTTCAAGAATTAATAAGATAAGGTTAAAATGGGCAATTTAAGATATCTACTCCAAAGGTTCCTCAAAACAGAGGGATCATATTTTTCCTAAGTCAAATGTGGCATTATCTATGCCTTGGCAAAATTTTAGGATTTGTACTTGAGGAAAACCTATTTTCCAATTTTATTTCCAAAATAGCTATATTTAAAATAAATTCCACTAAATGGAATTTTTGATTCCAAAAATTCCATGATTAATTTGAGGCATGGAATTTACCCTAGTGAACCACTGTAAATAATTCCAAGACCTTTGCATGTCACCATTGGGCTAAATACACTATATTTGCATTTTTGCTAATTGCACACCAAGGCATAACATAAGCTAACACATGCAAGTGGATTCTCCAACATGCAGTGAACCCAAGTTGCTGAAAATTTTATCATTCACCAAGGATGTCGCCACTGACCTACCACCAAGATTTGGGACCATGGGGAGGTGTAGAACTCCTTATATTTCATTTATTTGTATTTTGATATTTTGGCAAAAACTATAGGAAAATGTTCTCTACAAATTCCTACATTTTGGCAGGGGCTACGTATGCCCTAATCATGCATGTGCCCAAAATTTGGGGCCATGGTGACTAATGGTTTGACCTGGGCATCCAATTTAATTTCTGCCCTACCCTAGGACCAGTCCTAGGAGAAATGTCCTACAGGACTGTACACTACACTAAATCACATGTTTATTAAAGATAAGACCATCAGATACAATTTTCATTAAGATACTAAGTTCTGGAAATGCCTCTAAGAGGCCTAAAATTAACATGCACGTGACAGCAAAAACAGGGACGGAAAATTAAATTTGATATGGCACGAATCTTAAAGCAGAATGGAGGGCATCTGTTCATCTTCTCCATGGAGCCAAGGGCCGCGATTTGCCCGACCTGGAGCACCTTACAAGGCCATTTCCCGGCCACCCAACCACCTCCCTGGCCGGCCACCACCACCAACACCTCCGTTGAGGTGAGGGCTAACGTTCGGCGGCGACTTGGCCGCCGGAGGCGGCGGTTTCCGGCGAACTTGCACTCCATCAAAAAATATGAAATTCATGAAAAGCTCACCTTGGATCTGGCTCATTTGAGCCCGATGTCTCGCCTAATAGATCTAGGAAACTAGTACGGGTAGAGGTGAGGTGAAACGGACCAGGATTGGGGCTTGGCGGCGGGTTTGGCGGCGGTTGGCCATGGAAATTTTCCTCTCCGGCGAGCTTGCTCCCGAACCCGATTCTCCACGAAAAGCTTCGATCCAGGTATCGAATTCCACTCCTTTGGACCTTCTGAAGCTAATGGGATGGTTGTTTTTGGCTGATATGGCTTGTATACAGAGATGCCATGATGGGAATTTCGGCCATGAGCTTTGGTTTCTCATCCTTGGCTCCAAGTGGCATGAAATTGGGTTGAAAAGGATGGTAATTGATGTGTGGGTTCAGATCTGTGCTTGGGAAGAGAGGAGGAGGGCCACATGGCCTTCATCCCCATTTTCCCTCTCTTCTCTCTCCTCTTTTTCCCCAAATTTCCAAAACTACCCCCTTGCATGCAATCTCTCTCCAATTTCAGGAGGGTAGGGGCTGTCATTAACCATTAAGGCTGGTCATGGGTCTTGGTTCATGGGCTTAGCCCATTGGAAATGAGCTTGACACTCATTTTCTCTCTTTAGGCCTTATATTGACCAAATTGACTTTTAGGGTTGACTTGGTCAACAATGGTGGGTGGACTGACCCTATTTGGTGGAAATGGGTCTAGTGGCACCACCCAACTTGGGTTGGGTCAAGGGGGTGCCCAACTTAGGCTAATTAGGCCTATGAGTGTGAGTTTAACCAAATTAAGCCCAAGGTTGACTTTGGTCAATTGGGGTCAAAGTGTTGACCCAGTGACATGCCCTAGGGTCTACTTAGATTGTCTTTAGGGTTAGGGCAATGTGGTGGGGTCATGGAGTGGCTAGGGTCCCCTCTTAGGCTGGTTTGACCTAGTTTGACTATGGTCCTATAGTGGGCCCCACATGGCTACCACCCACTACCTAGGGCCAAACATAGTTGGTCTTCCTTAAATCTCACCCATGCCTAACCCAATCTAAGTTGAGGGGTCCAAAAGTAACATGGGATGTTACAAATTCCAATAAACAAGAAAATAATTTCGTCCCCGAAATTTATGTTCGGGTCTACGGGGTTCTATTTGCAAGAATCATCAAGAAATTTAAAGACATAACTTAAAAATACCTGATGCGAATAGCTCCGGGTGTTGCTCCAGCATCAGATCCCTCGGCTCCCAAGTGTGCTCCTCCCGTCCATGGTTGGACCACAGCACCTTCACAAGAGGGACCTTCTTCTTCCGCAACACTCGGATGGTTGTATCGTCAATCCGGATCGGCTCCAATCTCACTGATCTGTCAGGCTCTACCGGTCTGGCTGTAGTAGTAATGTGCTGCTCCGGCCGAAGGAGAGCTCTTTGCAAGGAAGAGACATGGAAGACGTCATGTAATGCACCCAACTCCGGTGGCAGCTGCAGTCGGTAAGCCAAGGGGCCGATCCGCTCCAGGATCAGGTATGGCCCCATGTATCGTGGACTGAGCTTCTTGTGCCTCCGCACCCGAGAGACACCGTGTACTGGATGTATCTTCAGGAATACCCTATCTCTAACCTAGAACTCCACCTTCCGGTGCCGAGCATCATAATACTTTGCCTGCCTGCTCTGGGCCTCTAGTAGCCGATCTCTGATCAATCGAATCTGAGCCTCAGTATCCTCTATATAATCAGATCCAAGAGCCCTGGTATCCACATCCTGAACCCATGATAGCGGTGTCCGGCATCTCCTCCCATAAAGTGCCTCGTATGGAGCCATCCTGATGCTAGCCTGGTGGCTATTATTATACGAGAACTCAATCAATGGCAGCAGCCTCTCCCAAGGCTTCCTCGTATCCAATATGCATAGTCTGAGCAGGTCCTCCATGGTCCGGATGGTCCGCTCGGTCTGTCCGTCGGTCTGTGGGTGCAAGGCGGTACTAAAGGTAAGCCGAGATCCCAAGTAAGCATGCACGGCCCTCCACTCTCTCGAAGTGAACCGACCATCACGGTCCGAAACAATAGTCCTGGGGATGCCATGATATCTGACGTACTGCTCCACAAATAATCTCACCAGAACTGCAACTGGGGCATCCTTTCGAACTGGAATAAACCGCGCTACCTTGGTCAATCTATCCACTATAACCCATATAGAATCATGCCCAGAGTGGGAGCGAGGCAATCCGTGTACAAAGTCCATAGTAATGTCCTCGAACTTCCATTCTGGAACTGGCAGTGGCTGTAGTAAACCTCCCAGGCTATTGCATTCTGCCTTCACACGCTGGCAGGTCTCGCAATGGGTCACAAAATCCGTGATCTCCCTCTTCATCCCGGGTCAATACATAGACCTCCGCAAATCTGCCCACATCTTGGTGATGCCGGGGTGCACTGAATATCTCGAGCAATGTGCCTCTCGGAGTATGTCATCCCGGATACTGCCCCCTGCTGGTATGTAGATGCGCCCCCAGAACCGAAGAAGATCATCCTGTAGCATGTAGTCCTCGACCTTGCCCCTCTCTAGGGCATTGAAAATCGGCTGTAACGCAGCATCCAGCCTCTGATGTGCTCGGATGCGCTCCTGTATATCATCGCCACTGATCACTGAGCTCAAATACTCTCTATATACGACTGGCTCGGTCTCGGACACCATGGTAATGTGCATGTCCTCCATCACCTGTAGCAGCTCTATAGACATCAATCGGGGCTCCGGTCCAGAAGTGCCGGCCCTCCTGCTCAAAGCATCCGCAACCGTGTTCGCTTTCCCCGGGTGATAGTGGATCTTGTAATCATAATCACAGAGGAACTCCAGCCACCTCCTCTGTCTCAGGTTTACGTCCTTCTGCATATCGATATACTTGAGATTCTTGTGATCTGAAAAAATGTCACAATGAATCCCGTATAAGTAATGCCTCCATATCTTTAGGGCGAAAACCACAGCCCCGAGCTCTAGGTCATGTACTGGATAGTTTTGCTCATGCTTCTTCAACCGTCTCGAAGCATAAGCAATAACATGTCCATGCTGCATCAGGACTGCACCCATCCCCTGATAAGAGGCATCCGTGTAGATCTGAAATCCTTCGCTCCCGGATGGAAGAGCAAGAATGGGGGATGAGATGAGTCGGTCCTTCAGCTCCTGAAAAGATGTCTCACACCGCTCTGACCAAACAAAATCTGTGTCCTTCTTTGTCAAGGACGTGAGGGGGAGTGCTATCCTCGAGAACCCCTCCACGAACTTGCGGTAGTACCCTACTAGTCCCAAGAAACTGCGGATGTCAGATGCTGTCTTCGGCCGTGGCCAATCCCTCACTGTCTCTATCTTGGTTGGGTCCACTGCTAACCCAGCCCCACTGATCGTGTGCCCCAGGAAAGCCACCTCCTGCAACCAGAACTGGCACTTTGAAAATTTTGCGTACATCTGGGTCTCCCTCAGCCTCTGCAAGACCTGCGCCAAGTGCTCCGTATGCTCCTCCTGAGTCCGAGAATATATAAGGATGTCGTCGATGAATACAATCACGAAGCGGTCTAGGAAAGGCTCGAATACACGGTTCATTAGACTCATGAATGCGGCAGGAGCATTCGTGAGCCCAAAAGGCATCACCGTGAACTCGTATAATCCATAGCGTGAACTGAATGCCGTCTTCGGTATGTCCTCTTCCCTGATACGGAGCTGGTAGTAGCCGGATCGCAAATCTAGCTTGGAGAACCAGAAGGCTCCCTGTAGATGGTCAAATAACTCATCTATCTGAGGCAGAGGATAGGTGTTGCGGACCGTTAACCGGTTTAGCTTCCGGTAATCTATACATAATCGCAGTGATCCGTCCTTCTTCTTCACAAAGAGAACTGGTGCTCCCCATGGCGATGAACTGGGCCGCACAAATCCTGACTCGACTAGCTCCTGTAGTTGAGTCCTGAACTCTGCTAACTCCCTGGGAGCCATCCTGTAGGGTGCCCGGGACACCGGCCTCGCTCCCGGTACTAGCTGAATCCTGAAATCCAAGTCTCTGGCAGGTGGTAGCCCGGGAAACTTCTCCGGGAATACGTCGGAGAAATCCCGGACCACCGGAATATCTGAGATAGTCGTCTCTGCTCCCACCATCTCGAAGCAGACAAGATAAACTTCTTCACCCTGCTCATGGTCCTTCACAGCCTGTATAGAAGATAACATTAGGTGGAAGATAGGCTGGATACCTTCAACGATAACATGAGAGTCGCCATGCCTTAGCGTGATCCTCCTGGACGGACAATCTATCTGAGCATGGTTCCGATGCAACCAGGCCAAGCCCAGAATCAAGTCAAAGTCCTGCAGCTTCAGAATAGTTGTCGGAGCCTCAAATGCCTTGCCGCCAATCTCGGCCTCCATATCACAATGTGCAGTGGTCCGCAGCTCCGACCCATCGGGTAGACGCACCCTCATCTCTAGTCCAGGAAACCTCTCCACACCTTCGAGTCCGTCGATGAAGGCCTCGGATACGAACGAGTGCGAAGCACCCGTGTCGAAGAGAGTATGAGCGGGCTTGCCGCTGATCATAACTATGCCTGAGGTTTGTTTATGTGAAAGTTAATTGTTATCCTATAGTTCCAGGTACTATATATATATCATTGAAAATTTCAAGAAAATCCATAATTAACTTTAAGTACCTGTGATAACCTCCTCGGGATTCCTCGGCTCTGTGAGGTCCAAGGTTTATATCTGCTCCTGCTCGCATCTCCTGCCGTGATATCCCCGACCTCGGCCTCGTCCTCGGCCCTGCTGTACTAGGGCCACTGGAGGTGGAGGAGGAGGAGGGGGATGGAATCGGTGCGGGCACTCCGACCTGATGTGCCCGGGCTGGCGGCATCCGTAAAAAACCACTTGTCGGTGGCCTCGGTCATCCTGTCTCCTCGGATCATGCATCTGTAGAGGTGGGGGAGCCAATGCTGGAGGAGGCCCCTGCTCCTGTCTGAAGTTGGGACGACGACGTCCCCCACCCTTCCTGTATCCGATGGTCCTGCCTCTCTGAGAGCCCCTACTGCTCTCTCCTGATGTCGACCCATCAAATGGTCTCTTCCCTCCGGCTCGCACCATCAGCTGGTCAGCCTCCAGCTTCTTTGCCATCTCAATGATCTGCCTAGATGTGCCATGAGAAATAAACAACAAGGCCTGCCTCAAATCGTACCTGAGGCCCCGGTAAAATCTCTTGGCATACGTCCTATCATCGGTATCCTGAATCCCTGCGAACCTGGCCAAATGGGAGAACTCTCTCTGATACTCTATCACCGATCTAGTCCCCTGCTTGAGGTTCAAAAACCTCTCCTCCAAGGCATCTCTGTCCATAGCAGAGACGAAGTGCTCCAGAAACACATCGCCAAACTCCTCCCATGATATCTCTGACAGCTCAAAGTCCGCATAAGTAGATTCCCGGACTGATTTCCACCATCTCTTCGCATGAGACTCTAGCACAGAGGTGGCTTGAGGTACTGCCTCACCGACTGGGCAGCTGATGCCTGCTAAGATCTCATGTATGGCCTCCAGCCATTCTTCCGTCTTCACCGCATCCTCTGTCCCACGGTACGTCGGTGGGGACAGGCTCTTGAATGAACTCAGCCAGCTCGACCCCGGATTTGGCTGTGGAGCCGGGACTTGCTGGGCTCTGAAGGCATCCAGAATCGCCGTCAAGGTCTGCCCCATCTCCGTATATAGGAATAGAGTGGCAGCTGGAGGGGGAGGAGCCACATTTTGCGGCGCGGCGACCTGTGGAGGTTGCATAAAGGTAAGGTTAAAACAAAACTGGCCTAACTCATTGTACTTTGTGGACTATTTATGTGACTTTACACATGGGCACACCACTGCTTCCGCTGCATAGTTTGTCCGCAAACTAATGCTCGGGCGGGGGTGGTCCCATGTTGTGGACTTCTTTCTCATATGATCGTTGTTCAAGTGATATCAGTTTGTAAGACCCACCTCCCCCTTACCAAGGAGGGATACCAGATCTTATGCCCAGAACCGTCATCCTACGGTGGCACTAACTCACGGGTTAGTCGACACCGCAACACGCCGATTCTGCCGGCTAGTACGATCATTTAACCTGTAGGCCAATATGAGAAGAAAGAAGTAAAACTGTATATATAAAACCATCAGTCCACAAGCCACATAGTACAATCATGTAAATGAAATGAAAAGTACATCACAATAGTCCACAGAAGAGTACAAATGAAAGAGTAAAAAGGGCTTATGCCCAGTACATCAAAATCACTCTCTCACAAAATAATAATGCGGAAGCTACACTAGAACATCAGATCTCGTCCCACCTGAGGACGCACAGTAGTGGTAGTAGCCTACTGAAGCGGTATCTGCTCCTCATGTCCTGCCTCCTCGACATGCTGGTGCTCCATCTCCACGGGCTCCTAAAAATAGTTGGTCACCGACCATTAGTCAAAAAGACTAAGTCGTTTCCTCCTCACCTCGCCCCGCATCTCCTAGGCACCGAGCGGGAGGACAAAGCGGAGGACAACAAAAGGGGTAGCAAAGTGGAAGCAGGTGACAGTATCTAACTAGAGTTGTAATAAGTAAAGTAGTTCTACGCTAGCTGTTCTAAGTACGGTACAAGTAATAAGTAAGAGCAGTGCAGTAAAGGAAAGTAAAGAACAGTAATATGAACAAGTAAATAAACTAAACTACCACTATGCTATCATCACAAACGTACCCTAACTTATATAAATGCCCATACAAATATATAAGTTAGGGTTTTCAGGAAATTTAACTTATCATATAAAAGAGCGCATACTAATTTATATGATAAGGATCTATGAAGCGTATGACCTAATATGAATGAATGATATGATGCAATTTTATGCGCAGGCAAGTGCAACTCACACACAACGTCTCTGTGATCACAGACCTTTAGTTCCCTCTTTTTGAGAGCTAGCATCACTCTTGGGTACCACCGCTGTGGCTACGGCAGCAGCGGAGCGGGCGTCTCCGCTTCTAGACCGGTATGCACACTACCAAGCCTTAGACCCCTCTCATACGCCTCTGTACACGTCCAAGGTGCACTCTAGAGTCTCGCGTACGTACTTTGCTGACAAACCCGTCAGTCTTGTTGGGTCAGATGTGTGTTATCGGGGATCGTCCTCCAGACCGCAGTGTAAAACAACCCACTGGCCCCTCTAACTCTCACAACCGCCTGGTGCACCGTACTGCCATCGGTGTGACGAACGACCAGTACCGCATGCCCCGCCACGATATTTATGCACATGCAAATAATTCATTCCGAGCCTCCCGCTCGAAGGACCAAACCCGTCCTGAATCCCTCAAACCCAAACCCGGGTGAGAACGCACATTAGTGCCTTTATACCAACTCCCTCAAACCCCAAACGGGTGAGATCGCACATCAGTGCCTTTATACCAACTCCCTCCGACCCTAAACGGGTGAGCATATATCATGAATCTCTCTAACCCTACACGGGCGAGAAGGTACAACCATGTCCTAACCTATTAAACTACTCTTGTCTACGGTTTATTATACTTAGAGATTTAAGGTTAATCCCAGGACTACCCCTGGTATTCCCTGTGAAGGGCTCTCAAGGGGCACTAGGAACTGTGTTGGGATTACGCCCAGCGTTTCCTTTCGCAAGGATACTTATTTTAGTTGATGGCTACCCATGTATCTCCCCAGCTCTCCTTATTGCTCTAGTACAACCCTAGTGACTTAAGGTGTTACCGGGAAGCCGACGGTCTTCCGCCGACCCCCACTCCAATTGCTAACTAAGACTTGCACTTTTGATCTCTCACTAAGACAACTCTACCCACCAGGGTTACTCATGTTGAACTCTCTTATTTCTGCCGATAATCAATCCCCTGGTAACCCCTAAGGCAAGACCTATTTGTGTTATATGCAGACCATGTCCTATGATTACCCTAAAAATGTGATCTTCCAAACCTTTAGGCATCTTGCCTCTAAATATTTATCCTAGGGTGGTATGGACTAAGGGAACTACCCTATGAATTCCCATAATTTTTCTTGGCCAAATAGTCCTTTAATTAAATCTTTTAATTTAAACACTAGGTCACTTTACACATGAAGTAGTTTGATTAAATATCCACTGACCTAGGAAATTTTTCCTGAGATGTATATTGATAAAATATTGCTGTCTACAGAGTTTCATAATTTTCCTTAAAATATTTATTCTCATTTCCTATTTAATATCAATTCCACACAAATTCCATTTTTCCAAATGAAGTATAGGCATTATGTAATCAAAAATTCCAGGAAAATTACAGAACTTTTAGAGCACTAATTTATGACTATTGGCAAAGTATCATCAGCATTTATTGTGTAATGGCCTATAAAATTCCATTATAACATATTTACCAAAAATGTCATTGTATTAATCTAACAACTAACAATGCATCCATTAATTCTGAGAAATTCATGCAAAACTAATAATACCATTTTATAGCAGTAGAATAAATTCCAAATTTTTCAGAGGTATATATCCATCATTTCAAGAATTAATAAGATAAGGTTAAAATGGGCAATTTAAGATATCTACTCCAAAGGTTCCTCAAAACAGAGGGATCATATTTTTCCTAAGTCAAATGTGGCATTATCTATGCCTTGGCAAAATTTTAGGATTTGTACTTGAGGAAAACCTATTTTCCAATTTTATTTCCAAAATAGCTATATTTAAAATAAATTCCACTAAATGGAATTTTTGATTCCAAAAATTCCATGATTAATTTGAGGCATGGAATTTACCCTAGTGAACCACTGTAAATAATTCCAAGACCTTTGCATGTCACCATTGGGCTAAATACACTATATTTGCATTTTTGCTAATTGCACACCAAGGCATAACATAAGCTAACACATGCAAGTGGATTCTCCAACATGCAGTGAACCCAAGGTGCTGAAAATTTTATCATTCACCAAGGATGTCGCCACTGACCTACCACCAAGATTTGGGACCATGGGGAGGTGTAGAACTCCTTATATTTCATTTATTTGTATTTTGATATTTTGGCAAAAACTATAGGAAAATGTTCTCTACAAATTCCTACATTTTGGCAGGGGCTACGTATGCCCTAATCATGCATGTGCCCAAAATTTGGGGCCATGGTGACTAATGGTTTGACCTGGGCATCCAATTTAATTTCTGTCCTACCCTAGGACCAGTCCTAGGAGAAATGTCCTACAGGACTGTACACTACACCAAATCACATGTTTTAGGTGGCAAAGTAAAGATAAGATCATCAGCTACAATTTTCATTAAGATACTAAGTTCTGGAAATGCCTTTAAGAGGCCTAAAATTAATATGCAAGTGACAGCAAAAATAGGGACAGAAAATTAAATTTGATATGGCACGAATCTTAAAGCAGAATGGAGGGCATCTGTTCATCTTCTCCATGGAGCCAAGGGCCGCGATTTGCCCGACCTGGAGCACCTTACAAGGCCATTTCCCGGCCACCCAACCACCTCCCTGGCCGGCCACCACCACCAACACCTCTGTTGAGGTGAGGGCTAACGTTCGGCGGCGACTTGGCCGCCGGAGGCGGCGGTTTCCGGCGAACTTGCACTCCATCAAAAAATCTGAAATTCATGAAAAGCTCACCTTGGATCTGGCTCATTTGAGCCCGATGTCTCGCCTAATAGATCTAGGAAACTATTACGGGTAGAGGTGAGGTGAAACGGACCTGGATTGGGGCTTGGCGGCGGGTTTGGCGGCGGTTGGCCATGGAAATTTTCCTCTGCGAGCTTGCTCCCGAACCCGATTCTCCATGAAAAGCTTCGATCCAGGTATCGAATTCCACTCCTTTGGACCTTGTGAAGCTAATGGGATGGTTGGTTTTGGGTGATATGGCTTGTATACAGAGATGCCATGATGGGAATTTCGGCCATGAGCTTTGGTTTCTCCTCCTTGGCTCCAAGTGGCATGAAATTGGGTTGGAAAGGATGGTAATTGATGTGTGGGTTCAGATCTGTGCTTAAGAAGAGAGGAGGAGGGCCACATGGCCTTCATCCCCATTTTCCCTCTCTTCTCTCTCCTCTTTTTCCCCTAATTTCCAAAACTACCCCCTTGCATGCAATCTCTCTCCAATTTCAGGAGGGTAGGGGCTGTCATTAACCATTAAGGCTGGTCATGGGTCTTGGTTCATGGGCTTAGCCCATTGGAAATGAGCTTGACACTCATTTTCTCTCTTTACGCCTTATATTGACCAAATTGACTTTTAGGGTTGACTTGGTCAACCATGGTGGGTGGACTGACCCTATTTGGTGGAAATGCGTCTAGTGGCACCACCCAACTTGGGTTGGGTCAAGGGGGTGCCCAACTTAGGCTAATTAGGCCTATGAGTGTGGGTTTGACCAAATTAAGCCCAAGGTTGATTTTGGTCAGTTGGGGTCAAAGTGTTGACCCAGTGACATGCCCTAGGGTCTACTTAGATTGTTTTTAGGGTTAGGGCAATGTGGTGGGGTCATGGAGTGGCTAGGGTCCCCTCTTAGGCTGGTTTGACCTAGTTTGACTATGGTCCTATAGTGGGCCCCACATGGCTACCACCCACTACCTAGGGCCAAACATAGTTGGTCTTCCTTAAATCTCACCCATGCCTAACTCAATCTAAGTTGAGGGGTCTAGAAGTAACATGGGATGTTACAGTTTCGTCCACTAACTCCAGCAATTAAGAAACCCAAAGAAACCACATCACATATATCTCGAGATTTGACTCGTCAGATTCTACTTGACATTACTAGATTCAATAGATGGTTGATCAACCCTTAGGAACGATTTACAATCCTAGATAACTCTAATTCATTCAATAATGAAATATAAGGTGTTTAAAGCCTTCAATAAAACACTTCAAGAACGATCAAACATATCCGAACAAAATCGAGTTCACCATGATAAAACGTTACAACATCATGTGATCATTGAGAAGGTTAGTCATAACAATAATTTGGAAGAACAAGTGTATACAATTTTAAAGAACATGAAAACATAGCCATTACCATCAAATTGGACAAGGAGAAATGAGGGGAAACCATCAATTGCCTTAGTTTTACCTTAAAAGTCCTCTGAATCACTCCACGTCGCAGATCGGGGCAAAAGGGTGCGGGAGGAGTTGAAATCTGAAGAATAACGGCCGAAAAAAGAGGTTAGGGCTGAAAAACCCTAACAAGAAAACTCAAGGAATGGGAAAAAATTTACCACGATGGCGTAGCTCTCGGCGAGAGGTTTCCGGATCTAAGTTCGGTTGAAAATTTCGAGCACCGGAGTACCGTCGGCAGCCACCAGAAGATTCATGAAAAAGAAACTCTCTCTCTTGCTCGCTTCTCTGGTTCGGGAGAACAAATATCAGAGAAGATGAAGTTCAGTTCCAAAACCTAAATTTAGGAATATATAGATATATATATATATATATATAATGTTTATAAAACGTTTTGTCAAAAACAGGTTATTTTGAGCAGTTTTGCGGGAACCCAAAATAGAGATCTACGATTACTCCAAATCGAAAAGTGCCCAACACGAAAGTTGTAGATCTCATCGAGACGAACAAAGTTCATGTTAACCAGTTTTCTGTAAAACATAGTTTTTACCCTCAAAAAGGCATCCGAACATAAAAAACAATTGACCTACTCGAGTTGCAGAATGACCTACTCGAGTAGCAGAATTGACATACTGGAGTTGCAGAATGACCTACCCGAGTAGCAGAATTGACCTACTTGAGTTCCAGAAAGACATACACGAGTAGCAGAATTGACCTACTCGAGTTGTAGAAAGACCTACACGAGTAGCAGAATGACCTACACGAGTTCCAGAAAGACCTAGACGAGTAGCAGAAAAGACCTACATGAGTAGCAGAATGACCTACACGAGTAGCAGAAAAGACCTACACGAGTAGCAGAATGACCTACACGAGTAGCAAAATTGACCTACTCGAGTTGCAGAATGACCTACACGAGTAGCAGAATTGACCTACTCGAGTACATATAGAAATCACTCGAGCATAATTGCAGGAAAAACAATTCTTTTGCAAATATACCCTTTTGATCAAACTATATGAATGAACAGTAAAAGACATTTTTGAATAGTTCTATAATATTAAAATAATCATATTTATATATTTTGAATAAGAAAACACAAGTTCAAAATAGAGGCCCAAACGCACGCCGAATTTAACGAAACTCGCACCGTAGACGAACACTGATGCTACGAACACAACGGCAAAGTCAAAACCAAAATCCGACAAGCCATTCCCGAGATATTAATTTTCAAAGTATACGGCTAACATAAACAATCCAAAATTTCAATCGCGCGCCGAGCCTCCAAAAATGCTCGGATTGCGACGAAACTTGGCGAGCAAGAATTCGGCCGACTCGACCACACGGATGCGAAAATGTCTTAACGGCATTACGCCGTCAACTCGACGTTAAAAGTAACGCCACGACATCATAAATATGACGTTGCTCATTCAAATAAAATCATCAAAAAATCGGGGGCATTACATAACCCCTCCTTTTGCACCGATAAAATATTTCTTAACGATAATTGCCGCAAAACGATTCAACCGCAGCATCGTCCTAACCCAAACATGAAAGACATCGTTAAAGCCGAGATTATTAAGTTATTAGATGCGGGGATTATCTACTCTATTTCGGACAGTGCATGGGTTAGTCCCATGCATGTCGTGCCCAAGAAGGGCGGTCTAACTGAAGTGGCGAATGAGCATAACGAGCTCGTCCCAACTCGTATTTTTACGGGTTGGCGAGTGTGCATCGATTATAGAAAACTTAATGATGCCACCCGCAAGGACAATTTCCCACTCCCGTTGATGGACCAGATTTTAGTGTGTTTATCCGGTCATCCATATTATTGTTTTCTTGATGGTTTATCAGGATTTTTCCAAATCCCCATTTCCCTAGATGATCAAGAGAAAACAACTTTTACTTGCCCGTTTGGCACCTTCGCATACCGAAGAATGCCATTTGGACTCTGCAATGCGCCTACTACATTCCAAAGATGTATGTTAGCAATCTTTGGCGAGCTAGTAGAAGACACTATGGAAGTCTTTATGGATGACTTTTCTATTTTCGGATGCTCTTTTCCTGATTGCCTTCACAATCTAGATCGTGTCCGCCAACGGTGCGAGGACACAAGCCTTATTTTAAATAGGGAAAAATGCAATTTTGTGGTCCGAGGAGGTTTGGTCCTCGGCCATATGATTTCATCTAAGTGGATGGAGGTGGATAAGGCCAATAAAGAAATCAGAGAAAAATTTCCGCAACCAACAAACGTAAAATCGATTAGGAGTTTCTTAGGCCATGCGGCATTTTAACGACGATTTATTCAAGACTTTTCAAAAATAACAAAGCTGCTAACTCACCTATTGGAAAAGGAATCACGTTTCATCTTTAGTAGCGAATGCGAGTCTGTCTTTAATTTAATAAAACAAAAACTTATCACCTCACCAATTTTAGTGGCCCCTAATTGGTCCCTTTCATTCGAAATTATGTGCGACGCTAGTGATATTGCTTTAGGTGCCGTTCTTGGCCAACATGTAGAAAAAGATTTTCATCTAATTTATTACGATAGCAAGACGCTCACTTCCACACAAGTAAATTACACCACAATGGAAAAGGAACTCTTAGCCGTCGTCTTCGCTTTTGATAAGTTTCGCTCGTATATAACGCTTTCTAAAGCTATCGTATTTGCCGATCACTCCTCCCATAAATATTTATTAGCTAAAAATGATGTGAAGCCCCACCTTCTTCGATAGATTCTCCTCCTACAAGAGTTTGATTTGGAGATCTGAGATAAGAGGGGTGCAGAAAATATAGCGGCAGACCACCTCTCCCGTTTAGAAAATCCGGGTGTGGAAGCGCTCGTCGAATCTGAAATAAATGACAGATTCCCCGAGGAACGCCTCCTAGCCATTCATAATTCTTCGTCATCTTCACCTTGGTTCACAGATTTAGCAAATTACTTAGTAGCGCGGGTGCTTCCAAAAGAGTTTTCAAGTCATCAAAAGAAGAAATTCTTTTTTGACTTGAAAAATTTCTTTTGGGAGGACCCATTTATTTTTTGCATCTGCGTGGACCAGGCGGTCCGAAGATGCGTTGCGGGTGTGGAGTGCTTGCAAATTCTTAGGCACTACCACGAGGGTCCAACCGGTGGGTATTATCACGCCAATCGGACCTCTCGGAAGGCACTAGAGGCAGGCTATTTTTGTCCCACGCTCTTCAAAGACGCTCATAATTTTGTGCGTGTATGTGATAGCTGTCAGTGGTCGGGTAACATCTCTCATTGCGACGAGATGCCCCAAAACATGTTTTTAGAATGCGAAGTCTTCGATTTATGGGTCATAGATTTTGTTGGCCCCCTACCGCCCTCTTTCAAAAATATATATATTTTAGTCGGGGTCGACTACGTATCGAGGTGGGCGGAAGTGCAAGCTCTCCCCACCAACGATGCGTGAGTCATCGTTGCATTTCTTAAAAAACTACTTTCTCGCTTTGGCACGCCTCGCGCAATTGTTAGTGATAGGGAAACACATTTCTGTAACGCTCTTATGACTAAGACGTTAGCTAAATACGGAGTCACGCACAAACTTGCCACCCCCTACCACCCACAAACTAGTGGCCAAGTAGAGGTAGTCAATCGAGAGATTAAGCGAATAATAAAAAAAATCGTTTCACTAAATAGGAAATATTGGCCCGTTAAACTCGACGATGCATTGTGGGCGTATCGGACGGCATACAAAACCGCAATTGGTTGTACGCCATTCTAGTTAGTCTATGACAAAGCGTGTCATTTACCCGTAGGACTTGAGCATCGCGCTTTTTGGGCTTTAAAACTCTTAAACCTCAACTCCAACTTAGCCGCTCGGAATAGAAAACTGCAATTAAATGAGCTCAATGAATGGCGTGCAAATGCTTATGAGAGAAATAAGTTCTATAAGGAGCGTTCTAAGTTATATCACGATCGAAAAATTAAGTCCCCAAAATTATTTTCTCCGGGAGATCTTGTCCTTCTTTACAATTCATGTCTTAGGCTTTTTCCGGGTAAACTAAAATCATGTTGGTCCGGCCCCTTCCTAGTCGAAGAAGTTTTTCCATATGGGACCGTACTCATCTCCCACCCGGAAAAAGGTTCGTTTAAAGTAAACGGACATCGGTTAAAGTCTTATATAACGGGCGACCCAGTGATCGAGCATAATGAAACCACAACTTTCCTCAACATTATAAACCCGCCAAAGTAGTCAAGCTACACGACTATAAACAAAGCGCTCCTGGGAGGCACCCCTCGATTATCTTTTTCGCTCTCTATTTATTATGTTTGCTACTTTTTCTAATAACTGCAGGTTTCTGATGGGCCTCCCCGAATGCGTTTCAGAGAAGGTTCTACGCCCCCACCCCGCTCTTTATTTTCTTTGTAAATATTGCCTTTTCTCTTTTGTTCTGCATACTTACGTTGCAACATTTGGGAAAATGTTGGACTTAAGTATGAAGGTATTTTCGTGCTTTATTTTCTGCACTTTTATTTCTGTATTTCAAAAACCCCAAAATATATATATAACAACAAAACAAAACAAAAAAAAAAATTTAAAATGAAAAAATCCAAAAACATTTTTCCTTTCTTTTAAACAAAAATTCTAAAAAATTATAAAACACAAATCCCAAAAAAAATTATAAAAACAAAAATTCCAAAAAATAATTAGTTTTATTTTGTAAATATTTTTGTTCTTTTCTCTTTTTTTCCCTCTTCCTTTCTTTTTTTCTTTGTAATTATCGTTTCTATCTTTCCTTATTTTGTAAATATTTGCTTATAAAAACTACAAAAAAATCCAAAAAGTTAGAAGAGAAAGAAAAAATAGTTCAAAAAAATATATTTCTTATCGGTTTTTTTCGTATGTAAATAATAACAAATTTAAAAACAAAAGAAAAAAGATAATAAGTCAAAAATTAAAATAAAATTGAATAAAACAAAACAAAAATTCAAAAAAAGATAATAAATTAAAAACACAAAAAATAATTATAAAAACTATAAAAATCCAAAAAAATATTTTGAAACAAGAAATCAAATATACCATTCTTAATTTTCTTGCTATCCAAAAATTTTGTTTTGAGTTTATTTATATGTGAATTTTATTAATTCTTTGTTTGCTATTCATTTGTTAATTGTTAATTGAAATATTTAAATAGCCGGGGTAAGTTTTAAAGAATTCATTATGCTTTGTTAAAAATAGTGAACTCATTTTAGGCACTACTTCTAATTTTTCATTGACAGGAGCACGTGTATTATGTTAGAAAATAACGACTATAGAATTCAATTATATTTACTTTTAACTTTCTGAAAAATTGGAAGGTACAATTTATTAAGGTTGCTCTCAAAAATTTTTTAATTAAAATTCTAGTTTTATTTTCTCTCCTTACTTATCATAACTTACTTGGCATGATAAAAATTTTTATCCTTAAAAGATTCTATGTTAATGTGAATAAGATTTCATTCCGTAAACATAGACACTCAATAATTTAAAAAGATTATATGTTACGAAGTAAGAGGATAAAATTCATTACTCCTACACATATATATTGGGTTAATTTTATTATTATGAAGTTGAAAAAAATGATATTAGGAAAATAAGATTTCATTTTCCTAATAATCCAAAAAGAAAAAAATGGTGGTTCGAGAAAAAATCACCTCACCTCAATATCCAAACCCTCTTCATAAACCAACATCAACCCCCTTTGCCAATTTCACAATTCTAGAATTAATTCAAAAATCTTTTTGAGAGCATAATTTGTAAATTGCATTATTTCCAGTAAAACTCCTATAAGCTAAAGTTCATATAATTCCAAACTATTTTTTATTAATCTAACAATTACAATTATTGCTTTCTATTTGACTACATCAAGAAGTCTTTTGGCCAAAACTTTTGCTCTATTTAAATCATATACATAATTATAAGACTTAACTCTTATACCCTGTATATTTATTTAGATCTCTCTTATAATTAATTAAGCGGTAGCTACACTTAGAGTTTCTTTTATTCCTTATAAGTTCACCTCAAATTTTTGCTCTGGAATAGCAAAAGCTTAAGCAAGGGAGTATTTGATAAGTTGTAAATTTACGCATTTTTCTATGTTTTTATTATGATATTTTAGTTTAGTTTTGCCTTTTTAGTTAGTTTTATTTAATAAATTGCTCATTTTTGTAAATATTATTTCTAACATAGCTTAAATTTGATTTCTGAAATTTTTCAGAAAATGGTCAAAAATTGACTTGACACGCCAATGTCAGCCAACCCGACACGCCCTTGTCATTCCCGATCGACGATAAAGGCTTCCAGCTCGACGAAATGCTCTCGACGTTCGTCGACCAACCTGATACGCCCACCGTCACGCCCGTGACCTAGGGCGTGACCGCCACGTGACTCTTCCACCTGCCCGACAAGACACTGCCGACAACTTTTGACGCAACCCGCCCCAGATCCGCCTGCTGAACACGCCCCGTGTCGACAGAGACACAGCCGTGACTTCCACGTGGACCGCTGCAAGTCAATGCTACCATAAAATCTCCAAATCACATCGCAAATAGTGCTGACACGCCCCCCCCCCCCCAGGCACGCCCGTGACGGCGGGTGTGTACTTGGAATTTGTTTCCCTATAATTAGCTCATTTCTGTAAGGTCCAAGGGTTCAGCTTTTTGAGCAGAAATTTAGTGTGTTTTTGGTGGCTGCCCTTGTGGATTCTCTTGCTATGTAAGGAGATTTCTCCCCCCTTCCCTTCATGTTTATTTTTGCTTTAGCTTTAGCTTTGTAATAGTTTCATTATGATAATAAAAATGTTAGATTTTCTCTCTCTATGTGGCATGAAAATTCATTTTTGTGGTTTATCTCTTTCTCCTTTTATCCTTAAGTTTTTCTTTGTTCTTCTCTTTATGAAAAGTGTGTGTGTGTGTGTGTGTGTGTGTATGAGTGTATCTTGTTTAGTTCTTATGTTTGTCTTGGTATGTCTCCTTGTTAGGGTTCGGTATAGAATTAATTTCTAAATGAAAAGTTGTGTTAAGATTTTCTCTTTTTCCCCATGTCTTTTTTAAAGTTTTAAATTTCATTCTTAGGAAATTATAAAAGAGGTTTGAAAGTGATTTTGTTTTTTTTACTTAGCTTTGTTTTAGGATTGTAAAACCTTTTTTTTTCTTTTCATTTTCTTTTCACTTTTTAATCACTTTTATGAAATCCTAAGAATGAAAAAGTTGTGATTTTTATTTTTGAAAGTTTTAGTTTTTGATTTGTTTTGAAAAACTTTTGTTCCTTTTATTTTTAATTTGTTCTTTTTATATGTTTTTGGAAAAATCTAAGTATAGAAAAGTAGATGTTTTAATTTTTAGGTAACTTTCATTTTGTTTTTAAGTTGAGTGTGTGAGTGTATGAGTTAGTTTTTCATTTTGTTCTTTTAAATTTCATGATGTGTGCGTGAGTGTATGAGAATAATGTTTAATGCTTTCTTCAATTATGTAGAGTGTGTGAGTTTATGAGAAACTTTTTCATGCTTTCTTTTATGCTTTCTTCAATTATGTAGAGTGTGTGTGTAGGAGATAAATTGTAATGCTTTCTTTTATCGCTTTCTTTTAATTATGTAGAGTGCATGTGTGTATGAGATAATTTTATTGCTTTCTTTCAAATCATTATTGAGTGCGTGCATGTGTTTTATTTTTTTGCAGTGTGTGTGCGTTTTCCATTTATGCAAGTGGTGTGCGTTTTCAATTTCAGTACAGTGAGTGTGTGTGTTTATTTCATGTCAAGTGTGTGCGTGTGCGCATTTATTTCCGCCTACTCGTTAAGAGTTAAATGACGTGCTTTTATTTTTAGTCCTACTCGTTTGAGTTGGAGTTGTAATTTTCTTTTTTATGTAACCTAGTTTTGGTTTTATTTATAATTTGAAGTGTGCGTGAGTTCTCGTTTTAGCTAACTTTTTAAGTTTTCTAAATTTTTGTTATTTTTATGTCTTCTTCTTATAACCCTTTAGTGCTTAGTTACGAACTCGCGCCTCATCAAATTATAAAGCTGTCCCCATACCGATGAGTGGCTAATCGTTATTAGCCTCATCATCGAAGAGCATTGGGACATTTAAAATGATTTGAAATAATTAAAGTTCTTTATTTTCACTTTAATTTTAGGACTTAAAGTTTACCCCGGGTTAACGACGCGTAGGACCACATATCGATGTGTGGGCCCTATTTCTGTTATCCTTACGATAGCTAGCCGAGAGGCCGTGCGTATGGACAGATCACCCTTGGGTAAAGAGAGTTGTGTGCATACCCTCAAGAGAGGATAAGCGTAATTCTTCCGGATTGGGTTCCCCACCCAATAGCGGGGTTCTTAGCGTAAAGCGGGCGTTTAGAGGAATCCTTCGTCGGACTAACGTTCGGTCGAATAGTCTTAGCGTTCTGGTGAGCGATATCCTTATTACTAGGTGAGCTCATATTTGTGGAACCTCTGCGGCCAAGTTGCCTTTTATTAATTTGAAATCTAAGTTCAATAATAATTAAAAGTTATTTTAGTCTTAATCTGATTCGGTGCCGAGCGTTAACCCTTCATTGAATTTTTCTAAATCGTTTTTCGCTCTTTTATTTTTTCTGTCTTTAGTTAATTAAAATCTCCACCTTACTTTCAGTAAATAATAGTCCTCCTGGAGGAGTAGGAATAATCAACCCGACCCCGAGAATAATACGACCTCGGTATTCTCTCGAATATCGAGTACTACTTGTGATAGGTGAACTTGCCTCCTTTAGCAAGCCCGCGACGTTCGACTCATCGAACCAACAACCCAAATAAGAGTCTGTTCGCGGGCCATCAATGGTCTGGCTATGTGTGAGCTTGATCAGCTCAAAAGGCTTTATGCCAAATAGGTAAGGTGAAACCGACCCGCGAATTTTACTTAGCCGCGAGTACGTTGGTATTCGGTGATGGGAAGGCATCTTGAGCAACGGGGGGTGGTTGATCCGACCTGCATTATGTCTGTCTAACTTGAAGACCTGAAAGTGCGGTCTGTTGGAGCACATAGCGAGAGTCTTAGGCCTGCGCGCTATGACACCATGGGGGGCTACGGGCCAATCCCGGGTCGTTATAAGACTAAAGTCTCTGGCTACACGCCATGGAGAAAATTCTCAATTTTACCATTGGGTTTTGCCCCTGATACAGTGGTGGGACCCTGGTTCGCCGGTACACCAATAATGTGACCTGAGTGCACGGATCATCGGGCCACGTGGCTCACGGTTGTGATGGAATGTTTGTGCGTGAGAGCACAATGTGCCCTGATACGGTGGTAGGGTCATTATAAATTGGTCAGCTGAATGCTGACCATTGCCTTATTTGCCATCGTTGGGTGGGCTATCCTTGTACAGGTGCTGGAGAGTCGAGCAGGACATATAAAGGCTGAAGTCCCTGCTGCTGCTAGCCCTAGAAGGCTAAGATGAAAAATGTTATGTTTTGTTTATGTGCGGCCGGCCTGCGCGACGAAATTTGGAAGCCACTCTTGTAAAGAACAACTGTAAGTCCATAAGGCCTAATGATATTGTATTTGATATACATTCCTATATAAATGTGGGTGTTTATATTAGTGGACATTCATGGTTGGATTTTAGTATTTTTATTAAAAGCTTCCGCTAGAATGCTATGAGTTAGGATGCACAAGTCTGATATCAACCCGTATCCTCGCCGCCTGTTTTGTGGAATATGGTGTGGGGCCCCGACCGGACCTTCTATTATATGTTATATGAACGGATGGAGTCGTTACATCAGATAACCTCTAATACCAATTGGAAGTGATTCCTCAGATGCTGAGGGATTGATCTAACTAACTCTAGAGCGGGGTGGGGGGGGGGGGGGGGTGGGGGTGAATATAGTATTTTGAAAATTTTGACTTGATTTTACAGCAAATTAAAATATAGGTGATATATATATAAGAAGGAAAATATATATCACAGAAAAACAAAATAAAAAGTAGAGCACAACCAGATAATATAAGGAAATTTATAGTGGTTCCTCAATAAACTTGGGTACATCCACTCTCCTATTACCCTGGTAGGAATCCACTATAAGTTTTTGATCAGGTGCCCTGCCACCACAGGTTTTTCTTCTGGTGCCCTATCACCACAAGATCTATTTTCAAGGGAGATCTAGCAATGCTTTGAGCTTTTGATCAGGTGCCCAAAAACCAAACCAAGTCTTTTGATCAGGAGACTAGATAACCAAAGGATTAACTTTTTAAGGAAGTTATAACCATGTACACAAATGGAAAATAAGATTGATAATGTCTTCTCTATCTCGATCCTCTGAGAATACTAGTGGATTTTGTGATGTTATAAAAGCTCCCCCTGAGTTATTGATATCTGGTCAGGAGTGGAGACTTTGCTTCATGGTGTAGGCCTTCGAGTTGAAAACTTCTTCTTCTTCTAGTATATATATCTGAGTGATTGTGAAATTGATCTCAGAATGATGATTGTTTGTTGGAATAAAAGCTTGAAGAAGAAGAATGATGAAGAACAAGAAGTTCTGTCTCTATGTTTTTTTGTTCTCTGTATACAGATGTTCTCTTCTTCTTCTTGACTGATAGACTTGTTCTATGGTGCCCCGCAATCTTCTGAAAATTTCTTTTATATCTTGATTGCTAATTTGAAATTCAAATTCCTTGAAGTCCTCTGCATATTTTCTAGGAAATGGAATGGCTGATTTTATCTTCAATGCATTCCCTCTACTGTCCCAGTAAATATATTAAGTAATAACTTTGTGAAATCCCTAATTAATGCTGCCATGAATGGCTATATTCTTTAGAATATAAGCATTAATTATCACAGTATTACTTTATTAATTACTAAAATTAAACTGACTTAGTCGATCTGAGAATCTGCAGAGAAGATTAGTCGAGTAGAACCTGGATGGAGTTAGTCGACCTCAGTAAAGCTTGCATCGACTTGAACACCAAGTTCGTCAAGCTGATAATTCTTCTTCGTCAAGTTGAGCTCCAAACTCCTCAAATAGAAAATATACTTGCCAAACCGAGCTCCAAGTTCATCGAGCTGAGATGACACTTTATCGAGCTGAGATTCTAATATAAGCTCAAAGTTCGTCGACCGGAGCTAGACTTTCATCGAGCTCAACTCAGAGAAGGAACTCTGAGTTCATCGAGCTGACTTCGACGATTGTGTTGGATCCCTAGTTGATTTGGGCTAGGTTTACTGACTTAGGTTGTGACCCATCATCTATAGCAGATCTAACCTGCACTTTCAATTGGTATCAGAGGGAGGTTGGTTAAAATACCACACCTTAGTGGTTGCACAGGCTAACACTTGAACCCAAAGATCCCTCTAGTTAGATCTACTTGTTTTAAGTTTATTATTAGATCTACTTCTTCACAGAACATGGCCCAAAGCAAAGATTATGCCAGCACCAGACCTCCAGTGTGCAATCTATCTAAGTTTGCACTTTGGAAGGCAAGGATTAGATTGTACATGAACTCTATTGATGAAGACATTTTTAATTCTGTTTTGACAGTGTGTCCAAGACCCCCAGAAAATACAAGCACAAGTGTTGTTCCACCTCCTTCAGGAACAGATGCAGAAAACAAGAAATGGAAAGTGGCAGATGCTAAGGCAATGAATATTTTAGCCCAGACTATGTCTGATGAAATATTTCAAAAAGTAGCTGAATGCAACTCAGCAAATAACATCTGGGACAAGTTATCTGAGATAGTCTCAGGATCTGTTGATGAGAGAAAAGATAGAATATCTCATCTCATAACCCAATATGAGAACTTCAAGAAAGGAGAAGCTGAGTCAGTAGCAGATATGTATAATAGACTCAGTCTCACAGTCAATGAGCTGAAAACATTGGACAAAGAGATCTCATTGACTGAGCTCAATGAAAAAAATCCTAATGTGCTTCCCAAGTACTTGAGACTCAAGGATCTGGCCAATCAAGGATGCCAGAAGCCTAAATGAGATCACAACTGAAGCTCTCTTGGGCAAGCTCAAGTCTTATGAGCTGCTCATCAAGAATAGAGAAGAAGAGCAGAAGGCTGCTTCACCAGCTAGCAGAAAAGAGAAATCAATAGCATTCAAAGATATTGAAGATCAGCCTGAAGACAAGGTCACAGGCAATGAAGAGTTGCTAAGCCTACTGGCCAAAAGATTTTACAAAATGGCCAGGAAAGATTTCAAGAAAAGATCATCCAGAGGGCATGACAAGCCAAGGTATGACAAATCAAATAACAAAGAGATTATTTGTCTTGGATGCAGGAAACCAGGCCACATGGTGTCTGACTGCCCAGAAAATCAGTATAAGGACAAAAAGGACAGGAAAGAAAGAAGAAAAGACAAAGACTTCAGGAAGAACAACAATGACAAACCCTCCTCCAACAAGAAAAAAAATACAAGGAAGGGGTTTGTTGCTGAAACTTGGAGTGAGACAGAAGAAGAATCTGAAGCTTCATCCAGTTCTAGTGATGATGAAGATGATGCTGATGAAAAAGAATTCTGCATGATGGCTATCAATGCCTCACAACAAAATTTTGATGCAGAAGAATCAGAGTCAGAATCAGAGACTCAATCTGAAGAGGACCACGTAATAAGTTCTTTTGATTTTAATTCTGAGGATTTCAAGTGTGAGTTTAAAGCACTGTGTTTAGATTTATTAAAATCTGAGAAGGAAATCATTTCTCTCAGAAACTAGCTATCTGAACACAGTACTTTAAAATCAGAAAACCTCAAACTCTCTGAGGAGTTGGAATGCTATAGGGAGCAGATAGCTTCACTGAAAAGTGAGCTATCAGAGGCTAAAAAGTTTGAAGAATCCCTTAATGGGAGAAGTATCAAACTAATGGACATCACAAGCGTAGTGAACTCAAGATTCAATAGTACACTGGGCTTGGGTGCCTCATCTAGCCAACCCATAGTATTAACAACCCAAATCAAATTTATCTCTGATAAAGGTAAGGGAGTTGTAGAGGTAGCTAGGAAGAATTCTGATCTACCTAAGAAAACCATAGTTCAACAGAAATCATCGAACGGAGCTCGACGATCGCCGAATGGAGCTCAACGATCATAGGCAAAATCGTCGAACTCAGGTCACGATCTCTGAAACCTGAACTCTAGCATAGTCGATCTTCGAACGGAGCTCGACGATCTCACCCAAGATCATCGAACTCAGCTCAGAGATCGTCGAATAGAGCTCAGAGTTTTGAAAACTTTTTCAAAGGCAAATCAAACTTCAATCCTAGAGGTCCTACATCTCAAAGGTTTAACCCTTATACTGAATGGATAATACCTCCTAGGAGATATCATCCTAAAGGCTATAAGAGTCAACCTGGGATGTCTTTTATTTCAGAATTCAAAGGTTATCAACCTAGGCCCAAGGTGAACTGGGTCAAAAACAAATAAATTATTTTATGTGCAGGTGAAGACCTATCCAACATCAAACCAGCAATGGTATCTGGATAGTGGGTGCTCAAAGCACATGACAGGAAACAAGGAGAACTTCACTTCCTTCAAAGCCAAACTTGGACCCAAAGTAATATTTGGTGATTCAAACATTGGACAAACAAAAGGATATGGTAAAATCCAGATTGGCATAGTCACCTTCAAGAAAGTAGCCTATGTGGAAGGACTGAAGCACAACTTAATCAGTATCAATCAACTATGTGATGAAGGCTATCAAGTGACTTTCAGCAAATCATCATGCAAGATCAAATCAGAGGACAACACAACTGTGTTGACAGGTAAAAGGAAAGGTAACATCTATCTTGTAGATTTTCTTTCAACCAAGGTAGATATATGCTTGTTTAATTCTATTTGTAGACCTAATGAATTATGGCATAAGATATTAGGACATATAAACCTTAGAACCATTGCTAGGCTATCCAAGGACAACCTTGTTAGAGGACTACCTTCTGGCCCCTACAAGAAGGAAGGACTTTGTAGGGCTTGTCAATTAGGCAAGCAAACCAAAAATAGTTTCAAGTCACTTAATAAGAGTGATTCACCTAGGATTTTGTATCTGTTAAACATGGATCTCTTTGGACCCATTGCAGTACAAAACTTAGGAGGGAAATCCTATACTTTAGTTGTTGTAGATGACTTCTCTAGTTTCACATGGGTGTTCTTTCTGAGGAAGAAGTCTGATAACTTTAAGTGTTTGACAGAGTTTCTCAAATGCATACAGAGTGAGTTCAACACTCACATTGCCCTGATCAGAAGTGATCATGACACAGAGTTTGATTATCTTCTTATGTAAGAGTTCTGTCAAAGTGAAGGGATCAGGCACACTTTCTCAGCTCCTAGAACTCCTCAACAAAATGGGGTAGCTGAAAGGAAAAATAGAACCCTTATTGAATCTGCTACTACATTGTTGTCAGATGCTAACCTTCCTCTATCCTTTTGAGCAGAGGCAGTTAACACCTCTAACTATGTGTTGAATAGAAGTTTGATACATAAGCTGAAGGGCAAGACTCCCTATGAATTACTCAAAGGGAAGAAACCTAAAGTAGATTATTTTAAATCTTTGGTTGTATTTGTTACATTCACAATAATGATAAGAAATACTTAGCAAAATTTCAAGCTAAAGCTGATGAATGAATTTTTCTGGGATACTCCATGATCAGTAAAGCTTATAGGGTGTATAATAAATCAACTCTTAAAATTGAAGAATCTGTTCATATATCTTTTGATGAATCTCACATGTCATACAAGGAGAAAGAGATTTCTACCATAAGCTCTTTGCAGGTTCCACCACTGTGTGAGTCTATGGATGGATTGAACCTTACCCAAGAGGTATCAAACCATTCTACTCCACAGGTTGCTGAAGATAGTGAAGAGGAAATTCAAGAGGAAGTGGCTGAACTTCCTTCAACAGTTGGTACTATTCCCCAAGAGGAATTAAATACTGAAGTTGTTGCTCAACCAACTCCACCAACTGATCTTGTCACTCTTAGGGATCACCCCAGATCTCAAGTGATTGAGGACATTTCAGCAGGTGTACAGACAAGGCATCAACTCAACCAAGACTTGATGCATGCATGTTTTCTCTCTCAAATCGAACCTCTCACCATTCATGAGGCAGAGCAAGATCCCCACTGGATCTTTGCAATGCAAGAGGAACTAAATCAGTTTGAGAGATGTAGAGTTTGAGACTTGGTTCTAAGACCCCATAACTACCCAGTTATTGGAATCAAATGGGTCTACAGGAACAAGTTGGATGCTCAAGGCAACATAGTGAGGAACAAGGCTAGGCTTGTTGCTCAAGGCTACAAACAAGAGGAAGGAATAGACTATGACCAAACCTTTGCCCCTGTTGCAAGGTTAGAGGCCATTAGGATATTCCTTGCCTATGCAGCTCACAAGAGATTCAAGGTCTACCAGATGGATGTCAAAAGTGCATTTCCGAATGGAGTACTACAAGAAGAGGTTTATGTAGAACAACCTCCAGGTTTTATCTCTCCAACTCAACCCTCTTTTATTTTTAAATTGCATAAAGCTCTCTATGGTTTAAAGCAAGCTGCAAGAGCTTGGTATGTCAAAAGTGCATTTCCGAATGGAGTACTAGTGAGGAACAAGGCTAGGCTTGTTGCTCAAGGCTACAAACAAGAGGAAGGAATAGACTATGACCAAACCTTTGCCCCTGTTGCAAGGTTAGAGGCCATTAGGATATTCCTTGCCTATGCAGCTCACAAGAGATTCAAGGTCTACCAGATGGATGTCAAAAGTGCATTTCCGAATGGAGTACTACAAGAAGAGGTTTATGTAGAACAACCTCCAGGTTTTATCTCTCCAACTCAACCCTCTTTTATTTTTAAATTGCATAAAGCTCTCTATGGTTTAAAGCAAGCTGCAAGAGCTTGGTATGAGACCCTAACAAGCTTTCTTTTAGAGCATGAATTTACAAGAGGAACCATAGATAAAACACTTTTCACTAGACATCAAAAGGACCAAATATTGTTAGTACAAATATATGGGGATGACATTATTTTTGGGTATACTGATCCCAAATTGTGCAAGAGGTTTGCTGACCTCATGCATTAAAAATTTGAGATGAGTAGCATGGGTGAGTTTTCTTACTTCCTTGGTCTCCAAGTGAAGCAGCTCCCAGATGGTATCTTCCTCTCCCAAGCTAAGTATGCTAAAGAGCTCATCAAAAAGTTTGGGATGGGTGATGCTTCAGGGATGAAAACCCCTATGACTACAAATGCTGTTGTGGATTCTGATGCAGCAGGGAAACCAGTGGATCAGAAAAATTATAGGGCAATTATTGGATCCCTATTATACCTAACAGCTAGCAGACCTGATATAATGTTTTCCACATGCCTTTGTGCTAGGTTAGAAGTGAACCCTAAAGAATCTCACCTTATTTTACTAAAAAGAATTTTGAGATATATAAAGAGTTGCCCTAGTCTAGTACTCTGGTATCCTGCAGAGTCAGAGTTTGAGTTAACTGGATACTCAGATGCTGACTATGCTGGATGTAGAGTGGACAGGAAAAGTACCTCTGGAACATGCCAGTTCCTTGGTATGAGACTTGTCTCATGGTTTTGTAAAAAGCAGACATATGTGTCTACATCAATTGTAGAAGCAGAATACATGGCTGCTGGTAGTTGTTGTTCACAAATGCTATGGATACAAAACCAACTCTTAGATTATGGTGTCAACTTAAGTAATTCAACATTATTTTGTGATAATACTAGTGCTATTGCTATATCACAGAATCCAGTTCACCATTCTAGGACAAAACATATTAAAATAAGACATCATTTCATTGGAGATAATGTGGACAAAAAGAAAATTAACTTGATCCATATTCCTACTGATCTATAGAGAGCAGAAATTTTCACCAAGCCATTGGATGAGAAAACTCATCTGTTCTTTATAAATCAACTGGGAATGATTGATGGAGAAGAGTTAACCTAGTTTCTGTCTGCATTCGACGAATTTTCCAGAGTTCGTCGAATGGAGTTCGATGAACTAGGGAAAGTTTGAGAGATTCTCGTCGAACGGAGATCGACAAATTCTCTTTGTGGGGAAACAATTTTCGTCGACTAGAGATTGACGAACTTTGATTCAGAAGACATTTCGTCGAACGGAGTTTGACGAACTGTTTTCGATTCTTTTGGATGAGATCGACGAATTATCTGTCTATAATTTATTTCGTCGAGCTCAATTCGAAGAATTTCTCTTTTTCGTGGAACGGAGTTTGTCGATTCATATTCTGAAAATCGTATATCTAGGTTTTCTTCGACCTTCGTCCCGCGCTTTCAGTTTCTTTGCTCTTGATCGTCGTTTCTCTCTGTGTCTTTCTTGCAGGACATCAATGACGATTCCCTCAGGTGCTTTGGTTGCAATGAAGTTTGACACTGGATTCGACATGGATTTTGAGCCGTTTCAACATTCTGACCCCATCTTTCTATACATCTTAGAACTACTAGAAGAACTCAATTTAAAGGATTTCATGACCAGGCGCATTAAACTTCATGGAACGGAAATACGAGAATGGGTATATACATCTATAGTTTCTGAAGAACATGTTTTGACCGGCAATATAGGGAACACTGCTATTTCCCTCTCTCCCGCAATTCTCTCTGAGATATTTGGATTAGTGAACGAAGAAGACAATCTGGAAATGGATTCTAAGGAATTCAATGATATGCTGAAACTGATGGGTTTCTCTGGTAACAACCCTAATAAGTTGTTGAAAAAGCAATTATCTATCGCCTACTAATTCCTGGCAGATATTACAGGAAAGATACTGATGGCCAAACACTCTGCTCATGACTATATTACCCGTCACCAATTTCTAATAATGTGTGCAGTAGTGAATAAGCGACAGGTTGATTGGAGTAAGGTGTTCTTTGAATTGATCAAGAAGAAGAACAGCAAGAAGGAAGTCTGCTTTGGCAGAATTTTGGGAAATGTTCTCACAGAGAAGGCTGCTGAATGTATGGTCTCCCCGACCATCTTCATAAACGCCAGCAAGCGCCTCACTTGCGCTCTATTTGGCAGGTGGGAGAGGACCATCTCCAAGCCCTCAAAGGCTTCTTCCTCCTCCCTCCAAAATTCTGAGAGCACAAGGGCTGTAAAGGCCACTCCCCACCTTGCTGAAGAGGTTCCTCCATCTCAACCATCTCTTCCAGCACCTCTTCCTCCAAAGAAGCCTCCTCCTGTACCTACCCCACCTTCATCTCCACCACTTGACCTGACAATCACTCAATCTCCACCTCCATCTTCCCCTCTGCAAGTTCATCAACAACTCACTCCTCCAGATTCCCCTCACGAGACAATACTTCCTACACCTCCACAGTCTCCTCTTCCCCCACACTTATCCACCATCCCATCTTATAATATAGCATCAGATACAATCATGCAAGATGCCCCCACTCCATCTGTTATTCCTCCTCCCATTCCATCCCCTTCCCCTTCCCCATTTGATCCATCTACCCTCATTTCTTTGCTCACACCTCTCATCCAATATCTCATCCAAGAGGCCATTACACCTCTTGTGACCTCCATTAATTCCTTATCTGCCCAGATCTCTCTTCTATCTGCTGTCCCCTCTTCATCTAGGGGCTTGGCTCCAGGTATTCCTGAACCCAGGCAGGGGGAGATGCTCAGTGATGAAGTTGCAGCAGATGCAGATACAGCAACAGCAGCAGCAGTCACAGCAGTTCCCTCCCCAGCTAATACATATTCAGATGAGGATACAACAATTTTGACAGACTTTAATGCTGAGCTGTTTGAGTTAATTCAATTTATGGATACTGACATTGATTTGGATGAGTCAGTTGCTCAAATAACTCCTATTGGTGATTTCTATTTAAATCACACAGTGAATTTATTAGTTTTGTTGAGACATTTTGATACTGTATATATGCAATTCCCTCCAGCAAATTTCTCTAAGACATATTTGGCTATGGTACCATACACCTCTCCAGCTAGTCCAGCAGTTGCCAAGCAACTATGCGACAATTTTGCTCTCTCTGCCTCTAGCTCAAACGTCATTCCAGAAGATACATCAGTGCCAGTTTCAGCACCAGATTTTGTTATGGATGACTCTCCAATGCCTACTCTAGATGAGCTCATTCAGGCAGACATTGAAGAAGAGAATAACGTAGTAGTTGATAGCTCTGTCTCTTTTGTTTCTGAATCTTGTACATATACTTCTTCTCTTATTGCCGAAACCATTATTCCTGAACCTTCTGCCCCTCCTCCAGAAAAAGCTGTTGTTTCTGATAAAGCCTTAAAAGATTTGGATGCATTGTATGATACCCCTCAGGATTCAGAGTCCGATGATGATGATGATAATGATTCTGATTCTGATGAGGATGCAGCTAGTAAGAAAAAGAGATTGTTGGCAAAGAAGAGAAAGGCTGCTCCTCCTCCAGCTCCCAAGCCAAATCCCAATGCAGACACTCCCTACTATATTCTGCATAATGTAACTCCATATAAGGGAATGCCAGCATGGATATGGCTCTCCAAAACTAGCAGAAAGATAGAAAGAGAAGCAGGAGATACTCCCCTCCTCCAGTGCACAGATACAGGAAGGATCCTCCTCCTCCTCCTCCTCCAGCAGCTGGTGCCAGTGGCTCTAGCTCCCAGAGATCTGCCCCAATGCAAACTTATCAGAGACAGTTAGGGAGATCTTCTGGAAGCAGCCAGCATGGGCCATCCTCCTCAGGAAGTCAAAGTAAGCAGCAGCAGTAACAACAAAGTTCTGAAGTACATAAAGCTGAAAGCCCAAAAAGACCTCTCTTCCCTCTAATTCCTTTTGAAGATCCAGAGACTGCTAATACTACAAGAATGGCTAGGTACCAAGAATTGATTGGACTATCATTGATAAATAAAGCCAAAGTAGAAGGAAAAGATATCTCTGGTCTTTCAACCATGTCAAAGTATAGAAAGGAAGAGCTGAAAAGGTTTGACAAAGGCAACAAACTGTTTAATGTCGATGATTATATGAAACTTCATCTAGAAGCAATTGTCCCCAGGGCTACATCATTGAAAATTATTGGGGTAGCTGTTTGACCATGATAGTGGCTCAAGCTCAAAATCCTAACAGAGAAATTATTTTCAAGAAGCCAGGAGAAAAGAAAGCAGAAGACAAACCTCAGCAGAAGAAGCCAAAGAAGTAATTTTCTTGGTGTTTCAATTTCTGTCTGTTATTTGTTTTTAAACTATGCTATCTGATTAACAAAGCTGTGTGTATATATATATCTATTGCATATGCTATAATTCTCTGCCAGATATATCTCTTTTCTTGCTTTATTTTTCTGTTTTGAGTCTCTGTTAGTGACCTCACCCAAATAGGGGGAGATTGTTGGATCCCTAGTTGATTTGGGCTAGGTTCACTAACTTAGGATGTGACCCATCATGTATAGCAGATCTAACTTGCACTTTCAGATTGTCTAGCTGAGTTCAGCTATCGTCGAACACATTTTCTGTAATCTTCAAAACTGCCTTGTATCTTAAGTCTTGTGTTCTCTGAAGTCTTCTGAACGTAGGTCTCAGTGATCTAACCTAGTGTGATAGAACTAAATCCTGAAACTAACATATGACCCTAGACTATACATGGTGGGTCATCAAACCTAATAGTGAAGCTAGCCTAAATCACAAGTAGGGTTCCAACAGATTGAATAGTCTTTAGGCCTTTTATATTTTTGTTTTAAGTGTGTTGTGATTTAGTTATACTTTGCTTTCAAGACAATCAACAACAACACATATAAGATTTATAGTGGTGGTACATCCACTGTCCCTCAAACCTTTCTAACAGTGTGTTAGATAAGACAACTTCTTCAAACTCGGCTCCAAAGAGCTTACTATACAGATCCCTCAGGATCTCTCAGTCTCCTCCAAGACCTACCTCAGGCACAAGGCCCAACAACTAAGAGCAAGCTTTGCTCCTATTGCTCAGTGATATAAAGATCACCTAAATCAGACTAAGTTAATAATCCTATAGTCAGGATAGGAGGATAGCCCTACAACTCGGAGGGGAATACTCTCCTACCTTAGATCCGAACCAGATCCTACACCCTACCTCAGATCCACACCGGGATCCTACCACTCAGAGCAACAAAATATCCTGCACTAAGCCTTTATAATTTTAGGATTTCACACACATACAAATGATCCTACAAAGAGAGATAAGGGTGTTGATGTAGAATAGACACCAGAGAAAGTTTCTCAAACTCTTCCTCCTTCTATGCTGAGGTAGCTTAGTCCGGTCCTCTTCTTCAAAGCTACATAAAATGTTCTTCAGGAAGGATTTGCTTGAACTATAAAGTGGATGCAGTCGGGGTTAGCTCTTGCTGCTCCATCTTTATCAGAGAGTTTCTTTGAACTTGATGTTACATGTGAGAATGGAAACAACTATCTTCTATCAACTGATCTGCTACAGCTAGGGTTATACCTTGCTGCTTATTCTTCTACCTCAGAGAAATTTCTCTGAACTTGTTGTTGCAGGTGAGAATGGCAACATCTACCTTCTGGAACTATTAGATTAGAAGTTTGAGCTTGTTCTTCAGGCTCTACAATAGTGGCGAGAGGAAGAATGTAGAAAGTAGCGAATAAGAAAGAACAAACGGATAGACTTTTGAATAATTGAAATTTTATTATCCAAAAAAGATATCATTTACAAAGGTATGACCTCCCTTATATAGAATGGAGGAGATATGAGAGAGAGAGTAAACAAACAATGTGGGACTAAACATTTACAGTACTGAGCGGCTAGAAATAAAGGAGACCGCACAAGCCGCGCGGTTAGACAAATGGGTTAACCGCTCGGCAACTCCAGCAGGATGGAACAGGCCGAAATGGGAGACCGATAGACCGCCCGGTCTCCAGGCTTCAGAGAGAGACCGCCAGACCGCTCGGTCAACAAACCGCTGGACAAGACCGCAAGGCCGCCCGGTCTAATACTTCAACACTCCCCCTCAAGCTGGAGCATAGATATCAATCATGCCCAGCTTGTCACAAATGTGGAAGAAGAAAGTAGAAACCGGCTTGGTGAAGATATCTGCCAATTCCTTGTCAGAGGTGACAAATGGAGTACAAATCTGTTTCTTCAAAATCTCTTCCTGAATGAAGTGACAGTCAACCTCTATATGCTTTGTTCTCTCATGGAAGACCGGATTTCTGGAAATGTATATAGCGGCCTTGTTGTCACAGAATATAGGGAGAGGACAGTCATATACCTCGCCCAGGTCAAGCATGAGAGCCCGCAACCACTTTAACTCACATGTGGTTGACGCCATACTCCGGTATTCGGCTCCTGCACTGGATCTGGAGACAACAGACTGTTTCTTGCTCTTCCAACTCACCAGATTACCTCCAACAAAGGTACAAAAACCTGACGTGGATTTACTATCGCCTTTGTCATCCGCGTAACTTGAATCTGAGTAGGCCTCAACCCTCAGATGACCATTCTTCTGAAAGAGTAACCCTTTGCCTGGTGCTGCTTTGATATACTCTAAAATCCTCAGGGCGGACTGAAGATGGCACTCCCTGGGAGCTTGCATAAACTGACTGACCTTGCCTACAGCATAGGCGATGTCGGGTCTAGTCACCATGAGATAGATGAGTTTGCCTACCAAACGTCTGTACCTTGTGACATCAGATAGAAGAGGCGAGTCATCCGTCCACGTTTTGTCTTCTCCAATAGCCATGGGAAACCGAGCCGGTTTGGCACCTGTCAAGCCTGCTTCTTGTAGAAGATCAAGGGTATACTTCCGTTGGGAGAGAACCAACGAGTCAAGTTTCCGAGAGATTTCTATCCCCAAAAAGTATTTCGGGGAGCCCATATCCTTTGTGACCAAGTGCTGACGGATGTGCTTCTTCGTCAAGTCCACCCCATCTCGGTCATCGCCAGTAAGAAGAATATCATCCACATATACTGCCAAAACCACCAGTCCCGAGGCCATTTTGCGAATGAATAAGGAGTGATCAGCCGAACTCCTTCTTAAGCCGATGGTAGCCACAATACCACTGAATTTGTCGAACCATGCCCGAGGGCTCTGCTTTAGGCCGTAAATGGCCTTCTTCAAATGACATACACTTGTCTCCCCCTAAGCAACATACCCAGGAGGTTGCTCCATATAGACGTCCTCTTGAAGATCGCCATAGAGAAAGGCATTCTTCATATCAAGCTGGGAAATAGCCCAATCCCGGTTAACAGCTACAGAAAGGAGAACCCGGATGGTGCTGAGGCGAGCAACCGGAGAAAAAGTATCAAAGTAATCAATGTCGTAAGTCTGAGTGAAGCCCTTGGCCACCAGCCGGACTTTGTAGCGATCCACAGTGCCGTCGGGGCGAAATTTCACAACGAAGACCCAGCGACAGCCAACCACATCAGTGCCCACGGGAGGAGGAACAAGGGTCCAGGTACCCCGTTCAGTAAGAGTAGCCATCTCCTCATCCATGGCAGACTTCCAATGAGCGAGAGCAAGAGCCTCCTGGTAGGTGCGGGGAGTAGAAGTAGCAGAGATAGCCAAGGCAAAACACCTGCGAGAAGGAGAAAGCCGATCATAGGAAACAACTACCGCAAGCGGGTGTTGAGTACACGCCCGCACCCCTTTGCGAAGAGCAATGGGAAGATCCAGGTCGACGGGAGAGTCAGCGACCGGAGCGTCCGTGACGGAGAAGGCTGGCCCGGGACTAGAGAGAGACGGCGGCGGAGAGGAGGGTGGAGGGGTGGGTGGGGAGACGGACTAGGAAGGAGTCGGTGGAGGAGGAGACGGAGGTGGGAAAACATCGAGAGGCGTGGAAGGAACGGAGATATCAGAAGGAAGAGAAGAGGTAGGAGAGAAATAGGAAGCATTCTCGAAAAAGTCACATCTGCGGAGACAAACTGCTTGCGGAGAAGGGGGTCAAAGCAGCAATAGCCTTTTTGAGTGGTAGAGTACCCCAAAAAGACACACTTGGTGGAACGGGGGGAAAGCTTGTCGCGGGTAGCGGAGGGAGCGTGAACAAAAGCCGTACAGCCAAAGATACGGAGAGGGAGAGGAAAAGGTTCCTTGTGGGGGTATAGAATGGAGAAGGGGGTCTGGCCGTGGAGAACCGTGGAGGGAAGGCGATTGATGAGATAGCAGGCGAGGAGCATAGCGTAGCCCCAGTAGGAGCGAGGGACGTGCATCTGCGTCATGAGAGTACGAGCAACATCAAGCAGGTGACGGTTTTTACGCTCCGCCACCCCATTCTGCTGGGAGGTGTAAACACAAGTCGTTTGATGAAGCAGGCCATGTTGGTGAAAGAAAGAGGAGAACTCATGATTCAGATATTCTTTGGCATTATCAGAACGTAAAACTTTAATAGAAATAGCAAATTGAGTCTGAATCATAAAGTAAAAAGATTGTCAAACAGAAAAGAGTTCAGAGCGATCTTTTAATAGATACACCCAGGTACAGCATGAAAAATCATCTATAAAAGTGACAAAATAGGAACTGCCCCGACCAACAGTGAGGGTAGGAGCAGGACCCCATACATCAGAATGAATAAGATCAAATGGGCGAGAGGAGCCACAGCCTTGCTTCGGTGGGAAGGAGGAGCGATGATGTTTGCCAAGCTGACACGCATCACAGTTGAGCGGAGAACTAGTAGGAGGTAAGTGGGGCAGAAGCTGGTGAAGAATCCGAGGAGGAGGATGTCCAAGGCGAAGATGCCATTGAAGGAGATCTGTGGAGGAGGAGTAGGCGGACAGAGCAGAAACATCGTCGAGGAAGTAGAGGCCGCCGCTCTCAGTCCCAGTAGCAATCGTCCGCTGGGTCCTCGGGTCCTGAAAATAACAAGTAGTTGGAGTGAATAAGACGGAGCACTGAAGTTGCCGGCATAAAGTAGTAACTGATAACAAATTGCACGGGAACTTCGGGACATAGAGGGTGTCCTCCAAGCAAAGCGATGGGGTGAGTTGAACCATGCCTGTCCCATGAACCGGGGACGGTGAACCATCCGCCACACGAACCGGGGGTAAGCGGTCATGTGTCTCAAGACGGGAGAAGCAATGAGGGTTGCCCGTCATATGATTGGTAGCACTGGAGTCAATCAGCCATTTACCTTGGGTAACGACGTGGGCACTACCTGACGTCGTGGCCACAGAGGCAGACGGCCGAGAAGAGGCGGAGGCCGAAGAAGGAGCATCACCGGAAGGGCGAAGATGAGGATGTTTCTACCAGCAGCGGTCAACAGAATGGCCGGTACGACCACAGTGAGAGCAGAGGAACCGTGATGAACCCCATCCGCCGGAGTGGCCGCGGCTACTAGGTCCCCCCCTCTGAGCTTGGTGAGCAAAGGAGTCCTGGGAAGGGGGGAGGCCAACAGAGGCCGCTGGAGCAGCGAAGTAACAGCGGCAATGCGAGCCGCAGTGGCATCCAAGGTAGGAGATTCCGCCTCACCCAAGATCTGCTGGCGGATCAGATCATAAGAATCGGGAAGACGAAGAAGATAACAAAGAACTAGGAGTTCCTGGAAGTGTTTGTGCTGTTCGGCCAAGTCCGCGAAGAAGGGGCGATTCTGGAGGATTTCAGCACCAAGAGCCTGAACCTGCTGATAAGCCGCAGCCGGAGACATGGAAGGGCGGGTGAAGAGGTCCGCATAGAGAGTATAAATGCGGGATGTCTGGCCCCCTTTGAATAGAGAGCAGCGAGGTGAAGCCAGGCGGCCTTGACCGTCTCATCATGGCGAATGACGGGAAGGCACTAATCAGAAAGGTTGTTGGCCAGCCAGGTGCGGACAAGAGCATCACTCGCATCCCAGTCATCAAACTCAGGAGAGGTACGAGGAGGAGGGTCATCAGTGAGGTGATGACACTTGCGTTGAGAGCGAAGGAGAAAAGTGAAAGAAACGCTCCAATCGGGATAGTTGAAGCCAACAAGCTTAGAAAGGGTGCCAAGGTTGCCTGAAGGAGGAGGGGGAGAAGGAGCTGCAGGAGTAGTGGTGAGACCGGAAGTAGTCATAGAACACAACAAGAAAACGCAGCGGATAGCAAAGAAAGAAGCCGCGCGAACACAAGCGGCTAGAAAGCAGTCGAAGGCACAGCAGGGAAGAGGTCGCGCGGAGTGAAAAGGCCGAGCGAACAAAAGAGAAGAGGAGGCAAGAAGTAGCGACTACAACAAGTCGCAGGCCAGGCGAACAGAAACAGGCCGCAACGACTAGGAAGTCGGAGAGGCAAGAAAGAACCAGGAGCACGGCGACAACGAAACAGGTCGCCGCGACGAATAGCAGTAGGAGAAGAGAACCAAGGAGAAGCAAGCCGCGCGAACAGGGCAGCGGACAGAAACAAGTCGCGCGAACAGGGCAGCGGACAGAAGAGAAGGCAAGCCGCGAGACAGGTCGCGGAAAGCGGAAAACAAGCCGCGAAAAGCAGAGAGCGCACAGAATCAGGAGGAAATGACCGTGTGCTCTGATACCATGTAGAAAGTAGCGAATAAGAAAGAACAAACGAATAGACTTTTGAATAATTGAAATTTTATTATCCAAAAAAGATATCATTTACAAAGGTATGACCTCCCTTATATAGAATGAAGGAGATATGAGAGAGAGTAAACAAACAATGTGGGACTAAACATTTATAGTACTGAGCGGCTAGAAATAAAGGAGACCGCACAAGCCGCGCGGTTAGACAAATGGGTTAACCGCTCGGCAACTCCAGCAGGATGGAACAGGCCGAAATGGGAGACCGATAGACCGCCCGGTCTCCAGGCTTCAGAGAGAGACCGCCAGACCGCTCGGTCAACAAACCGCTGGACAAGACCGCAAGGCCTCCCGGTCTAATACTTCAACAAAGAAGATGAAGTCCAGAGCTTTTTGATATTTGATCCAAAAGTTATCGACTCCTTCTGATTAGCAAGCTTTTATTATCTTCCGTTGTCCAACGGTTCTTTAAGAACTAGGACCCACTGTAGCTATTGGCTGCAACTTTGCTTTTGCATTAAATGCAGCAAAGAAGGCATGCATCACCGTTTGTCGTGTACTGTAGACTTCTCTCAACATTTTGAATTTATGCTGACGTCGGCACCTGTGGACTTAGTTAAAAATAGAAGATTCATCATAGGCATTGAGAGAATAGACTTCACTGAGCGTCAAAACACTTAGTCAAATTTCTATACCATTAGGTGTCAGTGATTATTCATCACTCGATGAATTATAGACTTTTATAGTCTTAACTCATTAGGTGTTGAGTGAACCTTCATCACTCAACGCATTTGGACTTAGCCAATATTTCTGTTGGGGAAGCGTTGAGTGAACAGCCATCACTCAATGCTTTTGTACTTAGATAAACTTTCTGTTAATATGCGTTTAGTGTGTTGAGTGAGCCTTCATCACTCAATGCATATTTGACTTTTGTCATCTTGATGAGGTGTTGAGTGAACAGCCTTCACTCAACGCTTCTGTACTTAGTTGATTTTCATCTGTATGAAGGCGTTGAGTGAGATATCTTCACTCAACGCATTTTGTGTTTGCTGTCTTCTCGATGAGGAATTGAGTGAACTGCCTTCACTCAATGCTTCTGTACTTAGATGATTTCTCTGTTGAGTTGGTGTTGAGTGAACTATCCTCACTCAATGTATTTGGACCTATAGATTTTTTGTATACATCTTCTAAGATTTTGACTGAAGCTTGTTCTATCGACGCTTTCTAAGCTTGGTGTTGAGTGAACTGGTTTCACTCAACGCTTCTGGACTTAGCCAGATTTCTTCTCAGTTTCTCTGGCTTTGATAGCATAGAGCCTTACTCGATGTTTCTGTCTTCAGGTGTCGAGTGAGTTGTCCTCACTCGATGCTTCTGGACTTAACCAGAAATCTTCCTTACTAGTGTTGAAGCTTTGACTGTCTGAGCTTTACTCGACGCCTCTTGTTATATGGTGTTGAGTGAACTTCCTTCACTCAACTCCTATGGACTTAACCAAAATTTTGCTTTATCAAAAGTCAAGCTTGACTTCCCATGTTATACTTAGTGTTTCTTGACATCTAGCGTTGAGTGAACTGGCTTCACTCAATGCCTGTGTACTTAGACTAATCTCTATCATCCCAATAGTCTTCCTTGTATCACCTATCACTGTCACATAGACAACATGTCTAATCATTATGACAAAAAACATCCTGCATGCATTGAACTTAGAGCATGCATCAAATACATCTATGTGTATACCATGGACTTGTTTGGATTCTACAAATCTGGGATATTGTGATCAAAGGACCTAACAATCTCGTCCTATTTGAAGAAGTCAAAACCCTTAGTCAAAACTCATAGTCAATGATATACACCGTCATATGAAGCAGATAAAACATATTATCTGAAAACAAGTTACAAGTATAATAAGTTATTGGTTACCACATTTTCCTTGCCTGTATAGTGTTCGAATTTCCTACTCCCCCTTGATCACTTCCTAGCCTTGATCTTCATCTTCTCCCCCTTGATCATTTTCTTATCCCCCTTTTTGACTTCTTTAGAAGTAACTATTGTGAGGGAGGTGCTGGCCTTCTCTATTTTTCTTCTCAGCAGCAGCATTCCATCTCAAACTCAGAGAAGTTTATGACTATATCATAAATAATCTCTGGAGCAGGGATTTTAGAGTTAACCTCCCCCTCAGTCTGTGCATTGTCCTTAGGATATACAGATCAGCAGTGTTGATCTTGGAATTCCACTATTGCAGCTACTTGCTCCATCTCAACAGAAAGCTGAACCTATTCTTACAAGTGCTGGACTTGCTCCCCCTCAATAAGAGCATCTTCTATCATCCTTTCTAGTAGACACTTTAGCTCATTTCAGTCTTGATACCACTGAAAGTCTTAACAACATGCAAAAGTAGTAAGTCCTGAAAAAAAAACAAATAAGGAGCAACAGAAACTATACCAAGTTTAATATACCCAACTCAAACGTAAAGGTGTTTAACTTGACTTCATCTAGTGGCTTAGTGAATATGTCAGCCACTTGCTTGTCTGTAAGGACAAACTCAAGACTGGTGTCTTCCTTCTCCACATGTTCTCTAATAAAATGATACCTAATCTCAATATGCTTAGTCCTGTTATGAGAGATAGGATTCCTAGCAATAGAGATTGCACTAGATGAATCACAGAACATATGAGTTTTGCTTATCTTGATGTGGTAGTCATAGAGCTGATGCTAGATCCACATCAACTTCTTGCTGAGATATACTCTGACTCGGCTGTTGAAATAGCCACACTAGTCTACTTCTTGCTGCTCCAAGACAAAAGTCTTCCTCCCAAGAACTGATTGGTGGCTGATGTGCTTTTCTTGTCCTCTCTACAGCCTGCAAAATCTGTATCTGAATACCCTGTTAGTTTAAAATCTCTATTCCTAGGGTACCATAGGCCAAGATCTGGTGTGCCCTTAAGATATCTCAAAATTCTCTTAGTAGTTGATTAGTGTGACTCTTTAGGGCTAGCCTGATACCTAGCACAAACACATGTAGTATACATGATCTCTGGCCAACTTATAGTAAGATATAGGATGGATCCAAGTATCCCTCTATACAAAGTTTCATTAGCAGGTTTCCCTGCCTCATCTTTGTCTATAGACATACTTGACCCTATGGTAGTTTTCATTATTGATGCAATCTCCATTCTAAACTTTTTGATTAACTCCCTAGTGAAATTAGACTAAGATATAGACAATCCATCTTCAGTCTGCCTTACTTCGAGGCCTAAGAAGTACTTAAGCTCACCCATACTGCTCATATCAATCTTCTCTTGCATAATTTTGGCAAACTTCTAACAATGGTTATCATCAGTAGACTCAAAAATTATGTCATCTACATAAATTTGGAGTAGGATGATCTTGTCCTTAGATTCCCTTAGGAATAGAGTCTTGTCGATCTTCCCCCATGAGAATTTATTCTCAATGAGGAAGTTAGACATGGTCTCATACCATGCCCTAGGGGCTTGCTTCAACCCATATAAAGCTTTCCTAAGTCTATACACATAATCAGGAGAGTTAGAACTAACAAAACTTGATGGCTATTCAACATAGACTTCTTCCCTAAGTCACCATTCAGGAAGGCTGACATCACATCCATTTGGAAGACTTTAAATCCTTTATGTGCAGCATATACAAGGAATATTTTGGTGGCTTCCAATCTAGCTAATGGGGCAAAGGTTTGATCAAAGTTAATACCTTCGTCTTATATGTATCCTTTAGCCACTAGCCTAGCCTTGTTCTTGATTATAATGTCATTTTCATCAAGCTTATTTATATAGATCCACTTGGTTCCAATGACATTATGTCCTTTGGTCTGTGAACCAGCTTCCATACCTTGCACCAATTGAACTGGTTCAGTTCATATTGCATTTCCACAGTCCAGAACTGGTCTATGTTGGCCACTTCAAATCTTTTGGGCTCAACTTGTCATAGAAAGCTTGAATACAAGGCTGTGTTGAGAATTCTGCTCCTTGTTATAACTCCTTGGTTAGCATCACTAATTATTTGGTTTCTAGGATGATCCCTTAGATTCCTGACAGCTGGAAGCAATCTTCCTTCAGCATCTTGAGCTTTAGTGGCTGCACCTTGTTGATCTTCATCCACATCATGTGTGCCTTGTACTTCTTCTAGAATATACACTCTATCATCTTCATCTTAGACTATTGGAGCAACTTACTTGATGGTTAGATTGTCCATCATCATCTCTATACCTGCAGGTCTAGAAGAGGAGCTAGGTAGCTCATTATTAATCATAGTAGACTCATCAAATGCTACATTAACCGACTCTTCTACAACTTGATTTTTCAAGTTGTAGACCCTATAGTCCTTACTATGATTGATGTACTCAACAAATATCCCATCATAGGACTTGATAGCAAACTTAGTCATATAGGACTTTACATTATTTAGCACATAACATTTGCTACAAAGGATCCTTTTTCTATTGTGTATCCCGAGACCGAATCGTTTCCTTTACCATTTAAAATTTTTGGTTGTACGACATTTGTTCACATACCTTCTCCTGGACGTGACAAACTTTCTCCACGCTCTTTTAAATGCATATTTCTTGGTTACTGTCCTATTCAAAAGGGCTATCGTTGTATTGATCCTCTTCTACGCAAAGAAAGCATTTCCTCTTATGTTACATTTTTTGAAGATACACCATATTTCTCTTCTACTTTCCATATTTTGCCCTCTGATATTTATTCTTCCCTGCCTATTATCTCGACACCTCTGCCAGAGCCGGTTCTTTCCACCTCTGCTGCTATTGCTCCATCTCTTTCTTCCAGCCCTTAGAGCCTTCGGTGTCTGTTCCAGGGTCTTCTTTTTCTATTGTCAGTGATTTTCCTCCTATGGCCAACCCTGATCTTAATCTATTGATTGCTATTTGGAAAGGTGTTCGTTCTTGCACCCAACATCCTATTTAGCATGTGGTCTCTTATGCTCAGCTCTCTACTTCATCTAGGAGTTTTTCTCTGGCCCTCTGGGCTAATGTTGTTCCTACTTCGTATCTAGAAGCTCTTGTGATCCCTCATTGAAAATCTTCTATGGATGAAGAGATGTGTACTCTTATTGAATGGGGCACTTGGACACTTGTTCGTACGTCTTGTGCTGCTTACGTGGTTTGTTGTTGCTGGGTCTTTGTTATTAAGTTTTCACCTGATGGGTCTATTGATCATTACAAGGCCCGGCTTGTTGCCAAAGGTTTTACACATACTTATGGGGTGGATTTCTTTGACACTTTATCTCCTGTGGAGAGGATTACTACAATCCCAATCCTGTGGCTGTTAACAGAGACTGGGAAATGTCTCAGCTGGATGTGAAAAATACCTTTCTTTAGGGTGATTTACAAGAAGCTGTCTATATGGAGCAACCTCTTGGGTATGTTTCTCTAGGGGAGTCTCGGGTCTGTAAATTGAGAAAGACAATCTACGGCCTTAAGCAAAGTCCTAGGGCCTAGTTTGACAAGTTCAGTGAGGTCATTTCTTTGGTTGGGATTGCTAGAAGTGTTGTTGATCACTCGTTATTCATTCACAAGACATCAGCTAGTCTTGTTGTCCTTGCTGTTTATATGGATGATATTCTTCTCACTGGGGATGATAGAGAAAGTGTGGAAATGACCAATAAGTCATCTCCTTAAGCATTTTGTTACTAAAGATATGGGCTCTCTGAAGTATTTCCTGTGCATTGAGATATCTAGGAAACCAGGGTCTATTGTTCCATCATAGAGAAAGTATGACTTGGACCTTTTTAAAGAGACAGGTCTTCTTGGAGCTAAACTGGCTCGTTCCCCAATGTCGGTTGGAGATGACAAGTGTTAGAGTGAGAAATCACCACTTCTTGAGGATGTCACCACGTACAAACATCTTGTGGGAAAACTCATTTATCTAACAGTCATAAGACCGGTTATTAGCTATGTTGTTGGAAGAGTGAGCCAATTTATGAAAGCTCCTAAGGAGTGTCAATTTAACAAAATACGAACAATTTATTAAAGGAAATTGACTGATAGCAAAGAAAATAAACAAAAATGACTTAATTAATGTACATAAAAATAGGTATATTTACAATTCATCAGTCGGCAGTGAAGATTCTAGAGTATGTGAAAGGTGCTCTAGGGAAAGGACTTCTGTTTCAGAAAAGGGGACATTTGAAGGTTGAGGCATATTCTGATGCGAGCTATGCAGATGATAAAGGAGATAAGAATTCCACATCTAGATTTTGTAATTTTGTTGGCGGGAATTTGGTCGGCTGGAAGCGCAAGAAATAAGCTGTAATCTCCATGTCAAGCGCAGAAGCTAAGTATAGGAGCATGGCTCTAACTACTTGCCAGCTGAAGTGGTTACAGACACTTATGCTTGATTTTGGAGAACTTTATGATCATACTCTACTAATGTTCTGGGACAACAAGGCATCTATATTTATTTTGAGGAATCCTATCTTCCACGTGAGGACAAAGCATATCGAGGTTGATTGCCACATCATTAGGGAGGAAATTTTGAAGAATCAGATATGTACACCGTTTATTACTTCAGAGAGAGAACTAGCTTATTTCTTCACAAAGCCAGGTACTAATTCCGAGGAGGTTTGTAGCAATTTGGGCATGGTAGATATATATGCTCCAACTTGAGGGGGAGTGTTGGAACTAGTAGAGACTGGGCGGACATGAGTCTAACTGCAACAGTCTACCGGTCTTAGCTACCTAGCAGTTTGGTCCAGCGTGTAACGCCCCTAGCCGATCCAACGTGACAGCATCACGGCTATGCTCTAGGTGACGCTACCGGGCTGCAACCCAAGCACCCCAACCCCTCTCCCTCCACAGGCAGTTTGTTGGTGGCCACAGCCTCCCTTTGATGAATGAACTCGATAGTTAAGCTGTGCCGTACGGGGACTTCCAGGAGGTCACCCATCCCAGTACTACTCTCGCCCAAGCACGCTTAACTATAGAGATCCTTCACTTCTCATCACCAATTGAGCTGCAGCCCAAGCACCCAACCCCTCTCCAGCCCACTGGCTGGTTGTTGGTGACCACAGCCTCCCTTTGATGAGCGAACTCGACAGTTAAGCTGGGTCGTACGGGGACTTCTAAGGAGGTCACCCATCCCAGTACTACTCTCGCCCAAGCACGCATAACTATGTAGTTCCTTCACATCTCATCACCAATTGAGCTGCAGCTCAATTCAGCTCAATTGGTGATGAGATGTAAAGGAACTCCATAGTTAAGTGTGCTTGGGGGAGAGCAGTACTGGGATGGGTGACCTCCTGGGAAGTCCCCGTACGACCCAGCTTAACTGTCGAGTTCGCTCATCAAAGGGAGGCTGTGGCCAGCAACAACCCGTCAGTGGGCTGGAGAGGGGTTAGGGTGCTTGGGCTGCAGCCCGGTAGGGTCGCCTAGAGCGGGGCCGTGACACCGTCACGTTGGATCGGCTAGGGGCCTTACAGTAAAAGTGCACTTTTTATTGTAATGCCCCTAGCCGATCCAATGTGACAACGTCACGGCTCCGCTCTAGGCGACGCTACCGGGCTACAGCCCAAGCACCCCAACCCCTCTCCAGCCCATTGGCGGGTTGTTGGCGGCCACAGCCTCCCTTTGATGAGCGAACTCGACAGTTAAGCTGGGCCGTATGGGGACTTCAGCTCAATTGGTGATGAGAAGTGAAGGAACTCCATAGTTAAGCGTGCTTGGGCGAGAGTAGTACTGGGATGGGTGACCTCCTGGGAAGTCCCCATACGGCCCAGCTTAACTGTCAAGTTCGCTCATCAAAGGGAGGTTGTGGCCACCAACAACCCGCCAGTGGGCTAGAGAGGGCTTGGGGTGCTTGGGCTGCAGCACGGTAGAGTCGCCTAAAGCGGAGCCGAGACGTTGTCACGTTGGATCGGCTAGGGGTGTTACAATAAAAAGTGCACTTTTATTGTAATGCCCCTAGCCGATCTAACGTGACAGCATCACGGCTCCGCTCTAAGCGACGCTACCTGGCTGCAGCCCAAGCACCCCAACCCCTCTCCCTCCATGTGGGGGGGGGGGGGGGGGGGGGGGTTGTTGGTGGCCATAGCCTCCCTTTGATGAGCTAACTCGACAGTTAAGTTGGGCCATACGGGGACTTCCCAGGAGGTCACCCATCCCAGTACTACTCTCGCCCAAGCACGCGTAACTATGGAGTTCCTTCACTTCTCATCACCAATTGAGCTGCAGCTCAAATGGTGATGAGAAGTGAAGGAACTTCATAGTTAAGCGTGCTTGGGCGAGAGTAGTACTGGGATGGGTGACCTCTTGGGAAGTCCCCATACGACACAGCTTAACTGTCGAGTTTGCTCATCAAAGGGAGGGTGTGGCCACCAACAACCCGCCCGTGGAGGGAGAGGGGTTGGGGTGCTTGGGCTGCAGCCCGGTAGCGTCTCCTAGAGCGGAGCCGTGACGCTATCACGTTGTATCGGCTAGGGGCGTTACACAGCGGTCCGGTGGTGGACCTCAGCTTGTGATCAGTAGCAGCAGTGGCGGTTTGGAGGTTAGCCACAACAGTTTGCATGAAACCGCAGCAGTCTGGTAGAGAGCCGTCGAAGTAGTCTGGATAAAGCAGCATCAGTCATGTTAAAGCTGCAGTGACCTGATTGGAGTAGCAGCAGTGGACAGGTGGTTAACCGCAACTGCAGTCTGGTAGAAACCCACAGTTGTAGTCATATAGCTTGCAGCATCTGCGGTCTGATGGGTAGCCGCAACTGTGGTCTGGTGGTAACCCGCAGTTTTGAACTGGCAGCCTATGTCGACGGATTTCTTTGGAGCAGATTGACGAATTTGCAAGTTTCCGCTTATTGTTTACTATTTGTTGTATAGAGGGCTGTTTGACCATGACAAACCACGTAGGCCGCCAGGCTCGTATTTAGTACCACATCGTTTGTTGTATTCTCTCATCTCCCCCAATTTCTATAAATAAGGGGGCATACCTATATAATGATTATCTATTTGGTGCAATAAAGTTTGTGATTTATTAACTCTTTGTCCATTTTTAATAGTGAAGAAGAATGTTCTAATGAAGGTGAATAAGGGAGGAGGAAAATTTGTACTTGGTTCGGAAAAAATACCTAAAGGAAGAAGATGAACTGGTGTCATTCATCTTACTTTAAGATGCGTGCAGAAATTTATTTTCTATGCGCAGCGAATTTCAAGGCCATTTTCGGGTATGATACTGTCAGATCTATGATTTCGACTAAACACGAAAGTCGTACCCTTGGAAAGACATTTCCAACGGAAGGTTACTCATTTTCATACGAGGTCTGTAGCCTCGGGAAAGTCCAATTGAACTTGCTGGGCTGATATGTTATACGTGCAGAAATTTGTTTTCTGTATGCAGTAGACTTTGAGACTGACTTCAAGTACTTTACAACGGATGGTTACATATTTTCAAAATACCTTTCCAATGGATGGTTACACATTTTCATACGAGTCCTGTAGACTCGGGAATGTTCGATCAAAGTTGTTGTACATTCAAGTCTTAATTATAGGTTGCTCTCGGGTTAGTGTAGAACTGGGTTTGAACTTGGTAGAGAAGTCATTGTAGATTAATGTTGAGGTTTACATGTGGTTTGCTGAACTTAAACTATTAATGATTGTGCTAAACAAAAGATTGATGAGATTTAGTTGATAGACCCATAAGTAAACACATGGTTTGGTGAAATATGTTGTACAATTAACTCGGTGGAGTTTCATAATCAAATGAATGGAAAAGTTAGTGAACATTACATGTGCATGTGGAATATCATGATTGTTTGTGAATGCTTAATTTAAGAGAGTATTGGATAAAACTATTGCATGGTTATCATCTTGTGGAAGCATGATTGTTTGTGAATGCCTAATTTAAGAATGTATTGGATAAAACTATTGTATGATTATGTGGTGTTGGGTATTGCATCCACAATTACTCAAATTTGTATGAAGTCACCCTTAAACTAAGATGAATTAAGTTTGTATTTGATGCTCTTTTTAGTTAAGTGTTTGCAGGACTTAATTGCTAAGTGTAGACCAATGTCAGTCTACAATGAGTCTCCAAACAAAGGACCACACAATGTAATCCTTCATTGTGTGATCCAATGTATTCACTCATGTGTAGCCTCTTTATTGAGACACACTTCCTTTTCAAGCACTAAGGGCAAGAGAAAAGATGGATGGTGATTTCAATAAAGAATTAAGATTTTCAGTTTTTTCAGAATTATCTATGTATTTTTCTCGAGTACTATATTTATACTCCAGAAGGACCTAAGATATTTCCCGAGTTAGACTTGTCTTAATTTTGAGTGGCAGAAGTTGTCCTTGAGAAAGCTTAATGTTATTCTCGAGAAAGGCTTTTGTTCTCGAGTACTATATGACATTTCTTCTCTGATTGTTTCTTTTCCAGATAATTTCTTTTCCAAGTCTTTTTCTCGAGAAGACCAAATTTATTTTTGGGAAGGCTATGGCTTGTTCTAGAGATGCATAAGTTATTTCTCGAGACCCAGAGACTTTTTCTCGAGATCTAACAATTTGTTCTCGAGATGATTATCTATTCTGGAGTACTAGAATGTTTCTTTTTTAGAACAAAAGTATATTTTTCTCGAGTACTTCTTTCCGTCTCGACACTGCAGATTTCCAACTCCACTTATTTTTCTAAGTGTTTTTCTCGAGATTCTCATTGTTCTTCTCGAGAACCTGTATAGTTTTCTCGAGTACTATCCTTTGTATCGAGAACACCTATACTGTTTTTCTGAAATCTTCTAAGTCCAGACAGTCGTGAATTTCAAATGTCATTAGCACGTGATTGGCCCACGTGACTGTCATTAATTACGATTATGAACGTTAGGCAAGTCCTATAAATGCTCTTGTCAATTTCGACCAACTCTAAGCAGAAGAATAAAAAACAGCTGCAAAATTTTCGAAGCCTTTCTGAATTCCTAATTTTATTTCCTTAATCGGAAGCGCCGCTCTTCATCGCCATTCTTGCTGATTTGCTTCCGATCCAGATCGATTCAGAGAAGTTGATTCAGAGATCAAGTCGTTCTACAATCTATAGATACATTACTTGATCTTGCTGAGTCCAGAGAATTTCAGATCCAGAGATATTTCTGATTCTTATTCAACCATTTCGGATAAAGCCGCAAAGTTAAAGGAAGAAGAACAGGCAGTCGTTTTCAAGATCTGAGATCAAATCACTGTTTGTATTTGTTTATTTCACTCTATTCTTGTAGGAGATCTTTCTCCAAGTTATAGGAGCTTTGTTCTATGAGTTCTATTAGGAAGTTTCATCTTCCGAGTGTAGATCTAGTTTTTGGGATCGAGTTGTAGGAACGTTGTTCCGAGATGTAGGATTGTTTTCAATCCGAGATTAGTGGAGTAGCCGAGTCTAATGCTTTGCTAGATCAGTGAGTGGAAAGTGGATGTACCCAAGGTTGGGGAACCACTATAATTCTTGTCTTCATCTGTGATTGCTTGGTTAATTTTCTATGCTTAGCTCGTTAAATTTTTTATTCGGCAAAAAGACGCACAACTGACCTATTCAACACCCTCTAGGTGATTTAGGTAAGACAAATAAAACATTTTCAATTGGTATCAGAGGCAGGTTGTTCATATAAAGGTTAACACCTTGAATAGATCTGCCTAAGTTGTCTTTTGAGTTATCCAAGTCTGGACAAGTCCAAGGATTTTGCAAAGCTTCCACTGTGCACAAATACCAACTTTTCTATGTAGAAAGAAAGGATTAAGTTTTTCTTGGAAGCTGTAGATCCAAGGATCTTCATGATTGTTGAAGAAGGTCCTTATGTTCCAATTACCGTCTCAACTATTGATCCTACCAAAAAGGTTCTTAAGAAGTTAATGGATCTTGATAAATTTGAGATTGCACTTGTCTCGTTGGATAAGAAAGCTAAAAATATCATAGCAAGTGCAGTTGATGATTCTATGCTGCAGAATCTGATTCACTGTCAATTTGCTAAGAAAATATGGCAGTCTCTTATTACCTTGATGGAAGGCATTGAAGAAGTCAGGGATGACAGAAGATCTCTTCTAAATCAGAAATATGAAGCATTCCGACAAGGACCAAAGGATTCAATTGCAGATACCTTCAAAGTTTCTTCAAAATTGTTAACAACCTAAGAGTATATGGCCGGGTCTTCACAAATGGAGAGCTAAATAATAAGTTTCTAAGGTCCATGACTAAGGAATGGGACAATAAAGTCCGTGCTATCAAGGAGTTTGGCAAGTTGGCAGAGACTGACCCTCAGAACCTCTTCGAAAAGCTGATGTCATATGAGCTGCAGATCAATTCTAGAAAAGCTGAAGAGGAGAAGAGTCGGTCGTCATCCAAGGAGAAGTCTGTTGCATTGAAGGCAGACAGCTCAAGGAAGGTCAAAGTTGCATCACCTGCTCCTGCATAGGAAGATAGTGAAGAAGAAACTTCAAATCCAAGCACTTCAGGCTCAGAATTATCTGAAGGAGAGTTTTCTCTACTCTCAAGGCAGTTCAAGAAATTCTTGAACAAGAAGAAATAATGGAGAGGCAAAGATGCCTAGCACATAAGATCACGTCATGATGGTGATTGACACAAGATAGGCTCAAGTAGCCAAGACAGGTATAATACTAAATAGAATAAACATATTTCTTCTGACATCATTTGCTATTGTTGTAATAAGCCAGGTCACGCCATCTTTAACGGCCCTCACAAGAAGAAGGAGGGTAGAAAGAGAGAGGAGAAGAAATCTTCATATAATAAGAAGAGAACTGAAAGAAGCCTAATAGACAAGAAGGGCAAGACTCTTAGCGACTCTGACTCATCTGAGTCAAGCGAAGAAGAGGTAGCCTACTTTGGGCTAATTGCACAAACTGATGATGAACAAGAACCCCAGTTTGCTGGGAAGGTAAATTCTCACACCCCTCTTTCTGTATCAGATGCTTCTGATCATGATCATGAGGACAGCTCTTCTGACGATGAGTCTGAACTCATGGCCCATTATAAAGAGTTAATCAAGGCTTACGACAAATGTCGAAGAGTCGTGAAAACTCAAGCCAAGGAGATAAAGTCTCTCAAGGGTGAAGAGAGAACTTTGAGAGAGGAAGTCGCCAAGATGTACTCAATAAGAAAGAACTTCAATGCTAATATTGAAGAATATAACAAGGCTCTCGAGCACCTAGATCTGAAGGAGAAGATCATCAAAGAATTGGAAGAACAATTTATAGCGGAAAAGAAACTTGTTTAAAGTTTCTCAAAGCCCAAGACTGTCCTTCCTTTTGTTGTTGAATTCTCAGCTCAGGCCAAAGGTGCTGGCCTAGGCCATGTTGATGTTACTAGTAAATCTTCTAGGAGAAATAAGGCTCAAAGGAAGAATAAGGCGGCCAAGAAGGCTTTGGGCAAGGAGAAGGGAAAGCTCCTCAAGATCAGAATTCTTTTAAGAATGTTATATTTCCAATGAATGAGTTTGATCTTGATTCATCCTACGGTCACTTTGCTAGGTCTACTTATGTAGAGCCCAAGTCTCGTAACCAAGGATGGACTTGTCCTCAGAACTTTGGTGAAAGTGTCGTTAAGGCACATTATGAGGAGATTACTCTTCAGAGTTATGGCCCTTATAATCATGGTTATAACATCAAGAAGGCACCAAAAGAAAAATCCGTTGTGGAAAAGCCTCTCAAGGAGAAGAAGAGATGTAATTGCTATCACCATGAAGCTTCTTCCTCCAAGACTGCTGACCATGCTAGACCACACTCTCAAAAGGTCAAGCAGGAGAATTTTAAGCAAAGATACAATGGGTTTGACTGTTGGTGCTGCCGCAAAATTGGTCACTTTGCCATTGATTGCTGGTTTAATTTCATAAATTATGTAACTCCTCAAGTTAGCAGTGTGAGAAATACCACTCATAATGTTAATACACGTAGGGGGAGTATTCTAACAAGAGAACAAAGACCCAAACGAGTTTGGATTCCTAAGGCAAATTGATTTGTGTTTACAGGTATGTCCCAAGGCCACCAAAACTCCTATCTGGTATTTTGACAGTGGATGCTCTCGGTATATGACCGGGATAAGAAACCTTCTCCAGAAATATTCACCAGTCTTAAACAGGCCAAAGGTCATCTTTGGAGGTTCAGACTGAGGAATTACTAAAGGCTACGGTATGATTACTAACGGTAGTGTATCCTTCTCAGATGTGGCTTATGTTGAAGGATTGGAACACAATCTCAGATCCATAAGCCAGCTCTGCGATAAAAGATACATAGTAGAATTTCATGCAGACAAGTGCTTAATAAAATTGGTAGAAAATTTGGAAATGATTTTATCAGGAACTCATAGTAGAAATATATTTTGTTTGAATTTTATTTGCATAAACTCTTCTATACTAGTGTGCTTTTTGGAAAAAGATAGTGCTTCTCTTGGTGACTAATGATACAAGAGACTAGCATATATTAAATTCAAAACTGTTAAGAAATTATTTTCTCTTAATTTAGTACGTGATGCCCCAAATGTCAAGTACGCTAAAGATAGACCTTGTCACGCATGTGTAAAAGTCAAGCAATTAACGGTTACCTTTAAAAGCATTATTGGCAAAGACACTAATAGATGTTTACATCTACTTCATATGGACTTGTTCGGTCCACTGCAAGTTAGAAGTTTGGGAGGTAAGGATTATACATTGGTTATTGTTGATGATTACTCGCGCTTTACGTGGGTGTTCTTTCTAAAACTCAAGTCAGATACTTTTGACATCTTTACTAGTTTTGTCAGGCAGGTCCAGAATGAATACAATTATTCTATAGTCAAAATCAGAAGTGACAATGGAACAGAGTTCAAGTCTGGGTCCATGACAGAATTTTGTGAAAGCCTAGTTATATTTCATGAGTTTTCCTCTCCTCGTAAGACCATGTTGAGTGATGCCTCACTATCAGAATATTTCTGGGATGAAGCCATCAACACTGCGTGTCATGTGCAAAATCGAGCACTCATAAACAAGAACCATAATAAGACACCTTACGAACTACTAAAGGGCAGGAAGCCGACTATGTCATATTTTATAATCTTTGGCTGTAAGTGCTTCGTCCTTAACAATGCCCAGTATTACACTACCAAATTTAGCAAAAAGAGTTTTGAAGGTATTTTTGTAGGGTATAGTAGCCATAGTAAGACATATAGGATTTTTAATAAGAAAATCGTGGTTGTAGAAGAATCTATTCATGTTGTATTTGATGAGACGAGCTTGCTGCAAGGCAACTCATCTAGTGTGTTTATTGAAGATGCAGGTTCAAAGCTAAAATAATTAAACTTGGATGAGCCAACCGAAGAAAAAGGTGAAAAGTTCATCAAGATCACCACTCCAACCCCAATTGCACAAGTTGATGATCAAGATGAAGAAACCATTCAAGTTGATGAAGTCACTACTGTGGTTGAAGAAGCTCCAGATGCAAGGACCTTAGAGCTCAGATACTTTAAGGATCACCCAATTGACCAAATAATAGGAGATCCCCAGGATGGTGTCAAAACTCGTAGAGGTACAGCTAATGAGAATTTATATTTGAGTTTTCTATCACAAGTTGAACCGAAGAAGTTTGAGGAAGAAAACTCAGACGCATCATGGATAATGGCAATGAAAGAAGAATTGAATCAGTTCAAGCGTTGCCAAGTCTGGAAGCTTGTTACAAGACCCAAAGGTAAGAATGTCATCGGGATAAAATGGGTCTACAGGAACAAGATGGACGAGTATGGGACAATAATAAAAAATAAGACCAGACTCGTTGCCAAAGGATACAGATAAGAAGAAGGAATTGACTTTGACCAGACATATGCACCAGTGGAAAGGCTCGAGGCAATCAGGTTGTTCCTAGCATATGCTGCACATAAGGGCTTCACTGTCTATCAGATGGACGTGAAGTCTGCCTTCCTTAATGGTGACATAAAGGAAGAAGTGTATGTTAAACAACATCCAGGTTTCGTTGATTCTAACTTTGCTGATCATGTATATCTTTTATTTATGGCATTATATGGTTTGAAACAAGCTCCTCGAGCTTGGTATGAGACGCTATCTAACTTTCTTCGTGAGAACAAATTCACAAGAGGAAAGATAGATAAGACGTTATTTCTTAGGGAAATAAAAGGCAAGATTTTACTAGTGCAAATCTATGTCGATGACATCATTTTCGGCTCTACTGACTACAACCTCTGTAAAACGTTTTCCAAACTTATGCAAGGGAAGTTCGAAATGAGCAGGATAGGAGAGCTGAAGTATTTCTTAGGACTTCAGGTGAAACAATCTGAAGATGGAAATTTCATCTCTCAGACGAAATTCACCAAGGAGTTGATTAAGAAATTTGGAATGGAGAACGCAACCTCTATGAGGACTCAAATGGGTTCAACTATGACTCTAGATAAGGATGAGAAAGGGAAACCTTTCGATGAAACCAAGTACAGAAGCATAATTGTATCTTTGCTTTACCTTACTGCTAGTAGACCGGATATAATGTTTTCAACATGTGTGTGTGCTAGATTTCAAGTGAACTCTAAGGAATCTCATTATGCTGCTACAAAGCGGATCTTGGCATATCTTAAAGATACACCAAATCTTGGCTTATGGTACTCAAGAAGTAATGACAGCGAACTAATTGGTTTCTTAGATGCAGATTTTGCAGGAAGTAAAGATGATAGAAAGAGCACTTTCGGGACTTGCTAATTCCTTGGTAGGGGGCTCATATCATGGAGCAGCAAAAAGCAAAATTGTGTCGTAATCTCAACGGCTGAGTGAGGATACATTTCTGCTGACAGTTGTTGTGCACAATTGCTGTGGATAAAGAACCAGCTTAAAGATTACAACCTGTAATTCCAAAGCGTTCCTTTGTTTTGCGACTCCTCCAGTGCGATTGCAATAGCCAACAATCCAGTCTCTCACAGCCGGACAAAGCACATAGAGCTGTGATACCATTTCATCCTGGAGCATATGGAGCATGGGGACATAGATCTAAAATATGTCCCAACTGACAGGCAAATTGCAGATATATTCACGAAGCCACTGGATGAGGCCAAGTTCTCGTTCTTCAAAATAAAACTTGGCATGCTCAACAAGGATGAAGGAGAATGAAGACAAAGGTAATAGGCAAGGTCAAGATCTGGTTTTACTTCAAAATCAGAAAATTTCAGAATTTGGACTTCAGTTCTCGAGTACAACACTTGTACTCGAGAACAGCAGACTTATCTCTTGAGAACAGCAGACCTACTTCTCGTGATTAAATTTTCTACTCGAGAACAAGGAATTCTCTGCTCGATAACATGGCTCATTCTACTCGAGACTAAGGCACATTATACTCGAGTGCTGACAAACTTCTTCCAGAGAACAACTAGCCCTCTCGAGAAATATGGTGTCAATTTTTCTTCAAGTTCAATTTTTCATATCGGCATCCAAGCGCTCAACCGCCTCATTCCAGGTACTTTTAATGATTATTTATATGTTTTATCATCAAAATTAGAGATAACTATAAATAAGAATAAGTCTAAGAAATTTTTATTCTCGATTTCAAAACCCTTCCTCTCGATAAAAGCCGTTTTGTCTCCCTCTGTCTCTGTCGTCTGCCGCAAGCCAGTTTTCCCATTCATTGGCCAGCCAAGATCGATTTTAGACTTCAATGGCTTCGTATTCAAAGCTTGGGATTAGGAGTGAACTCATTTCTACAGGAATTGCAGAGATTTCAGACGATTTCAAAAATGTTCTACTTCTACTCGAAACCGTCGGGCTGTCTTTTGTTCTGAAACACCCTTGCTGCATTCTAACTTCAGATGTTGAAGAGTTCTTCCAGCACGCCAAACTTAAAAGGAATGGGAAGGTACTCAAGTCTAAGGTTCAGAATCTCAAGGTAAAGATTACTGCCCTCTTTGTTTCTCAATATCTGCAACTTCCAGTAATAGATCAAGAAGACGATCTAGTAGGCATTGACTATGAGAAAGTATATAGTTTTTGTGGTATTCCTCAATCCTCTCACACAATCAGGAGGCAATTTATGAATGCTGAAAGCAAGTTACTAGCTGACATTCTGGGCAAAGTGCTTCTATGCAAAATAAGTTTTATAAGTTATATAACCCCAGAGTTCTTTGATTTAATGACTGTTGTTATCTGTAGAAAGAAGTTCTAGTGGGGTATGATGTTGTTTGACAAGATTAAAGCCTGCATTAAGAGCCCAAACTATGGAAGAATAATTTCTCTTTATCTGAATCAGATGAATTCAGAAGCATTTCTAATGAAAAGGGCATATCCCTTCATCACATGAAGAAGGCTTCCATTACCTCCATCCAGAGATGGGAGATTAAATTACAGAAGATTGAAAAAGCTGTCAGGGAAACTGAAGATGTGGACAGGACCCCATATCCTCCTTCACATTAGATAACTGATTAAGTTATTGACGAGGATCATGCCCCATCTGTCTCAGCCTAGCCTACTCCAGCTCCAGCACCCATCTCTTCAGAAATTCCAGCTACAGTCAATCCACCTGCTGCTACAAAAATTCTACCCTAGGTTACTACTGTTGCTGCCAATTTAGTTTCAGAAGAAATTCCATCCACTGTTTCTATTGCTGCCACTTCCCATCTGCTGCATTCAAACACAAACTTTCTTACTGCTGAAGATATTCCAGATTATGATAATCTGACAGATGCCCGGACTTAAGCTCAGATTCTATCTTCTGAAGATGACATCAATAAGATGATAGAGGAGCTTTCTTCTAAAGAACCTCCTTTCACCATTCCTAAAGATCATCATTCTTCTACAACAACATCTCCCAAGTCTCTAGCAAAGTCTCCTCCTCCTCAACCAGAAAAATCCCTGAAACTAGCACAGTCTCTAGACTATCCAAAATCATCTCCTCCACCTGATAAATCTCTTGTACCTGAACCTGAGAAATCTACTGAAGATATGCATGATGATGAAGTAGTTTCAATTCATGATTCATAAGTTGAAATTCTAGTAGAAGATGCTGAACAAAGACTCCCCAGTCTTCAATTCAACATTCCCTCCTTGCTTCCCTCAGATACTGAAGAAGAGGCCAGCACTGTAAACAAAAAGTTAGCCTCTACTTCTAGAGATGTTATTCAAGAAATTCTTCCATGGACTGTCCCTGCTCAGCTTCCACCATCCACTCAGAAACAAATCTTCCCTGATGGTACCATTCTACATAAAATTGAAGCTATGCTTGTTGATCAGAGAAAATACTTTGATGATTCTGTGAAGGTTGTCACTGAAAAAATGACTGCATTAGAGAAAGAAATGAGTTGAGGATTTGTTGAAATCCAAAACAACACAGATGAATTCAAGAGAATCTTGCAAATTGGTGGTAAAGTTATTGATCATACAATTACAAGCATTGGTATTGTTATGGAGCAATCAACCACCCTTGCTCAGAATCAGATTTTACTAGACAAGAGAGCTGATGAAAGGAATTTCAAAACTTGTCAAGAAGTTGGAAAATTTAAAGAAGATGCCATGAGCAAACTCTCCCTAGAAGTCAGAAAGGGGAGGATAAAGTGAAAGAACTATTAGAAAAACAAGTTCAGTTAATGAAAAATCAATGTGAAGGTCAGTTGAAAGATATTCAGATATCTATTCTTAAAGAAATCAAGAGTACTAAGTTATAGACTTATGATACTTCTATATGGATGCCTAATCAGTTATTTCCTAAACTAGCCATGGATCCTAATGCACCTCCTCCTGCAAACCTGGATGTTAACAGGACAACTTTTTCTCCACCTCCAGAATATTTTGAAGGACCTCCTTCAGATTATTTTGAAGGCCCCCCTCCTAATGTTTATGAACAGGTGTGGGAATCAGAACAAATAGGTATGCCTCCTCATCCTCCAGAAGTTCAAAAAGCCAAGAGAAGGAAATATGATGATGGAGCCTCAGCAAGTAGATCAACTCCACATCTAGAAGCTGAAGGTAAAAGACCTCAAGAGTATACTGAAGTTTGGAGTCCAACCTCCAAGTCTCGTATTCTTGAAACTCTGAAGCTAGTAGTTGATTACAATGAAAACAAAAGCTTGCATTACAGCTCAGATGAATGGGAGTTATATGAGAAGTCTCTTACAAAGAGAATAATTTATGAGAGAATTTATGACAGAAATAATATCAAGGCTCCACCTAGACCTCCGAAGTACTTCCCCAAGCCATTCAGCTACCCAAAGAGACAACAGGAGAAGCTAGAGAGATCGGGAAAGCAACATCAACAAGATCAGTAAATTGAAGATGATGGAAGTTCTCCTTATGATTGAAATTGTGGAATTTAAATTTTCTCTTGGACAAATTTCTGTTTATATGAACTTCAAATTTTGCTGATCTGATTTTTACATATTACAACATTTCTCCCAATTTTTATGCTATTAGTTTCTTTATTTGTTTTTCTCTTGATGTAATTCACCTTAGTATTGAGGGTTCTGACTTCACAAATAGGGGGAGATTGTTGGGTATTGCATCCACAATAGCCCAAATTTGGATGAAGTCACCATCAAAGAAAGATGAATTAAGTTTGTGTTTGATGCTCTTTTTAGTTAATTGTTTGCAGGACTTAATTGCTAAGTGTAGACCAATGTCAGTCTACAATGAGTCTCTAAACACAGCACCATACAATTTAATCCATCATTGTGTGATCCATGGTGTTGACTCATGTGTAGCCTCTCTATTGGGACACACTTCCTTTTCAAGCACTAAGGGCAAGAGAAAAGACAGATGCTGATTTCAATAAAGAATTAAGATTTTCAGTTTTTCAGAATTATCTAAGAATTTTTTTTGAGTACTATATTTGTACTCGAGAAGGACTTAATGTACAACCCCGTATCCGGTGAGTGGGGTCGCCAGGTACCAGACCGGTCGGCTCTATTTTCTCAAGTCTCGGCCAAGCATTAGGGGGGGGGGGGCGGAGCTCGGCAGCCTCCAGCTCTCCCAGGTGAGCCCAACTAGTGGCACGCGAGTAAGGCCAGCCGGGCCCGCACTTGCCGGGAGGTGAGTAGAAGCGGTGAGTACCAGTTATTCCACACAGCATCATTCTGCCTTGGCAATTGAGAGGCCCACCCAGTCCACTCAGTCTGTCAAACGGAGCTCGGCGTTCGTCGAATGAAACTCGGTGTTCGTCTAGCTCTAGGCCTTTCGTTGACTCCCAGGCTGCTCGTCGAGTTCTGACCGCTGAACGAACTCGCAGCATGCGAGCAGGTCTATCCGGACCTGTACTCGCCAAAGGCCGGGAGGAGGTGGTGAGTGCCAGCTCCATCGAATAATCGCCACCCTTGCCGAGCAGAGGTTGCTAAGGGCTACTCACCCAATGATCTGTGATGTATTTTTACCATTTTGCCCCCACTGGCCTGCCCATAGCTTGCTAAAACAGTGGAGTTATGCTGTTCGTAGACCTGGTTGGGTTGCACATAGCTGTTCAAAAAAGCGGAGTTTGGCTATTTGTAGATCGTTTTCAGAAATCTATAAATAGGACCCAAGGAGTACCTTAGAAGGCATGCTCACTTGTTCCCTAGTCTTCAAGCGCTTTCTGAGGTGGCCTTAGCTCGGCCTTTAGCTAAGGAGGGGAAGCGCTCTAAGATCTTCCCGGTATGTGGTGGGAACTCCACGACGAGTTCTTGGGTTAGTTTCCCTTTGTTATTTGGCTTGCAGGAGAGAAGTAAGTGTGTGATCACCCCTTCCCCAAGGGTGAACTCCCCAAGAGACCGAGTTTTCGGTTTCAACATTTTGGTGCGGTGAGTGTGGAGAGTGGTTAGCACAGAAAATCTTCGACAGGCTCGATGATTGGAGAAGGACAAGGCTCAGACAGCTCCGACTCGCTACCCCCCCTGTAACGCCCCGAATTTTGTGTGTGAGTCTGTCGCGGAAAAAGAGTTTTTGGTGCCTGTAGGGGTACACGGCCTAGGACACGGGCGTGTCCAAGGCCGTGTCTGGCTGGTGATTTTTTGGCCGTTTCCAACCCGAGAAGGACACAGCCAGGAACACGGCCGGATGACACGGGCGTGTCATCCGACACGGGCGTGTGCCAACCCGTGTCCCTACCCGTGTCCTGATGGGTCGTGTCCGTTGCCATGGCGGTTATGCGTGACACGCCCACGAACACGGGCGTGTCGAGGAACCCGACACGGGCGTGTCAGGTCAGACACGGGCGTGTCTTGACCCGTGTGCGTTTCTCAGTTCGACGATTGTGCCTGGATCGAGGCACACGGCATTGGACACGGCCGTGTGCCAAGCCGTGTGCGGCCCAGGTCTGGGGAATTTTGTGCAGATCCGAGCCATTCGTTTCCTTTAATTTAGATCTGACGGCCCAGATGAAATCCTGCTCTGTTAAGGCCGGGAATAGGGAGTTATTCCCTCATTTTCTCTCCAAAGTTCTCCCCTTCCAAAGTGAGAGAGGAGAGGAAGAAGAAGGAGGTTTCCGGCCGCCGGCGGAGCATCGGAGCACCGTTTCGAAATCGGAGAGCGGATCCGTGGAGGGAAGGTCATTGCTAAGAGTTCTAACCGCGTAGTTTTTTTTCCATGGCACCAAAACAGACTACAAGGGTAACGATTCTCAACTTGAGCGCTTGAAGCTCTTTCTTTCTGCATAGGGAATCCCGCTCCCGCGAGTATGCGGTGAGTGCATGGTGTTCCTTGGGGTTGACGGGAATAGTCCCCCTTGTGTTGCATGTAGAGCCCGGAATCGTAAGTACGGGCATAGGCATTGTGTGTGAAGCCTACCTGGACGTGTTTTGTCTGGATCGGTGATGTTGCATTTGATATGGTTTTGCCGGAGAAGACTCCGTGCTTTGGGTTTTTCGGGTTTCTACGCGGTAGATTGCAGCAGGGATCCTTGGAGGTTAGCTTCAAGGCGCACCCGGAAAACTGAGCGGAAACGTGTTCTGCTAACTTGGCGGTCTGGGAACCGGCCTTGATCATAACTGGGTTATGAGATTGTTTTGGAAAATTTGGGATCCGAGAGAAGCTTGGCCCGCGCAAAGTTCCTTAAATTGGACATGCGGCGTGAGCAACGGGCAAGTGGAATTGGACCTAGGCTATGTGGTTCGGTGCGAGAGACCCGAAGACGGGGACTGGCCGTTGGCAGAGTCGGAGCCTTAGACGGTGGTCAGAAATGCTAAATGCTCACATGTTGTTGCCATCCTAGGGATGGTGGTGAATGCACTGATTTGTCAGGGTTCACCATGAATGTGCCCTGAGTGCACGGGGTGTTTGGCCGTGCGAGCCTACACCTGTGGCGAATTATAATTGCGATATATATATTGTTGGGCTAATGTTTTGCAGGGAAAGAGCACCGCCGTCCCGAGTAAGGGGCGGGGTCATTATAATTTGGTCGGCTTTTAGCTGACCGTTGCTTTATTTGCCACCGTGCGGTGGTATGTGCTTGCAGGTGCTGCGGAGCCGAGCGCCAAATAGTGGGCTGGAGCCCATGTTGCTGTGCTGGCCCTAGAAGGCCGTAGAATAGTTATTTTTTTTACATTTCTCATGTGTGGCCGGCCTGCGAGCCGATGTATGTAAGACATGTTATATTTATGAACATTTGTAAGGCCATAAGGCCATGTACCTGTTTCAGTATATTTGGGGTTCGTTCTTGTAGTTGTAAATGTGGACATTCATATTTGATGGGTTTAAGTTTGGGTTCTTCAACTTTAAAAACTTCCGCTAGAATGCTCTGTGGTTAGGACGAGTAGTCTTAATTGGTTGGTTTGATTATTCATTTGGTAACCCTTCCGACTGTCTGTGGTATATGGCGTCGGGTTCCAGCTGGACCTTCTGTTATATGCCATGTGACAGATGGGGGTGTTACACCCCCCCCCCAGCTCTAACCACAGTGGGGATGTTCGAAGACTTCAGACATGAGGTGCTCAGCCTCATCAAGTTTGCACTTGGCGCACAGGCCGAGTGCTCGACTCTAGCTATCCCAATTACTGTCGCCTCGTCTTTGGGTGAGGACGCTCCCGGCAGGCGAGCTGGGAAGGAGGTCGCCGAGGAAGGAAGTGGATGCGAGCTCCCTGGATGAGTGCTCTTCCCCGGCTCGGCAAGCGGAGGTTGTTTCGATGAGATGGGTGCGCGAAATCCTTCTGCTCGCTCAGCGGGGGGAAGCAGCCCCTTCAGCGAGTTGGTTTCTTCTGCCCTAGTTCCAGAGGTGTTCAAGGAGCAAGAGATGGCGTCGGGTTCCAGCTGGACCTTCTGTTATATGCCATGTGACAGATGGGGGTGTTACAATTTGGTATCAAAGCAGGTTACGGTCAAGCTTAAATGAATTCGTGGGCGAATTCTTTTAAGGGGTGGTGAGCACATGTGTCCGTCATCGTTATAACATTAAAAAGAACCCATGAATGTCCACTTAGGAATGAAAAATACTCGTGGTTGAGGAATCTGCGCGTTCCTATAATTGCTTTTTGCAATTTTGTTTGGTCACTTATTGGTGTTTTGTATGACTATAGGTGACCGGGAGTGGCGTAGAGCCGACAGAATATCTGGTTTCTGAGGATTATAGTGCACCCAGTGGCGCGCTTGAGACCCCTCTTTCGTTAGAAACCATAATAAGGATCGTTGAAGTGGTGCTCGCTATGACTAGTACACAGCAAGGAAGCAATGTGCAACCTTTTGTCCCCGAGATGACTTCAATGTCGGGTGGTGTGTTGAATCAAATGACATTTAGGAGGCCATCAGGTCAGCCGTTGAATATGTGCTTGGTGCAGGGTACGCACTCAGTTGATGAGTATTTGCAGGCATTCCTTTTGATAAGCCGCTACCCATGCTTTGAGTTGGAGAACGAGAGGTCTATAGTCGATAGATTCTATAGTGGTCTACGTGACGAACTGCGAATTCTACTTCTAGGACCAAAACTAATGGGATTCCGAGCCTTGGTAGAGTCGGCCAGATCTTTGGAAGTGGAAATGGGAAAAATTCACCAGATACCAGTGAGTAGGGTATCGAACTCTGCAATTCCTATGAGGGGTGCATCTTGCAAAATGTTGAAGAAGAAGGTTAGATCATCGACTAGCAAGGTTGCTTACAACTGTCATTCTTGTGGAAAGAAAGGACACTTTGCCCGAGAATGTTGGGATGGTGCTCAGAAGATTAAGGAAGCTATGTCAGGAGCAGGTGAGGACTCTGGTACTAAGAAACCACAGTTCAAAGGGCCAAGTTCAAAGTCCGATGTCCGCAGTTGGAATAAGAAGCTGAAGACTTCGAACTCAGCCCCTTCTTATGGTGCGTCGGGAGCAACTACAAGTCGAGTCCAAGAGCTTGCTATATCTGCGAAAAAGTGGGACATTTTGCACGTGAGTGTTGGAGTGGACGTGCAAAGTCCGAAAGGAAGTCTGAAGAGTACAAGCTTGGCCAGCAAGAGGACAGAAAGCAAGCAAACGTGGTGACAGGTAAGGTTTAAAATTCTAGCATTTAGCTTTAGACACTTGTAGTCTTTGTGCATGTTAACCTAGAACCGCTTGTGCTAAGCGTTGTTCTGAATTTCATTTATCCGGCGGGAGCACCGTTCGTTAAAGGGGGCTTTGTGTCTCCGTTTGCCCAAAGGAATTGTATTACGTGTCGGAATATATCTTCCGATGGCAAAAGTCTTAATGGATGTGTTGTTGACTAGTAGTGCTCGATGCGCGCAGATAGAATCTGTTGCGTTTAGGTATGGATTGTGAGTCAAAAGTTTGATTTGCAGGCGTTGTTTCTACCGCTAGGAGAGTTCAACGTGATCTTTAGTATGGTCAGGCTCTCGGAGCAGCAGACATACGTTGATCGAAGTTGCTAGTGGGTCAGTTGAGAGCTAGTCATGAGGTGACTTTCGCGGGCATGAAGGGGTCGGGTAAGATTTTGATGTCAGCCCTTCAGGTGTTCCCGGCAGTTCGGTCTGGGGCAGAACTGTATGTCACTCTAGTGTAGAGTTCGACGCCTTAACCTAGTTTGGGCAACATCCCAGTTGTGTCCGAGTATCCTGATGTGTTTCCAGATGATCTCCCAGGAGCCCCTCCTCAGTGGGAGATAGACTTTACTATAGAGCTGGTACTGGGTGCCAAACCGGTGTCACGCTCCCCCCTATCGGATAGCCCCAAGAGAAATGGCAGAGTTGAAGGTGCAACTGAAGGAGTTGCTAGAGTAAGGTTATGTGCGTCCAAGTTCGTCGCCTTTGAGCGCACCAGTTCTCTTTGTTATGAAGAAAGATGGGAGCTTGCGGCTTTGTATCGATTATCGGGAATTGAACAAACTTACGGAGAATAACAAATATCCAATCCCGAGGATTGCCGATCTATTCGATCAGTTGGTTGGGTCGATCGTATATTCGAAGTTAGATTTGAAGTCTGGTTACTATCAGTTGAGGATAAGGGAGAGCAACATTCCAAAGACAGCATTCAGTACGCGGTTTGGGCATTACGAGTTCACGGTCATGCCGTTTGGGTTGACGAATGCGTCATCCGTGTTTATGGATCTGATGAATAGGATGTTCAGAGAATACCTGGATCAGTTTGTGATAGTATTTATCGATGATATTCTGGTGTATTCGCGGTGCGAGGAGGATCACTACAAGCATTTACACTTGGTGTTGGAGACATTGAGGAAAAGTCAGTTGTATGCAAAATTCTCCAAGTGCGAATTCTGGTTATCCTCAATACCGTTCCTTGGTCATGTTGTCAGTGGAGAAGGAATAGTTGTGGATCCGGCGAAGTTAGTGGCGATACGGGAGTGGCCTACTTTGACTACAATGGCAGAGGTCCGGAGTTTTCTAGGGCTTGCTGGCTACTACAGGCACTTCGTAGAGAACTTCTCGCGGATAGCACTACCACTCACAACGTTGACAAGAAAGGATCAGAAGTTTGTGTGGTCTTCGGAGTGCGAACATGCGTTTGTAGAATTGAAGAGGCGGTTAACCACGGCGCCTATTTTATGTTCGCCAAGTGGAACCGAAGGGTTCGAGATCTATAGTGATGCTTCGGGCAGTGGTTTGGGCTGTGTCCTGCTACAGCATGGGAGAGTGATAGCTTATGGTTCACGACAACTGAAGGTTCACGAGAGGAATTATCCGGTCCACGACTTAGAGTTGGCGGCCGCGATTTTTGCTCTAAAGCTTTGGAGGCACTATCTATACGGTGTGAAGGTCGATATTTACACCGATCATAAGAGTTTGAAGTACCTATTGGACCAAAAGGATCTGAACGTGAGATAGAGGAGGTGGATGGAGTTCTTAGGGGACTATACCTTCAAGATACACTATGTGCCTGGGAAGGGAAATGCAGTGGTGGATGCGTTGAGTCGTAAGATTCCCGCACAAGCCAATTGGTTATCAGTGCATGATAAGAGATTGGTCCAAGAGCTGGAGGCATTGGAGATATCTTGCGTTGACAAGCAGTCTAGTGTCGAGGCAAAAACTGTTTTGGACAGAGGTGCAGTGTGACCTAGCGGATAGAGTTCGGAGGGCTTTGGTTCAGGATAGCAGCATGAAGCAAATCTTGGATGAATCTTTGGATGGGTAAAATTCCCAGTTATGTGGTTGAAGACGGGTTGCTAAGAAAGGACGGTCGTCTATGCGTTCCTAGTGCGGATAATATTCGGGAGGAGTTAATGTATGAGGCTCATCATACCAAGTACTCAATCCACCCGGGAAGCACGAAAATGTATAGAGACATGAAGAAATTATTCTGGTGGCCGGGTTTGAAGAAGGATGTGGCACTTTATGTGGCCAAGTGTCGTACTTGTGCATTAGTGAAGGCGGAATGCCAGAAGCCCGGAGGTTTCTTGAAATCCCTTCCTATCCCAGAATGGAAGTTTGACGATATATCTATGGATTTTGTGCACGGTTTGCCGAAGTCGCAGAAAGGAAATGACGCCATTTGGGTGGTCGTAGATAGATTGACAAAGGTGTCGCACTTTATCCCAATGAGAAAGGAAGATCCAATAGAAAAGTTAGCCAAACTCTACGTGGATAATATTGTACGACTGCATGGTGTGCCTCGCAGTATTGTTAGTGATCGTGATGGACGCTTCACGTCAAATGACTGGAGGTTGGTGCATGGTCTGTTGGGTACTAAGCTAAAGTTCAGCACAGCCTTTCACCCGCAGACAGATGGCCAAACCGAGAGAGTCAACAGAACTATGGAGGACATGCTTCGCATGTGCGTCCTAGATTTCGGGGAGCATTGGGAGGATCACTTGTACATGGTGGAGTTTGCGTACAGCAACAGCTTTCAGGCAAGTATTGGAATGGCGCCTTTCGAAGCTTTGTATGGGAGGAAGTGTCGTACGCCATCGTCTTGGTTGGAGGCAGGCGAATCAAAGTTGTATAAACGTCAAGCGGTGGAAGATGCCACTTCAATGATTCGGACAATTCAGGAAAGGCTGAAGATTGCTCAGGATAGACAGTCAAAGTATTACAATGCCAAACATAGAAATGTGGAGTTCAATGTTGGTGACATGGTATATTTAAAGATCAAGCCGTTCAAGGGTGTATCGCGGGTTCGACGCTTGAAGAAGCTGAGTCCGAGATACCTTGGACCATTTGAAATCCTGGAGCGTGTTGACGAGGCGGCGTATAGGTTGAAGCTGTCGACGGAGTTGAGTGGGCTGCATGACGTATTCCACGTATCGGTGTTGCGTAAGGCAGTGCAAGAGCCTTCGCAGATCGTTGCAGACAATCAGGTACCGGTTGATTATGAGTTAACAACAAGGGTCAGACCAGTACGAATTGAAGACGTTGCGGTCAAACGACTCCGCAACAAGGAGGTCAGAATGGTTAAAGTCCGTTGGGATAATTGCGGACGTGAGGAGCTTTCTTGGGAGCGAGAGCAAGCTATGTTGGAGGAATACCCCGAGTTATTCCACTCAGGTATCATTTAGCTTTTGTGTACCTTTGCTTAATTTCAGGACGAAATTCCTTAAGTGGGGGAGATTTGTAACGCCCCGAATTTTGTGTGTGAGTCGGTCGCGCAAAAAGAGTTTTTGGTGCCTATAGGGGTACACGGCTTAGGACACGGGCGTGTCCAAGGCTGTGTCTGGCTGGTGATTTTTTGGCCGTTTCCAACCCGAGAAGGACACGGCCAGGAACACGACCGGATGACACGGGCGTGTCATCCGACACGGGCGTGTGCCAACCCGTATCCCTACCCGTGTCCTGATGGGTCGTGTCCGTTGTCGTGGCGGTTATGCGTGACACGCCCACGAACACGGGCGTGTCGAGGAACCCGACACGGGCGTGTCAGGTCAGACACGGGCATGTCTTGACCCGTGTGCGTTTCTCAGTTCGACGATCGTGCCTGGATCGAGGCACACGGCCTTGGACACGGCCGTGTGCCAAGCCGTGTGCGGCCCAGGTCTGGGGAATTTTGTGCAGATCCGAGCCATTCGTTTAATTTAATTTAGATCCGATAGCCCAGATGAAATCCTGCTCTGTTAAGGCCGGGAATAGGGAGTTATTCCTCATTTTCTCTCCAAAGTTCTCCCCTTCCAAAGTGAGAGAGGAGAGGAAGAAGAAGGAGGTTTCCGGCCGCCGGCGGAGCATCGGAGCACCGTTTCAAAATCGGAGAGCGGATCCGTGGAGGGAAGGTCATTGCGAAGAGTTCTAACCGCGTAGTTTTTTTTCCATGGCGCCAAAACGGACTACAAGGGTAACGATTCTCAACTTGAGCGCTTGAAGCTCTTTCTTTCTGCATAGGGAATCCCGCTCCTGCGAGTATGCGGTGAGTGCGTGGTGTTCCTTGGGGTTGACGGGAATAGTCCCCCTTGTGTTGCATGTAGAGCCCGGAATCGTAAGTACGGGCATAGGCATGTGTGTGAAGCCTACCCGGACGTGTTTTGTCTGGATCGGTGATGTTGCATTTGATATGGTTTTGCCGGAGAAGACTACGTGCTTTGGGTTTTTCGGGTTTCTACGCGGTAGATTGCAGCAGGGATCCTTGGAGGTTAGCTTCAAGGCGCACCCGGAAAACTGTGCGGAAACGTGTTCTGCTAACTTGGCGGTCTGGGAACCGGCCTTGATCATAACTGGGTTATGAGATTGTTTTGGAAAATTTGGGATCCGAGAGAAGCTTGGCCCGCGCAAAGTTCCTTAAATTGGACATGCGGCGTGAGCAACGGGCAAGTGGAATTGGACCTAGGCTATGTGGTTCGGTGCGAGAGACCCGAAGACGGGGACTGTCCGTTGGCATAGTCGGAGCCTTAGACGGTGGTCAGAAAGGCTAAATGCTCACATGTTGTTGCCATCCTAGGGATGGTGGTGAATGCACTGATTTGTCAGGGTTCACCATGAATGTGCCCTGAGTGCACGGGGTGTTTGGCCGTGCGAGCCTACACCTGTGGCGAATTATAATTGCGATATATATATTGTTGGGCTAATGTTTTGCATGGAAAGAGCACCGCCGTCCCGAGTAAGGGGCGGGGTCGTTATAATTTGGTCGGCTTTTAGCTGACCGTTTCTTTATTTGCCACCGTGCGGTGGTATGTGCTTGCAGGTGCTGCGGAGCCGAGCGCCAAATAGCGGGCTGGAGCCCATGTTGCTGTGCTGGCCCTAGAAGGCCGTAGAATAGTTGTTTTTTTTACATTTCTCATGTGTGGCCGGCCTGCGAGCCGATGTATGTAAGACATGTTATATTTATGAACATTTGTAAGGCCATAAGGCCATGTACCTGTTTCAGTATATTTGGGGTTCGTTCTTGTAGTTGTAAATGTGGACATTCATATTTGATGGGTTTAAGTTTGGGTTCTTCAACTTTAAAAACTTCCGCTAGAATGCTCTGTGGTTAGGACGAGTAGTCTTAATTGGTTGGTTTGATTATTCATTTGGTAACCCTTCCGACTGTCTGTGGTATATGGCGTCGGGTTCCAGCTGGACCTTCTGTTATATGCCATGTGACAGATGGGGGTGTTACACCCCCCCCCCACCTCTAACCACAGTGGGGATGTTCGAAGACTTCAGACATGAGGTGCTCAGCCTCGTCAAGTTTGCACTTGGCGCACAGGACGAGTGCTCGACTCTAGCTATCCCAATTACTGTCGCCTCGTCTCTGGGTGAGGACGCTCCCGGCAGGCGAGCTGGGAAGGAGGTCGCCGAGGAAGGAAGTGGATGCGAGCTCCCTGGACGAGTGCTCTTCCCCGGCTCGGCAAGCGGAGGTTGTTTCGATGAGATGGGTGCGCGAAATCCTTCTGCTCGCTCAGCGGGGGGAAGCAGCCCCTTCAGCGAGTTGGTTTCTTCTGCCCTAGTTCCAGAGGTGTTCAAGGAGCAAGAGATGTCCTACTACACTAGAAAGGGGGACCTGGTCCAGCACGTCCAGTGGTTCGAAGATGTGGTTTCGATCTGTCAGATGTCGGATGGCTTCATGTGTCGGCTCTTCTCCATCACCCTCAAGTAAATGATGAGGGAGTGGTTTCGCCAGTTACCGTCCTACACCATTTACAGCTTCGAGGACCTGCGTCAGGGATTCATGTTGAGATTCACCACCTCGAAGAGAAGGAAGAAGGAGTCGGAGTCTCTGTTCCACATCAAGCAGGGAGTGAGTGAGATGTTGCGGAGTTACGTAAACTAGTTTCAGGAGGAGGTCACCCAAGTCCGTGAGATGCTAGGTCATAGCTTGATGATGGCCTTCACCATGGGGTTGCAACAGGGTTTCTTCAGGATGGAGCTGAAGAGAGTGCCATCCCTCTCCTACGAGGAGCTGATGGAGAGGGCGGAAATAGAAGTCGACGGGGAGGCATCGAATCCGGAGTATCCCTAGAAGTTGTCCAGGTGGGCCATAGAGGAAGAGAAGGAGCCGAGAGGCTGCAGGGGGTAGGAGGAGAGGAGAGCCGAACCCCGATAGAGGGAACAGAGGCAACTTCAGGGGCAGTAGTAGTTCAAGTGGGGGCGTCAGGAGCCAGACCGTTGGTTGGGCTGGACGTCTGAGTGGCAAGACTAGGGGTAACAAAGAGGTTATCAGGGAAGGGACCACCACCAGGGGGGCCAGGATCAGTTCCACCACCCCGGGTTAGAGGCAGGTGCAAAGAACTCCACTCCCCAATCAATATCAGGCTATGTCCATAGCCATGGGGGAGAGGAGGAGAGCGGCGCGAAGGAGGAGAAGAAAAGTCAGGGTGGAGTTGCCCTACTGCGACTTCCACAAAGAGGAAAGGCATGCTATGTCCACGTGCCCGGAGTTCCTCGAGATGAGAGGGAACATGGAGCAATATCAGTAATAGGGGCGCTAGGAGGTAAGGATTGAAGAGGTCCTACCTTGGGCATAGGAGGACCGATGTGAATAAAAGGCAGACGTCGGGACCCGGGGAGGGATCAGAGTGATCCATGGGGGTGGGGGTTGAGGCCTCTCAGAAGGCGAGCCTCCACACCATGTACCATCGGAGCATTGGCTCCACATACCAAACCCCACCCCAGAAGAGAAGATTACTTTCACAAGGAAGGACATGCCAGATCATAAGTATCCCTTCTGCGTTGCGCTGGTCATCCAGACGGCCATCGAGAATTTCACCGTCTCCCGGATCCTCATTGACAATGGGAGCTCCGTCAACGTCATCTTCAAGAAGGCATTCGACGCGATAAAGGTAGAGGCAAAGAGGGTGATGGCTTCAGAGGGCCCCTTATTTTGGTTCTCAGGGGAGAGTAAGGAGGTGGAAGGAGGAGTGGGGATCCATGTCACCCTGGGGGGGGGGGGGGGGGGGGGCAGTCCCAGAACTACTAATTTGTCATCGTGGATGCCCCCAGTAGCTACAAATCCATCTTTGGAAGGCCCCTCATTAGCGCCTTCTGCTGCATCCCCTCGTCCTTCCACCAATGCCTCATTAGCGCCTTCCGCTGCATCCAGGTCTGGGTCCGGGGAGACCCCAAAGTAGTGTAGGAGTGCTAAGTCTCCGTTGTGAACTCTATATCCTGGCAGGAAGGGGCCAAGGAGATGGAGCGGAGAATGGAGGAGGAGGAATTGGAGGATGGCAGAAAGGAGATGGAGCTGGAGAGTTGCACCGAGTTAGAGGTGGCAGGAGGAGACCGGGAGGAGTTGGCTGAGGCAATGGCCATGGAGGAAGAGGTGGAAGCGGAGGTTCTTGTCCCGGAGGAGAGGGACGTCGGAGAATGGGGGAGCAGTTCAGACTGGAGGCTGCAGAAGAGGTGGTGGAGATGGAGGTTCTCACCCTTGGAGGTATGGTGGAGAAGGTTCACGTCAGTTGGTGGCTGACCCTGGACGCTCAAGGCAGGATGCTGACATGCATCCAAAAGAATGTGGACATCTTCGCATGGAGCGCAGCGGAGATGGCGGGGGTTGATGCGGAGATGGCATGTCACCGTCTCAACCTGGACCAGGGAGCATGGCCCATCCAGCAGAAGAAGAAGTCTACCACGGACAAGCTAGCTGAGCCCATCAGGGAGGAGGTGGCCAAACTCCTCAGGGCCATTTTTGTATCCGAAATACAATACCCTGGCTGGGTCTCCTATGTTATTATGGTTAAAAATGGAGACGGTCGGCGGCGTATGTGTGTTGATTTTTCTTTACTTAATAAATCATGCCCAAAGGACTGTTATCCCTTGCCTCGGATCTACGCGCTGGTTGACTCAGTCATCGGTTTTCCTGTAATGAGTTTCTTAGATGCATTTTCAGGTTACCACCAGATCAGGATGCACCCCCGAGACATCAAGGATGTCTCATTCATCACGGGGGATGGGTGCTACTACTACAAAATGATGCCCTTTGGGCTGAAGAATGTAGGGGCGACATACCAGAAGATGATGGAAAGGGTCTTCCGGGAACAGAAGGGGAAGAACCAGGAGGTGTACGCAGATAATCTCATGATCAAGAGTCGGGACGTGGACTCTCACCTCCAGGACCTAAAGGAAACATTCACCACCCTAAGCAAATATATGATGCGGCTGAATCCCCTTAAATGCATCAGCGGGGCCAGCATGGGGAAGTTCTTGGGGCATCTCCTCACCCCCATGGGTGTCGAGCCAAATCCTGACAAGGTCTAGGCCATCATGGAGCTGGGGTCACCGCAGAATACTAAAGAGGTACAGCGATTAACATGTAAGCTGGCAGGATTGAGTAGGTTCCTCTCCCGGGCTGGGGAGAAGTGCTCCCACCTCTTCAAGACACTAAGGGGGGCAAAAAAAATCGAGTGGACCAAGGAGCGCGAGGAGGCATTCTGAAACCTAAAGAGGCAGTTGACCCAGGCTCCGCTACTCCAAGGGCCGAAGGAAGGGGAAGACCTATACTTGTATCTCGGGGTCAGAGCATTGTCATTGAGCTCTATCCTGGTTTGTAAAGAGGGGAAGAGGCAGCTCCCCATATACTATGAGAGTCGAGTTCTGAGGAAGGCCGAACTTCGATATCCGATCTTGGAGAAGCTGGCCTTCGCTCTAATCATCTCGAACCAGAGGCTTCGGCTCTACTTCCAGGCAGACTCCATCTGAGTGGTGACTGACCATCCCCTCCACAACATCTTTGAGGGGGTCGAGTATTCAGGCAGACTAGCTAAATGGTCGGTAATCTAAGCGAGTTCGACATCTACATTGTCCCCAGCCTCTCGATCAAGGCCCAAGCAATGGCCGACTTTTTGGCGGACTATGTGGTCGAGGTGGCAGAGGAGGAGCTCACTCGTCCGACTTCGTGGAAGTAAAGGTGGACGGAACCTTGGGTAAATATTCCTTGGGGGTAGGGGTAATCTTGGAAAGCCCCCAAGGGGCGAGGATTGAGCAAATAATGGTGGTGCACTTCCCCATGACTAACAACCAGGCCGAGTACAAGGCCGTAATAGCAGGCTGCGCCCGGCTAGGGAACTGGGGGTGCTGGACGTGGAGGTCCTCACTAACGCTATGGTGGTGGCTTCCTAGATCAACGGAGAATTCGAGCTGTGGAAATCTACCCTCCGGCTATACTTAGCAAAAGTGAAGGGGGTCATCGGCACGTTTCAGACCTTCTCCATCCGACACGTGCCTAGATAAGAAAATGAGCAAGTCAATCAACTGGCGAAGCATGGCCCCCGGATGGGGGGTACCATCACTAATCAATTTCGCCCTTCCATTGAAGAGGGAGAGCTGATGGAAGTGGATCAACACCACTCATGGACGGACCAATTCACATCCTTCCTCTCCGCAGGGGAGTATCCAGAGGAGATGGACAAGAAGAAGTTCAGATACAAATCGCCATATTATCTCCTCCGGGACAGGCAATTGTATAGGAATACTCTCTCAGCGATGTTGGCCCGTTGCATGGCCTAGAGTGAGGTGCAGAGGATTTTGGAAGAAGTCCACTCCGGGGAGTGTGCGAGTCACTCAGGGAGTCAGCCCTGGAAGGGAGAATCCTCAGACAAGGGTACTTCTGGCCAACCTTGGGTCGCGATGCCACAAAATTCACAAAGAGGTGCCACAAATGCCAGCTGTTTGCCCACTCCAACTGCAACTTGCTCAACGCCTCAAGAGTATCACGACCCCCTGACCCTTTGCAATTTGGGGAATGAACTTGGTTGGGCCGTTCCCCCAGTCCAGCAGGCAGAGAAGGTTCCTACTAGTAATGATTGACTACTTTTATAAGTGGCTGGAAGTGAAGGCGTCGGCCAAGGTGACTTCCCAGGTCATCAAAATTTTTGTTTGGGGAGAGATCATCTGCCTCCATGGGTTGTCATAGGCCATCGTCACGGACAATGGGCCTCAATTCGCCAGTGCGGAATTCACTAGCTTCTGCGAGCAGCTCGGGATTGACCCCAGGTTTGCCTCAGTCCACCACCCCAGGAGCAACGGGAAGGTAGAGGCCACGAATAATATTATTGTGAACCTCCTGAAGAAGAAGAAGGTAGAAAACTTGAAAGTGAGCTCGGTGGAGCAGCTTCCCTCGGTCCTCTGGGCCCCGAGGACCACCCCCAACACATTCACGGGGGACACCCCTTTCGATCTCTCCCATGGATGTGAGACAGTACTCCCTGTAGAATTTGAAGTTCAAACTCCTCGGGTGGTCATGGCAGAGGAAGGCAGGGAAGAATGGCAGGCCGAGAATGAGGAGGAGCCGTGACTCTCCCTTGATATGGTGAAGGAGCTGCATGACCTCTTCTCCATTCGATAGGAGGAAGTGAAGAGGAGAATGGCTAAGTACTTTTACAAGCACGTCAGAGTCAAACAATTTGCGTAGGGGACTTGATCTTGAAAAAGGTGGATGTAGCCGGAAGATCGGAAACCGTGGGGAAGCTCAACCCTAACTGGGAAGGTCCACACATTGTAAAAGAATCATTAAGACCAGGAGGGTATCACCTCCAAAATGTGGAGGGCGAAAAACTAAGTCTCACCTGGAGCGGTGATGACTTGAAACGTTTTTATCCATGAAATATGTAAGTAATGTCTTGTTTTTAATAAAAATTTTTGATGTGCTAATCCTGCTGCAGTAACTCGTATGAGAGGGTGAAGTGTTCATTTGATTGACCCCGAGCAGATCCCGCTGCCAGGATCTCTCCTAGCTGGTAATGTTGGATGTCACTCGACGGCGTCTACCCGGACCCCAAGCAGATCCCGCTGCCAGGCTCTTACCTAGCTGGCAGGGTTGGATGTCAATCAACGACGTCTACCCGGACCCCGAGCAGATCTTGCTGTCAGGCTCTCACCTAGCTGGCAGGGCTGGATGTCATTCAACGACGTCTACCCGGACCCCCAGCAGATCTCGCTGCCAAGCTCTCACCTAGCTGGCAGGGCTGGACGTCACTCGACGGCGTCTACCCGGACCACGAGCAGATCACACTGCCAATCTCTCACCTAGCTGGCAGGGCTGGATGTCACTCGACGGTGTCTACCCGGACCGTGAGCAGATCCCGCTGCCAGGCTCTCACCTAGCTGGCAGGGTTGGATGTCACTCGATAGTGTCTACCCGAACCCCGAGCAGATTCCGCTGCAAGCTCTCACCTAGCTGGCAGGGCTGGATGTCACTCGATGACATCTACCCGGACCCCGATCAGATCCCGCTGCCAGGTTCTCACCTAGCTGGTAGTACTGGATGTCACTCGACGACGTCTACCCAGACCCCGAGCAGATTCCGCTGTCAGGCTCTCACCTAACTGGCATGGCTGGATGTCACTCGATGGTGTCTACCCAGACCCAGATCAGATCCCACTGTCAGGCTCTCACCTAGATGGCAGGGCTGGATGTCACTCGACATGGTCTACCCAAACTCCGAGCTGATCTTGCTGTCAAGCTCTCATCTAACTGGCAGGGCTGGATGTCACTCGACGGCGTCTACACAGACCCTGAGCAGATCCAGTTACCACGCACTCACCTAGCTGACAGGGCTGGATGTCACTCGACGATGTCTACCTGGACCCTGAGCAGATCTGCTGCCAGGCTTTCAACTAGCTGTCAGGGCTGGATGTTACTCAATGTTGTCTACCCGGACCCCGAGCAGATCCTGCTGCCTAGCTCACACCTAGCTAGCAGGGCTGGATGTCACTCGATGGCGTCTACCCGAACGCCGAGCAGATCCCGCATCCAGGCTCTCACCTAGCTAGTAGGGCTAGATGTCACTCGACGACATCTACCCGGACTCCGAGCAGATCGCGCTGCCAGGATCTCACATAGCTGGCAGGGCTGAATGTCACTCGACGACGTATACTCGGACCCCAAGCAGATCCCACTTCCAGGCTCTCAACTAGCTGGTAGGGCTGGATGTCACTCGACGGTGTCTACCTGGACCCCGAGCAGATCCCACTGTCAGGCTCTTACCTAGCTGGCAGGGCTGGATGTCACTCGATGGTGTCTACCCAGACCCAGAGCAGATCCCGCTGTCAGGCTATCTCCTAGCTGGCAGGGCTGGATATCACTCGATGGCATCTACCCAGACCCCGAGCAGATCCCGCTATCAGGCTCTCACCTAGCTAGTAGGGCTGGATGCCACTCGACGACGTCTACCTGGACCCCAAGCAGATATCGCTGCCAGGCTCTAACTTAGCTGGTAGGGCTGGATGTCACTCAATGGTGTCTACCCGGACCATGAACAGATCCTGCTGCCAGGCTCTCATCCAGCTGGCAGGGATGGATGTCACTTATCGGTGTCTACCCAGACCCCGAGCAGATCCCGCTATCAGGCTCTCACCTAACTGGCAGGGCTGGATGTCACTCGGGGAAGTCCTATACTCTCCAAATATTAATACGTTTAGCATTTCTAAAAACAGGAAGAGAAGAATCTTCACAGGCGAGTCAGGGCTCATGAGCCCAGCTCGGCAGAGGGGTGTTGAGCCGTCCTTAGCTCCCACCGAGGAAGGTGAAAGTGTAGCTAGATCTGATATACTCTAGAGGGGGGTGAATAGAGTATATGGTGCTTAAAAACTTTTTACAACAATTGTTGTAATATGAGTGAGCAGGGAAGCAGTAATAAATCTAATCACAGAACTAAACTAATCAAAAGCTAATCACAAAATAAACACAGAACAATCACAGCCAGAAACAAAAATAAAGACAAGCAAAACCAGATGACACAAGGAAATATAGTGGTTCCCCTAAACTTGGGTACATCCACTCTTCTACCACCCTAGGTAGGAATACACTACAGGATGAGTTGATCAGGTATCCTGGGCACCAATGAGCTTTTGATAAGGTGCTCAAAAACTAAAGCAGATTTTTTGATCAGGTGTCTTGCCACCAATGAGCTTTTGACAAGGTGCTCAAAAACCAAGTTCAAACTTTTGAAGGGAGTTTGAGAAACCCTTTACAGAGATGGGGGTGAGAGAGTGATGGAAGTCTTCTCTTTCTCAGATCAGCTGAGAAGACTATGTGGATTGATGGTGTCAAAGCTCCCCCTGAGTCCTTGAGATCTTCAGGAAAAGAAGCTTTGTTGTAGGGTGATAGGCCTTCAAAAGTTGAGCTCCAGCAAAAGATGATTTCAGCAGCAACTAAAATGTTAGGTGTCTGGAGTCTTGAAATATGTTGGCCTTGAACACTTGAGATAGGAGAGATCTGAAGATTTTAGTAAATTTGATCTCCTTGAATGTGTGTTCTTGAGAATTCTTTAAGACAAAATATTTTTTGTTCTTGTTCTGAAGTGATGTCTGTCTTTGTATCTGTGTATCTCTGTAATCTGTGTGTGTGATTCAAGAAGAATTCTTGACTTTTATTCTCTGATACTGAATGGAAAAACATTCTCTGTTAAGAATAGTCGTTGGTCTGCATTAATGGCATCCTTAATTTCAAAAATGTCTTCTGGAGGAAAGTCCATAGAATTATTCCTTGAAAATCCCTTGAAACTTGGTCCAGAAATAAATGAAAATGGCTAGAAAATCTTCTGAATTAATTGCAGAATAACTCCTTAACTGATTTGAATTTGAATCTAGAAACATCCTTGAAGTTATCTGAAAACGTCGAACTGAGCTCTGCTATCGTCGGACTGAGCTCAGCGATATGGATTTATACAGCAGCAGAACATCGTCGATCTGAGCTCAAAGATCGTCGAACTGAGCTCAGAGATAGAGATCCAAAGCTGAGTCAAGATCGTCGAGCTGAGCTCACCGATCGTCGAATGGAGTTCGACGATATGAAGAAGTTGAGTTCAGCGATCGTCAAATGGAGTTCGACGATATGAAGAAGTTGAGCTAAGCGATCGTCGAATGGAGTTCGACGATCTATCGAAGTTGAGCTAGACGATCGTCGATCGGAGTTTGACGAATCGTCGTGCTGAGCTCGACGATATGACTTAGTCTCAAACTGAAAAAGTCTAGGTCTTGAGGGCAGCTTCCAAACTTAGACTTCTAACCCTTAGACTCAATTCTAATTGACCTTTTGAGCTATACAGGAGGTCAAACATTAGTTTCCTAGAGACATAGTGATCCTGACCCAAATTAGTAATAGGGAGTTCCAACAATCTCCCCCTATTTGTGTTAGGATTACTATTTACAAAGTTTGGAAAAATTAAATAACATACACGCAGCAATACAGAAAAACAAAAAAGAAAAGCTGGACAGCAGAACCACAGAGATATATATATATATATATATATATATATATATATATATATATATATATATATATATATATATATATATATATATATATATATATATATATATATATATATATATCATCCTAGATAATAATCAGAAATCACAGAGATTGTCACCTTACATTGTCATTTCCTTTCCTTGCCCTTAACAAGTTTGATTTCTCTGTTGGGATTGAGGGCTTCCTTCTTTGATCTAGTATCATCTGCTGCACCTAAAGTGGTTTGCTGTTTAGGCCTGGGAACTACAGCTTCAGGATGCAGTTCCATGTACCTGTCAGAATCAAAAAATTTGCTTGATGCATATCTTTCTAGCTCTTTCTTTCTCTGTTCAGACATTGTAGAGATGTTAGAGGAATCTCTTCCTTGCTCTTTAGCCTTTTTGATCTGATCCAGTGCAGCAAGTTCTTTCATCCTTGCAGTCCAAGCAGCTGGATTGTTCTCAGGGTCCTCAAAAGGTACTGGTGGCTCATATCTATTAGAAGGATTGTCCTGAGGAGGCCTGGATGACACAGTTTCCTTTAATTTATAGGGAAAAGGACCAGAGGTGGTATCAGATGAAATTTGTCCTTCCCTGGAGTATGGATGTTGCCTTGAGTATCCTTTGGAGTAGACCTGGAAGTCTCTTTGATTGCCTCTGTATCCTCCTCTCCTGGATTGAGAATCCCTGGATTGACTTCCCATATGATAGGATCTAGCATGTGGCGATAGGGAGCTTGACTTCTAGCAGGGGGTTGAGCAGCTGAACTTCCACCCGCACCTGCATCAGGAGGTGGTGGTGGAGGAGGATGAGAGTTTTGGAATTATGAAGAACCCTTTTCATATTTCCTTTTCTTTTTCATTGCTTTCAGTTGATTCTTATAGTACTGCACCAGTGCTCAGTGATAGGGCAATCATGAAGAATATAGTATGGTATATCATTGTTATCTTTGACCTTGGCAGGAGGTACTCTCTTCATGGCTTTGCTCCTTGCCTTTCTTTTCCTAGCAATGGTAGCAGAAGAATCATTAGAGTCTGTTCTGTACTCATCACTTTCAGAACTCTGATTATCATACAGGGCATCAATTTTCTTCATCAATTCTTTCTTGAGTTGTATAGAAGCAGATGAGGCAGCAGAGGGTGTAGCAGAAGAGGTCAAAACAGTAACAGTAGTGACAACAACAGATACAGAAGTTGTTGCAGTTGAAGTAGAAACAGTAACAACAGTAGCAGATACTACAGGTTCTGGAGAAGTAACAACAGATTCACTAACAGTAATATCAGTAGCAGAAATATCAGCAGAAATTTCAGAAGTCTCAAACTCATGTGCCTCTGTCATAAGGATCTCCTTAGTGATTGGCTCAATGATTGGCCTGCGAACAGACTCTTACTGTGGTTGGTTCGGTGAGTCGATCGCCGCGGGCTTGCTAGGGTAGGCAAGTGCACCTATCGCAAGTAGTACTCGATATTCGGGAGAATACCGAGGTCGTATTATTCCCGGGAACGGGTTGATTACCCCTACTCCTCCGAAAACACTATTATTTTACCGAAATAGAAGTTGAGGGTTTTAAGTAAAATAGGAACGAAAATAGATTTTAAGAAAGTAGACGATGAAGAGATAACTCCCGGTATCGAATTGCGTTAGGATTAAAAATAGATTTGAATAACTAGATATCTAAAGTTTCAATTTAATTAATGCGGAAACTTGGCCGTGGAGGTTCAAAATAATGAGCTCACCTATCTCTAGGAATATCGCTCACCTAGACATTAAGGCTATTCGACCGGGCTCTCGTCCGACGAAGGATTCCCCTTAATGCCCGCAGTACGCTAAGAACCCCGCTATTGGGTGGGGAACCCGATCCGGTAGAGTTAGCGCGCCTCCTCTCTCGAGGGTTAGTGCGGAACTCTATCTACCCAGGGGTGATCTGTCCATATGCACGGCCTCTCGGCTAGCTAGCGTATGGATAACGGAAATAGAGCCCACACATCGATATGTGGGTCTACGCGTCGTTAACCCGGGGTAAACCTTAAGTTTTTAATTAAATTGAAAAATTAGACATTTGGTTATTTAAAACATTTTAGATCCCAAAGCTCTTCGATACCGAGGGCTAAAAGAAATTAGCCACTCATCGGAATGGGGAAAGCTTGTATGTTTGGTTATGCGAGCGTCCTAAACTATTCGCTGAAAGGTTATAAAGAAAATAAGAAGAAAAGCAAAATAACCTAATTTTAGAAAAGTTATTACAAATAAACACACCCGCACTCATTCAAACATATAACAAAAGGAAGAAATAAAACTAATTTACACATAAGAGAAAATTGCATAATTGACATTTGCAGGTCCCACTCAAACGAGTGGGGGCGGGAAATAAAAGCTGAAAAGTGCATAATTGAAAGTTGCAAGTCCCACTCAAACGAGTGGGGGCGGAAAATTAAAGCTGAAAATTGCAAGTCCTACTCAAACGAGTAGGACTGAAATGAAAGCGAGTCCTACTCAAACGAGTAGGAGAAAATAAATGCGATTACAGGGCTTTCTTAAATATTTACATCAAAATACAGTCCGACCATTTAACTCCTAGCGAGTAGGCGGAAAATCAAATCCAGCCATTTAACTCAAGTGAGTAGGCGGAAAAATAAAGAATGAAAATTACAAGTCCTACTCAAACGAGTAGGACTAAAAATACAGACCGGCCATTTAACTCAAGTGAGTAGGCGGAAAAATAAAAAATGAAAACACTTGCTTGAATGAAATCCAGCCAATTAACTCAAGTGAGTAGGCGGAAAAATAAAACAACACACGCACTCTACTTGAATAAAATCCAGCCAATTAACTCAAGTGAGTAGGCGGAAAAATAAAAACAACACACGCACTCTACTTGAAAGTAACTACTCACGCACTCGACATAAATAACACACACACACACACTTGCATAATTTAACTTAGGAGCTGAAAAATATCTCATACACGCACACACTCGTGCTAAAATAATTGCAAAAATCAAAGTTATCGAAAAATTAAAATGACTGCATTTCTACCGCTGGAATGCAGTAGAAATGCATAAAAAAGGCAAAATAAAAATTGTTTGAGCAAAAAGTTTTCAAATTAAAGTGAGAAGGGCAAGTGCCCGAAAAATTAAAACGGTTACATTTTTACCGTTAGATTTTGATAGAAATGCTAAAAAAGTGAAAATAAAAATTGTTCGAGCGAAAATATTTTTTGTAATTACTTAAAATGAAAGTTGATGAATAATAAAAATAACAATTTATACATTACTATAGCCTTGTAAAATGAATTAAAAAGAGTGAGTAAGCTAAAAAGAAGCATTAGTTTTATAGTTAAAACAAAGTAAAAGCTAAGTTAAGAGAGGTGAAAATCACCTTTTTTAAGTTTAACATGTTCATAAGAATGCTTTTTAAAGTATGAAAATCCTAAATCTAACCAAATTTAAAGAGTTTGAGAATGAAAACAGCCATAATAACGGCTATAAATTTTATTATAATTGAAAGGAAAACGTTAACATTTGCGTTTTAAAACATAATTTTTGCAATTTTAAGCTCATACACACACACACGCATTATGAAAATAAAAATGAAAGTATATAAGATTGATGAAAAGGAGGCTATTTGGAGAAATTTCAAAGCATGTAAGATGAAATAACAACGATTTTTATTACAAAAAAGGGTGATTACAAGAGTTCAAACATACAAACTTAAAAAGGAGAGGGAGGGGGGATCCTTACATAGCACTAAAGCAACTCCAACAGCAGCCCTAATACATCAAAATGGTTCGGATTTTGGGAACCCTTAACTCATACAGCAGATGCCTTTTTATAGGCAAAAATTTCCAAGTACACGCCCTCCGACACGGGCGTGTCGGGGGGCGTGTCAGCACTATTTTACCGCGGGATTCGGCGACCTGACGGATTTGACGGCGATTTGACTTTCCGGCCGAAAACGCGGCGGTCACGCCCCAGGTCACGGGCGTGACGGTGGGCGTGTCATTCGGCGCTTTAAGGCGATGTTGACTTCGGGATTCGCCGGCGGCAGTTTGTCGGGCGGACACGGGCGTGGCGCACATCGGACACGGGCGTGTCCCTCTTGGGTTCGACGAATGTTGAGCGCGAAACATTGAGCTGGATGGCACGGGGCGTGTCGGGCTGCCACGGGCGTGTCGCACATCAGACACGGGCGTGGCCATCTTGGGTCGACGAAAGTTGAGTTGAAATTATCAAGCGGGATGGACACGGCTGGGTCACGCCACGTGTCAGATTGACACGGGCGTGTCGGATTATGGAACACGGGCGTGTCGGGCTTTCCTCTTCAAAATTGGCCTCTTTTCGGGATTTTGAGCTGTCACGCACTGGTCACGGGCGTGACCAATATGTCACGGGCGTGACATGTCATTTTTGCAGATTTTGACTTTTTTTCCTGAAAAATAAAATAAAGCAAGTTAGTATAATATTTACAAAAATAGGAGCATTTTATTGAATAAAAACAAGTAGAAATGACAAAAATTAAATAAAACGACTTAAGTAATGTACATAAAATTAGGTATATTTACAACTCATCAAATACCCCCATACTTAAGCTTTTGCTATTCCAGAGCAAAAGTTTGATATGAACTTATAAGGAATAAAAAAAACTCTAAGTTTAGCTATCGCTTAATCAATTATAAGAGAGATCTAAATAAATAAACGGGGCGTAAGAGTTAAGTCCTAAATTTATGAAGATGATTTAAATAGCGCAAAAGTTTCGGCCAAAAGACTTCTTGATATAATCAAATAGAAAGCAATAATTGTAATGGTTAGATTAACAAGAATAGTTTGGAATTATATGAACTTTTAGCCTATAGGAGTTTTACTGGAAATAATGCAATTTACAAATTATGCTCTCAAAACGATTTTTGAATTAAATCTAGAATCATGAAATTGGCTATGATGTTGGTTTATGAAGAGGTTTTTGATGTTTGAGGCGAGGTAATTTTTTTTCGAACCTCCATGTTTTTTTTGGATTATTAGGAAAACGAAATCTTATTTTCCTAATATCGATTTTTTTTTTCAACTTCAAAATAAATGTTAACCCAATGTATATGTGTACGAGTAATGAATTTTATCCTCTTACTCCATAGCATATAATCTTTTAATCTATTAGGTGTCTATGTTTACGGAACGAAATCTTATTCCCATTGACATAGGATCTTTTAAGGATAACAATTTTATCATGCCAAGTCGGTCATGATAAGGACGGTGAGAAAAGAAAACTAGATTTTTTATTAAAAAACAATTTTGAGAGCAACCTTAATAAATTGTAAGTTCCAATTTTTCAGAAAGCTAAAAGTAAAAATAATTGAATCCTATAATCGTTATTTTCTAACATAATACACGTGCTCCTATCAATGAAAAATTAGAAGTAGTGCCTAAAACGAGTTCGCTATTTTTAACAAAGCATAATGAATTCTTTAAAACTTAACCCCGAATATTTAAATTTTTCAATCAATAATTAACAAACGAATAACAAACAAAGAATTAATAAAATTCACATATAAATAAACTCAAAGCAAAATTTTTGGATAGCAAGAAAATTAAGGATGGTATATTTGATTTATTTGTTTCAAAATATTTTTTGGTTTTTTAGAGTGTTTTTTTTTTGTTATCATTTTTTTTGTGTTGTTTTTTTTATTATTATTTATTATCTTTTTTTTTGAAGTTTAGTGAAATTATTATCTTTTTTAGATTTTTTAAGGTTTTGCGGAAAGTGGGAGAAAAAGAGATGGTATGAGAGAGAAAAGGAAGGGGGAGAAAGAAGATTATTTACAAAAATATTTACACAGATTTTTACAAAATGAAACTAAACATGTTTTTGGAATTTTGGTTTTATGAAATTTTTTTTTTGGAGTTTTTGTTTTATAATTTTTTTGTGTTTTTTTTTTTTGGGATTTTTGCTTTAAAAAGACATAAAACAAAAACATTTTAAAGACAGAAAATAAATAATTTAGGTTTTTGGGATTTTGTTTTCATTTTCAAATTTTTTTTTTTGAAGTTTTTGTTATTTTTTTAGTTTTTTTTTTTGTTCATATATATTTTTTATGTTTAAAGTGCAGAAAATAGAAAGACAGTGCAGAAAATAGAAATATGAAAAAGAAAGCGAGAAAACACCCCATACTTAAGTCCAACATTGTCCCCAATGTTGTAACGTAAGTATGCGGAACAAAACAGGGAAGATAATATATACAAAGAAAAGAAAGAAATGGGGGGGGGGGTAGAAGCTTCCCTGAGAGGAGGTGGGGGAGGCGCAGTTTAGGAACCCTGCATTAGGAAGAAAAATAGCAAAGAAAAAGGTAAAGAGATAGCGAAAAAGATAAACATGGGGTGCCTCCCAGGAGCGCTTTGTTTATAGTCACGTAGCTTGACTATGTTGGCGGTTTATATATCGAGGAGGGTTATGGATTCGAAGTTACCGCCCACAGGATCGCCTGCTATGTATAATTTTAAGCGATGACCGTTCACTTTAAACGAGCCTTTATCCGGGTGGGAGACGAGTACGGTCCCATAAGGCCAAACCTCTTCAACTTTGAAGGGGCCGGACCAACGTGATCTAAGTTTCCCGGGGAAAAGTCTAAGTCGTGAGTTATAAAGAAGGACAAGATCGCCCGGAGAAAAAGTTTTTGGGGGCTTGAGTTTTCGGTCGTGATAAAACTTAGAACGCTCCTTATAGAACTTATTGCTCTCGTATGCGTTGGCACGCCATTCATCGAGCTCGTTTAGTTGCAGTTTTCTATTTTGGGCGGCTAAGTTAGCGTCGAGATTTAAAAGTTTTAAAGCCCAAAGTGCGCGATGTTCTAATTCTACGGGTAGATGACACGCTTTGCCATACACTAATCGATACGGCGTACAACCAATTGCGGTTTTGTATGCGGTACGATAAGCCCACAACGCATCGTCGAGCTTGATGGACCAATCTTTCCTATTAAGTGAAACGGTTTTCTCTAATATGCGCTTTATCTCCCGATTTACTACCTCTACTTGGCCACTAGTTTGCGGGTGGTAGGGGTGGCAAGTTTGTGCGTGACGTCGTATCTAGCTAACGTCTTAGCCATCTGGGTGTTGCAGAAATGCGTCCCCCGATCACTTACAATAGCGCGCGGAGTGCCGAAGCGAGAAAATAGCTTTTTAAGAAATGTAACGACGACTCGCGCATCGTTGGTGGGGAGAGCTTGCGCTTCCGCCCATCTTGATACGTAGTCGACCGCTACTAAAATATACATATTTTTGAAAGACGGAGGTAGGGGCCAACAAAATCTATGCCCCATAAATCGAAGACTTCGCATTCTAAAAACATGTTTTGGGGCATCTCGTCGCGACGAGAGATGTTACCCGACCGCTGACAGCTATCGCATGCGCGCACAAAATTGTGAGCGTCTTTGAATAGAGTGGGCCAAAAGAAGCCCACCTCTAGCGCCTTCCGCGCGGTCCGGTTAGCTTGATAATGCCCACCAGCCGGACCCTCGTGGCAGTGCCTAAGGATTTGCGTGCACTCCACACCCGCGACACATCTTCGGACTGCTTGGTCCGCGCAGAGACGAAAAAGGAAAGGGTCCTCCCAAAAGAAATATTTCAAGTCAGAAAAGAATTTCTTCTTTTGCTGGCTTGAAAAGTCTTTTGGAAGTACCCTCGCAACTAAATAGTTTGCAAAATCTGCGAACCAAGGCGGGGAAGAAGAACTAGTAGTTATGACTAGGAGGCGTTCCTCGGGGAATCTATCATTTATGTCAGATTCGACGAGCGCGACATGTCATCACTCAACAACAGTAACAGAAGTATCAGCAGTAGTATCAAATCTTTCAGCAGCAGTAGGGGCAGCAACATCAGAAACAACAGCAATGCTTTCATCAGAAGAGGCAGCAGTATATACTGAGTGGACAAATGAGGTGATGATGCTGGGGTCACAGCAAGAGAATGACACAAGGGCCTTGGACAGATCCTCTGGGGGCTGGACAGCAACTGTCTCTGGCAGACATCTGAAATATATAGAATCAAAATTTGAGAGCAAAGACCTGAGGTCTATTGCAAAGACTACAGCAGGAGGAACTGAGTCTTGAGACACAGCAGCAGCAGCAGCAGCAAGAACTGAGGAAACAACAGTAGGCAGGCTCACTGAGACAGTAGCAACAGCAGCAGCAGCAGCAGGCTCACTTCATAGGGCATCTCCCCCTGCCTAGATTCAGACACGGCTGGATCAAGGCACACTGCTGAAGGGGCTGCCTGAGGGAAGAGAGAGGAGAGCCTGGCAGAAAGGGCTGCCACTGACAGGAGTAATGGAGCCAAGGAGGTCTCCAAAAGAAGAGATAGCTTGGGGGCTAGCAATTCATACATCCTGTCAGCAAGGGCTGGAATGTCTACTTGCTCAGTAGTGACTGGAGCAGAGGTAGAGGATGGAGGTATAGCTGATGGTGAGGGTAGTGGAGAGCTGGTGAATGGGGGAAGAGATGGCTGAGGTGTGGGTAAGGTGGATATGGAGGACAGTGGGATGGAGATAGATGGGGTGAAGGTGGGTTGGTCAATGATCTCTTGTAGAAGATCTTGATAGGATGTTGAGGATGAGGGTAGCTCAGGAGGAGAGGATGGTGAGTCATCCATGAAGGAATCATCAATGAGGGTGAAGGAAGAGATGGAGGGTGATGAAGTGGCATCTGGTTGAGGGTAGGAGAATAATGGATGGAATTGGTCTTCTATGAGGGGAAGAGTAGGGACTGGAGATGGTGTGGATGTTGGAGAGGGGCTGGAGATGATGATGGTGGATGGATTGGAATGGTGGATAGTGTGAGAAGAGATGGAATTGGAGGAGGAGGAGGAGCAACATCAGCAGGCAGGTCATCTGCAGGGGTAGAGACCTGTGGGGAAGTGACTCTGAGAGTACTGGTGCCTGAAGGAGTGCTGGAAGAGGGCCTGCTGGGCTTGATGATTTGTCTGTCCCATTTACCAAACAGGGCACAAGACAGTCTCTTGGATGCATTGATGTGGATTCCAGAAGAGACCAGCAATGCAGGGCACCTATGCTGCAGAAACACCCCTATAATTCTTCCAAAGTTTACAAAACTTTTGTTTATCTTCTTCTTAATGAGGTCAACGAATACCTCTCCCCAATTCAAATTCTTCCTATCTACTAGGGCTCCCATTAGGCAGAGCTGATACCTTGAGATTGTATCATGAGCAGAGTGCTTAGCCAGTAGCACTTTCCCAACTACATTAGCCAGGAATCTGTATTCCACAGAAAGGTTCTTTTTCAAGAGCTTGCTAGGGTTCGCCTCAGAATGACCCATTCTGGCAAGCAATTCAGTATACTCTTCTCCAGACAAGTCAGCAGTATCTCCACCAGTTCTTAACTCAAAAACCTCTGTTAAAATTGCTGGGGTTAAGGGTACCTGAGTGCCAGATATTGATCCAACAATGGTGTTGTTGTCTTGATTGTGGGCAGTGTATACCCATTCCTTAATCTCATTAGATGCAAGCTTAATCCTTGTGGTCATGATTGCAGTCATGTTCTGCTCTTTGAATAACCCCAAGATATCCTGAAAAACCTGATCGGTTGTGCTGAAGGAGTCCATGTCTATGTCGAAGCCAGCATCAAACTTCATGGCGGTGAGAACAGCAACAAACACAGCCATAGTTACCTACAAAGATTCAACAAACAAAACGACCAAGTGCAGAAATGTTTGGAGGGAAAGAAAGTTCTTGCAGAGAAATCGAAAGCGCAAAGGAGAACGACGACGAAAAATGAATTTTATATTAGGGTTCGACGCAGAAAAGGAAAGATCGTTGAACTCAGTTCGACGATCGAGGCTTCTAAAGGAATCTGAAGAGTCTTCAACATCGTCGATCTCCGTTCGACGATATTGGAGAGCGTCGAGCTCTGTTCGACGATCGTTCAGAGAACAAAATCGTCGAGCGTCGTTCGACGATCGCTGACCGGAAGAGATAGTTCATACTATCTGAGAAACGCTGAACTTAGGTCGACGATTTCAGAAATCATCGAGCTCCGTTCGACGATCTAGGGGAAAATCGTCGAGCGCAGTTCAAAGATCAGAAAAACTGTAGACACTAAGAAAAATCAAGATGTTTGCCTAGTCTTGGTCAATTTTTAAGCTTTTAAGATCTTGGATATTATTTAAGACTTCCTCCATCTAACATTCCTAACTGATTTAGGAAGAAGGTGTGTTTCTTTTCATCCAAGGGCTTGGTGAAAATATCTCCCCTTCGTAAATCAGTTGGGATATATTGTAGTTCAATTTTATTCTTTTCAACATTATCCCTTAAGAAATGATGTCTAATCTCTATGTGTTTTGTCCTACTATGGAGGACTGGTTTTTGAGCTATAGAAATAGCACTGGTGTTATCACAAAAGATTTTAGACTTCTCTAAGTTGTAGCCATAGTCTAGGAGTTTGTTTTGAATCCACAAGATTTGTGAACAACAACTGCCTGCAGCCATATATTCAGCTTCAGCAGTTAAAGTTGACACAGAAGTTTGTTTCTTACAAAACCAAGAGACAAGTCTGTCACCAAGGAACTGACAAGTTCCGCTGGTGCTTTTACTGTCAATTCTGCATCCAGCATAATCAGCATCAGAAAATCCAGTTAAATCAAATGCTGAATCTTTTGGATACCAGAGACCTAGATTTGGACAACTTTTAACATACATGAGAATCCTCTTTACTAGTGTTAGGTGTGACTCTCTAGGGCTTACTTGTAACCTAGCACATATACATGTAGCAAACATTATATCTGGTCTACTAGCTGTAAGGTACAGTAAAGAGCCAATCATTGCTCTATATGTTGTCTGATCAACAGGTTTCCCATGTTCATCAGCATCCAATACAGTATTAGTAGGCATGGGTGTTTTCATACAAGATGCTTCAGACATGCCAAATTTCTTAACCAATTCATTTGCATACTTGGTTTGAGAAATGAAGATGCCTTCAGCATGCTATTTGACTTGCAATCCTAGGATGAAGTATAGCTCACCAATGCTACTCATCTGAAATTTAGAATGCATTAGGTTGGAAAACCTTCTGCACAATTTGGAGTCAGTAGAGCCAAAAATAATATCGTCTACATAAATCTGCACTAATAGGGTACGGGACTTATGGGTTCTAATGAAAAGAGTTTGGTCTACTCTACCCCTTATAAATCCATTTTCCAAGAGAAAGCATGCTAGGGTCTCATACCATGCTCTAGGAGCTTGCTTGAGACCATATAATGCTTTGTTCAATCTAAAAACATAATCAGGATAAGTTGGAGAGATAAAAACTGGAGGTTGTCTGACATATACTTCCTCTTTGATGTCTCCATTTAGAAATGCACATTTGACATCCATCTGATATACCTTGAAGCCTTTATGTGTTGCATAAGCTAAAAATATTCTGATGGCTTCCAATCTTGCAACTGGTGCAAAGGTCTGGTCGTAGTCTATCCCTTCTTCTTGAGAATATCCCTGAGCAACTAGCCTTGCCTTATTTCTTACAATTACTCCTTGATCATCCAGTTAGTTTCTGAATACCCACTTTGTTCCAACAATGGAGTGATCCTTAGGCTTTGGCACTAGTTCCCACACTTTGTTCCTTTCAAATTGATGCAACTCCTCTTGCATTGCAATGATCCAGTGTGGATCTTGCTCTGCATCTTGAATGGACTGAGGTTCAATTTGAGATAGGAAGCAGGTGTGCAACAGGTTTTGGTTGACCTGATTTCTGGTTTGCACACCAGCTGAGATGTCTCCAATTATTTGGGAAATTGGATGGTCTCTAGATGTTACTAAATCAACAGGGGGTGTTGATTGTTCACCAACCTGTGTTGTTGTTTCCTCTTGTGGTACAACAACTGGCTCTTCAAGTTGTTCTTCAATATGTTGAGCACTTTCTTCATCTTCACTGCTTTCATCCCTTTGTGTAACCTGTAACTTGTTCAAGTCTTCAACAAGAGAATATTCCTGCAAAGGTTCTATGGTAGAAGGGATCTTCTCCTTGAAAGACATGTTAGATTCATCAAATGATATATGAACAGATTCCTCAATTTTTAGAGATGATTTATTATAAACCCTATAAGCCTTGCTGATCATAGAGTATCCCAGAAACACTCCTTCATCAGCTTTGGCTTGAAATTTTGCTAAATATTTCTTGTCATTGTTATGTATGTAGCAAATACAACCAAAAACTCTAAAATAATCAACTTTAGGTTTCTTCCCTTTGAGTAATTCATAGGGAGTCTTTCCCTTTAGTTTATGTATCAAACTTCTATTCAGCACATAGTTGGAGGTGTTCACTGCCTCTGCCCAAAAGGATAGAGGAAGATGAGTATCTGACAACAATGTAGTGGCAGATTCAATAAGGGTTCTATTTTTCCTTTCAGCTACCCCATTTTGTTGAGGTGTTCTAGGAGCTGAGAAAGTATGTCTGATCCCTTCACTCTGACAGAACTCTTGCATAAGAAGAGAATCAAACTCTGTCCCATGATCACTTCTGATCAGGGCAATGTGAGTATTGAACTCAATCTGTATACATTTGAGAAACTCTGTCAGACACTTAAAGTTATCAGACTTCTTTCTTAGAAAGAACACCCAAGTGAATCTAGAGAAGTCATCTACAACTACTAAAGTGAAGATTTCCCTCCTAGGCTTTGTACTGTGATGGGTCCAAAAAGATCCATGTGTAACAGATACAATATCCTAGGTGAATCACTCTTATTAAGTGACTTAAAGCTGTTTTTAGTTTGCTTGCCTAATTGACAAGCCCTGTAGAGTCCTTCCTTCTTGTAGGGGCCAGAAGGTATTCCTCTAACAAGGTTGTCCTTGGATAGCCTAGCAATAGTTCTAAGGTTTAGGTGTCCTAGTCTCTTATGCCATAAAATATTTGGTCTACAAACATAATTAAACAGGCAAATATCTACATCAGTTGAAAGAAAATCTACTAAATAGATGTTACCTTTCCTTTTACCTGTCAACACAGTTGTGTTGTCCTCTGACTTGATTTTGTATAAGGCTTTGCTGAAGGTCACCTGGTAACCTTCATCACACAGCCGACTGATGCTTATTAAGTTGTGCTTCAGTCCTTCCACATAAGCTACCTTCTTGAATATTACTGATCCAATCTGGACTACACCATATCATTTAGTCTGTCCAAAGTTTGAGTCACCAAAGATAACTTTGGGTCCAAGCTTGGCTCTAAAGGAAGTGAGGTTGTCCTTGTTCCCTGTCATGTGCTTAGAGCACCCACTATCCAAGCACCATTGCTGGTTAGATGTTGGATAGGTCTTCACCTGCACATAAGACAATTCATTTGTTTTTGACCCAGTTTACGTTGGGCCTAGGTTGATAACCTTTAAATTCTGAAATAAAAGACATCCCAAGTTGACTCTTATATCCTTCAGGATGATATCTCCTTGGAGTTATAATCCATTCAGTATAAGGGTTAAAGATTTGGGATGTAGGACCCTTAGGATTGGATTTTGATTTGCCCTTGAAAAAATTTCCAGAGCTCTGACCTCTGTTCGACAATCTTGGAGCTGCGTTCGACGATCTTGCGTCAGATCGTCGAGCTCCGTTCGACGGTCGACTATAGCAGAGTTCAGGAACTTGAGACCGTCGACCTGCGTTCGACGATTTTGCCTGAGATAGTCGATCTGCGTTCGGCGATCGTCGATCTCCGTTTGGCGATCGTCGACCTTCGTTCGACGATTTCTGTTTGGACTTAGTTTTCTGGGGCAGATCAGAATTTTTCCTAGCTACCTCTACAACTCCCTTTCCTTTGTTAAAAAGGAATTTGATTGGAGTTGTTAGAACTATGAGTTGGCTGGATGAAGCACCCAAGCCCAGTGTACTATTAAATCTGGAGTTCACTGTGCTTGTGATGTCCATCAGCTTGATGCTTCTCCCATTAAGGGATTCTTCAAGCTTCTTGGCCTCATACAGCTCACTTTTCAGTGAAGCTATCTGCTCCCTACAGCACTCCAACTCCTGAGAGAGTTTGAGGTTTTCTGACTTTAAAGTATTATGTTCAGATAGATGATTTCTGAGAGAGATAATTTCTTTCTCAGATTTTAGCACGTCTAAACACAATGCTTTAAATTCAGATTTAAAGTCCTCTGAGTTAAAATCAAAAGAACTGATTACCTGATCTTCTTCAGGTTGAGTCTCTGAGTCTGACTCTGACTCCTCTTCTTCTGAATTATGTTGTGAGGCATTGATTGCCATTATGCAGAACTCTTTTTCTTCTGCATCATCCTCATCATCACTGGAGCTGGATGAGGCTTCTGACTGCTCTTCAGTCTCACTCCAGGATTCAGCAACAAACCCCTTTCTTGTATGTTTGTTTTTGCTTGATGAGGGTTTGCCATTGCCATTCCTCTTGGATTCTTTCTCCTTTCTTCTTTCTTTCTTGTCCCTGCTGTCCTTGTTTTTGTTTTCTGGACAGTCAAGAACTATGTGCCCTGGTTTCCTGCAACCAAAGCAAACAATTTCTTTATTATTATTATTAATGGACTTGTCATACCTTGGCTTATCATGCTCCTTGTATGATCTCCTTCTGAAGTCCTTTCTGGCGATCTTGTAAAATCTTTTGGCCAACAGACTGAGCAGTTCATCATTTACTGTGACTTTGTCATCAGGTAGATCTTCAGTTGCCTTGAAGGCTATGGTCTTCTCTTTTCTTGTGGCTGGTGAGGCAGCCTTCTGTTCTTCTTCTCTATTCTTGATGAGTAGCTCATAAGATTTGAGCTTACCCAATAGAGCTTCAGTGGTGATCTCATTCAAACTTCTGGCATCCTTGATTGGCCAGATTCTTGAATCCCAAGTGCTAGGGAAGCACATTAGAATTTTGTCGTTGAGTTCAGTTAGTGAGATCTCTTTATCCAATGTCCTGAGTTCACTGACAATTAGACTGAGCCTGTTGTACATATCTCCCACTGACTCAGTTTCTCCCTTCTTGAAATTCTCATATTGAGATATGAGGTGGGATCTCCTATCTTTTCTCTCATCAGCTGAGCCTGAGACTATTTCAGAGAGTTTGTCCCAAATTTCCTTTGCTGAATTGCATTCAGCCACCTTTTGAAATATGTCATCAGACATTGTCTGGGCTAAGATGTTCATAGCCTTGGCATCAGCTACCTTCCATTTCTTGATGTCAGCATCTGTTCCTGATGGAGGTGGAACAACATTTGTACTTGAGTTCTCTAGAGGTCTTGGACATACTGTCAAAACAGAGTTAAAAATATCTTCGTCAATAGAATTCATGTACAGTCTGATCCTTGCTTTCCAAAGTGCAAACTTGGATAGATTGCACACTGTAGGTCTGGTGCTAGCATAATCTTTGTTTTGGGCCATGATTTGTGAAAACAAAATCTAATAATAAACTACAAAAGAAAACAGATCTAACTAGGGATCTTTGGGTTCAGGTGTTAGCCTGCGCAACCACCAAGGTGTGGTATGTTTAACCAACCTGGCTTTGATACCAATTGAAAGTGCTGCTAGATCTGATATACTCTAGAGGGGGGGGGGGTGAATAGAGTATATGGTGCTTAAAAACTTTTTACAACAATTGTTGTAATATGAGTGAGCAGGGAAGCAGTAATAAATCTAATCACAGAACTAAACTAATCAAAAACTAATCACAAAATAAACACAGAACAATCACAGCCAGAAACAAAAATAAAGACAAGCAAAACCAGATGACACAAGGAAATATAGTGGTTCCCCTAAACTTGGGTACATCCACTCTTCTACCACCCTAGGTAGGAATCCACTGCAGGATGAGTTGATCAGGTGTCCTGGGCACCAATGAGCTTTTGATAAGGTGCTCAAAAACCAAAGCAGATTTTTTGATCAGGTGTCTTGCCACCAATGAGCTTTTGACAAGGTGCTCAAAAACCAAGTTCAAACTTTTGAAGGGAGTTTGAGAAACCCTTTATAGAGATGGGGGTGAGAGAGTGATGGAAGTCTTCTCTTTCTCAGATTAGCTGAGAAGACTATGTGGATTGATGGTGTCAAAGCTCCCCCTGAGTCCTTGAGATCTTCAGGAAAAGAAGCTTTGCTGTAGGGTTATAGGCCTTCAAAAGTTGAGCTCCAGCAAAAGATGATTTCAGCAGCAACTGAAATGTTAGGTGTCTGGAGTCTTGAAATATGTTGGCCTTGAACACTTGAGACAGGAGAGATCTGAAGATTTTAGTAAATTTGATCTCCTTGGATGTGTGTTCTTGAGAATTCTTTGAGACAGAATATTTTTTGTTCTTGTTTTGAAGTGATGTCTGTCTTTGTATCTGTGTATCTCTGTAATCTGTGTGTGTGATTCAAAAAGAATTCTTGACTTTTATTCTCTGATACTGAATGGAAAAACATCCTCTGTTAAGAATAGCCGTTGGTCTGCATTAATGACATCCTTAATTGCAAAAATGTCTTCTGGAGGAAAGTCCATAGAATTATTCCTTGAAAATCCCTTGAAACTTGGTCCAGAAATAAATGAAAACGGCTAGAAAATCTTCTGAATTAATTGCAGAATAACTCCTTAACTGATTTGAATTTGAATCTAGAAACATCCTTGAAGTTATCTGAAAACGTCGAACTGAGCTCTGCTATTGTCGGACTGAGCTCAGCGATATGGATTTATACAGCAGCAGAACATCGTCGATCTGAGCTCAAAGATCGTCGAACTGAGCTCAGAGATAGAGATCCAAAGCTGAGTCAAGATCGTCGAGCTGAGCTCACCGATCGTCGAATGGAGTTCGACGATATTAAGAAGTTGAGCTCAGCGATCGTCGAATGGAGTTCGATGATATGAAGAAGTTGAGCTCAGCGATCGTCGAATGGAGTTCGACGATCTGTCGAAGTTGAGCTAGACGATCGTCGATCGGAGTTCGACGAATCGTCGTGCTGAGCTCGACGATACGACTTAGTATCAAACTGAAAAAGTCTAGGTCTTGAGGGCAGCTTCCAAACATAGACTTCTAACCCTTAGACTCAATTCTAATTGACCTTTTGAGCTATACAGGAGGTCAAACATTGGTTTCCTAGAGACATAGTGATCCTGACCCAAATTAGTAATAGGGTGTTCCAACAGAAGGCAAGCTCCGGCAGGTCACTTTACCCCCCTTGAGTTTTACTTGTGAAAATTTTGGCGATTTTTGGTTCCATATTGGTGAAAAATAGGCAGCTTGCAAGCGAGCTAGGGGGTGGTGAGCCCAGTGCAGCGAGTAGTCCACCCACGGATCGTCTAGGGTTGGCGATGTAACACCACCATCCATCACAGGGCATATAACAGAAGGTCCAGCTGGAACCCGACGCCATATACCACGGACAGTCGGAAGGGTTACATAAGAATCTTCAAACATTCCAATTAAGACTACTCGTCCTACACAGAGCATTCTAGCGGAAGCTTTTAAATAGTTGAAAGAACAAAAATCTTAAATCCATAATCATGAATGTCTACATCCACACAACAGGAATGAAACCCAAATACACTGAAAAAGGTACATGGCCTTACGACCTTACAATAGTTCACTTAATAAATAGTGTCTTACATACATCGGCTCGCAGGCCGGCCACACATGAGAAAATAAAAACAACTATTCTTTATGGCCTTCGAGGGCCAGCACGGCAACATGGGCCCCAGGCTGCTATTTTGCACTCGGCTCCGCAGCACCTGTAAGCAACATTCCACCACACGGTGGCAAACAGGCAACGGTCAGCTAAAGCCGACCAAATTATAACGACCCCGTCCCTCTCTTGGGACGGCGGTGCTCCTTCCATGCATATCATTAGCCCAGCTAAGCAATTATGTAAAAACATAATTCGCCACAGGTGTAGGCTCGCACGGCCAAACACCCCGTGCACTCAGGGCACATTAACGGTGAATCCTGACACTTCAGCGTCTTCACCACCATCCACAAGATGGCAACAACATGAGCATTTTAGCCTTCCTGACCCTGTCTAGTCTAAGGACCCCGACTATGCCAACGACCAGTCTCTTTTTCGGGTCTCTCGCACCGAACCATATAGCCCAGGTCTAATTCCACTTGCCCATTGCTCAACCGCGTAGTTCACCTTAAGACGTACGCACGGGCCAAGCTTCTCTCAGATCCTAACATTTTTCCAAACAATCACATAACCCAGTTATGTTCAAGGCCGGTTCCCAGACCGCCAAATTAGCAGAACAATAATTCCGCTCAGTTTTCCGGGTGCACCTTGGAGCTAACCTCCAAGGATCCCTGCTGCAATCTACCGCGTAGAAACCAGAAAACCCAAAGAACGGAGTCTTCTACTGCAAATCATAATAAATGCAACATCACCGATCCAGACCAACATATTCGGGTAGGCTTCACACACAATGCCTATGCCCGTACTTCGATTCCGGATTCTATATGAAAAGCAAGGGGGACTATTCCTGTCAACCCCAAGGAACACCATGCACTCACCGCACACTCGCGGGATCGGGATTCCCTATGCAGAAAGGAAGAGCTTCACATGCTCAAGTGGAGAATCGTTACCCTTGTAGTCCGCTTTGGCGCCATGGAAAAACTACACGGATGGAAATCTTCGCAACCAACTTTACTCCAAGGATCCACTCTTAGATCTCAAAACGGTGCTCTGATGCTCCGCCGGCGGCCGGAAAACTCCTCCTTCTTCCTCCTCTTTCCAACTCCTTAAGAGAGAGAGATCTGGAGAGAAATGAAGGATTAACTCCCCTATTCCCGGCCATAACAGAGCAGGAAACCATCTTGGCCGTTGGATCTTATTTAAAGAAAACGAACAGCTTAGATCCGCTCAAAAATCCCCAAACCTGGGCCGAACATGGCTTGGCACACGGCCGTGTCCCAGGCTGTGTGCCTCGATCCAGGCACGATCGTCGAACAAAGAGACTCACATGGGCTCAGACACGCCCGTGTCTCACTCAAAACGCCCATGTCGGGTTCCTCAACATGCCTATGACCAGGGGCGTGTCACACATAACCGCCACGCCAATCGACATGACCCTGTTGAACACGGGTAGGGACACGGTATGAACACGCCCGTGTCACCCCTGAAACGCCCGTGTCAAAAAATGTTCACAACCCGTGTTTCCTGCCGTGTCCTTCTCGGGATGAAAATGGCCAAAACACCAGCCAGACACGGCCTTGGACACGCCCGTGTCCTAGGCCGTGTACGCCTATACAGGCACCAAAAATCCCTTTTTACGCAACCAACTCAAATACAATTTTCGGGGCGTTATAAATCTCCCTCACTTAAGGAATTTCGTCCCGAAATTAAGTAAAGGTACATAAAACTACAAGTTACCTGAATGGAACAACTCGAGGTATTCCTCCAACATAGTTTGCTCTCGCTCCCAAGAAAGCTCCTCACGTCCGCAATTATCCCAATGGACTTTAACCATTCAGATATCCTTGTTGCGGAGTCGCTTGACTTCAACGTCTTCTATATGTACTGGCTTGACCTTTGTCGTCAACTCGTAATCAACTGGCACTTGATCAACCGCAACTATCTGCGAAAGCTCTTGCACTGCCTTACGCAACACTGATATATAGAACACATCATGTAGCCCACTCAACTCTACCGACAGGTTCAATCTATAGGCTGCTTCGCCAACATGCTCAGGGATCTCAAATGGTCCAAGGTATCTCGGACTCAGCTTCTTCGAGCGTCGAACCCGCGAGACACCCTTGAACGATTTAATTTTCAAGTACACCCAGTCGCCAACACTGAACTCCACGTTCCGATGTTTGGCGTTATAGTACTTTGACTGTCTGTCCTGAGCGATCTTCAACCGTTCCTGAATTGTCCGTATCACTGAAGTGGCACCTTCCACCGCTTGACATTTGTAAAGCTTCGACTCGCCTGTCTCCAACCAAGACATCGGTGTGCGACACATTCTTCTGTACAAGGCCTCGAAAGGCGCCATTCCGATACTCGCCTGAAAGCTGTTGTTATACACAAACTCCACCATGTATAGGTGATCTTCCCACTGCATTCCAAAATCTAGGACGCACATGCGAAGCATGTACTTCAACGTCCGGTTGACTCTCTCGGTTTGGCCATCCGTCTGCGGATGAAAGGCTGTGCTGAACTTTAGCTTAGTACCCAACAGTCTATGCATCAACCTCCAGTCATTCAACGTAAAGCGTCCATCTCGATCACTAACAATACTACGGGGCACACCATGCAACCGTACAATATTCTCCACATAGAGTTTGGCCAACCTTTCCACCGGATCTTCCTTCCTGATCGGGATGAAGTGCGACACCTTTTTCAACCTATCTACGACCACCCAGATGGCGTCGTTTCCCCTCTGCGACTTCGGCAAATCATGCACAAAATCCATAGATATGTCGTCAAATTTCCATTCCGAGATATATTGTGCTACATCCTTCTTCAATCCTGGCCACCAAAATAATTTCATGTCTCTATACATCTTCGTGCTTCCCGGGTGGATCGAGTACTGGGTATGATGAGCCTCGTACATCAACTCCTCTCGAAGATTATCCGCACTAGGAACGCATCGGCGACCGTCTTTCCTTAGCAACCCATCTTCAACAGCAAACTGGTAATTTCACCCATCCAATCATTCATCAAAGATCTGCTTCATGCTGTTATGCTGAATTAAAGCCCGCCGAACTCTATCAGCTAGATTACACTGCACTTCAGTTCAAAACAGTTTCGCCTCAGTACTAGACTGCTTGTCGACGCAAGATATCTCCAAAGCCTCCAACTCACGGACCAATCTCTCGTCGTGTACTGATAACCAGTTGGCCTGTGCAGGAACCTTACGACTCAACACATCTGCCACTACATTACCTTTCCCTGGCACATAATGTATCTTGAAGCTGTAGTCCCCTAGGAACTCCATCCACCTCCGTTGCATCATGTTCAGATCCTTTTGATCTAACATGTACTTCAAGCTCTAATGATCGGTGTATATATCGAGTTTCACACCGTATAGATAGTGCCTCCACAGCTTTAAAGCAAATATCACGGCCGCTAACTCCAAGTCATGGACCGGATAATTTCTCTCATGAGCCTTCAATTATCGTGAACCATAGGCTATCACTCTCCCATCCTATAGCAGAACACAGCCCAAACCACTACCCGAAGCATCACTATAGATTTTGAACCCTTTGGTTCCACTTGGGGAACATAAAATAGGCGCTGTGTTCAACCGCCTTTTCAACTCTTCAAAAGCCTATTCGCACTCTGAAGACCACACAAACTTCTGATTCTTCCTAGTCAATGTCATGAGTGGTAGCGCTATCCACGAGAAGTTCTCTACGAAACGCCTGTAGTAGCCAGCAAGCCCCAGAAAGCTCCGGACCTCCGCCACTGTAGTCAAAGCAGGCCACTCCCGTATCACCACTATCTTTGCCGGATCCACAGCTATCCCTTCTCCACTAACAACATGATCAAGGAATGCTATCGAGGATTACCAGAATTCACACTTGGAGAACTTAGCATACAACTGGTTTCTCCTCAACGTCTCCAACACCATGCGCAGGTGATTGTAGCGATCCTCTTCAAACAGCGAGTAAACCAGGATATTGTCGATAAATACTATCACAAAATGGTCCAGGTACTCTCTGAACGTCCTGTTCATCAGATCCATAAACACGGATGGCGCATTGGTCAAACCAAATGGCATGACCGTGAACTCGTAATGCCCAAACCGCGTACTGAATGCTGTCTTCGGGATGTCGCTATCCCTTATCCTCAATTGGTAGTAACCGGACTTCAGACCTAACTTCGAATATACCGTTGACCCAACTAGCTGATCAAATAGATCGTCAATTCTCAGGATCAGATACTTATTCTTTTCTGTAAGCTTGTTCAATTCTCGGTAGTCAATACAAAGTCGTAAGCTCCCATCTTTTTTCTTAACGAAGAGAACTGGTGCGCTCCAAGGCGACGAACTTGGACGCACATAACCTTGCTCCAACAACTCTTGAAGTTGCACCTTCAACTCCGCCATCTCTTTTGGCGCTATCTGATAGGGGGAGTGTGACACCGGTTTGGCACCCGGTACCAGCTCGATAGTTAAGTCTATCTCCCGCTGAGGAGGAGCTCCTGGGAGATCATCTGGAAACACATCAGGATACTCGGACACAACTAGGATACTGTCCAGATTAGGCCTAGGCGTTGAAGCCTGCACTAATGTGACAAACAGCTTTGCCCCAGACCGAACTGCCTTAACCACCTGAAGGGCCGACATGAAAATCTTCCCTGACTCCTTCATGCCTGCAAACGTAGTCTCCCGTTCAGAATTTAATCCCAACTTAACCTCCTTTCGGTTGCAATCAATGTAAGCTCGTTGCTCTGAAAGCTAGTCCATACCCAACATTACATCGAACTCTACTAACGGTAGAATCAACGCTCGCAAATCAAACTCCTGATCCCCAATCTGAACCTTGATTATACAGACCTTATTCTCGCGCATTGAGCACCCATTAGGCAGCAACACATCCACCTTGTCTTTTGCCATTGAGGGAGGGACCACGATGCGCATCACAAATCGTTCGGACACGAAGGAATGCGAAGCGCCCGTGTCAAACAAGGCTCTCGCCGGACAATCGAGAATCAATACAAATCCTAGCAACAACAGAAGTATGGTAACACATAAAAGAGGTAACAACTACAAAACTTAATCTGCTATAAATTAACTTATACATGTCACCACGTCAGCTTGCTTTATGGCCTCTTGCATACCAAGATTATAAACTCTAGGCTGGACTGGAGCATGATGGGACGCGATTGAGTCCACCGCCTTCCCTTTCTCCTGATAAGTTGTCCAGACTTCCTCTCGGACTTTGCACGTCCGCTCCAACACTCACGAACAAAATGCCCCGCCTTCCCACAGTCGTAGCAAGCTCCTAGGACTCGACTTGTGGTTGCCCCTGACACACCAGATGAAGGGGCTGAGTTCGAAGTCCTCTGCTTCTTATTCCATATGCGGAATCCTGACTTTGAACTAGGCACTTTGAACTCTGCCTTCTTTTCTCCTGAGTCCTTCTCTTGCACCCTCTTAGCAACCTTTTCCAAAGACAGGGGCGAGTTGACCAAGGCTAGGAAGCCCTGAGCCTTAAGTCCAGCAAGGAGTAACTGTAGGTCACCTCGAAGACCCTCATAAAATCGGTTGGTCTTCCTCTCCTCTTTCGTAAACATAGCCCCAGCATACCGACCCAACCGTGTAAACTCGTGGAGGTACTCGTCCACGCTTCTGGATCCTTGAGTCAACCCAAGATATTGGTTCTCCATCTCAAGCTTCTGAGCAGAGGGTAGATATCTGGCTAGGAACAATCTTGAGAATTCCTCCATAGGCACATCAGCAAGCTGCCTACCCACTAAGAGATGGAACTCCAACTCATCCCACCACAGCCTCGCTTCACTCGCCAAAAGAAAGGTCACTATGGTGGTCTTCTGCCACTCCTCAGTTAATGTGGCTGTCAAAACCCTCTTTATTGTAGATAGACAGTCCTCATCTTGAGCTGGCGTTCCAGTCCCGTCAAATACTGGGGGATGAAAGCCCATTACATGCTTGAGCTGCTTCTCCGTAGCTCTCCTCGGCTCTACCAGATCAACCGCTGCGTGCTCCACCACTCTCGGGTTTGCCGCCCTAACCGGTTCTTGCTCCATGATAGGAGGTACGTGGTGCATTTTCCCTGCAGGTTGGCCATTAATCATCGCAAACACGGCTTCAGCCACCATCCTTATGGTTTCTGTTGAAGGAGGTATAGTAGGCATGTCTCTCGGTGCACTACTTTCCGCCGATTGTGGACGCTCTGATTGACCAGCACCATTCCTAACTGCCTATAGAAGCAAAGACACGTGATTAGATGACAACCAAATTGCTAAAAGCAATCATTGGAACACTCAGATTCCACAAAACAAGTGTATTTTTTATTCTTAAGTGGACATTCATGGGTTCTTTTGATGTTATAACGATGACGCACACTTGTGCTCACCACCCTTTAAAAGAATTCGTCCACGAATTATTTTAATCCTGACCGTAATCAGAAGTCTGATACCAAATTGTAACACCCCCATCCGTCACAGGGCATATAACAGAAGGTCCAGCTGAAACCCGACGCCATATACCACGGACAGTTGGAAAGGTTACATAAGAATATTCAAACATTCCAATTAAGACTAGTCGTCCTATACAGAGCATTCTAGCGGAAGCTTTTAAATAGTTGAAAGAACCCAAATCTTAAATCCATAATCATGAATCTCCACATCCACACAACAGGAATGAAACCCAAATACACTGAAAAAGGTACATGGCCTTATGGCCTTACAATTGTTCACCGCTATTTTGCACTTGACTAAGTAGCACCTGCAAGCAACATTCCACCACACGGTGGCAAACATGCAACGGTCCGCTAAAGCCGACCAAATTATAATAACCCCGTCCCTTTCTCGGGACGGAGGTGCTCCTTCCCTGCATATTATTAGTCCAGCTAAAAAATTATGTAAAAACATACTTCGCCACAGGTGTAGGCTCGCACGGCCAAACACCCAGTGCACTCAGGGCACATTAACGGTGAATCCTGACACTTCAGCGTCTTCACCACCATCCCCAAGATGGCAACAACATGAGCATTTTAGCCTTCCTGACCCTGTCTAGTCTAAGGCTCCCAACTATGCCAACGACCAGTCCCTTTTTCGGGTCTCTCGCACTGAACCACATAGCCCAGGTCTAATTCCACTTGCCCGTTGCCCAACCGCGTAGTTCACCTCAATACGTACGCACGAGCCAAGCTTCTCTCGGATCCTAACATTTTTCCAAACAATCACATAACCCAGTTATGTTCAAGGCCGGTTCCTAGACCGACAAGTTAGCAGAACAACGATTCCGCTCAGTTTTCCGAGTGCGCCTTGGTGCTAACCTCCGAGGATCCCTGCTGTAATATACCGCGTAGAAACCCGAAAACCCAAAGAACAGAGTCTTATACGGCAAATCATAACAAATGCAACATCACCGATCCAGACCAACATATCCGGGTAGGCTTCACACACAATGCCTATGCCCGTACTTCGACTCCGTATTCTATATGCAATACAAGGGGGACTATTCCTGTCAACCCCAAGGAATACCACGCAATCACCGCACACTCGCGGGAGCGGGATTCCCTATGCAGAAAGGAAGAGCTTCACATGCTCAAGTGGAGAATCGTTGCCCTTGTAGTCCACTTTGGCGCCATGGAAAAACTACACAGATGGAAATCTTCGCAACGAACTTTCCTCCACGGATCCGCTCTCAGATCTCAAAATGGTGCTCTGATGCTCCGCCGGCAGACGGAAAACTCCTCCTTCTTCCTCCTCTTTCCAACTCCTTGAGAGGGAGAGCTTTGGAGAGAAATGAAGGATTAACTCCCCTATTTCCGGCCTTAACAGAGAATGAAACCATCTGGGCCGTTGGATCTTATTTAAAGAAAACGAACGGCTCAAATCTGATCAAAAATCCCCAAACCTGGGCTAAACACGGCTTTGCACACGGCCATGTCCCAGGCCGTGTGCCTAGATCCAGGCACGATCGTCGAACGCAGAGACTCACATGGGCTCAGACACGCCCGTGTCTCACTCAACATTCCCGTGTCGGGTTCCTCGACACGCCTATGACCAGGGGCGTGTCATACATAACCGCCACGCCAACCGACATGACACTGTTGAACACGGGTAGGGACACGGGTATGAACACACCCGTGTCACCCCTGACACGCCCGTGTCAAAAAATGTTCACAACCCGTGTTTCCTGCCATGTCCTTCTCGCGATGAAAATGGCCAAAACACCAGCCAGACACGGCCTTGGACACGCCCGTGTCCTAGGTCATGTACCCCTATACAGGCACCAAAAATCCCTTTTTACACGACCAACTCAAATACAATTTTCAGGGCGTTACAAATCTCCCCCCACCTAAGGAATTTCGTCCCGAAATTAAGTAAAGGTACACAAAACTACAAGTTACCTGAATGGAATAACTCGAGGTATTCCTCCAACATAGTTTGCTCTCGCTCCCAAGAAAGCTCCTCACGTCCGCAATTATCCCAATGGACCTTAACCATTCGGATATCCTTGTTGCGGAGTCGCTTGACTTCAATGTCTTCTATACGTACTATCTTGACCTTTGTCGTCAACTCGTAATCAACTGGCACTTGATCAACCGCAACTATCTGCGAAGGCTCTTGCACCGCCTTACGCAACACTGACACATGGAACACATCATGTAGCCCACTCAACTCTACCGACAGCTTCAATCTATAGGCTGCTTCGCCAACATGCTCCGGGATCTCAAATGGTCCAAGGTATCTCAGACTCAGCTTCTTTGAGCGTCGAACCCGCGAGACACCCTTGAACGGTTTGATTTTGAAGTACACCCAGTCGCCAACACTGAACTCCACATTGCGATGTTTGGCGTTATAGTACTTTGACTGTCTGTCCTGAGCGATCTTCAACCGTTCCTGAATTGTTCGTATCACTGAAGTGGCATCTTCCACCGCTTGACATTTGTCAAGCTTCGACTCGCCTGTCTCCCACCAAGACATCGGTGTGCGACACATTCTTCTGTACAAGGCCTCGAAAGTCGCCATTCTGATACTCGCCTGAAAGTTGTTGTTATACGCAAACTCCACCATGTACAGGTGATCTTCCCACTGCATTCCAAAATCTAGGACGCACATGCGAAACATGTACTCCAACGTCCGGTTGACTCTCTCGGTTTGGTCATCCGCCTACGGAAGAAAGGCTGTGCTGAACTTTAGCTTAGTACCCAACAAACTATGCATCAACCTCCAGTCATTCGACGTAAAGCATCCATCTCGATCACTAACAATACTGCTGGGCACACCATGCAACCGTACAATATTCTCCACATAGAGTTTAGCTAACATTTCCACCGGATCTTCCTTCCTGATCGGGATGAAGTGCGACACCTTTTTCAACCTATCTACGACCACCCAGATGACATCATTTCCTGTCTGCGACTTCGGTAAATCATGCACAAAATCCATAGATATGTCGTCAAATTTCCATTCCGAGATCGGCAAGGACTTTAGAAAACCTCCGGGCTTCTGGCACTCCGCCTTAACCAAAGCACAAGTTTGACACTTGGCCACATAGAGTGCTACATCCTTCTTCAATCCTGGTCACCAAAATAATTTCTTCATGTCTCTATACATCTTCGTGCTTCCCGGGTGGATCGAGTACTTGGTATGATGAGCCTCATACATCAACTGCTCCCGAAGATTATCCGCACTAGGAACGCATAGGCGACTGTCCTTCCTTAGCAACCCATCTTCAATAGCAAACTGTGAATTTGACCCATCCAATGATTCATCAAAGATCTGCTTCATGCTATTATCCTGAATTAAAGCCCGCTGAACTCTATCAGCTAGGTCACACTGCACTTCGGTCCAAAACAGTTTCTCCTCAGTACTAAACTGCTTGTCGATGCAAGATATCTCCAAAGCCTCCAACTCACGGACCAAACTCTCATCATGTACTGATAACCAGTTGTCCTGTGTAGGAACCTTACGACTCAACGCATCCGCCACTACATTACCTTTCACTGACACATAATGTATCTTGAAGGTGTAGTCCCCTAGGAACTCCATCCACCTCCACTGCCTCATGTTCAGATCCTTTTGATCTAACAAGTACTTCAAGCTCTTATGATCGGTGTATATATCGAATTTCACACCGTACAGATAGTGCCTCCACATCTTTAAAGCAAATATCACAGCCGCTAACTCCAAGTCATGGACCGGATAATTTCTCTCGTGAGCCTTCAATTGTCGTGAACCATAGGCCATCACTCTCTCATGCTGTAGCAGAACACATCCCAAACCACTGCCCGAAGCATCACTATAGATTTTGAACCCTTAGGTTCCACTTGGGGAACATGAAATAGGCGTTGTGGTCAACCGCATTTTCAACTCTTCAAAAGCATGTTCGCACTCCGAAGACCACACAAACTTCTGATTCTTCCTAGTCAATGTCATGAGTGGTAGCGCTATCCGCGAGAAGTTCTCTACGAAGTGCCTGTAGTAGCCAGCAAGCCCCAAAAAGCTCCGGACCTCCGCCACTGTAGTCAAAGCAGGCCACTCCCGTATCGCCACTATCTTCGCCGGATCCACAGCTATCCCTTCTCCACTAACAACATGATCAAGGAATGCTATCGAGGATAACCGGAATTCACACTTGGAGAACTTAGCATACAACTGGTTTCTCCTCAATGTCTCCAACACCATGCGCATGTGATTGTAGTGATCCTCTTCACACTGCGAGTACACCAGGATATCGTCGATAAATACTATCACAAAACGGTCCAGGTACTCTCTGAACGTCCTATTCATCAGATCCATAAACACGGATGTCGCATTGGTCCAACCAAACGGCATGAACGTGAACTCATAATGCCCAAACCGCGTACTGAATGCTGTCTTTGGGATATCGCTCTCCCTTATCCTCAATTGGTAGTAACCGGACTTCAGACCTAACTTCAAATATACCGTTGACCCAACCAACTGATCAAATAGATCGTCAATTCTCGTGATTGGATACTTATTCTTTTCTGTAAGCTTGTTCAATTCTCGATAGTCTATATAAAGCCGCAAGCTCCCATCTTTCTTCTTAACGAAAAGAACTGGTACGCTCCAAGGCGACGAACTTAGACGCACATAACCTTGCTCCAACAACTCTTGAAGTTGCACCTTCAACTCCGCCATCTCTTTTGGCGCTATATAATAGGGGGAGCGTGACACCGGTTTGGCACACGGTACCAGCTCGATAGTAAAGTCTATCTCCCGCTGAGGAGGAGCTCCTGGGAGATCATCTGGAAACACATCAGGATACTCGGACACAACTAGGATACTGTCCAGATTAGGCCTAGGCGTTGAAGCCTGCACTAATGTGACAAACAGCTCTGCCCCAGACCGAACTGCTTTAACCACCTGAAGGGTCGACATCAAAATCTTCCCTGACCCCTTCATGGCCGTAAACGTAGTCTACCGTTCAGAATTTAATCCCAACTTAACCTCCTTTCGGTTTCAATCAATGTAAGCTCGTTGCTCCGAAATCCAGTCCATACCAAAGATTACATTGAACTCTACTAACGGTAGAATCAACGCTCGCAAATCAAACTCCTGATCCCCAATCCGAACCTTGACTATACAGACCTTATCCGCGCGCATTGAGCAACCACTAGGCAGCAACACATCCAGCTTGTCTTTTGCCATTGAGGGAGGGACCCCGATGCGCGTCACAAATCGTTCGGACAAGAAGTAATGCGAAGCGCCCGTGTCAAACAAGGCTCTCGCCGGACAATCGAGAATCAATACAAATCCTAGCAACAACAGAAGTAAGGTAACACATAAAAGAGGTAACAACTACAAAAGTTAATCTTCTATAAATTAACTCATACCTGTCACCACGTCAGCTTACTTTATGGCCTCTTGCAGACCAAGATAATAAACTCTAGGCTGGACTAGAGTATGATGGGATACGGTTGACTCCACCGCCTTCCCTTTCTCCTGATAAGTCGCTCCAGACTTCCTCTCAGACTTTGCACGTCCGCTCCAACACTCACGAACAAAATGCCCCGTCTTCCCACAGTTGTAGCAAGCTCCTAGGACTCGACTTGTGGTTGCCCCTGATGCACCAGACGAAGGGGCTGAGTTCGAAGTCCTCTGCTTCTTGTTCCATCTGCGGAATCCTGACTTTGTACTAGGCACATTGAACTCTGTCTTCTTTTCTCTTGATTCCTTCTTCTCTTGCACCCTCTTAGCAACCTTTTCCAAAGACCGGGCCGAGTTGACCAAGGCTAGGAAGCCCTGAGCCTTAAGTCCAGCAAGGAGTAACTGTAGGTCACCTCGAAGACCCTCATAAAATCGGTTGGTCTTCCTCTCCTCTTCCGTAAACATAGCCCCAGCATACCAACCCAACCGTGTAAACTCGTGAAGGTACTCGTCCACGCTTCTGGATCCTTGAGTCAACCCAAGATATTGGTTCTCCATCTCAAGCTTCTGAGAAGAGGGTAGATATCTGGCTAGGAACAATCTTGAGAATTCCTCCATAGGCACATCAGTAAGCTGCCTACCCACTAAGAGATGGAACTCCAACTCATCCCACCACAGCCTCGCTTCACTCGCCAAAAGAAAGGTCGCTATGGTGGTCTTCTGCCACTCCTCAGTTAATGTGGCTGTCAAAACCCTCTTTATCGTAGAGAGCCAGTCCTCATCTTGAGCTGGCGTTCCAGTCCCGTCAAATACTGGGGGATGAAATCTCGTTACATGCTTGAGCTGCTTCTCCGTAGCTCTCCTCGGCTCTACCAGATCAACTACTGCGCGCTCCACCACTCTTGGCTCTGCCGCCCTAACCGGTTCTAGCTTCATGACAGGAGGTGCGTGGTGCATTTGTCCTGCAGGTTGGGCATTAATCATCGCAAACACAGCTTCAGCCACCATCCTTATGGTTTCTGATGAAGGAGGTATAGTAGGCAAGTCTCTCGGTGCACTACTTTCCGTCGATTGTGGACGCTCTGATTGACCAGCACCGCTCCTAGCTGCCTATAGAAGGAAAGACACGCGATTAGACGATAACCAAATTGCTAAAAGCAATCCTTGGAACACTCAGATTCCACAAAACAAGTGTATTTTTCATTCTTAAGTGGACATTCATGGGTTCTTTTGATGTTATAACGATGACGCACATATGTGCTCACCACCCCTTAAAAGAATCCGTCCACGAATTCCTTTAAGCCTGACCATAACCAGAAGTCTGATACCAAATTGTAACACCCACATCCGTCACAAGGCATATAACAGAAGGTCCAGCTGGAACCCGACGCCATATACCACAGACAGTCGGAAGGGTTACATAAGAATATTCAAACATTCCAATTAAGACTACTCGTCCTACACAGAGCATTCTAGCAGAAGCTTTTAAATAGTTGAAAGAACCCAAATCTTAAATCCATAATCATGAATGTACACATCCACACAACAGGAATGAAACCCAAATACACTGAAAAAGGTACATGGCCTTATGGCCTTACAATAGTTCACTGCTATTTTGCACTCAGCTCCGCAGCACCTCCAGGCAACATTCCACCGCACGGTGGCAAACAGGCAACGGTCAGCTAAAGCCAACCAAATTATAACGACCCTGTCCCTTTCTTGGGATGGCGGTGCTCCTTCCCTGCATATCATTAGCCCAGCTAAATAATTATGTAAAAACATACTTCGCCACAGGTGTAGGCTCGCACGGCCAAACACCCCGTGCACTCAGGGCACATTAACGATGAATCCTGACACTTCAGCGTCTTCACCACCATCCCCAAGATGGAAACAACATGAGCATTTAGCCTTCCTGACCCTGTCTAGTCTAAGGCTCCCGACTATGCCAACGGCCAGTCCGCTTTTTGGGTCTCATGCACCGAACCACATATCCCAGGTCCAATTCCACTTGCCCGTTGCTCAACCGCGTAGTTCACCTTAAGACGTATGCATGGGCCAAGCTTCTCTCCGATACTAACATTTTTCCAAACAATCACATAACCCAGTTATGTTCAAGGCCGCTTCCCAGACTGCCAAGTTAGCAGAACAATGATTCCGCTCAGTTTTCTGGGTGCGCCTTGGACCTAACCTCCAAGGATCCCTGCTGCAATCTACCACGTAGAAACCCGAAAACCCATAGCATGGAGTCTTCTCCGGCAAATTATAACAAATGCAACATCACCTATCTAAACCAACATGTCCGGATAGGCTTCACACACAATGCCTATGCCCGTACTTCGATTCCGGACTCTATATGCAATGCAAGGGGGACTATTCATGTCAACCACAAAGTAACACCACGCACTCACCGCACACTCACGAGAGCGGGATTCACTATGCAGAAAGGAAGAGTTTCACATGCTCAAGTGGAGAATCGTTACCCTTGTAGTCCGCTTTGGCGCCATGGAAAAACTACACGGATGGAAATCTTTGCAACGAACTTTCCTCCACGGATCCGCTCTCAGATCTCAAAATGGTACTCTGATGCTCCGCCGGCAGACGGAAAACTCTCCTTCTTCCTCCTCTTTCCAACTCCTTGAGAGGGAGAGCTTTGGAGAGAAATGAAGGATTAACTCCCCTATTTCCGGCCTTAACAGAGCATGAAACCATCTGGGCCGTTGGATCTTATTTAAAGAAAACGAACGGCTCAAATCTGCTCAAAAATCCCCAAACCTGGGCCGAACACGGCTTGGCACACGACCGTGTCCCAGGCCGTGTGCCTCAATCCAGGCACGATCGTTGAACACAGAGACTCACACAGGCTCAGACACACCCGTGTCTAACTCGACACGCCTGTGTCGGGTTCCTCGACACGCCCTTGACCATAGGCGTGTCACACATAACCGCCACGCCAACCGACATGACCCTGCTGAACACAGGTAGGGACACGGGTATGAACACGCCCGTGTCACCCCTGACACGCTCGTGCCAAAAAATGTTCATAACCTGTGTTTCCTGCCATGTCCTTCTCGAGATGAAAATGGCCAAAACACCAGCCAGACACGGCCTTGGACATGCCCGTGTCCTAGGCCGTGTACCCCTATACAGGCACCAAAAATCCCTTTTTACGCGACCAAATCAAATACAATTTTCGGGGCGTTACAGGCGAGCTCTCAAGGTCTACTCTCGGGAATGAGTCCTAACATCCATCCTAATGGTAAGATCTATCCTCGCAAGGTCGCCCGAGCAGGAAAGATCGCAAGCAAAATTGTCACAACAGGGAAGCCCAGAAAAAGATATAAAAAAGATAAAGGGGGTTAAAGACAAAATTCATATAAAAACTATCTTCAATTGTATAATGTTAATTACAAGGGGAGCTCGCCTAGGCGAGATTTCAAAAAAAGAAGAGAAAAGGAAATCAGCTTTTGCCCCCCGGCCGGACTTGCGATCTTCACCCCCTCCAGCGAACAGGTCATCCTGGAAGCCCTTCCCAAAGAGCAGGTGAGGCTATCCTCCTTCTCGCTAGGACGAATCGCCGGGAATATGCTCGGCATGTGGTCCCATGCCATGATCTCCTCACAGCCCTCCATCAGCATACACGCATCCTTCATCATTTGAAGGATGCATTCGGCGGACTCGATTGAAATGACCTGCGTCCTCTCAGTGATGTCAGCTTTGCCAAAGATCCTCGGGCTCTTGTACGGGAAGGTGGGCTCACTGTTGCCCCAGTGAAAGAAAATTTGTGCTTGGCGGCATACCTCACGATGGAGGCCCTTGTTCTCCTCCTTCAGTGCCTCGTTCTCCCCCTCCACCCCGGAAAGGCGGGTGCGCAGTTGGTTGTTCTCCTCTTCCAGCTCGGTAGTGCAAGCCCTCAACTCCTCATTGGCCTTGGCATCCTGAAGAAGAAAAAGGAAGCACGTTTATGAAGAGACGAAAAATTCTTAGTCAAAAGTGGAGGAAGCAGCCCGATGCCTACTAGTCCGCCGATGGCTTCAGCGAGTAATTTCTTGGCGATGCCAAGTTGCCTCGCCAGGTCGACGGTCTAGTCCTTGGAGACATCGCATGCCTGCTCGGCTTCATGGAGGTGGTTGTTTATTGGCCCGCGAACAGACTCTTACTGTGGTTGGTTCGGTGAGTCGATCGTCGCGGGCTTGCTAGATGAGGCAAGTGCACCTATCGTAAGTAGTACTCGATATTCGGGAGAATACCGAGGTCGTATTATTCCCGGGAATGGGTTGATTACCCATACTCCTCCGAAAAAACTATTATTTTACCGAAATAGAAGTTGAGGGTTTTAATTAAAATAGGATAAAACTAGATTTTAAGAAAATAGTCGATGAAGAGATAACTCCTGGTATCGAATTGCGTTAGGATTAAAAATAGATTTGAATAACTAGATATCTAAATTTTCAATTTAATTAAAGCGGAAACTTGGTCGTGGAGGTTCAAAATAATGAGCTCACCTATCTCTAGGAATATCGCTCACCTAGACATTAAGGCTATTCGACCGGGCTCTCGTCCGACGAAGGATTCCCCTTAATGCCCGCAGTACGCTAAGAACCCCGCTATTGGGTGGGGAACCCAATTCGGTAGAGTTAGCGCGCCTCCTCTCTCGAGGGTTAGTGCGGAACTCTATTTACCCAGGGGTGATCTGTCCATACGCACGGCCTCTCGGCTAGCTAGCGTATGGATAACGGAAATAGAGCCCACACATCGATATGTGGTTCTACGTGTCGTTAACCCGAAGTAAACCTTAAGTTTTTAATTAAATTGAAAAATTAGACATTTGGTTATTTAAAACATTTTAGATCCCAAAGCTCTTCGATACCGAGGGCTAAAAGCAATTAGCCACTCATCGGAATGGGGATAGCTTATATGTTTGGTTATGCGAGCATTTTAAACTATTCGCTGAAAGGTTATAAAGAAAATAAGAAGAAAAGTAAAATAACCTAACATTAGAAAAGTTATTACAAATAAACACACCCGCACTCATTCAAACATATAACAAGAGACAGAAATAAAACTAGTTTACACATAAGAGAAAATTGCATAATTGACTTTTGCAGGTCCCACTCAAACGAGTGGGGCGGGAAATAAAAGCTGAAAAGTGCATAATTGAAATTTGCAGGTCCCACTCAAACGAGTTGGGGCAGGAAATAAAAGCTGAAAATTGCAAGTCCTACTCAAATGAGTAGGAATGAAATGAAAGCGAGTCCTACTCAAACGAGTAGGAGAAAATAAATGCGATTACAGGGCTTTCTTAAATATTTACATCAAAATAAGGTCCGACCATTTAACTCCTAGTGAGTAGGCCGAAATCAAATCCAGCCATTTAACTCAAGTGAGTAGGCGGAAAAATAAAGAATGAAAATTACAAGTCCTACTCAAACGAGTAGGACTAAAAATACAGTCCAGCCATTTAACTCAAGTGAGTAGGCGAAAAAATAAAAATTACAAACACTTGCTTGAATAAAATCCAGCCATTTAACTCAAATGAGTAGGCGGAAAAATAAAAACAACACACGCACTCTACTTGAATAAAATCCAGCTAATTAACTCAAATGAGTAGGCGGAAAAAATAAAAACAACACACGCACTCTACTTGAAAGTAACTACTCACGCACTCTACTTGAATAAACACACACACACTTGCATAATTTAACTTAGGAGCTGAAAAATATCTCATACACGCACACACTCGTGCTAAAATAATTGAGAAAAACAAAATTATTGAACAATTAAAATGAATGTATTTCTACCGCTGGAATGTGGTAGAAATGCGTAAAAACACGAAATAAAAATTGTTTGAGCAAAAAGTTTTTAAATTAAAGTGAGAAAGGCAACTACCCGAAAAATTAAAACGTTTACATTTTTACCGTTAGATTTTGATAGAAATGCATAAAAAGTGAAAATGAAAATTGTTCGAGCGAAAATATTTTTTGTAATTACTTAAAATGAAAGTTGATGAGAAATAAAAATAACAATTTATACATTCTTATAGCATGATAAAATGGTTTAAAAAGTGGGAGTAAGCTAAAAAGAAGCATCGGTTTTATAATTAAAACAAAGTAAAAGCTAAGTTTAGAGGGATGAAAACCACCTTTTTAACGCTTTACAAGTTCATAAGAACGAATTTTAAAGCATGAAAATCCTAAGTCTAACCAATTTTTAAGAGTTTGAGAATGAAATCGGCCATAATAACGGCTATAAATTTTTTTATAATTGAAAGGAAAACAAGAACATTTTCGTTTTAAAACATAATTTTTGCTATTTTAAGCTCATACACACACACGCGCATTATGAAAATGAAAATGAAAGTATATAAGATTGATGAAAAGGAGGCCTTTAGAGAAAATTCAGAGCATATAAGGATGAGAAAAATATCTATTTTATTAATAAAAGAAGTTGATTACAGGAGCTTAAACAAACTAACTTAAAAGGGGGGGGGAATCCTTACATTGCACTAAAGCAGCTCCAACTGCAGCCCTTATACATCAAAATGGTTCGGATTTTTGGAACCCTGGACTCATACAGCAGCTGCCTTTTTATAGGCAAAAATTTTCAAGTTCACGCCCACCGACACGGGCGTGTCGGGGGGCGTGACAGCACTATTAAACAGCAGATTTCGGTGAAGCGACGGATTTGACGGCGATTAGACTTTGCGGCCGAAAACGGGGCGGTCACGCCCCCTATCACGGGCGTGATGGTGGGCGTGTCGTTCGGCGATTAAAGGCGTTGTTGACTTCGGGAGTTGCCGGCGGCGGTTTGTCGGGCTGACACGGGCGTGTCGAATCATTGAACAAGGGCGTGTCCCTGTTGTCTTCGACGAACGTTGAGCGCAAAACATCGACCTGGCTGGCATGGGGCGTGTTGTGCTGATACGAGCGTGGCGCACATCGGATACGGGTGTGTCCCTCTTGGGTCGACGAACGTCGAGTTGAAATCGTCGAGCGGAATGGACACGGGCTTGGTCACGCTCCGTGTCGGATTGACACTGGCATGTGGTCGGGCGTGTCAGGCTTTTCTCTTCAAAATTGGCTGCTTCACGGGATTTTGAGCTGTCACGCCCTGGTCACGGGCGTGACCAATATGTCACGGGCGTGACATGACATTTTTTTGCAGATTTTGATTTTTTCCTGAAAAAAAAAATAAAACAAGTTAGTATAATATTTACAAAAATAGGAGCATTTTATTGAATAAAAACAAGTAGAAATGACAAAAATAAATGAAAACGACTTAAGTAATGTACATAAAAATAGGTATATTTACAATTCATCAAATACGCCCATACTTAAGCTTTTGCTATTCTAGAGCAAAAGTTTGAGATGAACTTATAAGGAATAGAAAAAACTCTAAGTTTAGCTACCGCTTAATCAATTATAAGAGAGATCTAAATAAATAAACGGGGTGTAAGAGTTAAGTCCTAAATGTATGAAGATGATTTAAATAGCGCAAAAGTTTTGGCCAAAAGGCTTCTTGATATAATCAAATAGAAAGCAATAATTGTAATGGTTAGATTAATAAGAATAGTTTGGAATTATATGAACTTTTAGCCTATAGGAGTTTTACTGGAATTAATTCAATTTACAAATTATGCTCTCAAAAAGATTTTTGAATTAAATCTAGAATCGTGAAATTGGCTAAGGGGGTTGATGTTGGTTTATGAAGAGGGTTTTGATTTTTGAGGCGAGGTAATTTTTTCTCGAACCTCCATGTTTTTTTTGGGATTATTAGGAAAATGAAATCTTATTTTCCTAATATCGATTTTTTTTCAACTTCATAATAAATTTTAACCCAATGTATATGTGTAGGAGTAATGAATTTTATCCTCTTACTACATAACATATAATTTTTTTAATCTATTGGGTGCCTATGTTTACGGAACGAAATTTTATTCTCATTGACATAGGATCTTTTAAGGATAACAATTTTATTATGCCAAGTAGGTCATGATAAGGAAGGTGAGAAAAGAAAACTAGATTTTTTTATTAAAAAATAATTTTGAGAGCAACCTTAATAAATTGTAAGTTCTAATTTTTCAGACAGCTAAAAGTAAACATAATTGAATCCTATAATCGTTATTTTCTAACATAATACACGTGCTCCTATCAATGAAAAATTAGAAGTAGTGCCTAAAATGAGCTCGCTATTTTTAACAAAGCATAATGAATTCTTTAAAACTTAACCCCGAATATTTAAATTTTTCAATCAATAATTAACAAACGAATAACAAACAAAGAATTAATAAAATTCACATATAAATAAACTCAAATCAAAATTTTTGAATAGCAAGAAAATTAAGGATGGTATATTTGATTTATTTATTTCAAAATATTTAGAGTTTTTTCATCATTTTTTTGTGTTTTTTATTTATTATCTCTTTTTTTTATATTTTGGTTTTGTTTTACTCAAATTTTTTTTTGAATTTTTGTTTAGTTTTCCTTTTTTTTGAATTTTTTTTGAACTTATTATCTTTTTTAGATTTTTAAGGTTTTGCGGAAAGTGCGAGAAAAAAAAACGGTATTCACAAGAATGAGAGAGAAAAGAAAGGGGGAGAGAGAAGATTATTTTAAAAAATATTTACACAGATTTGTACAAAATGAAACAAATTTTTTTTTGAAATTTCGGTTTTCTAAGTTTTTTTTTAGTTTGTGTTTTATAATTTTTTTTTGAATTTTTTTGTTTTACAATTTTTTGGGATTTTTGGTTTAAAAAGACAGAAAAAAAAACATTTTAAAGACAAAAAAAAAAATTAGGCCTTATGTTTTTGGGATTTTGTTTTCATTTTCAATTTTTTTTTGTTATTTTTATAGTTTTTTTCCATATATTTTTTATGTTTAAAGTGCAGAAAATAGAAAGATAGTGAAGAAAATAGAAATACAATACAGAAAACTGAAATGCGAAAAAGAAAGCGAGAAAACAAATACCCCCATACTTACGTCTGACATTGTCCCCAATGTTGTAATGTAAGTATGCGGGACAAAACAGGTAAGATAATATATACAAAGAAAATAAAGAGAGGGGGGGGGTAGAAGCTTCCCTGATTGGAGGTGGGGAAGGCGCAGTTTAGGAACCCTGAGGATCGGTCCGTTTTGGATCGATCACCTCCTTTCCGCTACGGAGTGTTATAGCGTTGATATTTTCCCGCGGATTGGGCTCCGTGTTTGCCAGCAGTGCCCCGAGCGCGCGTTCGGACATCATTCGCGCTAGCTGTCCAACCTGGAGTTCTAAGTTTTTTAGCGATCCGGTGATGTTCCGGATATTTGACTCGTTGGAAGCTATATATTTAGAAAAATTATCCTCCATCGGGGATTGTTTTGGAAGAGGGGGAGGCGGCAGAAATCCGGGCGCGAAAGAATTGGGCGGGCACTGCACATTATTCGCATTGCTCCATGAGAAGTTGTGGTGTTTCCTCCAACCCGGATTATAGGTATTGCTATAAGGGTTGTTGTTGGGGTTGAAGGAAGGTCTCCCAGCATTTCCCATGTATTCTACGAATTCATTTGCTACGCCGGCATTAGGGGGAATCGCCCAAGGAGGAGTGGTGGACGCAGCAGACATCTCCGCCACCTGCTTCGTCAGCCTTTAAACTTGAAGGGCTAAGTGGGCAGTGGCATCCACTTCAAAGAGGCCGGCCGCCTGCTTGGGACGTCCCCGCGGGATGTTCCATTGGTAGGCGTTCATATCCATCTCTTCAATAAGAGCTTGGGCAGCCTCGGGGGTCTTATTATTCAAGGTACCCCAGGCAGCCGCGTCAATCATTTGACGCGTCTGATAGTTAAGCCCATTATAGAAGATTTGGACCTGCAACCACGCAGGCAGCACGTGGTGCGGACACTTGCGGAGGAATTCCTTAAAGCGCTCCCAAGTCTCAAAAAGAGACTCAGAATCATTCTACACGAACGAAGAAATGTCCGCCCGCAACTTTATAGTCTTGGCGGGCGGAAAGTACTTCGTTAAGAATCGTTGTTCCGCAAGGTCGGCCCAGGTGGTGATACATCCTCGTGGGAGGGAATTCAACCACGCCTTAGATTTGGATCGGAGGGGGAATGGAAAAAGGCGCAAATGAATGGTGTCATCAGTGATGCCATTGATCTTAAAAGTATCGCAAATCTCCAAAAAACTAGACAAATGAATGTTCATGTCCTCATCCGGCTGTCCGTCGAACTGCACGGCATTTTGGATCATTTGGATAACGCTCGATTTGATCTCAAAATTATTGTTCGCCACCGTCGGGCGAACAATAGTGGACCCAGTATCGTCCAAATTAGGCCGAGCGTAATATGACATTGTACGCTCAACGGCCGCATTCGGATTGGGGTCGGCCATAGCAATGGCAGAGGGTTCTCCGATGGATTCTTCGGGATCCAAAGAGGGATTTCGGCATTGAGACCGAATACGCGCAAGCGAGCGTTCAATCTCAGGATTGAAATCCAAATTTTCTTACTCCGAAGGTTGTCCGCGGGTCATACACCCTAAAATAAAAAGTAGAAAATTAACTTCTTTTTTGGATTTTGAAGAAAAGTTTTTAAGTTTTTTTTTTATTTTGTAGAAATAAAAGTAAAAGTAATAGAGTTCGGATTCGGAATAACAACTCAAAGAGAGATTCCCCAGCAACGGCGCAAAATACTTGATTGGCCCGCGAACAGACTCTTACTGTGGTTGGTTCTGTGAGTCGATCGTCGCGGGCTTGCTAGATGAGGCAAGTGCACCTATCGCAAGTAGTAATCGATATTCAGGAGAATACCGAGGTCGTATTATTCCCGAGAACGGGTTGATTACCCCTACTCCTCCGAAAACACTATTATTTTACCGAAATAGAAGTTGAGGGTTTTAATTAAAATAGGATAAAACTAGATTTTAAGAAAATAGTCGATGAAGAGATAACTCCCGGTATCGAATTGCGTTAGGATTAAAAATAGATTTGAATAACTAGAAATCTAAAGTTTCAATTTAATTAAAGCAGAAACTTGGTCGTGGAGGTTCAAAATAATGAGCTCACCTATCTCTAGGAATATCGCTCACCTAGACATTAAGGCTATTCTACCGGGCTCTCGTCCAACGAAGGATTCCCCTTAATGCCTGCAGTACGCTAAGAACCCCGTTATTAGGTGGGGAACCCAATCCGATAGAGTTAGAGTGCCTCCTCTCTCGAGGGTTAGTGCGGAACTCTATTTACCCAGGGGTGATCTGTCCATACGCACGACCTCTCGGCTAGCTAGCGTATAGATAACGGAAATAGAGCCCACACATCGATACGTGGTTCAACGCGTCGTTAACCCGGGGTAAACCTTAATTTTTTAATTAAATTGAAAAATTAGACATTTGGTTATTTAAAACATTTTAGATCCCAAAGCTCTTCGATACCGAGGGCTAAAAGCAATTAGCCACTCATCAGAATGGGGATAGCTTATATGTTTGGTTATGCGAGCGTTCTAAACTATTCGCTGAAATTTTATAAAGAAAATAAGAAGAAAAGTAAAATACCCTAACATTAGAAAAGTTATTACAAATAAACACACCCGCACTCATTCAAATATATAACAAGAGACAAAAATAAAACTAGTTTACACATAATAAAAAATTGCATAATTGACATTTGCAGGTCCCACTCAAACGAGTGGGTGCGGGAAATAAAAGCTGAAAAGTGCATAATTGAAATTTGCAGGTCCCACTCAAACGAGTTGGGGCAGGAAATAAAAGCTGAAAATTGCAAGTCCTACTCAAATGAGTAGGAATGAAATGAAAGCGAGTCCTACTCAAACGAGTAGGAGAAAATAAATGCGATTACAGGGCTTTCTTAAATATTTACATCAAAATAAGGTCCGACCATTTAACTTCTAGCGAGTAGGCGGAAAATCAAATCCAGCCATTTAACTCAAGTGAGTAGGCGGAAAAATAAAGAATGAAAATTACAAGTCCTACTCAAACGAGTAGGACTAAAAATACAGTCCAGCCATTTAACTCAAGTGAGTAGGCGGAAAAATAAAAATTACAAACACTTGCTTGAATAAAATCCAGCCATTTAACTCAAATGAGTAGGCGGAAAAATAAAAACAACACACGCACTCTACTTGAATAAAATCCAGCCAATTAACTCAAATGAGTAGGCGGAAAAAATAAAAACAACAAATGCACTCTACTTGAAAGTAACTACTCACGCACTCCACTTGAATAAACACACACACACACACTTGCATAATTTAACTTAGGAGCTGAAAAATATCTCATACACGCACACACTCGTGCTAAAATAATTGAGAAAAACAAAGTTATTGAACAATTAAAATGACTGTATTTCTACCGCTGGAATGTGGTAGAAATGCGTAAAAAGACGAAATAAAAATTGTTTGAGCAAAAAGTTTTTAAATTTAAGTGAGAAAGGCAAGTGCCCGAAAAATTAAAACGTTTACATTTTTACCATTAGATTTTGATAGAAATGCATAAAAAGTGAAAATAAAAATTGTTCGAGCGAAAATATTTTTTGTAATTACTTAAAATGAAAGTTGATGAGAAAAAAAATAGCAATTTATACATTCTTATAGCATGATAAAATGGTTTAAAAAGTGGGAGCAAGCTAAAAAGAAGCATCGGTTTTATAATTAAAACAAAGTAAAAGCTAAGTTAAGAGGGATGAAAACCACCCTTTTAACGCTTTACAAGTTCATAAGAACGAATTTTAAAGCATGAAAATCCTAAGTCTAACTAATTTTTAAGAGTTTGAGAATGAAATCGGCCATAATAACGGCTATAAATTTTGTTATAATTGAAAGGAAAATAAGAACATTTTCGTTTTAAAACATAATTTTTGCGATTTTAAGCTCATACACACACACGCATTATGAAAATGAAAATGAAAGTATATAAGATTGATGAAACGGAGGCCTTTAGAGAAAATTCAGAGCATATAAGGATGAGAAAAATATCTATTTTATTAATAAAAGAAGTTGATTACAGGAGCTTAAACAAAATAACTTAAAAGGGGGGGAGAATCCTTACATAACACTAAAGCAGCTCCAACGGCAACCCTTATACATCAAAATGGTTCGGATTTTTGGAACCCTGAACTCATACAGCAGCTGCCTTTTTATAGGCAAAAATTTTCAAGTACACGCCCTCCGACACGGGCGTGTCGGGGGGCGTGTCAGCACTATTAAACAGCAGATTTCGGTGAAGCGACGGATTTGACGGCGATTAGACTTTGCGGCCGAAAATGCGGCGGTCACGCCCCCGGTCACGGGCGTGACGGTGGGCATGTCGTTCGACGATTAAAGGCATTGTTGACTTCGGGAGTTGCCGGCGGCAGTTTGTCGGGCTGACACTGGCCTGTCGAATCATTGAACACTGGCGTGTCCTTGTTGTTTTCGACGAACGTTGAGCGCAAAATGTCGACCTTGCTGGCACGGGGCGTGTCGTGCTGACACGGGCGTGGCGCACATCGGACACGGGTGTGTCCCTCTTGGGTCGACGAACGTCGAGTTGAAATCGTCGAGCGGGATGGACACGAGCTTGGTCACGCCCCATGTCGGATTGACACGGGCGTATGGCCGGGCGTGTCAGGCTTTTCTCTTCAAAATTGGCTACTTCACGGGATTTTGAGCTGTCACGCCCTGGTCACGGGCGTGACCAATATGTCACGGGCGTGATATGGCATTTTTTTGCAGATTTTGATTTTTTCCTGAAAAATAAAATAAAACAAGTTAGTGTAATATTTACAAAAATATTAGCATTTTATTGAATAAAAACAAGTAGAAATGACAAAAATAAATGAAAATGACTTAAGTAATGTACATAAAAATAGGTATATTTACAATTCATCAGTTGCTAAGGTTGAAGCTACAGCGGATCATCATATGAGGAAGCTCCATAGCCCGCATATGGACCTTCATGGCCGAACTGCCGCAGGGCTATACCCTTGTAGGCCTCGGCATCCTCGTGGCCATAAAGGCCGAAGCCGAATTCATAGGCTTGTCCGATGGAGAGTTCACGGTCAGCCCAAGAAGGGTGAAGGGTGGAAATGGAGACTCGGTGGGCTTAGCTCGTCCCACTGGACCATGGGTTCGCCTGCCGAGTCTTTCCACCCTCTCCTGAAGCCAAAGAGGGAATGGTCCTTCAGCGTGGTTGGCTCACGGGCCGTCTTCTTTGTAGCAGGGGAGCAGAGGACTCGCCGCCCCCTGCCCCTTGCTCGTGTCTCCTTCAGCGGGCTCTCCGGTGACCCGTCCGGGATGGTCTCGGGCGAGCTCAAATATTTGGGTTTTTGTTGTTGTTGTTGATGTATTGCCCGGGGAACCACCAATGCTTTCTTCATTTTCTTTGTCGGTTATTGGCAATGGGGCGGGCTCAGCCCCGCGGGCTCAGGTCGCCTCTTGCTGGATGAGGGTTAGGAGGAACCCAGCTCGTCTCGGCAGGCCGCCGCCGTCGACCTCTCATGAGCTAGGGGGTCAGAGAATAATCCTGAGTCCGCAAATGGCGGGTTCGTGGGAAAAATCCATTCCCCTGCATAAAAATACTTAGAAAAATTCTATCATGATCCGGCGAGCTGAGCAATAGGAAAGAGAAGAATACCTTCGCCGGGAAGAATGGGGAGGAGCGAGTCGAGGCCCCTTTGCAGGAAGGCAACCTCGAAATCCTTATTTAGGAAAAACTTGTGGAGCTCGGTGTCATTGCCGAACTCGGCAGGGGGGGGGGGGGGGGGGGGGGGGGGTAGACGTCCTCGCCCTTTTGTTGGGGGAAGTAGGGGATGTTGCTGAGATAGGCCTTGATGAAGGCAATCTTGGTCATCTAGTTATGCTGTTTGTTCGTGATCTCACGAACTTTGATGAGGGAGCCCCCAAAGAAGGTTACGCCATCCGAGGTCGCCTTGTAGGAGAAGAGTTTCCTGAAGACGGTTAGGTTAAACTCTATTTGCTCCCGGTGGAGGAAGAACGCGAACGCCACCATCATGGCGATGGCATTCGAGTTGAGTTGCGCGTGCACCGCGCCATAATATTTCAATATCTGGCGGACTTCCAGCCAGAGAGGTAGGAGCAACCCCACCTCGAAATGGGAGATGGGGAAGGCGAGCTCGTCAGAGTAGAAAGTGTTGATGGCCTCCTGCTCCCTCGGTCGGCGCTCCTCGAAGCCAGGGCGACGTAGTTGGTGATGAATTCGGCGAGCTCCGCCTCGGTCGTGTTCCCCTCAAAGAAGCAATAGTCGGTGAAATGTTGGGAACATTTTGAGCGGCCGACGACATCCGGGTTTGTCTTACCCATGCTTGCGGGACGGTTATGAAAGAATTGGTTTCAAGATGTCCTAAACACCTAGAGGGGGGTGAATAGGTTCAATTCTTTTTCCTTAAGGCAAATAATATTTTTACTGTTAGAACACAAATTATTCAGCAATTAACACAGCACAGTTCACACTACAGATTAAACAACACAGCAACATAGAATACACATAGTTTTATAGTGGTTCCCCAAGTGATGGGTACATCCACATTCCCCCTTCGCCTATCTAGCAGTGTACTAAATTCGACCTAACTCCCTTCTTTCTTCTCAGATCCACAGATCTTACAACTCAGAACCTTGAAAGGTCCATACAGCTCAGACTTCAGCAAGTCCTACAACTCAGATCCTCCCAGAGAATCCTACCTCAGAGTGAGTCCACACTCATACAACTCGGGCAATTAAGCCCTTCCTCAGCCTCTTCCCCAAGACCTACAACTCAAGCACTCAAGCCCTACCTCAGCCTTTTCCCAATCCTACAACTCATAGAACTTAATCTCATACCTTAGGAACTCAGCCCTACCTCAGCCTTTATAAATTTAGGCTTACAACTCAGATGGATAACCCTCCTACACTCAGATCTGTAAAAGATCCTACAGAAAAATTGATAATAAAATGAGTAATTCCTTTACCCAAGTAGAGAGAGAATGGGTAGAAGGTTTCTTGGTCAGTTCTTGATAGATCTGACAACTTTAGAATCAACCTGTCTTAGCTTCTTCAAAGCTTCTTGAATCTGAACATAGTAAGGTTGATCTTCTTGATGTTGGAGATGATCTTCAATCCAGCTTCCTTCTTCTATTCAGAATTTAATCTGATTTCTTCTTGTAGACTAGTTCAGGATCTGCCCTTATTTATTTATGGATGAATACTTCTCTTATTCTTCTTAGTTCTTCATTCCTTCGATTTGATGATAGAACATGTCTTTATATAGACTCCATCCAAGGTTACCGACTGATCTGGTTCCTAACGGCCTTCTGACAGCTCTGACAGATGCAATAGCATTGTTAGTTATGATAGCTGTCAAGTCTCCAGAAATTTCATTGTACTTTGACTCAGCAGCAAAGTGTCGAGACAATACTTCAAATGTGTCGACAAAAACAGATCATGTGTCGATACAAATTTTGATGATGTTGACACAACTTTCACAATGTCGACACATCTTCTCTTTAACTTCTTGACACAGCTTCAGTGGAATGTGTCGACATAAGTCCTGTGTATTGACACAATAACTCCTTGTCTCGACAAAGTTGGTGCCAATAGAATTCTGGAGTGTGTCAACACAGTTGTTGTCGACAGAATTCTAGAATGTGTCAACACAAGACCTGTATGTCGACACAGTTGTTATCGACAGATTTTTTGTATGTCGACATAAGTCCTGTGTGTTTACACAATCTGGCTCCTGGTGTCGACACAGCTCTTCCCAAGTGTCGACACAGTTGTTGTCGATAGATTTTCTGTGTGTCGACACAAGTTCTATGTGTCGAAACAATCTGGCTCCTGGTGTCGACACAGCTCTTCCCAAGTGTCGACACATTTCCTCTCAGGTGTTGACACTTGTACTTAGAAACTTTTTCTGCATTTCCTTAACCTGCACATTTAAACTCAACACAACATCAAATACACCTTGATGAATATCATTGAGTTAGGCGAGGCTTCTCCAAATCTGGTACACATTTTCCAATGTACCCAACAATCTCCCCCTATTTGGAGAAGTCATAACCCTTAGTCAATGATATACATCACTTCATAATAAAACACAGAACATGATGTATAAGAACTTTATTTGACAGGGTAATACATAAACAAAACTAGCATATTATATCATCACAGAATATGATAAAATATAATGAACATGAATCAATGTTTTGTTGAACTACAAGAAGTTTTTTGATCAACAAATTACATAAATTTTCAAAAATAATATTACATATTTCTAAAATCTAGTCAATCTAATCTTAGAATTGATCAGGCTCCATGATAACAATGCCTTTGTCAGACTGAATCCTTTCTTGTACATTAGCTTCAGTGTCTTCAGCTGGCTTCTTTCCTTTAAGATCCTTTTTTCTTGAGCTCTTTAGCCTTGACCTTTTACCTTTCAAAATAATGATAAGGCTTTGGAAAGTACTTGCTTGGCTCCACAAAAGTAGCAGGTATCTTCCCAGCATTGATGTCTCTTTTAAACTGATAAATGGCATCTTGCCGTTTCGATACTTGCTCCATTCTTGTTCAGAGTACCACTTGCCCCTATCATGCATGTTGTCTTTAACTGCTTGCCAGGCAGTGAGAATAATGTTTCTGGAGGTGGGGCTCCATCTTTCAAAATCATGCTTTAATTCAGCCTGCTCTCTAAACCTTTTCTTAGAAAGTTGAGCTTCTTGCTCTCTTTTCAAAGCAGCTTCAGACATCTCAACCTTCTCAAAAATCACATTCTGAACATCCTGTGGAGGACTGTACATTTGTTGTACTGCAGATTGAATTCCTTCAAAATCAGCAGGTGGATAAATAATTTGAGCTACATCCTGCTGAACCCCTTCATTGGCTACAGGTTGAATGCCTAACTCAGCAGTATTGTCATCATCACGAAGGGGTGGATAGCCAAGAGTTGATCTGATAGCATTAGTTATCCATTTACCATGTTCAGAGCCTGCATTGACTAACACTCTCTCCCCCTTTATGACTTCTCGTTCAACATGGTCTCTTAGATCATCCTTTTGAAACCTTATCTGATTAGCTAGATAATTTATTCATTCTTTGTAGAATGATCTGAACTTTAGCAGCTGATCAAAAATTACCTATTCAGAGTCTTGAATAGCAGTGCTAATATCAGTCAAATTTGCTTTGAGTTGTTTATCAAACTCAGACTTTTCTTTAGCAATGTTTGCAGTGAAAGTAGTTGCTGTATTCTTAAGTTCTGTGACAATCATATTATGGGATTCTATTAGATTGTCATTCATTCTTATTTGATTTTCCAGAATACAGCCTTATTTCACTGCTATGTCATCTATCTGAGTTTTGGCTTCCACTTGTTGTTTGGCTAAATAAACTACAGCATTACCTCCCTTATGGAAGCAATCTATCATCTCCTTTTTATGCAAATTGACCTCAAGTCTGATGGATTTGATATCTTGGGCCAATGTAGATTGGAGTTCCTTATGACTTTCATCCACATACTTCTCAAGAGCTATTCTTTGCTCATCCATATTAACTTGCAATTCCACCAACAGTGAGGTGAAGTCAACTGCTGGAGCTGGTGGTTGGGAGACAGTCTGCAAGGCTTTCTTATAGCCTAAGCTCTTATTTTTGAAGACCATCCGTTTCCTCTTCTTGGCCCTGGAAACTTCTTCATTTTCAGAAAAATCAGATGAACTTGCTATGTCCACTGTGTCTTTTGAACTAGAGGGCAACTCCTTCTTAGTCCTTGGCTGCTCCCCCTCAGTCCTTGCACCTTGTATGTCAGGAAATAACTCTTCTAGAATGAAATCTTGCTGCATTTGAACATGAGGAATATCTTTCTCTTATATAGTAGATGGAGTGTCATCAAATGCAGAAGTGTCCTCCATTGTAGTGTCATATGCTGGAACACTTTCTTGGTTAGTCTATTCAACATCATGCATATGTACAGTCAGTGTAGTATTTTCTGAATTGAGAGCAGCTTGATTCATGTCCAGTAGTACCTCAAGTATAGATTGTGTAGCTACTTCACTGTCCAATGCAGCTATGTGGACAGGTGGCTGTTGCTCATGATCTCCCCCTGAGGGTAATGCCTCTTATTGAGCTGAAGCTGGAGAAAGCTCATTGGCTCCCCCTTGATGAGGCTCTTCCTGTACTTGATCCAGGTGGATGTTGCTTTCTGGAATCTGCTCCCCCTGCACCTGACCACCATCTACAGTCTCTAGAGCAGGTGATTTCCTAGCATTCTCTGGTCTTTCTTCATCAGAGCCGAAGAGCACTTCTTCTTCTGAATCACGGGAAGATTCAGTTGTCTTGTGGGTTGGTTTCTTCTTTTACTATATTTGTTTTATTTGTTTCTATGGAGTAGGAACATCCTTAGTCAGGACCCTTTCCCATCTGGATAGTATTCTCAAATCCAATTTTCTCATATGATTGATCTTAGATCCTGCAATCTGATTCATTACTTCAGGAATATTCTCAGCCAGATATAGGCTTAGTATCATTCCCAGATTTGGTTTCTTTAAACTTTCTTTGATCTTTTCAAAGATCACAGCAGACTAGTTGGTTTTGACCTTGAAGATGACTCTGGTAATAAGATTAAACATATAGGCAGATATCCTATCATGTCCTCCTGTTTTGCATAGAATTACTTTTCCTATAATTTCATAAAGAAATTTTCCTTGGGAGTTCATTCCATTTCTGTGCATAGAAGATCCAATCTTGGTCGTGGGATCCAGTCCACACCATTGGAGAGCTTCTCTGGTCATGGAAGATACGACTTCATCTTCTTCTTGAACCCTTGGCAGTTGTAGTGTCTTCCTCAAACTCTTCAGGGTGAGTTTGACCTTGGTTCCTTGAACGAATGACTTAATTTTCAAGCCCGTTGAATCCAGAGTTGCTGCTGTGTAGAATTCAAGAACCTCCTTCTTCCAAATCTTAGTAGGTTCTGAGACCAAGTATTCTAAGACATTCTCTATGATTAGGGTAATCACAGGTTTGATTTCTATAGATCCATTCGCAAACGCATCGCGAACTAGTTCATAGCCCTTGTTAATGTTTTCTTCCAACTTTGGCGCCATTCGGGATGAGAGAGAGAGAAGAAGAGAGATGAAGGTTTGTCGACACAAAGGATTAGTTCTTGAGAATGTTGAGAGCGTAGTCAACGGGGTTTTACTTCCACCTATTTATATGTTTCTAAACATAAAAGGTCAAAAGGCGGGTTGAAATAAACCTATTGTGTCGACACTGTGGGATTGTGTCGATACAGACTTCTAAAGTCTCGACAGAGAATTACTATTCTATGTGTCGACACAAATAATCTTAAGAGCTTACACTAATCACTGCGTGTTAACACAGACGACTGTATGTGTCGACACCAACATTTAAGTGTCAGGATAGCTATATGTCGACACCAAATTCTGAGTGTCGACACAATCCTCTGGATCTGTCGACAGAATTTTTCTTATGTGTCGACACCATCTACTAAGTGTCGACTCCTTTGACTTTAAGTGTCGACACACATTTACTTAGTCAAATTTGTCATTCTTAGTCTATGTTCAGCATGCCTAATTCAATTTTAAAATAATTGAATTTAGTTTCATCATGTGGTTTGGTTAATATGTCAGCAATTTGAAAATTTGTATTGACAAATTCTAAACTTATATCTTCCTTTTCAACATGATCTCTAAGAAAATGAAATCTTATTTCTATATGCTTAGTTTTGCTATGTGAAACAGGATTTCTAGCAATAGAAATGACACTAGTAGAATCACAAAGTAATGGAGTTCTACTTACCTGGATTCCATAATCTTCAAGTTGATGTTGAATCCATAATAGCTGAGCACAGCAGCTATCTGCAGCAATATATTCAGACTCAGCAGTGGAAATAGCCACAGTTGTCTGCTTTTTGCTTCTTCATGACACCAATCTTACTCCTAAAAACTGACATGTGCTAGTTGTACTTTTCCTATCTTCTTTGTATCCTGTAAAGTCTGCATCTGAATACCCAGTTAGTAGAAAATCTCTATTCTTAGGGTACCAAAGGCCAAGATTTGGTGTTCCCTTAAGATATCTCAAAATTATTTTCACTGTAGTATAATGAGATTCTTTTGGGCAGGCTTGATACCTAGCACAGACACATGTAGCATACATAATGTCTGGTCTACTAGCAGTTAAGTATAAAAGGGAGCCAATTATCCCTCTATACAAAGACTCATCTACAGGTTTCCCTGCATCATCTTTTCCTATAGGCATACTTGACCCCATTGGAGTTCTCATGGTGGAGGCTGAATCCATACCAAATTTCTTAATCAACCCATTGGTGAACTTAGACTGAGATATGAACAAGCCATCATCAGTCTGTCTAACTTGGATTCCCAAGAAGAAATTCAGCTCACCCATACTGCTCATCTCAAACTTCCCTTGCATAAGTTTGGCAAACTTTCTACAAAGGTTATTTTCTATTGATCCAAACATAATGTCATCAAAATATATCTGAACTATGTTCATCTTGCCTTTTGATTCCCTAAGGAATAGAGTTTTGTTTATTTTCCCCCTTGAGAATTTGTTCTCAATGAGGAATGTAGACATGGTTTCATACCAAGCCCTAGGGGCTTGTTTCAAACCATATAGTGCTTTCTTAAGCCTATAAACATAATTTGGATAGAGAGAATCTAAAAAACTTGAGAGCTGTTCAACATAGACTTCCTCTTTTAAGTCACAATTTAAAAATGCTGACTTGACATCCATCTGTAATACCTTGAACCCTTGGTATGCTGCATAGGCAAGGAATAGCCTTATTGCTTCCATTCTTGCCACTGGAGCATATGTCTGATCAAAGTCTATTCCCTCTTCCTGCCTGTAGCCTTTTGCTACCAGTCTTGCTTTGTTTTTGACTATGATGCCAATTTCATCTAACTTGTTCCTATAGATCCACTTAGTCCCTATGACATTGTGATTCTTTGGTTTAGGAACCAACTCCCATACTTTACATCTTCTGAATTGATTTAGCTCCTCCTGCCTTGCATTAATCTAGTTTGGGTCTTGTATGGCTTCTTCAAATTTCTTGGGTTCCACCTGGGATAGGAAACCTGAGCAAAGGACTGTGTTCAAGTTCTTCCTCCTTGTGTAAGACCCCCCTCCCGGATCCCGAAACACGGTACGAAGGGGGTCTTATGCCCAAAACAGCCGCCTTGTGGTAGCATTAGCATACGGGCTAACCTGTACCACAAGACGCCTATTCCGCCGGCTACAACCAATATCAATATAAACATGCCAACTCAACCATAATATAAGCAAGAAGAAGTCAAATGCACACTAAGTTTATATGTCCAAATCCATCAAATAAGAGAAGCTAAAACATGCTTCTACAATATCAGAGTACAACTATAAAATTGCCCAAACGGGCTACATCAAAATCTCACAACACTCACATCGATAAACGACGGTAGCGTCGGCGCCGTCACATCAGGCCCTGTCATCCTGGCCTGGCTTTCCTGCTGCAAAGTCTGCGGCTGCTCTACCTGCGGGGTGACCTCCTAAAAAGGAAGACGTAGCAACCGTTAGTCGAAAAGACTAAGTGGCTTCACATACGCTCCCCCGGCGACTCCTCGGCACTGGGCGGAGAAAGGAACAAGTGTACAAGTATAATACAAGTAGTAAAGTAGGTATAAGCAGGTGATAATAGTACATGAATAACAATATTATAAACTAATAGTTCTACTTTAATAACAATATTATAAACTAGCAGTTCTACTTGAGCAATTAGTAAATCAACAAGTACAAGTAACTACAACAGGAAAGTAACTTAACTTATAAGGATGCCCATACAAGCTTATAAGTTAAGGATCGGGTTACATAAAAGTAACTCATCGTATAAGAGTGCCCATACAAACTTATACGATGAGGGTCTTATTTGTGCAATGCTATGTAATGGTATGTATGCTATGCAATGACTCACCCATGATCACATACATGCAATTGCTATGTCGACGCAGACTATAATTCCCACTATTCGAGCAGGTAGCTAACTTCTCAGGCATCAGCCGTCGTGGCCAGGCGGTGACAGTAGAGCGGGTATCTCTACTACTACGCGGGTATCCACACTACTTCACCTAGGGCTCCGTATGCCTCAACACTAAGAACACAATAGTGGAGCCCATGCATACTATGGCCCAGCGGGGTCTCGGGTAGTTGTGTACCGAGAACAAAACCCGAACTGGCCTGGTGTGACCCGGAAGGGGCCTCGGAAGAAAGCACGATGACACAGCCCAACAGTTCACTTGGCATGGAAGGGGCCTTGGGATGTGAACACCGAGGATACAGCCCAACCGCCCAAAGTCTAACTGTCAACTCCCGTCGGTGTGACGATCGGCGAGCCCGTAGACCTGCCACATTATCCTTAACCCAAGATTACGACACCGCGTGTCGACTCACACTGCATGCAAATTCCACATCACCATGGTATGGAAGGGGCCTCGGAAGTAAGCACGAGTACACAGCCCAATCATCCATCTATACCTCATCTCAACTCGAACCCAACTAGTGACGGTCAACACCGCACTTATATCCATTCACAATACTACCCGTAGGGAGACTAAGCTCTAAGTATTGGACTACTACATTTCATTTTAACCATCATACATACTCATGGCCTTGGTTTATCATTCTATTTGTCATTCCAAATGGTTTCAACATATTACAAACATTATGCGCATTAATAATAATCTACCAATTTGTATCTAGTCATTTCATTCATCATATTATAAACATGGTGCGCATTTATAATATCATGCAATAAAGCTTGCTCCACAATTCAGTTTTATGAAATCTAATTAACAAGATTTATCAATCATAGCACTACGGTGGTCAGCATAAAATAGTTCATCAAAATCTAGAGTTGATTAGCAACATCAATTCCACCGAATTCAAATTCATATTATATAAACCCCGGAATTTAAGTGCAGAATAAATCTGGACAGCAATTTCGACCGAAGATTCTCGAAGGTACAAGAATTCGGTGAAGATGTGTAACTACTCGATGGAAAGGTCTTTCCATGGGATACAACTTTGATATTCAGCCCACAACCCAGATTTGAGTGTATCCTATTTGAAATCAGGCTTGAAGTCCGCTGCATACAGAACACAATTTCTGCATGCAGGATTTTTCGGACGACATGTTCATTCAGACTTTACTGTGGCTACATACTTCACATGAAGCCGTGCAACCACTCGTTGGAAAGGTATTGTCAAGGTCTTCAATGATCGTGTTTATTTGAAAGCCTAGATCTGGACACATCCTATATGAAAATGGCCAAGAATATCGTTGCGCGCAAAATATAGATTATGCACGTATCTTAAAGAGAAATGCACGACATCGATTCATCTTCTTCTTCAATTCGATCTTCCACAATCACTCCAGAAATTACTCCTCCCTTATTCACCCTTAAAGGCCATGATTCTTCACGAAACCATCCACCAATCATCACCTTGAAGAAAGGGGAGGTTGAAGAGATCTAAAATGTAGAACACATGTCCTAGCATGGCCATCCCTAGAAAACTCCTCTCCATCAAAACTCTCTTGAGTCGATATCTCTCCTAAGGAAATAACTAAAGATCTAGCACCAAGGGAGAGTGTAGGAAGCTCACCTCATTTCCGGCATTTCCACTATTTCCGGCCATGGATCGTGTAACTCTTCTCGGCGTCATCTTCTCCTTCACGACGACGGCGAATCTTCTCCTCTAGAACTAGATCCAGCAACTTCCTTCTCTCACAAGAGTTTCTCTCAGAAAATAGTGGATGAAGTGAGCACAAAAATGTCTAGGGTTTTTATTTCCCCTTTTATAGGAAAAGTGACACGGGTAGGGACACGACCGTGTCCTTACCCGTGTCCTACTTGGGCGAAACGACAATGGCAGTTTCCGTGTCGGTTTAATACTCAACACGGGCATGAACATGCTCGTGTCCCGACCCGTGTCCACATGACACGGTCGTGTTCCTCCTCTGACATACGGGTAGGGACACGCCTGTGTCTCTACCCGTGTCATACATTTCAATGATCTCGACACGTTCTGTCGAGTTAGACTTGTCTCACACACACACACACACACGGGTAGGCCCGTGTCTTGCATCATGGTGTCGACACCTCAACATCTGGGTGTCAACACACTATGTCGACACCTGGTTCTAGTGTGTCGACACAGCGAGTGTCGACACACGGTGTTGACACCTCAACCTGGGTGTCGACACCTCAACATGGGTGTCGACACACTGTGTCGACACCTTGACCCAGTGTGTCGACACAATGTGTGTCGACACACGGTGTCGGCACCAGTTTGTCGACACCTCAACATCAGAGTGTCGACACACTATGTCAAAACCTTAACTCCAGTGTGTCAACACCTCGACACCAAAGTGTTGACTAATAACTCGGGTGATACAAATCCTATCCACATGTGCTGCCCAGTTGTCAACACTCCCCCGAACACAAGTCAGCTCTCCTGACTCAAAAACACGTACGAGGGGCCTAGTGCGATTCGGGGCGACCACTCCTTCATGGCACGCACCTTGGTCGGATCCACCGCAAGTCCTGCTCCACTGATCACATGCCCCAAGGAAGCAACCTCTTTAAGCCAGAATTCGCACTTACTGAAGTTGGCAAACAAGGCATGCTCTTTTAATTTCTTCAATACCATGGTCAGGTTCTCAGCATGCTCCTCCTCCGTCTTTGAGTACACCAAGATGTCGTCGATGAAAACAATGATGAAGACATCCAAATAAGGTTCAAACACCATGTTCATCAGGCTCATGAAGGCCGAAGGGGAATTTGTGAGCCCAAAAGGCATTACGGTGAACTTGTACAGTCCATATCTTGAACTAAAGGCAGTTTTCTGGATGTGACCTTCTTCTCCTAAAGTCCTGCCTTCTTCTATTGCTTGGGATAGATTCCATTACGCCCTCTGTAGGTCTCTTACCACTACTCAAGTGATCTGCCTCCTATCTCTTCGCCATTTCAATAATCTCTGCCAAACTAGCGTCCGCTATAAACAAAAGGGCCTGCCTTAGGCAATCTCGCAGCCCTTTGTAGAAACGCTTGGCGTATCCTCTATCATCCAAGTCATATGAGTCTGCGAACCTTGCGAGATGCTGGAACTCTCGCTGGTATTCCGTAACCAATTTTGATCCTTGCTTCAGTAGTAGAAACCTCTGCTCGAGCTCATCTCGAGCCGATGTAGGAATGAATTGCTCCAAGAAGACACTCGAGAACTCACTCCAACTTATCTCAGTATACACTCGTCCTTGTAACGTGGAGCCCATGAGTGACTTCCACCACCTCTTAGCATGTAGATCCAAGACAGACACCGCCAACGATACAGCCATGTTGGCCGGGCAACAGATCCCTGCCAATAGCTCTTGCACCGTGTCAAGCCATTCCTCCGTGCGTACGGCCGACTCCATCTCGAGGTAGGCGGGAGGGGAGAGAGCCTGAAAGGTGCTCAGCCAGTTAGAGCCCGGAGCCTATTGTTAAACCGGAGGCTACTGTGCCCTAAAGGCATCCAGGATTGTTGAAACTAAGTGGGTATGGAAGGGGCAGGAGTGCCCCCCATCGGCTCAGCGTGTACTGGAATCTACACGTAAAACACAAATGTATGGTCAGGTTGGTCAATCTTAAGGTCAAAGTTGGACAAACTTACTGTGAATTACATATGGGCACGCCATTGCTTCTGCTAAGTCAGTTTGTCCGCAAACTGACTAATCGAACGGGGGTGGTACCAATGTTAAATGACTTCTTTGGTTGAGGATTGTGGCAAACTGATACCATTTGTAAGACTCCCCCCTCCCGGATCCCGAAACACGACATGAAGGGGGCATTATGCCCGGAACAGCCGCCTTGCGGTAGCATTAGCACACGGGCTAACCTGTACCACAAGACGCCTACTCCGTCGGCTACAACCAATATCAATATAAATATGCCAACCCAACCATAATATAAGCAAGAAGAAGTCAAATCCACACTAAGTATATATGTCCTAATGCATCAAATAAGAGAAGCTAAAACATGCTTCTACAATATCAGAGTACAACTATAAAATTGCCCAAACGGGTTATATCAAAATCTCACAACACTCACATCCGTAACCGACGGTAGAGACGACACAGTCACATCAGGCCCTGTCATCCTGGCCTAGCTGTCCTGCTATAAAGTCTGCGGTTGCTCTACCTGCGGGGTGACCTCCTAGAAAGAAAGACGTAGCAACCTTAGTTGAAAAGACTAAGTGGCTTCACATCCGCTCCCCTGACGACTCCTCAGCACCGAGCGGAAAAGTAACAAGGGTACATGTATAATACAAGTAGTAAAGCAGATACAAGCAGGTGGTAATAGTACATGAATAACAATATTATAAACTAGCAGTTCTACTTGAATAACAATATTATAAACTAGCAGTTCTACTTGAGCAATTAGTAAATCAACAAGTACAAGTAACTAAAGCAGGAAAGTAACTTAACTTATAAGGATACCCATACAAGCTTATAAGTTAAGGATCGGGTTACATAAAAGTAACTCATCGCATAAGAGTGCCCATACAAACTTATACGATGAGGGTCTTATTTATGCAATGCTATGTAATGGTATGTATGTTATGCAATGACTCACCCATGATCACACACATGCAATTGCTATATCGACACAGGCTATAGTTTGTACTATTCGAGCAGGTAGCTAACCTCTTAGGCATCAGCCGTCGTGGCCAGGCGGTGACAGTAGAGCGGGCATCTCTACAATTAGGCGGGTGATGACTACTTTTAGTCATCGTTTTTGGGGGAGTTTAGTATGCAAAATGCCTAAGTTTATTTATATTTTATGCTTGTTATATTTTTATTTCATGTTTTAATGTTTTTTTTGTAATATATTAATTCCTAGTTCAATTATGTATTTTATGCTTTTTTTATGTTTAATTTTATGTTCTATGTCTAGTTGTGTTTCGTTATGAAAAATAACTATTATTATGTTATTATGGTTAGTTTTATTTTTAATAACTTATATTATGTTATGTTATAAAATATATCTAACATTTTGTTTATTTGTTTTATTTGTAGGTTCAAGGCCTTTGATGCAGTCCAAGTGCAGCCCACCATGGCAAGCCGAGCTCACCAACATGAAGCAGCCCGAGCTACTCTCCAAGCCCAAACCCGAGCAGCCCATGCAGCCCACAAACAATATTTCCGCCCACATTATGAAGCCCATGCATGGACGGCCCCCTCTTTTCCCCCCTTCATTATTCTACATTCACCCCCTCTCTATTTTATATTTTCCACTTTCATTTCCATAAATTACATGCAATGAAACACTCCTCTCCTCTCTCTTCTTTATTCCTCATGCATCTCCCCACTCACCCCCTCTCTCTCTCATATTTATTTCTCATTCTCCCCTCTTTCCCCTTCTCTCATTCTCATGTAAACCCATCCATCCCCCCTCTTTTATTTATTTTGTTCTTTTTTATTTTCCTAAATGAAAATGCATGCATGTAGCCTCCCCTCTCTCCCCCATTAATAACATGCATGCATGAACCTCCCTCTCTCCCCATTAATGACATTCATGCACCTCTTCATACATGCATGGCTGGCCACATCCTTCTCCCCCTTCATATCCACTTCTCTCTAGAACCTTTCCCCTCATCTATAAAAGGAGTCCTTGCCTCAAGCTTTGGAGGAGTGGGATTTTGGAGAGCAAGTGAGATAGTTAGTTCAAGAGAGAGTTCTTTTATGTTTCATACTTGTTGTTGATAAGTTCTTTTCTATTTAGTGTAATCTTTTTTGGTAGCATAATCTTGTCCCTTTTATGTTTTTGTACTCCTCTTTCTATTATCAATGAAAAATTATTTTCTTCATCTTATTTTTGTTTCTTTTTCAACCATGCGTAGCTAATTTTCCGTTATCGTTCGATCATGAGGATCCATGAAATGAGATGAGATTTTCTTTTACTTCTTAGTTTTATTTTTGTCAAATTTATTCTCGATTCTTCTTTGATTTATCTCGTATCGAATCCATATTTCCGGTATACGGTAGTAGGAAATTTGATCTCATTTCATAGTAGTCGAGTGACTCATTGATTTGAAAGATCACTCAAAGAAGGAAGGAGTTGATCGCAACCCTAGAGATAGGATGACGTAAATCCTACGGATTGGAGTCAAATCCAATTGTCTGGGTCACTTCGGTAATGCGACTTTAGGCCATTTTGACTTGTAAAGAGATTTCGGTCAAAACGTCTATAAGTTAGGGGATTTAATGCTCTAGCGAGATTACTTCCTAATATCAAATCCATCACGGTCGAGGTTAATTTGCAAATTTAAATCTATATTTTTCCTTTTAGTCTCATTCCATGGTGAATCATTGATCGAATGCTAGCTTTTTATTATAAGTTTTCGTTTCAAAAAATTATCTTTAGTTTTAATTTAAAGATTCTCAAAGTCCCAACAATCTTTCGGTAGGATAATAGTAGAAGCGTGAGTAGCAGTACTTGATATCCCCGAGTTTAAATACGACCTTGGTCCTACAATTCGATAGGTACACTTGCCGTTTCGTGTTGATAGCAATCAACACACCAAGTTTTTGGCGTCGTTGCTGGGGAGGCTTTTTCGTCAATATTAAGAAAACGCTTTCGCTATTACTTCTGCAAAAATCAAAAAATTAAATTTTCTCTTTCTTTTTGATAACAGTTTTTTTTATGGAATCGTCTTCTTTTGGTGCTTTTTGTAATTTTTATGGGTCGCCCGACCACTTTTATTCTGAATGTCTTTCGGGAACCCATCCCTCTTTTGATTTCAATTTTTCTGGAGCAGGTCAAAGTGGGCAATTTGACCCTTACTCCAATTTTTATCCTACTTGGGAGCTGGGGAACCCGTATTATTATTCGCATGATTTTGCCCTGCAAAGCGTTCTGCCTCTAAATTTTAATTCAATTGATAATGGGTATTTTGAATAGCAAACTTCTCTTTATAATATTAATTTGCATTTCAAGACCATTATCGATTATTTTTCTCGTGAGGCCGCTTCGTTTTCTTCGTCTTCTTCTCCGTCTCCTCCAATTTCATCGTGTAATGAGTCACCGGATATCCCAGCTTGTCTTTTTCCTCTCGAGGAGGATAACTATTCGGATATTCCGGATTGTTTCCTTCCTCTTTTGGATGACACCCCTATGGATACTCCAGCGTGTTTCTTACCTTTTGAGGATGACGAGATGTTTCATCATTCTTTTTCTTTTTCTGAAGACGTTTGTGATTCCATTTCGCTTCAAATTTCAACTGTTCCAAATTTTTCTATTTTTCGCGAATCTTCTTCTTCTATTTTAGATAATTCTTCTTTCGTTCTTTCTACCCCTCCTTCTCCCGAAATTTCACAAGTCCCTCCTTCTCCTTGTGAAATTTCCGTCGATGAAATTTCTTTTTCTACTTCTTTTATTCCTCTTTCTATTTCTTCTTCTTTTTCTTCTTCTTCTTTTGACGACCCCTTCTTTCCCATTTTACATCCGGCGGAGTTCTTCTACAACTCCGTCCGTTCATTTTCGGGCGTCATTCCATTGGAGATTCCACCCCATGACGGTGTGATTCTTCAATTTTTCTCTTTTTTGATGTACTCTCCTAAGCGTATGCTTAGGGAGTTAGCTCTTCACTTTAGTTTTTTTTTCCATTTAGCTAACCAATAACGTCGGGCTCACACGACGTTAAACAAGAGCGCACTTGGGAGGCACCCCTTGCTTATCCTTTTTGTTATGTCTTTTTCTTTTTGTTTGCTAATTGTGTTTTGCAGGAATAATACCTCCGGCGGTTCGTTTGGCTCCATCATTTTTTTTCCTCTTCCTTAGGCCTGAGCCGGTGTCCAGCTCAAGCATGGGGTAGCAACATCTGTATTCGGCCTTACAAATCCGGGGAAGTCGTTTTCTTTTTAAGTATTTACTTTATTGCATCCCCCCCCCATTTTCTTCTTCCTTTTTCTCTCTTCTTTTTATTTTTCATTGAGGACAATGCAAAGTTTAAGCATGGGGGAGGGCTTCACTCTTTTTCGTTTTCTTTTCTTTTTAATTTCTCTTTTTCCAAAAAAACTAAAACAAAAATCTCTTTTCTTTTAAGTTTTTCAAGAAAATGTTTGTTTTTAAGTACTTTAGCTTTATCAAAAATCCAAAAAAAACCCAAAAAAGCAAAACCTAAAAAAATCAAAAATTCCAAAAAATCAGATTCCAAAATTTTAAACAAAATGTATAAATCTTAGAAAAATCCAAAAATATAATAAACCCCTTGCTTAGTCTTTTTGTTGTTTTCAGAAATTTTGTTTGAGTTTATTTATAAGCATTTTTACTATTTTTGATTTGCTAATCTTTTGTTTCATCATATTTAGTTAAATCTAATATTTAGTGATTTAGCTTTGAGAATTATCTTATGTTTTTAATTTCCTTAGAGTAATTTATTTAGCACTTTTTTCTCTTTTATTTTAAATAGTTTTAATTTTGTAGTAATTTTGCTTAACAATTTTGGATTCTAATTATTATTACCTCATGCTTTTAGATTCTTAGGAAATCTCAATCTACTAGTAGTTGCTCTCTAGTATTTTAGTTTATTTTCTAAATTTTTGTTTAACTCTTTCCTTTTTCTTTTTATTGTTAGATCATATGTCATGGGAATAAGGAGATGTTAGTTCCTTATCCTCTGGTAAACATATGCAACCCAGATGAAGAGAGGAATTAAAAGCTCATATATGTCATGGGAAGTGATAGGATGTTAGTCTATCATTTTATGTTATTACATATATATTTTATTTAAAAGTGCATATATGTCGTGGGAAGTGATAGGATGTTAGTCTATCATTTTCTGTTATTACATATATATTTTATTTAAAAACTTTTGATGATCACCTCCAATCAAAGACCTCTTCATGTTGATTTCCTCCCCAAACCTCTTAGCCAATATTATTGTCTTAGATTTTAAATTAAAATATTGGGAGAGCATAAGTCGTAGGTTGCATTTTTCCTTAAGTTTCTTTTAAGTTATGGTTTTTATAATTTTAATCTAACCCTGTTTGCAATTTACTCAATTTTGAGTGCTAGTTAATTTATTAGAGAATTTTTGGCTAAATATTTCTCTCTTTTCACTTTAATTCCATAATTTAGTACTTAATTCGTAAATCTCTAAATTTTATTTTTGGCTTGACTTTGGTGTAAATAAATTTTTAGTTTAATTGAAAACTTTATAAATATCTTATAAATATTCTCATACTTTTCTCTAGAATAGCAAAAGCCTAATCATGGGGGTATTTGATGACTACTTTTAGTCATCGTTTTTGGGGGAGTTTGGTATGCAAAATGCCTAAGTTTATTTATATTTTATGCTTGTTATGTTTTTATTTCATGTTTTCATGTTTTTTATAATATATTAATTCCTAGTTCAATTATGTGTTTTATGCTTTTTTATGTTTAATTTTATGTTCTATGTCTAGTTGTGTTTCATTATGAAAAATAACTATTATTATGTTATTATGGTTAGTTTTATTTTTAATAACTTATATTCTGTTATGTTATAAAATATATCTAACATTTTCTTTATTTTTTTATTTGTACGTTCAAGGCCTTTGATGCAGTCCAAGTGCAGCCCGCCATGGCAAGCCGAGCTCACCAACATGAAGCAGCCCGAGCTACTCTCCAAGCCCAAACCCGAGCAGCCCATGCAGCCCACAAACAATATTTCGGCCCCTATTATGAAGCCCATGCATGGCCGACCTCCTCTTTTCCCCCCTTCATTAATCTACATTCACCCTCCCTCTCTATTTTATATTTTCCACTTTCATTTCCATAAATTGCATGCAATGAAACACTCCTCTCCTCTCTCTTCTTTATTCCCCATGCATCTCCCCACTCACACCCTCTCTTTCTTATTTATTTCTCATTCACCCCTCTTTCCCCTTCTCTCATTCTCATTTAAACCCATCCATCCCCCTCTTTTATTTATTCTGTTCATTTTTTATTTTCCTAAATGAAAATACATGCATGTAACCTCCCTCTCTCCCCCATTAACGACATTCATGCACCTCTTCATACATGCATGGCCGGCCACATCCTTCTCCCCGTTCATATCCACTTCTCTCTAGAACCTTCCCCCTCATGTATAAAAGGAGCCCTTGCCTCAAGCTTTGGAGGAGTGGGATTTTGGAGAGCAAGGGAGATAGTTAGTTCAAGCGAGAGTTTTTTTATGTTTCTTACTTGTTGTTGTTAAGTTCTTTTCTATTAGTGTAACCATTTTCTATTTAGTGTAATATTTTTTTGGTAGCATAATCTTGTCCCTTTTATGTTTTTGTACTCCTCTTTTTATTATGAATGAAAAATTATTTTCTTCATCTTATTTTTGTTTCCTTTTCAACCATGTATAGCTAATTTTCTGTTAGCGTTCGATCATGAGGATCCATGAAATGAGATGAGATTCCCTTTTACTTCTTAGTTTTATTTTTGTCAAATTTATTCTTGATTCTTCTTTGATTTATCTCGTGTCGACTCCGTATTTCCGGTATACGGTAGTAGGCAATTTGATCTCATTTCATAGTAGTCGAGAGACTCGTTGATTTGAAAGATCATTCAAAGAAAGAAGGAGTTGATCGTAACCCTAGAGGTAGGATGACGTAAATCCTCCGGATTGGAGTCAAATCCAATAGTGTGGGTCACATCGATAATGCGACTTAAAGAGGAATGCACTGCATCGGTTCATCTTCCTCTTCAAGTCGATCTTTCACAATCACTCCAGAAATTCCTCCTCCCTTATTCACCCTCAAAGGCCATGATTCTTCATAAAACAATCCACCCATCATCACCTACAAGAAAGGGGAGGTTGAAGACATCTAAAACGTAGAACACATGTCCTAGAATGGCAATCCCTAGAAAACTCCTTCTCTCCATCAAAACTCTCTTGAGTCGATATCTCTCCTAACAAAATAACTAAAGATCTATCACCAAGGGAGAGGGTAGGAAGCTCACCTCATTTCCGGCGTTTCCACTATTTTCGACCATTGATCGTGTAACTCTTCTCGGTGGCATCTTCTCCTTCACGACGACGGTGGATCTTCTCCTCTAGAACTAGATCCAGCAACTTCATTCTCTCACAAGAGTTTCTCTCAGAAAATAGGGGATGAAGTGAGCATGAAAACAGCTAGGGTTTTCATTTCCCCTTTTATATGAAAAGTGACACAGGGAGGGACACGCCCGTGTCCTTACCCGTGTCCTGCTTGGGCGAAATGGCAACGACAGTTTCCGTGTCGGTTAAATACTCGACACGGGTAGGGACACGCCCGTGTCCCGACTCGTGTCCACATGACACGACCGTGTTCCTCCTGGATACATCTAGACGAAATTAACTCAACACAATGACACACGGGTAGGGACACGCATGTGTCTCTACCCGTGTCATACATTTCATCAATCTCGGCACGTTCTGTCGAGTTAGACTTGTCTCACACACACACACACGGGTAGGCCCGTATCTTGCATCATGGTGTCGACACCAGAGTGTCGACACCTCAACCTCTGGGTGTCGACACACTGTGTCGATACCTAGTTCTAGTGTGTCGACACAGCGAGTGTCGACACGCGATGTCGACACCAGTGTGTCGACACCTCAACCTGGGTGTCGACACCTTGACCCAGTGTATCGACACACTGTGTGTTGACACACGGTGTCGACACCAGTGTGTCGACACCTCAACATCAGAGTGTCGACACACTGTGTCGACACATTGACTCCAGTGTGTCAAAACCTCGACACTAAAGTGTTGACCAATGACTCGAGTGATACAAATCCTATCCACACTTGCTGCCCAGTTGTCAACACTCCCCCGAACCCAAGTCAGCTCTCCTGACTCAAAAACACGTACGAGGGGCCTAGTGTGATTTGAGATGTTACATGAAAGAATTAGTGTCCAACCACCTAGAGGGGGGGTGAATAGGTGTAATTCTCTTTATCTTTAAGGCAGAATATTTGTACTGTTATTTAATCAGAATCTGCAAATTCTACAGTGAACACAGCACAGCATTCACATAAATATTTAATCACAGAGTACACACAGTTTTTATAGTGGTTCCCCAAGGTCTGTGTACATCCACTTTCCCCCTTTGCCTATCTAGCAGTGTGCTAGATTCGGCCTAACTTCTTCTCTTCACCTCAGATCCGCAGATCTTACAGCTCAGAACTCAATCAAGGTTCCTACAACTCAGAGTGTGTCCATAACCCTACAGCTCAGGCACACTGGTGGCGACGACGGCCCCCAAGTTGATGATGGCCCCCAAGTTGATGACGGCCCCCAAGTTGTTGATGACGACACGCTAATGGAAGACCCTCCTTCGTCTCCAACAAAGGACTCGCGTCGCCGTGGTGTTTGTATGGAGCGGCGCTACAATTTTTGCCCTCGACGCAAGACAAATAACTAGTTGAACTTCTCTTATTATTAGCTTAAGAGCATTCGTATTTTAGTATGGTATTTTATTTGGAATATGTTATTTTGGGCTGTATGTAGCCATTGAGTGTTTTATTTTTATTTTTATTTTGGGCTACATATAGCCAAGACTTGGTGTTAAGCCTATATATAGGCATGTATGGTTTGTTTAACTTGAGTTGAATGAGAAGAAACCCTAAATTTCCTGTCTTGCTAATCCTCCTCTCTCTCTCTACCTCTCTTAGCCGTTCCCTCCACTCTCTCTCTCTCTCTAAAACTTTCAGCCAGCCCTCTCCTTCATTCCCCTCTTCCAAGCCGCCTCCTCCTCTCATCATCTTCAACCCGACCACCACCTTCCCTAGCTGGTCGGCCTCCTACCTCCTCCACCCGAGCAACCACCTTTGAAGAGAACCCGACCACCTATCTCCCCTCCCGAGCACCCCCTTTGAAGATAACCCAGCCGCCCCTCTTCTCGTGAAGTTTTATCTGAAAGGGGCCTCCTTCTACGGTGAGGAATCGGGACTTTGGTGTGAAGCGGCCAAGGCGGACGATCTATCTCTCCAACCGGCGCGACTCCGGCGGAACCATGGAAGTGCGACCCTTCAAAGGTAGTCGGAATCATCTATTCGGACTTGGGTAATGATCCTCTCCACTCACGTGTGATTCCCTCTTGATATTCTAGTGGTCGGAAATAATTTTTTTGTCGGATTTGAATCGTTAGATTTTTCGTGGTTTTCCTTTTGATTTTGCATCAATCTTAATCGCGAAATTTCCGAAAGGGTGTGGCGAGCCCCGCATTTTTGTTGGGAGAGATCTACCATTTTTCGATCGCATTTTGGGTAGATCTCTTTTGGTACAACCTTCGCTCGGTCGGACCCAATATTGGTCCTTTTAGCTGGGAGAACGTCGGCCTATAGCCGTTCGTTTGACCATCCCGCGGAGTAGCTACCGTACATTGGTGAACTGTGATAAATCGTTTGCGAGTGCGCCGCGGTTAATGCTAGTGTGAGTGTGATTGTGGAATTAGAGTGGCGTCCGCTTTATTCCCGTAACCCATATTGTGTCCACGGTAGAAGCCTCCATCAATTTTGGTATCAAAGCGAGGTTCTTGTCAATTTTTTAATTGGCACCCTCCCCTCTTTTTTCGCACGTTAACCTGCACTTGTGTTTGCGCGTTAGTTGTCACAAAAAAATCTCAAAAAAAATTTATTTTTGGTCTGCCAATAGCGGCTTAGATTTCTTATTTTTCAGCCAAAAAAATCAAAATAAATTTTTTAACATTCCTCTTTTTATTTCCTGTAAGAAAATCAAAAAAAAATTATTTTCCTTTAGTCATTAAGCGGGATTAATTCCTTCTTTGGTCGGTCTGAGTCTGTTGTCTTCCTTTTTGCATGCGCACTAGGCTCGGTACGGAATATCCTCCATCGTCGTCTAATATGGATGATGACTGGGGTGAAGTTCGTGCCCTCACTGAGATTGAGGAGCTCCGTCAGGACTTTACGGAGCAGTTGACGGCTATTAGGGAGGCACTTCACGGACTGGGGTTACCACAAGGGGCACCCCGTAATCAACCCGCTCACCCACGGGTGGGAGAACATCACAATCCTTACCCCCACCCTCCTAATGAGCACGCCCCTCGAGCACCGTACGAGTTTGATCTTACTTGGGCTGTCCGAGTTAAGCCACCATCCTACGATGGGTTAGGAGATCCCCAAGTCTTCCAGGACTGGATCATGGAAATCGAATGTTATTTCGAGTGGTATACTCTGAACGACGCGGATAAAGTGCGAGTAGCGAGGATGAAGTTGCTAGGACGCGCTAAAATATTTTGGCTGAATGAGGAGCGGCGTTTGAGGGTCGAGAACGGAGCGTTGCCCATAGGCTGGGATGCAATGAAGGCTAGGCTGACAGAACAGTACGTCCCTACTTACCATCGAACACAGATGTTCGATGATTTAGCTACCCTTAAGCAAGGGACTAGGTCGGTGTCTGAGTATATGAGTTTGCTGAAGGACATGATGGTTAGGTGTGACGTGAAAGAGATGCCCGAGGTCACCCTCTCCAGGTTCTGCAAGGGACTAAACCCCGACATCCAAGGAAAGCTTCTGCGTTATGGTCACACTGACTTGCACACCACTTTCAACGCTGCCTTAGATATTGAGCAACACAATGCGCTTAAAGGCAAGTCTCGCTCGTTCCAAAAGGGCAAGTCCATTTTAGGACCGCCTCCCACCGCCACCTATAAGGCTAAAGGAAAGTATCAGTCCCCCGATTCGACCTCCATAGTCGTAACGGCTATGAATTATCGAAACCCCTCTGGTGAGAGAGTCCCGGTGGGTCGGGTCAACAGAACGAATGTCACCTGTTATGCTTGCGGGATCCAAGGGCACTATGCTAATGATTGTCCTACTACACCCAGACCATTAGCCCTGTTAGATTCCACCGGTGGGACAAACGACATTACTTACGAGGCGGGAGAAGTGAGCGAGTCAAACGGAGTGCCTAGTGATATGGAGGATGACTCCCATATGATGGTTATGAGGTGTATTCTGGCGACCCCTCGAGCGTTAGACGATTGGAATAGGATGAACATTTTCACGTTGAATTTTAAGAGTGGTGACAAATGGTGTAGGTTGATCATTGATAGCGGTAGTTGCATGAACGTAATTTCTGACACCGCGGTGAGACGAATGTCTCTTGATGCCGAGCCGCACCCTCACCCTTATAAGGTGGCATGGGTAGACAAGTTGTCCCTCCCTGTGTCGAAGCGATGCTTGGTACCCCTTACCATCAAAGCTTATTCTGAGCAGATTTGGTGTGACGTCATCCCTATGGATGCTTGTCACGTCTTGTTGGGTCGCCCTTGGTTGTATGATCATGACGTCACCCACTTTGGTCGGGCCAAGACTTACGAGTTTAAATTTAATGGCAGAACCATTCTCTTAAAACCCACCCCGCCAAAGGATCCATCGGCCCCCTCCAAAGATACGGTCATCCCGGTCGAGAAGAAGACGTTGAGTCTGATAGGAAGGAAAGAATGGAAGCGTACTACCTTTTTAGATGGTGTCCTCTATGCATTAGTGTGTCTGCAAGTTAAGGAAGATGCGGCAACTTTTGAGAACTTGCCGCCGGCGTTGAGAAAACTCTTAGAAGAGTTTGTGGACGTGTACTCGGACGAGCTACCGGCTGAGTTAACCCCGTTACGGGATGTCAAACATGCCATTGATTTCATTCCGGGCTCCTCATTGCCCAACCTCCCACATTATCGGCTAAACTCCTCCGCACACTTAGAGTTGCAAACCCAGATCTCGGATTTATTGCAAAAGGGTTTTATCCGCCACAGCAATAGCCCGTATGCCTTCCCTGCCTTACTTGCCCCCAAGAAGGACGGCTCTTGGAGGATGTGTGTGGATAGTAGAGCCATTAATAAAATCTCTATTAAGTATCGCTTTCCCATCCCTCGCTTGGATGATTTATTGGACATGTGAGTCGGTGCCACGATTTTCTCGAAATTGGATCTTAGGAGTGGCTACCATCAGATCCGAATTAGGGAGGGTGACGAGTGGAAAACCGCCTTTAAGTCTAAGGAAGGGCTCTACGAGTGGTTAGTTATGCCGTTTGGGCTTTCCAATGCGCCGAGCACGTTTTCGAGGATGATGACCCACGTCTTCCAACCCTATATGGGAAAGTTCATCGTGGTATATTTTGATGACATTTTGGTTTTTAGCACCTCCACGATTGATCACGAGTCACATTTAAAAACCATCCTTACCACGCTGAGATCGGAAAAATTATTCGTGAACATTAAGAAGTGCACCTTCCATGTGACATCAGTTGAGTTCCTCGGTTATATTGTGAGCTCGAAGGGGATCCATGTAGAACCCAAGAAGGTACAAGCCATTAGAGATTGGCCCGAGCCCACCAACATTCAGGATGTTCGGAGTTTTCACGGGCTCGCTACATTTTATCGGCGATTTATTAAGGATTTTAGCAGTATTATGGCCCCCATTACCGAGTGCATGAAAAAAGGTGAATTTACATGGACGAACTCGGCCGCTACGACATTCCAATTAATTAAATCGCGCATGTCGGAAGCCCCCCTTTTGCGACTATCGGATTCTACCAAGGTTTTCGAGTTGTCATGTGATGCGTCTGGAGTAGGAATTGGTGGAGTGTCGAGTCAGGAAGGCCACCCTGTGGGGTATTTCAGTGAGAAACTAACAGGTCCGAAATTAAATTATTCCAATTATGATCGGGAGTTTTACGCGGTCATTCGATGCCTCCAACATTGGCGGCATTATTTACTTCCTAAGGAGTTTGTCATCCTATCCGATCATGAAGCGCTACAGTTTCTTAATCTCAAACTAAGGTTAGTCCTAGACATGCCAAATGGGTCTCCTATCTTCAGGAGTACACTTTCATTATCAAACACCTTAAGGGGACTCTCAACCGCGTAGCCGACGCCCTTAGTCGTGTTTCGTTCTTTCTCTCCATGCTAGAAGTTAAGGTGATTGGCTTTGATAGGATTAAGGACGAGTACGACCACTTCCCCGATTTTAAGGATATCTACTTCGCCACTCAAGACGACTCGCCCACAACCATTACTTCTTTTTACATTCGGGACGGCTATTTATTTAACCATTCGAAGCTCTGCATCCCCTGTTCCTCCCTACGACACTTCATCGTGTGGGAATTGCATGGCGGAGGGTTAGGTGGACACTTTGGCCGTGACAAGACGATCACGTTAGTTGAAGATAAGTTCTATTGGCCCGGTCTTAAGGCCATGGTTAGTAAGATCGTGGGAAGTTGCCGAGAGTGCCAATTGGCTAAGGGGAACAATACTAATGCGGGGTTTTATACCCCTATTTCGATTCCATCTATTCCCTGGGAGGACGTTAGGATGGACTTCATTCTCGGCCTCCCAATCACATTTCTCCGTCACGACTCTATCTTAGTTGTTGTAGATCATTTCTCTAAAATGGCTTATTTTATCGCGTGCAATAAAACCAACGATGTGTCTCACGTTGCACAATTATATTTTAAAGAGGTGGTTGTCCATCGAGGAGTTCCAAAGTCTATAGTTACCGATAGGGATGTGAAGTTTACTAGTTATTTTTGGAAGACCCTGTGGAGGATTATGGGCACCAAACTTCTATTCTCTTCCGCGTACCACCGCAGACGGATGGGCAAACAGAAGTTGTGAACAGAAGTTTAGGTAGTTTGCTTCGATGCCTTGTGGGAGACCACAAGGGTACATGGGACCTTATCCTCCCTCATGCTCAGTTAGCATATAATAATTCCAAAAATAGGTCCACGAGTTTGTCCCCGAATGAGATCTTGCACGGTTATAAAGCTCTCGTGCCACTTGACTTGCTTTCGTTACCGCCATCTTTTAAGTCAAGTCAATTTGCACAGGACTTTGCCTCTCACATCCATGATCTTCACAAACACTTAAATGAAATGCTTACCACTCAATACGCGTCTTATCAAGTTCATGCCAACGCACATAAGAGAGTGTCTCCCTTGAAAGTGGGCGATTTATTCATGGTACGTCTCATCCCTGAACGATTGCCTACGGGCACCTTAAAAAAGTTAGCGGATCGGCGAGCGGGACCTTTTCGGATTTTAAAACGGTTAGGAGATAATGCATTTCTTTTGGAATTGCCTACTGAATGGGGTATTTCCCCTGTTTTTAATGTTTCGGATTTAACGCCATATATACACACTATTCGGGAATGACTATTGATCGCTCAAGATCGACCAGCAAAATACTACAACGCCAAGCACCGGAACGTGGGTTCGAGATAGATGATTGGGTATACTTGAAGATCAAGCTCTTCAAAGGCGTATCCAGGATTCGACGTCTGAAAAAGTTGAGTCCAAGATATTTGGGTCCGTTTGAATTGGTCGAGCGAGTCGGGGAAGCTGCATATCGGCTAGCTCTGTTTGCAGACTTGAGTGGATTGCATGATGTGTTTCACATCTCGGTGCTGTGGAAGGCCGTGAAAGATCCAGCTCAGGTGATCAGGGATGATCAAGTACCGGTGGAGTATGGGGTAACGACAAAGGTTAGGCCCATTCATATCGAGGATCGAGCCGAGAAACAATTACATAACAAAACGGTCGGGATGGTTAAAGTCCGGTGGGACAATTGCGGTCGTGAGGAGCTTACATGGGAGCGAGAGCAGACCATGGGAGCTGAGTTTCCCGAACTTTTTGTGTAACAGTTATGCAGTGTGTATCAACTTGTATTGAAATGATTGTGGAATGAAAATCCTTCAATTTTAGTTCCTTGGTGCAAATTTCGGGGACAAAATTTTTGTAAGGACGGGAGGGTTGTAACACCCCAAAATCCAGAAATTGGAAAAACTTGGATGACACGGCCTGGGACACGGGCGTGTCCCAGGGCGTGTCCTTCCTGGGTGAACAGTCGACGAGGGGTCGACAAAATTTGGTCGACGGACATCGAGTGCTTAGGACACGGCCTGTGGCACGGGCGTGTCACAGGGCGTGTCAGCGCAGTCGACGAACTCAGCCCGACGAATTTGAGCTGGGGCGTATCTAGTGCCGTGAATTGGGCACACGTCCTAAGACACGGGAGTGTCACAGACCGTGTGAGTCTCAGGTGATTTTGAAGTTGTGCAGCCTGATAAACATGGCCACAGACACGGGCATGTCTGAAGACGTGTCAAGTGACACGGCCCATGACATGGGCGTGTCACATTGGCATGTCACTGGATTGGATAAGTCAGTTGAGCACCACTTGAGGCACACGGCCTGGGACACGGGCGTGGCATAGGCCGTGTCAGTCAAAAATTATGATTTTGAGGGAAATCATGGTCGTCCGCTCCTTCAGTTGGGATCCAATGGCTGAGCTACCTCCCTGCTTTCTTAAGGTTGTGGATGAGAAGGGAAATCTCATTTTGCATTTGGCTTTTTCTTTCTACATTCCTAGGGAGAGAAAGGGAGAGGAAGAAGGAGGAGGAGGAAAGGGGCTGGTCACCGGTGCTGCTGTGGTATTCCGACAAGAGATCCGAGGCTGGCGTTGCGGAGGAAACGTTGTTGCGGTCCTTCCTAGCTAGTTAGGAGCTCATGGCACCGAAGCGGTCTTCGAGGGTAATGACCTTTTTTCCTAGCCATGTGAAGGCTTCCTTTTTGGTATATGCATATGATTCCCCCCACCAGAGGGTGGCTTGTTGTGGGAGTCTTTCGGTAGATTCATGGAATCCCCTCTTGTTTGGCATATAGATCCGGAATTTGAGTACAGAATAGGCATGCTGTGTGAAGCCCATCTGGACAGGTTGGTCTGGATTGGTGATGTTGCATACGAACCGGAGAAGACTCCATGATAAATGTGTAGTTTAGGAGTCGACGGGTTGGACATGTGAAGGAAGTAGCAGGAAGTACTGGAGTGGTAGTTGAGGAAAATACCCGTATAATGCTTGTGCTGCTTGTGTTATTGGGTTTTACCTGTGAAGAGAGTAGCAGGAAGCACTGGACTGGACGTCCAGGAAATAACCATTTGATGCTTGATGTTCTTGGGTGGTACCTGTGAAGAGAGTAACAGGAAGTACTGGCATGGTGAGCCTGGAAAGACCCTTGACATTGCGGATTCATACTTGCGAAGAGAGTAGCAGGAAGTACCGGTGCACCCAGGAAAGATCCGCTAATGATGTGTGAGATGAGTGGGTGTAATGGTAAGTACTGGTGCACCCAGGAAAACAACCAGGCTTGAATGTCAGAATAGGATCGGTGAGACCAACCAGCGCCTTTGATTTAGCGGCGAGTACATTGTGCTCGGTGATGGAAAGGCGATTTGAGCAACGGGGGGTGGAGGATCCGACCTGAGCTATGTTCGTCCGACGTGAGACCTGAAAGTGTGTCTGTTGGAGCTCATAGCAAGAGTCTTAGGCATGCACGTCGTGATATAATGGGGGGCTAAGGGCCAATCCCGGTTCACTAAGACTACAAAACTCCGGCTGCACGCCATGGAGTAAATGCTCAAGTGAGTTGTCGTTGGGTTGCGACCCTGATACGGTGGTGGGCAACTGGTTCGCCGGTACAACAATAATGTACCCTGAGTGCACGGACCGTCGAGCCGGGTGGCTGACGGTTGTGATGGCATATGTGCGTGAAAGCACATTATATGACATATATATACATGCTTGTGATATGTTATGCCTGTAGGGAGGAATATCGCTGCCCCGAGAAAGGGGTAGGGTCATTATAATTTGGTCAGCTGAATGCTGACCGTTGTCTTTGTTTGCCACCGTTAGGTGGAATGTCCCTGTGTAGGTGCTGGAGAGCCGAGCGGAATGCATAAGGGCTGACGTCCCTGCTGCATTTACAGCTACCGTTGCTAGCCCTCGAAGGCTAAAAGAAATGGAAGTGTTATGTTTTCTTTTGATGTGGTCGGCCTGCGTGCCAATGTTTGAGGCCACTGTTTTGAAAGCCCTGTAAGGCCATAAGGACAACCACTTGTATGTGTAAGACATTCCTATCATATATAAAATGTGGAGTTTTTATATGTTGGACATTCAGGTGTGGAGTTCAAGTGTAGTGTTATAAGATTTTGCTAGAATGCAATGTGTTAGGGTGCGCTGCGCTACTCTGGTATCACTCTGTAACTGCACTGCCTATTTTGTGGTCTATGTTGTGGGGCCCCGGCCGGACCTTCTAGTATATAATATGTGAACGGATGGGTTTATTACACCCTGCTCAGCCTCCACCATCTACTTAGAAAGAAATCTTCCCTGAAGGTACCATTCTACATAAAATTGAAGATATGTTTGCTGATCAGAGAAAATACTTTGATGATTCTCTGAAGGTTGTCACTGAAAAAATGACTGCATTAGAGAAAGAAAAGAGTCAAAGATTTGCTGAAATCCAAAACAACACAGATGAATTCAAGAGACTCTTGCAAATTGGTGGTAAAGCTATTGATCATACAATTACAAGCGCTGGTACTGTTATGGAGCAATCAACAACCCTTGCTCATAATCAGATTTTACTAGACAAGAGAGCTGATGAAAGGAATTTCAAAACTTGTGAAGAAGTTGGAAAATTTAAAGAAGATGCCATGAGCACACTCTCCCTAGAAGTCAGAAAGGGGGAGGATAAAGTGAAAGAACTATTAGAAAAACAAGTTCAGTTAATGAAAAATCAATGTGAAGATCAGTTGAAAGATATTCAGACATCTATTCTTAAAGAAATCAAGAGTACTAAGTTATAGACTTATGATACTTCTATATGGATGCATAATCAGTTATTTCTTGAACTAGCCATGGATCCTAATGCACCTCCTCCTGCAAACCTGGATGTTAACAGGCCAAATTTTCTCCACCTCCAGAATATTTTGAAGGACCTCCTTCAGATTATTTTGAAGGCCCCCCTCCTGATGTTTATGAACAGGTGTGGGAATCAGAACAAATAGGTATGCCTCCTCATCCTCCAGAAGTTCAAAAAGCCAAGAGAAGGAAATATGATGATGGAGCCTCATCAAGTAGATCAACTCCACATCTAGAAGCTGAATGTAAAAGACCTCAAGAGTATACTGAAGTTTGGAGTCCAACCTACAAGTCTCGTATTCTTGAAACTCTGAAGCTTGTAGTTGATAATAATGAAAACAAAAGCTTGCATTACAGCTCAGATGAATGGGAGTTATATGAGAAGTCTCTTACAAATAGAATAATTTATGACAGAATTTATGGCAGAAATAATATCAAGGCTCCACCTAGACCTCCAAAGTACTTCCCCAAGCCATTCAGCTACCCAAAGAGACAACAGGAGAAGCTAGAGAGACAGGGAAAGCAACATCAACAAGATCAGTAAATTGAAGATGATGGAAGTTCTCCTTATGATTGAAATTGTGGAATTTAAATTTTCTCTGGGACAAATTTCTGTTTATATGAACTTCAAATTCTGCTGATCTGATTTTTACATATTACTGCATTTCTCCCAATTTTTATGCTATTAGTTTCTTTATTTGTTTTTCTCTTGATGTAATTCACCTTAGTGTTGAGGGTTCTGACTTCACAAATTGGGGAAGATTGTTGGCTATTGCATTCATAATAGCCCAGATTTGTATGAAGTCACCATCAAAGAAAGATGAATTAAGTTTATGTTTGATGCTCTTTTTAGTTAAGTGTTTGCATGACTTAATTGCTAAGTGTAGACCAATGTCAGTCTACAATGAGTCTCTAAACACAGGACCATACAATTTAATCCCTCATTGTGTGATCCATGGTGTTGACTCATGTGTAGCCTTTCTATTGGGACACACCTCCTTTTCAAGCACTAAGGGCAAGAGAAAAGATGGATGCTGATTTCAATAAAGAATTAAGATTTTCAATTTTTCAGAATTATCTAAGTATTTTTTTTGAGTACTATATTTGTACTCGAGAAGGACTTAATGTACAACCCCGTATCCGGTGATTGGGGTCGCCAGGAACCAGACCGGTCGGCTCTGTTTTCTCAAGTCTCGGCCAAGCATCAAGGGGGGGCATAGCTTGGCAGCCTCCAGCTCGCCCAGGCATGCCCGGCTAGTGTCACCCGAGTAGGGCCAGCCGAGCCCGCACTTATCGGGAGGTGAGTAGAAGCGGCGAGTACCAGTTAGTCCAGACAGCGTCGTTCTGCCTTGGCGATTGAGAGGCCCACCCAGTCCACTCAGTTTGTCGAACGGAGCTCGGTGTTCGTAGAACTAAACTCAGTGTTCGTCGAGCTCTGGGCCTTTCGTTGACTCACAGGCTGCTCGCCGAGTTATGACCACTGAACGAACTCGCAGCATGCGAGCAGGGCTATCCGGACCCGTACTCGCCAAAGGCCGGGCAGAGCTGGCGAGTGCCAGCTCCATCGAACACTCGCCACCCTTGCCGAGCAGAGGTTGTTGAGGGATACTCACCCAATGATCTGTGATGTATTTTTACCATTTTGCCCTCACTGGCCTGCCCATAGCCTGCTAAAACAGTGGAGTTATGCTATTCGTAGACCTGGTTGGGTTGCACATAGCTGTTCGAAAAAGCGGAGGTTGGCTATTTGTAGGTCGTTTTCAGAAATCTATAAATAGGACCCAAGGAGTACCTCAAAAGGCATGCTCACTTGTTCCCTAGTCTTCTAGCGCTTTCTGATGTGGCCTTAGCTCGGCCTATAGCTAAGGAGGGGAAGCGCTCTAAGATCTTCCCGGTATGTGGTGGGAACTCCACGACGAGTTCTTGGGTCAGTTTCCCTTTGTCATTTGGCTTGAAGGAGAGAAGTAAGTGTGTGATCACCCCTTCCCCATGGGTGAACTCCATAAGAGATCGAGTTTTCGGTTTCAACATTTTGGTGCGGTGAGTGTGGAGAGTGGTTAGCACAGAAAATCTTCTACAGGCTCGATGACAGGAGAAGGACAAGGCTCAGACAACTCCGACTCGCTGCCCCCTCCACCTCTAACCACAATGGGGATGTTCGAAGACTTTAGACATGAGGTACTCAGCCTCGTCAAGTTTGCACTTGCCGCACAGGCCGAGTGCTCGACACTAGCTATCCCAATCACTGTCGCCCCATCTCTGGGTGAGGACGCTCCCGGCAGTCGAGCTGCGAAGGAGGTCACCGAGGAAGGAAGTGGATGCGAGCTCCCTGGGCGAGTGCTCTTCCCCGGCTCGACAAGAGAAGGCTGTTTCGGTGAGATGGGTGTGCGAGATCCTTCTGCTCGCCCAGCGGAGGGAAACAGCCACTTCAGCGAGTTGGTTTCTTCTGCCCTAGTTCCAGAGGGGTTCAAGGAGCAAGAGATGTCCTACTACACCAGGAAGGGGGACCTGGTCCAGCACGTCCAGTAGTTCGAAGACGTGGTTTCGATCTGGCAGATGTCGGATGGCCTCTTGTGTCAGCTCTTCTCCATCACCCTCAAGTAAAAGACGAGTGAGTGGTTTCACCAGTTGCCGGCCTACTATATTTACAGCTTCGATGACCTGCGCCGGGGATTCATGTTGAGATTCACCACCTCGAAGAGAAGTAAGAAGGAGTCAGAGTCTTTGTTCCACATCAAGCAGGGAGTGAATGAGATGTTGGGGAGTTACGTCAACCATTTTCAGGAGGAGGTCACCCAAGTCCATGAGATGCCAGGTCATAGCCTGATGATGGCCTTCACCACAGGGTTGCAATAGGAATTCTTCAGGATGGAGATGAAGAGAGTGTCATCCCTCTCCTACGAGGAGCTGATGGAGAGGGCAGATAGAGAAGTCGACGGGGAGGCATCGAATCCGGAGTATCACTGGAAGTTGTCCAGGTGGGCCACGGAGGAAGAGAAGGAGCCGAGAGGCGGTAGGGGGCAGGAGGAGAGGAGAGCCGAACCTCGGTAGAGGGAACAGAGGCAAGTTCATGGGCAGCAATAGCCTAAGTGGGGGCATCAGGAGCCAGACCGTTGGTTGGGCTGGATGTCCGAGTGGCAAGACTAGGGGCAACGAAGAGGTTATCAGGGAAGGGACCACCACTAGGGGGGCCAGGATCAGTTCCACACCCCCCCGGGTTGGAGGCAGGTGCAAAGACCTCTACTCCCCAATCAAAATCAGGCTATGTCCATCAGCTGAAAAAATGCCTGCATTAGAGAAAGAAATGAGTTGAGGATTTGTTGAAATCCAAAACAACACAGATGAATTCAAGAGACTCTTGTAAATTGGTGGTAAAGCTATTGATCATACAATTACAAGAATTGGTACTATTATGGAGCAATCACTCACCCTTGCTCATAATCAGATTTTACTAGATAAGAGAGCTGATGAAAGGAATTTCAAAACTTGTGAAGAAGTTGAAAAATTTTAAGAAGATGTCATCAGCACCCTCTCCCAAGAAGTCAGAAACGGGGAGAATAAAGTGAAAGAACTATTAGAAAAACAAGCTCAGTCAATGAAAAATCAATGGGAAGTTCAGTTGAAAGATATTTAGACATCTGTTCTTAAAGAAATCAAGAGTACTAAGTTATATACTTATGATACTTCTATATGGATGCATAATCAGTTATTTCCTGAACTAGCCATGGATCCTAATGCACCTCCTCCTGCAAACATGGATATTAACAGACCAACTTTTTCTCCACCTCCAGAATATTTTGAAGGACCTTGTAGGATATTGTATCCACATTAACCCAGATTTGATGAAGTCACCCTTGAACTAAGATGAATTAAGTTGTATTTGATGCTTTGGTTGAGTTATGTGTTTGCAGGACTCTAATGGCAAGTGTAGACCAATGTCAGTCTACAATAGGTCACCAAACACAGGACCATACAATGTAATCCCTCAATATGTGATCCAAGGTGTTGACTCATGTGCAGTCTCTCTATTGGGATACACTTCATATTCAAGCACTAGGACTTATCGGACAAGGCTTGATGCTGGTCTCACCAATGAGAAGAGAATTCTGTCTAAGAAAATTTTACTAAGTATCTTACTCGAGTAGTTTTATACCTAATCGAGTGAATAGCTCAGTATATACTCAAGTAAAATTACTCTTACTCGAGTAAGGATGATAGATCTTGAGTAGTCAATTTATGGCTCTCGAGTAGATAAGATAACTACTCGAGTAGTTTCCATATTATTCTCGGGTTTACAGATTTCCCTCTCAAAATATATTCTAATTAAATTACTCGAGTAGTACTTTATAGTACTCGAGTAGTTTATACATTCTGTCTCGAGTAGTTAAGTCATGTACTCGAGTAGTTCATTTACTACTCGGGTAGTCCAGTATTTTTACTCGAGTAGCCAGAATTTCTTCCCTCAGAATTTTTCTAAGTCAATTACTCGAGTAGCTATTTCCATATACTTGAGTAGTTCTTATCCTCTCGAGTAGTTCAGCTTCACTACTCGAGTAGCTCAGAATTCCAGTTCAGAAAATATTCTAAGTCCCTGACTCGAGTAGCTCATCTACAACTCGAGTAGCTTATTCTCATTTACTCCAGTAGTATTTCTTGTACTCGAGTAGTCTAACTCCACTTCTCATGTAATTCTTTAAGTACTCGAGTAAGTCTTTTTGGTACTCGAGTAGCTGATCAACATCTAAATTTTCTTCAAGATTATACTCAAGTAGTTCTCTTCAAGTTACTCGAGTAACTGTCTCTAAGTACTCGAGTAGTTATTATCATCTCTCTCGAGTAGTTATATAAAGTACTCGAGTAGTATCCTCTTCACTTGAGTATATTACTTCAGTTTTCTGAAAATTTCGTTAACTCCAATTTAACAGATTCTTTAATGAGCCTTGACGTGATTGGTCCACGTGTCCCTCATTATGAATTAATTATGACAGATTATCTTCGATCCTATATAAAGTCTTGTCAAACCGACAAACCCTAAGCGAGAAGAAGTTTTATCAGAAGTTTTTGCAGCCGATTTACTCTAAAAGTTTTCTGTTCCTCTCTCTCTCTCTCCAAGAAGCCGCCGTCGCCGATTCTCATCCGGCTAGGGTTTTCATTTTCAGAGGATTCAGTTTAAGAAGATTTTACAGATCGAGATTGTTGTATAACTTCTCATCATCACTCGATCGTGTAAAGTCAAGAAGATCCAGATCTGATATTGCCGAGATTATCTTCACCTCTCTGATAAAGCCGAAAAGTCTAGAAGAAGAAGATCTAGGTCGATTACTTGCAGATCTGATAAAGACTCTTTGTTTGTATTTCATACACATTTTATTTCATTATTGTAGGAGAAGTTTTCTCCGAGTGTAGGAGCTTTTGACTCCGAGATTGTAGGATGTTTCTTCTTCCGAGTGTAGATTCGCTTTGTGGATCGAGATTGTAGGAACGTTGTCCAAGGCGTAGGATTGGTTTTTCAATCTGAGATAGTGGAGTAGTCGAGTCTAGTTTATTGCTATATCGGTGAGGGAAAGTGGATGTACCCAACATTGGGTAAACACTATAAATCTTGCTTCGTCTGTGATTGATTAGTAGATAGTTCTGTGCATAGATCTAATTTTTTTTATTCCGCAAAGAGACGCACATATCACCTATTCACCTCCTCTAGGTGATTTAGGCAGACAACTAATAACTTTCAATTGGTATCAGAGTCAGGTTGATCATTAAAAGGTTAACACCTTGTTCAGATCCTTATATAGTTGTCTTTTGAGATCTACCAAAACATGGACAAAGCTAAAGATTTTGCCAAGCTTCCTTTGTGCACCAAGAATAATTTTCCCATGTGGAAAGAGATAATAAAATTCTTTATGGAAGCTGTGGATCCTAAGATCTTCATGATAGTTGAAGAAGGTCCTTACATTCCCATGACAGTCTCCACAATAGATTCAACCAAGAAAGTTCCAATGAAACTAATAGATCTAGATAAAGACGAGATTGCACTTGTGTCATTAGACAAAAAGGCCAAAAGCATTATAGCAAGTGCAGTCTATGACTCCATGCTGCAAAACCTGGCCCACTAGCAGCCTGCAAAGGAGATGTGGCAGTCTCTAGTTACCTTGATGGAAGGTACAGAAGAAGTGAGGGATGATAGAAGGTCCCTTCTAAATCAAAAGTATGAAGCCTTCTGACAAAGAAACAAGGATACCATTGCTGACACATTTGAGAATTTCTTCAAGATAGTAAATGGCCTAAGGGTCTATGGCAGAGTCTTCACTAATGGAGAATTAAATGATCAGTTCTTGAGATCTCTAACTAAGGAATGGGATAACAAGGTCTGTGCCATCAGGGAGTTTGGAAAACTAGCCGAGGCAGACCCACAGAATCTCTTTGGGAAGCTTATGTCATATGAGCTTCAACTTAATACCAGAAAGGCTGAAGAAGAGAAGAGAATTTTGTTTCTTTAAAGGTAGAAACCTCAAAGAAGTCAAAGGTTGTTCCTCCTACTCCAGCTCAAGAAGTAAGCGAATAAGAAACATCAGAGCCAAGTACCTCAGGCTCTGAGCTATCTGAAGGAGAGTTCTCACTACTCTCACGACAGTTCAAGAAATTCTTGAACAAGAAGCAGCACTGGAAAGGCAAGGATGCCTCTTATAGAAGATCACGGTGTGATGGTGATCGTCAAATAAAAGGCTCAAGTAGCCTCGACAGGTATACTCCGAAATAGAACAAACATATTTTGACTGACATTATTTGCTACTGGTGTAATTAGCCAGGACATGTCATTGCTGACTGCCCCCATAAGAAGAAGGAGGGTGGAAGAAGAGAGGAAAATAAGTCCTCATACAACAAGAAGAGGACAGAGAAGAGCTTAATAGCCAAAAAGGGCAAGACTCTTAGTGACTCTGACTCATCAGAGTCGAGTGAAGAAGAAGAAGCCTATTTTGGGCTTATGGCTCAAACAGATGACGAACAAGAGCCCCAGTTCACTGGGAAGGTAAACTCTTACACTCCTCTTTCAGAATCTGAAGTTTTTGAGCATGGTCGTGAGGACAGCTCTTCTGACGATGAGTCTGAACTCATGGCCCAGTATAAGGAGTTGATCATGGCCTATGATAAATGTCGCCGAGTCGTGAAAACTCAGGTTAAAGAGATAAAGTCTCTAAAAGCTGAATAGAGCATCTTGAGAGAAGAAGTCGCTAAGACTGACTCACTCAAAGAGAAATTCAATAATGCTATTAAAGAATACAACAAAGCTCTTGAGCACTTTGATCTAAAGGAGAAAATCATCAAAGAGTTGGAAGAACAACGCGCTGTTGAGAGAAAACTTGTTGAAAGCTTCTAGAAGCCTAAGAATGTTCTTCTATTCGTTGTTGAATTCTCAGCAAAGGCCAAGGGTGCTGGACTAGGCCATGAAGAAGCTCCTAACAAATCTTCTAGGGGAAATAAGGTCCAACGGAAGAATACGGCCGCCAAGAAGGCCTTGTCCAAAGAGAAGGGGAAAGTCCCTCAAGATCAGACCAATTTCAAAAAGGTCATATTTCCTTCAAATGAGTTTGATCTTGACTCATCCTATGGAAACTTTGCTAGGCCTACTTATATAGAGCCAAAGTCATGTTATCAAGGATGGACTCGCCCCAGAAACTTTGGTGAAAGTGTCTTTAAGGCACCTTATGAATAAGTGATTCTTCAGAGCTATGGCCCTTTCAATCATGGTCATAACTTCAAGAAAGCACCAAAGGCAAAGCCTTTTGTAGAAAAGCCAGTGAAGGAGAAGAAATCATGTGATTGTCATCATCATGAAGGTTCTTCTTCCAAGAATGTTGCCCCTGATAGACCACAACTTCAAAAAGTCAAGCAGGAGAAGATAAGGCAAAGGTACAATAGTTTTGACTGTTGGTGATGTGGAAAAATTGGTCAATTTGCCATCGATTCCTGGTTTAATCCCAGAAATGCTGCAACCCCACATATTGGCAATATGAGGAAGACCACTCCTAATGCTAATATTCATAGGGGGAGTATTCTAACCCGAGATCGAGGACCCAAACATATTTGGGTTCCTAAGGCAAACTGATTATGATTGCAGGTATGTCCAAAGGCCACCAAAATGCCTATCTGGTATTTGGACAGTGGATGCTCTCGGCATATGACCGGGACTAGAAGCCTACTTCAGAACTTCTCTCCAGTCTTGAATGGACCAAAGGTTATCTTTGGAGGTTCAGACCGTGGAATCACTAAAGACTATGGTAAGATTACGAACGGTAGTGTATCTTTCTTAGATGTAGCTTATGTTGAAGGATTGGAACACAATCTTATAATCATAAGCCAACTCTGTGATAAAGGATGCATAGTTGAGTTTCACGCTGATAAGTGCTTTATAAAATCTGTTGACAATACGAAAATGATTCTATCCGTCACTCGAAGCAGAAACATATTTTGTTTGAATTTATTTTGTATAGACTCTTCTACACCAGTGTGCTTTTTAGCAAAAGATAGTGCATCTCTTGGTGACCAATGGCATAAGAGGCTAGCACATATTAATTCCAAAACTATTAATAAATTATTTTCAATGAACTTAGTATGTGATGCCCCAAATGTCAAGTACGTCAAAGATAGACCTTGTCATGCATGTGTAAAAGGCAAGCAAACAAGGGCTACCTTTAAAAGCGTTATCGGTAAAGATTCTAATAGATGTTTACATCTACTACACATGGACTTGTTTGGTCCACTGCAAATTAGAAGTTTGTGAGGTAAGGACTATACGTTAGTAATTGTTGATGATTACTCGCCCTTTGCGTGAGTATTCTTTCTGAAACACAAGTCAGGTACCTTCGACATCTTTACTAAATTTGTCAAGCAAGTCCAGAATGAATACAACTGCTCCATAGTCAAAATCAGAAGTGACAATGGAACAGAGTTCAAGTCTGTGGCCATGACAGAATTTTGTGAAAGCTTGGATATCTTTCATGAGTTTTCCTCTCCTCGTACTCCACAACAAAACGGAGTGGCTGAGGGAAGGAATAGGACACTCATAGAGGCCTGCAGGACCATGTTGAGTGATGCCTCACTACCGAAATATTTCTGGGCTGAAGCCGTCAACACTATATGCCACGTGCAAAATCAAGCACTCAAAAACAAAAACCACGATAAGACACCTTACGAACTTCTAAAGGGCAGGAAACCAACTGTTTCATATTTTAGAATTTTTGGTTGTAAATACTTTGTGCTTAACAATGGTAAGTATCATACTACCAAGTTTAGCGAAAAGAGTTTTGAAGTTATTTTTTGTAGGATATAGTAGCCATAGTAAGGCATACAGGATTATCAATAGAAAAACCCTGGTCGTAGAAGAATCGATACATGTTGTATTTGATGAGACGAGCTTGCTGCAAGGCAACTCTTCTAGTGTGCTTACTGAAGATGCAGGTACAAAGTTGAAAGAACTCAGCTTGGATGAAGCATCTGAAGAAAAATGTGAAAAGTTCATCAAGATCACCACTCCAACCCCTACTGGAGAGATTGATGATCCGGATGAAGAAATTGTGCAAGATGTTGAAGTCACACCAGTGATTGAAGAAAATCCAGATGCAAGAACTCTAGAGCTCAGACTTTTGAAGGATCACCCCATGGACCAGATCATAGGAGATCCCCGGGATGGTGTCAGAACTCGTAGAGGTACAACTAACGAAAATTTATATCTAAGTTTTCTCTTGCAGGTTGAACCAAAGAAGTTTGAGGAAGCAAACTTAGACGCATCGTGGATAGTGGCAATGGAAGAAGAACTAAACCAGTTCAAGTGCTGTAAAGTATGGAAACTTGTTCCAAGACCCAAGGATGAGAATGTCATTGGCACAAAATGGGTCTACAAGAACAAGATGGACGAGGATGGAACGATCATAAAGAACAAGGCCAGACTCATTGCTAAAGGTTATTGTCAAGAATAAGGAATTGACTTCGATCAGACGTATGCTCCATTGACAAGGCTGGAGGCAATAAGGTTATTCCTAGCATATGATGCACTCAAAGGCTTCACTGTCTATCAAATGGACGTGAAGTCTGCCTTCCTTAATGGTGACATAAAGGAAGAGATGTATGTGGAACAACCTCCAGGTTTCGTTGATTCTAATTTTCCTGATTACGTTTATTTGCTGCATAAATCCTTATATGGTCTGAAACAAGCTCCTCAATCTTGGTATGAGATGCTGTCTAGCTTTCTACTTGAGAACAAGTTCACACGGGGAAAGATAGACAAGATATTATTTCTTAGGGAAATAAAAGGCAAGATTTTGCTTGTGCAAATCTATGTCGACGACATTATTTTTGGCTCTACTGATGACAACCTCTGCAAGAAGTTTTCAAAACTTATGCAAGGGAAGTCTGAAATGAGCAGTATGGGCGAGCTGAAGTATTTCTTAGGGCTCAAGGTGAAACAATCTGAAGATGGAATTTTCATCTCGCAGACCAAGTTCACCAAAGAGCTGATTAAGAAATTCGGAATGGAGAACACAACCTCGATGAGGACTCCAATGAGTTCAACTATGTCTCTGTATAAGGATGAAAAAGGGAAACCTTTTGATGAAACCAAGTACAGAAGTATAATTTATCCTTGCTCTACCTTACTGCCAGTAGACCTGACATAATATTCTCAACATGTGTTTGTGCTAGATTTCAGGTGAACTCTAAGGAATCTCACTATGCTGCTGCAAAGCGGATTTTGAGATATCTTAAAGGTACGCCAAATCTTGGCTTATGGTACCCAAGAAGTAATGATAGCGAGCTAACAGGTTTTTCAGATGCAGATTTTGCAGGGAGCAAAGACGACAGGAAAAGCACTTCCGGGACATGCCAATTCTATGGAAGAAGGCTTATCTCCTAGAGTAGCAAGAAGCAGAACTGTGTAACAATCTCAATGGCTGATTCAGAGTACATCTCTGCAGGCAGTTGCTGTGCACAGCTGCTATGGATAAAGAATCAATTTGAAGATTATAACTTGAAGTTCCAAAAGATTCCATTATTTTGCGACTCTTCCAGCACAATTGCAATAGCCAACAACCCAGTCTCGCACAGCCAGACAAAGCATATAGAGCTAAGGTATCACTTCATCCGGGAGCATGTGGAGCATGGGGACATAATCCTTCAATATATCTCTGCATACAGGCAGATTGTAGACATTTTCACGAAACCGCTGGACGAGACCAAGTTCTCGTTCTTCAAAACAGAACTTGGAATGCTCAATAAAGAATATTAGAGAAGACGAACTTTCAAGAAGGCTGAAAGTTCAAGGATTTGTCAAAAGGTGTAATTATACAAAATTCTAACTCCTTGACTAGAGTAAAAAGCAACCTACTCATGTAGTCCACTTGACCAACTCGAGTAGTCCACTTGACCTACTCGAGTAGTCCATTTGACCTACTCGAGTAGTCCACTTGACCTACTCGAGTACCTCAACTCACCTACTCGAGTACTTCAGCATACCTACTCGAGTACTTCAGCATACCTACTCGAGTACTTCCAGACACATCTACTCGAGTACCTCATTTCATCTACTCGAGTAATATCAACTCACTCGAGTATATGCCTTGACATTTTTCTTCCAGATTCAAATTTTCTTATACGCAACCCGAGGTTTATTCCGCCACTTCTAAGGTATGATTTCTTCATTTCTATTTCCTTTAGACATAAATCCAGGGTTATATAAATAAGAAATTCCATCAATGTCCTAAATGAAATCATTTCCGCTCTCGAGTAGCCAACTGTCTCTTCGCCTTGCATCAACAAGTTGCAGAGTCGCGCCATGTCTTTCTCCCTGCCGAAATTTTCCAAGGGTTTCTGAATCATGGCCGCCTCTTCAAAAATTGGCGTTGGTTCTGAATTGGTTGCTGCCTGGATTGCCAAACTTTCAGACGACTTTCATAACCTGATGATCCTACTCGACACCGCCGGACTCACGTTCATTCTCCAAGAACCCTGTCGAATCCTATTTCCAGAAGTTGTCAAATTCTTCAGAAATGTCAAGGTTAAGCGCCATGTTGTCGTTCTCAAATCAAAAGTCAAAGGTATCAAAATCAAGCTTACAAAAACTTCAGTATCTCAACTTATTCGATTGCCGGTTATAGATGAAGATGATGATCTTGGGGAAGAAGAATCAGACAGAACTTACTTATTCAGTGGTATTTCTACTGCTGCACAGTATATCAAGTGGTCAGATATGAATGCTGAAGGGAAGTTATTGGTTGATATCATGATGCGCCCGCGAACAGACTCTTACTGTGGTTGGTTCGGTGAGTCGATCGCCGCGGGCTCGCTCGGGTAGGCAAGTGCACCTATCGCAAGTAGTACTCGATATTCGGGGGAATACCGAGGTCGTATTGTTCTCGGGGTCGCGTTGACTATTCTTACTCCTCCGGGAGGACTATTATTTTACTGAAAGTAAGGTGGATTTTTTTTACTTAATAAAAGACGGAAAAGCAAAGGAGCGAAAAAACGATTTAGAAAATATTCGATGAAGGGTTAACGCTCGGCATCGAATCGGATTAAGACTAAAACAATTTTTAATAATTAAAAGACTTAGTTTTCAAATTAATAATAAGGCAACTTGGCCGTGGAGGTTCCACAAATGTGAGCTCACCTAGCTATAGGGATATCGCTCACCTAAACGTTAAGACTATTCGACCGAACGTTAGTCCGATGAAGGATTCCTCTTAACGCCCGCTTTATGCTAAGAACCCCGCTATTGGGTGGGGAACCCAATCCGGTAGAATTACGCTGTCCTCTCTCGAGGGTATGCACGCAACTCTATTTACCCAGGGGTGATCGGTCCATATGCACGGCCTCTCGGCTAGCTAGTATATGGACTACGGAAATAGGGCCCACACATCGATATGTGGTCCTACGCGTCGTAAACCCGGGGTAAACCCTAAGTGCTTAAATTAAAATGAAAATAAAGAGCTTTAATTATTATAAATCATTTTAAATGTCCCAATGCTCTTCGATGCCGAGGCTAATAGCGATTAGCCACACATCGGTATGGGACGGCTTATAATTTAGTGAGGCGCGAGTTCGAAATTAAACACTAAACGTTTATAAGAAAGGGACACAAGAAAAATAACAACATTTAGAAAGCTAAAAAGTTAACTAAAACAAGAACTCACGCACACTCCAAATTATAAATTAAACAGAAACTAAGTGACACATAAAAGAAAATTGCATATTTCAAATTTGCGAGTCCCACTCAAATGAGTGGGGGCGGTAAATAAAAGCTGGAAATTGCAAGTCCTACTCAAACGAGTAGGACTGAAATGAAAGAGAGTCCTACTCAAATGAGTAGGAGAAAATAAATGCGATTACAGGGCTATAAAGTCCGGCCATTTAACTCAAGTGAGTAGGCGGAAAAATAAAGAAAGAAAAATTACAAATCCTACTCAAATGAGTAGGCGGGAAATAAAGTCCGGTCATTTAAACTCAAGTGAGTAGGCGAAAAAATAAAGAAAGAAAAATTACAAGTCCTCCTCGAACGAGTAGGACTGAAAATGAAAACGATGCGCCATTTAACTCTTAACGAGTAGGCGGAAATAAATGCACACAAACACACACACTCCATAAGAAATTCAAGAAAGCAATAAAATTTAACACCTACACTCACACACTCTACATAATTTGAATCAAAGCATAAAAGGAAAGCATTAAAAGAAAGCATTAAAATTTAACACCTACACTCACACACTCTACATGATTTGAACAAAGCATTAAAAATTATACACCTACACTCACACACACAACATGAAAAATCAAAGTTACCTAAAAATTAAAACTTTTACTTTTTCAAGCATAGGTTTTGCCAAAAACAAATAAAAAGAAGAAATTACAATTTTAGAAGACAAAAGTTTTTCAAAACAAATTAAAAACCAAAGTTTTTGGAAAATAAAAATTTCAACATTTCCATTCCTAGGATTTCATAAAAGAGCTAAAAAAGTTGAAATAAAAGAGAAAGAAGAAAAAAGGTTTTCATCCTAAAATAAAGCTAAGTAAAAAAAACAAAAGAAACTTTAGTAACTCTTTTACACACTCATAAGAGTGAAGATGTTGAAGAAATTAAAAGAAGACAAGAAAAAAAAGAAAAACCTAATTCATCATTTAATGAATTTCAAACAAAACCTAACTTGAGAAAAATTAAAGCATGTAAAGAGGAAAACCTATCATCCCTAAGCATGAAAACAAGTAAAAAAACATGTAAAGCATGTTACACTCATACACACACACACACTTTTCATAAATGAAGAACAAAGATGAAACTAAGAATAAAAAGGAGAAGGAAGGTGGGCACAAGTGTTCATTCCAAAGCCATATATGAAGAGAAAATTTAACATTTTATTGATTAAAATGAAACTATTACAAGCTATTACAAAGGGCTAAAGCTAAAGCAAAACAAGAATTGAAATAAAAAAGGGAGAAATCTCCTTACATAGCCTTAGAAATCACGGATGCAGCCCACAAAAAGACACTAAATTGGCCCAAAAATCTGAACCCTTGGACCTTACAGAACTAGGCTATTTATAGGAAAAAATTTCTAAGTACACGCCTTCGGTCACGGGCGTGTAGGGGGGCGTGACAGTACTATTCAAGAAGGCGGCTGGCGATTGGACAGGAAAGTTGACTTCGGGCTGAGTTCGCGGCAGTCACGCCCCTAGTCACGGGCGTGACTCTGGGCGTGTCGGGGAGGTAGAACCGGGCGCGGGTTGCGCCGAAAGTCTTCGGCAGCATCTTGTCGGGCTAGCTGGAAAGGTCACGCCCCAGGTCACGGGCGTGACGCTGGGCGTGACAGTTGGTGTCGACACTCGAGGAATGTCGAGCGGAAAGTGTCGAGTCGAAATCATCGAGCGGAAATTGAGTCACGCCCCAGGTCACGGGCGTGACACTGGGCATGACTGTTGGTGTCGACACTCGACGATCGTCGAGAGGAATTCGTCGAGAGGAGAGGATACGGGCTTGGGTCACGCCCCGTGTCGGGTGACACTGGCGTGTCGCCAGGCGTGTCGAGCTTTTACTTCAGAAATTTTCCGATTTCACGGGAAATGCGCAGTCACGGCCCGGTCACGGGCGTGACCAATGTGTCACGGGCGTGTACTTCCCAAATTTTGGCAGATTTTGGAATTTTTCTGCAAAATAAAATAAAACAAGTTAGAAGCAAATTTACAAGAATAGGAACATTTTATTGAACAAAAATAAGTAAAAACGACGAAAATAAATGAAAATGACTAAATTAATGTGCATAAAAATACGTATATTTACAGTTCATCAAATACCCCCATACTTAGGCTTTTGCTATTCCAGAGCAAAAGTTTGAGGTGAATCTATAAGGAATAAAAAAAACTCTAAGTTCTGGCTATCGCTTAATCAATTATAAGAGAGATCGAAATAAATATACGGGGTGTAAGAGTTAAGTCCTAAAATTATGTAGATGATTTAAATAGCGCAAAAGTTTTGGCCAAAAGACTTCTTGATGTAATCAAATAGAAGGCAACATTTGAAATGGTTAGATTAACGAAAATAGTTTGGAATTATAAGTACTCTAACTTATACGAGTGCTACTGGAAATAATACAATTTACTAATTATGCTCTCAAAAAGATTTTTGAATTAATTCTAGAATCGTGTAATTGGCTAAGGGGGTAGTGGGTTTATGAAGAGGGTTTTGATATTTGAGGTGAGGTAATTTTTTCTCGAACCTCCATTTTTTTTTCTTTTGGATTATTAGGAAAACGAAATCTTATTTTCCTAATATGATTTTTGTTTTTCAACTTCATAAGAATAAAATTTACCCAATGTATATTTGTAGGAGTAATGAATTTTATCCTCTTACTCCATATATAATCTTTTTAAATTATTGGGTGCCTATGTTTACGGAACGAAATCTTATTCCCATTGACATAGGATCTTTTAAGGATAGAAAATTATATCATGCCAAGTAGGTCATGATAAGGTTAGGGGAGAAAGGAAAACTAGAGTTTTAATCTTAAAACATTTTTGAGAGCAACCTTAATAATTTGTACGTTCCAATGTTTCAGAAAGCTAAAAGTAAGTATAATTGAATTCTATAGTCGTTATTTCCTAACATAATATACGTGCTGCTATTAATGAAAAATTAGAAGTAGCGCCTAAAACGAGTCCGCTAGTTTTAACAAAGCATAAAGAATTCTTTAAAACTTAACTCCGGCTATTTAAATGTTTCAATCAATAATTAACAAACGGGTAGCAAACAGAGAATTAATAGTATTCACATATAAATAAACTCAGAACAGAATTTTTGGATAGCAGAAAAGTTAAGTATGGAATATTTAATTTATTTATTTCAAAACATTTTTTTTTGATTTTTATAGTTTTTGTTATCATTTTTTTGTTTGTTTTTCATTTATTATCTTTTTTTGTATTTTTGTTTTTCTCAAGTTTTTTTGAAAATTTTTTTAAGAGAATTTTCATTAAAAAAATATGGGAGAGAAAAAAAAAGGTTTTTACAAGAATGAGTAAGGGGGAGAGAGAAAAAAGGAAGTACAAAAAATATTTACAAAGTGAAACTAAATATATTTTATTTTTTTTTTGTTTTCTCTTTTTTTTTAATTGTTTTTGAGTTTTTTGGAAAAAAAGAAAGAAAGAGAACAAAACAAAATTTTTTTTGGATTTTTTCATTTAAAATTTTTTTTGTTTCATTTTAATATGTTTTTTTAAAATTTTTTTGTTTTTGTTTTGTTGTTATATGTATTTTTTTTGTATTTTTTGAAATGCAGAAAAAAATGAAGTGCAGAAAGTAAAGCACGAAAATACCCCCATACTTAAGTCCAACATTGTCCCCAATGTTGTATCGTAAGTATGCGGAATAGAAAAGAAAGACAATATGTACAAAGAAAAGAAAGGGAAGGGGGTAGAAGCTTCCCTGAAACGCGTTGGGGGAGGCCGATCAGAAACCCTGCGTTTATTAGAAAAAAAACAGCAAAAGTAATAAGAAAAGAGCGAAAACGATAAGCGAGGGGTGCCTCCCAGGAGCGCTTTGTTTATAGTCGTGTAGCTTGACTATTTTGGCGGGTTTATAATGTGGAGGAAAGTTATGGTTTCGCTAAAACCGATCACTGGGTCGCCCGCGATGTATAACTTAAGCCGATGATCGTTTACTTTAAACGAACCTCTTTCCGGGTGGGAGACGAGTACGGTCCCATATGGAAAGACTTCTTCAACTAAGAAGGGACCGGACCATCTAGATTTTAGTTTACCCGGAAAAAGCTTAAGGCGTGAATTATAAAGAAGGACAAGATCGCCCGGAGAAAATATTTTTGGGGACTTTAAATGTCGATCGTGATATAACTTAGAGCGCTCCTTATAGAATTTATTGCTCTCGTAAGCGTTCGCACGCCATTCATCGAGCTCGTTTAGTTGCAGTTTTCTATTCTGAGCGGCTAAGTTGGAGTCGAGGTTTAAGAGTTTTAAAGCCCAAAGTGCGCGATGTTCTAATTCTACGGGTAAATGGCACGCTTTGCCATAGACTAACCGGAACGGCGTACATCCAATAGCGGTTTTGTATGCCGTCCGATACGCCCACAACGCATCGTCGAGTTTAACGGACCAATCTTTCCTATTTAGCGAAACGTTTTTTTCTAAAATTCGCTTAATCTCTCGATTTACTACCTCGACTTGGCCACTTGTTTGCGGGTGGTAGGGGGTGGCAAGCTTGTGTGTGACTCCGTATTTAGCTAACGTCTTAGCCATAAGAGCGTTACAGAAATGCGTTCCCCTATCACTAACAATTGCGCGAGGCGTGCCGAAGCGAGAAAATAATTTTTTAAGAAATGTAACGACGACTCGCGCATCGTTGGTGGGGAGAGCTTGCGCTTCCGCCCACCTCGATACGTAGTCGACCGCCACTAAAATATACATATTTTTGAAAGACGGAGGTAGGGGGCCAACAAAATCTATGCCCCACAAATCGAAGACTTCGCATTCTAAAAACATGTTTTGGGGCATCTCGTCGCGACGAGAGATGTTACCCGACCGCTGACAGCTATCGCATGCGCGCACAAAATTATGCGCGTCTTTGAAGAGAGTGGGCCAAAAGTAGCCGCCTCTAGCGCCTTCCGAGCGGTCCGGTTGGCTTGATAATGCCCCCCGGCTGGACCCTCGTGGCAGTGCCTAAGAATTTGCAAGCACTCCACGCCCGCAACGCATCTTCGGACCGCTTGGTCCGCGCAGATACGAAAAAGAAATGGGTCCTCCCAAAAGAAATTTTTCAAGTCAGAAAAGAATTTCTTCTTTTGATGACTGGAAAACTCTTTTGGAAGGACCCGCGCTACTAAGAAATTTGCAAAATCTGCGAACCAAGGCGAAGATGACGAAGATTTATTAATTGCAAGAAGGCGTTCCTCAGAGAATCTGTCATTTATTTCAGATTCGACGAGCGCTTCCGCACCCGGATTTTCTAAACGGGAGAGGTGGTCTGCCGCTAGATTTTCCGCTCCCCGCTTATCTCGGATCTCCAAATCAAACTCTTGTAGGAGGAGAATCCATCGAAGAAGGCGGGGCTTCGCATCATTTTTAGCTAATAAATATTTAAGCGCGGAGTGATCGGTAAAAACGATAACTTTAGAAAGCGTTATATACGAGCGAAACTTATCGAAAGCGAAAACGACGGCTAAGAGTTCCTTTTCCGTTGTCGTGTAATTTACTTGTGCGGAAGTGAGCGTCTTGCTAGCGTAATAAATAGGATGAAAATGTTTTTCTACGCGTTGGCCAAGAACGGCACCTAAGGCAATATCACTATCGTCGCACATTATTTCGAACGGAAGGGACCAATTAGGGGCCACTAATATTGGTGAAGTGATAAGTTTTTGTTTTATTAAATTAAAGGCGGACTCGCATTCGCTACTAAAGATGAAGCGTGATTCCTTTTCCAAGAGGTGAGTTAGCGGCTTTGTTATTTTTGAAAAGTCTTGAATGAAGCGTCGATAAAAGCCCGCATGGCCTAAGAAACTCCTAATAGATTTTACGTTTGTTGGATGCGGAAGTTTTTCTATAATTTCTATCTTGGCCTTATCCACCTCTATCCCCTTAGACGAAATCATATGGCCGAGGACCAAACCTCCTCGAACCATAAAATTGCATTTTTCCCAATTTAAAACAATGCTTGTGTCCTCGCACCGTTGAAGGACACGATCTAAATTTTGAAGGCAATCGGGAAAAGAGCGTCCGAAAACAGAAAAGTCATCCATAAAGACTTCCATAATGTCTTCTACTAGCTCGCCAAAGATCGCTAGCATACATCTTTGGAATGTAGCTGGCGCGTTGCAGAGCCCAAATGGCATTCTTCGATATGCGAAGGTGCCAAACGGGCAAGTAAAAGTTGTTTTCTCTTGATCATCGGCGGAAATGGGGATTTGGAAAAACCCCGATAAACCATCAAGAAAACAATAATACGGATGACCGGATAAACGCTCTAAAATCTGGTCTAGAAATGGCAGAGGGAAATGGTCCTTGCGGGTGGCGTCATTAAGTTTTCTATAATCGATGCACACTCGCCAACCCGTAACAAGACGAGTTGGGACAAGCTCGTTATGCTCATTCGCCACTACGGTAAGACCGCCCTTCTTGGGCACGACATGCACGGGACTAACCCATGCACTGTCCGAAATAGGGTAGATAATCCGCGCATCTAATAACTTAATGATTTCGGCTTTAACGACGTCTTTCATGTTTGGGTTAAGACGACGTTGCGGCTGTATCGTTTTGCGGCAATTATCGTTAAGGAAAATCTTATGGGTGCAAAAGGAGGGGCTAATCCCCTTTAGGTCAGAGATTTGCCACGCAATTGCGTGGCGATGTTTAAATAAAACTTCCAATAGATCGGAAGTCTCCGAATCACTCAAGTCCGAAGAAATGATAACGGGGAGCGTATCACCTTTTCCCAAAAAAGCATACTTGAGCGAGGCGGGTAAGGGTTTGAGGTCTAGGATGGGCAGTTCTTCTAGGGAGGTTTTAATTCCTATGTCGTTCTTACCAATTGGTTCGAAAGGCAAGTCTATAGACGTATCCTCATCGCAGTTAAAGTTTTCGAGCGCATAAATATCGTCATTTAAAAATACGGACTCGAAAATGGGAGAAGAACGATCTCCGAAAAAGGTATCTAAAGAATAGCAGAAATCGTCGCTCGATGACAAATTGTCCATCGAGGGATTAATAGAGAAAGTAACTTGGTCATCGCCTACTCGGAGGAGAAGGCTACCATTACTAACATCTATTAGTGCACGGGAGGTGGCGAGAAAAGGGCGACCGAGTATTATTGGTACCTCGGTGTCCTCCTCGATATCTAAGATGACGAAGTCTACCGGGAAGGTAAACTTGTCGACTCGGACAAGGACGTCCTCCACTACCCCGATAGGGAACTTAACCGAGCGATCCAATAATTGGATGCGCATATTCGTAGGACTAGGAGTACCCAAACCTAAACGCGAAAAGAGCGAGAACGGCATCAGATTAATGCTAGCCCCTAAATCAGCTAAGGCGTACTTTACTAATATATCGCCAAAAAGGCACGGGATGGAAAACCGTCCGGGTCGTTTTGTTTTGCGGGCAATTTATTAGTAAGGGCCGCCGAGCAGACAGCGTTGAGAGATACATGCGAAATATCCTCTAATTTACGTTTATTAGAAAGTAGTTCTTTTAAAAATTTCGCATATTTGGGCATTTGCGAGATAGCCTCGCAAAAAGGAACATTAATGTGAATTTGTTTTAATAATAAAATAAATTTTTCATATTGCGCGTCCTTACGCTCGTTATCTAATTTATGCGGATACGGAAGAGCCTTGTTTAAAATAATTTTTTCTTTTATAATAGGTAAAGGCGGCGTAAGCGAAGAAAGGGGAAGAGGGGTCGGAGGTGAAATATGTACCTGAGGGTCGGTCCGTTTTGGATCGACCACCTCCTTTCCACTACGGAGGGTTATAGCGTTGGCGTTCTCCCGCGAATTGGGCTCCGTGTTTCCCGGCAGTGCCCCGAGCGCGCGCTCGGACATCATCCTCGCCAGCTGTCCAACCTGTTGTTCGAGTGTTTTTAGCGATCCGGTGATGTTCCGGATATTTGACTCGTTGGACGCATTATACTTCGAAAAATTTTCCTCCATTGGGGAGGGTTTCGGAAGAGGAGGAGGAGGAAGAAATCCGGGCGCAAAAGAAATAGGGGGACGCTGAGCATTATTCGGGTTGCTCCACGAGAAGTTTGGGTGATTCCTCCAACCCGGATTATAGTTATTACTATAAGGGTTGTTGTTGGGGTTGAAGGGAGGACGACCTGAATTTCCCATGAAGTCCACGAACTCTTCAGCAACGCAGACGTTAGGGGGAATAAAACAAGGCGGAGTGGAGGAGGCAGCAGACATCTCCGCCACCTGCTTTGTTAACCTTTCAACTTGAAGGGTCAAGAGAGCAGTGGCATCCACTTCAAAAAGACCAGCAGCCGGCTTTGGCCGTCCCCGCGGGACGTTCCATTGATAGGCGTTCATAGCCATCTCTTCGAATAAAGCCTGGGCGGCCTCGGGGGTTTTGTTGTTAAGCGTACCCCCGGCAGCCGCGTCAATCATTTGACGCGTCTGAAAATTCAGCCCATTATAAAAAATTTGAACTTGCAACCACGTTGGAAGCGCGTGGTGCGGGCAACGGCGGAGGAATTCCTTAAACCGTTCCCAAGTCTCGTATAGAGACTCAGGATCGTTCTGCACAAACGAAGAAATGTCCGCCCGTAACTTTGCAGTTTTGGCGGGCGGAAAGTACTTCGTTAGGAACCGTTCCGTCAACTCAGCCCACGTGGTGATACTTCCTCGCGAGAGGGCATTCAACCACGCCTTGGCTTTGGACTTAAGGGAAAAAGGAAATAAACGCAAACGAATGGCGTCATCAGTGACGCCATTGATCTTGAAGGTGTCGCATATCTCCAAGAAATTGGACAAGTGGATATTCGGGTCCTCATCCGGCAATCCATCGAACTGCACGGCGTTTTGGACCATTTGAATGACACTCGACTTTATTTCAAAATTATTATTGGCCACCGCAGGGCGAACAATACTCGACCCAGAATCATCCAGGTTAGGCCGGGCGTAATAGGACATAGTACGCTCGGCCGCCGGGGGAAGGTTAGGCGCGGCCATAACTACAACAGTGGGTTCTCCGATAGATTCCTCGGGATCTAAAGAAGGATTTCGGCGTTGAGATCGGATACGCGCAAGAGAGCGTTCGATCTCAGGGTCGAAGTCCAAATCTTCAGACTCTGAGGGTTGTCCTCGGGTCATACACCCAAACAAAAAGAAAACAAAAATAAAACCCCTTTTTTTTTATTTTGAAATAAAGTTTTTAGTTTTTTTTTTTAGAAAATAAGTAAAATTAATAGACTCCGGAATTCGAAATAGCAACTCGAAAAGAGATTCCCCGGCAACGGCGCCAAAAACTTGATGCGCCCGCGAACAGACTCTTACTGTGGTTGGTTCGGTGAGTCGATCGCCGCGGGCTCGCTCGGGTAGGCAAGTGCACCTATCGCAAGTAGTACTCGATATTCGGGGGAATACCGAGGTCGTATTGTTCTCGGGGTCGCGTTGACTATTCTTACTCCTCCGGGAGGACTATTATTTTACTGAAAGTAAGGTGGATTTTTTTTACTTAATAAAAGACGGAAAAGCAAAGGAGCGAAAAAACGATTTAGAAAATATTCGATGAAGGGTTAACGCTCGGCATCGAATCGGATTAAGACTAAAACAATTTTTAATAATTAGAAGACTTAGTTTTCAAATTAATAATAAGGCAACTTGGCCGTGGAGGTTCCACAAATGTGAGCTCACCTAGCTATAGGGATATCGCTCACCTAAACGTTAAGACTATTCGACCGAACGTTAGTCCGACGAAGGATTCCTCTTAACGCCCGCTTTACGCTAAGAACCCCGCTATTGGGTGGGGAACCCAATCCGGTACAATTACGCTGTCCTCTCTCGAGGGTATGCACGCAACTCTATTTACCCAGGGGTGATCGGTTCATATGCACGGCCTCTCGGCTAGCTAGTATATGGACTACGGAAATAGGGCCCACACATCGATATGTGGTCCTACGCGTCGTAAACCCGGGGTAAACCCTAAGTGCTTAAATTAAAATGAAAATAAAGAGCTTAAATTTTTATAAATCATTTTAAATGTCCCAATGCTCTTCGATGCCGAGGCTAATAGCGATTAGCCACACATCGGTATGGGGACGGCTTATAATTTAGTGAGGCGCGAGTTCGAAATTAAACACTAAACGTTTATAAGAAAGGGACACAAGAAAAATAACAACATTTAGAAAGCTAAAAAGTTAACTAAAACGAGAACTCACGCACACTCCAAATTATAAATTAAACAGAAACTAAGTTACACATAAAAGAAAATTGCATATTTCAAATTTGTGAGTCCCACTCAAACGAGTGGGGGCGGTAAATAAAAGCTGGAAATTGCAAGTCCTACTCAAACGAGTAGGACTGAAATGAAAGCGAGTCCTACTCAAATGAGTAGGAGAAAATAAATGCGATTACAGGGCTATAAAGTCCGGCCATTTAACTCAAGTGAGTAGGAGGAAAAATAAAGAAAGAAAAATTACAAATCCTACTCAAACGAGTAGGCGGGAAATAAAGTCCGGCCATTTAAACTCAAGTGAGTAGGCGGAAAAATAAAGAAAGAAAAATTACAAGTCCTCCTCGAACGAGTAGGACTGAAAATGAAAACGATGCGCCATTTAACTCTTAACGAGTAGGCGGAAATAAATGCACACAAACACACACACTCCATAAGAAATTCAAGAAAGCAATAAAATTTAACACCTACACTCACACACTCTACATAATTTGAATCAAAGCATAAAAGGAAAGCATTAAAAGAAAGCATTAAAATTTAACACCTACACTCACACATTCTACATGATTTGAACAAAGCATTAAAAATTATACACCTACACTCACACACACAACATGAAAAATCAAAGTTACCTAAAAATTAAAACTTTTACTTTTTCAAGCATAGGTTTTGCCAAAAACAAATAAAAAGAAGAAATTACAATTTTAGAAGACAAAAGTTTTTCAAAACAAATTAAAAACCAAAGTTTTTGGAAAATAAAAATTTCAACATTTCCATTCCTAGGATTTCATAAAAGAGCTAAAAAAGTTGAAATAAAAGAGAAAGAAGAAAAAAGGTTTTCATCCTAAAATAAAGCTAAGTAAAAAAAAACAAAAGAAACTTTAGTAACTCTTTTACACACTCATAAGAGTGAAGATGTTGAAGAAATTAAAAGAAGACAAGAAAAAAAAGAAAACCTAATTCATCATTTCATGAATTTCAAACAAAACCTAACTTGAGAAAAATTAAAGGCATGTAAAGAGGAAAACCTATCATCCCTAAGCATGAAAACAAGTAAAAAAAACATGTAAAGCATGTTACACTCATACACACACACACACACTTTTCATAAATGAAGAACAAAGATGAAACTAAGAATAAAAAGGAGAAGGAAGGTGGGCACAAGTGTTCATTCCAAAGCCATATATGAAGAGAAAATTTAACATTTTATTGATTAAAATGAAACTATTACAAGCTATTACAAAGGGCTAAAGCTAAAGCAAAACAAGAATTGAAATAAAAAAGGGAGAAATCTCCTAACATAGCCTTAGAAATCACGGATGCAGCCCACAAAAAGACACTAAATTGGCCCAAAAATCTGAACCCTTGGACCTTACAGAACTGGGCTATTTATAGGAAAAAATTTTTAAGTACACGCCCTCGGTCACGGGCGTGTAGGGGGGGCATGACAGTACTATTCATGAAGGCGGCTGGCGATTGGACAGGAAAGTTGACTTCAGGCTGAGTTCGCGGCAGTCACGCCCCTGGTCACGGGCGTGACTCTAGGCGTGTCGGGGAGGTAGAACCGGGCGCGGGTTGCGCCAAAAGTCTTCGGCAGCATCTTGTCGGGCTAGCTGGAAAGGTCACGCCCCAGGTCACGGGCGTGATGCTGGGCGTGACAGTTTGTGTCGACACTCGACGAATGTCGAGCGGAAAGTGTCGAGTCGAAATCATCGAGCGGAAATTGAGTCACGCCCCAGGTCACGGGCGTGACACTGGGCGTGACTGTTGGTGTCGACACTCGACGATCGTCGAGAGGAATTCGTCGAGAGGAGAGGACACGGGCTTGGGTCACGCCCCGTGTCGGGTGACACGGGCGTGTCGCCAGGCGTGTCGAGCTTTTACTTCAGAAATTTTCCGATTTCACGGGAAATGCGCAGTCACGGCCCGGTCACGGGCGTGACCAATGTGTCACGGGCGTGTACTTCCCAAATTTTGGCAGATTTTGGAATTTTTCTGCAAAATAAAATAAAACAAGTTAGAAGCAAATTTACAAGAATAAGAACATTTTATTGAACAAAAATAAGTAAAAACGACGAAAATAAATGAAAATGACTAAATTAATGTGCATAAAAATACGTATATTTACAGTTCATCATATCATTAGAAAGGTCCTTCTATGCAGAACCAACTCTATCAGAGACATTCCTCTTTTCTTCTTTGACATCATGCAAGCCTAGTCTACAAGAAAAGTTTCCAGTTTGGCATGATGATCCTGAACAAGATTAAAGACAACATTAAAGCCACTAATTATGCCAGAATTATTTCCCTAATCCTCCATGAAATCAACTCTGAAATCTTCAGTTTTTCTAAAGGGACTGTTCTTCACAACATGAAGAAAGTCTCTATATCCTCCATACAAAGATGGGAGTTAAAACTGCAGAATCCCTCTCAGGCTACAAAGGTTCCAAATGTACCAGACATAGAGGACAGGACCCCATCTCCCTCTCTACCTCAGGTTTCCAGCTCCTTTGGTGCACCTATTGAGGGGGAGCCTGCTCCTTCTATCCCAGCAAGGACTCCTACACCCCTAGCAGCAACTCCTCCACCTCCTCAGACTCCAGAAGAGATTCCATCTGATCAACAACTTCAAGAAACTATACTCTCCACAGAAGTTGTAACGCCCCCGATTTTTCTGCGATTATTTAATTCTCGTTTGGCGTTACGTTGACGCATTTCCGGCAGGTGCTGTTTGTTAGAGCGTGGTCTTAGCTCTTTAGGTTCCTTGTGTGGTTTGTTGGTAGCCTTTTTGGCGAGATCCCCTAGCAAGCCGGGTCTGTTTTTGTGACCGGTGAGGCCTCTCGGGGGATGCTTGTGTTTTGGCTTCGGGTAGTGATAACCCGAGTTTTGTTCGTCGAAAGTTGATTTCGACTTCGTCGTTGTGTTCTTAGCGTGGGTGTTTAGCTACGGTGCGAATTTCGTCGGATTCCGAGGTGGTTCAGTTTCCGCGTCGTTTTGATGTATTAATAATAATGGATGTAAAAGAATTAATTATTAAAGCTTGAAACGATTTCCAGTGGCAGTAGGGCTGATTAGATGCATCCATGCATATATATAGCCATGGACAAAATCCAGACTTTTCATTGTCTCCTTCCTTTGGGTTATAACTGTCGCCTGTTGAGAGGAAGTAAAACCGCCAACCCTGTACCCTTCAGACGCCGATTTTGGGAGCGTTAGTGGACGGAATTCGATTCCGAAAGCGGATTTGGAGTGCTCTCGCCTAGACCTTCATTTCTACGGTAAGAGATTCAATTCTTGTGGTGTTTCTAGAGGTCTCGGAATTTTTACTTTGATCCTTTTCCGCCATTAAAACCTCAGGATCCTGTTTAGGTGCTGTTGTGGCTGGAGCCAGGAGAGAGAGGAAGGGATGTGCAAGATAAATCGCTGGAATTTGAGGCAAGTGGTGCTCCTACCCTTGCCAAGTTTTCTTCTCCTATTCATGTCAATTTTGTTGCTATCACTTATGTTTTACTAAGATTATTACTTTGCTCTGTTTTCCTGTAAAAATCATGAAGACCTTGAACCAGGAATGTACCTTTATATTTCTTTTGCATTTTCTCAAGTTCTGAAAATCCAGGTTTCCGGCCGGGTTGCGGTAGTTCTTCTTTCTTTTTTATCAAACTGTCCCTTGTTGATCTTAGGTAGGGTAGTATTTAGCCTTCCAGCCTTAGAACTAGTAACGGTGGGTTTTTACTCTTAAATTTCGAGTAATAGGATCGATTTAGGCTAAGAAGTATGGTCGGGAACGAAGTTGGAGGTGCAGGATTTCTGTGCACTCAATGCAGCCAGTTCGACGGAAATCGTTGATCTGGGTTCGACGATTATCGTCGAGCTGAGCTCGACGATGTGCCCTATTTCTGGGTCCGACGGAAATCGTCGAACGGAGTTCGACGATTCTCCCGTGGCCAGTGTTTGGTGAAAGGAAAATCGTCGAACGGAGTTCGACGATTTATCACATGGCTAGTATTTGACGATTTTTCTGTGGCCTGCATTTAACGAAAAATCGTCGAACGGAACTCGACAATTCCCTTTGGACAGCGTTTATCGGAAAATCATCGAACGGCGTTCGACGATATTTCCCGTGCCCTTTGTTCGGCGACAGGAAGATCGTCGAACAGCATTCGATGGTTTTTTTGTCGTGGCCTGTATTCGACGATTCTCTGTGGCCTGCGTTTAGCGGCAACTCGTCGAACGCAGTTCGACGATTCCCCGTGTCCCGTGTTTGACGAAAATCGTCGAGCTGCGTTCGACGATTTTCCTGCGCTCGACGATTTTTCCCGCGCTGGACGAAAAATGTTGAGCTGCGTTCGACGATTCCTGTAGGCAGAAATTTATTTCTTTTTAATTACTTTTCTTCCCGAGTGATTACCTCCTAGGGGAAATATCTTGTCGGCCTTTCGTTCTTCCTTTGTTTTGAGGGCCCAATCGTTGGTTATGACAGGTAGTGGTATTTTGACGCTCTAAAGGAGAGGGATGTTTTGTGTGCGGGCCGTGGCCGCCACTTTTTAGTCCCAGGTACAGGTTGGGCATTTGCTATGGCCGCCACCCTTTTTATCCCAGGTACGGGCTGGGTTTGTGGTGGTTTTGTGCTGACAGTGAAATTTTATTTTTAGTTGGAACTGTCTATTTGGGGGACTATTTTTGGTCACCAACTCAGGTCCATGATGATTTACTACTGCCATTCCTCACAAATTAGGATTGTTAGGTGTTTCTTCCTGGTTGAATGTAACATATTATGGCAAGTTTTTCTTATCTTTTTCCTTGTAGCCTATGCAAGGTTTCGGTAGGGCTTGGTGTTGTTACTTGGTATTTGGTGTACTTTTGTTTACTTTGGACAGTGTTTGCTTTTACTTTCTTGTTTACTTACACTCCTGTTCCATTTTAATTTAACGCTCTAATTCTGATTTTATACTTTTATTTGCTGAGGTATTCTTTTCTTTTCTGAATGCCTCAGGTTCTGATTACTAGCCGGGTAGACGGCTAGATTTGTTGTGGTGTTGTTGGTGATCCCTTGAGTTGTAGGGATCTTTCTCTTGGTTGTTGTGAGGTAGTTTTTCTGCTTTCCTTACAGACATGCATACCTGCCAGTGGGTTCGTGTCAGTTTGTTGGCGCCCACTGGTAGTTTTACCTTATGATACTAGATATGTTTCTTTTACTGCTACCTTTTCTGGAGATAGTCTACTTGCTCTTGGGAAGTTTTATGATTGGTTGCTAGTTATTTTTTTAAACCTAAAAACACTACTATAAGTATATCTCATGATCAACATGTTTTATAAAAATCACACACTCTTTCCAAGTAACGTAAAAAGATCGTTTTCCTACTTATAATATAATATAAATCTAGAGTCTTGCATAGTATAAGTTGACCTCGGGGGTCACTTATGCACTCTCAAAGGATGTCAAAAATAAATAAAGTATTTTTCGCTGCGTATAAGTATAGTTTTTAACACGTGGACTAGATGATCCACCGTGCCGAGGGATACGACCCTTAAAATATAATTGATTTTTTTCTAATCATTAAACTTAAGAAATTTTCATAGTCTAGTTAAATGGTGTTCGCATGAGCGTCGACAATTATCACCTGCTCGACGTGGCATCACGACGCGTGTTTTTCTCATACTCTGATACTTCTTGAATTCGGAGGAAAATGTGGGTTGTGATAGAAGCTGTCATCAATGAGATGATAGAAGAATTGACTGCAAATGATCTTCCTCCTCCTCTCTCTCCAAAGGAAACTTATACTAAAATTCCACCAGAATCTCCAGTACAATCTCCAGCACATAGTCCTTCTCCAGCAAAGTCTCCTGCTGCACACCAAGAGCAGGATGAGACCATTGTCATTCATGATGAGCTATCCCCTGAGCCAGCTGAAGCTCCTTTAAGGAATCTGTACTTCTCCATACCCTCAGTCACTCATGAAGGGGATGCCCTGATTCACACTATTAGAGCACAGAGCACAGTCTCCATTACAGAAATAGCTTCATGGGTAGCTCCTCCTCCTCCACTTCCCTCTTCTAGTGATCCTCATGCTGCTCCTGCTGCTTCTTCCAATGATTTGTTGACTCAAGTTGTACCTGTGCTTCAAGCATAGAGAACTTACTTTGATACTTCCCTCAGAGCTGTTACAGCTAAAGTTACTACTCTAGAGACTGAGATGAGCAGAGAATTTATAGAAATCCAACACAACACTGACCAGCTAAGACACCTTTTATAAATTGGTGGGAAGGCTCTAGACCACACTATTATTAGTGTTGGTCACGTGATGGATCAAGGTGTTACCCTTGCTGTAATCAGATTGAAATGGATAAAAGAGCTGAAGCTAGCAAGATGAAGATCTGTGAAGAGGTTGGTATTTTCAAAGAAGATGTCATCTCTAAGTTATCTGTTGAAGTCAGAAAGGGGGAGAATTTGATGAAAGAATACTTAGAAAAACCAGATGCTGCCATGCAAGGGCTTTGGAAAGCCAAAATGACAGAAATCCATGATGATGTCTTAGCACAAATTCAGAGTGTCAAATTCCATACATATGACACTACTGTCTGGATGCAATATCAAATCCTTCCTAAATTTGCTGCTAATCCAAATATCATTCCTCATCATCTCAACTCCCTGGCTGCTGCTGCTCCTGCTCCTCCTCTGCAACCTACTTTCTCTCCAGACCTGAAGGCTAGGAAGGCCCTCCTCCAGACTCTTATGCTCAAATTTGGGAGGTTGACCCTGCAGATATTTTTCTCCAAACTCCTCCTGAGATACAGCCTTCAAGAAAGAAAAGAAAATATGGTGAAGGTCCCTCTGTCAGTAGGGCCATTCCAATTTCTGATGCTAATAAGAGGAAAGCACCAGAATTTACAGAGATATAGTCTCCTACCTCTAAATTCCTCATCTTGGATACTCTCAAGCTTGTTATGGACTTCCATGAAAGCAGGAACATTCATTACAGTTCACAGGAATGGAAGTTTTATGAGAAATCTATGACCAAGAGGAGACTATATGATAGAGAATTTGGGAGAAATAACCCTGCTGCTCCTCCAAGACCTCCTAAGTACTACCCCAAGCCATACAGCTATCAGAGGAGACAATAAGAGAAGCAAGACAGGCAGCAGCACCAAGTCTGAGATACAAGGGCATATGAGATTGTGGAAATGATATTGTTGTAGAAATGACATTTTTGGATAATCACATTTATATAATTCTAAGCTTTTGATCATGTTATTTTGTTTCTAGTCTTATGCTTGCTTACACTGATTTATCTCTATAGCACTTTTTATATCCATAATTCACCTTAGTGTAAAGGGTTCTGACTTCTACAAATAGGGGGAGATTGTTGGGTATTGTATCCACATTAACACAGATTTGATGAAGTCACCCTTGAACTTAGATGAATTAAGTTGTATTTGATGCTTTGGTTGAGTTATGTGTTTGCAGGACTCTAATGGCAAGTATAGACCAATGTCAGCCTACAATGGGTCACCAAACACAGGACCATATAATGTAATCCCTCATTGTGTTATCCAAGGTGTTGACTCATTGTAGTCTCTCTATTGGGATACACTTCATATTCAAGTACTAGGACTTATTGGATAAGGCTTGATGCTGGTCTCACCAAAGAGAAGAGAATTCTGTCAAAGAAAATTTTACTAAGTGTCTTACTCGAGTAGTTCTATACCTACTCGAGTGAATAGCTCAGTATATACTCGAGTAAAATTACTCTTACTCGAGTATGGATGATAGATCCCGAGTAGTCAATTTATGGCTCTCTAGTTGTTAAGATAACTACTCGAGTAGTTTCCATATTACTCTCGGGTTTAAAGATTTCCCTCTCAAAATATATTCTAAGTAAGTTACTCGAGTAGTTTATACATTTTGTCTCTAGTAGTTAAGTCATGTACTCGAGTAGTTCATTTACTACTCGAGTAGTCCAGTATTTTTACTTGAGTAACTAGAATTTCTTCCTTCAGAATTTCTCTAAGTCAATTACTAGAGTAGCTATTTCCATATACTCGAATAGTTCTTATCCTCTCGAGTAGTTCAGCTTCACTACTCGAGTAGCCTAGAATTACAGTTCAGAAAATATTCTAAGTCCCTGACTCGAGTAGCTCATCTACCACTCGAGTAGCCTAATCTCATTTACTCGAGTAGTATTTCTTGTACTCGAGTAGTCTAACTCCACTTCCCGTGTAATTCTTTAAGTACTCGAGTAAGTCTTTTTGGTACTCGAGTAGCTGATTAACTTCTCAATTTTCTTCAAGATTATACTCGAGTAGTTCTATTCAAGTTACTCGAGTAACTGTCTCTAAGTACTCGAGTAGTTATTTTCATCTCTCTTGAGTAGTTATATAAAGTACTCGAGTAGTATCCTCTTCACTCGAGTATATTACTTCAGTTTTCTGATAATTTCGTTAAGTCCAATTTAACAGATTCTTTAATGAGCCTTGATGTGATTGGTCCACGTGTCCCTCATTATAAATTAATTATGACAAATTATCTTCGATCCTATATAAAGTCTTGTCAAACCGACAAAACCTAAGCGAGAAGAAGTTTTATCAGAAGTTTTTGCAGCCGATTTACTCTAAGAGTTTTCTGTTCCTCTCTCTCTCTCCAAGAAGCCGCCGCCGCCGATTCCCATCTGGCTAGGGTTTTCATTTTCAGAGGATTCAGTTTAAGAAGATTTTACAGATCGAGATTGTCGTAAAACTTCTCATCTTCTACTCGATCGTGTAAAGTCAAGAAGATCCAGATCTGATATTGCCGAGATTTTCTTCACCTCTCTGATAAAACCGAAAAGTCTAGAAGAAGAAGATCCAGGCAGATTACTTGCAGATCTGATAAATACTCTTTGTTTGTATTTCATACACATTTTATTTCATTATTGTAGGAGACGTTTTCTCCGAGTGTAGGAGTTTTTGACTCCGAGATTGTAGGAAGTTTCATCTTCTGAGTGTACATCCTCTTTGTGGATCGAGATTGTAGGAATGTTGTTCTGAGGCGTAGGATTGGTTTTTCAATCCGAGATAGTGGAGTAGCCGAGTCTAGTTTATTGCTAGATCGGTGAGGGAAAGTGGATGTACCCAAGATTGGGAACCACTATAAATCTTGCTTCGTATGTGATTGATTGGTAGATAGTTGTGTGCATAGATCTAATTTTTTTTATTCTGCAAAGAGACGCACATATCACATATTCACCCCCCTTTAGGTGATTTAGGAAGACAACTAATAACTTTCAGACCTCCTCCAGATTATTTTGAAGTCCACCCTCCTCATGTTTATGAATATGTGTGGGAATCAGAACAAACAGGTATGCCTCCTCATCCTCCAGAAGTTTAGAAAGTCAGGAGAAGGAAATATGGTGATGGAGCCTCAGGAAGTAGATCAACTCCACATCTAGAATCTAAAGGTAAAAGACCTCAAGAGTATACTGAAGTTTGGAGTCCAACCTCCAAGTCTATTATTCTTGAAACTCTGAAGCTAGTAGTTGATTACAATGAAAATAGAAGCTTGCATTACAGCTCAGATGAATGAGAGTTATATGAGAAGTCTCTTATAAAGAGAAGGATTTATGATAGAATTTATGGCAGAAATAATACCGAGGCTCCACCTAGACCTCCTAAGTACTTACCCAAGCCATTCAGGTACCAAAAGAGACAACAGGAGAAGCTAAAGAGACAGGGAAAGCAACATCAACAAGATCAGTAAATTGAAGATGCTGGAAGTTCTCCTTATGATTGAAATTGTGGAATTTAAATTTTCTCTTGGACAAATTTCTATTTATATGAACTTCTAATTCTACTGATCTGATTTTTACATATTACTGTATTTCTCCCAATTTTTATGCTATTAGTTTCTTTATTTTTTTTCTCATGATGTAATTCACCTTTGTGTTGAGGGTTCTGACTTTTACAAATAGGGGGAGATTGTTGGTTATTGCATCCACAATAGCCCAAATTTGTATGAAGTCACCCTTAAACTAAGATGAATTAAGTTTGTATTTGATGCTTTGGTTGAGTTATGTGTTTGCAGGACTCTAATGGCAAGTATAGACCAATGTCAGCCTACAATGGGTCACCAAACACAGGACCATAAAATGTAATCCCTCATTGTGTTATCCAAGGTGTTGACTCATTGTAGTCTCTCTATTGGGATACACTTCATATTCAAGTACTAGGACTTATTGGATAAGGCTTGATGCTGGTCTCACCAAAGAGAAGAGAATTCTGTCAAAGAAAATTTTACTAAGTGTCTTACTCGAGTAGTTCTATACCTACTCGAGTGAATAGCTCAGTATATACTCGAGTAAAATTACTCTTACTCGAGTATGGATGATAGATCCCGAGTAGTCAATTTATGGCTCTCTAGTTGTTAAGATAACTACTCGAGTAGTTTCCATATTATTCTCGGGTTTACAGATTTCCCTCTCAAAATATATTCTAAGTAAATTACTCGAGTAGTTTATACATTTTGTCTCTAGTAGTTAAGTTCATGTACTCGAGTAGTTCATTTACTACTCGAGTAGTCCAGTATTTTTACTTGAGTAACTAGAATTTCTTCCTTCAGAATTTCTCTAAGTCAATTACTAGAGTAGCTATTTCCATATACTCGAATAGTTCTTATCCTCTCGAGTAGTTCAGCTTCACTACGAGTATTCGATTCGTGTCAGCTGGAACAGTCAGCTAGAACATTCGATAGTTCAGAAGATTCGATTTGACGGCGAATGCGGCACACGGCCCTGACAGTAGCCAGGCCGTGTTCGGTCCACTCGATTGGGCATTTAGCCCCGAATCAAAGCCGCTCGTTTTCTTAGGTTGAGATAGTGGGGATGATTCTTGTACACGGGTTTGACTAAGAAAAATCCACTCATCACTTGATCTCTCTCCAAACCCTTAGAAAGAAGACTAGAGTAAGAGGAGCTAGATCATTGGAGGAGCTTCGGAGCTGAATCAAGCCGACTTCCACGGAGGCAATGCAAGCGCGGTGATTTCTATCGATTACATTTCGAGATCTAAAGTTACTCAAGTAACGATCCTCACTTTGAGCATGATAGTTATTTTCATCTCTTTCTTAGCATAGGAAGCCCTCTATCGCGAGTTGGCGAAGAGTTGGACGTTCCTTCGGGTAGATAGTAAAGTCCCCGTTGTTTAGCGTCCGTATGCGAGAACGGACTTAGGCATTTTGGTTGAAGCCTACCCGGACATGTAGTTCGGATCGGTGATGTTGCATTGCATAAGGCCACTCCGTGCTATTTGGTGTTTTCGGGTTTTCTACGCGGTAGATTGCAGCAGGGAGCCTTGGGGATAACCCAAAGGTGCACCCGGAAAATTGGGCGGACACGAGGTCTTGCCAACATGGTGGCCTGAGAGCCAACTTGAACATAACGGGGTTATGTGTATTGCGGTAGAATGGGACTCGGTGAAAGTTTGACCTTCGATCGCATATGGCTTAAATTGTCGTTGCGATGTGAGCACGGGTTAGATGGAGCCGTACAAACCGCTTTATGTCGTTCGGGTTAGAGAGACCTAAAGGTACATGGCACTCGCCGTTGGCATAAATGGGGTCTTCGGTGGTCTATGGCTTAAATTGACGTGACCAATACCATGAAGACAAATTGCTCATAGGAATGGCCGTCTAAGTGGCGGTGGTGAGTCCGGAATGTTAATGGCTTTAATTGACGTGACATCGACCGGTTCGCCGAGAATGTGCCCTGAGTGCACGGGACGTGTGGCCGTACGAGCCAACGTCTGTGATGAGATGGCTATGGTTATATGCATTGCTCGCTTGTGCTAATGAAATGCAGGGAAGGGGATCGCCGTCCCGAGTTGGGGGCGGGATCGTTATAATTTGGTCAGCATTGCTGACCGTTGCTTTGTTTGCCACCGTGCGGTGGTTTGTTTGCTTGCAGGTGCAGCTGGACCAAACGGTCAATAGCGGGCTAAAGCCCTTTTTGCGAAGCTGGCCCTCGAAGGCCCGAAGAAATGTTTTATGTTTTCCTCATGTATGGCCGGCCTGCGAGCCGAGGTTTGGAAATCATGTAAAAGACAAGTGAAACATTTGAAGATCCAGGCCGAATATTTGGGTATTTTTGTAACATTCCTATTATCTTGCTAGTGGACATTCATGCTTGTGCTGGGTTCTTGTTTTGCAACTTAATAAATTGCTTCCGCTAGAATGCTCTGTGTAGGACGTTGAGATTGTTGGATGGTTTCCATACGTCCGGTCTGTCTGTGGTATATGGCGTCGGGCCCCGGCCGGACCTACTGCTATATGCTATGCGACGGATAGTGTTACATGTAGATCCTCTTTGTGGATCGAGATTGTAGGAATGTTGTTCTGAGGCGTAGGATTGGTTTTTCAATCCGAGATAGTGGAGTAGCCGAGTCTAGTTTATTGCTAGATCGGTGAGGGAAAGTGGATGTACCCAAGATTGGGAACCACTATAAATCTTGTTTCGTCTGTGATTGATTGGTAGATAGTTCTGTGCATAGATCTAATTTTTTTTATTCTGCAAAGAGACGCACATATCAGATATTCACCCCCCTTTAGGTGATTTAGGCAGACAACTAATAACTTTCAGACCTCCTCCAGATTATTTTGAAGTCCACCCTCCTCATGTTTATGAATATGTATGGGAATCAAAACAAACAGGTATGCCTCCTCATCCTCCAGAAGTTCAGAAAGTCAGGAGAAGGAAATATGGTGATGGAGCCTCAGGAAGTAGATCAACTCCACATCTAGAAGCTAAAGGTAAAAGACCTCAAGAGTATACTGAAGTTTGGAGTCCAACCTCCAAGTCTATTATTCTTGAAACTCTGAAGCTAGTAGTTGATTACAATGAAAACAGAAGCTTGCATTACAGCTCAGATGAATGAGAGTTATATGAGAAGTCTCTTATAAAGAGAAGGATTTATGATAGAATTTATGGCAGAAATAATACCGAGGCTCCACCTAGACCTCCTAAGTACTTACCCAAGCCATTCAGGTACCAAAAGAGACAACAGGAGAAGCTAAAGAGACAGGGAAAGCAACATCAACAAGATCAGTAAATTGAAGATGCTGGAAGTTCTCCTTATGATTGAAATTGTGGAATTTAAATTTTCTCTTGGACAAATTTCTATTTATATGAACTTCTAATTCTACTGATCTGATTTTTACATATTACTGTATTTCTCCCAATTTTTATGCTATTAGTTTCTTTATTTTTTTTCTCATGATGTAATTCACCTTTGTGTTGAGGGTTCTGACTTCTACAAATAGGGGGAGATTGTTGGTTATTGCATCCACAATAGCCCAGATTTGTATGAAGTCACCCTTAAACTAAGATGAATTAAGTTTGTATTTGATGCACTTTTTAGTTAAGTGTTTGCAGGACTTAATTGCTAAGTGTTGACCAATGTCAATCTACAATGAGTCTCCAAACATAGGCCTATAAAATGTATTCTCTCATTGTGTGATCCATGGTGTTGACTCATGTGTAGCCTCTCTATTGGGACACAATTCCTTTTCAAGCACTAAGGGCATGAGAAAAGATGGATGCTGATTTCAATAATGAATTAAGATTTTCAGTTTTTCAGAATTATCTAAGTATTTTTCTCGAGTACTATATTTGTACTCGAGAAGGACTTAATGTACAACCCCGTATCCGGCGAGTGGGGTCACCAGGAACCAAACCGACTGGCTCTCTTTTCTCAAGTCTCGGCCAAGCATCAATGGGGGGGGGCGGAGCTCTGCAGCCTCCAGCTTGCCCAGGTGAGCCCGGCTAGTGGCACACGAGTAGGGCCAGTCGGGCTTGCACTCGCAGGGAGGGAAGTAGAAGCGGCGAGTACCAGCTAGTCTAGATTGCATCGTTCTGCCTTGGCGATTGAGAGGCCCGCCCAGTCCACTCAGTTCGTCAAACGGAGCTCGGAGTTCATCGAACGGAACTCGGTGTTCGTCGAGCTCTGGGCCTTTGTCGAGTCCCAGGCAACTCGCCGAGTTTTGACCGCTGATCGAACTCGCGACATGCTAACAGGGCAGTCCAGACCCATACTCGTCAAAGGCCAGGCAGAGGTGGCGAGTGCCAGCTCCATCGAGCACTCACCGCCCTTGTCGAGCAGAGGTTGCTGAGGGCTACTCGCCCAATGATCTGTGAGGTATTTTTACCATTTTACCCCCACTGGCCTGCCTATAGCCTGCTAAAATAGCGGAGTTACATTGTTGGCAGACCTTGTTGGGCTGCACATAGCTGTTCGAAAAAGCGAAGGTTGGCTATAAGCAAGCTGTTTTGAGAAATCTATAAATAGGACCCAAGGGGTACCTCAAAAGGCATGCTCACTTGTTCCCTAGTCTTCTAGCGCTTTCTGAGGTAGCCTTAGCTCGGCCTTCAGCTAAGGAGGGGAAGCACTCTAAGATCTTTCGGGTGTGTGGTGGGACCTCCATGCCTAGTCCTTGGGTGAGTTTCCATTTGTCATTTGGCTTGCGTAAGAGAAGTAAGTGTGCGATCACCCCTTCCCCAAGGGTGAACTCCATAGGAGACCGAGTTTTCAGTTTCAACATTTTGGTGTGGTGAGCGTGGAGAGTGGTCAGCACAAAAAATCTTCGGCAGGCTCGATGACAGGAGAATGATAAGGCTCAGACAGGTCCGACTCGTCGCCCCCGCCACCTCTAGCCACGTTGTGGATGTTCAAAGACTTCAGACATGAGGTACTCAGCCTCGTCAAGTGCGCACTCGGGGCGCGGGCTGAGTGCTTGACTCCAGCTGTACCAATCACTGCCGCCCTGTCTCCGGGCGAGGACACTCCCGGCAGGCGAGCTGGGAAGGAGGACGCCGAGGAAGGAAGGGGATGCGAGCACCCTGGGCACGTGCTCTTCCCCGGGTCGGCAAGCGGAGGCCGATTCGGCGAGACGGGTGCTTGAGATCCTTCTGCTCGCCCAGTGGGGGGAAACAGCCCCTTCAGCGACTTGGTTTTTTCTGCCCCAGTTCCAGAGTGGTTCAGGGAGCCAAAGATGTCCTACTATATCGGGAAGGGGGAGCCGGTACAGCATGTAGAGTGGTTTGAAGACGTGGTTTTGATCCGGAAGATGTCGGATGGCTTCAAGTGTCGGCTCTTTGCCATCACCCTGAAGGAAAAGGCGATGGAGTGGTTTCACCAGCTGCCGGCCAGCTCCATTTAATGCTTCAAGGACCTGCATTGTGGATTCATGTTGAGATTCACCACCTCGAAGAGGAGTAAGAAGGAGTCGGAGTCCCTGTTCGACATCAAGCAGGGAGTGAATGAGACGTTGGGGAGTTACGTCGACTGGTTTCAAGAGGAGGTCACCCAAGTCCAGGAGATGTCAGGTCATAGCCTAATGATGGCCTTCACCCTGGGGTTGCAAACAGAGTTCGTTCAAGATGGAGCTAAAGAGAGTGCCACCCCTCTCGTAGGAGGAGCTAATGGAGAGGGCGGCAAGAGAAGTCGACGGGGAGGCGTAGAATCCGGAGTTTACCCAGAAGTTGGGCAAGTGGGACATAGAGGAAGAGAAGGAGCCTAGAGGCGGCAGGAGTGCAGGAAGAGAGGAGAGTCGAACCCCAGCAGAGGGAACAGAGGCAACTTCAGGGGCAGTAGCAGCTCAGGTGGGGCATCAGGAGCCGGACCGTCGGTTGAGCTGGAGGCCCGAGTGGCAAGACCAGGGGGCACGGAAAGGTTATCTTGGAAGGGAACACAACCAGGGGGGCCAGGATCAGTTCCACCCCCAGGTTAGAGGCAGACGCAAAGACCTCCACTCCCAAATCAAAATCAGACTATGGCCATAACCATGGGGGATAAGAGTAGAGCGGCGCGAAGGAGGAGATGAGAAGTCAGGGCGGAGTTGCCCTACTGCGACTTCCACCAAGAGGAAGGGCACGCCACTACCACGTGCCTAGACTTCCTCAAGATGAGAGGGAACAGGGAGCAATATCAGCAACAGGGGCGCCAGGAGGTGAGGATTGAAGACATCCTACCTCGGGCGGAGGAGGATCGATGTGAATACCGAGCAGACGTCGGGACCTGAGGAGGGATCAGAGTGATCCATGGGGGGTGGGGGTTGAGTCCTATCAGAAGGTGAGCCTCCACACCATATACCATCGGAGCGTTGGCTCCACATCCCAGACCGCACCCCTGGAAGAGAAGATTACTTTCTCAAGGAAGGACATGCCAGATCAAGAGGATCCATTATGCGATGCGCTGGACATTCAGACGGCTATCGAGAATTTCACTATCTATCGGATCCTCATTGACAATGGGAGCTCCGTAAATGTCATCTTCAAGAAGGCGTTCGACGCGATGAAGGTGGAGGCAAAGAGGATGATGGCTTCAGATGGCCCCTTGTTTGGGTTCTCAGGGGAGAGGAAGGAGGTAGAAGGAGGAGTGAGGCTCCATGTCACCTAGGGGGGCAGTCCCGAAATTGTCGATTTGTCATCGTGGATGCCCCTAATAGCTACAACGCCATCTTCAGAAGGCCCTTTATCAGCTCCTTCCGCTGCGTCCCGTCGTCCTTCCACCAATGCCTCAAGTTCAACACCGAGGGGATCCGGGTCCGGGTCTGGGGTGACCCCAAAGTAGTGCGGGAGTGCTATATCACCGTCGTGAACTCTATCTCCTGCCAGGAAGGGGCTGAGGAGATGGAGCAGAGAATGGAGGAGGCAGAGCAGGAGGCTGGCAGAAAGGAGATGGAGGTGGAGAGCTGCACCGAGGTTGAGGTGGCAGGAGGAGACCAAGAGGAGTTGGCCGAGGCAATGGCCATGGAGGAAGAGGTGGAAGCGGAGGTTCTTATACCGGAGGAGAGGGACGTCGGATAATGGGGGAGCAGTCCAGGCTGGAGGCTACAGAAGAGGTGGTGGAGATGGAGGTTCTCACCCTTGGAGGTAGGGTGGAGAAGGTTCGCGTCAGCGGAGGGCTGGCCCCGGAGGCTCAGTGCAGGATGCTGACATGCATCCAAAAGAATGTGGACATCTTCGCATGGAGCACAGCATAGATGTCGGGAGTTGACGCGGACGTGGCTTTCCACCGCCTAAACCTAGACCCAGGAGCACGCCCTATCCAGCAGAAGAAGGGGCTTCCGTGGACAAGCTAGCCGAGCCCATCAGGGAGGAGGTGGTCAAATTCCTTAGGGCCAGTTTTGTATGCGAAATATAATACCCCAGCTAGATCTCCAATGTTGTTATGGTTAAAAAAGGAGACGGCTGGTGATGTATATGTATTGATTTTTCTTTACTTAATAAATCATGCCCTAAGGACTGTTATCCCTTGCCTCGGATCGATGTGCTGGTTGACTCAGCCGTCAATTTTCCTGTAATGAGTTTCTTAGATGCATTTTCAGGTTACCACCAGATTAGGATGCACCCCCTAGACATCAAGGATGTCTCTCTCATCACGGGGGATGGGTGCTACTGCTACAAAATGATGCCCTTTGGGCTGAAGAATGCAGGGGTGACATACCAGAAGATGATGGACAGGGTATTCCGAGAACAGAAGGGTAGGAAGCTGGAGGTGTTTGTAGATGATCTCATGATCAAGAGCCGGGACATAGACTCTCACCTCCAGGACCTGGAGGAAACCTTGGCCACCCTGCGCAAATATAAGATGCGGTTGAATCTCCTGAAATGCATCTTTAGGGCCAGCATGGGCAAGTTCTTGGGGCATCTCCTCACCCCCGCGTGGGTCAAGACAAATCCTGACAAGGTCAAGGCCATCATGTAGCTGGGGTCACCACAGAATGCTAAAGAGGTGCAACGATTAACAGGGAAGCTGGTAGGATTGAGCAGGTTCCTCTCCCGGGCTGGGGAGAAGTCTTCCCCCTTCTTCAAGACACTAAGGGGGGGGGGGCAAAAATTCGAGTGGACCAAGGAGTGAGAGGAGGCATTCCGAGCCCTAAAGAGTTAGTTGACCCAGGCTCTGCTGCTCCAAGGGCCGATGGAAGGGGAAGACCTATACTTATATCTCGGGGTCAGAGCAGAGGCCTTGAGCTTTGTCCTGGTTCATGAAGAGTGGAAGAGGCAGCTCCCCATAACCTATATGAGTCGGGTTCTGAGGAAGACCGAACTTCGATATTCGATCTTGGAGAAGCTGGCCTTCGCTCTAATCATCTGGGCCCGGAGGCTTCGGCCCTACTTCCAGGCACACTCCATCCAAGTGGTGACTGACCATCCCCTCCGCAACATCTTCGAGGGGGTGGAGCATTCGGGCAAACTAGCCAAATGGTCGGTAGAGCTAAGCGAGTTCGAAATCTCCTTCATCCCCTGCCTCTCGATCAAGTCCCAAGTAATGGCCGAGTTTTTGGTCGACTACGTGGTCGAGGTGGCAGAGGAGGAGCTCACTCGTCCAGCTTTGTGGAAGGTAAAGGTGGACAGCGCCTCAAGAAAACATTCCTTGGGGGTAGGGGTAATCTTGAAATCCCCCAAGGGGCGAGGATTGAGCAAACAGTGGTGGTGGACTTCCCAATCACTAACCACCACACCAAGTACGAGGCTGTAATAGCAGGGCAGCGCCTGGCCAAGGAACTGGGGGTGCTGGACGTAGAGGTCATCACTGACTCTATGGTGGTGGATTCCCAGATCAATGGAGAATTCGAGGTGAGGGAACCTACCCTCCGGCAATACTTAGCAAAAGTGAAGGGGGTTCATTGGTACGTTTCAGACCTTCTCCATCTGACACATGCCCAGAGAAGAAAATAAGAAAGTCGATCAGCTGGCGAAGCATGGCCCCCAGATGGGGGGAACAATCACTGATCTATTTCTCCATTCCATTGAAGAGGGAGAGCTGATGGAAGTGGATCAACACCCCTCATGGACGGACCCGTTCACGTCCTTCGTCTCCGCAGGGGAGTACCCAGAGGGGATTGACAAGAAGAAGTTCAGATACAAATCAGCATATTATCTCCTCTAGGGCGGGCAATTGTATAGGAAGACTCTCTCAGGGATGTTGGCCTGTTATGTTGTCGAGAGTGAGGTACAAAGGATCTTGGAAGAAGTCCAACTCCGAGGAGTGTGGGAGTCACTCAGGGAGTCGGACCCCGGAAGGGAGAATCCTCAGACAAGGGTACTTCTGGCCAACCTTGGGTCGCGATGCCACAGAATTCACAAAAAGTGGTGCTACAAATGCCAAATTTTTGCCCGCCTCCAACTACAACCTGCTCTACGCCTAAAGAGTATCACGGCCCCCTGGCCCTTTGCAAGTTGGGGAATAGACTTGGTTGGGCCGTTCCCCCAGGCCAGCGGGCAGAGAAGGTTCCTCCTAGTAATAATTGACTACTTTTCTAAGTGGCTGGAAGTGAAGGCGCTGGCCAAGGTGACTTCCCAGGTCATTCAGAAATTTGGTTTGGGGAGAGATCATCTGCCATCATGGGTTGCCACAGGCCATCGTCACGGGCAACGGGCCTCAATTCACCACTGTGGAATTCACTAGCTTCTGCGAGCAGCTCGAGATTGACCACAGGTTTGCCTCAGTCCACCACCCCAAGAGCAACAGGCAGGTAGAGGCCGCGAATAATATTATTGTGAACCTCCTGAAGAATAAGGTAGAAAACCTAAAACGGAGCTGGGTAGAGCAACTTCCCTTGTTCCTCTGGGCCCTTAGGACCACCCCCAACACAGCCATAGGGGAGACCCCTTTCAAGCTCTCCCATGGATGTGAGGCAGTACTCCCGTAGAATTTGAAGTACAAACTCCTCGGGTGGTCACGGCAGAGGAAGGCAAGGAAGAATGGCAGGCCGAGAATGAGGAGGAGCTGCGACTCAACCTTGACATGGTGGAGGAGCTGTGCGACCTCTCCACCATCCGACGGGAGGAAGTGAAGAGGAGAATGGCTAAGTACTTTGACAAGCACGTTAGAGTCAAACAATTTGCGGAGGGGGACTTGGTCTTGAAAAAATTGGATGCAGTGGGAAGATCGACAACCATGGGGAAGCTCAACCCCAACTTGGAAGGTCCATACATTGTAAAAGAAACATTAAGATCAGGAGGGTATCACATCTAAAATATGGAGGGTAAGCCCCTAAGTCTCACCTGGAGCGGTGATGACTTGAAATGTTTTTATCCTTGAAATATGTAAGTAATGTCTTGTCTTTAATAAAAACTTTTGATGTGCTAATCTTGCTGCAGTAACTCGTATGAGAGGGTGAAGTGTTCATTTGATAGACCCCGAGAAGATCCCGCTGCCAGGCTCTCACCAAACTGGCATGGTTGGATGTCAATAGATGGCGTCTACCCGGACCACGAGCAGATGTCGCTGTCAGGCTCTCAGCTAGCTGGCAGGGCTGGATGTTACTCGATGGCGTCTACCCGGACCCCGAGCAGATCCCGTTGTCAGGCTCTCACCTAGCTGGCAGGGCTAGATGTCACTCGACAGCTTCTACCCGGACCCCGAGCAGATCCGACTGCCAGGCTCTCACCTAGCTGGCAGGGATGGATGTCACTCTACAGCATCTACCCAGACCTCGAGCAGATCCCGCTGCCAGGTTCTCACCTAGCTAATAGGGCTGGATGTCACTTGACGGTGTCTACCCGGACCCCGAGCAGATCCCGCAGCCAGGCTTTTACCTAGCTGGCAGGGCTGGATGTCACTCGATGGTGTCTACCCGGACCCCGAGCAGATCCCGCTGCTAGTCTCTCAACTAGCTGGCAGGGCTGGATATCATTCGACGGGGTCTACCCGGACACCGAACAGATCCCACTGTCAGGCTCTCACTTAGCTGGTAGTGTTGGATGTCACTGGACGACGTCTACCCAGACCCCAAGCAGATCCTGCTGTCAGGCTCTTACCTAGCTGGCATGGCTGGATATTAGTGGACAGCATCACCCAGACCCCGAGCAGATCCCACTATCAGGCTCTCACCTAGTTGGAAGGGTTGGATGTCACTCGATGTTGTCTACTCGAACCCCGAGCAGATCCAGCTATCAGGTTCTCACCTAGCTGGCAGGATTGGATGTCACTTGACAGCGTCTACCTGGACCCCGAGTAGATCCCACTGCCAACCTCTCACCTAGCTGGCAGGGTTGGAGGTCACTCGACGGTGTCTACCCGGACCCCAATCAGATCCTGCTGTCAGGCTCTCACCTAGCTGGCAGGGCTAGATGTCACTTAATAGCGTCTACCTAGACCCCGAGTAGATCCCGCTGCCAAGCTCTCACCTAGCTGGCAGGGCTAGATGTCACTCTACGACGTCTACCCGGACCCCAAGCAGATCCCGCTGCCAGGCTCTCACCTAGCTGGCAGGGCTGGATGTCACCCGACGGTATCTACTCGGACCCCGAGCAGATCCCGCTATCAGGCTCTCACATAGCTAGTAGGGCTGGATGTCACTCGACAGCATCTACCCGGTCCCCGAGCACATCCTGCTGGCAGGCTCTCACCTAGCTGGCAGGGCTGGATGTCACTCGACGATGTCTACTTGTATCCCGAGCAGATCCGCTGTCAGGCTATCACCTAGCTGGCATGGCTGGATGTCACTCGATGGTGTCTAGCCGGACCCCAAGCAGATCCTACTGTCAGGCTCTCACCTAGCTGGCAGGGTTATGTGTCACTCGATGGCGTCTACTCGAACCCCGAGCAGATCCTGCTGTCAGACTCTCACCTAGCTGGCAGGGCTCGATGTCACTCGACCGCGTCTACCCGGACCCCGAGCAGATCCCACTGCCAGGATATCACTTAGCTGGCAAGGATGGATGTCACTCGATTTTCTACCCAGACCTTGAACAGATCTCGCTGCCAGGCTCTCACCCAGCTGGCAGGGCTGGATGCACTCGACGTTGTCTACCCAGACCCCAAGCAGATCTCGCTGTCAGGCTCTCACATAGCTGGCAGGGGTGGATGTCACTCGGGGAAGTCTTGTACTCTCCAGATATTAAGAAGTTTGGCCTTTCTAAAAATAGGAAGAGAAGAACCTTCACAGGCAAGTCAGGACTGGCGAGCCCAGCTCAGAAGAGGGGCGACGAGCCGTCCTTGGCTCCTGCCGAGGAAGGCAGGCTCCGGCAGGGTACTTCACCCCCCTTCAGTTTTACTTGTGAAATTTTTTGCTATTTTTGGTTCCACATTGGTGAAAAAATAGACAGCTCACGAGCGAGCTAGGGGGTGGTGAGCCCAGTGCGACGAGTAGTCCACCCCCAGATCATCTAGTGTTGGCGAGCTCTCAAGGTATACTCCCGGGAATGAGTCCTAACATCAATTCTAATGGTATGATCTATCCTTGCAAGGTTGCTCGAGGAGGAAAGCTCGTAAGCAAAAATGCCACAACAGGGAAGCCCAGAAAAAGAAATAAAAAAAGAGAGAAGGGGGATAAAGATAAAATTCATATCAAAACTATCTTCAATTGTATAATGTTAATTACAAGGGGATCTCGCCTAGGAGATATTACAAAAAAAGAAGAGAAAAGGAAATCAGCTTCCCCCCGGTCGGATTGGCAATCTTCACCCCCTCCAGCAGACAGGTCATCCTGGAAGCCCTTCCCGAAGATCAAGTCGAGGTTGTCCTCCTTCTCACTAGGAGGCATCGCCGGGAATAGTCTCGACATGAGGTCCCCGGACGTGATCTCCTCACAGCCCTCCATCAGCACACCCGCGTCCTTCATTATTTGAAGGGTGCTTTCAGTAGACTTAATTGAAATGATCTGTAGCCTCTCAGTGACGTCTCCCTTGCCAAAGATCCTCGGGCTCTTGTACGGGAAGCTAGCCTTGCTATTGCCCGAGGGAAAGAAAATTTGCGCTTGGCGGCATACCTCGTGATGGAGGCTGAAAGTGCAGGTTAGATCTGAAATACTCAAGAGGGGGGGTGAATAGAGTATAGTGCTCACTAAAAACGTTTTACAACTTTTGTTGTATTTCTAAGTGAACAAGTCAGTAAGTAAATAAAACTAAGCACAGTAAACTAAGCAATCACAAAGCACAGCCAAAACACAAATAAAAGGGCAACCGGATGACACAAGAAATTTTATAGTGGTTCCCCAACCTGGGTACATCCACTCTTCTACCACCATGGTAGGAATCCACTCAGGTTTTTGATCAGGTGCCTGACACCAATGAGCTTTTGTTCAGGTGCTTAAAAACCAAAACCTCAAGTCTTTTGGAAGAAGACTTGCAACCAGAATAAATTTGAAGGGATTTAAAACCCTGTACGGGAATTGGAAGTAAAGGAGATGGGGTCTTCTCTTTCTCAATATCAACTGAGAAGACTTGTGGATTGATTGTAGCAGATTTTGCTCCCCCTGAGATCTTGAGTTAATCAGGAATGCTGGAGCACTGCTTCAGGGTGATAGGTCTTCAAAGACCTAGAATGCCTGGACCACGATTTGTTTCAGGAACTCCTTTGACAGATAGAATAGTTGTTGTCCTTTGAAGTTGTCCTGTGAATTGGAAGAAAAAGACTCTTGATAGTGATTGGTTGTTCTTCTTCTTCTTGAATATCTTCTCTGGTCAGGCTGATTGCAGTAGAACTTTTTGATTTTCAGTTGCTTGTTCTTCTGTGCAATCTGAGTGTGTCAATCTGATTGTCTGTATTGCTTGATGTCTGTCTATTGCTTGCAGTGTGTGTGTCTGTATGACTAACTGTGTTGTTCATTCTTTTCTTGTCTATCTCTTTTTGACTGACTGAGAACATTCAAAATTCGAATGTTTGAGCAGTAATTGCAGTCGGCCTTGGAAGGAAGCGACAATCAATAATTTTCCCAACTGTCCCATGGAGAAACGGCATGTAATCGTCCATAGTTAATGCGCATTCTAACTGTAACATTCCGAGAAGATCTGGCATTAAAAACTCTGGAATCATTGCCAAGAAACGGGATGGGAAACCTGAAGATGACCTAGTCTGGATTCGTCGAACGAAGAACGCAATTCATCGAGCTGAGTTTGAGTTCGTCGAGCTGAGCTTGAGTTCATCGAGCTGAGCTTGAGAGAGTTCGTCGACCAGACAATCTTCATTAGTTGAACAGAAAATCTTCATTCGTTGAGCAGATAATCAAATTCGTCGAGCGAAGAAAGGTTGTGGACTTACCAAATATTTGCATCTACTGATATTCAGTGTCGACATAAGCTGGTGTCGACTGATTGATCTTGGTGTTGACTCAAATCTTCTGGTGTCGACATGAATTGGTGTTGACTGAAATCCTGGTGTCGACACAAATCTTCTGGTGTCGACATAAGTTGTCTGGTGTCGACACATGCCCTAGGTGTCGACACGAATACTCTGAGTTCAGAATTCGTCGAGTAGAGTACTACATTCATCGACCTGAGAAGCTGATTTCGTCGACCTGAGAAGTTGAGAACTTGAGGTCCAAGTTCGTCGAGCTCGGAATCTAATTCGTCGACCAAAGCTTGAAGCTGGACTTAGAAAAATTCTGAAGTTGTCCTGACTTTGGCTTGATGTAGGAACTGAGTCTTCGTCTAACAGAGAACTAAGATCGTCGAGCTCAGCACAAAGAATTGTCTCACGATCGTCGAGCGCAGTACACCTTTCGTCGAGCTGAGTTCGACGAACGTCGAACTTATTTAACTTAGTCTTGAAATCCTCTAAGTCTGGAGTCTCTGATGATCTTATTGCAAGCTGGTCCATCTGATGTTGAACCTAATGACTTGGCCTAGACTCTAAGACACAAACTTGACCCTGGCTATACATGATGGGTCACATCCTAAGTCAGTGAACCTAGCCCAAATCAACTAGGGATCCAACAATCTCCCCCTATTTGGGTGAGGTCACTAACAGAGACTCAAAATAGAAACAAACAGGAGACAGCAGGAAAAGAGATATATCTGGTAGAGAATTACCAACACATGCAACAGTTATATATACACAGCTTTGTTTAAACAGATAGCATAGTTTGAAAAACAAAAACAGACAGAAAATGAAATAACAAGAAGATTACTTCTTTTGCTTCTTCTGCTTGGATCTGTCTTTAGATGGTTTCTCTCCTGGCTTCTTAAAGATGATTTATCTGTTTGGATCTTGAGCTTGAGCTTTTGTCATAGTCATATCAGTTTCCCCAATAATATTTAATGATGTAGCCCTGGGGATAACTGCTTCCGGATGAAGTTTCATATAATCATCAACAATAAACAATTTATTATTTTTGTCAAATCTTTTCAGCTCTTCTTTTCTATACTTTGACATGGTTGTAAGTCCTGATGTATCTTTGCCTTCAGCCTTGGCTTTATTAATCAGAGATAGTCCAATTAACTCCTGATATTTGGTCATTCTTGCTGTATTTGCAGTTTCAGGATCTTCAAATGGGATTGGAGGAGAGAGAGGTCTCTTTGGACTTTCAGCTTTTTGAACTTTAGAGGTTTGTTGTTGTTGCTGCTGATGCTGTTGATGTTGATATCCTGAAGAGGATGGCTGCCTCTGCTGGCTACTTCCAGATGATCTCCCTGACTGTCTCTGATATGTTTGCATGGGGGCAGATCTCTGGGAGCTAGAGGAGCCAGAGGCACCAGCTGCTGGAGGAGGAGGAGGAGGAGGATCCTTCCTGTATCTGTGCACTGGAGGAGGGGAATATCTCCTGCTTCTCTTTTATCCTTCTGCTGGTTCTTGGATAGCCACATCCATCCAGGCATTCCCTTGTATGGAGTTACATTATGCAGAATGTAATAGGGAGTGTCACCATTGGGATTAGGCTTAGGAGTTGGAGGAGGAGGAGCCTTCCTTTTCTTTGCTAGCATCTTCTTTTTCTTACTTGCAGCATCTTCATCTGAGTTATCATCATCATCTTCTTCAGACTCAGAACCCTGAGGGATGTCATAAAGAGCATCCAAAGCTCTCAAAGCTTTATCTGAAAGAATAGCTTTTTCTGGAGGAGGGGCAGAAGGTTCAGGAACTGGAATATCAGCAATAGAAGAGGAGGAGACTGTAAAGGAATCAGAAACAATGGGGACAGAGCTTTCAGCTGCTGCCTTATTCTCCTCTTCAATATCAGCTAAGATTAGCTCATCCAAGTTTGGCATAGGAGAGTCATCCATGACAAAACTTGGGGATGAAATAACTTCTGGAATTACCTCTAGACTAGAAGCTGAGATGGAAGCTGGAGCTGAGAGAGCAAACTTGTCACAGAGTTGCTTAGCAACTACTAGACTGACTGGGGAGGTATAGGGTACAATAGCCAAACTTGGCTTAGTAAAATCAGCTGGAAGAAACTGCATAAAGGCTGTATCAAAACTACTCAACAAAATAGACAAATTTACTGTGGGATTTAAATGGAAATCACCAACAAGTTTTATTTCCTCAACTGACTCATCTAGATCATTGTCAGTATCCATAAAATGAATTAATTCAATCATTTCAGAATCAAAGTCTGTCAAAATTTCTGTATCTGTATCTAAATCTGCATCTGATGTGGAGGGGACTACTGTTGTGACTGCTGCTGCTGCTGTATCTGAATTTGCGCAACTTCATCACTGTGTATCTCCCCCAGCCTGGGTTCAGGAGAACCTGGAGCCAGGCCCCTGGATGAAGAGGGGATAGTAGATAGGGCAGAAATCTGGGTAGATAAAGAATTTATGAAGGTCACAAGAGGTGTAATGGCCTCTTGGATTAGAGATTTGATGAGGGGAGTGAGCAAGGATATGATGGTAGATACAGTGGAGGTTTCTAATGATGGAGAGATGGTGGTGGAAGGTAGAGAAGTAGATGATGTAGGAAGAACAGATGGAGGGGATAGAGGAGGAATAACAGCTGGTGTGGTAGTGTCTGTGGGTATGTTGTAGGAGGGAATGGATGACAAATGGGGGGGAAGAGGAGACTGAGGAGGTGTAGGGATAGATGTCTCATGAGGTGAAGCTGGAGGTGTAGGAATGTTGGTAAGGTCCAGTTGTGGAGATGGAGGAGGAGTAGGCACATGAGTATGTGGTGGAGATTTAGGTGTAGTAGCAGGAATGGAAGAGGAGGGGAGTTGTTTGGCTGGAAGTGCAGGAAGAGATGATGGAGATGGAAGGACCTCTTCTGCAGGGTGGGGAGCGGCTTTTACAGCCCTGGTTCTCTCAGAAGTTTGGATGGAAGAGGAAGCAGCCTTTGAGGGCTTGGAGATAGTCCTCTCCCACCTACCAAATAGAGCGCAGGTGAGGCGCTTGCTGGCATTTATGAAGATGGTCGGGGAGACCATGCATTCAGCAGCCTTCTCTTGGAGGAAAATCCCCAAATTTCTGCCGAAGCAGACTTCCTTCTTACTATTCTTTTTCTTTATCAATTCAAAGAAGATTGTGCCCCAGTTGACACGTCTATTATTCACCACGATGCACATAACCAGGAATTGGTAGCGGGTTACGTAATCATGCACTGAGTGCTTTCCCATTAGCACTTTTCCTACAATGTCTGCCAGAAACTGGTACGCGACAGACAGTTGCTTCTTCAGTAGTTTATTAGGGTTGCTTCCTGAAAAACCCATTAGCTTCAGCATATCACCAAACTCTTCAGAATCCATTTCTATATTATCTTCTCCAGTTACTAGACCAAAAATCTCAGACAGAATTGCGGGAGATAGGGAAATAGCAGTACTCCCGATAGTGCCTGTCAGAACATCTTCGTCAGAAGCAGTAGATGTATATACTCATTCTCTTATTTCAGTCGCATGTAGTTTAATTCTCCGGGTCATAAAGTCATTTAGATTCAATTCCTCTAGCAGTTCTAAGATGTAGAGGAAAATGGGATCAGAATGCTGAAAAGAGTCCAAATCCATATCGAATCCAGTATCAAACTTCATCACTGCTAACGCTCCTGCGGGAATCGCCATTGATGACCTGTAAGAAAGACACAGAGAAAAACGGCGATAAAGAGCAAAAGAACTGAAAGCGCGGGACGGAGGTCGAAGAAAACCTAGATATAAGATTTTCAGAATATGAATCGACAAACTCCGTTCCACGAAAAAGAAAAATTCTTCTAACTGAGTTCGACAAAATAAATTATAGACAGATAATTCATCGATCTCATCCAGAAGAATCAAAAACAGTTCGTCAAACTCCATTCGACAAAATGTCTTCTGAGGCAAAGTTCGTCGATCTCCGGTCGACGAAATTTGTTTCCACACACAGAGAATTCGTCGATCTCCGTTCGACGAGAATCTCTCAAACTTTCCCTAATTCGTCAAACTCCATTCGACGAACTCTGGAAAATTCGTCGAATGCAGACAGAAGTTAGGTTAACTCTTCTCCATTAATCATTCCCATTCGATTTATAAAGAACAGATGGGTTTTCTCATCCAATGGCTTGGTGAAAATGTCTGCTCTCTGTAAATCTGTAGGAATATGGATTAAGTTAATTTTCTTTTTTTCTACATTATCTATAATGAAATGATGTCTTATTTCAATATGTTTAGTCCTAGAATGATGAACTGGATTCTGTGTTATAGCAATAGCACTAGTATTATCACAAAATAATGTTGAATTATTTAAGTTGACACCATAGTCTAGGAGTTGGTTTTGTATCCATAGCATTTGTGAACAGTACCTGCCAGCAGCCATGTATTCTGCTTCTGCAGTTAATGTAGACACAGATGTCTGCTTTTTACAAAACCAGGAGACAAGTCTCATACCAAGGAACTGGCAAGTTCCAGAGGTACTTTTCCTGTCCACTCTACATCCAGCATAGTCAGCATCTGAGTACCCAGTTAACTCAAATTCTGACTCTCCAGGATACCAGAGTCCCAGACTAGGGCAACTCTTTATATATCTCAAAATTCTTTTTAGGAAAATAAGGTGAGATTCTTTAGGGTTCACTTGGAACCTAGCACAAAGGCATGTGGCAAACATTATGTCAGGTCAGCTAGCTGTTAGGTAAAATAGGGATCCAACAATTGCCCTATAATTTTTCTGATCTACAGGTTTCCCTGCTACATCAGAATCCACAACAGCATTTGTAGCCATAGGGGTTTTCATTCCTGAAGCATCACCCATCCCAAACTTCTTAATAAGCTCTTTAGCATACTTAGCTTGGGAGAGGAAGATACCATCAGGGAGCTGCTTCATTTGGAGACCAAGGAAGTAGGAAAGCTCACCCATGCTACTCATCTCAAATTTAGAATGCATGAGGTCAGCAAACCTCTTGCATAATTTGGGATCAGTAGACCCAAAAATAATGTCATCCACATATATTTGTACTAACAATATTTGGTCCTTATGATGTCTAGTGAAAAAGGTTTTATCTATGGTTCCTCTTGTAAATTTATGCTCTAAAAGAAAGCTAGCTAAGGTCTCATACCAAGCACTTGGATCTTGCTTTAAACCATAGAGAGCTTTATGCAATTTAAAAACAAAGGAGGGATAAGTTGGAGAGATAAAACCTGGAAGTTGTTCTACATAAACCTCTTCTTGAAGTACTCCATTCAAGAATGCACTTTTGACATCCATTTGGTAGACCTTGAATCTCTTGTGAGCTGCATAGGCAAGGAATATTCTTATGGCCTCTAACCTTGCAACAGGGGCAAGGATTTGGTCATAGTCAATTCCATCCTCTTGCCTGTAGCCTTGAGCAACAAGCCTAGCCTTGTTTCTCACAATATTGCCTTCAGCATCCAACTTGTTCCTGTAGACCCATTTGGTTACAATAATTGGGTAGTTATGGGGTCTTGGAACCAAATCCCAAACTCTACATCTCTCAAACTGATTTAATTCCTCTTGTATTGCAATGATCCAGTGGGGATCTTGCTCTGCTTCATGGATGGTGAGAGGTTCAATTTGAGAGAGAAAACAGGCATGCATCAAGTCTTGGTTGAGTTGATGCCTTGTCTGTACACCTGCTGAAATGTCTTCAATCACTTGAGATCTGGGGTGATCTCTAAGTGTGACAAGATCAGTTGGTCGAGTTGGTTGAGCAACAGCTTCTGTATTTAATTCCTCTTGAGGAATGGTACTAGCTGTTGAGGGAAGTTCAGCCACTTCCTCTTGAATTTCTTCTTCACTTTCTTCAGCAACCTGTGGAGTAGAATGGTTTGATACCTCTTGGGTAAGGTTTAGTCCATCCATAGACTCACACAGTGGTGGAACCTGCAAAAAGTTATTGGTAGAAATTTCTTTCTCCTTATATGACATGTTAGCTTCATCAAAAGATACATGAATAGATTCTTCAATTTTAAGGGTGGATTTATTAAAAACCCTATAGGCCTTGCTTACTTGGGAATATCCTAGGAAAATCCCTTCTTCAGCCTTAGCCTCAAACTTTCTAATGTATCTCTTGTTATTTGTATGAATATAACAAATACAACCAAAAACTTTGAAATATGTGATTTTAGGTTTCTTCCCTTTAAGTAATTCATAGGGGGTCTTATTTTTCAGTTTATGTATAAGACTTCTATTCAGGACATAATTAGCAGTATTTACAGCTTCTGCCCAAAAGGATAGAGGCATGTAAGCATCTGCCAATAATGTGCCTGTAGATTCAATGCGTGTCCTATTTTTCCTTTCAGCAACCCCATTTTGTTGGGGAGTTCTTGGAGCTGAGAAGCACTGCCTGATACCTTCCTTCTCACAGAACTCATGCATAAGAAGAGACTCAAACTCTGTGTCATGATCACTTCTGATCAATGCAACATGAGTAGAGAACTCAATCTGTATGGTCCTGAGAAAATCTGTAAGAACCTTGAATGTATCTGACTTAGTTCTCAGAAAGGCTACCCAACTGAATCTAGAGAAGTCATCAACAATCACTAAAGTATAAGACTTCCCTCCTAGGCTTTGTACTGCAATGGGTCCAAATAGATCCACATGAAGCAAATACAATATCCTAGGTGAATCACTTTTATTAATGGATTTAAAACTAGTTTTTGTTTGCTTGCCTAACTGACAAGCCCTGCATAGGCTTTCCTTCTTGTAGGGGCCAGAAGGTAAACCTCTAACAAGGTTGTCCTTAGATAACCTAGATATATTCTTAAGGTTTATATGTCCTAGTCTTTTATGTCATAACTCATTTTGATTACTAGTAAGATTCAGTAAGCAGATATCAGTTGTGGCAGAGATAAAATCTACTAAATATATGTTGCCTTGTCTAAGTCCAACTAAAACAGTTTTGTTTTTATTATCAATAATAGAACAGGAAGTAGAGTTAAAATGTACCTGATAACCTTCATCACATAACTGACTTATGGATATAAGGTTATGTTTAAGTCCTCTTACATATGTTACTTTCTTGAAGGTCACTGATCCAATCTTCACTGTCCCATATCCTTCTGATTGACCACTGTTGGAATCTCCAAAAATCACCTTTGGTCCTAGCTTGGGCTTGTAATTGTATAGATTGCCCTTGCTGCCTATCATGTGTTTGGAGCAACCACTGTCCAAGTACCATGTTTTACTCACCCTTGGACAGCTCTTCACCTGTACCTGCAAAGAAAAATAAAATTCAATTGTTCTTGACCCAGGTTACCTTGGGTCCTTTATTTTGTTGAAAATTAAAGCTGGAAATAACTGATAAAGCAGGTTGTGATTTGTAACCTAAGGGGTGATATCTCCTAGGTGGAATTACCCAATCAGCTACTGGATTAAATGTCTTATTATTGGTTTATAATTTCTGTAAGAGAAATGATTTAGGTTTGGTCTTTCTGGGTTCGACGAATTATTGTAAGTTCATCGACCAGAGTTCAATGAATAGGGTTGAGATCGTCGATCTCTGCTCAGGGAATGACAGTAGTCATTTTCTGTGCCCCAAGTTCGTCGACCTCTGCTCGACGAACCATACACGGTTCATCGATCGCAGTTAGACGAGTAGTTATATCTGAAGTTTGCGTTCAGCGTTCGTCGATCTGGGTTCGACGAACTGGCTACATTTCGTCGATTTGCGTTTGACGAATGCTGCTGAACTTTGTTTTTATTTACTATTTTCAGATTTCTGTTTCTCTTATCTATGGGTCTAGGATTGTTTTCAGACAATGGTTTGTCTATTAATTTTTCTTTTCCCTTTGCAGAAATAAACTTAATAGGGGTTGAAAGTATATTCTTCTTAATTATGGGGGGTAAACTTGATGAAGCACCCAAGCCCAGCTTGCCATTTAATCTGACATTCACTGTGCTTGTAATGTCCATCAGCTTGAGGCTTCTCCCATTGAGAGATTGCTCAAGTTGTTTGGCCTCACATAATTTAGATTTTAGTTTAATTATTTGTTCATTAGCTAGAGTTAGTTGGTCTGTTAGCTTTATATTTTCTGAGTTAACTGATTCAAGATTTCCTAATCTTTCCCTAAGAGTTTTTATTTCCTTTTCTGAGCTAATCAAGTCTAAACACATGGCTTTGAAATCAATTTTGAATGAATCAGAATTAAAATCAAAATTAGAAAGAACCTGATCTGCCTCTGAGTCTGAGGCTGCTTCTTCCTCTGGTTCTTCTTTTGATCCAGAACAGCTCCTGGAGGCATCAATTGCCATTAGGCAAACCTCCTTGGATCTATCTTCTTCCTCATCTTCACTTGAACTGGAGGAAGATGTTTCTTCTTCAGTGTCACTCCAAGTCTCAGCAACAAATCCTTTGTCCTTCTTTTTATACTTGCTGGAGGAGGGTTTGCTGCTGTGTCTTCTTCTGGAGTCCTTTTCTCTACTTTTGTCCTTCTTCTGGTTTTCTGGACATTCTGAGATGTAATGTCCAGGCTTTCTGCACCCAAAGCACACAACCTCCTTGGTTGGTGTCTTGTCATACTTGGTCTTATCATCCTGTCTAGATGATTTCCTTCTGAAGTCCTTCCTTGCCATCTTGTAGAACCTTTTGGAAAAGAGGCTCATGAGTTCTTCATTTGAAGTTGATGTCTCACTTTCTTCAGATGCTTTGAACGCTATATTGTGCTCCTTTCTAACTGGAGTTGTTGCCTTCTGTTCTGCTGCCTCTCTTGATTTGATCAGCTGCTCATAGGATTTTAACTTTCCTAATAGAGATTCAGTTGATATCTCATTGAGGCTTTTGGCCTCTTTGATTTGCCAGATTCTGGAGTCCCAATAGCTTGGGAAGCACATCAATATCTTGCCATTCACCTCAGTCAAGGTGATGTCTTTATCCAGGGTTTTGAGCTCATAGATGATTGTGCTTAACCTGTTGTACATTTCTGCCACTGATTCATTCTCATCCTTTTTAAAGTTCTCATACAGGGATATGAGATTGGATATTCTGTCTTTTCTTTCATCTGCAGAGCCAGCTACCATTTGGTTGAGGGAATCACAAATGGCTTTGGCTGAGGTGCACTCAGCCACCTTCTGGAATATGTCATCTGACATAGTCTGGGCTAAGATATTCATTGCCTTAGCATCTGCTATCTTGGCTTTCTTGTAGGCATCATTGTTTTCTGGAAGAGGAACTGCAGTTATGTTTGTTGAAGAGCTTGTAGAAGTTGTTGGTGCTGGAAGTACACCTGTCAAGATAACAGAAAAGATATCCTCATCAATAGAATTCATGTATAATCTGATTCTTGCCTTCCAGATGGCAAACTTGTTGAGATTGCACACTGGAGGTCTGATGCTTGCATAGTCTTTGTTTTGGGCCATGTCTGTGAAGAAATAAATCTAATAATAAAAACAAAACAAACAGATCTAACTTGAGGGATCTTTGTGGTTCAGGTGTTAGCCTGTACAACCACTAAGGTGTGGTATTTTAACCAATCTCGCTTTGATACCAATTGAAAGTGTAGGTTAGATCTGAAATACTCTAGAGGGGGGGTAAATAGAGTATAGTGCTCACTAAAAACTTTTTACAACTTTTGTTGTATTCCTAAGTGAACAAGTCAGTAAGTAAATAAAACTAAGCACAGCAAACTAAGCAATCATAAAGCACAGCCAAAACACAAAGAAAAGGGCAACCAGACGACACAAGAAATTTTATAGTGGTTCCCCAACCTGGGTACATCCACTCTTCTACCACCCTGGTATGAATCCACTCAGGTTTTTGATCAGGTGTCTGACACCAATGAGCTTTTGTTCAGGTGCTCAAAAACCAAAACCTCAAGTCTTTTGAAAGGAGACTTGCAACCAGAATAATTTTGAAGGGATTTAAAACCCTGTATATGAATTGGAAGTAAAGGAGATGGGATCTTCTCTTTCTCAATATCAACTGAGAAGACTTGTGGATTGATTGTAGCAGATTTTGCTCCCCCTGAGATTTGAGTTAATCAGGAATGCTGGAGTACTGCTTTAGGGTGATAGGTCTTCAAAGACCTAGAATACCTGGACCAGGATTTGTTTTAGGAACTCCTTTGACAGATATAATAATTATTGTCCTTTGAAGTTGTCCTGTGAATTGGAAGAAGAAGACTCTTGTTAGTGATTGGTTGTTCTTCTTCTTCTTGAATATCTTTTCTGGTCAGGCTGATTGCAGTAGAACTTTTTGATTTTGAGTAGCTTGTTCTTCTATGCAATCTGAGTGTGTCAATCTGATTGTCTGTATTGCTTGCTGTTTGTCTATTGCTTGCAGTGTGTGTGTTTGTATGACTGACTATGTTGTTCTTTCTTTTCTTGTCTATCTCTTTTTGACTAACTGAGAACATTCAAAATTCGAATGTTTGAGCAGTAATTGTAGTCGGCCTTGGAAGGAAGCGACAATCAATAATTTCCCCAACTGTCCCATGGAGAAACGGCATGTAATCGTCCATAGTTAATGCGCGTTCTAACGGTAACATTCCGAGAAGATCTGGAATTAAAAACTCCGGAATCATTGCCAAGAAACGGGACGGGAAATCTAAAGATGACCTAGTCTGGATTCGTCGAACGAAGAACGCAATTCGTCGAGCTGAGTTTGAGTTCATCGAGATGAGCTTGAGTTCGTCGAGCTGAGCTTGAGAGAGTTTGTCGAGCAGACAATCTTCATTAGTTGACAGGACAATCTTCATTCGTTGAGCAGATAATCAAATTCGTCGAGCGAAGAAAGGTTGTGGACTTAACCAAATATTCTGCGTCTGCTAATATTCAGTGTCCACATAAGCTGGTGTCGACTGATTGATCTTGGTGTCGACTCAAATCTTCTGGTGTCGACATGAATTGGTGTTGACTGAAATCCTGGTGTCGACACAAATCTTCTGGTGTCGACATAAGTTGTCTGGTGTCGACACATGCCCTAGGTGTCGACACAAATACTCTGAGTTCAGAATTCGTCGAGTAGAGTACTACATTCGTCGACCTGAGAAGCTAACTTCGTCGACCTGAGAAGTTGAGAACTTGAGGTCCAAGTTCGTCGAGCTCAGAATCTAATTTGTCGACAAAAGCTTGAAGCTGGACTTAGAAAAATTCTGAAGTTGTCCTGAATTTGACTTGATGTAGGAACTGTGTCTTCGTCGAACAGAGAAATAAGATCGTCGAGCTCAGCACAAAGAATTATCTCACGATCGTCGAGCGCAGAACACCTTTCGTCGAGCTGAGTTCGACGAACGTCGAACTCATTTAACTTAGTCTTGAAATCCTCTAAGTTTGGAGTCTCTGATGATCTTATTGCAAGTTGGTCCATCTGATGTTGAACCTAATGACTTGGCCTAGACTCTAAGACACAAACTTGACCCTGGCTATACATGATAGGTCACATCCTAAGTCAGTGAACCTAGCCCAAATCAACTAGGGATGCAACAGAGGCCCTTGTTCTCCTCCTTCAGCACCTCATTCTCCCCCTCCACCCCAGCAAGGCTGGAGCGCAGCTGGTTTTTCTCCTCTTCCAGCCCGGCAGCACGAGCCCCACAACTCTTCAGCGTCCTTGGCATCCTGAAGAATAGAAAGGAAGCACGTTTATGATGGGATGGAAAATTCTAAGTCAAAAGTTGAGGAAGCCGCGCGATGTTTACCAATCCATCGGTGGCTTGGGCGACTAAGTTCTCGGCAATGTCAAGTTGCCTCACCAGGTCGATGGCCTTGTCCTTGGCGACATCGCGTGCCTGCTCGGCTTTCTGGAGGTGGTTGCTGAGGTTGAAGCTGCTGCGGATCATCATACGATGAAGCTCCATGGCCCGCATATGGTCCTGCATGCCTCCATGGCCAAGCTGCCGCATGGCCATGCCCATGTGGGTCTCGGCATCCTAGCAGCCATAAAGGCTGAATCCGAGTGCATAGGCATGTCTTGTGGAGAGCTCACGGTCTGCCCAAGAAGGGTGAAGGGTGGATATGGAGACTCGGTGGGCTAGCTCGTCCCACTGGACCATGGGTTTGCCTGCCGAGTCTTTCCACCTTACCCCGAAGCCAAAGAGGGGATGGCCCTTCGGTGCGACAGGCTCGTGGGCCATGTTATTCCCAGCAGAGGGGACCAGATGACTCGACGCCCCCCTTCCCCTTGCGCATGATCTCCTTCAGCGGGCTCTCTGGTGGTCCGGGATGGTCTCGGGCGAGCTCTTGTATTTGGGTTTTTGTTGTTGTTGATGATGTCTCGCCTGGGGAACCACCACTGTTTTTTTCATTTTCTTTGGCAGTTGTTGGCGATAAGGTGGGCTCGGTCCCGTAGGCTTAGGTCTCCTCTTGCTGGATGAGGGTTTGGAGGAAGACAGCTCGTCTCGGCAGGCCGCCGCCGCCTCCCTCTAGCGAGCGAGGGGGTCAGAGAATAATCCCGAGTCCGCGAATGGCAGGTTCGTGGGAATCAGTTGTTCCTCTACATAAAAAGACTTAGAAAAATTCTATCATGATCCAGCAAGCTGAGCAATAGGAAGAGAAGAATACCTTCGCCGGGAAGAACAGAGCGGAGCGAGTCTAGGCCCCTTCACAGGAAGGCGATCTCGAAATCCTTATGGAGGAAAAACTTGTGGAGCTCGGCATCGTTATCAGACACGGTGGCGGGGCGGTAGACGTCCTCGCCCTTTTACTGGGGGGATTAGGGGATGTTGTAGAGATCTCCCTTGATGAAGGCGATCTTGGTCATCCATTTATGATGTCTGTTTGGGTTCTCGCGAACTTTGATGAGGGTGCCCGAAAATTAGATGACGCCATCCGGGGTTGCCTTGTAGGGGAAGAGTTTCCTAAAGACGGTCAGGTTGAACTCTATTCGCTCCCGGTGGAGGAAGCACGCGAACTTCACCATCATGGCGATGGCATTCGAGTTGAGTTGTGCGAGCACCGCGCCATAATATTTCAATATCTTGCAGACTTCCGACCAAATAGGTAGGCGCAACCCCACCTCGAAATGCGAGATGGGGAAGGCGAGCTCATCGGAGTAGAAAGTGTTCATGGCCTCTTGCTCCCACGGTCGATGCTCCTCGAAGCCAAGGGGACGTAGTCGGTGACGAATTCGGAGAGCTCCGCCTCGGTCGTGTTCCCCTCAAAGAAGCAATAGTCGCTGAAATGTTGGTCACATTTTGAGCGGCCGTCGGCATCAGGGTTTGTTTTACCCATGCTCGCGGGAGGGTTAGAGCGCGAATGCGAAAAGAGAGAGAAAGCGAGAAGAGGGTATGAAGGCAGTAAAGGCGGTGGTACGGGGTTGGTGAGGGGGGCTATTTATAGAAAAAAATAAACCTGAGGCCGATCTGACTGATCATTCCAGCTGGCCTATCCTAGCTCGCCAACCCCAGCTCGCCGACTTCTATGACTTGTCCTATCACATGACGAGCTGAGTATAATAGGTTATATGTTATTATTCAGATACCAAGCATTAGAATCTAAAAAATATCCAAACTTATTACAGGCCTAGGAATGAATACTATTTGAAGAAATCATGTACAGAAGAAAAAGAGGAACAAGATGCGCGAGCTGAGGGGTCGGGAGGCGAGTGCTGGTAGGCTCGCCATTGGAGCCGTTTCTATCTACCCCTGGCTCGCATCCCGCACCACCCCAGATTGCCGCGAGCAGAGGAGCTCGTGAATCCACCCCGAGTTTCTCTGAGCTACCAGGAGGCCCTCGTAGATCTCATCCAAAAGCCGGGAGGGGGACATCGCCTTGCCGGTCGGGTTTCCCTTCACCTCATCCATGAGCCGCACATAGTCGCGCTGCAGCGCCTCGTTGACCTCACGCACCTGGCGCAGGCCGCACCAGCTTCTTGAAGAGCCCGATCCCCCTCCTCGTCAGCTCCCCGTTCTCCACTTCAGAGCCCAGATAGGAGTCTAGTGAGCTCTGAGAGGGGAGGGGGAACAACGGGTTTGTTGCAAAGACTCTTCAGCCTCCGACTGGCCGAGAAGAGCTGTGAAGACAGTTAAGCATCAGTATTGAAGGCGAGTATCCCGAAAAATTACAAGACAAAAACCAGAGGTCGGCTTACCTGATGAGCTCGGCAACCCGAAGAAAGTGCGGGGATTGACTAATCTCAAATTCTTACCACGGCCTAGGCAGCGTGTTCCTGGAGAAAGGAGGTTGAAGCCGGAATGGGGATGGCTTCGACACCTCCCCCCCACCCCCCCACCCCCCGGTCCCGGCAGGCCGTTGAGGGGAAGGGGAGCGAACCGACGAGTTCGGCCTCTACAAATCCATCCCAGGGTCCCGAAGGGGGGGTGATGGGTCCCGAGGGTGATTCTCTGGAGTTCTAAGCCGCGAGTCGCCAAGGGTGTTCTTGGCTCGCAGCACGGAATCTTCGGCGCCATGTTGTTGGCTGTCCGGGTCATCACAGAGGTCAACAACATTTTTGCCTTCTCAAGGGCAGGCATATTGGTGGAGCCGGTCCTGTGCTCCGGGTTTGTTTTCAGGTAATCAAAGATGGGCTCGGCCGCCTGGGGAAATGGTTTCGCCCTCTTGGCGGGATTGAGCTCGAGCGAGCCGCTCTGCGGGATGACAAGGGAAACCGTTGGTCAGTCAGGTAATGAGAGCAGAAGAAGCCTAGCAAACTCGGGCGAGCCTCTCTTGGATCTCCTTAGGGATTTGCATCTTGGCAGAGTTAGAGCGAGGAGAATGACAAAAGTCATCCAGGTATGTAGGCATATATATATATATATAGCCGTAGGTGCACCCCACCCGAAGATTCTCTTTGTTTCCTACCGCACTCGCCAAACACTTGGGGTTGGATGATTCTTTCCGAGCTTTGCCAAGCTCAGAAAGAGCGGGGATTTTGTACAACCCCATATCCGACGAGTGGGGTCGCCAGGAACCAGACCGGCCGGCTCTCTTTTCTCAAGTCTCGGCCAAGCATCATGGGGGGGGGGGGGGTCGGAGCTCGACAGCTTCCAGCTTGACCAGGCGAGCCTGGCAAATGGCATGCCAGTTTTTTGTTTCAACACTTAAGATATTTCTCGAGTTAGAGTTGTCTTAATTTCGTGTGGCAGAAGTTGTTCTCGAGAAAGCTTAATGCTGTTCTCAAGAAGGGCTTTTGTTCTCGAGTACTATATGACATTTCTTCTAGGGTTGTTTCTTTTCCAGACAATTTCTTTTCAAAGTCTTTTTCTCAAGAATACCAAATTTATTCTCGAGAAGACTATGGTTTGTTCTCGAGATACAGAAGTTATTTCTCGAGACCCAGAGTATTTTTCTCGAGATCTAGCCATTTGTTCTCGAGAGGATTATCTGTTCTCGAGTACCAGAATGTTTCTTTTCGAGAACAAAAGTATATTTTTCTCGAGTACTTCTTTCAGTCTTGACACTGCAGATTTCCAACTCCACATATTTTTCTAAGTGTTTTTCTCGAGATTCTCATTTTTCTTCTCGAGAACCAATATATTTTTCTCGAGTACTATCCTGTCTCGAGAACACCTGTACTGTTTTTTTTTTTTTGAAATCTTCTAAGTCCAGACAGTCGTGAATTTCAAATGTCATTAGCACGTGATTGGTCCATGTGGCTGTCATTAATTACGATTATGATCGTTAGGCAAGTCCTATAAAAGGTCTTGTCAATTTCGACCAACCCTAAGCAGAAGAATAACAAACAATCGTAAGATTTTCCAAGTCTTTCTGAATCCCTAATTTTATTTCCTTAATCGGAAGCGCCGCTCTTCATCGCCATTCCTGCCGATTTGCTTCCGATCCAGATCGATTCAGAGAAGTTGATATAGAGATCAAGTCATTCTACAATCTATAGATCCATTACTTGATTTGCTGAGTCCAAAGAATTTCAGATCCAGAGATATTGCGGATTCTTCTTCAACCATTTCTGATAAAGCCGCAAAGTTTAAGGAAGAAGAACAGGCAGAAGTTTTCAAGATCTGAGATCAGATCACAGTTTGTATTTGTTTATTTCACTCTACTCTTGTAGGAGATCTTTATTTGAGTCGTAGGAGCTTTGTTCTCCGAGTTCTTGTAGGAAGTTTTATCTTCCGAGTGTAGATCCAGTTTTTGGGATCGAGTTGTAGGACCGATGTTCGGAGGTGTAGGATTGTTTTCAATCCGAGATTAGTGTATTAGCCGAGTCTAGTGCTTTGCTAGATCGGTGAGTGGAAAGTGGATGTACCCAAGGTTGGGGAACCACTATAATTCTTATTGTTGTCTGTGATTGCTTGGTTAATTTTTTGCGCTTAGCTCGTTAAATTTTTTCTTCCGCAAAAAGACGCACAACTCACCTATTCATCCCCCTCTAGGTCATTAAGGTGAAACAACTAAAACATTTTCATGTGGAATGTTGGTTAAGGAATGTATTTAGTAGTCCACTGCTTAGAGTTGAGTCTCCCTATGGGTAGCAATGCGGGACTGTTATGTTGTGTGAGGTGGCTTGCCACCTGTGTAAGTAATGAACCCTTGTGTGGTATGGAATGTGGAAGGATTTAAGGTGCATGTGTGTTTTTCGCAATAAGAATGATGTGTTGATGGTAAGGCCGTGTGAAATTGCTTGCGGTGTGAGTTGACACGCGGTGTCATAATCCTTGGTTAAGGATAATGTGGTAGGTCTATGGGCTGGCTAGTCGTCACACTGACGGGAGTTGACAGATAGACTTGCACGGTTGGGCCTTGGTCCTCGGTGTTTACTTACCGAGGCACCCTCCGTACTAGTGGACGGTTGGCCTTGGTCCTTTGGTGATGTGTTCACAGAGGTACCTTCCGTACCATGATGATAAGACAGTGTAGGGATATGTTCTTGGTGCACATCTACCCAATACCCCTCTGAGCCATAGTATGCGTGTAAGCTTTGTTGTGTCATTTTTGCATTGAAGTGTATGGAAGGCCTAGGCTTGGTAGTGTGAATGCCTGCCTAGTAGTGGAAAAGCCTGTTTCACTATCACCGTCTGGCCACGATGGATGGCTCCAGATAGGTTAGCTACCTGCTCGAAAATTGGGAAGTACAAGTCTATGTTGACATAGCTATTGCATGTGTGTGAGCATGAGTGAGTCATCATAAGTCATACATAACATTGCATTACATTACATATACAAGATCCTTATCATATAAGTTTGTATGAGCACTCTTATATGATGAGTTACTTAACTGTTGAGCCGATCCTTAACTTATATGTCTGTATGAGCATTCATATAACTTAAGTTACTTTCCTGTTGGAGATTACCTGCTTGTTGGATTGTTATAACTGAGTATAACTACTAGACAAGAATGTTGATGAACTTGCTATACTTCATTGTTGTTTCTACTCACATGATATATATATATATATATTCTCTACCTATTTGTACTACTGCTTACATACTAATATGGTACCCTTGTCCTATTCTCCGCCCGGTACCTAAGAGTTGTCGGGGGAGTGGATGTGATAGCAACTTAGTCTTTATGACTAATAGTTGCTACGTCTTCCTTTTTAGGAGGAAACCCCGCAAACAGAGCAGCAGCAGGTTATGCAGGAGGGCAGCCAAATTAGGATGATAGGGGCTGAAGTGACGGTACCATCGCTGCCATCAGTGACTGATGTGAGCTTTGAGAGAATCATTTTATAGTCGTTTGACACTATGTACTCTGATATTATGGAAGCCTTGGTTGCTTCCTTTATTTGTTGTACTTGTGGACTTTATAGTAGTGTGTAATTTTGACTTTTCTTTACTTTATTGGTGTTGGGTTGTCATGGATGATATGTTTAGCCGGCAGGTTAGGCGTCTTGTGGTACAGGTTAGCCTGTATGCTAACGCTACTACAAGACAGTTGTTCTGGGCATAATAATCCCCTCAGCCGTGTTTTGTGTTCCTGGAGGGGGTCTTACAAATGGTATCAGCTTGCTACGATCCTGAACTAAAGAAGTCATTGAACAATGGTGCCACTCCCATTTGATAAGTCAATTTGGGGACAAACAGACTTAGCGGAAGCAGTGGTGTGCCCATATATAACTCATACTAAGTATGTCCAATTTTGACCCTACGATTAGCCAACCTGACCTTAGGTTTGTAACTTATGTGTAGATCCTAGTGCATGTACAGCCAATATGCGCACTCCTGCCCCTACCGTACCCACACAATTTTAGCAGTTAGAGCTAGGGCAGACGCTCACGGCTATTTTGGATGCCTTTGAGTCCCAACAGGTTCCAGTGCAACAACAAGCCCTGGGCTCCAATTGGTTGAGCATTTTCCGAGCTCTCTCTCTGCCTGCCTACCTTGGGATGGAGTCGAATGTTTACACTAAAGAGTGGCTCGACACGGTGCAATAATTACTGGCTGGAATCAGATGTCCAGCCAATATGACTGTGACCTTAGCAGTCTCAGTCCCACAATTGCATGAGAAGATGTGGTGGAAGTCCCTCATGTGTTCCACCTTCCAGGGCTGAGTATATACGGAGTTCAGTTGGACTGAGTTCTCTAGAGCTTTCTTATAACACTTCATCCCTTCGACCGCTAGAGATGAGTTCGATGAAAGATTCTTGCAGCTGAAACAGGGATCCAAGTCAGTTACTGAATATTATCGGGAGTTTCAGCAACTCACTAGTTCGTAGATGCCTACGAGTTGGATGACCGAGGTTATGCAAAGTGATTTTACAAAGGCTTTTGAGATCCCCTGAGGCAAGCGCTTTTGTTTATAGCGGATTCGAGCTTAGTGGAGATAATTAACATGCTTAGAGAATGGAAGAGGATCACTTGGGGGTCCAGGCTAGTAATAAGAGACCCGCTAAGCTGTAATGGAGGTTGGTCCCAGTTATAGAAGGAGGCAGGACAATAGAGGAAGAGGTAATAAACGAGGCAGGGGTAGCTTCTGACAGAATTTTAGAATGGATCATCCGGCCCCACAGCCAGCTATACCTCTAAAACAACAATTGTACTTGCAGACTAGGGAGCAATAAGAGTGAGTCAGCTTCAAGTGCAACCAACCACCCGCAGCTAGGTGGGAATGCTCCTCCTGCTATTCCTCAGGCAGATCCACGAGGTCAGGGACACATGCGTGGTCGAGGACAAGGACCATGAGGAAGGAATCCCGGACCTGCTCGGGATCAGGTGTTCGCGCTAGACAAGGCGCAAGAGCGGAAACCTCAGGATGTGATTGCTGGTACGTTGTGATTTAATTACTATGTTATAAGCTTTTTTCCTTTTACTATTCTAAGATATACCAGGAGTATAGCTTGAGTCTATATAATTAATACCTAGGTACCGTGATGGTTGGTGGGAAACAAGCATATAATTTATTTGATACCAGTGTCGCACACTCGTTTATGTCAGCATACTTTTTAAAGACCTAGAAGGAGTGCAATACTTCACCGATATTGCTCGAAGTGTACACATCCCGGATGGATCTGAGATGACTGCATCCACCAAGTGTGAGTTAGAGGTACTTCTCAGAGGAATGATCTTTGAAACCCCTGTCATTGTATTGAGAATGTCAGAATCGACCTCATTCAGGGCATGGTGTGGTTGGATTGTGCGGAGAAATGAATTTCCTTAAGGCGTGAGGACTCTGAAGTCATCTTTCAAAGTATTAGACTTGCACCTCATATGTTATTATCTTCAATTAAGACCTTAAAAGCCCATATGAAAGGGGATAAATTATATATGATATGCTTCAAACTAAAAGAGATGACAAAGGATATGAAAGATGTGTGATTGGTGTGAGACTTCCCTGAGGTATTTCCTGAGAAATTGCCAGGGTTACCCCCGCATAGAGAGGTGGACTTTCAAATTAAGTTAGTATCGAGTGCCAAGACCATCTCTCAGACCCCCTTACAGAGTGGGCCTAAAGGAACTCGCGGAGATTAGAGTTTCGTTGCAAGAATTAGTAGAAACAGGGTTCGCTCGCCCAAGTTCATCACCTTGGGGAGCCCCTGTTCTATTCGTTAAGAAGAAGGATAAAATGCTACGGTTATATATAGATTACCGGGAACTCAACTGTTTAACGGTGTGGAACACCTATCCCTTTCCCCAGATCAATGAGTTATTTGATCAGCAGGTAGGATCACATTAGTTTTCCAAGTTGGATTTGCTCTCGGGGTATTATCAATTGAGGATACAAGAGGACGATATCCATAAAATGGCATTTAGCTCATGGTATAGCCTATATGAGTTCATCGTGATGTCGTTTGGGCTCACAAATGCCCCTGCTGCGTTCATGAGTTTGATGAACAAAGTATTTGAGCCATATCTAGACGTCTTCATCATCGTCTTCATCGATGACATTTTGGTCTATTCAAAGACAGATGAAGAGCATGTTGAACACTTGACCTTGGTGCTAAAGACGTTAAAGGAGCATACGTTGATTGCCAAGTTCAGCAAGTGTGAATTTTTGCCCTGAGAAGTTGCCTTCTTAGGCCATGTGATTAGTGGTGCTGGACTAGTTGTGGATACGGCCAAGGTGCGTGTCGTGAAGGAATGGTCTCCTCTGAAGTCAGCGGCCGATGTGTGGAGTTTCCTTGGAATTGTTGGTTATTATCGCAAGTTCATGAAAGGATTCTCAAAGATAGACCTTCCTCTCACTGCCCTGACAAAGAAAGATGTGTCATACGAGTGGACACCCCATTGCGAAGCTGCATTCCAAGACTTGAAAGATAGACTTACCTCCGCACCCATCCTAGACCTTCCATCTGGGAAGGATGGATTTCAAGTTTTCACAGATACTTCATATCAAGGGATGGGAGCAGTACTGATGTAGCATGTGCATGTGATTGCTTATGCTTCGAGGCATCTGAAGAAGCATGAAGCCAATTACCCAATTCGTGATTTGGAATTGGGGGCAGTGGTGTTTGACTTGAAGGTTTGGAGGCACTATTTATATGGCGTCCACTGTGAGCTATTTTCGGATCATAAGAATTTATAATATGTTCATACTCAAAATGGGTTGAATCCAATACATCAGCGGTGGTTAGAATTTTTGTGTGATTACGAGTTTACCTTGAACTACCACCCCAGAAATGCAAACTCCATAGTCGATGCTTTGAGCAGAAATGTATTAGAATCGAACCCTGGGACTCGGCTGATGAGCATGGAATTAGCCCGAATGCTCGAAGAGATGGAGATCACTCTGGTGTATAAACATCATTCTAAAGAGTATATGGAGTACCTAACAGCAATGAGTATAGTTTGTGATATTCGAGACCAAATTCGGGCAGAGCAAGGAAAGGATGCTGCTCTGGCCCTAATGAATAAGTCAATTGAAGATGCATCTGCTAAAGAGTATACACTAAAGAACGACCTCGTTCATTTCCATGGACAACTCTACATTCCCAATGGCGGGGAAATCCAGGAAGATATATTGAGAGAAGCACATTTCTCCAAGTATTCGGTGCATCCCAGGTTTTCTAAGATGTATAATGACTTGCGGAAGACCATGCTTTGGCCGGGAATGAAGAAAGCTATCAAGTATTATGTTACGCACTGTGAGGCTTGTCAAAGGGTGAAGGTATATTGCAAGTGCCCTAGAGGATTATTACAGTCATTGCCCATCCCTGAGTGGAAGTTTGAGGATATCTCCTTGGATTTTGTTCACGGGCTGCCTCACTCGCGCTCTGGGAACGATTCAGTTTGGGTGATTGTAGATCGTCTGACGAAGATCGCCACATTAATACCTATAAAGAAGGAGGCACATGTAAATGTCTTAGTGCATCTCTTTGTGGAGCAATTTGTACGGTACCATGGTGTGCCTAAGATGATAGTCTCTGATCGTGATGGTCGCTTTACCTCCAAGGAGTGGAAGGCACTATAAGAATATCTGGGCTCTCGCCTTACCTTTGCACCGCTTTTCATCCTAAGATGGATTGTCAGTCTGGGTGGGCCATCAGAACCTTGGAAGACCTACTGAGATTGTGTGTGTTGGATAGAGGGGAGCCATGGTAAAAGCTCCTACTACTGGTGGAATTTTCATATAACAATATTCATCAGGTCAGCATCGGGATGGCTCCCCACGAAGCACTTTATGGGAGAAGATGTAGAACTCCATTGTCATTGGTGCAGGATAATGATCCAAACGTTTTAGGGATAGAGTACATTGATGACACTGATGAGCTTGTTAGATTGATACGGTACCACATGCTTGAGGCTTAGAGTCGACAAGCAAAGTTTTATAATGCAATACACTGGATCGTGGAATTTCAAGTGGGTAACAAAGTATTCTTGAAGATCAGGCCAATGCATGGAGTGTGGCGAGTGTGTGGTATGAAGAAGCTCAGGCCGCGATATATAGAGCCATATGCTATATTGGAAAGGATTGTCCATTTGGCCTATCGGCTGGAGCTACCACCGGAGCTGGAAAATTTGCACGACGTCTTCCACGTGTCGTCCCTTTGGAAGGCACTACTATGACCAGACCAATATATCTCCACTATAGATGGAGCAGTGGCACTTGATAGATCCTTTCGACTAGAGACAATAAGGATGGTGGACACTGAGACAAGGAGCTTGCGGTGGAAAAGTGTTCCATTGGTAAAGGTCCAATGGTCAAATCATGGGAAAAAGGAATTTACTTGGGAGCCGGTGGACTTGATGCAGAAGCGCTACACGGACTTATTTCCCCAAGGTAACTTTAAAAGCATATTAAATTTTCTTGCTTTATTTCCTCCATAGCCTTAGCCTAATTTCGGGGATGAAATCTTTTTATTTTGTTTATAGGATTTGTAACATCCTGTTTCACGCTAGACCCCTCGCATATGCTTTTAGTCAATAGAGTTGACTCGGGCTCGGGGTGCACCAGACTCAACAAGGACGATTCGTCGGATATCGTCACTGATATCCGACGAAATCGTCGAGTATGGCTTATGAGTTCTGACCTATACTATTCGTCGAATATCATCACGAATTAGGCTAAGGCATTGAGTGGACTCAACACCACTCGACAAATGTGGACTTAGATATTTTCTATACTCGGGACGTTGAGTGTGTTGAGTGCACTCAACGCAGCGTTGAGCGCATTGAGTTCACTAAATTCCATTCGATGAATTATGTTGGGGCATTGAGTGGACTCAACACCACTCAACACCATTTGACTTAGAATACTTCTTGAAACTGCTGGCATCGAGTGCGTTGCGTGCACTTGTTGCCATTCGATGAATTATCTTGCGGCGTTGAGTGGACTCAACACCACTCAACGCCATTTGACTTAGAAAATATCTGGGATTAATGGTGTCGAGTGTGTTTAGTGCACTCGACGCCATTAGCTGAAAGGCGTTCAGTGCACTCAACGCCACTCAACGCTTTTACTTAGAATTATTCTGGGAACTGTGGCATCGAGTGCCTTGAGTGCACTTTAGGCCACTCGACGATTCTTTGAGTAAAGAAAGTATACTCGACGATTTTAACTTAGAAAGTGTTGTACTTATATTTGGCATTGAGTGGTCACGACGATTCTCGGTGATTCGTCGAGTAAGTGTATGATACTCGATAATTTGTCGAGTAAGGGTTGCTTACTCGACGACTTTGGACTTGGAAGATTTTCGGCCACTATTTTATGATTCCAGTATACGGTCTGAACCAGAATTTTGGGAATTGTGCAAAAATGATTTAATTGGACGCGTCCTTTTAATATGACATATTAAAAGCAATAATAAGCGGTCTAATTATAGGGTGACACATTGTAGACGGTTTAACCCTAATTCATATTAAAATAAGAGACTTACGGAAAACCCTAGCGTCAATTTGTCATTTTTGCTGAGCTATTACCTATGCTAAAACCATCGGGAGAGAAGGGTTGCCAGAGTCATTTTTCTAAGAGAAGGGCCGATCTACCTTTCCGGGAATAACAACGCCAATAAGGGAGAAGATGTCGCCGAGAAGAATAACCAGAATCGCCGGAAACGAGGTGTGCTTCCTACTCTCTCCCTTGGCGCTAGATTTGTAGATATTTTCTAGGAGAGATGTCGACTCAAAGGAGTTTGACTTGGGAGATGAAGATTTCCTAGCAAGGGACCATGTTAGGGCCTTGCCCTAGAGATTAGTTGTCTTCAACCTTGTAACACCCCCATCTGTCGTATGGCATATAACAGAAGGTCCAGTTGGAACCCGATGCCATATACCACGGACAGTCGGAAGGGTTACATAAGAATATCAAAACCATACAACTATAACTACTCGCCCTAACACAGAGCATTCTAGCGGAAGCTTTTAAACAGTTATAAAGAACCCATAATTCAATAATCAACTATCATGAATGTCCACAAATACCACATGAATGAAATAACAATTACACTGAAAGCATTTGGCCTTATGGCCTTACAGGAGTTCACTTAACAAAGTAGTGTTTTCAATACATTGGTTCACAGGCCGGCCACACATGATAGAAATAAAATACAACTATTCACTTTGGCCTTCTAGGGCCAGCTCAGCAACATGGGCTTCAGCCTTCTATTTGGTACTCGGCTCCGTAGCACCTGCAAGCAACATTCCACCGCATGGTGGCAAACAAAGCAACGGTCAGCCAAAGCCGACCAAATTATAACGACCCCGCCCCTGATTCGGGACGGCAGTGCTCCTTCCCTGCATCACGTTAGCCTAGCTAAACAATAAGGCACAAATATACTTTGCCGCAGGTGTAGTCTCGCACGGCCAAACACCTCGTGCACTCAGGGAACATTATCGGTAAATCCGGTCAATTCCGTGGCTTCACCACCATCCCCGGGATGGCAAGATCGTGAGCATTTTAGCCTTTCTGACAACTGTCTAAGGCTCCCGACTATGCCAACAGCCAGTCCCTCTTTGGGTCTCTCACAACGAACCACATAGCCCGGGTCTGATTCCACATGTCGTTGCTCACTTAGCCTAGTCACTTTAAGAGGTACGCGCGGGCCAAGCTTCTCTTGGATCCAAAATCATTTCCAAACAACACATAACCCAGTTATGTTCAAGGCCGGCTCCCGGGCCGCCAAGTTTGCAGAATTACGTTTTCGCTCAATTTTTCGGGTGCACATTGGAGATAATCCCCAAGGATCCCTACTGGAATCTACCGTGTAGAAACCCAAAAACACAAACCACGAAGTCTTCTTGAGCAAATCATACAAAATTCAACATCACCGATCCAAACCAACATGTCCGGGTAGGCTTCACACACAATGCCTATGTCCGTACTTCGATTCTGGACTCTATATGCAACACAAGGGGCACTATTCCTGTCAACCCTAAGGAACACCACACACTCACCGCACACTCGCGGGAGCGGGTCTCCTTATGCAAAAAAAGAGAGCTTCACATGCTCAAGTAGAGAATCTTTAACCTTGTAGTTCGTTTTTGCGCCATGGAAAAACTATACGGATAGAAGGCTTTGCGATGGAATTTCCTTCGCGGATCCGCTCTGGGTTGTCGATTCGTTGCTCTGATGCTTCGTCGGTGGTCGGAATCCTCCCTTTCCTTCCTCCTCTCTCTAACTTCTTAGAAAGAGAATGGTAAAGAGTAAATGAGGACTTAAACCTCGATTCCCGGCCTTAACAGAGCAGGAACACATCTGGGTCGTCAGATCTTAATTAAAGAAAACAAACGGCTCAGAACCGCACAAAAATACTCAAACCTGGGCCGAACACGACCACACACACGGCCGTGTCCCAGGCCGTGTGCCTCGATCCAGACATGATCGTCAAGCACAGAAAAGGACACGGGTCAATACCCGCGTGTGTCTCAATCTGACACGCCCGTGTAGGGTACCGACAGGCCCGTGTCTTAGGGGCGTATTACCAGTAACCACCACGCCAACCGACACGACCCTTGGGAACACGGGTGCTGACACGGGTATGCACACGCCCGTATAATTTGACACGCCCGTGGCACGCTGCTGTGTTTCCTGCCTTGTCCTTCTCTGAACACAGCCGGCCAATACAGAGAACCACACGGCCTTGGACATGCTCGTGTCCTAGGCCGTGTACCCCTATACAGGCACCAAAATTTATCTTGGACACAACCAGCTCGATTACGATTTCGGGGCGTTATAAATCTCCCCCACTTAAAGAATTTCGTCCCGAAATTATGTAAAGGTACACAAACATTTAAATGTTACCTGAGTGGAATAACTTCGGGTATTCTTCCATCATAGCCTGCTCTCGCTCCCAAGAATGCTCCTCACGTTTGCAGTTATCCCAACGGACTTTAACCATTTGGATTTCCTTATTGTGGAATCTCTTAACCTCCAAGTCTTCAATGCGTACTGGCTTGACCTTTGTCATCAACCCATAATCAACCGGCACTTGATCAACCGCAATGACCTGTGAAGGCTCTTGCACTGCCTTCCGCAACAACGATACGTGGAACACATCATGCAGCCCACTCAACTCCACTGACAGCTTCAATGAATACGCTGCTTCGCCAACACACTCCAAGATTTCAAACGGTCCAAGGTATCTTGGACTCAGCTTCTTCAAGCATCGAACCCGCGAGACACCCTTGAACGGCTTGATTTTCAAATACACCTAGTCTCCAACACCGAACTCCACGTTCCTATGCTTGGCATTATAGTATTTTGCCTGCTTGTCCTGAGCGATCTTCAACCGTTCCTGCACTGAACGTATTATTGAAGTGGAGTCTTCCACCGCTTGACGTTTGTATAGCTTCAATTCGCCTGTCTCCAACCCAAAAAACGGTGTGCGACACTTTCTCCCATATAAGGCTTCGAAAGGTGCCATTCCAATACTCGCTTGATAACTGTTGTTATTTGCAAACTCCACCATGTACAGGTGATCTTCCCATTGTTTTCCGAAATCCAAGACGCACATGCAAAGCATGTCCTCCACCGTCCGATTGACCCTCTCGGTCTAACCATCCGTTTGTGGATGAAAGGCGGTGCTGAAACTCAACTTAGTTCCCAACAGACTATGCACCAGCCTCCAGTCATTCGACGTGAAGTGTCCATCTCGGTCACTAACAATACTGCGGGGCACACCATGCAATCGTACAATGTAATCCACATAGAGTTTGGCTAACTTTTCCACCGGATCTTCCTTCCTGTTTGTAATAAAATGTGACACCTTTGTCAATCATCCACGACCACCCAGATAGCGTCGTTTCCCTTCCGTGACTTTGGCAAACCATGCACAAAATCCATGGAAATGTCGTCGAATTTCCACTCCATAATAGGCAAGGACTTCAGAAACCTCTGGGCTTCTGGCACTCTGCCTTCACCAAGGCACACATCTGGAACTTGGCCACATAAAGTGCTACATCCTTCTCTAATCTTGGCCACCAGAACAGCTTCTTCATGTCCTTATACATCTTCATGCTCCCCGGGTGGATTGAGTACTTGGTATGATGAGCCTCGTACAACAATTCCTCCTGAAGATTATCCGCACTAGGAACGCATAGGAGACCGCCCTTCCACAGTAGTCCGTCCTCAACAGCGAATTGGGAATTTGACCCATCCAAAGATTCATCTAAGATCTGCTTCATGCTGCTATCCTGAACCAAAGCCCGTCGAACTCTATCAGCTAGATCATACTGCACCTCTGTCCAATACAATTTCGCCTCGGCACTAGCTTGCTTGTCAACGCAAGATATCTTCAATGCCTCCAAATCACAGACCAATCTCTCATCATGTATCGACAACCAGTTGGCCTACGCAGGAGCCCTGCGACTCAACGCATCTGCCACTGCATTTCCTTTCCCAGGCACATAATGTATCTCGAAGGTGTAGTCCCCTAAGAACTCCATCCACCTCCGCTGTCTCATGTTCAGGTCCTTCTGATCCAACATGTACTTCAGGATCTTATGATCGGTGTAGATATCGACCTTCACACTGTACAGATAGTGCCTCCACAGCTTTAGAGCAAATATCATGGCCGCTAACTCTAAGTCATGGACCGGATAATTCCGCACGTGAACCTTCAACTATCGTGAACCATAGGCTATCACACTCCCATGTTGTAACAGAACATAGCCCAAACCACTGCCCGAAGCATCACTATAAATCTCGAACCATTCGGTCCCACTCGGCGAACATAAAATATGCGTCGTGGTCAACCATCTCTTCAATTCTTCAAAAGCCTGCTCGCACTCCAGCGACCACACAAACTTTTGATCCTTCCTTGTCAATGTCATGAGTGGTAGCGCTATCCGCGAGAAGTTCTCTATGACGTGCCTGTAAAACCTGGCAAGCCCCAGAAAGCTCCGGACTTCTGCCACTGTAGTCAATACATTCCACTCCTGTATCTCCACTACCTTCGTCGAATCCACCGCTATCCCTTCTCCACTAACAACATGACCAAGGAACGCTACAGAGGATAACCAGAACTCACACTTGGAGAACTTAGCATACAACTGATTTCTCCTCAACGTCTCAAACACCATATGCAGATGTTTGTAGTGATCATCCTCATACTGTGAGTATACCAAGATATCATCGGTAAATATTATCATGAAATGGTCCAGGTACTCTCTAAACGTCCGGTTCGTCAGATCCATAAACACGGATGGCGCATTGGTCAGCCCAAACGACATGACCGTGAACTCGTAATGCCCAAACCGCGTGTTGAATGCTGTCTTTGGGATGTCGCTTTCCCTTATCCTCAATTGGTAGTAACCAGATTTCAGATCTAGTTTTGAATACACTGTAGACCTAACCAACTGATCAAATAGATCGTCAATCCTTGGAATCAGATACTTATTCTTCTCTGTAAGCTTGTTCAACTCCTGATAGTCAATACAGAGTCGTAAGCTCCCATCCTAATTCTTAACGAAAAGGACCGGTGCGCTCCAAGGCAACGAACTTGGACATACATACCGTTGCTCCAACAACTCTTATAGTTGCACCTTCAACTCCGCCATCTCTCTTGGAGCTATCCGATACGGAGAGCGTGACACCTGTTTGGCGCCCGGCACCACCTCAATAGTAAAATCAATCTCCCGTTGAAGAGGGTCTCCTGGGGGATCATCTGGAAACACGTCAGGATACTCAGACATGACTGGAATACTGTCCAGACTCGGCTTAGGTGTTGAAGCCTGCACTAATGTGACAAACAGCTCTACCCCAGACCGAACTGCCTTCATCACCTGAAGTGTCGACATCAAAACCTTACCAGACCGCTTCATGCCCGCAAACGTAGTTTCCCGATCACTATTTAGTCCCAACCTAACTTCCTTTCAGCTGCAATCAATGCATGCTCGCTGCTTCGAGAGCCAGTCGTACTCCGCTAACAGCAGTACCAACGCTTGCAAGACAAACTCCTGAGCACCCATTGGGCAACAACACATCCAACTTGTCTTTTGCCATCGAGGAAGGGACCCAGATGCACGATACGAATCTTTCGGACATAAAGGAATGCGAAGCTCCCGTATCAAAGAGGACTCTCGTCGGATACTCAAAGATCAACACAAATCCTAACACCAACACATATAAGCTAACATATACAAAGGTAACAACTACATAAAGTTAAACTGCTGATATTTAACACATACATGTCACCATGTCAGCTTGTTTTATGGCCTCTTGTAGACCAAGGTTAAAAACTCTAGGCTGGGCTAGAGCATGGTGGGATGCGGTTGACTCCACCGCCTTCCCTTTCTCTTCAGAAGTTGCTCCAGGCTTCCTCTAGGACTTTGCACGTCCGCTCCAACACTCACGAGCAAAATGCCACATCTTTTCGTAGTTATAGCATGCTCCTGGGACTCGACTTGTGGTTGCCCCTGCCTCACCAGACGAAGGGGTTAAGCTCGAATTCTTCGGCTTCTTGTTCTATCTAAGGAAATCCGACTTCGCATTTGGCACCTTGAACTCAGACTTCTTTTCCCCTGGGTCCTTCTTCTCTTGCACTTTCTTCACAACCTTTTCCAAAGACCAGGCCAAATTGACCAAGGCTAGGAAGCCCTGAGCATTAGGCCCAGCAAGGAGTAGCTGTAGGTCGCCACGTAGACCCTCATAGATTCGCTTGGTCTTCCGCTCCTCTTCAGTAAATATATCACCAGCATAATGACCCAATCATGTAAACTCGTGGAGATACTCATCCACGCTTCTGCCTCCCTGAGTCAGACCAAGGTACTGATTCTCCATCTCAAGCTTCTGAGCAGAGGGTAGATATCTGGCCAAGAACAACCATGAGCATTCCTCCATAGGCACATCCGCAAGTTTCCTTCCCACTAAGAGGTGAACATCCAACTCGTCCCACCACAGCCTTGCCTCACCAGCCAAAAGGAAGGTCGCTATGGTGGTCTTCTGCCACTCAATAGTTTTTGTGGCCGTCAAGACCCTCTTTATCGTAGAAAGCCAATCCTCAGCTAGAGTTGTCATTCCAACCTCGTCGAACCTCGGAGGATTAAAGCTCATTACATGCTTGAGCTGCTTCTCCTTAGCTCTCCTTGGTGTTACCTGATCAACTACCGCGTGCTCTACCACTCCCGGCTCTACCGCCCTAATTGGTTCTTGCTCATTAACAGGTTGTACATGGTGCATTTGCCCTGCAAGTTGGGCATTTATCATAACAAAGACTGCTTCAGCAACCAATCTGATGGATTCCGCTGAAGGAGGTGTTGTAGGCATGTTCCTCGGTGCACTACTTTCCGCCGATTGCGTACGTTCCGATTGCCCAGCATCACTCCTAGCCACCTATAATAACAAAGACCCTTGATTAGACGACAAACAGATTGCTAAAAACAATCATTGGAACACTCAGGTTCCACAAAATAAGTGTATTTTTCATTCCTAAGTGGACATTCATGGGCTCTTTTTGATTTTATAACGATGACACACACATGTGCTCACCACCCCTTAAAAAATTTGTCCACGAATTCAATTCAGTTGACCGGAACCTAAAGTCTGATACCAAATTGTAACACCCCCATCTGTCATATGGCATATAACAGAAGGTCCAGCTGGAACCCGACGCCATATACCACGGACAGTCGGAAGGGTTACATAAGAATATCAAAACCATACAACTATAACTACTCGCCCTAACACAGAGCATTCCAGCGGAAGCTTTTAAACAGTTATAAAGAACCCATAATTGAATAATAAACTATCATGAATGTCCACAAATACCACAGGAATGAAATAACAAATACACTGAAAGCATTTGGCCTTATGGTCTTACAGGAGTTCACTTAACAAAGTAGTGTTTTCCATACATCGGCTCGCACGCCGGCCACACATGATAGAAATAAAATACAACTATTCGCTTTTGCCTTCTAGGGCCAACTCAGCAACATGGGCTTCAACCCACTATTTGGTACTCGGCTCCACAGCACCTACAAGCAAAATTCCACCGCACAGTGGCAAACAAAGCAACGATCAGCCAAAGCCGACCAAATTATAACGACTCCGCCCCTAACTCGGGACAACGGTGCTCCTTCCATGTATTACATTAGCCCAGCTAAACAATAAGGTACAAATATACTTTGCCACAGGTGTAGGCTCGCACGGCCAAACACCCCGTACACTCAGGGCACATTATCGGTGAATCCGGTCAATTCTGTGGCTTCACCACCATCCCCGGGATGGCAACATCGTGAGCATTTTAACCTTTCTGACCACTATCTAAGGCTCCCGACTATGCCAACAGCTACTCCCTCTTTGGGTCTCTCGCACCGAACTACATAGCCCGGGTTCGATTTCACTTACCCGTTGCTCACTCCGCCTAGTCACTTTAAGACGTACGCGCGGGCCAAGCTTCTCTCAGATCTCAAATCATTTACAAATAACACATAACCCAGTTATGTTCAAGGCCAGTTCCCGGGCTGCCAAGTTAGCAGGATTATGCTTCCGCTCAGTTTTTCGGGTGCGCCTTGGAGTTAATCCCAAGGATCCCTGCTGCAATCTACCATGTAGAAACTCAAAAACACAAAACACGGAGTCTTCTCCGGCAAATCATACAAAATGCAACATCACCGATCCAGACCAACACGTCCGGGTAGGCTTCACACATAATGTCTATGTTCGTACTTCGATTCCGGACTCTATATGTAACACAAGGGGGACTATTCTTGTCAACCCCAAGGAACACCGCACACTCGAGGGAGCGGGTTTCCTTATGCAAAAGAAAGAGAGCTTCACATGATCAAGAAGAGAATCGTTACCCTTGTAGTTCATTTTTGCGCCATGGAAAAACTATACGGATAGAAGGCTTCGCTTTCCTTCGCGGATCCCTCTCGGTTCTCGATTCGGTGCTCTGATGCTCCGCCGGCGGCCGGAATCCTCCCTTTCCTTCCTCCTCTCTCTAACTTCTTAGAAAGAGAATGGTAAAGAGCAAATGAGGAATTAAACCTCCATTCCCGGCCTTAACAGAGCAGGAACACATCTGGGCCGTCCGATCTTAATTAAAGAAAATGAACGGCTCAGATCCGAACAAAAATCCTAAAACCTGGGCCGAACACGGCCTTGCACACTGCCGTGTCCCAGGTCGTGTGCCTCGATCCAGACACGATCGTCGAGCATAGAAAAGGACACGTGTCAAGACCCTCCAGTGTCTCAATCTGACACGCCCGTGTCGGGTACCGACATGCCCGTATCTTAGGGGTATGTTACCAGTAACCGCCACGCCAACCGACACAACCCTTGGGAACACGGGTGGTGACACAGGTATGCACACGCCCGTGTCATTTGACATGCCCATGGCATGCTGTCGTGTTTCCTGCCGTGTCCTTCTCTGGACACAGCCGGCCAACACAAAGAACCACACAGCCTTGGACACGCTCGTTTCCTAGGCCGTGTACCCCTATACAGGCACCAAAAATCCTCTTGAACACGACCAGCTCGATTACGATTTTCAGAGCGTTACAAACCTCTCCTCTCTTCTATGTGAAGATGGTGGACTTGGTTTCGTGAAGTAGAATGGTCTAATGAGGGTGAATAAGGGAGAAAGAAAATCTTTACTTGGTTCAGAAGAAATACTTAAAGGAAGAAGATGAACCGATGTCGTTCATCTTGCTTTAAGATGCGTGCAGAAATCTGTTTTCTATGCGCAGCGAACTTCAAGGCCATTTTCGGGTATGATACAGTCAGATCTGGGCTTTCGAATAAACACAAAAGTCGTAGCCCTTGGAAAGACATTTCCAACTGATGGTTACACATTTTCATATGAGTTCTGTAGCCTCGGGAAAATCCAATCACACTTACTAGGCTGATATGTTATACGTGCAGAAATCTATTTTTTGTAAGCATTAGACTTCGAGGCTGATTTCAAGTACTTTATGTTCTGATCTGGGCGATGGACCAAATATATAAGTTGTAGTCCTTAGAAATACCTTTCCAACGAATGGTTATATGTTTTCATACGTGTCATGTAGACTCAGGAATGTATGGTCGAAGATGTTGTATAGACAACTCTTAATTACAGGTTGCTCTCGGGTTAGTGTAGAACTTATTTGAACTTGGTAAATAAGTCACAGTAGATTAATGTTGAGGTTTGCATATGGTTTGTTGAACTTAAACTATTGGTGATTGTGCTAAACAAAGGATTGATGAGATGTACTTGATAGTCCCTTAAGTACACAAATGGTTTGGTGAGACATGTTCTACAATTAACTTGGTGGAGTTTCAAAATCAAATGAATGGAAAAGTTAGTGAACATTACTTATGCATGTGGAATATCATGATTGTTTGTGAATGCTTAATTTAAGAGAGTATTGGATAAAGTTATTGCATGATTATCATCTTGTGGAAGCATGATTGTTTGTGAATGCCTAATTTAAGAGAGTATTGGATAAAGCTATTGCATGATTATGTGGGATGTTGGTTAAGGAATGTATTTAGTAGTCCACTGCTTAGATTTGAGTCTCTCTACGGGTAGCATTGTGGCACTGGTATGTTATACAAGGTGGCTTGCTACTTGTCTAAGTAATAAATCCTTGTGTGGTATGGAATGTTGAAGGGTTAAAGGTACGTGTGTGTTTGCCGCACTAAGAATGATGTGTTGATGACAAGGCTATGTGAAATTGCATGTGGTGTGAGTTGACACGTGGTGTCATAATCCTGGGTTAAGAATAGTGTGGCGGGTCTATGGGTTCGTCGGTCGTCACACCGATGGGAGTCGGCAAATAGACTTGCACGGTTGGGCCTTGGTCCTCGATGTTTACTTCTCGAGGCACCCTCCATGATAGTGGATGGTTGTCATTGGTCCTTTGGTGATGTTTTTACAGAGGCACCTTCCATGCCACGATGATAGGCCACTGTTGGGATACGTTTTTGGTGCACATCTACCCGAGACCCCTCTGAGTCGTAGTATGCGTGTAAGCAATGTTGCGTTATTTTAGCGTTAAAGCGTACGGATGCCAAGTCTTGGTAGTGTAAATGTGTGCCTAGTAGTGGAAAAGCCCGTTTCACTGTCATCGTATGGTCATGACGGATGGTGTCTGAGAGATTAGCTACCTGCTCAAAAAGTGAGAACTACAAGTATGTGTCGACATAGCTATTATATGTGTGTGAGCATGGGTGAGTCATCATAAGTCATACATTACATATACAAGATCCTTATCATATAAGTTTGTATGAGCACTCTTATACGATGAGTTACTTTATTGTTGAGTCAATCCTTAACTTATATGTTTGTATGGGTATTCATATAACTTAAGTTACTTTCCTGCTGTTGATTACCTGCTTGTTGGATTGTTATAACTGAGTATAACAGCTAGACAAGAATGTTGATGAACTTGCTATACTTCATTGCTGTTTCTACACACAAGATATATATATATATACATATATATATACACACACACAGATATATATATATATATATATTCTCCACCTATTTGTACTACTGCTTACATACTTATATGGCACCTTTGTCCTTTTCTTCGCCCGGTGCCTAAGAGTCACCGGGGGAGCGGATGTGATAGCCACTTAATCTTTAAGAATAATGGCTGCAACGTCTTTCTTTTTAGGAGGAAACCCTGCAGACAGAGCAACAGCAAGTTATGTAGGAGGGCAGCTAGGCTAGGACGACAGGGCCTGAAGTGACGGTACCATTGCTGCCGTCAGTGACTGATGTGATTTTTGAGAGACTCATTTTGTAGTCGTTTGTCACTATGTACTCTGATATTATGGAAACCTTGGTTGCTTCATTTATTTATTGTACTTGTGTACTTTATACTGGTGTGTAATTTTGACTTATCTTTACTTTCTTTATGTTGGATTGTTATGGATGATATGTTTAGCCGACAGGATAGGCATCTTGTAGTACAGGTTAGCCTGTGTGCTAACGCTACCACAAGGCTGCTGTTCTAGACATAATACTCCCCTCAGTCGTGTTTTTTGTACTGGGATGGGGGCTTACACAGAAGCATTGATTGAAGGCAGTTCACTCAACGCCTCGTCGAGAAGACCGGCAAAGGCAGAATTCATTGAGTGAAGACAGCTCACTCAACGCCTTCATACAGATGAAAATCAACTAAGTACAGAAGCATTGAGTGAATGTTCTTCACTCAACGCATCATCAAGATGGAAAAAGTCAAGTATGTTTTGAGTGATGAAGGCTCACTCCACGCACTCAACGCCTATCAACATAAAGTTTGTCTAAGGACAAAAGCATTGAGTGAAGGTCGTTCCCTCAATACTTTCTCAACAGAAATATTGGCTAAGTCCAAATGCATTGAGTGATAAAGGTTCACTCAATTCCTAATGAGTTAAGATTATAAAAGTCTATAATTCGTCGAGTGATGAATAATCACTTGACACCTAATAATACAGAAATTTGACTAAGTGTTTTGGCGCTGAGTGAAGGCTATTCACTCAACTCCTATGATGAATCTTCTGTTTTGACTAAGTCCACAGGTGCTGACATCAGCAGAAATTCAAAATGTTGCGGGAATTCTACAGTACACGACAAACGGTGTTGCACATCTTCTGTGCTATATTTAATGCAAAAGCAAAGTTACAGCCAACAACTACAGCGGGTCCCATTACTCAAAGAGCTTTTGGATGGCGGAAGATAATAAAAGCATTCTAATCAGAAGGAAGAATATAACTTTTGGATCGATCTTCAAAGAGCTCTAGACATCATCTTATTCCTCTCGCCATTATTGAAGAGCCTGAATAACAAGTTCAAACTTTTGATCTAATAGTTCAAGAAGGTAGTTGTTGTCATTCTCACCTGCAACAACAAGTTCAGAGAAACTTTATTGAGGTAGAAGAAGAAGCAGCAAGGGCTAACCCTAGTTGTAGCAGATCAGTTGATAGAGGATAGCCATTGTTATTATCAACTGCAATAGCAAGTTCAGAGAAACTCTCTACGAAAGATGGAACAGTAAGGGCTAACCCTAGCTAAAGCCACTTCACAGTTCAAGCAGATCCTCCCTGAAGAACATTTTTTAGGGCTGTGAAGAAGAAGACTGGACTGAGCTACATCAGCACAGAAGGAGGAAGACACAGAGAAACTTTTTATGGTGTTTATTCTACATCAACACCCTTATCTCTCTCTATAGGTTCCCTTGGATCTGATTGTAACCCTAAAATTAGAAAGGCTGAGTGTAGGATATTTTGTAGAACTGAGTGGTAGGATCCCTATGTGGATCTGAGGTAGGGCCTGTGTGCCTAAGTTGTAGGACTTATGCTCAAGTTTGAGGTAGGATCCTGGACTAGATCTATGTTGTAGGGCAGTTTACCTAAGGTAGGATTTGGTTCAGATCTGAGGTAGGAGAGTATTCCTCTCTGAGTTATAGGGTTATCCTCCTAGCTTGAGTGTAGGACTATTAACTTACTCTGAGGTAGGTGATCTTTGGATCACTGAGCTGTAGGATCAATGCTTGCTCTGAGTTGTAGGGCCTTGTGTCTGGGGTAGGTCTTGGAGGAGACTGAGAGATCCTGAGGGATCTATGTTGTAAGCTCTTTGGAGCCAAGTTTGGAGAAGTTGTCTTATCTAACACACTATTAGATAGGTGGGAGGAATAGTGGATGTACCCATAATCTAGGAAACCACTATAAATATTGTGTGTGTTGTTGTTGATTATCTTGAAAGTAAAGTATAACTAAATCACAACACACCTAAAACAGGAAAAATATAAAACGACCTAAAACCTATTCACCCCCCTCTAGGTGTTATCTCTCCTTGAAACTAAAGACTTTCAAGTGGTATTAGAGGGAGGTTGCTCAAAAAGGACTTAACAGTATGAGTTGATCTACAAGGTTTGTTAAAAGAATTATCCTTATGGGTTCAGGAGAGAACCAAAAGGAGTTGGGTTCTATGAAGCTTCCAATCTTCAGGAATAAAAGCTTTGGGATTTGGAAAGAGAGGGTCAGTATTTTTATGGAAGCATCTGACCCAAGGATTTTTATAACTGTTCAAGAGGGACCCTTCAACCATATGAAGATCTCAGCACTGGATGCAATAGTCAAGACCTCAAGGAAGTATTCAGAGATGACTAAGGATATGGTCATTCTAGCCACCATGGATAAGAGGGATCAGAACACCATAATGAGTGTTATTGATGATTTAACCTTCCAAAATCTTGTCCACTACAAGACAACTAAAGAAATGTGGGATACCTTGGTAGTATACATGGAAGGGACTGAGGAGGTCAGGGATGACAAGAAATCATGTTAGGTCCATTGATCCCAATGTCCTGGATTTGAAGAAAGACTAGAAAATAATGTATACGCATGTGGTGATCTAACTTGTGTTTCAGTTTAATGATTGTAGATTATCCTAGTAAGCAGTGATGGGACAGATAGCCTAAGTGGCTAAGTCAGATATGTTTTTACCTATGTGGTGTAAATATAGAAAACTATCCTAGTCCACAGGCATTTAGTGAAGGTCATTCACTCAAACCCAAATGACTTATAGCGCTAGTAAAGCCTATTTACTTAAAGCAATGAAGTGGCAAGCTTAGAATGTGGCCAAATCTACAGGCATTGAGTGAAGTCAACTCACTTAACGCCATACAGCAAAAGGCTGTGAGTCAGGCTAATACAGTCAAAGCCTAAAGAAAAATGAGCTGAAAATTGCTAAATCCATGGGCGTTGAGTGTCGCTCACTCACTAAACGCCTTAGCTTCACAATTGTTGGATAGCTGAGCTCAGAGTTCGTCGAACTAAGGTCTGAGTTTGTCGAGTTGAACTTTCACTTATTCGTCAAGCTGAGCTCAGAGTTCGTCGAATTGAACTTTATATTCATCGAACTGGGTTATCACTTATTCGTCGAGCTGAGCTCAAACTTTGTCGAACTGTGTTCTAAGTTCGTCGAGCTCAAACTGAATTCTGAAGCAGAAATGGCTAAGGAAGAAAGCATTGAGTGAGGCATGTTCACTCAATGCTCTCAACGCCTAAAATGCAGAAAGCAGTTAAGGCACATGGCGTTGAGTGAAGTATGTTCACTCAATGCTCTCAACGCCATGCATGCAGAAGAGGTTGTAGAAAGGGTTAAGGTAAAAAGCATTGAGTGAGCTTTACTCACTCAATGTTGTCAACGCCTATAAAGACTAAATTGTCTAAGTACTTTGTCGTTGAGTGAAGCTCATTAACTCAATGCATATACTGTTGATGCTTGAATTTTGACCAAGTCGTCAGGTTTTGATGTCAGCAAGTCAAAAAGTCAACTATATTCAAATTGTGAGCGGCAAAGCCACAGTACATGGCAAAAAGCATCGCAGGCCTACTGTACGATAGTTAGGCATTAAATCAAGATGCAACCTGCATTAATGGTGTGGAACCCACTGCTAAAAGAGCCGTTGGGTTACATTAAATAAAACAAGAAGCTCTTTTCACAAAGAGTAGATGTTATCGTAGTACTTCCAAATCGCCATTATTGTGGGTGTGGCTGAAGAACAGAGAGCCCAAGACAAGCAAGTCTAGAGGCAGATCAAGTTAGCTGTTGATGTCAACATCTTCAACAGCAAGATTGTTGGTGCCATCTTCATCAGCACCAGCTAGCAAGCTCAGGGTGATTCACTGAGAAAGAGATAGCAGCTAGGTCCGAGCCTTGTTGCAGGTGCTTCACAGATCCAGCCAACAAATCCTAAAGAACATTCTCGTGGGGAGCTATGAAGAAGGAGATAGGGCTGAGCAGTTGGCTCTGTTCAGAAAGGTGCAGAGAAGCTAATCTGCAAGTTGCTTCCATCATAAGCGAAAGTATCTACATCATTGTTGTTGTGAAGAAAAGAGGTCTGAGCTTTTGGTTCAGTTCAAAAAGGGGCAGAACAGTATTCTGTAAGTCACTTCCAGGTCAATTGGATATACTTGGTGTTGTGAAGTAGTTGGGGATAAGGTGTACTTAGTCTGTAAAAGTAGACACAGGAAAACATTCCTGGTGTCAAAGTTGGGTTGAGTCTAACTCAGTCAAGGTAGATTAGTACAGAGGAATTCCTCTTGTGTCCAATCAAGAATCTCAACAACCCACTTCCATCTTGTAGGATCCTTTGTGGATCTGAGTGGTAGGAGCAAACTTGCTATGAGGTAGGTGAGTTTTACTCACTGAGAAGTAGGGAAATATTGCATGAGTTGTAGGAGATTGAATCTCTCTGAGTTGTAGGAGCTAGTTTGCTTTGAGGTAGGGCTATCCTTCATAGCCTGAATCATAGGGCTTAATTTCCTGAGATAGGTGATACTTGTATCACTAAGTGTAGGAACTTGTGCCTGATGTGTAAATCTTGGAGGAGACTGAGAGATCCAGAAGGATCTGAGGTGTAAGCTCTTTGGAACACTATTTTGGAGAAGTGCCTTGACCAATAGGAAGTTGGAAAGGTGAAAGGAGAGTGGATGTACCCAATGATTTGGGAACCACTATAAATCTGTGTGTACTCTGTTGTGTTGCTTTTCTTAGTGCAGGTAGCTTGTCATGAAAGCAAAATGTAATCAACCAATAAAGCAGCCAACCAAAAGAGATCAAAAATAGTCACTAAGGACTAAGAAACTGATTCAACCCCCCCCCCCCCCCAGGTGATTTAGCTATCCTTGAAATAAAGACTTTCAAATGGTATCAGAGGGAGGTTACTGAAAAAGGGCCTAATAATTTGAGTAGACCCCAAAGGATAGCTAAAAGGGTTTTAACTTATGTGTTCAAAAGAGAACCATAAGGTATGGAGGTCAATGGAGCTTCAAATCAGCAAAAATGATAAGAAGATCATTGGACTACTTGCTGCACTTACAGAAGACAAAGTCTTTCCAGATACAAGAGCAAAGATCAGGGCCCATTTATCACATTCAGATAGTGACTCAAAGGTGGATGAAGTTGAGGAAGGTGAATGCAGAAGTTGTGAACTGACAGCTACACCAAAATAAGAATTCTGCCAAGATTAGCCGGGACAAAGTCGGGTATATTCCCCATCTAGCTCATCCTCAGAGTATGAATATGAGTCCTGCTTAGGCTCTGATGCATCCTCATCTAGTGATGATGAGAGTCCTCTATTAGAAGATGATATCAATCAATTAATTGAAAGTCATGTTGCACTTCTGAAAGCTTTCAAGAAAAGCAAGTTGCTTGTTAAGAAATAAGCAGAATAAATAGCCTCCCTACAGATGACTGTTTCCCAGCAAGATGAAGCTTCATCCTTGCTATGTCTAAAAGAGAGGGAAGCAGCCCATCTGAAGATCATGTTAGATATCCATGTTGATTCCATAAAATACAAGGACTCTACAATCAAGGATCTTGAAGAGAAACTTGAAAGGGAGAAGAGGATTGTGGCCAATTTCTCTAAGATAGATGTTATCAAGAGAAAATCTGAGCCTGAGTGGATCTCTAAAGTTATCCAATCTCAGAGAAGATGCCAAGCTCCTATCAGGCCTCAGTCAACCATTCACAAGGTAATTATCCCATCCAACAGGCATGACCAAGACTGTACGTGTGGTGAATGGAGGTGTGGGAATCTTCCTTGTAAGACTACAAAAGTTCCTTACAATGGAAGAATAAAGGACATGAGACTCAGTGCTCAGAAGGCTCCCCATGAAGAAGTGTAAAAGGCCCATCCTGGACCTTTTGTATTTAATGCACCAGCTCCATCACTCTTGAGCAAGACAGTGGCATTTTCTCAAAGTCTCCCTGCACAAACTCTGACCAAGGGTAAATTTTCCAGGAAGCAAGACTTGGAATCTTCTAAGGGCACCAACAGCATGTCCTCTGCAAAGAGAACTGCTGTTGATAAACCTTGTGAAAAACAAAGCTCTTCTCATGGCAGACCTACTCTCAGTCAGACTGTGACTAAGATAAATTGGAACAAGGAAGCTGCTCTTCCTTCTATTCTATCTGCAGTCAATCATGCTGCCAGTTCTGCTCAGAAGAGAAGATATAATATTTATGATTGCTGGTGCTGTAGCAAAGTGGGCCACTTTGCCATAGATTGTTTGCACAACACTAGTGTGTCATGGGCAAGAGAAAGTCTTCCTAACAGGACTCCCATAGGTAGACATATACATTTTCAAACTAACAAGAACCTAGGACCCAAGTCATCTTCGGTTCCTAAGGTAAGGTAATTTCTGTCTTGTAGGATAGTCCAAGTGGCCATAACTATTTATGGTCCTTAGACAGAGATGTACCAGACCCATGTCTTGGTACAAGGAATGATTCCACTTATCATCATGCACAAGATGTCAAGACAAGTACAATTATTAACGGCGAGCTTGCAAAGGAAAGGCAGATGAAAATCAAAGGCTAAAGATTAGAAGCAAGGTTGTTGGTATGATTATAGACTGTGAATCCAGTATGGGTTTCAAGTCTATAGGGCAGAGATAAGTAGAATTCAACTAGCTTTTAATTCTACTATTTAATTGCTAAATTGATTATGCATGTTAGAGATGAGGTAATTGAAACAAATGTCTGAGAAGATGTGAAAACATTAGTTTAAACATCTCTTCTCAATAAATATGTTAGTGGATCACATGTTCACATGCCACAAGAAGTAACTAGTCTCAACATACCAAAAGACATATTACATATGCAATACTAGGTTAGATAAGTATCAAAATTAGGTCTAATCAATTGAGTTTGGGGGCTAATACACTCTCAGTTGACTTAATGTAAGGATATTGAAATTATGTCTAATTGCACCCCAATAGAACACATATTAGAATGTGTACTGCTGGATAATCTTACCCCTGCAAGTTAGGCCAACATAGCTAAGGGCTAGTTGCAATCTATTTACTAAAGAAAACAGATGTTGAGCAAAATAAGCTTACTCAACAAAATTGTAGAAAAGATGGCCTGCAGATTAGTGTCGATATTCAATCCTGGCCGCTGATCAAAATTGATCAAATGAGATAGTGACCTTCCGCCTTCCCTTAGGAAATAACTATAAATAGAAGATCTTGTGCAATACGCAATATCACTATTCCTTGGACTCTCTCATTCGTACTCGTTGAATCGACGGAAAGCCGTTTTCGCTAGTCTTCTCAAATTCTCCGACGAAATGGCGCCCAAGGAACAAGATTTCCTCTTCGAAGGAGCAGAGGTGGTTCACAAGGGATTTGTTGATGCTCCAGAAGAAGTTCAGCAGGTGCTTAATCTTCTATAAAAATCTGACCTATCTTTCGTCCTGACGGAGCCCTATCTTCTGTGGAAGAGGGAAGTGCTCGAGTTGTTCGCCAACGCCAAAGCAGATGCTTCGGCAGGTAATGTCAAGACCATAGTAAGCGGGAAGAAGATCAAGATTACTCCCAGAAGGTTCAGCAAGGCTATGCAGTTGCCAAATCTTTCAACAACTGAGGATGAAGAAGAGCTAATGCTGGATAATGTAAAATCGGTGATGAAATGGTGTGGACTATCCAAGCACACCACCAGATAAATTCTAAGGAAAGAACTTAACCTGAGAGGTAAGTTTTTAGCCGATGTCACCGAGAAAGCTCTGATTTGCAAAACAGGCTCCCATGATAAAATTTCAAAGAGGATGTTTGAAATAATGGCAAGGGTCATACTGTCCAAAAGAACTGATTGGGGAAGAGTGGTGTTTGAAAGAATAGTGGATTGCATGGCTGAACCAATTTTGGGAAGAATCGTATAACTATATCTGCGAGAAACAGTCCCAGAAATTATGAATATAAAGCTTGGGGCAAAGATTCACCACATAAGAAGAATGGATATCAGGCTGCTTAAGAGATGGGACAGGGTACTTCAACCTTATAGACCATTAGCTGTCGAAAGGAAAGGAAAGAATAGTGCTGCTACTAAGCCCAGCTCCTCTAGCATCTCATCTGAGGAGGAAGAGCCTCACAATCCAGAACCGTCATCATTTGCTAAAGAGTCCAGGAGGGACATGAATATTGAGGTATCAACCTCTTCTGATCTTACCCCACTTAGTCTTGTAAGCAGACTAGAGTCAGATATTGTCCCTGAAGATGATGAGCCTGCTGCTGAGTTGGCTCGAACTATTGCAAAGGAAGGAGATGATTTTCTTTTAGAGAAGGATGTTGTGCAAATAGCTGAGGAAATTGTTAACAAGATCTCTGCAGGAATGAAGTAAGATGATTCCAGGCATGTTGATACATATGATCATCTGTCTACACTTGATAATGTTGAAGTTTCCAGCCCTCAGAGTGAGGGGGAGCATCTGCTGGAGGAAGTTCTAGAAATACCATTCGCTAAGGAATAGTCTGCAATGGATGAGGGGGAGTAGCTTGTGTAAGAGATAATGTGAGATGCATTAGTTGTGGGGGAGACTCTTCAAGTACCACCCAAGGAAAATTAACCTACTGAAGCAGAAGTTACTGTTGTCAATCTGCATGGCAAGGAGGGAATGGCAGAAGTTGATGGGTAGATTCAATCTGAACTCCATACTCAAAAGGAATTTCGTAACATTGATTCCTCAAATCAGGTAGAGAGTCAAATGCTCTAGAAAGTGAAACAGATGCAAATGAGCCTGATTCTGATGAGAAGGAAGAGGTCACGGCAGTTCCTGATGAAGGCACATCAGCTCAAACAAATCAGATTCTACCTTTCTTCCTTGCATAACTGAAAGGTCTGCTAAATGAGCGAAGGAGGGAACTACAAAATAATATGGATGATTCCTTCAAGGATATTCGAAATGATCTAGCAACTGAGATCAATATATAAGATTTGAACTTAATTAGCTGAAAGGAGAAACAGTCAAATTCTTCATAAGAGTTGCTGGTGCTGTAGATTTTACAATGGAGAAACTGGATCTGCCAGGCCAGAACATTATTATTATCATAGAAAATCAAGTGACTCGGGCCAAGAATAGTGTGACAATCCATGAAAATGATAAAATTCTGAGAAGTGAGCAGAACACTGAAATTTTCAGAAAAATGGATGCTTGTACCAAGATGTTTGATGACCACATGTTGGAAGTCAAGAATCATGTCACTACTGGAGTAAACTACCTGGAAGTACAAAGTAGTAAGGCAAGCAGCTCCCAGACCACTATATTAATTGAAGAAGCCAAAAAGTTGGAGAGAGAAGCCATAAGGAAAAATATTGAAAACATGGTTTGGGCAACAAATATTATGAGAGGCTCACTATGATTAGAGCCAGTGCGATATGACAATATCCCAATGATGCCTGCTCAAGTGCTAGAGACTTTGAATAGAGAACCTGCTCAAGATAATCAAGAGTATGGGATGTATATAGAATATCATGATAGTGTTGGTAATCAGTGGGGAGTGTAGTCAACTGCTGCTGAAATTCCCTCCTTTAGCCCCACATTAGACCAGGCACTACAGACAAGAGAAATGACTATTGAAACTACTGAAATTGAAGAGGAAATCAGGATGAGAAGGAGAAAATACCAAGAAGAAATGAAGAAACGACTTGATTTCGAGCAGTGGAGCCCAGAGTCCAGATCCATCATCCTGCTTACTTGGGATTAGGTCAAGAATAAGAAATTAGACAGAGGAAAATGATATAGCAAAACTGAATGGGATAAGTTGGAAAAAAGGGATAGAAAAAGAAGGATTTTTTTGGAGGAACGAAAAGGCCAATCTTATTACACCTGATGTTGTTGAACAATCTAAATACCTCCCCAAGCCTTTCAGCTATTTTTGAGAGATAGAAGGATAAAGCTGAAGCTGAAGATGTAAAAGAAAAAGGTATTAAGTCTAAGGCTGCTGATGAAGCAGATAAGAAGGAAAGAAGATAGCTGGAGTAGAAGACAAGATGCCAAAGAAATCCAGAAGCAGTGGGATTATGATAGGGAACCTAAAACTTGAAATGTTTCAGGTTCTGTTTACAGGGCTAAGGGATGTGATGCTTTGTTTAATCGCACAAACATTTATTCTATATATGATTAAATAAAATAATCATTCGCTATAATTATGATTTGTCTGACTCATCAATTGCTATGATTTTGACTTATCTGCTACATCATTTGCTATGCCTATGATTTATATGAATTATGCAGTGATAATGTGTTTTGTATATATATAGCATAAGTGTGTCAGTATATACATTAGCTTAGGTTTTGACATCTTCAAATAGAGGGAGATTGTTGGGTCCATTGATCCCAATGTCTTGCATTTGAAGGACCAGCAAATAATGTATACATATGTGGTTATCTAACTTGTGTTCAAGTTTAATGATTGCAGATTGTCATAGTAAGCAATGATAGGTCTTCAAACTGAATTCTTTGACCAGCAATAATCTTCAGGAACTTCTTTGACAGATGGAACTGATGTTGTCCTTTTGAAGTGTCCTGGAGTGCTTGAAGAAAGAAGACTCTAGATATAGGTATTGTTGTTCTTCTTCTTCAGGTACTGATGAGCTTCTTGTCGAGGGATTCTCTGTATCAGAGAATGCTTCTTGTTGACAGAGCAGATTGTTCAAGACTGAATATTTTTCTATGTCTCTGTAATCTCTGTATGCTTCTCAGTAAGCTGTGCTCTGTGTAAAACTTTCTTAATGATCCTTGATTCTTATTTTTGTTATTCTCTTCTTTTTCTTTTATATTTTCTGTCTAAATCTATCTTTCAAAAATTTGAATTCTTCTGCAATTAATACTGACAGCCTTGAGAATAAACGGCATTGATTTATTTCCCCAACTGTCCCATGGAAAAACGGCAAGCAATAATCCTGGAGAAGACCATAATTAATGCTCCTTCTAACGGTTATATTCAGAGAATATTAGAGCATTAATTACTCAGGAATTATCGCATTAGAGTGGGGACAGAAGGCCGGAAATAACTCAGTCTGGAATCGTCGAACAGTTGACAAAAATCATTGAACTGAGTTCATAGTTCGTCGAGCTGAGATGTTGTGTTCGTCGACCAGCCGGCTTCTGTTCGTCGAGCTGAGTTCCATGATCGTCGAGCTGGAACCTGAACTGCTGTCGCTTTTAAACTTTGCTTATTCTGTGTCTGAAGTTCGTCGAGCTGGTAAATGTGTTCGTTGACTGGAGTTCAGCAACTATTCTGGAGTTGTCATATATTTTGTGTGTCGACTGATATCCTGTGTGTCGACACAAGTCTTCTGTGTGGTGTCGACATAATCTTTCCACAGTGTTGACTGATGATCTGGGTGTCGACACAAGTTCATCTAGTATCGACTCAGTTTGTGTCGACGTATACTCTGAGTGTTGACACAAGTCTTCTGGTTCTTAGTTATTGAAGTAGATGATCCAGAATTCGTCGGGCAGAGAACTGAGTTTGTCGAACTGAGACTAGAGAACATAGTCTCGACCAAAGAATAGTGTTCGTCGAGCTAAGTCTGCAGAACCTTGAATTCGTCGAGCTGAAAATGATTCTGGACTTAGAGAAAAATTGATAAACCTCTGGCAATAAAGTTGAAGTGGAAGTCTAGAAATCGTTGAGCAAAGAATGAAGTTCGTCGACCTGAGAACTAGGTTCGTCGACCTGAGTCTAGAGAACACTCTGGACTTAGAATTCTGAAGGTGGAGTCCAAGGATCGTCATCTGTGACTGAAGTTCGTTGAGCTCAGCTCAGAGAATATTTCTCTAAGATCGTCGAGCTGAGAATGACTATCTTCGACCTGAGTTCGACGAATGTCGAACTCATTTTACTTAGTTTCTTGAGAAATCTCTTAATCTCTGGAAAAACTCTAAGTCTTGAGTCTCTGGCAATCTGATGATGGCTTGTCCATGTGATGTTGTTACTGAGGACTTGGCCTAAACTCTAGGACACATCTGTGACCCTGACTATACATGTTGGGTCACATCAACCTAGCTTAGTGAACCTAGCCCAAATCAAACTAGGGATCCAACAATCTCCCCCTATTTGGGTGAGGTCACTAATAGGCTCAAAATAAAATCATAACGTAAATAAAGCAGGAAAAACATATATCTGGCAGAGATAATTAACACATGCAGCAGATATATTTACACAAGAGCTTTGTTCAGACAGTATGAAATAGTTTAAGAGAGAAAAATAAAAATAAAATAGTTCAGATTTCATTTCTTCTGCTTCTTCTCCTGATGCTTTACATCCTTGTCCTTGTCTCATGGCTTGGTAAATATTATTTCCCTGTTTGGATTTGAAGCTTGTTCCACAGTCATTGTCATGTCAGCAGCCCCTATAATCTTCAGAGATGTAGCTCTAGGGACCACTGCTTCAGGATGTAATTTCATATAATCATCAACATTAAAAATTTTGTTAGACTTTTCAAACCTTTTCAGTTCTTCTCTCTTGTATTTGTACATTATAGTGTATTCAGACATATCCTTCCCTTCAGCCTTTGCCTTGTTAATCATAAAAAGGCCTACTAGTTCCTGGAACCTGGAAATTCTAGCTGTGTTGGCTATTTCTGGATCTTCATAAGGAACAGGAGGAGAGGTTGATCTTCTAGAACTTTCAGCTTGTTGATGTTGATGTTGTTGATGTTGTTGTTGCTGATGTTGTTATTGTTGCTGATGTTGTTGTTGCTGCTGATGTTGTTTTCCTGAAGAGTGTTGTCTGTGCTGACTACTACCAGAGGAAGATCTGTCATGATGTCTTTGATAAGTTTGAATAGGGGTAGACCTTTGAGAGCTTGAACCAGGAGCACCAGCTGCAGGAGGAGGAGGAGTTGGTGAATCTTTTCTATACCTTTGAACTGGTGGACGAGAGTACCTTCTACTGTTCTTCCTTTCCTTCTGCTGATTCTTAGATAGCCACATCCAAGATGGCATCCCTTTGCATGGAGTTATCTTTTGAAGAATGTAATAGGGAGTGTCATTATTTTGGTTAGGCTTAGGTGCAGGAGGATGAGGAGCTTTTCTTTTCTTTGATACTTGCTTCCTCTTCTTTGTATCCTCCTCATCTGAGTCCTCATCCGCATCTTCATCATCATCATTTTTAGAACCCTGAGGATTTTCATATAAATCATTCAAAGCTTTTAAAGCCTCGGCAGAAATAACAGGCTTTTCTGGAGTAGGAGCAGGAGTTTTAACAAGAGTTGGAGGAGAAGCTACAAAAGAATCAGAACTAACTTGGACAGATCTTTCAGCTACTGCCTTATTTTCCTCTTCAATATCAGCCAAGATCAGTTCATCTAGATCTGTCAATGGAGAGTCATCCATGACATAACTAGGAATAGAAGAAATTTCTGAAAGAGCTGGAATAATTGTGGGCTCAGGAACAGCAAAACTATCACTGAGTTGCTTTGCAACTTGTGGACTTATTGGAGATGTATATGGTACAATAGACAAGTATGGCTTAGTAGTATATTCTGCTGTAAGATATCTCAAAACTGCAAATTTAAAATTTTTCAACAAATGTTCTAAATCAACTGTGGGATTAATGATGAAATCACCACCAGTAATTAGTGTCTCAGAGACTGACTCTTCCAAGTCCATGTCAGTATCAATAAAATTAATAAAATCAAGATCATCTATATCAATATACTTTGTACAGTCTGCTGCTACTATTGCTTCCTCTTCTGCTGGAGCTGCTACTATTGGAACTACTGCAGCTACATCATCAGACATCTCCCCCTGCATGGTTTCAGTAGGACCTGAAGCCATTCCCCTGACTGAAGATGGGGCAGTAATGAGGGCAGTGATCTGTGCAGATAGGGTAGTAATTGAAGTAACAAGAGGTGTAATGGCCTCTGCTATTAGTGTTTTGAGAAGGGGAGTGAGGAGGGCAATGAGAGAAAAAATTGTGGAGGTGTCCAATGGTGGAGTGGTAGATGGTGTTGCATAAGGTGTAGAAGTGGGAACTATGTGAGGTATAGAAAGTGGAGAATCTGGTATATGAACATCTGGAGAGGATGCATGTTGAGGGATGGTAGATGTTGATGGGGAAGGATGGGTGGCATCTTCCATGTGGGTGATTGGAGGAAGAGGGGAATTGGGAGGTGATGGTGGTATGTTGAAAAATGGTATGGAGGATAAATGAGGAGGAAGTGGAGATGATGGAGGAGTTGGTGTTGTTGAGGCATGTGGAGATTCTGGTGGAGTAGGAGGTTGAGTAGGGGATGATGGAGGTATGGAAGAGGGATGGATTTGTGTTGCTGGAAGGGGGGCTGGAAGAAATGGTGGTGTTGGATGAATCTCTTCAGTAGCTTGGGAAGCGGCTTTAACAGCCCTGGTGCCTTAAAAAGCTGGGGTGGAAGAGGTAGAAGCCTTGGATGGCTTAGTGATGGTCCTCTCCCATCTTCCAAACAAGGCACATGTAAGCCTTTTGCTGGCATTAATGAATATAGTCTGGGAGACCAGGCATTCAGCAGCTTTTTCTTGTAAAAAGATCCCTAGGATCCATCCAAGGCAAACTTCCTTTTTATTGTTTTTCTTATTTATCATATCAAAAAGAATCTGTGACCAATCCACTTGTTTCTTATTTATGATTGCACACATGACTAGAAACTGGTGTCTGGTGATATAGTCATGGGCAGTATGTTTCCCAAGCAAAACATTTCCAACCAAATCTACCAAAAACTTATAAAGGGCAGAGAGGTGTTTCTTCAATAGTTTATTAGGGTTATCTCTAGTATAACCCATTAGGCCCAGCATCACGTCAGACTCCTCTATTTCAATCTCTAGTTGCTCTTCTCCATTCTTTAATCCAAAAATTTCAGTTAAAATTGCGGGAGTTAAGGAGACGAGGTTACCCGCAATGGTGCTTGTCATCGTATTCTCCACTGTTGGCGATAGGGTGTAGACCCATTCTCTGATTTCAGTGTTGTGCAGTTTGATTCTTCTTGTCATCAAGGTTTTGAGTTCTTGTTCTTCAAGTAGTTCCAAAATGTAAAGGAATATGTGATCAGAATGCTGAAACGAATCAAAATCCACATCAAAACCTGTATCGAACTTCATGATTGCGAGAATGCTTGCCTGAATCGCCATGGAATCACCTGCAAGAGAGACACAAAAACGACGATCAAGTGCAAAGGAACAGAAAGCGCGGGATGGAGGTCGAAGAAAACCTAAATATAGGGTTTTCAAGAATATGAATCGACGGACTCCGTTCCACGAAAATAGAAATAATTCTTCGAACTGAGTTCGACGAAATAATTTTGAATGAAATAATTCGTCGATCTTATCCAGAAGAATTGAAGACAGTTCGTCGAACTCTGTTCGACGAATATCTTCTGAATCAAGTTCGTCGAACTTCGTTCGACGAAAATTGTTTCACTCATAGATTGTTCGCCGATCTCCGTTCGACGAATATCTCTCAAACTTTCCCCGGTTCGTCGAACCCCGTTCGACGAACTTTGGAAAATTCGTCGAGTGTAGACAGAAATTAAATGAAGTATTCTCCATTGATCATTCCAAGTTGATTTACAAAAAACATATGATTTCTCTCATCCAGAGGTTTGGTGAATATATCAGCCCTTTGTAGGTCAGTGTAGATATAGACAAGCTTGATTTTATTTTTGTCTACACACTCTCTAATGAAATGATGTCTTATGTCAATATATTTTGTCCTACTATGGTGAACTGGATTCTGGGCTATGGCTATAACACTTGTATTATCACAGAGTAGGGTTGAATTATTTAAGTTGAACCCATAATCTAGAAGTTGATTTTGTATCCAAAGCATCTGTGAACAACAGCTGCCTGCTGCAATTTATTCTGCTTTAGCAGTTGAGGTTGTCACTGATGTTTGCTTTTTACAAAACCAAGATACTAATCTCATACCCAGGAACTGGCAAATCCATGAAGTACTTTTTCTATCTACCATGCATCCAGCAAAATCAGCATCATAGTATCCAGTTAACTCAAATTCTGATTCAGCAGGATACCATAGGCCTTGATTAGGACAACTCTATATATATCTCAAAATCCTTTTTAGTAAAATTAGGTGAGATTCTTTAGGGTTCACCTGGAACCTAGCACAAAGACATGTGGTAAACATAATATCTGGCCTACTTGTTGTGAGGTATAATAGGGAACCAACAATGCCCTTATAAAGTTTCTGATCCACAGGTTTCCCTGGCACATCATAGTCCACATCAGCATTGGTAGTCATGGGTGTTTTCTTTGCTGAGGCATCAGCCATCCCAAACTTCTTTAGAAGTTCTTTAGCATATTTTGCTTGAGAGATGAAGATGCCATCAGGGAGCTGCTTCACTTGGAGACCAAGGAAGTAGGAAAGATCACCCATGCTACTCATTTCAAATTTGAAATGCATGAGGTCAGAGAACCTCTTGCATAATTTGGAATCTGTAGAGCCAAATATAATATCATCCACATAGATTTGTACTAATACGATTTGGTCCTTACGATGTCTAGTGAAAAGTGTTTTATCTACAGTTCCTCTTATAAATTTATGCTCTAACATAAAACTAGTTAAGGTCTCATACCAAGCTCTTGGAGATTGCTTTAGACCATAAAGAGCCTTATGCAATTTAAAAACATGAGATGGGTATGATGGAGAAACAAAACCTGGAGGTTGTTCTACATAAACCTCTTCTTTTAGCACTCCATTTAGAAAAGCACTCTTCACATCCATTTGGAAGACCTTGAATTTCTTGTATGCTGCATAGGCAAGGAATATTCGTATGGCATCCAACCTTACAACAGGTGCAAAGGTTTGATCATAATCAATTCCTTCTTATTACCTATATCCTTGAGCAACAAGCCTAGCCTTGTTTCTCACAATGATTCTTTGGGCATCCAGCTTGTTTCTGAAAACCCATTTGGTTCTAATAACTGGTAGTTTTGGGGTCTTGGAACCAAATCTCAAACTCTATATCTCTCAAATTGATTTAGTTCCTCTTGCATTGCAAGGATCCAGTTGGGATCCTGCTCAGCATCATGGATGGATAGAGGTTCAACCTGAGAGAGAAAACAAGCATGCATCAAATCTTGGGTGAGTTGATGCTTTGTATGTACACCTGCTGATATGTCTCTGTTGGGTATTGTATCCACAATGTACCTGATTTGAAGAAGCCCCTGGACAAGCTAAGGTCAATAGACAATGTATTTGATAAAATCTTTCAAGTTGTACTTGCAGTTATTCCACGCTAAGTGCACACCAATGTCAGGGTGCAGTAGGTCAATATACACGGGTCTACACGACGTAATCCCTCGTTGAGCAGATCAGTGTGTTGGCCTACGTGTACTCTCTCTATTGGAGTGCACTTACTTTCAAGTACAGGGCCGTGTTTATGCAAGAGAAGACAAGAAGCAAGGATGGGTCAAGGAGCAGCTCTTGGGTGGAAAGACGAAAATTCGTCTAAGTATAATTCGACGAGAATCACCAAGTGATTCTCGCCGATTCGGCGAGAATCACTAGTTATTCTCCCCGAATCGTCGAGAATCATTAGTGATTCTCGCCGACTCTTTCCGGCTACCTCAAAACGGTGCCAAGTAAGATTCGGCGAGAATCACTAGTGATTCTCGCCGAACTCATCGCAGAGCAGATCATGAATACCAAGTAATATTCGTTGAGAATCAAAAAGTGATTCAGCGAGAATCACTAGTGATTCTCGACGAATCGTCGAGAATCACTAACTGATTCTCGCCGATTCGTCAAGAATCACCTGTGATTCTCGCTGATTTTTACTTAGCGATTTCTCTGGAAGTTCCTGAACCAGATTCTGCCGCTGTCAATGTTCTGGACCGGGATTTAGGGATTCTTCTTGTGGGTCCCACAACGGTCTTATTGGAGTTGTCTACAGTATATATATTCGTGTATTTTGAACAGTAGCCAGACACGGAAAAGAAGCCGAGCACGATCTAACCCTAAAATCGTGAGTTCCGCTCCGCCGCCGTCGTCGTCGCTCGAGCAAGTTGGTCGCCGCTGTTGATCGCGTTTCTTCCCGATCTCCGGCGACAGAAGCTTAGCCAAGCTTAGAGTCTCACGTGTCTATCCAGAGATCCCTTGTCTCTCGATTTGTCGATCGGGAAAAACTTCCCCGTCCGAATCGATCGAGACGACCGATCCTCGTGTGACCGTTGGTAGACCTAGCTAGCTTCGCTACGAAGTTTGGATCTCTAAAGAACAGCAGCCGCACATCGTCGTCGCCGCCGATCCCATGAACCTAGCCGCCGCCCTTCTTGCCGCCGCCGGTTCTGGGGAGATCCTCTCCAAGAGAGACCAAGGTCGTGGACTCTTTGTAGACTTCAAGATCACGTCGTCAATGAAGAGGGACACCGTAGTCTCCTCACGTAGTTTGTATTTCTTGTACATTCTATTTTACTTTTGTTGTAAATGAACGTTGGTTCCGTGTTGTAAGGGTTGGGTGCAACCCGGTTTGTGGGAGTGTTGACTCCCACGTGTGGAAGGGTTCCTTCCGATAGTGCAGGGATTGGATTTCAATCCTGTTGGAGAAGAGACCGAGTCGTCCCTGGTTGGGAGATAGGTCGAAGGGGGAAAGTGGATGTACCCAAGTCGGGGAACCACTATAAATAGCTTGTGTACTCTGTTGTGCTGTGTTGTTTTATTTACGTGTGCAGGTACAATTTAAATTCCGCAAAAGCGTTGCACGTCACCTATTCCCCCCCCCCCATAGGTGAACATAGTTGACACTAGGTGGACTTTCAAGTGGTATCAGAGCGAGGTTGCTCGTCTAAAAGGTTAACACCTTGAGTTGAATCCTGCTGCTAGTGTCAAGAAGGAGGCAAACTTCTACTATGGACGGGCTCAAGTTCTCAGGCAAGATCCCCGTGTGCACCAGGCTCAACTTTCCTATTTGGAAGGAAAGGATCAGGTTCTACATGGAAGCAGTTGATCCTCGTCTCTTCATGATCGTGGAGGAGGGACCTAATGTCCCCACTAAGGCCTCCACCATTGATCCTACCCAGAAAGTGCCAAAGAAACTTTCTGAAATGGACAAGGACGAGATGGTGCTAGTAGGACTTGACAAGAAGGCGCGAAACATTCTGGTCAGCGCGGTTGATGACTCAATGATGCAAAACTTCAGCAACTGCAGGACAGCACAGGAGATCTGGCAGTGCCTGATCATCCTAATTGAGGGCACGGATGAAGTGAGGGATGATTGGAGATCCCTCCTAAACCAGAAATATGAGGCCTTCAGACATGGGCCTAAGAAAGAGATCGGAGTCACCTACGAGAACTTCCTCAAGATCGTCAACGCCCTCAAAGGGTACGGAAGAGTGTTCACTAATGGTGAACTCAATGACAAATTCCTTAGGTCCCTTACTAAGTGTAACACCCCCTATCCGTCGCATAGCATATAGCAGTAGGTCCGGCTGGGGCCCGATGCCATATACCAGAGACAGACCGGGTGGTTACTTATGGAAACCATCCAACCAATCTCAACGTCCTACATAGAGCATTCTAGCAGAAGCAGTTTATAAAAGTTGTAACAAAGAACACAACATTGAAGCACGAATGTCCACTAGTACGAAAATAGGAATTTTATTACAAAATACTCAAAATAAGCCTTAAGGCCTCATAAAATGTTTCACTTGAATATTACATGTTTTACAAACCACGGCACGCAGGCCGGTCATACATGAATAAAGCAGTAAACACTTCTACTTGGGCCTTCGAGGGCCAGCTTCGCAAAAAGGGCTTTAGCCCGCTATTGACCGCTTGGTCCAGCTGCACCTGCAAGCAACAAACCACCGCACGGTGGCAAAACAAGGCAACGGTCAGCAATGCTGACCAAATTATAACGATCCCGCCCCCAACTCGGGGCGGCGATGCTCCTTCCCTGCATTTCATTAGCATAAGCGAGTCATATATATAACCATATCCACTTCATCACAGACGTTGGCTCGTACGGCCACACGTCCCGTGCACTCAGGGCACATTCTCGGTGAACCGGTCGATGTCACGTCAATTAAAGCCATTAACATTCCGGACTCACCACCGCCACTTGGACGGCCAAACCTATGAGCAATTTGTCTTCTAGGCCTGGGTCACGACAATTTAAGCCATTGACCGCCGAAGACCCTACTCTATGCCAACGGTAAGTGCCACGTGCCTTTAGGTCTCTTTAACCGAACGACATAGAACGGGTACGGTTCCATCTAACCCGTGCTCACATCGCAACGACAATTTAAGCCATTTGCGCGGGTCAAACTTCCGCCGAGTCCCATTTCCATCACAAGTCACATAACCCCGTTATGTTCAAGTTGGCTCTCAGGCCACCAAGTTGGCAAGATCTCGTATCCGCCCAGTTTTCCGGGTGCACCTTTGGGTTAGTCCCCAAGGCTCCCTGCTGCAATCTACCTCGTAGAAAACCCGAAAAACAACCAATAGCACGGAGTCTTCTCCGGCCTTATGCAATGCAACATCACCGATCCAGACTAACATGTCCGGGTAGGCTTCACACATCATGCCTATGTCCGTTCTCACATACGGACGCTAAACAACGGGGACTTTACATATCTACCCGAATGAACGCCTCCAACTCTCCGCAAACTCGCTAGAGCGGGCTTCCTATGCTAGGAATGAGAGCTATTCGTGCTCAAGATGAGGATCGTTACCCTTGAGTTCCTCTTTGGCGCCATTGAAAAGTAATCGGATGGAAATCACCGTACTAGCGTTGCCTCCGTGGATCCGGAGTCGGCTTGCGATTCGGAGCTCCGAAGCTCCTCCAATGGCGGATCTAGCTCCTTCTTCTTCCCTTTTCTCTCCTCTCTCTCCAAGGATTTAGAAAGAGAACAAGTGAAGAAAAGTAAGGGTTTTCTAAGTCAAAACCCGGGTATATCCCTTCAGGAACAACCCCCAGCCGTTGGATCACAACATAAGGAAACGAACGGCTTTGATTCGGGGCTGAAATGCCCAATCTGGACCGAACACGGCCTGGCACACGCCCGTGTCCAGGGCCGTGTGCCGCATTCGCCGTCAAAATCGAATCTCCTGGAACCTCACACGAGTATCGAACACACCCGTGTTCGAGCTGACACGCCCGTGTTCCACCTGACACGGCCGTGTGACCGGTCGTGTACCCCATGATTTTTCCCCATTTTCAACCCGAGCACTGCACGGGTTCTAGGACACGCCTGTGTCCTTGCCCGTGTCACATTGACACGCCTGGACCCCAGGCCGTGTACACGGGACACTTCGTCGAGGGAAGATCGACGACTTGATGACACGGCCTTGGACACGCCCGTGTCCTAGGCCGTGTTCCTTGTCTCGACGATCGTCGAGTGAATCTCGACGACTCCCCGGGACGATCGTCGACACGGGTCGACACGCCCTGCGACACGCCCGTGTCGCAGGCCGTGTGCCCATACTCGACGAATCGTCGAGTATATCTCGACGACTAACGGCTAAGTGTCGACACGGGTCGACACGCCCTGCGACACGCCCGTGTCGCAGGCCGTGTGCCCACTCTCCACGAATCGTCGAGACAATCTTGACGACTTCGCGGCTAAGTGTTAACACGGCTCGACACGCCCTGGGACACGCCCGTGTCCCAGGCCACGTGCCTGCTGCCAGAACCCAAACTGGCCCAAAACATCCCCCCCTTCGCTCCTTTGAGTTTCGGGGCGTTACAACTCTCCCCCTCTTAATAGAATTTCGCCCACGAAATTACATAAAGGAAAGACATGTACAAAACCAAAATTTTGTACCTGAGCGGAACAACTCCGGATATTCGTCAAGCATAGTCTGCTCTCTCTCCCAAGAGAGCTCCTCACGACCGCAATTGTCCCACCGGACCTTGACCATCCTGATCTCTTTATTGCGTAGCCGCTTGACCTCCGAGTCCTCAATCCGCACGGGCTTGACCTTTGTCGTTAGCCCACTATCCACCGGCACTTGATCAACCGCGATCACTTGCGTAGGCTCTTGCACCGCCTTCCGAAGCACCGAAATGTGGAATACATCGTGTAAACCACTAAGCTCCACTGAAAGCTTAAACCGATAGGCTGCTTCTCCAACTCGCTCCAGAACCTCAAACAGTCCAAGGTACCTCGGGATTAGCTTTTTCAATCGCCGCACCCACGAGACACCCTTGAACGACTTGATCTTCAAGTATACATAATCGCCCACAGCGAACTCCACGTTCCTGTGCTTGGCATTATAGTACTTTGCTTGCCGGTCCTGAGCGATAAGCAACCTCTCCCGAATGGTTCTCACCAAAGAAGTAGCATCCTCCACTTCCGATCGCTTATACAACTTTGACTCACCCGTTTCTAACCAAGACAACGGCGTGCGACATCTTCTACCATATAGGGCCTCGAAGGGCGCCATCTGAATACTCGCTTGGTAGCTGTTGTTGTATGCGAACTCCACCAAATAAAGGTGGTCTTCTCATTGCTTTCCGAAATCTAAGACACACATGCGAAGCATGTCTTCCATGGTTCGATTGACCCTCTCGGTCTGCCCATCCGTTTGCGGATGGAAGGCTGTGCTGAATTTCAACTTTGTTCCCAACATTTGTTGCACCAGCCACCAATCATTGGACATGAACCGCCCATCTCGGTCACTCACGATGCTGCGGGGCACACCATGAAGCCGTACTATGTTATCCACATAAAGCTTTGTCAGCTTCTCCACCGGATCATCCTTCCTATGCGGAATAAAATGCGACACCTTCGTTAATCGATCAACAACCACCCAAATGGCGTCGTTCCCCTTTTGCGACCTTGGCAAACCGTGCACAAAGTCCATAGAGATGTCGTCGAATTTCCACTCCGGAATAGGCAAGGACTTAAGAAATCCTCCCGGCTTTTGGCACTCCGCCTTTACCAAGGCGCAGGTTTGGCACTTCGCTACGTATAGCGCCACATCCTTTTTCAAACCCGGCCACCAAAACAGTTTCTTTACGTCGCGGTACATCTTCGTGCTCCCTGGGTGAATCGAGTACTTGGTATGGTGTGCCTCGTACAACAACTCCACCCGTAAATTGCCCACACTTGGGACGCATAGACGACCGTCTTTCCAAAGCAATCCGTCCTCCACGACGAATTGGGAATTTGACCCATCCAGAGCCTCTATCATGAACTGCTTCATATGAGCATCCATATCCAAAGCCTGCCGAATCCGATCAGCCAGGTCACATTGGACTTCAGTCCAATTCAGAACTGCTTCAGCACTTGCTTGTCTGTCCACACAAACAATCTCCAACGCCTCCAACTCCCGCACCAACCGCTCATCATGCACCGATAGCCAATTGGCTTGAGCTGGGGCTCGGCGACTCAACGCGTCCGCAACCGCATTCCATTTGCCAGGCACGTAGTGGATCTTGAATGTATAGTCCCCCAAGAACTCCATCCATCTACGCTGCCGCATATTCAGATCTTTCTGATCAATCAAATATTTCAGGCTCTTATGATCGGTGTAGATATCAATCTTCACACCGTACAAGTAGTGCCTACACAGCTTCAAAGCAAAAATCACGGCCGCTAACTCCAAGTCATGGACCGGATAATTCCTCTCGTGCACTTTTAGCTGTCTCGAGCCATAAGCTATCACGCTTCCGTGCTGTAGTAGCACGCAACCCAAACCGCTGCCCGAAGCATCGCTATATATCTCATAGCCTTCGGTTCCACATGGCGAACTCAGCACAGGCGCCGTGGTCAACCGACACTTCAACTCCTCGAAAGCTCGCGCGTACTCCGGCGTCCAAACGAAATTATGCTCCTTCCTCGTCAATGTAGTGAGAGGTAACGCTATCCGCGAGAAGTTCTCTACTAAGCGCCTATAATAGCCGGCAAGCCCCAGAAAACTCCGGACTTCCGCTACAGTAGCGAGCTCAGGCCACTCCCGTATCGCAACAATCTTCGCCGGATCCACAGCAATACCCTCTCCACTTACTATATGCCCGAGGAACGCCACTGAGGATAGCCAAAACTCGCACTTCGAGAACTTGGCATACAACTGATTTCTCCTTAGCGTCTCCAACACCAAATGAAGATGCTTGAAGTGATCTTCCTCACTTTGCGAGTACACCAAAATATCGTCGATGAAGACGATCACGAAATGTTCCAAGTACTCCCTGAACGTCCTGTTCATCAAATCCATGAATACTGACGGCGCATTAGTCAGCCCAAACGGCATGACCGTAAACTCATAATGCCCGTATCTCGTACTAAACGCTGTCTTCGGGATATCACTCTCCCTTATTCGCAGCTGATAGTACCCAGCCTTGAGATCCAACTTCGAGTACACCGTCGACCCGACTAACTGATCAAAGAGATCATCAATCCGGGGGATCGGGTACTTGTTCTTCTCCATCAGCTTGTTTAGCTCCCGATAATCAATACATAACCTCAAGCTTCCGTCCTTCTTCTTAACAAAGAGGACCGGTGCGCTCCAAGGCGAAGAACTCGGGCGCACATATCCTTGCTCCAGCAACTCTTGCAGTTGAACTTTCAGCTCCTCCATTTCCTTAGGCGCTAGCCGATACGGAGATCGTGACACAGGCTTTGCACCTGGCACTAGCTCGATCGTAAAATCTATCTCCCGCTGAGGCGGGGCTCCAGGAAGATCCGCGGGGAACACATCAGGGTATTCTGATACCACTGAAATACAATCCAACGCGGGCTTCGGCTTTGCAACCTCCACTAGTGTAAAGAACAGTTCTGCACCAGCACGAACCGCCTTCACCACCTGAAGAGCAGACATCAATGTCTTGCTCGACCCCTTTAAGCCCGTAAAAGTCGTTTCACGACTTGCTCCCAGCTTAACTTCCTTGCTACCGCAATCTATATGGGCCTGCTGCTCCGAAAGCCAGTCCATGCCAAATATGACGTCGAACTCCACTAACGGAAGTAAAGACGCTTGCAGGTCGAACTCCTGCTCCCCAATACGAACCTTAACATCGCAGAGCCTATCCGCTCGCATCGAACACCCATTGGGCAACAACACATCCAACTTATCCTTCGCCATCGAAGAAGGGACTCCGACGCGTGATATAAATCCTTCGGACAAGAAGGAGTGTGAGGCTCCCGTATCGAAGAGTGCTCGTGCCGGATTTTCACAAATCAATACGAATCCTAAACAAGTAGTGGTAAGGTAACATGTGCATAACAAGTATTTAACGAAATTGACTTGTTATTAATTAAACCGTACCTGTCACCACATCAGCTTGTTTAATGGCCTCCTGTTGGCCAAGATTGTAGACCCTTGGTTGGGCCGGAGCATAATGGGATGCGGTCGACTCCACCGCCTTTCCCTTCTCTTCATAAGTAGCTCCCGGCTTCCTCTCGGACTTAGGATGTCCGCTCCAACAATCACGGGAGAAATGCCCCGTCTTTCCACATGTAAAACACGCGCCCGTGGTCCGACTCGTAGTCGCCCCAGAAGCACCAGAAGGAGCTGGACCCGAAGTCCTATGCTTCTTGAAAGACCTCCGATAGCCGGACTTTGAAGTAGTCGGCACTTTGAATTCAGATTTCTTCTCACCCAAGCTCTTCTTTGCTTGTACATTTTTCATGTCCTTCTCCAAGGACCGGGCAGTATTGACCAAGGTTAAGAAACCCTGCGTCATCGGCCCCGAAAGTAATAATCTCAACTCATCTCTCAATCCTTCATAGAAGCGATTAGTCTTGCGCTCCTCATCCATGATGGTGGCGCTAGCATAACGACTCAGACGAGTAAACTCGTGGAGATATTCATCCACGCTCCTCTCACCTTGTACTAACTTCAGGAACTCATTCTCCAACGCTATCTTCTGCGTCGAAGGGAGGTATCTTGCTAAGAACAATCCCGAGAACTCTTCCATCGGAACGTCTATCAGTTGTCTACCTCTCAAATGGTGCAGCTCCAATCCTTCCCACCACATCCTTGCTTCACCGTCCAAAAGGAACGTAGCAATGGTGGTCATTTGCCACTCCTCCGTCTCCGTTGCTGTCATGACTCTCTTCACCCTAGAGAGGCAGTCTTCAGCCTGAGATGGGGTTCCCAACCCCGAGAATAACGGAGGGTTAAAGCTCATTACATGCTTTAGCTGCCTCTCAGTTGCCCTCCTTGGCACTACCGGTTCAACAACCTCTTGCTCCACTCTCCTCGGCTCCGCCTCTTGCAGAGGTTCTTGCTCCATCACAGGAGCGGGCTGCTGCGCTTGCCCTCCAGGCTGCGCATTTATCACGGCCAACACCGCTTCAGCCACCAATCGAATATTCTCAGCCGACAGAGGTGTTGCAGGAGCAACATCCGGTGCACTACTAGCCTCAGAAACTCGGCGTTCTGACGGCCCAACACCACTTCTGGTCACCTATAGTGGTACAAAACACCGTTAAGCGACCACATAAATTGCAAACAGCAATTATAGGAACACGCAGGTTCCTCAAACACGAGTATTTTCATTCCTAAGTGGACATTCATGGGTTCTTTTTACTGTTATTACGATGACGCACACAATGTGCTCACCACCCCTTAAAAAGAATTCGCCCACGAATTCAGTTTAAGCCCAACCAAAACCAGTAGTCTGATACCAAATTGTAACACCCCCTATCCGTCGCATAGCATATAGCAGTAGGTCCGGCCGGGGCCCGACGCCATATACCACAGACAGACCGGGTGGTTACTTATGGAAACCATCCAACCAATCTCAACGTCCTACACAGAGTATTCTAGCGGAAGCAGTTTATAAAAGTTGTAACAAAGAACCCAGCATTGAAGCACGAATGTCCACTAGTACGAAAATAGGAATGTTATTACAAAATACTCAAAACAAGCCTTAAGGCCTCACAAAATGTTTCACTTGAATATTACATGTTTTACAAACCGCGGCACGCAGGCCGGTCATACATGAATAAAGCAGTAAACACTTCTACTTGGGCCTTCGAGGGCCAGCTTCGCAAAAAGGGCTTTAGCCCGCTATTGACCGCTTGGTCCAGCTGCACCTGCAAGCAACAAACCACCGCACGGTGGCAAAACAAGGCAACGGTCAGCAATGCTGACCAAATTATAACGATCCGCCCCCAACTCGGGGCGGCGATGCTCCTTCCCTGCATTTCATTAGCATAAGCGAGCCATATATATAACCATAGCCACTTCATCACAGACGTTGGCTCATACGGCCACACGTCTCGTGCACTCAGGGCACATTCTCGGTGAACCGGTCGATGTCACGTCAATTAAAGCCATTAACATTCCGGACTCACCACCGCCACTTGGACGGCCAAACCTATGAGCAATTTGTCTTCTTGGCCTGGGTCACGACATTTTAAGCCATTGACCGCCGAAGACCCTACTCTATGCCAACGGTAAGTGCCACGTGCCTTTAGGTCTCTTTAACCGAACGACATAGAACGGGTACGGTTCCATCTAACCCGTGCTCACATCGCAACGATAATTTAAGCCATTTGTACGGGTCAAACTTCCGCCGAGTCCCATTTCCATCACAAGTCACATAACCACGTTATGTTCAAGTTGGCTCTCAGGCCACCAAGTTGGCAAGATCTCGTATCCGCCCAGTTTTCCGGGTGCACCTTTGGGTTAGTCCCCAAGGCTCCCTGCTGCAATCTACCGCGTAGAAAACCCGAAAAACAACCAATAGCACGGAGTCTTCTCCGGCCTTATGCAATGCAACATCACCGATCCAGACTAACATGTCCGGGTAGGCTTCACACATCATGCCTATGTCCGTTCTCGCATACGGACGCTAAACAACGGGAACTTTACATATCTACCCGAAGGAACGCCTCCAACTCTCTGCAAACTCGCGAGAGCGGGCTTCCTATGCTAGGAAAGAGAGCTATTCGTGCTCAAGATGAGGATCGTTACCCTTGAGTTCCTCTTTGGCGCCATTGAAAAGTAATCGGATGGAAATCACCGCACTAGTGTTGCCTCCGTGGATCCGGAGTCGGCTTGCGATTCGGAGCTCCGAAGCTCCTCCAATGGCGGATCTAGCTCCTTCTTCTTCCCTTAGCTCTCCTCTCTCTCCAAGGATTTAGAAATAGAACAAGTGAAGAAAAGTAAGGGTTTTCTAAGTCAAAACCCGGGTATATCCCTTCAGGAACAACCCCCAGCCGTTGGATCACAACATAAGGAAACGAACGGCTTTGATTCGGGGCTGAAATGCCTAATCTGGACCGAACACGGCCTGGCACACGCCCGTGTCCAGGGCCGTGTGCCGCATTCGCCGTCAAAATCGAATCTCCTGGAACCTCACACGGGTATCGAACATGCCCGTGTTCGAGCTGACATGCCCGTGTTCCACCTGACACGGCCGTGTGACCGGCCGTATACCCCATGATTTTTCCCCATTTTCAACCCGAGCACTGCACGGGTTCTAGGACACGCCCGTGTCCTTGCCCGTGTCACATTGACACGCCTAGACCCCAGGCCGTGTACACGGGACACTTCGTCGAGGGAAGATCGACGACTTGATGACACGGCCTTGGACACGCCCGTGTCCTAGGCCGTGTGCCTTGTCTCGACGATCGTCGAGTGAATCTCGACGACTCCCCGGGACGATCGTCGACACGGGTCGACACGCCCTGCGACACGCCCGTGTCGCAGGCCGTGTGCCCATACTCGACGAATCGTCGAGTATATCTCGACGACTAACGGCTAAGTGTCGACACGGGTCGACACGCCCTGCGACACGCCCGTGTCGCAGGCCGTGTGCCCACTCTCAACGAATCGTCGAGACAATCTCGACGACTTCGCGGCTAAGTGTCGACACGGCTCGACACGCCCTGGGACACGCCCGTGTCCCAGGCCGTGTGCTTGCTGCCAGAACCCAAACTGGCCCAAAACATCCCCCCCTTCGCTCCTTTGAGTTTCGGGGCGTTACACTAAGGAATGGGACACAAAGATCTGCGTCATCCGAGAGTTTGGCAGGCTAGCGGAAACTGACCCACAAATTCTGTTTGGGAAGCTGATGTCCTATGTGCTTCAGCTGAACACCAGGAAAGCAGAAGAAGAAGTAGAGAAGGCTGAAGCCAAAGAAAAGACTGTGGCTCTAAAAGCCAGTCACTCCAGAAAAGGCAAGGGTCCGGTTTCATACCGTGCCAGGAAAAAGGATGAGGAGGAGGACTCCGAGCCATGCTCCTCCAGCTCAGAGATGTCGGAGGAGGATTTCTCCTTCATCACCAGAGAGTTCAAGAAGTTCCTCAAGATGAGGAATCAAAGAAAGAGAGACGGCTCCTCCTCCAGGCATCAGAAGAAAAATTATTCTTCTGACAGGTATGCTTCTAAACCGAACAAACATCGCTCCTCTGACATTATTTGCTTTGGATGCAATAAGCCAGGACACGTCGTGGCCGACTGCTATCAAGGCAAGAGAGAAAAAGGGAAAGAAGAGGAGCACAAATCTTCGAGAGATAAGAAGAAAGAGCGGAGCTACATCGCCAAAAGGCCAAAGACACTGAGCGAGTCTGATTCCTCAGACTCCAGTGATGATGAGGAAGCCTACTTCGGGCTGGTGGGTCGCTCCGACTCAGAAGGAGAATGTCCCCCATTTACTGGGAAGGTAAAAGCTCACACTCCTCTCTCCGACTCCGACTCTGATACTGAGTCTCAGGATGATGAACCTGAGGATAGCCCTTCGGCTCGTGAAGCGGAGCTCCTCGAGAAGTATGAGCTTCTGCTCAACACTATTGAGGAGTGTCGTAAGAGACTGAAGGCTGAGAAAAAGGAAGTGAAATTCCTTAAGGGTGAATGTGTATCCCTAAGGGAAGAGGTCACTAGCTTGATTTCTCTCCGACAGGAGCACCTTGACCTGACTTCAAAGCATTCAGAGTCTCTTAAGCTCCTTGATCTTAAGCAGGAGGAAGTCGACAAGTTGGAAGAACAACTTGCGGCAGAAAGGAAGATCGTCAAGAGCTTCTCTATGCCAAAAACAGTTCTTCCAGTTGTTGATACCTTCTCTGCTCAGGCCAAAGGAGCTGGTTTGGGGCATGTAGGGGTATCTGGTTCCTCATCCATGAGAAACAGGAACCAGAGGAAGAATAAGGCCGCCAAGAAGGCCTCTGCTGATGAAAAGGGAAAGGCTCCGCTCAGTCCTGTTGCGTTCAGAAAGCCTAGCTTTCCTTGCAACCAACATGACTTTGAATCAACCTTTGGTCATCATTTTCGGCCCTCGGTTGCAAAGCCAAAGAGCCGATACGATGGTTGGACCTTTCCCCGGAACTTCGGTGAGAGTGCCCTCAAGGCACCTTATGAGGAAATCCACATGGGAAATTATGGTCAATTCTCTAGCGGCCATAATGGAAAGCAGGCACCAAAAGTCAAGCCTATTATACAGAAGGTGACGGAGTCATGTGACTGCTGTCACCATGAGGCCTCCACCTCCAGATCCAAGGCCCCAGCTGTACCCACCGTTCCCAGGGTAAGGCAGGAACCTAGGAAGAGGTACAACAGATTCGACTGTTGGTGCTGTGGCAAAGTCGGTCACTTTGTCGTGGATTGTTGGTTTAATCCAAGGTATTACGAGACTCCCTATGTTAGCAATGCGAGGCCGACCACTCGTAGGGTTAACCAGCCGAGTGGGAGTGTGCTAACCAGGAATCTAGGACCCAAGTTCGATTGGGTTCCTAAGGCAAATTAATTTTGTTTTGCAGGAATGTCCAAAGGCCACCAAAACGCTGATCTGGTATTTGGACAATGGATGCTCCCGGCATATGACTGGGACAAGAAGCCTGCTGCGTGATTACACTCCAGTCGAGAATGGACCCAAAGTCATCTTTGGAGGGTCAGATCGAGGAGTCACCAGAGATTACGGTATGATTTCCAACGGTATAATCTCTATCACCGACGTGGCTTATGTTGAAGGGTTAAACCATAACCTGATCAGTGTAAGTCAGTTATGTGACAAAGGTTATGACGTTAAGTTCTGCAAGGATAAATGTCTGATAATTTCACGTACCTCTTCTGAGACGGTATTATCAGGCATTAGGAGCAGAAATATTTTCTGCTTAGATTTTCTCAGTGTAGATTCATCTACCCCCGTATGCCTTGTGGCAACAGGCAGTGCATCTCTTTGTGATCAATGGCATAAGAGATTGGCACATATTAATTTCAAGACAATTAGTATGTTGTTTTCTAAGAACTTAGTAAGGGATGCCCCCAGTATTAAATGCATCAAAGATAGCTCCTGTCCTGCATGCCAGATGGGCAAACAGACTCGGGCTACCTTTAAGAGCATCGCAGACAAAGACTCTTCCCGATGTCTTTACCTTTTACATATGGACTTGTTTGGTCCAATGCAAGTTCATAGCTTGGGAGGCAAGTCCTATACGCTAGTGATAGTTGATGATCATTCTCGGTTTACATGGGTGTTCTTTTTGAAATCAGAAGTGACCATGGAACAGAATTCGAATCTGGTGCTATGACAGAATTTTGTGAAGAACAAGGTATCTTTCATGAGTTTTCCTCCCCGCGCACTCCTCAGCAAAATGGAGTTGCGGAGAGGAGAAATAGAACTCTCATTGAAGCCTGCACGATAATGTTGAAAGATGCTTCTCTCCCGGAATACTTCTGGGCAGAGGCTGTCAATATAGCTTGTCATGTACAAAACCGAGCATTGATCAACAAGCATCATCGTAAGACGCCTTACGAGCTACTGAAAGGCAGGAAACCAACCATGTCCTACTTGAGGATTTTTGGTTGCAGATGCTATGTACTGAATAATGGGAAGTACCCGCGTACTAAATTTGGTGAAAAATGCTTCGAAGGCATATTCATGGGCTATAATTCCCACAGTCGGGCATATAGGGTCTTCAATAAGAAAACCCTTGTGGTAGAAGAATCAATAAATGTTGTATTTGATGAAGGAAGTTTGCTTAACAGCAATTCTTCCAGTGGTATTCTTGAAGATGCAGGTGCACGACTTGAACAGCTGAGTCTGGATGAGACCGCTAAAGATGACACTCCTAAGTACGTCAAAGTTTCCACCTCCACGTCATCTGAAAATGTTGAAGATCAAAATGGAACAAATCTCTTAGAAGAAGGAGAAGCCCAAGAAGTAGTCGAAGCTCCAGACGCCAGACTTCTAGAGCTCCGGCACGTGAGGGATCATCCTAGAGATCAGATCATCGGAGATCCTCGTGTCGGTGTCAGAACTCGAAGAGGTACTATTAACGAAGTATTGCATCTTAGCTTCCTGTCACAGGTTGAGCCAAAGAAGTTCGACGCGGCGAACAAGGATGCGGCATGGATTCTGGCCATGCAAGATGAACTACATCAATTCGAACGTTGCAACGTTTGGACGCTAGTTCCCAGACCATACAAGCAGAATGTGATTGGCACCAAGTGGATCTTCAGAAACAAACTGGATGAACATGGTGTCATCGTAAAGAACAAGGCCAGGCTGGTGGCTCAAGGTTACAGACAGGAGGAGGGGATTGACTTCGACCAGACCTTCGCACCAGTAGCAAGGCTCGAGGCAATCAGATTGTTCCTGGCGTATGCTTCACACAAAGGATTCACAGTCTATCAAATGGATATGAAATCAGCATTCTTGAACGGAGACCTGAAAGAGGAAGTATACGTCGCTCAACCCCCAGGTTTTGTCGATCCTACTTATCCCAATCATGTTTATTTTCTTAATAAGGCCTTATATGGGTTGAAACAAGCTCCACGAGCTTGGTATGAGACTTTATCTAGTTTTCTTCTTGAGAACAAGTTCTCTAGAGGTAAAATAGATAAAACATTATTTCTCAGGGAAGTCAAAGGCAAGATTTTGCTGGTACAAATCTATGTCGATGACATAATATTCGGCTCAATGGACAACAATCTTTGCAAAACGTTTTCTAAACTTATGCAAGGAAAGTTTGAAATGAGCAGTATGGGAGAGCTCAAGTATTTCTTAGGACTTCAAGTGAAATAGTCTGAGGATGGAATCTTCATCTCTCAGACGAAGTTCACAAATGAACTCCTTAAGAAATTCGGTATGGAGAGTGCAACCTCTATGAGGACTCCAATGGGATCCACTATGTCTCTGGATAAGGATGAGAAAGGTAAACCTTTCGATGAAACCAAATACAGAAGCATCATTGGATCCCTGCTCTACCTTACTGCCAGTAGATCGGATATCATGTTCTCCACATGTGTCTGTGCCAGATATCAGGTGAACACTAAGGAATCTCACTATGTCGCTGCGAAGCGAATTCTAAGATACCTTAAAGGTACTCCCAATCTTGGCTTGTGGTACCCGAGAAACAATGATGTCAAGCTAATAGGTTTTTCAGATGCTGATTTTGCAGGGAGTAGGGATGACAGGAAAAGCACTTCCGGGACGTGTCAATTCCTCGGAAGAAGGCTTATCTCATGGAACAGCAAGAAGCAGAATTGTGTAGCTACCTCCACAGTAGAGTCTGAGTACATCTCGGCAGGCAGCTGTTGCGCACAACTCCAATGGATCAGAAACCAGTTAGCCGACTACGACCTTCAGTTCAAGGAAGTTCCAATGTACTGCGACTCCTCCAGTGCAATTGCCATTGCCAACAATCTGGTATCGCACAGCAGAACGAAGCATATTGAAGTGCGCTACCACTTCATTCGGGAGCACGTCGAGAACAAGGACATCTCTCTTTGTTATGTCCCCACGGACAAGCAGATTGATGATATATTCACAAAGCCCTTAGACGAGGCCAAGTTCAATCTTTTCAAGACTGAATTGGGGATGCTCAATTATGAGGAATGAAGACTACAGAAGCTCCAGGCTCGTACACGATCTGAGGGGGAGCAAGGAACTCAAGTGTGAGCACACACGCAAGAACTGAGGGGGAGCAAGGGGTCAAATGCTACCGACCCCGATTTGCAGAAGCCGAAAAGGGGGAGATTACCCTCTCGGCTAAGGTGGCTCCAAGCTTGCTCCCAAGATATTAGTATTGGTAATGGATAACTCACTCAACTCAATTTCAAGTTTATGGTTTTCATTCCCATATGCTCTATTCACCTTAGCTTGTAGGGTTTAGGCTTCTTCAAATAGGGGGAGATTGTTGGGTATTGTATCCACAATGTACCTGATTTGAAGAAGCCCCTGGACAAGCTAAGGTCAATAGACAATATATTTGATAAAATCTTTCAAGTTGTACTTGCAGTTATTCCACGCTAAGTGCACACCAATGTCAGGGTGCAGTAGGTCAATATACACGGGTCTGCACGACGTAATCCCTCGTTGAGCAGATCAGTGTGTTGGACTACGTGTACTCTCTCTATTGGAGTGCACTTACTTTCAAGTACAGGGCCGTGTTTATGCAAGAGAAGACAAGGAGCAAGGATGGGTCAAGGAGCAGCTCTTGGGTGGAAAGACGAAAATTCGTCTAAGTATAATTCGACGAGAATCACCAAGTGATTCTCGCCGATTCGTCGAGAATCATTAGTGATTCTCGCCGACTCTTTCCGGCTACCTCAAAACGGTGCCAAGTAAGATTCGGCGAGAATCACTAGTGATTCTCGCCGAACCCGTCGCAGAGCAGATCATGAATACCAAGTAATATTCGTTGAGAATCAAAAAGTGATTCGGCGAGAATCACTAGTGATTCTCGACGAATCGTCGAGAATCACTAACTGATTCTCGCCGATTCGTCGAGAATCACCTGCGATTCTCGCCGATTTTTACTTAGCGATTTCTCAGGAAGTTCCTGAACCGGATTCTGTCGCTGTCAATGTTCTGGACCGGGATTTAGGGATTCTTCTTGTGGGTCCCACAACGGTCTTATTGGAGTTGTCTACAGTATATATATTCGGGTATTTTGAACAGTAGCCAGACACAGAAAAGAAGCCGAGCACGATCTAACCCTAAAATCGCGAGTTCCGCTCCGCCGCCGTCGTCGTCGCTCGAGCAAGTTGGTCGCCGCTGTTGATCGCGTTTCTTCCCGATCTCCGGCGACAGAAGCTTAGCCAAGCTTAGAGTCTCACGCGTCTATCCAGAGATCCCTTGTCTCTCGATTTATCGATGGGGAAAAACTTCCCCGTCCAAATCGATCGAGACGACCGATCCTCGTGTGACCGTTGGTAGACCTAGCTAGCTTCGCTACAAAGTTTGGATCTCTAAAGAACAGCAGCCGCACATCGTCGTCGCCGCCGATCCCGTGAACCTAGCCGCCGCCCTTCTTGCCGCCGCCGGTTCCGGGGAGATCCTCTCCAAGAGAGACCAAGGTCGTGGACTCTTTGTAGACTTCAAGATCACATTGTCAACGAAGAGGGACACCGTAGTCTCCTCACGTAGTTTGTATTTCTTGTACATTCTATTTTACTTTTGTTGTAAAGGAACGTTGGTTCCGTGTTGTAAGGGTTGGGTGCAACCCGGTTTGTTGGAGTGTTGACTCCCACGTGTGGAAGGGTTCCTTCCGATAGTGCAGGGATTGGATTTCAATCCTGTTGGAGAAGAGACCGAGTCGTCCCTGGTTGGGAGATATGTCGAAGGGGGAAAGTGGATGTACCCAAGTCGGGGAACCGCTATAAATAGCTTGTGTACTCTGTTGTGCTGTGTTGCTTTATTTACGTGTGCAGGTACAATTTAAATTCCGCAAAAGCGCTGCACGTCACCTATTCCCCCCCCCCCCCATAGGTGAACATAGTTGACACTAGGTGGACTTTCAGTCTCCAATCACTTGAGATCTCGGGTGATCCCTAAGTATGACAAAATCACTGGGTGGAGTTGGTTGTGCAACGGCATTTGGAATTAATTCCTCCTGTGGAATTGTATTTGTTGTTGGTAGAGATTCATTTTCTTCAGCTTCTTCTTCACTTTCTTCAATGGCTTGTGGAGAGGGATGAGTTGGAACCTCTTGGGCGAGGTTTAGTCCATCAAAGGTCTCACACAAGTGGGGTACCTACAAGTTGCTATTGGTAGAAACTTCTTTCTCCTTGCAATACATGTTAGTCTCATCAAATGAAACATGAATGGACTCTTCAATTTTTAATGTTGATTTATTAAAAACCCTATAGGCCTTGCTTACTTGGGAATATCCTAGAAAAATTCCCTCTTCAGCCTTAGCCTCAAACTTTCTAATGTAATTTTTGTTGTTGTTATGAATGTAACATAAGCATCCAAATACTTTGAATTAGTTGATTTTAGGTTTCTTCCCTTTGAGTAATTCATAGGGAGTCATGTTCTTTAGTTTGTGAATTAGGCTCCTGTTCAGGACATAATTTATTATGCTTACAGCCTCTGCCCAAAAGGTTAGGGGTATGTAAGCATCTGCAAGCAATGTACCTACAGCTCCAATGAGTGTCCTATTTTTTCTTTCAGCTACACCATTTTGTTGGGTAGTTCTAGGAGCTGAGAAGCAATGTCTGATACCTTCCTTCTCACAGAACTCATGCATAAGAAGAGACTCAAACTCTGTGTCATGATCACTTCTGATAAATGCAACATGAGTAGAGAACTCAATCTGTATGGTCCTGAGAAAATCTGTAAGAACCTTGAAGGTATCTGACTTAGATCTCAGAAAGTATACCCAACTGAACCTGGAGAAGTCATCCACTATAACCAAACTGTAGGATTTCCCTCCTAGGCTTTGTACAGCAATGGGTCCAAAGAGATCCAAATGTAGCAAGTACAGCTACATTTAGGTGTGTGTATGTGTGTTCAGAGGGGGGTGAATACCAATTGAAAGTGCAGCTAGATCTGATATACTCTAGAGGGGGGGTGAATAGAGTATATGGTGATTTTAAAACTTTTACAACTGCTGTTGTATTTTAGGTGTGTGTATGTGTGTTCAAGGAAGTAAATAAAATAAACCAACAAGCAGCAATGGACTAATCACAGCACATTCACAGAGCAAGGCCAGAAACCAAAAGGAAAAGAAAGCAACCAGACGACACAAGAATTTTATAGTGGTTCCCCAAATCTGGGTAGTCCACTCTTATACCACCCTGGTAGGAATCCACTGCAGGAATGGGTTGATCAGGTGTCCTGGCACCAATGGGGTTTTGATCAGGTTCCCGAAAACCAAACCCTCAAGTCTTTTGGTGGGATACTTGCAACCAGAATAATTTTGAAGGGAATTAAAACCCTGTACAGAGGTGGAGTGAGAGGGTGATGAGGTCTTCTCTTTCTCAAATCAAATGAGAAGACTTGTGGAATGTTGTTTAGCAGCTTTGCTCCCCCTGAGATGTAGGATGGATCAGGAAGAATACTGGAGCACTACTTCAGGGTGATAGGTCTTCAAAGACCTAGAATTCCAGGTCCAGAGAAAGTCTTCAGGAACTTCTTGCAACTGATATGAATGTATTGTTTTGAAGTTCTCCTGAGTAAAAGCAGATGAAGAAGACTCTTGATATTGATGTAATGTTCTTCTTCTTCTTCTTCTAGATCAATTTTTCTCTAGGCCAAGAATGAATTCTTTTTCTTGTGTTGTCTGAATCACTGTCTATGCTTTTCTTCTTGTTGTCTGTTGTTCTCTTCTGTATCTCTTCTGGTGTCTGTATATCTCTATCTGTCATAGAAAAACATTCGAATTTTGAATGTCGAGTAGTAATGACAGACGGCCTGGAAAGGAAGCAGCAATTAATTATTTCCCCAACTGTTTCCATAGGAAAACGACATGTAATAACCCAGAATTAACTGCGCATCCTAACGGTAGTATACTGTGAAGAACTGCCATTAATTATCCAGGAATCAGCGCCATGGAATGAGACGGGAACGGAAGAAGACCTAGTCTGGAATCGTCGATCGAAGAACAGAATTCGTCGAGCTAAGCTGAGTTCGACGAGCTGAGCTGGGTTCGTCGAGTTGAGCTGAGTTCGTCGAGCTGACAGTCTTCATTCGTTGAATAGACAATCTTCAATATCAGACAAACATTATTCGTAGAGCAGAGAACCAAATTCGTCGAGCTGAGAATAAACTTCGTCGACCTGAGAAAAGTTCTGGACTTGGACGAAATACTCTGCATCTGCTGAAATGCTGTGTCGACACAAAATGGTGTCGACAGATTGATCTTGGTGTCGACACAACTCCTCTGGTGTCGACAGATTGGTCTAGGTGTCGACACAACTCCTCTGGTGTCGACAGATTGGTCTAGGTGTCGACACAAATCCTCTGGTGTCGACACAAGCTGGTGTCGACTGAAATCCTGGGTGTCGACACAAATCGTTTGGTGTCGACACAAGCCCTAAGTGTCGACACAGATTCTCTGAGCACAAAAATCGTCGAGTAGAGATTAGCATTCGTCGACTTGAGAAGCTGTGAACTTGAGGTCCAAGTTCGTCGAGCTCAGAATAGAATTCGTCGACCGAAGTATGGAGCTGGGCTTAGAGAAATTTGAAGTAGTCCTGAGAATGCTTGAAGTAGAATCTGGTGTTCGTCGAGCAAAGAACAAAGTTCGTCGAGCTCAGCACTGCGAATTGTCTCACGGTCGTCGAGCGCACAACTTCCTTCGTCGAGCTGAGTTTGATGAACGTCGAACTCATTTCACTTAGTCTGAAAAACTGATAGATCTGAAGTTCCTGATGGTCTTGAAGAAGGCTGGTCCATCTGAAGTTGAGATAGAGGACTGTCCTAGACTCTAAGACACAAACTTGACCCAGACTGTACATGATGGGTCACATCCTAAGTCAGTGAACCTAGCCCAAATCAACTAGGGATCCAACATAGCAAGTACAAAATCCTAGATGAATCACTCTTATTAACAGATTTAAAACTAGTTTTAGTTTGCTTGCCTAATTGACAAGCCCTGCAGAGACCTTCCTTCTTATAGAGACCAGAAGGTAGACCTCTAACAATATTGTGTTTAGATAGCCTAGCAATGTTTTTCAGATTTACATGACCTAGTCTTTTGTGTCATAAGTCATTCTGATTACTAGTTAAATTAAGTAAACAGATATGAGTTTTGGTAGAAAGAAAATTTACTAAGTATATGTTGTCTTGTCTATTTATAATTAAAATGTTTGGTTGTTTTTATCAATAATAGAACAAGTGGATGGGTTAAAGTATACCTGATAACCATCATCACATAACTGACTTATTTAGATGAGGTTATGCTTGAGTCTACTTACATATGTCACCTTTTTGAATGTGACAACTCTTATTCTTACTTCTCCAAATCCTTCTGACTGACCACATTTGGAGTCACCAAAGATAACCTTTATCCCCAGCTTGGACTTGTAGTTGGATAAGATTTCCTTATTGTCAGTCATATGTTTGGAGCAGCCACTGTCCAGGTAACAAGTTTGATTTACCCCTAGACAGCTCTTCACCTGATCTGCCTTTGATTCAGACACTCCTTCATCTTCAGACTCTTCTTCTTCTGAGTGACTTCTGGAGGCATCAATTGCCATGAGGCAAACATCCTTTGCTCTTGCTTCTTACTCATTTTCACTGGAGCTTGAAGATGTTGACTCATATTCTGTCTCACTCCAGGTTTCAGCCACAAAGCCCTTTTTCCTTCTTCTTGTGCTTGCTGGAAGAGGGTTTGCTGGTTTGCTGTCTTCTGGTTTCCTTCTCTCTTCTCTTCTCTTTCATCTAGTTCTCTGGACACTCAGAGAGGAAGTGCCCAGGCATCCTGTATCCATAGCATATAATTTCTTTGGTTGGTGTCTTATCATATTTTGGCTTGTCATCTTTTCTTGATGACTTTCTCCAGAAATCTTTTCTGGCCATCTTATAGAATCTTTTAGCAAAGAGACTCATGAGCTCTTCATTTGATGTTGCAGTCTCTGTCTCTTCAGTGGCTTTGAAGATAATACTTTGTTCTCTTCTGGATGCTGGAGGTGTTCTTTGTTCAGCTGCCTCCCTGGTCTTTATCAGCTATTCATATTACTTCAGTTTGCCTAAAAGATATTCAGTTGAAATCTCATTTAGGCATCTGGCCTCCTTGATGGGCCAGATTCTTGTATCCCATGAGCTTGGGAAGCACATCAGGATCTTGTCATTCACTTCAGTAAGAGTGATGTTCTTATCCAAGGTTTTTAGCTCATTGATAATTGAGCTTAACCTATTGTACATATCAGAAACTATCTCAGCTTCTTCCTTCTTAAAGTTCTCATATAGGGATATGAAATTTGATCTCCTATCATTTCTCTCATCTGCTGATCCATCCACCAGTTGGTTTAGGGAATCCCAAATGGCTTTTGTTGAGGTGCACTCAGCAACCTTCTGGAAGATATCATCTGACATATTTTATGTCAGGATATTCATAGCTTTGGCATCTGCAATATTTGCCTTTCTTTGAGTTTCCGTCAACTCAGGTGGTGGAACTGTTGTTGAACTTGTAGGTGTTGCATAGGTGGATGCTTGTGGGGGACCTGTCAAGATTGAATTGTAGATGTCTTCATCAATGGAATTCATGTACAGCCTAATTCTTGCCTTTCAGATGGCAAACCTATTAAGGTTGCAAACTGGAGGTCTGGTTCTTGCATAGTCCTTGTTCTGTACCGTGGATGTGTTTATAATTTAAATGAAAATAAAATAATGTGTAGATCTAATAAAGGATCTTTGGTTCAAGATTTAACTTGTACAACCAAAGGAACCTCCTCTGATACCAATTGAAAGTGAGAGTTAGATTTGAAATACTCTAGAGGGGGTGAATAGAGTATTCTTAAAAAAATATTCTTAACAGCTATTACAGCTTTTGATGTAAATTAAAAGTGCAGAAATAAATATAGCTAGCACACAATAAACCTAAAGCACAAGCACAGCAAGAACATAAGAAAAAGAGGCAACCAGACGACACAAGAATTTTATAGTGGTTCCCCAACCTGGGTACATCCACTCTTCTACCACCCTTGGTAGGAATCCACTCAGATTTTTGATCAGGTGCCTGACACCAATGAGATTTTGATCAGGTGCTCAAAAACCAACCCAAGTCTTTTGATCAGGAGACTTGCAACCAAGGAATCACTTTTGAAGGGAGATGACAACCCTTTATACAGTGGGGGGTGAGAGATGATTTTGTCTTCTCTTTCTCAATATACAACAAAGAAGACTGTGAATTTGATTATAGCTTATGGATCCCCCTGAGATGTAGAATGAATCAGGGAAAAATAGGAGCTAAGCTTCAGGGTGATAGGTCTTCAAACTGAATTCTTTGACCAGCAATAATCTTCAGGAACTTCTTTGACAGATGGAACTGATGTTGTCCTTTTGAAGTGTCCTAGAGTGCTTGAAGAAAGAAGACTCTAGATATAGGTATTGTTGTTGAAAGTCCACCTAGTGTCAACAAAGTTCACCTATGGGGGGGGGGAATAGGTGACGTGCAACGCTTTTGCGGAATTTACGAATGTACCTGCACAATAAAAATAAAAAGCACAGCACACAGAATACACAGGCAATTTATAGTGGTTCCCCGACTTGGGTACATCCACTTTCCCCCTTCGACCTATCTCCCAACAAGGGACGACTCGGTCTCTTCTCCAACAGGATTGAAATCCAATCCCTGCACTATCGGAAGGAACCCTTCCACACGTAGGAGTCAACACTCCCACAAACCGGGTTGCACCCAACCCTTACAACACGGAACAACCATTCCTTTACAACAAAAGTAAAATGGAATGTACACGAGATACAAATTTCGTTTGGAGACTACGGTGATCCTCTTCGTTCGACGACGTGATCGTGAAGTCAACGAAGAGTCTCCAACCCTAGATCTCACTTGGAGAGGATCTTCCCGGAACCGGCGGCGGCAATCCGAGCGGCGGCTTGGTTCGGGATCGGCGGCAACGAAGGTGCGCGGCTGCAGTACTTTGAGATCCAAACTTCATAGCGAAGCAAACTAGGTATACCAACGGTCACTCTAGGATCGGTCGTCTCGATCGATTCGGACGGGGGAGTTTTTCCCGGTCAACAAATCGAGAGACAAGGGATCTCTGGATAGACTCGTGAGACTCAAGCCTTGCTAAGCTTCTGTCACCGGAGAACACGAAGGAATCCCGATCGATGACGATGACCAACTAGCTCGAGCGCGACGGCGGCGGCGGAGTGCAGATCGCGATTTTAGGTCTAGGTTTTTGCTCGGCTTCTTTCTATATTCTCTACAGTTCAAAATACCCGTATATATACAGTAGATACTACTAATTTGACCGTTGTGGGACCCATAAGAAAAATCCCGAAAATCGGTCCAGAACATTGACAGCGGCAGAATCCGGTTCAGGAAGATCCAGAAAAACGCCAAGTCAAAATCGGTGAGAATCGAAAGTGATTCTCGCCGAGTCGCCGAGAATCAAAGGTGATTCTCGACGATTCGGCGAGAATCAAAGATGATTCTCGTCGAATTTGCCTTGGTTGCACGCACTGCTTTAGGCCAGGTCGAGACGGCGAGAATCAACTAGTGATTCACGACGATTCGACGAGAATCACTAGTGATTCTCGCCGAATCGGCGAGAATCACTTGGTGATTCTCGTCGATTCTTACTTAGAAGCAGAGGTGCTCGCTTAGAAGTGGCTGGATCGAGTTCGGCGAGAATCAACCACTGATTCTCGACGAATCGGCGAGAATCACTAGTGATTCTCGCCGAATCGGCGAGAATCACTTGGTGATTCTCGTCGATTTACACTTAGATGAATTTTCGTCTTTCCACCCATGAGGTGCTCCTTGACCCATCCTTGATCCTTGTCTGTTCTTACAAGATCACAGCCCTGTACTTGAAAGTAAGTGCACTCCAATAGAGAGAGTACACGTAGGCCAACACACTGATCTGCTCAACGAGGGATTACGTCTTGCAGACCCGTGTATATTGACCTACTGCACCCTGACATTGGTGTGCACTTAGCGTGGAATAACTGCAAGCACAACTTGAGATAATTTGTCAAATACATTGTCTATTGACCTTAGCTTGTCCAGGGGCTTCTTCAAATCAGGTCCATTGTGGATACAATACCCAACAATCTCCCCCTATTTGAAGAAGCCTAAACCCTACAAGCTAAGGTGAATAGAGCAAATGGGAATGAAAACCATAAACTTAAAATTGAGTTGAGTGAGTTATCCATTACCAATACCAATTTCTTGGGAGCAAGCTTAGAGCCACCTTATCCTTGGCCGAGAGGGTAATCTCCCCCTTTTCGGCTTCTGCAAATCGGGGTCGGTAGCATTTGACCCCTTGCTCCCCCTCAGGTCTTGCGTCTGTGCTCACACTTGATGTCCTTGCTCCCCCTCAGATCGTGCACGAGCCTGGAGCTTCTGTAGTCTTCATTCCTCATAATTGAGCATCCCCAATTCAGTCTTCAAAAGATTGAACTTGGCTTCGTCTAAGGGCTTTGTAAATATATCTGCAATCTGCTTGTCCGTGGGGACATAACAGAGAGAGATGTCCTTGTTCTCCACGTGCTCCCGAATGAAGTGGTAGCGCACTTCAATATGCTTCGTTCTGCTGTGCGACACCGGATTGTTGGCAATTGCAATTGCACTGGAGGAGTCGCAGTACATTGGTATTTCCTTGAACTGAAGGTCGTAGTCGACTAACTGGTTTTTGATCCATAGGAGTTGTGCGCAACAGCTGCCTGCTGAGATGTACTCAGACTCTGCTGTGGAGGTTGCAACATAATTCTGTTTCTTGCTGTTCCAAGAGATAAGCCTCCTGCCGAGGAATTGACACGTCCCGGAGGTGCTTTTCCTGTCATCCCTACTCCCTGCAAAATCAGTATCTGAAAAGCCTATTAGCTCGACATCATTGTTTCTCGGGTACCACAAACCAAGATTAGGAGTACCTTTAAGGTATCTTAGAATTCGCTTTGCAGCGACATAATGAGATTCCTTAGTGTTCACCTGATATCGGGCACGGACACATGTGGAGAACATAATATCCGGTCTACTGGCAGTAAGGTAGAGCAGGGATCCAATGATGCTTCTGTATTTGGTTTCATCGAAAGGTTTACCTTTCTCATCCTTATCCAGAGACATAGTGGATCCCATTGGAGTCCTCATAGAGGTTGCACTCTCCATACTGAATTTCTTAAGGAGTTCATTTGTGAACTTCGTCTGAGAGATGAAGATTCCATCCTCAGACTGTTTCACTTGAAGTCCTAAGAAATACTTGAGCTCTCTCATACTGCTCATTTCAAACTTTCCTTGCATAAGTTTAGAAAACTTTTTGCAAAGATTGTTGTCCGTTGAGCCGAATATTATGTCATCGACATAGATTTGCACCAGCAAAATCTTGCCTTTGACTTCCCTGAGAAACAATGTTTTATCTATTTTACCTCTAGAGAACTTGTTCTCAAGAAGAAAACTAGATAAAGTCTCATACCAAGCTCGTGGAGCTTGTTTCAACCCATATAAGGCCTTATTAAGAAAATAAACATGATTGGGATAAGTAGGATCGACGAAACCTGGGGGTTGAGTGACGTATACTTCCTCTTTCAGGTCTCCGTTCAAGAATGCTGATTTCACATCCATTTGATAGACGGTGAATCCTTTGTGTGAAGCATACGCCAGGAACAACCTGATTGCCTCGAGCCTTGCTACTGGTGCGAAGGTCTGGTCGAAGTCAATCCCCTCCTCCTGTCTGTAACCTTGAGCCACCAGCCTTGCCTTGTTCTTTATGATGACACCATGTTCATCCAGCTTATTTCTGAAGATCCACTTGGTGCCAATCACATTCTGCTTGTATGGTCTGGGAACTAGCGTCCAAACGTTGCAACGTTCGAATTGATGTAGTTCATCTTGCATGGCCAGAATCCATGCCGCATCCTTGTTCGCCTCGTCGAACTTCTTAGGCTCAACCTGTGACAGGAAGCTAAGATGCAATACTTCGTTGATAGTACCTCTTCAAGTTCTGACACCGACACGAGGATCTCCGATGATCTGATCTCTAGGATGATCCCTCACGTGCCGGAGCTCTAGAAGTCTGGCGTCTGGAGCTTCAACTACTTCTTGGGCTTCTCTTTCTTCCAAGAGATTTGTTCCATTTTTATCTTCAACATTTTCAGGTGACGTGGAGGTGGAGACTTTGACGTACTTAGGAGTGTCCTCTTTAGCGGTCTCATCCAGACTCAGCTGTTCAAGTCGTGCACCTGCATCTTCAAGAATACTACTGGAAGAATTGCTGTTAAGCAAACTTCCTTCATCAAATACAACATTTATTGATTCTTCTACCACTAGGGTTTTCTTATTGAAGACCCTATATGCCCGACTATGGGAACTATAGCCCATGAATATGCCTTCGAAGCATTTTTCATCAAATTTAGTACGCGGGTACTTCCCATTATTCAGTACATAGCATCTGCAACCAAAGATCCTCAAGTATGACATGGTTGGTTTCCTGCCTTTCAATAGCTCGTAAGGCGTCTTACGATGATGCTTGTTGATCAGTGCTCGGTTTTGTACATGACAAGCTGTATTGACGGCCTCTGCCCAGAAGTATTCTGGGAGAGACGCGTCTTTCAACATTGTCGTGCAGGCTTCAATGAGAGTTCTATTTCTCCTCTCCGCAACTCCATTTTGCTGAGGAGTGCGCGGGGAGGAAAACTCATGAAAGATACCTTGTTCTTCACAAAATTCTGTCATAGCACCAGATTCGAATTCTGTTCCATGGTCACTTCTGATTTTGACCACTGAGCAGTTAAATTCGTTCTGAACCTGCTTGACAAAACTAGTGAAGATGTCAAACGTATCTGACTTTTGTTTCAAAAAGAACACCCATGTAAACCGAGAATGATCATCAACTATCACTAGCGTATAGGACTTGCCTCCCAAGCTATGAACTTGCATTGGACCAAACAAGTCCATATGTAAGAGATAAAGACATCGGCAAGAGTCTTTGTCTGCGATGCTCTTAAAGCTAGCCCGAGTCTATTTGCCCATCTGGCATGTAGGACAGGGGCTATCTTTGATGCACTTGATACTGGGAGCATCCCTTACTAAGTTCTTAGAAAACAGCATACTAATTGTCTTGAAATTAATATGAGCCAATCTCTTGTGCCATTGATCACAAAGAGAGGCACTGCCTGTTGCCACAAGGCATACGGGGGTAGATGAATCTATACTGAGAAAATCTAAGCAGAAAATATTTCTGCTCCTAATGCCTGATAATACCGTCTCAGAAGAGGTACGTGAAATTATCAGACATTTATCCTTGCAGAACTTAACGTCATAACCTTTGTCACATAACTGACTTACACTGATTAGGTTATGGTTTAACCCTTCAACATAAGCCACGTCCGTGATAGAGATTATACCGTTGGAGATCATACCGTAACCTCTGGTGACTCCTCGATCTGACCCTCCAAAGATGACTTTGGGTCCATTCTCGACTGGAGTGTAATCACGCAGCAGGCTTCTTGTCCCAGTCATATGCCGGGAGCATCCACTGTCCAAATACCAGATCGGCATTTTGGTGGCCTTTGGACATTCCTGCAAAACAAAATTAATTTGCCTTAGGAACCCAATCGAACTTGGGTCCTAGATCCCTGGTTAGCACACTCCCCCTCGGTTGGTTAACCCTACGAGTGGTCGGTCTCGCATTGCTAACATAGGGAGTCTCGTAATTCCTTGGATTAAACCAACAATCCACGGCAAAGTGACCGACTTTGCCACAGCACCAACAGTCGAATCTGTTGTACCTCTTCCTAGGCTCCTGCCTTACCATGGGAACGGTTGGTACAGCTGGGGCCTTGGATCTGGAGGTGGAGGCCTCATGGTGACAACAGTCACATGACTTTGTCACCTTCTGTATAACAGGCTTGGCTTTTGGTGCCTGCTTTCCATTATGGCCGCTATAGAACGGACCATAATTTCCCATGTGGATTTCCTCAAAAGGTGCCTTGAAGGCACTCTCACCGAAGTTCCGGGGAAAGGTCCAACCGTCATACCTGCTCTTTGGCTTTGCAACCGAGGGCCGGAAATGATGGCCAAATGTTGACTCAAAGTCATGTTAGTTGCACGGAAAGCCAGGCTTTCTGAATGCAACAGGACTAAGCGGAGCCTTTCCCTTTTCATCAGCAGAGGCCTTCTTGGCGGCCTTATTCTTCCTCTGGTTCCTGTTTCTCCTGGAGGAGGAACCAGATACCCCTACATGCCCCAAGCCAGCTCCTTTGGCCTGAGCAGAGAAGGTATCAACAACTGGAAGAACTGTTTTTGGCATAGAGAAGCTCTTGACGATCTTCCTTTCTGCCGCAAGTAGTTCTTCCAACTTGTCGACTTCCTCCTGCTTAAGATCAAGGAGCTTCAAAGACTGTGAATGATTTGAAGTCAGGTCAAGGTGCTCCTGTCGGAGAGAGATCAAGCTAGTGACCTCTTCCCTTAGGGATACACATTCACACTTAAGGAATTTCACTTCCTTCTTCTCAGCCTTCATTCTCTTACGGCACTCCTCGAAAGTGTTGAGCAGAAGCTCATATTTCTCGAGGAGCTCCGCTTCACGGGCCGAAGGGCTATCCTCAGGTTCATCATCCTGAGACTCAGGGTCAGAGTCGGAGTCGGAGAGAGGGGTGTGAGCTTTTACCTTCCCAGTAAATGGGGGGCATTCTCCTTCTTAGTCCGAGCGACCCACCAGCCCGAAGTAGGCTTCCTCATCATCACTCGAGTCTGAGGAATCAGACTCACTCAGTGTCTTTGGCCTTTTGGCGATGTAGCTTCGCTCCTTCTTCTTATCTCTAGAGGACTTGTGCTCCTCTTCTTTCCCTTTTTCCCTCTTGCCTTGATAGCAGTCGGCCACGACGTGTCCTGGCTTATTGCATCTAAAGAAAATAATATCAGAGGAGCGATCTTTGTTCGGTCTAGATGCATACCTGTCAGAAGAATAATTTTTCTTCTGATGCCTAGAGGAGGAGCCGTCTCTCCTTCTTTGATTCCTCATCTTGAGGAACTTCTTGAACTCTCGAGTGATGAGGGAGAAATCCTCCTCCGACAGCTCTGAGCTGGAGGAGCATGGCTCGGAGTCCTCCTCCTCATCCTTTTTCCTGGCACGGTACGAAACCGCACCCTTGCCTTTTCTGGAGTGACTGGCTTTTAGAGCCACAGTCTTTTCTTTGGCTGCCGCCTTCTGTGCTTCTTCTTCTGCTTTTCTGGTGTTCAGCTGAAGCTCATAGGACATCAGCTTTCCAAATAGAATTTGTGGATCAGTTTCAGCTAGTCTGCCAAACTCTCTGATGGCGCAGATCTTTGTGTCCCATTCCTTAGTAAGGGACCTAAGAAATTTATCATTGAGTTCACCATTAGTGAACACTCTTCCGTAGCCTTTGAGGGCGTTGACAATCTTGAGGAAGTTCTCGTATGTGACTCCGATCTCTTCCTTAGGCACTTGTCTGAAGGCCTCATATTTCTGGTTCAGGAGGGATCTCCGATCATCCCTCACTTCATTCGTGCCCTCCATTAGGATGACCAGGCACTGCCAAATCTCATGTGCTGTCCTGCAGTTGCTGAAGTTTTGCATCTTAGAGTCATCAACTGCGCTGACCAGAATGTTTCGTGCCTTCATGTCAAGTCCCACTAGTACCATCTCGTCCTTGTCCATTTCAGAAAGTGTCTTCGGCACTTTCTTGGTGGGATCAATGGTGGAGGCCTTAGTGGGGACATAAGGTCCCTCCAGCACGATCATGAAAAGTTGAGGATCCACTGCTTCCATGTAGAACCTGATCCTTTCCTTCCAGATAGGAAAGTTGAGCCTGTTGCACACTGGGATCTTGCCGGAGTACTTGAGCCGTCCATGGTAGATGTTTGCCTCCTTGTTGACACTAGTGGCAGGATTCAACTCAAGGTGTTAACCTTTTGATGAGTAACCTCGCTCTGATACCACTTGAAAGTCCACCTAGTGTCAACAAAGTTCACCTATGGGGGGGAATAGGTGACGTGCAACGCTTTTGCGGAATTTACGAATGTACCTGCACAATAAAAATAAAAAGCACAGCGCACAGAATACACAGGCAATTTATAGTGGTTCCCCGACTTGGGTACATCCACTTTCCCCCTTCGACCTATCTCCCAACAAGGGATGACTCGGTCTCTTCTCCAATAGGATTGAAATCCAATCCCTGCACTATCGGAAGGAACCCTTCCACACGTAGGAGTCAACACTCCCACAAACCGGGTTGCACCCAACCCTTACAACACGGAACAACCGTTGCTTTACAACAAAAGTAAAATGGAATGTACACGAGATACAAACTTCGTTTGGAGACTACGGTGATCCTCTTCGTTCGACGACGTGATCGTGAAGTCAACGAAGAGTCTCCAACCCTAGATCTCACTTGGAGAGGATCTTCCCGGAACCGGCGGCGGCAATCCGAGCGGCAGCTTGGTTCGGGATCGGCGCAACGAAGGTGTGCGGCTGCAGTACTTTGAGATCCAAACTTCGTAGCGAAGCAAACTAGGTCTACCAACGGTCACTCTAGGATCGGTCGTCTCGATCGATTCGGACGGGGGAGTTTTTCCCGGTCAACAAATCGAGAGACAAGGGATCTCTGGATAGACTCGTGAGACTCAAGCCTTGCTAAGCTTCTGTCGCCGGAGAACACGAAGGAATCCCGATCGATGACGGCGACCAACTAGCTCGAGCGCGACGGCGGCGGCGGAGTGCAGATCGCGATTTTAGGTCTAGGTTTTTGCTCGGCTTCTTTCTATATTCTCTACAGTTCAAAATACCCGTATATATACAGTAGATACTACTAATTTGACCATTGTGGGACCCACAAGAAAAATCCCGAAAACTGGTCCAGAACATTGACAGCGGCAGAATCCGGTTCAGGAAGATCCAGAAAAACGCCAAGTCAAAATCGGTGAGAATCGAAAGTGATTCTCGCCGAGTCTCCGAGAATCAAAGGTGATTCTCGATGATTCGGCGAGAATCAAAGATGATTCTCGTCGAATTTGCCTTGGTTGCACGCACTGCTTTAGGCCAGGTCGAGACGGCGAGAATCAACCAGTGATTCTCGACGATTCGACGAGAATCACTAGTGATTCTCGCCGAATCGGCGAGAATCACTTGGTGATTCTCGTCGATTCTTACTTAGAAGCAGAGGTGCTCGCTTAGAAGTGGCTGGATCGAGTTCGGCGAGAATCAACCACTGATTCTCGACGAATCGGCGAGAATCACTAGTGATTCTCGCCGAATCGGCGAGAATCACTTGGTGATTCTCGTCGATTTACACTTAGACGAATTTTCATCTTTCCACCCATGAGGTGCTCCTTGACCCATCCTTGCTCCTTGTCTGCTCTTACAAGATCACAGCCCTGTACTTGAAAGTAAGTGCACTCCAATAGAGAGAGTACACGTAGGCCAACACACTGATCTGCTCAACGAGGGATTACGTCTTGCAGACCCGTGTATATTGACCTACTGCACCCTGACATTGGTGTGCACTTAGCGTGGAATAACTGCAAGCACAACTTGAGATAATTTGTCAAATACATTGTCTATTGACCTTAGCTTGTCCAGGGGCTTCTTCAAATCAGGTCCATTGTGGATACAATACCCAACAGTTGTTCTTCTTCTTCAGGTACTGATAAGCTTCTGGTCGAGGCCTTCTCTGTATCAGAGAATGCTTCTTGCTGACAGAGCAGATTGTTCAAGACTGAATATTTCTCTATGTCTCTGTAATCTCTGTATGCTTCTCAGTAAGCTGTGCTCTGTGTAAAACTTTCTTAATGATCCTTGATTCTTATTTTTGTTATTCTCTTCTTTTTCTTTTATATTTTCTGTCGAAATCTGTCTTTTAGAAATTTGAATTCTTCTGCAATTAATGCTGACAGCCTTGATAATAAACGACATTGATTTATTTCACCAACTGTCCCATGGAAAAACGGCAAGCAATAATCCTGGAAAGACCATAATTAATGTTCCTTCTAACAGTTATATTCAGAGAATGTTAGAGCATTAATTACTCAGGAATTATCGCATTAAAGTGGGGACAGAAGGCCTGAAATAACTCAGTCTGGAATCATCGAATAGTTGACAGAAATCGTCGAACTAAGTCCACAGTTCGTTGAGCTGAGATGTTGTGTTCGTCGACCAGACGGCTTATGTTCGTTGAGCTGAGTTCCATGATCATCGAGTTAGAACCTAAACTGCTGTCTTTTTTGAACTTTGCCTATTCTGTGTCTGAAGTTCGTCAAGCTGGTAAATGTGTTCGTCGACTGGAGTTCAACAACTATTCTGGAGTTGTCATATATTTTGTGTGTCGACTGATATCCTGTGTGTCGACACAAGTCTTCTGTGTGGTGTCGACATAATCTTTCCAGTGTCGACTGATGATCTGGGTGTCGACATAATTTCTTCTAGTGTCGACTCAGTTGGTGTCGACATATACTCTGAGTGTCGACACAAGTCTTCTAGTTCTTAGTTTTGAAGTAGATGATCAAGAATTCGTCGGGCAGAGAACTAAGTTCGTCGACCTGAGACTAGAGAACATAGTCTCGACCAAAAAATAGTGTTCGTCAAGCTAAGTCTGGAGAACCTTGAATTTGTCGAGCTGAAAATGATTCTGGACTTAGAGTAAAATTGATAAACCTCTAGCAATAGAGTTGAAGTGGTAGTCTAGAAATCGTCAAGCAAAGAATGAAGTTCGTCGACCTGAGAACTAGGTTCGTCGACCTGAGTCTAGAGAATAGTCTGGACTTAGAATTCTGAAGGTGGAGTCCAAGGATCGTCGATCTGTGACTGAAGTTCGTCGAGCTCATCTCAAAGAATATTTCTCTAAGATCGTCGAGTTGAGAACGATTATCGTCGACTTGAGTTCGACGAACGTCGAACTCATTTTGCTTAGTTTCTTGAGAAATCTCTGAATCTCTGGAAAAACTCTAAGTCTTGAGTCTCTGGCAGTCTGATGATGGCTTGTCCATGTGATGTTGTTACTGAGGACTTGTCCTAGACTCTAGGACACAACTATGACCCTGGCTATACATGTTGGGTCACATCAACTTAGCTTAGTGAACCTAGCCCAAATCAAACTAGGGATCCAACAACATCCTACATGAGTCTAACATCCAAAAAAAACTCTCAAGGCATGCATTACACTAAATTTATAGTAATGATATCGAAGTAGTTTGTACGGTATTTAAGTACAGTGATTTAGAGTTTTAAAACATGATGTGCATGATATAGTAATAATAGTTTATTTTATAATTGAAAATACCTATGAGCATCCTAGCATAAATCCTTCCCAGAGAGCAAGAACTACTAACACAAAAGTAGACACTAGCAACTAGCCAAATATCCAAGAACGACATTAAACAATCAGTGGGCATCAAACACCTGACACGAACCCACTAAAAGTTCTCAAGTCTGAAGCATACTACAAAACAACAAAAGCTACCTCGCAACCTCGAGGCGCCCTCAGCAAAACCCAGCAACAAAACTACTCAGCCGCACCACCGGCTACATCCCTGAACTTGAGGCATTAAAGAGAAGAACACCTCGGCTAGCAGAAAAAAAACAATTGGCAAAAGAATATGGAAGCGAGTAATCCAAACAAAGGAGGTTATACCAAACACAACCCAAGGAGGAAGAATGCAAACAAACAGCAACAATTAGCCAAATACAATGAGTAGAGAAAGGATAGCCAATATAATATCCTCTAAATTAAAAAAATGCACCAAGTGCCAAGGTGAACAAGACTGGGCATAATCAGAAAAATTTAGCAAACTGTGGCATAAACCACAAGAAAACAACTAAGCACAATACCGCTCGGAAGAGGGTGGATCATCAACATGTGGTATGACTGCGTTGCAGGCCGGAGAGGGCGAAAACCTCAAGCACCCTAAGCCCAACTCCGGATACTCAACCGTCTCACATTCGGTATTGTGGTCCACAAACATGGCCAAACCAGCCAACCATAACCCAATAGTCAAGGAAAGGAGAAACTAAGCATACCCCCACTGTGATGTTCCACAGAAAGAAGGGGCCTCCTGGTTGGGTGGTATGTTAACCACAACCAACACTCATATCCCCAATGTCACCATCTCAAAATCGGCACAGCACCTAAGCATTACAACATTAAATCGAAGATCACGACCTATAATCGACTTAAACTAAGAGCAACGCATCCTACGTTCAACGGCGTCGAAAAATTTACCCTAAGCGTAAGCCTAAAAAGTTTTAATGTATTATACTCTAAAAGAAACAGGAACATTAATATAAGATGAAAGTCTTACCATAAGAACTTAAGAAAAAGGGGAGAAAAGGAGTCACTTGCCTTGGCTTTACCAGAGAAACCCTCCAAATCACACCTCGTCGCAGATCAGGACTACGGTAGACGAGAGAAGCCGAAATATGATCAAGAGTGGACGAAATAGAAGTTAGGGACAAAAAAACCCTAACGAGAAATCTCAAGAAATGGGAAAAAAATTAACACGGTGACGTAGATCTCGCCGAGAGCTTTTCAAATCTATGCCCGATTGAATATTTCGAGCACCGAAGCTCCGTCGGCGGAGACCGGAAGGTTCCCGAAATCTCACTCTCCGCCATCGCCATCCTCATGTTTCTTCAGTTCTGGTTCGGTTCAATGAAGAAGGAGAAGAAGTCCTAAAGGAAGAGTGGGGTCGGTTCTAATTCTAAGTATACGTATATATAGGTATTTATAAAAAGTTTTGCCTCGAAACGGACTATTTACGAGCGGGTGCACTGAAAATGAAAATGAAGGTTGAAGATGGCTACAAATTGAAAGGTGGTCAACATGCATGTTGTAGATCTCGTCGAGAGAACAAATTACATGTTCACCATTTTTTGATACGAAGCCGTTTTGACCCTCGCAATGGCGTCCGAGCGAAATCTGAAACGGGTTATTCGAGAATAACCATAGCTACTCGAGAAGACTCAGAACGGAAGCCCAAATGCGCGCCGAATTAAACGAAACTTGCACCGAAGGAGAACAACGAGGCTACGAATTTAACAGCGAAGTCAAAACCAAAATCTAACGTGCCAATCTCGAGTTATACACTCCCAAAGTCTATGACAAAAGTAAATAGTACAAAAATAAAATCGCGCGCCGAGACTAAAAAAAATGCTCGGATTGTGACGAACTTGACGAGCAAGTCAAAAGCCACAAAACTTAACTTATCAACTCGAAAAATTTCAGTTTTGACGAAAATCCCAAAATCTAGCCAATCAGACCTAACGGACGTGAAAACGCACTAACGGTGTTGCACTGACAACATGACGTAAAAAGGGTAACGCCTTGACGTCATAAATATGACGATATCAAATCAAATAAAATCATCGAAAAAAATCTAGGGCATTACTTTCACTCCCCCTAAAAAGAAGTTTCGCCCCGAAACTTAATACAACACCAAAACCAAACCAAAACGATAGAATCAAACATCGCAAAAACAAGGAGACTTACCAAAACTAAGGGAAGAGATGCGGATGAGATTTCCTCATTGCCGACTCCAATTCCCACATCACGCTCTCGACGTCTTGATTTCTCCAAAGAACCTTGACCGTGGGGATTATCTTTCTCCGCAGCACTCGATCCTGAGACTCCAAAATACGAAAAGGCACCTCCATAAAAGAAAGGATTGGCTCCAACTGGGGCACAACATCAAGAATCTGCCTGTCACTCAACACGCACTTCCGCAGCTGACTCACATGGAAAACATCGTGCACTCCGGGAAAATTTGTCGTTAGGTCCAGCCTATAAGCTGAAACACCAATCCGCTCAACAATTCGAAAGGGTCCCACATATCTCGGGTCCAACTTATGATTCTTACCAAATCGCTTCACACCAGACATCGGGGAAACATTTAGGAAAACAATATCCTCGACGGCAAACTCCAAATAGGTCCTGCGCCGATTGGCGTACTTTTCATAGCACTCCTGGGCTACCCAAAGCTTCTCTCAGATGAGCCTAACTGAAATTTCCATCTCTTCAAGGGCTTCTGGACCTAGCAACTGTCTCTCACCAACCTCAGCCCAAAATAAAGGAGTCTTGCAACGTCTCCCATATAAAGCTTCAAATGGAACCATTTGCAAGCTCTCCTGGTAGCTATTATTGTAGGCAAACTCTATTAGCCTCAGACGCTCATCCCACGCTCCACCGTTATCCAAAATTTAACATCTAATCATGTCCTCCACAATCTGATTTACTCTTTCCGTTTGTCCATTCGTCTGCAGATGGTAGGCGGTGGAATACCTCAAGTCGGTACCCAACCCCTCTTGCAAGCTCTTCTAGAAATGGGAGATGAACCTGAAGTCTTGATCAGATACAATACTGACAGGTACTCCATGCAACCTGATGACCTCGTCCAAATACAATTCAGCTATTTTCTTCATGGAGTAGTCAATCTTGAACGGCATGAAGTGAGCACTCTTCGTCAGTCTATCCACAATCACCCAAACTGAGTCATGCCCTCTGGGAGATCTCGGCAATCCAGTAATAAAGTCCATCGAGATACTCTCCCATTTCCAACTCAGGATCTCCAAAGGTGTTAACTTGCCTCCAGGCCTTCCATGATCGGTCTTAACTCGCTTACAGGTGAAACATTCAGATATAAACCTTACTATATCACCCTTCATACCCATCCACCAAGCAATCTGTATCAGATCCTAGTACATCTTGGTCGAATCGGGGTGGTAGGCCACATTAGAACCATGTGCCTCCTCACACAACTGATACCTAATTTCCTTAGCAGCGGGAATGCAAAGCCTACCAAGGTATCTCAGGGGTTCCATACCATCAATAGAAAACTCTAGCAACTCACCCTTCACAGCTCTACTATAAAGATGCAACAGATCTGGATCCTCCTTTTGATGCAATCTAGTAAACGTAATCCATGAAGGCTCTAACACTTCTAATTCACTAGTCGAGCTGCCACTTTCCACTGAAATTCCCATCAGTAGAAATTCTTCCACAAGTGAATCCACCGAAAGGTTAAAAATTTTAGCCGTCTTCCTGCTCAGGGCGTCGGCTACCACATTAGCTTTGCCCGGGTGGTACTGGATCTCAACATCATAGTCTGCCACATACTCCAGCCATCAACGCTGGCGCAAATTCAATTCCTTCTGTTTGAAGACGTATTTCAAACTTTTATGATCAGTATAAATCTTGCATATAGCACCATACGGCAGATGTCTCCATAACTTGAGGGCATAGATCACTGCTGCAAATTCCAGGTCATGCGTAGGGTAATTTCGTACATGAACGTTTAGCTTCCTAGACCCATACGCAATACCCTTGCCCTCCTGCATCAACATGCATCTGAGCCCAACATGTGATGTGTCCACATACACAGTATACTCCAGTCCTTCAGTAGGCAGGGTCAAAACTGGTGCAGTGCATAATCTCCTCTTCAGCTCCTCGAACGCCTCTTCACACTTATCACTCCAAATAAAGGCTACATTCTTCTGCGTCAACTTTTTCAAAGGTGCAGATGATGTAGAGAATCCCTCCACAAATCTTCTATAGTAGCCTGCCTGCCCTAGAAAACTTCATATTTCCTTGGGAGTGGTAGGCCTACTCCAATCCATCACTGCAGCTATCTTCTCCGGATCAACCATTATCCCATCTTTATTCACCACATGGCCCAAGAAGGAGACTTGAGGTAGCCAAAACTCGCACTTGCTCAACTTAGCGTACAACTTATGCTCTCTCAAAGTTGATAAAACCAATCGCAAGTGCTGCGCATGCTCTTCAACATTGCGGGAGTAGACTAGAACGTCATCTATGAACACGATGACAAAATGATCCAGGAAGTCCTTGAATACTCTGTTCATCAAATCCATGAATGCGGCGGGTGCATTAGTCAATCCAAAAGACATTACCAAGAACTCGAAATGTCCATGCCGCAAATGAAAAGCAGTTCGTGGAATGTCTGCCTCACGAATCCTCAACTGATGATAACCCGAACGCAGGTCAATCTTGGAAAATACAGAGCTACCACGCAACTGGTCAAACAGATCATCGATTCTCGGCAAGGGATATCTGTTCTTGATGGTCAATTTATTCAATTCTCTGAAATCTATATACAGTTGCATTGATCCATATTTCTTATTTACAAAAAGAACGGGAGCACCCCAAGGTGACAAACTTGGCCTAATGAAACTGTTCTGCAACAGCTCGTTCAATTGGGTACGCAGCTCTCCCAACTCACGCGGAGCCATACGTTATGGAGCCTTAGCGATAGGATGGGTACCCGGTTCTAAATCTACGACAAACTCAACATCTATCTCAGGCAGAAGACCAGGAAGATTATCAGGAAACACGTCAGGAAACTCGCGTACTACAGCAATCTCCTCCACAAGTGGCAAACTAACAACGATCGCCAACACTGAAACCAAACATGCAAAACATCCTGAATTCAAAAGCTTTCGAGCACTTACCGCGGAAATGATCGGAGAATCTTGGCGCGAATAACCATAAACGCTCCTGCATTGACTGTCATCCATCTTGAAGTCCATAGGGCTGACCTTGCACTGGATTACTGCATCGTACTTCGATAGCTAATCCATGCCCGGGATTACATCAAAATCTTCCAAGTCTATAACCTTTAGATTCGCAACCGCGAGAAAATCTCCCAACTGAACTGGACAACCTTGAATTCCCTGATCTGACACCACGGAATCACCTGAAGGGAACTTGACACAGAACGGGTCGCCAACAGGATTGAGGGTATAACGGTGACGCTCTATAAAAGATCTAGCCACAAACGTGTGGGTAGCACCGGAATCGAAAAGGACACGCGCCTAGCGGTTACTTACCTTAAACTTTCCTATAAGATTAAATATACTACTAAGGGAAAAGAACGTCGACATTTAGATCATACCTAGAAAATAAAACTAGGTTAGAATCTAACCTAAAATAAATTGGGTCGACATCTGAGCTTCATCCGCGGACAACATGTTCAACTTGCCCTTCCCTTTGTCCATGAGCTGTGGTGGCGGCAAGGCCTGAAGTGGCACTAGCTGCAACGGGGGTTGAGTCTGCGGGCAACGGGTTATGACATGCCCCTTTCGCCCACATAGATAATAGGTCTTGTCCTTCCAGCAATGGGCTGCACCATGTCCCATCTTATTGAAAATGGAACAAACTGATCTCTCTTTGGGAGCGCCCTGAATCACGTGCACCTGCTCTTGCTTCCGAGCTCCCAGTCTCTGGTAACATCTCTCGAACGGGTGGCCTGCCCGACCACAAAAACTGCACACTTCCTTGCCTCTTTTCTTCTCAATAGTCCTAGATTCCTGTGATTCCTTACCTTCAAAAGACTTCCTCTTATACTTCCTCATCTGTTGTCCTCTAACCTTGGCATTGTCAATAGATTCCACCTTCAGAGCAGCCTCTACCACCTCAGAATAAGTCCCGGATCCGTAGGCACTGGTAAGCTGTTGGATGTCATTCTGAAGACCACCCAAAAATCGCTTGACTCGGTTGGATTCCAAAGATACAAAGTTAGGAGCAAAGCGACTCAGCTTACTGAAATCCACCTCGTATTCACTAACAGTAAGCTGCCTCTTCTTCAATTGAAGGAAATCATTCATCAGCCTGTCTCTTTCCACATACGGCAAGAACTTCTTCAACAACAACTCCTTAAATGACTCCCACGAGCATCCATCCTTCAAGCTTTCTTTCTCCCTCAACCACCAACTCTTGGCCATGCCCTTGAGTTGATAAGCGGCAACCATCACTCTCTAGTCCACAGAGATACCAGAGTAGGTGAACATCTCCTCGATATAAATCATCCAGTCATCTATTGCCATAAAGTCTGCCTTGCCATCATACGTAGGGGGTCCTAACCTTTGGAAGTGTGAAATGAAAGTAATCTCTGGTGGAAACACCGCCGGGGGGCACTAGAGGAGCGGGGGGAATGGGAACAGCTAGATCCACGGCGGGCTCTTGCGCCCTCTGCGACTGACTTGCCACGATTGAAAACAACGACTGAATCTGCGACTGCATCTCCAGCATCTGCCTCGACAGGGCCTCATTACTCTGTCGCAATCCCTCTATTACGACCTCACTTTGGGCACCAGAATATTCTCCCTCCGACTGGGGAGTAGTCCTCATCACCGGACGCTTAGGCGGCATTCTAAACAAACAATAAATGATCTATCAACACCTAGCGTAACCTGTTAGACTTACAACTTAGTTCAGACATACAACCTTAGATACTTGCTCATGCTGCTAGCTTACTCTGGGATTTAAAATAAATGATGGCACATCCTACTTAGGGGGAAACACCCTCATCCTTATGACTCTTGTGCCTATTATATGAGTGCATGAATGATTACATTTTTATTTCAAATCATGTGTGTACATATATCATTCTGTAGATCTTTAACTTGGCACGTGTGCTTATGTAATGATATGATATGTATGCAGTGCTATGCATTCTAAAGAAAAGCCTTAATGCATGTATGAGCGGCGTACACATACAATGTTATGCATCCCATACTACATAATATTGTATGTAATGAAAAAGGTAAAACATGTTAATGGGCATCCATGTGATGGTGGTTATGCATCACATACTACATAACCATCACATGTCACCACCTATGGTGGATCCATATATAAACGCATATTATGCATCTCATACTACATAATATTCCCCGTATACTTCTTGATGGATTATTTTCAAATCGGGTTCGAAAACTTGATGCGGTTAAAACTCCAAAAATTGGTGAGAATTCCCGCGGCGCACCAGGCGGTTTATTTAAGAAAAGCGTGGATGTTGTTTTTATTTAGAAAATGGGGCGTGCGGATTTATTAATTTGGATATAAAAAGATGAGATCGAGCTTTAACGAAAGGATGCAATTGCACCTATCGCGTATAGTACAGGATATTCCGGGGTGGAATATCGAGGTCGTATTGTTCTCGGGGTCGGTTCGATTATTTCTACTCTTCCCAGGAGGGGACTATTATTTTACTGATAATTACTTGTCGGGTTTTTATATATATATATAATAAAAATGACAGAAAATGAAAGTATAAAATGGAAAGCAATAAAGGTGGAGCCGATGAAAAGCTTAGCGCAATGGCATCGAATAAAATTAGAACTAAAATAAACTTTTAATAAAAAGAGATCCTAAGTTTCAAATTAATTAATGCGGAGACTTGGCCGTGGAGGTTCCACTAAAATGAGCTCACCTAGCTATAGGGATATCGCTCACCTGAACACTAAGACTATTCGACCGGGTTCTCATCCGACGAAGAATTCCTCTTAACGCCTACATTATGCTAAGAACGTCGTTGTTGGGTGGGGAACCCAATCCGGTAGAGTTGGCGTGCCTCCTCTCTCGAGGGTTAGTGTGTAACTCTCTTTACCAAGGGGTGATAGCTCCATACGCATGGCTTCTCGGCTAGCTAGTGTATGGACTACGAAAATAGGGCCCACACATCGATATGTGGTCCTACGCGTCGTAAACCCTAGGCAAACCTTAAACAATCTTAATTAATTAGAAAATAAGTACATTTAATTATGTAAAGCTATTTTTCTGTCCCAATGCTCTTCGATACTGAGGGTTAAGAACGGTTAGCCACTCATTGGAATGGGGACGACATGCGGTGAAAGCAATAAAGAAAGTAGTAAATGAAAGCAGGAAAAGAAAGCAGTAAAGGAAAGCAGTAAATAAAGCAGTAAATTGCAAGTCCTACTCAAACGAGTAGGACTGAAATGAAAGCAGAAAATGTGAGTCCCGACGTAAATCGGTGGGCGGGAGAAAGAAAGCAGTAAAGTGCGAGTCCCGGCGCAAATGCGTGGGAGGGAGAAATGAAAGCGAGTCCTACTCAAACGAGTAGGACAAAATAAATGCAACGCACGCACACTCTCGACAGAAAGTAAAACACACGCACACAAGTCCTACTCAAATGAGTAGGAGAAAATAAATGTGGGTCCTACTCAAACGAGTAGGACTAAATAAATGCACCCACTCTATAGAAGGTAAAACACACTCACTCGACATGAAGTAAAATACGCACACACTTTAATGAATGAAATAAAAACAATGCTTCATTTAACTCTTAATGAGTAGGCGGAAACAAATGCGCACATGTACATAAATGAATAAAAAAATTAAGTTACCTAAAAATTAAAACAACCGCATTTCTACTGCTAGAATGCAGCAGAAATACATAAAAGGTAAAAAGAAAAATTAAATAGGAAGAAAGTTTTGCAAATAAAAATGAAAACGCAAGTGCTCGAAAAATAAAAACAAATACATTTCTACCGCTATAATGCGATAGAAATGAATAAAAAGAAGACGAAAAAATTAAACAGACAAACGTTTAAATTGAAAATATAAGTTCATGAAAAATTAAAACGACTATATAATCATTCCTATAACTCCGTAAAAGTGATTGAAAAGTGAAAATAAAGCGAAAAGAACGAAAAAGTTTTACAACTTAAAAAGAAAAATCTAAGTTAAAGAAAATGAAAATCAATTTGAAATCGTTTTTTACGGTTCTATAGGAATGCAAATAAAGCTATAAAAATCATAAGTTAACAAAACTAAGTAAAATTCCCTAAGTATTAAAGCATGAAAACAAACCTCATACACACACACACACACCTATGTATAAAAAAGAACGAAAACAAAGGATAAAACAAAAGCAAAAAATAAGATTGTATAAGGGATGACACATAGATGAAGTCCAAGGCATGTATTGGAAAAAAAATTACATTTGCATTAATAAAAAAGGGTGATTACAAAGCTAAAATAAAAGAGAGAGGGGGGAGAGAAAATATTCCTTACATAAAATTTGGAATTCATCCCAGCAGTATAACACCTATACAAAATGGCCCAAAAAAGTGGAACAGAAATCCTTACAGCAGTTCTGAATTTATAGGCAGAAAATTTCATGGGACATGCCCTCTGACATGGGCATGTCAGGGGGTGTGTCAGCACTATTCATCGATTAGATCCGGTGATCTGACGGCTTAGTTGACTTCGGGCTGGACACGTGTCGGTCATGTGGCGATCATTCCCCCGGTCACGGGCGTGACTATGGGCGTGTCGGGGAGGTAGAACCGGGCGCGGGTTGCGTCAAAATGTCGCTGTATGGGTCTTGTAGGCCAGGTGGAGAAGTCATGCCCCATGTCACGGGAGTGACGCTGGGCGTGTCGCGTTGTGTCGACGATCGTTGAGCGGAAAATTGTCGCGCGGAATTTTCGTCGAGCTTGTTGGAGAAGTCACGCCCCAGGTCACGGGCGTGACTCTGGGCGTGTCGGGTGTGTCGACGAACGTCGAGCGGAAATCGTCGAGCGCGAGTGACACGAGTTGGGGTCACGGACAGTGTCAAATGACATGGGCGTGATATTGGGCATGTCCATCAATTTCTTCAGAATTTTGTTGATTTCACGGGTTTTGAACAGTCACGCCCTAGTCACGGGCGTGAGCAATATTACACGGGCGTGACCTTGCCAATTTTTGCACTTTTCCTGAAAATTTCAGGAAATAAACATAACTTAATTTAGAATAATTTTTACAAAAAAGAAACAATTTATTAAAGAAAATTAAACAAAAATAACGAAAAGAGATGAAAACGACTTAATTAATGTACATAAAAATAGGTATATTTACAACTCATCAAATACCCTCATACTCAAAGCTTTTTCTATTCCAGAGCAAAATTTGGAGTTGAACTTATAAGGAATTAAAGAAATCCTAAGTTTAGCTACCGCTTGAATTAATTAAAAAAAATATCAAAATAAACATTCGTGGTACTAGAGTTAAATCATAAATTACGAAAATGTTATAAATAGAGAAAGAGTTTCAAAAAGACTTCTAGATAAAATAAAATAGAAAGCAAAAATTTATTTTTGTTATTTTAACAAAGATGGATTGAAATTATATAAAAAAACTTAATCTTAAAAGAAGTTAAAGGAAATAATACAATTTAAAAATTATGCACTCAAAAAATTTTAAATTAATTCTAGAATCATTGAAATAGGATTAGTGGTTTGGTGGTTTATGAAGAGGGCTTGGATTAAGAGGCGAGGTAATTTTTTCTCGAACCTCTATATAATTTTTTTTCTTTTGAATAATTAGGAAAATGAAATCTTATTTTCCTAACATATAAATTTTCTTTTCTCAACTTCATAATAATAAAATTAATCTAATATATATGTATATGAGTAATGAATTTTATCCTCTTATTCCGTAACATATAATCTTTTTAAATTATTTGGTGCCTATGTTTACGGAATGAAATCTTATTCTCATTGACATAGGATCTTTTAAGGGATAAAATAGGGCTAATCATGCCAAGTACGACATGAAAAATAGGTGGTGGGATTATTTCTTTTTCAAAAAGAAAACTAGATTATAATAATAAAAAATTTGAGAGCAACCTTTTTAAAATGGACGTTCCTATGTTTCTAAAAGCATGAAGTAGAAATAATAGAAATCCATGGTTGTTATTTTCTAACATAAAAGATGATCTTCTATTTATAAAAATTAGAAGTGGTGGTGAAAAACAAGTTTCATATTATAAGGAAAAGACATAAAAAATTCTTTAAATCTTAACCTCAGACACTTAAATCTATCGAACTTTAATTAATAAATGAATAGTAAACAAAGAATAAGTAAATTCACATATAGATTAACTCAAAAATATATTTTTGGAAAGCAAAAAGGGCTAAGATGTGGTATATTCGATTTATTTTGTTACATAATTTAACAAAATATTTTTTTGAATTTTCGGGTTTTTATCATTTTTTTGGAATTTTGATTATTATCTTTTTAGGATTTTTAGAGTTATTTTCTTTTTTTAGCATTTTTGGTTTTTCTAAATTTTTTTATTTTTTCGTGTATTTTGATAAGTTATTTACAAGAAAGAGGAGAGAAAGAAGTGCTAATTACAAAGAAGATAGTGGGGAAAGAGAGATTTTTACAAAAAAGAATACAAAGTAAAAACTCGAATGCCCGCGAACAGACTCTTATTTAGGTGATTGGTTCGATGAGTCGAACGTCACGGGCTTGCTAAAAAGCGAGTTTTATTATTTGCAAATAAGAAGAGAGGGGTGGGGGAAAGAGAAAGATTTTGTTTTGTACAAAAAAGGAGAAGAAGAGGGGAAAGAGAGAAGTTTTTACAAAAAGAAAAACTATTTTGAACTTTTTGTTTTATAGTATTTTTTTTGTGATTTTTGTGTTTTATGATTTTTTGAGTTTTTGATTGTAAAAACAGGAAAAAAAAGTTGAGTTTTTTATTTTTGTAATTTTTTTTGTATTTTTGATGATTTTTTTATTATGGCGGAATATAAAAGTGAAGTGCAGAAATGAAAAAAAAAGAAAACACTCTCATACTTAAACCCAACATTGTCTCCAATGTTGCTATCTAAGAATGCGGAACGAATAATTTACAAAATAAAATATGCACAAAAATTAAAAGAGAGGGTAGAAACTTCCCTAAGACGAGCTCGGGGAGGCCCGGGTTGAAACCCTGCATTATGTTAGAAGAAGGAGCAAAAATATAACCGAAAAAATAAAATTAAAAAGATAAACTCGGCCTAAAGTGTGCGGGTAGTAGGGGGCAAGTGTAAGTGTAACTCGATTAGCTAACGTCATAGCTTGTGAGCGTGTACGGAATAGGCGATCCCCTAGCGCGCACAAAAAATGAAGAGCGCCGAAGCGAAACAAAATAAGTTAAAATAAAATAGATACACTTTTAATAACCAATTATTTTTTGTGTTTTTAAGTCAGTTGTTTGTTTTTTTTTGTTGGTTTTAGGTAGGTTTTTTAGTTGGTTTTTTTCTGTGTTTTTGTAATAAGTTTTTTATTATTTTTTTTTGGTATACAGTTTTTTTTTCATAAAACATAATGAAGATTTTTTTTGTTGAGTTTTTTCATTTTTTAAAAAGTTTGTTTTTGTGTTTTAGATGTTTTTCGATTTTTTTAGTTTTATGGGTTTTTTCAAATTTTTTAGTTTTATAATTTTATAGTTTTAAAATTTTAATTAATTATTTTTTTACATTTTTTTCTTGATTTTATAATAAAGAGATATGAAATACTAAGTAAAAAAATAAACTCTTTGTTTTTGTAATTTTTTTATTTAAGTAGTTTTATTATTATTATTATTAGTAGTAGTAAAACAATTTTTTGTTAGTTAATCATTTATATATATATAGGTAAAATTAATAGATTTTCAGGGTTCAAAATAACGACTCGAAAAATCCCCGGCAACGGCGCCAAAACCTTGATGGATATTTTTGCATCGGGTCCGAAACTTGATGCGGTTAAAACTCCAAAAATTGGTGAGAATTCCTGTGGCGCCCCGGGCGGTTTATTTAAGAAAAGCGTGGATGTGATTTTTATTTAGAAAACGGGGCGGGCGGATTTATTAATTTGGATATAAAAAGATGATATCGAGTTTTAAGGAAAGGAGGCAAGTGCACCTATCGCGTGTAGTATAGGATATTCCGGGGTGGAATATCGAGGTCGTATTGTTCTTGGGGTCGGTTCGATTATTTCTACTCTTCCCTGGAGGGGACTATTATTTTATCGATAGTTACTTGTCAGGTTTTTATATATATATATATAATAAAAATGACAGAAAATGAAAAAATAAAAGGGAAAGCAATAAAGCTGGAGCCGATGAAAAGCTTAGCGCAACGGCATTGAATAAAATTAGAACTAAAATAAACTTTTAATAAAAAGAGATCCTAAGTTTCAAATTAATTAAGACGGAGACTTGGCCGTGGAGGTTCCACTAAAATGAGCTCACTTAGCTTTAGGGATATCGCTCACCTGAACGCTAAGACTATTCGACCGGGCTCTCGTCCGACGAAGAATTCCTCTTAATGTCCGCATTACGCTAAGAACCCCGCTATTGGGTGGGGAACCCAATCTGGTATAGTTGGTGCGCCTCCTCTCTCGAGGGTTAGTGCGGAACTCTCTTTACCAAGGGGGATCCGTCCATACGCACGACCTCTCGGCTAGCTAGCATATGGACTACGGAAATAGGGCCCACATATTGATATGTGGTCCTACGTGTTGTAAACCTTAGGCAAACCTTAAGCAATTTTAATTAATTAGAAAATAAGGACCTTTAATTATTTTAAGCTATTTTTTCTTTCCCAATGCTCTTCGATACTGAGGGCTAAGAACGGTTAGCAACTCATCAGAATGGGGACGACAGGTGGTGAAAGCAATAAAGAGAGCAGTAAATGAAAGCAGGAAAAGAAAGCAGTAAATAAAGCAGTAAATAAAGCAGTAAATTGCAAGTCCTACTCAAACGAGTAGGACTGAAATGAAAGCAGAAAATGCGAGTCTCGGCGCAAATGCGTGGGCGGGAGAAAGAAAGCAGTAAAGTGTGAGTCCCGGCACAAATGCGTGGGCGGGAGAAATGAAAGCGAGTCCTACTCAAACAAGTAGGACAAAATAAATGCAACGCACGCACACTCTCGACAGAAAGTAAAACTCACGCACACAAGTCCTACTCAAATGAGTAGGAGAAAATAAATGCGGGTCCTACTCAAACGAGTAGGACTAAATAAATGCACTCACTCTACAGAAAGTAAAACACACTCACTCGACATGAAAGTAAAATACGCACACACTCCACTGAATGAAATAAAAACAATGCATCATTTAACTCTTAACGAGTAGGCGAAAATAAATGCGCACACGTACAGAAATGAATAAAAAAAACTAGGTTACGTAAAAATTAAAACAACCGCATTTCTACCGTTAGAATGTGGTAGAAATGCATAAAAGGTGAAAAGAAAAATTAAACGAGAAGAAAGTTTTGCAAATAAAAATGAAAACGCAAGTGCTCGAAAAATAAAAACAAATACATTTCTACCGCTAGAATGCGGTAGAAATGAATAAAAATAAAACGAAAAAAATTAAGCGGACAAAAGTATAAAATGAAAATATAAGTTCATGAAAAATTATAACGACTATATAATCATTCCTATAACTCCGTAAAAGTAATTAAAAGTGAAAATAAAGCGAAAAGAACGAAAACATTTTACAACCTGAAAATAAAAATCTAAGTTAAAAGAAAATGAAAATCACTTTGAAATCATTTTTTACGGTTCTATAGGAATGTAAATAAAGCTATAAAAATCCTAAGTTAACAAAACTAAGTAAAATTCCCTAAGTATTAAAGCATGAGAACAAACCTCATACACACACACACCCATGTATAAAAAAGAACTAAAACAAAGGATAAAACAAAAGCAAAAAATAAGATTGCATAAGGGATGACACATAGATGAAGTCCAAGGCATGTAATGGAAAAAATTACATTTGCATTAATAAAAAAGGGTGATTACAAAGCTAAAATAGAAGAGAGAGAGAGGGGGGGAGAAAATATCTCTTACATAACATTTGGAATTCATCCCAGCAGCATAACACCTATACAAAATGGCCCAAAAAAGTGGAACAGAAATCCTTACAGCAGCTCTGAATTTATAGGCAGAAAATTTCATGGGACACGCCCTCTGACACGGGCTTGTCAGGGGGCGTGTCAGCACCATTCATCGATTCGATCTAGTGATCTGATGGCTTAGTTGACTTCGGTCTGGACACGTGTCGGTCACATGGCGGTCACGCCCCCGGTCACGGGCGTGACTATGGGCGTGTCGGGGAGGTAGAACTGGGCGCGGGTTGCGTCAAAATGTCACCGCGCGGGTCTTGTCGGCCAGGTGGAGAAGTCACTCGCCAGGTCACGGGCGTGATGCTGGGCATGTCGCATTGTGTCGACGATCATCCAGCAAAAAATTGTCGAGCGGAATTTTCGTCGAGGTTGCTGGAGAAGTCACGCCCCAGGTCACGGGCGTGACTCTGGGCGTGTCGGGTGTGTCGACGAACGTCGAGCGGAAATCGTCGAGCGTGAGTGACACAGGTTGGGGTCACGGGCCGTGTCAAATGACACGGGGGTGATATTGGGCGTGTCCATCAATTTCTTCAGAATTTTGTTGATTTCACGGGTTTTGAACATTCACGCCCTGGCCATGGGTATGACCAAGATTACACGGGCATGACCTTGCCAATTTTTGCACTTTTTCCTAAAAATTTCAGGAAACAAACATAACTTAAGTTAGAATAATTTTTACAAAAAAAGAAACAATTTATTAAAGAAAATTAAACAAAAATAACGAAAAGAAATGAAAACGACCTAATTAATGTACATAAAATAGGTATTTTTTCAACTCATCACTTCTTCTTTTGTGTTATGAGTGTAGTGTTCATGCTTCCATTAAGATCTACTGATGATATATCGGTGTGTGTATGCAATGAAGGACATGACGAGAGTTTTGCTTGAGGGCAAGTTGTTCGACCAACTTGCCAAACCAACTACCCCTTTTACAGAACCTCGCTCTTATACCAACTGTCACAACCCGCATTTTCACCACAATGACGAAATATTAGAGTAAGGGAAATGTGCGTCATGATGCCAAGTCAGCAGGGGATAACTGCAAACGCTCAGGCAACACTCCGACTCAATACTGAAAATATGATTTAAATATTTTATTGAAGAAGTTTATTTTAAGTTAGGCAATTAGCCGTATCCCTCGACTTAGTGGCTCACGAGTCCACCAGAAGAAAAGTAGTTAAACGCAGCGGAAAATACTATAGTAAACAAGTTAGACATCCTACATGAGTCTAACATCCCCAAAAAAACTCAAGGCGTGCATTACACTAAATTTATAGTAATGATATCGAAGTAGTTTGTACGGTATTTAAATATAGTGATTTAGAGTTTTAAAACATCATGTGCATGATATAGTAATAATAGTTTATTTTATAATTGAAAATACCTATAGGCATCCTAGCATAAATCCTTCCCAGAGAGCAAGAACTACTAACACAAAAGTAGACATTAGCAACTAGCCAAATATCTAAGAACGACATTAAACAATCAGGCGTCAAACACTTTACATGAACCCACTAAAAGTTCTCAAGTCCGAAGCATACTACAAAAGAACAAAAGCTACCTCGCAACCTCGAGGCACCATCAACAAAACCCAACAACAAAACTACTCAGCCGCACCACCGGCTACAGCCCTGGACCTGAGGCATTCAAGAGAAGAACACCTCAGCAAGCAGAAAAAAAACAAGTGGCAAAATAATAGGCAAGCAAGTGAGTAAGCCAAACAAAGGAGTGTGTACCAAACCCAACTCAAGGAGGAAGAATGCAAAAAAAACAGCAACAATTAGCCAAATAGGATAAGTAGAGAAAGGTTAGGCAATATAATATCCTCTAAATTAAAAAGAATACACCAAGTGCGAAGGTGAACGAGTCTGGTCATAATCAGCAAAATTTATCAAACTGTGGCATAAACCACAAGAAAACAACTGAGCACAATACAACTCGGAAGAGGGTGGATCATCAACACGTGGTATGACTGCGTTGCAGGCCGGAGAGGGTGACGACCTCAAGCGCCCTAAGCCCAACTCCGGATCCTCAACCGTCTCACAATCGGTACTGTGGTCCACAAACATGGCCAAACCGTGCCAACCAGAACCCAATAGTCCAGAAAAGGAGAAACTAAGCATACCCCCACTGTGATGATCCACAGAAAGAAGCGGCATCCCGGTTGGGTGGTATGCTAAACACAACCAACACTCATATCCCCAACGTCACCATCTCAAAATCGGCACAGCACCTAAGTATTACATCACTAAATCGAAGACCGCGACCTATAATCGCCCTAAACTAAGCGCAACGCATCCTACGCTAAACGGCGTCGAAAACTTTACCCTAAGCGTAAGCCTAAAACGTTTTAACATCTTAGACTCTAAAAGAAATAGGAACATTAATATAAGATGAAAGTCTTTCCATAAGAACTTAAGGAAAGGGAGAGGAAAGAAGCCACTTGCCTTGGCTTTACTAGAGAAAGCCTCCAAATCACACCTCGTCGCAGATCGGTACTAAGGGAGACGAGAGAAGCCGAAATCTAAACAAGAGTGGATGAAATAGAAGTTAGGGCCAAAAACCCTAACGAGAAATCTCAAGAAATGGGAAAAAAATTACCACGGTGACGTAGATCTCGCCGAGAGCCTTTCAAATCTATGCTCGAATATAGATTTCGAGCACCGGAGCTCCGTCAGCGGCGACCGGAAGGTTCACGAAATCTCACGCTACGCCATCGCCGTCCTCATGTTTCTTCAGTTCTGGTTCGGTTCAATGAAGAAGAAGAAGAAGAAGTCCTAAAGGAATAGTGGGGCCGGTTTTAATTCTAAGTATACGTATATATATATATAGGTATTTATAAAAAGTTTTGTCTAAAACGGAATATTTACGAGCGGATGCGCGGAAAACGAAAATAGAGGTTGAAGATGGCTACAAATTGAAAAGTGTTCAACATGACAGTTGTAGATCTCGTCGAGACGAACAAATTTGATGTTAAATATTTTTTGATACGACGTCATTTTTACCCTCACAACGGCGTCCGAGTGAAATCTGAAACGGGCTATTCGAGAAGAACCATAGCTACTCGAGAAGACTCAGAACGGAAGCACAAACGCATGCCAAATTAAATGAAACTCGCACCAAAGGCGAACACTGACACTACGAATTTAACGGCGAAGTCAAAATCAAAATTTGGGGTGCCAATCTCGAGTTATACACTCCCAAATTCTATGACAAAAGTAAATATTACAAAACTACAATCGCGCGCCGAGACTAAAAAAAATGCTCTGATCGCGACGAACTTGACGAGCAAGTCAAAAGCCACAAAACTTAACTTATCAACTCGAAAACTTTCAGTTTTGACGAAAGTCCCAAAATCCGATCAATCAGACCTAACGGACGCGAAAACGCACTAACGGTGCTGCGCCGTCAACATGACGTCAAAAGGGTAATGCCCTGACGTCATAAATATGACGATATCAAATCAAATAAAATTATCGAAAAACAAAATCGTGGGTGTTACATCAACTCACTCAACGTCATACAACAAAAGGTTGTGAGTCAGGCTAATACAGTCAAAGTGTACAACCTTGGACTCGCGAGAGGTGGTCCAGCGGGCGAGAAGGGGAGACTGGCGAGATGATAGGATGCCCACCTACAGGAGGCGAGATGGGAGATCCTCTGAAGTGGGCGAGACCTTCTAGTGGGCGTAATCATTCTAGGAGGCGAGAGATCTCACATGCCGAAAGGGTGGCAAGACGGGCATGGCGGTCGTCTCGCCCGGCAGTGCCTTCCCCACTCGCCGCATGGGAGAAAAGATGTCTTTACCCTTTTACCCCCACAAGGGGGATTTTACCTTTGTGCCCCAGGTAGTTTTACATTTTTACCCCTGGAGGTCTGCGCATAGCTCTCTGGAACAGTGGAGTTTGGCTGTTAGCAGACCCAGTCCACGGTGTTTTGGTCATTTCAGGCTGTTTTAGAAGTGATATTTGCAGATCAGGTTCAGAGGCCTATAAATAGATCGGTAGAGGTGCCTGAGAAGGTTGTTGAACCTTTCCACTATCTTCCTCACAGGCACCTAGCTCAGTACTGGCTAGGGAGGGGAAGACTCTCAATTCTTCCGGGTAAGAGGCGGGACCTCCAAGTTGGGCCCCCTCGGTATATTTTCAGGTCACTGAATCTCGTCAGGAGGGTAGTGCAGGGAGAGTACGTGTGGGCTGCATCCTGTTTCGAACTTTAGGAGGGATCAGAACGCTGGTTCCAACATTTTTGGTGCGTTGAGAGTGGAGCGCAGCCCTCAGAGAAGAACCTTGAGCAACCACATGGCGGGAGATCACGGAGAAGGAGAAGGAGGGGAGTCGGATAACCAGGGGGGATTTGTAGGGAGAGCGGAGTTTATGGCTTCAATCAAGGGGATCATGGATCTACTGCAAGGGATCTCGCGGCAGGGAGACTGTTCAACTCCACTGCCCCCAGTGCCAGCTCTCGCGACTCAGGAAGAACTCGTCTCGGCGCGAGTAGGAGAGGATGCCCCGGGGAGAAGGCCGGGAAAGGAGGTGATGATGGAAGGGAGCGGGAGAGACATGGCGGGAAGGGAGCTGTTCCCAATCCCGGCGAGTGCCATCTCGCCAGGGGAGGTCGTCGAGCGAGTAGGGGCGGCGAGACCGGCGGCGAGAGGGTCCCCCTTTTGCGAGCTGATCCTGTCCGCTCTCGTCCCGGAGGGCTTCCGAGAGCCCGAGATGAACTACTATGTAGGGAAGGATGATCCCCTCCATCACTTGCAGTGGTTCGAAGATGCTGTCTCGATCAGACCCATGACGGACGCGTTTTGTAAGACCCCTCCTCCCGGATCCCAAAACACGACACGAAGAGGGAGTCTTATGCCCGGAACAGCCGCCTTGCGGTAGCATTAGCACACGGGCTAACCTGTACCACAAGACGCCTATTCCGCCGGCTACAACAATATCAATATATCATGCCAACCCAACCAAATAAATAAGCAAGAGAAGTCAAATCCACACTAAGTTATAATGTCCAAATACATCAATAATGAGAAGCTAAAACATGCTTCTACAATATATCAGAGTACAGCTAAACATTGCCCAAATGGGCTACATCAGAGTATCAAATACTAACATCAGTAACTGACGGTATCGACGGCACCGTCACATCAGGCCCTGTCGTCCTGGCCTGGCTGTCCTGCTGCGTAGTCTGCGGCTGCTCTACCTGCGGCGTGACCTCCTAAAAAGGAAGACGTAGCAACCGTTAGTCGAAACGACTAAGTGGTTTCACATCCGCTCCCCCGGCGACTCCTCGGCACCGGGCGGAGAAAAGGAACAAGAGTATAGTATATAACAAGTATGCAAGTAAAGGAAGTACAAGCAGGTGGCAGTAGTGTAAGAGTAACAACATCATAATCAGCATTTATGTAAGAGCTACACTAAACTAGCAAGTATAAGTAACAGCAGGAAAGTAACTTAACTTATAAGAATGCCCATACAAACTTATAAGTTAAGGATCGGGTTACATAAAAGTAACTCATCGTATAAGAGTGCCCATACAAACTTATGGTGCAATGATATGAAATGCTATGAATGCAATGCAATGACTCACCCATGCACACCCATGCAATTGCTATGTCTACACAGACTATAGTTCCCACTTTTCGAGCAGGTAGCTAACCTCTCAGGCATCAGCCGCCGTGGCCAGGCGGTGACAGTAGATCGGGCACTTCTACTACTAGGCGGGTATCACACTACTTCACCTAGGCCTCCGTACGCCTCAACGCTAAGAACATAATAGCGGAGCCCATGCGTACTATGGCCCAGCGGGGTCTTGGGTAGATGTGCACCAAGAACACAGCCCGAACTGGCCTTGCGTGACCCGGAAGGGGCCTCGGAAGAAAGCACGAGGACACAGCCCAACCGTTCACATGGTCGGAGGGGCCTCGGGATGTGAACACCGAGGACATAGCCCAAACCGACCAAGTCTAACTGCCAACTCCCGTCGGTGTGACGACTGGCGAGCCCGTAGACCTGCCACACTATCCTTAACCCAGGATTACGACACCGCGTGTCGACTCACACCACATGCAATTTCACAACCTCATCATACCATGGAAGGGGCCTCGGAGTGAGCACGAGGACACAGCCCAACCATCCATCCACACCTTACCTCAACATAACCAAAACAAGTGACGGTCAACACCGCACTTACATCCCTTCACAACACTACCCGTAGGGAGACGACTCTCTAAGTATTGGACTCCTAAATTCAATCCGATATAAAACATATGCATGGCCATGGGTTACCCATCTATATATCATCCCAAGTGATTTCAACATGATCTAAACAAGATTTGCTCTTACGACAACTTACCGAAGTATTATCAAATCAATCCAATTAAACGTAAGAAAATCAACAGGCCTCAAGCTATTTTGCAATAATAAATTGATTTCTAAAACAGTAAATATTATCATCCATAACACTTGGTGGATAACATAAAATTATTTCTCCAAAAATCTAGAATTAAATGCGACATTAGATCAACCAATTTCAAATCCACAACGTATGTAGAGACCCAGAATTTCAGCGCAGGATTAGCACTGGACAGTAACTTCAACCGGCGTTTCCTGAAGTTACAGGAATCCGGTGGAGGCGTGTAACCCCTCGTTGGAAAGATCTTTTCATGATCTACAACTTTCATATTCAGGTCACAACCCAGATCTGAAAATAATTTACTCGAAATCGGCTTCAAAGTTCACTGCGCACAGAACACAATTTCTGTGTACAGGAATTGCCGGGCAGCAAACTCGATTAGGTTTTCCCGGGGCCACAGACATCACCTGAAGTCGTGCAACAACTCGTTGGAAAGGTATTTCCAAGGGATACAACTTTCGTGTTTAGCCAAAAGCCCAGATCTGCATATATCCTACATGAAAATGGCCTAGAAGATCGCTGCGCGCAGAATACAGATTATGCGCGCATCTTAAAGAAAAATGGACGGCATCGGTCCGTCTTCCTCCTCAAGCGATCATTCCTAAATTTTCCAGAAATGTCCTCCTCCCTTATTCAACCTCAAAGGCCAAAACTCCTCACGAAACCATTCACCCATCGTCGTATTGAAGAAAAGGGGAAGGGTTGAAGAGATCTAAAATCTAGGATTCAAATCCTAGCATGGCCAAACCTAGAAATCTTCTCCTCTCCATCAAGCTCTCTTGAACCGATGTCTCTCCTAAATATCTAAGATCTAGCACCAAGGGAGAGGGTAGGAAACTCACATTGGCTCCAGCGGTACCACCATTTCTAGCCATGGATCTCGTAGTTCTCCTTGGCGGCATCTTCTCTTTCACGGCGATGGTGAATCTCCTCCGGTAGAACTTGCTCTAGCGGTTTTCCTCTCACCAGGAGTTCTCACAGGAGATAGGGGGTGAAATGAGAGTGAAAACGGCTAGGGTTTCCTCTGCCCCTTATAAGCAAAATATGACACGGGTAGGGACACGGCCGTGTCCGTACCCGTGTCCCGCTTCCGCGAAACGGCAGTGGCGGTTTCCATGTCGGTTCAATGTTTGACACGGGTAGGGACACGCCCGTGTCCCGACCCGTGTTCACATGACACGGCCGTGTGCCTGGCCGTGTCATTGGTCGTGTACTTCTCGGGTTGCATCTCGACACTTCTCGTCGAGCTCAACTCGACGCACACGGGTAGGGATACGCCCGTGTCACTACCCGTGTTCCCCGCTCGACGCATCTCGACGATTCTCGACGATCTCGACACGGCTCGTCGAGCTCAACTCGTCGCACACGGGTAGGGACACGCCCGTGTCACTACCCGTGTTCCCCGCTCGACGATTCTCGACGATTCTCGACGATCTCGACACTGCTCGTCGAGCTCAACTCGACGCACACGGGTAGGGACACGGCCGTGTCACTACCCGTGTCACCTCCCGTGTCACTCTGCACTGATTTCTCCACTTCTCCACAAGTGCAGCCCAATTCCCTGCACTTCTCAGGACTTGAGTCAACCCTCCTGACTCAAAACACACACACTAGGGGCCTAGAGTGATTCGGGACGTTACAAATCCTATAAACAAAATAAAAGATTTCGTCCCCGAAATCAGGCTTAGGCTGTGTGGAAAAAAAAAAGCTTAACAGGAAATTTATCATACGTTTTTAAATAAGACTACCTTGGGCAAACAACTCCGGGTAGCGTTGCTGCATCAAATCCATTGGCTCCCAGGTGTACTCCTCCTTCCCATGATTCAACCATTGCACCTTCACTAAGGGGACACTTTTGCGGCGTAATGTTCTTGTCTCGCTGTCAACAATCTGCACCGGCTCTAGTCGCACAGATCTATCCGACGCCACTGCACCATCAGTAGTGGGAATAAATTGGTCGGGCCGCAATAGTGCTTTTCGAAGCGACGATACATGGAACACGTCGTGAAGATTTTCTAGTTCCGGTGGTAACTCCAACCGATAGGCCAACGGGCCAATTCTTTCCAATATAGTATAAGGCCCAACATACCTTGGGCTGAGCTTTTTCACTCCCCGCACCCGTGACACTCCATGCATCGGCCGAATCTTAAGGAACACTTTTTCGCCCACCTGGAACTCCACCATCCGGTGCTTTTTATTGTAATATTTCGTCTGTCGACTTTGAGCCTCCAACATGTGATCCCGTATCAATCTGACCACCGCATCAGTATCATCTATGTATTCGTTTCCCAATGCCTTCGGATCTTCATCTTGCACCCAAGACAAGGGAGTCCTGCACCTTCTTCCGTAAAGGGCTTCATGGGGCGCCATGCCGATGCTCGCCTGATGGCTATTATTATAGGAGAATTCCACCAGGGGCAAGAGCCTTTCCCATGGCTCTCCTCTGTCCAGCACGCATAACCTCAATAAATCTTCCAGTGTCCTGATGGTCCTTTCAGACTGCCCGTCAGTCTGTGGATGACATGCGGTACTAAAGGTTAGGCGTGAGCCCAAATACGCATGTACCGCCTTCCACTCATTGGATGTAAACCGACCATCCCTATCCGAAACAATTGTCTTGGGCACGTCATGATACCGTACAAATTGCTCCACAAAAAGGCGTACCAAAACATCAACGTGTGCTTCCTTCTTCATTGGAATGAACCGGGCCACCTTTGTTAGTCGATCCACAATAACCCACACCGAATCATTCCCGGAGCGGGAACGAGGTAACCCATGAACAAAGTCCATGGAGATATCCTCGAACTTCCATTCGGGGATGGGCAGCGACTGCAACAAACCACCGGGACTCCTGCATTCAGCCTTCACTCTTTGGCAAGCTTCGCAATGTGTAACATAGTAGCGAACATCCTTCTTCATTCCCGGCCAACACATGGTCTTCCGCAGTCCGGCATACATCTTAGCAATACCCGGATGCACTGAATATTGAGAGGAATGTGCCTCTCTCAAGATATCCTCCCGAATTTTGCCGCCCTTGGGAATATAGAGTCGGCCACGAAAATAAATGAGACCGTCTTTTAGTGTGTACTCATCGGTGGTCCCATTTTCAATTGCCTTGATTGTCGGGGCCAAGGCCGCATCCATTCCTTGCTCCACCCGAATCCGGTCTCGGATATCACAAATTATGCTCATGTTGGCCAAATACTCCGCATGCTCTGCCGAATGAGCCTTGAATACTAGAGTAATTTCCATCTCCTCGATCATCCGAGCCAGCTCCATGCTTATCAGCCGAGACTCTGGGCTAGAGCCTGGCACTTTTCTACTCAAGGCATCGGCTACCGAGTTCGCTTTCCCGGGGTGGTAGTTCATGGTGAACTCATAGTCGCATAGAAATTCCAACCACCGCCATTGTCTCAGGTTCAACTCCTTCTGAGTGTGAACATACTTCAAGTTTTTGTGATCGGAAAAGATCTCGCAGTGCACGCCATATAAATAATGCCTCCAGACTTTCAAAGCAAACACCACTGCTCCCAACTCCAAATCATGAACCGGGTAATTGATTTCATGTTTCTTTAACTACCTTGAAGCATAAGCGATCACATGCCCGTGCTGCATCAGCACCGCTCCCATCCCTTGATATGATGCGTCCGTGTAAACTTGGAATCCTTCCTTCCCCGACGGAAGTGCAAGGATGGGGGCGGAGGTAAGCCTATCTTTCAATTCTTGAAATGCCGCTTCACATTGAGGTGTCCACTCAAATGGCACACCCTTCTTCGTCAAGGAGGTAAGAGGAAGGGCAATCTTGGAAAATCCTTTCACGAACTTGCGGTAGTAGCCAGCAAGTCCAAGAAAGCTTCGTACATCAGCCGCCGACTTCAAGGGCGACCACTCCTTCACGGCCCGCACCTTAGCTGGATCCACCGCTAACCCTGCTCCACTGATCACATGCCCCAAGAAGGCAACCTCCTTAAGCCAGAATTCACACTTGCTAAACTTGGCATACAAGGCGTGCTCCTTCAATTTCTTCAAAACCAAGGTCAGGTGCTCGACATGCTCCTCCTCCATCTTTGAGTAGACCAAGATGTCGTCGATGAAAACAATGACAAAGATGTCCAAGTATGGTTCAAACACCTTGTTCATCAGGCTCATGAAGGCCGAAGGTGCATTCGTGAGCTCAAACGGCATTACTGTGAACTCATACAAACCATATCTCGAACTGAAGGCTGTTTTCTGTATATCCCCCTCTTGTATCCTCAACTGATAGTATCCAGAGCGCAAGTCTAGTTTAGAGAACCAATGTGCTCCCACTAATTGATCGAACAACTCGTCGATCCGAGGTAGCGGATAAGTGTTCCGCACCGTTAATCGATTGAGTTCCCGATAATCTATGCACAATCGCAGGGTTCCATCCTTCTTCTTTACGAACAACACAGGGGCACCCCATGGTGATGAACTGGGGCGAACGAATCCTGAATCTACTAGTTCTTGCAGTTGAACTCTAAACTCCGCGAGTTCTTTCGGGGCCATTCTGTACGGAGCCTTAGATACAGGCTTGGCACCTGGTACTAAATTAATCTGGAAATCGACCTCTCTATGCGGTGGTAATCCTGGTAGCTTCTCAGGAAATACCTCGGGAAAATCCCGCACAACCCGTACATCCTTTAATTCCAACGCTTCCTCCTTCAACTCGAACCAGATCATGAAGACCTCGTCCCCCTTCATATGAGCTTTTACAACCTGGACGGAAGATAACATCATGCGAGGAGCGAAGCCAATACCTTGGAAGATGACGTCAGAGTCTCCATGTCTCAAATAGATCCGCTTCTCCGCGCAGTCGATCCTCGCGAAGTGCCAATCGAGCCATGCCATGCCCAAAATGATGTCAAACTCCGGCATTCTCAGAACCGTGGCCGGTGTATCAAAGGCCTTCCCATCAATAAATAACTCCAACTCGCACTTGGCGGTCGCGATCATCTCCGAGCCGTCCGGAAGGCGTACACGTCGGGCTATTCCCGTGAAGTACTGAACATCCCCCACGTCTTTTATGAAATCCTCGGACACAAAAGAGTGTGAGGCACCGGTATCGAACAGCGCATAGGCCGTCTTCCCGCCAATAATCACGGTGCCTGCAATCACATCTTGTGGGTTCCGTTCCTGCGCCATGTCAAGCGCGTACACCTGATCCCGAACCGGTCCAGGGTTTCCTCTTGGCGGTCCTCGTCCTCGACCATGCATATATCCCCGTCCTCGTGGAGCTGGTGGAGGGAGAGCAGGAGGGAGAGCAGGAGGGACGTTCCCATATAGCTGCGGGCAAAAACGTCGGATGTGGCCCGGCTGGTTGCATTCGAAGCACACCAGACCACGACGCCCTTCAGGTTGTTGAAATCGCTGAGGCTGTGGGGGTGGAGGCAACGCAGGCGGCTGCGGAACTGGATGCTCCACCCTATAGTTTCGGTGGACACGCCCGCCACCTCTTTGATAACCTCTTCCTCCTCTGAAGTCTCGCCTCCTTCTATTCCATGGGCCGGCTTCCATCACGTCCTCCGCAGGCCTCTTACTACATCCCATGTGGTCCGCCTCCAATCTTTTCGCCATATCAATGATCTCCGCCAAGCTACCATCCGCTATAAACAAAAGGGACTGCCTTAGGGGATCTCGCAGCCCTTTATAGAAGCGCTTGGCATAACCTCTGTCATCCAACTCATAAGAGTCCGCAAACCTTGCGAGATGCTGGAATTCCCGCTGGTATTCTGTGACCGACTTTGATCCCTGCTTTAGTAGAAGGAACCTCTGCTCAAGCTCATCTCGGGCCGATGTAGGGATAAAGTGCTCCAAGAAAACACCCGAGAATTCACTCCAACTTATCTCTGTGTAGATCCGGCCTTGGAAGGTAGAGCCCATGAGGGACTTCCACCACCTCTTCGCATGTAAGTCCAAGACGGACACTGCCAATGTCACTGCCATGTTGGCTGGGCAACGGATATCGGCCAACAACTCCTGTATCGTGTCTAGCCATTCCTCTGTACGTACGGCTGACTCCGTCCCAAGGTAGACGGGAGGGGAGAGAGCCCGGAAGGTGCTCAGCTAGTTGGAGCTCGGGGCCTGTTGTTGCACCGGAGCCTGCTGTGCCTTAAAAGCATCAAGAATGGCGGTGAGCGTCTGCCCCAACTCAGACTGTTCGAACTGAGTGGGTATGGGAGGGGTAGGAGTGCCCCCCATCGGCTCAACATGCAGTGGAATCTACACGTACACGACAAATTTGTGGTCATGTTGGCTAAACTTAAGGTCTAAGTTGGACAAACTTAATGTGAATTACATATGGGCACACCACTGCTTCCGCTAAGTCAGTTTGTCCCCAAACTGACTAACCAAACGGGGGTGGCACCATTGTTGAATGACTTCGTAGTTGAGGATCGTGGCAAACTGATACCATTTGTAAGACCCCTCCTCCCGGATCCCAAAACACGACACGAAGAGGGAGTCTTATGCTCGGAACAGCCGCCTTGCGGTAGCATTAGCACACGGGCTAACCTGTACCACAAGACGCCTATTCCGCCGGCTACAACAATATCAATATATCATGCCAACCCAACCAAATAAATAAGCAAGAGAAGTCAAATCCACACTAAGTTATAATGTCCAAATACATCAATAATGAGAAGCTAAAACATGCTTCTACAATATATCAGAGTATAGCTAAACATTGCCCAAACGGGCTATATCAGAGTATCAAATACTAACATCAGTAACTGACGGTATCGACGGCACCGTCACATCAGGCCCTGTCGTCCTGGCCTGGCTGTCCTGCTGCGTAGTCTGCGGCTGCTCTACCTGCGGTGTGACCTCCTAAAAAGGAAGACGTAGCAACCGTTAGTCGAAACGACTAAGTGGTTTCACATCCGCTCCCCCGGCGACTCCTCGGCACCGGGTGGAGAAAAGGAACAAGAGTATAGTATATAACAAGTATGCAAGTAAAGGAAGTACAAGCAGGTGGCAGTAGTGTAAGAGTAACAACATCATAATCAGCATTTATGTAAGAGCTACACTAAACTAGCAAGTATAAGTAACAGCAGGAAAGTAACTTAACTTATAAGAATGCCCATACAAACTTATAAGTTAAGGATCGGGTTACATAAAAGTAACTCATCGTATAAGAGTGCCCATACAAACTTATACGATGAGGATCTTGTGGTGCAATGATATGAAATGCTATGAATGCAATGCAATGACTCACCCATGCACACCCATGCAATTGTTATGTCGACACAGACTATAGTTTCCACTTTTCGAGCAGGTAGCTAACCTCTCAGGCATCAGCCGCCGTGGCCAGGCGGTGACAGTAGAATGGGCACTTCTACTACTAGGCGGGTATCACACTACTTCACCTAGGCCTCCGTACGCCTCAACGCTAAGAACACAATAGCGGAGCCCATGCGTACTATGGCCCAGCGGGGTCTTGGGTAGATGTGCACCAAGAACACAGCCCGAACTGGCCTTGCGTGACCCGGAAGGGGCCTCGGAAGAAAGCACGAGGACACAGCCCAACCGTTCACATGGTCGGAGGGGCCTCGGGACGTGAACACCGAGGACACAGCCCAAACCGACCAAGTCTAACTGCCAACTCCCGTCGGTGTGACGACTGGCGAGCCCGTAGACCTGCCACACTATCCTTAACCCAGGATTACGACACCGCGTGTCGACTCACACCACATGCAATTTCACAACCTCATCATACCATGGAAGGGGCCTCGGAGTGAGCACGAGGACACAGCCCAACCATCCATCCACACCTTACCTCAACATAACCAAAACAAGTGACGGTCAACACCGCACTTACATCCCTTCACAACACTACCCGTAGGGAGACGACTCTGTAAGTATTGGACTCCTAAATTCAATCCGATATAAAACATATGCATGGCCATGGGTTACCCATCTATATATCATCCCAAGTGATTTCAACATGATCTAAACAAGATTTGCTCTTACGACAACTTACTGAAGTATTATCAAATCAATCCAATTAAACGTAAGAAAATCAACAGGCCTCAAGCTATTTTGCAATAATAAATTGATTTCTAAAACAGTAAATATTATCATCCATAACACTTGGTGGATAACATAAAATTATTTCTCCAAAAATCTATAATTAAATGCGACATTAGATCCACCAATTTCAAATCCACAACGTATGTAGAGACCCAGAATTTCAGCGCAGGATTAGCACTGGACAGTAACTTCAACCGGCGTTTCCTGAAGTTACAGGAATCCGGTGGAGGCGTGTAACCCCTCGTTGGAAAGATCTTTTCATGATCTACAACTTTCATATTCAGGTCACAACCCAGATCTGACAATAATTTACTCGAAATCAGCTTCAAAGTTCACTGCGCACAGAACACAATTTCTGTGTACAGGAATTGCCGGGCAGCAAACTCGATTAGGTTTTCCTGGGGCCACAGACATCACCTGAAGTCGTGCAACCACTCGTTGGAAAGGTATTTCCAAGGGCTACAACTTTCGTGTTTAGCCAAAAGCCCAGATCTGCACATATCCTACATGAAAATGGCCTAGAAGATCGCTGCGCGCAGAATACAGATTCTGCGCGCATCTTAAAGAAAAATGGACGGCATCGGTCCGTCTTCCTCCTCAAGCGATCCTTCCTAAATTTTCCAGAAATGTCCTCCTCCCTTATTCAACCTCAAAGGCCAAAACTCCTCACGAAACCATTCACCCATCGTCGTATTGAAGAAAAGGGGAAGGGTTGAAGAGATCTAAAATCTAGGATTCAAATCCTAGCATGGCCAAACCTAGAAATCTTCTCCTCTCCATCAAGCTCTCTTGAACCGATGTCTCTCCTAAATATCTAAGATCTAGCACCAAGGGAGAGGGTAGGAAACTCACATTGGCTCCAGCAGTACCACCATTTCTAGCCATGGATCTCGTAGTTCTCCTTGGCGGCATCTTCTCTTTCACGGCGATGGCGAATCTCCTCCGGTAGAACTTGCTCCAGCGGTTTTCCTCTCACCAGGAGTTCTCACAGGAGATAGGGGGTGAAATGAGAGTGAAAACGACTAGGGTTTCCTCTGCCCCTTATAAGCAAAATATGACACGGGTAGGGACACGGCCGTGTCCGTACCCGTGTCCCGCTTCCGCGAAACGGCCGTGGCGGTTTCCATGTCGGTTCAATGTTTGACACGGGTAGGGACACGCCCGTGTCCCGACCCGTGTTCACATGACACGGCCGTGTGCCTGGCCGTGTCATTGGCCGTGTACTTCTCGGGTTGCATCTCGACACTTCTCGTCGAGCTCAACTCGACGCACACGGGTAGGGACACGCCCGTGTCACTACCCGTGTTCCCCGCTCGACGCATCTCGACGATTCTCGACGATCTCGACACGGCTCGTCGAGCTCAACTCGTCGCACACGGGTAGGGACACGCCCGTGTCACTACCCGTGTTCCCCGCTCGACGATTCTCGACGATTCTCGACGATCTCGACACGGCTCGTCGAGCTCAACTCGACGCACACGGGTAGGGACACGGCCGTGTCACTACCCGTGTCACCTCCCGTGTCACTCTGCACTGATTTCTCCACTTCTCCACAAGTGCAGCCCAATTCCCTGCACTTCTCAGGACTTAAGTCAACCCTCCTGACTCAAAACACACACACTAGGGGCCTAGAGCGATTCGGGACGTTACACGTTTAAGTGCCGCCTTTTTGCAATCACCCTAAAGGACAAAGCTAGGGACTGGTTCCATTAACTCCCGACAGGCTCGATATACTGCTTCGAGGACTTAAGTAGGAGTTTCCAGCTCTGGTTCTCCACATCTAAGAAGAGAAAGAAGAACCCGGAATCGATCTTTTTAATTAAACAGAAGGCGGATGAATCGCTGGCCCAGTACGTGGACAGGTTTCAAGAAGAGATTTTGGATATACAGGAGGTGCCAGGGTTTGCCCTCCAGATGGCCTTCACGGTGGGACTGCAGGAAGGATTCTTCAAGATGAGCCTCACCCGAAAGGTACCGCTGTCTTTTGAGGGCTTGATGGAGAAGGTGGCAAAGGAAATAGTGATGGAGGCGGCGAACCCAGCTTTTGCAAAGAAGCTGGCAAGGCTTACTGAGGTAGAGTCGAGGGAGTCAGGTGGGAGGCAACAGGAGGCGAGGAGAAGAGAGGAGCCAAGGGCGCAGGCGTATCTGGAGCTGGGGTGGAGACAGCAGGGAGGCCCGGCCCCAGGACAAGGTAGGGGATTTCCCCAAGGGGGAGGAACCAACAGGGAGGACCGGGAAGGTTTCACCAGCAGGGGTGCGGGTATGGTCATAGACCACCCCTACCCCCTCCGCAGCAGGCCATGGCCATCGGCCGAGGCAGAGGAAGGGGTCGGGAGAGAGGAAGAGGAGCAGGAGCAGGGAGAAGGAGGAACCCTCGGGAAGGAAGACAGGGGGGGAGGTGGCGTTGCCATATTGTGACTTCCACGAGGAGGAAGGTCACGCAACGGCTGCCTGCCCAGATTTCTTAGAGATGAGGAGAACCCGAGGGGCAGGAGAATAGCCCAGGCCGGTGCAGATAGAGGAATTCACAGTTACAGGAGAAGAGCATCGATGTGTGGATCGAACGGATGAAGGGGATCGTGGGGGAATTGGAGTGATCAATGGGGGGGTGGGGATAGAGGCGGCCCGAAAGGCGAGCCTTCACACTATGTACCGCCGAAGCGTCGCCTCGACGTCACAATCCCCTCCCCCAGATGAAAAGATTACCTTTTCGAGGAAAGACATGCAGGACCATGAGGACCCCTTTTGTGACGCGCTGGTAATACGGACCGCCATCGAGAACTTCACGGTGTCGCGGATCCTAGTGGATAATGGGAGCTCAGTGAACGTGATTTTCATGAAGGCATTCAATGCAATGAGGGTGGAGGCCCGGAGGGTGCTGGCGGCAGATGGGTCACTGTTTGGGTTCTCAGGGGAAAGGAAAGAAGTCGAGGGGGGAGTGGGACTTCAGGTGACCCTGGGAGGGCTGTCCCGGAATTGCCGCTTTGTCATAGTGGACGCCCCCAGTAGTTACAACGCTATCTTTGGGTGCCCCTTAATCAGCGCTTTCAGATGCGTCCCATCCTCGTTTCACCAGTGCTTGAAGCTGAATTCAGGAGGGACCCAAATCAGGGTGCAGGGGGATCCAAAGGCTGCTAGGGAGTGCTACGTGACGGCAGTGAACACCATCTCCTGGCGGGGAGACGCGGAGGAGTTGGAAAAGCGGATGGAGCAATTGCAACAAGAACAGGGGGGCGGGGAAGAGCAAAGGGAGGAGGAAGATGCGAGAGGAGAAGAAGTAGTAATGGTGGGAGGTATTGCGGGGGAACCAGAAATGGCGGAGGAGGAGTTCGGGGAGATGATGGTAGTAGAAAAAGGGAAGGAAAGTGCGAAGGGGATGGAATAAGTGGTAAGGAGCTTAGGACTGGGAGAGAGGCTGGAAGCGGCTAGAAAGGAGGGTGAAGAGACGGAGGTAGCAGAGGGGGAGGAGCCAAAAGGAGAGGTAGGGAGGAGAGAGAAAAGGCAGATGGAAAAAGAGGGAGGGCCTCCCGGGGAGGGGGCCCGACCAGAAAAGAGAAGGGCCTCACGACAGGAAGAGGAGGACGCAAGCAAGTGGGAGACGAAGTAGCCGGGGGAGGAGAGGATGATGGCCAACGTAGAAGGCAAGGCCAAGGAGCAGGATGTGCAGGTAGAGCAGGAAGAAGAGGAAGAGCCATCAAGGCTGAAAGCGGTCGTGGAGGTCCTCGAGGTAGAGATACGTACCAAGGAAGGCTGAGAAGAAAAGATAAAAATCAGTGGTGAGCTCAGCCTGGAGGACCGGGAGAAGATCAGGACCTACGTACAGAAAAATATTGACGTCTTCGCATGGAGCGTCGTGGACATGCCAGGGGTCGATGCAGACGTCGCCTGTCACCGCCTCAATCTAGACCCCAACACTCGCCCCATACAACAGAAGAAGAGGGCCATCGCCTCCAAGATGGCCGGACCTATTAGAGAGGAAGTGGAAAAATTACTTAAGGCGGGGTTTGTGTCCACCTGTAAGAATCCGGGGTGGGTGAGTAATGTTGTAATGGTCAAAAAAGGGGAGGGTAAGTGGAGAATGTGTGTGGATTTTTCTCTTTTAAATAAAGCATGCCCCAAAGATTGTTACCCGCTGCCCCGAATCGATGCGCTGGTTGACTCAGCCGTCGGTTTCCCCTTTATGAGTTTCTTGGATGCGTTTTCTGGGTACCATCAAATACGCATGCATCCTCCGGACGTTAAGGACATCACCTTCGTCACGGAGGATGGATGCTTCTGCTTTAATATGATGCCTTTCGGTTTGAAAAATACGGGTGCGACCTATCAAAGGATGATGGATCGGATCTTCCGAGAGCAGAGAGGAAGGAATCTCGAGGTTTACGTAGATGACTTGATGATCAAAAGCAAGGACCTCGGAGCTCATATCCTAGATCTGGAGGAGACCTTTGAAACCCTAAGGGAGTATAAAATGAGACTCAACCCCCTGAAATGCGTTTTTGGTGCTAGTAGGGGAAGGTTCCTGGGACACCTACTCACCCCATCTGGAGTGGAGCCCAACCCCGAAAAAGTAAGAGCAATCCTAGAATTGGAGTCCCCTAGGAATGTTAGGGAAGTCCAGCGTCTCACAGGCAAGTTGGCTGGGCTAAGCAGGTTCCTCTCTCGGGCCGGGGAGAGGTGCTCCCCCTTCTTTCGAACGCTGCGAGGAGGCAAGAGATTCGAGTGGACCTCGGAATGTGAGATGGCTTTTCAGGCCATAAAACAACAGCTTACCCAGACGCCCTTACTCCAGGGACCAAGGGAAGCAGAGGTCTTATTTCTATATTTGGGGGTAGGAGCTGTGGCGGTAAGCTCGGTTCTAGTGCGGGAAGAAGGGAGGAAACAATTTCCGATCAATTACGTAAGCAGGGTCCTGAAGAAAGCGGAGCTCGGGTACCCCATTATTGAGAAGTTAGCATTTGACCTCATCATCTCAGCCCGAAAGCTCTGGCCGTATTTTCAGGCTCACTCCATAAAAGTGGTAACGGATCACCCCCTCCGTCGCATCTTGGAGGGGGTAGAGCATTCTGGGAGGTTAGCAAAATGGTCAATAGAGCTCAGTGAATTCGACCTCGCCTTCGTTCCCCAGCTCTCCATAAAGGCAAAGGTGGTGGCCGATTTCCTGGTGGACTATGTAGTGGAGGTCCAGGAGACGGAGGCGTCCCCTCGGGCAACCTGGAAGATGTTAGCAGATGGAGCGTCGGGGAAAAATTCCTTTGGAGGAGTGGTCTTGATCAGCCCGGAGGGGACCGGATTGAGCAGGCCTTGAAGATCCATTTAGCAATCACCAACAACCAAGCGGAATATGAGGCAGTCATTGCGGGACTCAGGTTAGCCCGGGAGCTGGGCATACAAGATATTGAGGCCTCGACAGACTCCATGGTGGTGGCAGGCCAGATCAAAGGGGAGTTCGAGGCAAGGGAGCCCACCCTCCAGTTGTATCTAGGAAAGGTCAAGGACATCATAGGGCTGTTCCGAAGCTTCTCCATCCAGCACGTCCCGAGGGAGGAGAGCACTCAGGTTGACCAACTCGCCAAGTATGGCCCTCGAGCGGGGGGAACAGTGACGGAACTCTTTAGACCGTCTATAGAGGAAGGGGAGCTCATGGAAATATGCCAGCAGAGGTCGTGGATGGACCCCCTTATCACCTTTTTGGCATCAGGGCAGTTACCCACAATGGAACTCGACAGGAAGCGTACCAGATATAAATCGGCGTACTACTTGCTGAAGGATGGAGTTTTATATCGCAAAACCTTGTCGGGTCTGCTGGCCAGATGTGTGTCAGAGGAGGAGGCACCCAAGGTCCTGCAAGAGATTCACTCGGGGGAATGTGGGAGTCACTCGGGGAGCCGGACTTTAGAAGGGAGGGTGCTGAGGCAGGGGTACTTTTGGCCCACCCTCCGGAGAGATGCGGAGGAATTCGCGAAAAAGTGTCAAAAGTGCCAGGAATTCGCCCCCCTTCAGCTCCTTCCGGCCCAGAGGTTGCGGACCATCACATCTCCCTGGCCATTCGCTATATGGGGACTAGATCTGGTGGGCCCCTTTCCCCAAGCAAGTGGCCAAAGGAAATTCCTGATAGTCATGGTGGACTACTTTTCAAAGTGGATGGAGGTAAAAGCATTGGCTAAGGTAACCTCGCAGGTGGTCAAGAACTTCGTGTGGGGGGAGATCATCTGCCGGCATGGGTTGCCCCTAGCCATTGTGACAGATAACGGACCACAATTTGCAAGCAGGGAGTTCGTGGATTTCTGCATTCGTTTGGGGATAGATCTCCGCTTTGCCTCTGTTCATCATCCACAGAGTAACAGACAGGTCGAAGCGGCTAATAAGGTCATTGTCAATCTATTCAAGAAAAAGGTGGAGAATCTGAGAGGAAGCTGGGTGGAGCAACTACCTTCAGTACTGTGGGCCTTGAGGACCACACCAAACACAGCCACGGGGGAAACCCCGTTTAAGCTCTCTCATGGCTCAGAGGCCGTCATACCTGTCGAGTTTGAGGTCGCATCACCAAGAGTAGCGGTTGCAAGGGAAGGAGCCGAAGGATGGAGAGCAGAGAACGGAGAAGAACAGAGACTTTCGTTGGATCTCGTGGAGGAGCTCCAGGATCTAGCGATGGTCCGGCAGGAGGAGGTCAAGCGCCGGATGGCGAGGTACTTCGACAAGCATGTAAGGGTCAAACAGTTTGTGAAAGGAGATTTGGTCCTGAAAAAGGTAGACGCTGCGGGTAGAGGAGCCTCCGTAGGGAAGCTTAACCCCAATTGGGAGGGTCCTTTTGTAGTAAAAGAAGTCTTAAAGTCAGGAGGGTACCACCTCCAGGATGTGGACGGGGTATCCCTCGAGCGAGCCCTGAGTGGGGATGATTTGAAGAGATTTTACCCGTAGCGCTCTATTCCATAGCACCTTTTTATTATCATTGTGTAATGCTTATCATCCCGATGTGTTCTTTTGATGCGATGAAAGTGTGGGTGACCTTTGTGAGGCACCAGGGGAGAGATGATTTGTAGAAACAGCCCCGAGCAGACCCGCTGACCAGGCTCCCATTTAGCTGGCAGGGCTGTAGGCTCACTCGGTGGTTGGTGGCATTTTGGAGTGGAGACCCTGAGCAGACCCGCTGACCAGACTCCCATCTAGCTGGCAGGGCGGTAGACTCACTCGAGGGGACAAGTCTAAGGGTAAGAATTCACATGAGGAAAGATCCATGTTCATCAAAAGGTTGATAGAAAGTCCCTAAAACAGAGAGGGGCCAGGAATCGGGCCAGGGAAGAAGGTCCCTGGCCGGCACTCGCCATAGGTGGTCTCGCAACTGGCGGGAGGGTTTTCCTCATCCCTGGCACAAGTGAGCTGAAGTGGCCGGAACTGACCGGGCGATACGGTCGGTCCCCAGGGATTCCGGCGCGAGATAATCTCGCGGCGCGGCGAGCGCTAACGGTGGGTGGTAATCAAGATAGGGGCGAAAGGCGATAAAAATTGCCTCGCGCTGGCTTTTAAGCGAGATGGCAGACGATAAAAGCAGCAATTAAACAGCGTCCAAAAAATAGTCTTACACATTTGACTAGTAGCTAAGCGAGATGGCAGAGGATCAAGGTGGCAATTAAAATAACATCTAAAAAGTTGCCTCTTGATTAACTATTACACAAGACGCCCCAAAGAGGGAAGCGACAATTAGTATATAAAAGGTTTTAAACAAAAATATCCATAAAGCGGGGACACCTCGCTCTCCTTTTAAGGAAGTGAACCAGAATCACAAGTATTAGACAAAAGAAGATGGCGAAGGAAGACATTGCAGGGGATGGTATGCTACTCACTGTCAGAGGAGGCGCTGCCGTCCGACTCGCTGTATAAGCGCGGGACCAGGTCGCGGACGGTCACCGTCTCTGCATCCGCGCGCACCACTCCCAGCTCCTTCATCATCTTGAGGACAACCTCCGCCGTCTTGATATTTGAGTCTCGGCAGATGGCGTCCACCTCATCCACGGAATAGCGAGAAGGAACGGGAAACTGATCTGGTGGGGGTGTCGCGCTGCTCCGGAGGCGGAGATTCTCGGCTTTCAGCTTCTTGTTTTCCCCCTCCAGCTCCTCAATACGCGAGCGCATCCTGTTGGCCATCTCGACATCCTGCGGGAGGGGGGAAGTAAGGGACTATAAGAGGCAAGAGTAAGACTAGCAAGGCAAAGATAAGGAAACTTACCACGCCGCCCTGGCTCTGCGTAAGGAGGTTGTCAGCAACATGCAACCGCTTCTCCAGGTCAAGGGACTTCTCGCGCTCCGCGGCGAGACCGGCCTCCGCCTCTTTCCATTTCCTGTTGTTGAAAACGAGGCGGCGCGAGACGCGGTGCGCGAGCTCCAGGGAGCGAAACTGCGATTGGGCACTTTTTAGAATGAGGTCTCGCGATGCCTCGTTATCAGCAGGCTCGGAGCCAAGACCGCCATACAGCCCAAAACCTAAGGAGAAGGCATGACTGGTGGGGTGGTCCTATTCCTTCCAGGAAGGGAGAAGGGTGGACACCAACACGCGGTTGAAGTATTGCTCCCATATCCGAACCGGCTCGCCGGCGTCATCCTCCGTCACGGGCCCCATATTATAATTAGGGTGTGAGGCGGGAGTCGGGCGGCTGGACGAGCCAGTCTCGCCAGGAGGAAGCTGAGAGGGCTGAATATGGCCGTGGGCAGCTGGTTCTGCAGAGACCGTCTCGCGGGCGGGCGAGACGGGTCGTCGCGGACGCGAGGGAGACGATAGGGTGATGGGGGACAGAGACCCCGCTAGCTCTTCTCTTTCCTTGGCCAGTTTTTCCTTCTCGAAGGACACGGATTTCTTCTTCTTCTTGGGGCTGAGGCGAGAAGCACCCTCGCCCGTAGGCCTCTTCTTGGCGGCAGGGGTTAGCGTATCTTTCGCAGCCTCCGCCGTCATACTCGCCAAAGCGAGAGTTCGATTGCTCTGGTAGGGGGGATGGACGGGGACGGTCCTTTCTCCTAGATAAAGTGACAGTCAGCGGAAGGTAAGAATTTATGGGGACAAAGAAGGAAATAGAAGTGTACCTTCGCCGTGGAAAACGGCGGGGAGCGAGTCAAGGTCTCGCCGCAGGTATTGGACTTCAAAATTCTTCCCCACGAAGAAATCGCAGAGCTCTTTTTCGGCACCCCCCACCTTGGGGGTATCATAATAGCACTCGGCGGGGGATACGGGGGCGAGAGGAATGCCTCCTAGATCCCCGCGGATGAAGACGAACCGCGTCAACCAATGGTGGTTCTTGTTCGGCGTCTCGCATACTTTAAGGACTTGTCCTGTGAAGTAAGAGATGTCGTCATCCTTGGCGTGGTAGACAAACAGCTTGCGGAAGGCGGTTAGACTAAACTCGGTATGCTCTCGCCGCAGGTAGCAGGAGAAAGCGATTAACATGGAGATGGCGTTGGGGTTGAACTGGGCCGGGACGACCCCAAAGTACTTCAGCACTAATTTGACCTCCGGCCAGAGGGGAAGCCTCAGCCCCGCCTCGAAGTGCGAGACCGGGAAAGCCAGCTCGTTGGAATAGAAGGTGTTGATGCACTCGCCCACCTTGGGCGAGCGAGACGGGTAGCTATCAGAGAGATACTCGCGGGCGAAGCGAGCGTGGTCTTCCTCTGGCAGTCTGCCGAGAGGGAAGTCATGGTCCACAAAGCGCTTCCCGCAGCGGCTGCGTCCCTCACCCTCTTCAATCTTCTTCTTTCCCATAATTGGCAAGAAAGCGGCGAAAGAAAGAGTGGATGGTCCAGAGAGAGACGTGAGATGGCGAAGGAGAGACGGGAACCGGGATCAAAGGAACGGCTTAGAATAATAAGAGGGGCCGTGGTTGGAGATATTTATAAGGGATAGGTAAAAAGGCGGGAAAGTCAGGCGGCGGGAAATGAAAGGACACCCCGACGCTTCGTTTTTTCCCCCTCTCTCTCTCCTATCTCACTCTCCCTATCTCACTCTCTCTCTAGAACTCAAGAGGCGGGGGCGCCGCAGAAACCCTTTCGAGGCAAGCCATCATTACAGGATTAATAAAACAAAATAATATCTAATCATGGCAATAATGAAAAGACGACATGATATGACCAGTGCATGACCAAAAGTCTAAAAATAAATCGTCCCGCAGAAGGGAACATCTCGCCCAAATAAGTTTATACAACATATCAGTAATAAAACAGCGACATTGATAAAAACGAGATCCAAAGAAGGCGAGACGGGACTGCGACAGTTTAGTTCCGCACCCACTGCCAGCGGCCATCTTTACCTCCCGCGCATGGCGGGCGGCCAGGAAGATGAAAGGCGCGAGCGGCAATCACGCCGCGGCGCGCGAGACGGAGATGTTCATCCATCTCGTTCAGTATGGCCTGGGGGTCGGTCCCGTCTAGCACCCCGTCCGCTTCCACCATTGCGGAAAGGCGGTGTTGATATGCTTCAATCCACTCCATGCGCCGGTCGGAGGCTTGCTTCTTGAGCTCCATCTCGCGGATTATGTGTGTATATTTGCGGAACATCCTGGCAGTCCTCCGCTTCAATTCCAGAGGGTCCATGGGATCACCCAGGTAGTCCTCGATCTCGCCCGGATGAGGAAGAGGCGAGAGGGGGGAGATGCGGGAGCTTCCTCAGTATCGGAATCAAAGTGGATGCCTGCGGAAATAGCGAGAGATCACAAGCAAGGGTGAGCCCGCACGAGTCGGATAAAAGAAGGCGAATCAACCGAGAGGCGAGAAGGGAAGAGATCTTACTTGGGATTCGAGGGTTCCCCACAACTCGCGAGAGGTTTTCTCTCCGCGAGGGGGGTGGGGAGGCCACCTTGGGCGAGTCTATGCGCTGAGGAACTTGACTTACATTATCGGGGGGATTGGCAGACACCGGCGAATCAGCGAAACTTCCCTGAAAAAGCATAGTCAGACAGGCGAAACCAGAGAAAGGAAAGATAATGTGATCACCTGCTTCTCCCCAGAAGAAGCGAATGGGTTGTCTATCGGAGCGGCAGAAGAGGTTGCGCCCGCCGAGAGAGGGGCGCAGGCAGCTTTCGTCCTTTTTGTGCGAGAGGGCGGAGAGGCTAAGGGGGGAGTACGCCCCAGATCCGAGAAAAGGGCGTCCGTGTTGGCTTTGTTTCGTCTTCGCACAATCGCAAGGCGCTCGCGGAAAGTTTGACTATGAGACATTCCAAAAGAAGGGAGGATGAAGGCAAAAGAGTTCCAAATGAAGGCTTTCTTCTCATATTTATAGGCCATATAGGGGGGGGCCACCAAAGATTCTCATGAGTGAATCCTAGCATCGCGAGCCGCGGTTGGACTTATCTTTCCGAGGTTAGGGCAACCTCGAAAAGAGCGTGGATTGTGTACAACCTTGGACTCGCGAGAGGTGGTCCAGCGGGCGAGAAGGGGAGACTAGCGAGATGATAGGATGCCCACCTGCAGGAGGCGAGATGGGGGATCCTCTGAAGTGGGCAAGACCTTCTAGTAGGCGTAATCATTCTAGGAGGCGAGATAGCTCACATGCCGAAAGGGCGGCGAGACGGGCATGGCGGTCGTCTCGCCCGGCAGTGCCTTCCCCACTCGCCGCATGGGAGAAAAGATGTCTTTACCCTTTTACCCCCACAAGGGGGATTTTACCTTTGTGCCCCAGGTAGTTTTACATTTTTACCCATGGAGGTCTGCGCATAGCTCTCTGGAACAGCGGAGTTTGGGTGTTAGCAGACCCAGTCCGGGGTGTTTTGGTCATTTCAGGCTGATTTAGAACTGATATTTGCATATCAGGTTCAGAGGCCTATAAATAGACCGGTACAGGTGCCTGAGAAGGTTGTTGAACCTTTCTACTATCTTCCTCATAGGCACCTAGCTCAGCACTGGCTAGGGAGGGGAAGACTCTCAGTTCTTCCGGGTAAGAGGCGGGACCTCCAAGCTGGGCCCCCTCGGTCTGTTTTCAGGTCACTGACTCTCGTCAAGAGGGTAGCGCAGGGAGAGTACGTGTGGGTTGCATCCTGTTTAGAACTTTAGGAGGGATCAGAAAGCTGGTTCCAACACAAAGCCTAAAGGAAAATGAGTTGAAAAATGGTCGAGTCCACATGTGTTGAGTGTAGCTCACTCACTCAGCGCCTTAGCTTCACAATTATTGAATAGCTGAGCTCAGAGTTCATCGAGTTGAACTTTCACTTATTCTTCGAGCTGAGCTCAGAGTTCATAGAATTGAACTCTGTATTCATTGAACTGAGTTATTACTTATTCGTCGAGCTGAGCTCAAAGTTCGTCGAACTGTGTTCTAAGTTTGTCGAGCTCAAACTGAATTATGAAGCAGAAATGGCTAAGGCAGAAAGCTTTGAGTGAGACATGTTCACTCAACGCTCTTAACGCCTAAAATGCAGAATACAGTTAAGGCATAAGGCGTTGAGTGAAGTATGTTCACTCAACGCTCACAACGCCATGCATGCAGAAGAGGTTGTAGAAAGGGTTGAGTGACCTTTACTCACTCAACGCTCTCAACGCCATGCATGCAGAAGAGGTTGCAGAAAGGGTTAAGGCAAAGAGCGTTGAGTGAGCTTTACTCACTCAACGCTGTCAATGCTTAGATAGACAAAACTATCTAAGTACTTTGGCGTTGAGTGAAGCTCATTTACTCAATGCCTATACTATTAATGTTTCAATTTTGACTAAGTCTTCAGGTGCTGATGTCAGCAAGTCAAAAAGTCAACCATATTCAAATTGTGAGTGGCAAAGCCACAGTACATGACAAAAAGCACTGCAAGCCTACTGTATGACAGTTAGGCGTTAAAGCAAGGATGCAGCCTGCATTAATGGTTTGGGACCCACTGCTAAAAGAGTCATTGGATTACATTAAATAAAAGGAGAAGCTCTTTTCAAAAAGAGTAGTTGTTATAGTTGTTCTTCCTAATCGCTATTGTTTTGGGTGTGGCTGAAGAACAGACTGCCCAAGACAAGCAAGTCTAGAGGCAGATCAAGTTAGTTGTTGATATCAACATCTTCAACACCAAGATTGTTGGTGCCATCTTCATCTTCACCAGCTAGCAAGCTCAGGGTGATTCACTGAGAAAGAGATAGCAGCTAGGATCATTTATTGCTACAGGTGCTTCATAGATCCAGCCAACAAATCCTAAAGAACATTCTCTTGGGGAGCTATGAAGAAGATGATAGGTATGAGGAGTTGGCTCAGTTTAGAAAGGTGCAGAGAAGCTAATCTGCAAGTTGCTTCTAGCATAAGCCAAACATATACATAATTGTTGCTGTGAAGAAGAGAGAACTGAGCTTTTGGTTCAGTTCAGAAAGGGGCAGAATAGTGTTATGCAAGTCACTTCTAGCTCAAGTGGATATACTTGGTGATGCGAAATAGTTGGGGCTAACATGTACTTAGTCCAGAAAAGTAGACATGCGAAAACATTCCTGGTGTCCAAGTTGGGCTGCGTCTAACTCAGTCAAGATAGATTGGCAAAGCGGAATTCCTCTTGTGTCCAATGAAGAACCTCAACAACCCACTTTCATCTTGTAGGACCCTTTGTGGATCTGAGTGGTAGGAGCAAACTTGCTCTGAGGTAGGTGAGTTTTTGTAATGACTCCATTCGTTCATATAGCATATAATAGAAGGTTCGGACGAGGCCCCACACCATATGCCACAAAACAGGCGGGGAAGATACAGGTTAATACCAATACACATTTGCACCCTAACTCAGAGCATTCTCGCGGAAGATTTTAACAATAATATGCAACTCCAACCATGAATGTCCACTATATATATAAACAACCACATTTATATGTCAACTCCCGAAGGAATGTACACAAATACAACAACGTTTGGCCTTATGGCCTTATAGTTATTCTTTGCAAGTGTGGACTCCAAACATCGGCGTGCAGGCCGGCCACACATGAATAAAACACAATATTCTTTATTTATCCTTCAAGGGCTAGCAGTGGCAGCAGCAGCAGGGACTTCAGCCCTTATATGTCCCACTTGGCTCTCCAGCACTTGTACAAGGACAGTCCACCAAACGTTGGCAAACAAGGCAACGGTCAGCATTCAGCTGACCAATTTATAATGACCCTACCCCTTTCCCGGGGCAGTGGTATTCCTTCCCTGCAAGCATAACAATTCATAGGAAGAGATATATATCACATATTTTGCTCTCACGCACAAACAATCCATCACAATCGTTAGGCACACGGCCCGACGATCCGTGCACTCAGGGCGAATTCTTGGTGTACCGGGGAACCAGGGTATCACCACCGTTTTATGTCTGAAACCCAACGGTAAAATTGAGCATTTAGTCTTTCCGGCGCGCAACCCTAAGAGTCTCATTATTTTCTCCAAATGACCGCACTTTCAAGTCTTCAAGTCAGACGGACATAACGCAGGTACAGATCAGCCACCCCCCGTTGCTCAAGTCCCCTTGCCATCACCGAATACCAATGTACTCGAGGCCAAATATAAGGCGAGGGTCAGTTTCACCTTTCCTGTTCGGCACGAGGCCTTTTTAAGAGCTCATCAAGCTCACAATAGGCACACTGTCCACCAAGGACTAGCTTCATAATAGCCATAACGTCTGCCACAGATTGGCTTCACAATAGCCACAATGTCCACCACGGACTGGCTTCACAATAGCCATAATATCCACCACGAACTGTCTTCACAATCAACAAGGCGAGTTGATACTAGCGTCCTTCACGATCGCTTAGCGGGTTCCGCAGAATTCACTTTCTACACCCAACTCGGCCTAAACCCTGCAGTATCCTGCAGTGCTAGAAAAGTGGTCTTGTCACAGCACACAACACAAGCATCACAAGGGTATTTTCCTGGACTACCACTCCAATACTTCCTGCAACTGCCCTTCACAGGTCCAACCCTTCGACCCCACAAACCACACGTTTAATCGCGGAGTCTTCTCCGGTGTGAAAACGAAACATCACCAATCCAGACAAACCTATCCAGATGGGCTTCACACAACATGTCTATTTCGTACTACATATTTCCGAATCTATATGCAAGACTATTGGGGATTCTGAGAATCAACCCAAGGAAATCCCTTCGCAATCGACCCTCTAGTGGGGGAAATCCATGCACATGCCAAAGAGGAAGGACTTCACATGTTCAAGAAGGAAGATCGTTACCCTTGATGACCTCTTTGGAGCCATGAAATTCTAGCTAGTTGGAAAGCGCCGCAGTGGCCTTGCCTCCACAAATCTGGCCACGGATCTCGCTTCGGAACTCGGCAACTCCACTGGTGACCGGAGCCCTTCCTCCTCCTCCTCCTTCCTCTCCCTTCTCTCTAGCTCTTTTTGAAAGAGAATGGCCCAAGTCAAATGAGGATTCTCTTCTCATTCGTTGACTATGAACCAACAGGGAGAAGCCTGGGCCATCAGATCCCAGGTGAACGAAATGGACGACCACAAATTTTCCATAATGGTCTATTTTTGAGCTGACAGGGCCTGTGACACACCCGTGTCACAGGCCGTGTACCTTAAGGGCACACAACTGACTTACCCAGAGCAGGACACGGCCATGTGACATGCCCGTGTCACAAGCCGTGTGCCTTCAGACATGCCTGTGTCTAGCTCTCGAGACCAACTCAATAGAACCACTTAAGTAAATGGACAAGACACAGACTGTGACACGCCCGTGTCACAGGCCGTGTGCCTTAATCGAAACACTCGAGACCTACTCAAGACCACCCCTTGAGACCCACTCGAGTATATAGATTAGTACATGGCCATGTGACACGCCCGTGTCACAGGCCGTGTCCTCTCTCGAGCGCATCTGCTCGAGTGAAGTTCGTCGACCAGAGGAGGACACGCCCTCAAACACGCTCTCTGACACGCCCATGTCGCACGGTGTAACATCCCATTTCCAACTAGACCCCTAAGAGTGGTTTTGGCCATGACTAGGTCATGACAAACCCTGGGAAGCCAGAAATGGGCCAAGAAATAGGGGACAAAATGTGGAAAATCATCATGGTCTGCAAATAGTAGAACTCTGAACAATGGTTTAGGATGACCAGGGGCTACACCTTAACCCCAAGACCCCACCACAACACCCCTAATACCTTGGAGGCCCATTAGAGCCAAAAGGACCCATTAGGGTCAACCCAAGAGGCCCAGTTGACCAAGGTCAACCCTAGCCCTAAATGGGTCAAACTAGCCTACTTAGGGCCAACTGACCTACTCCTAGCCTAGAGGACCCCACCTATGCCCTCCTAACCCTAAAGTGAGGTCAATGGGTCACTAAGGACACATTGGGGTCAGCCCTAGAGGCCAGGTTGACCCAAGTCAACTCAAGTCCCTAATCTGGTCAAAGTACCCTTACTAAGGGTATGTGACCTACAAAGTGCAGGGTAACCCTACATAACCCTACCTAGACCCTAAGGGAAGCCAATGGGTCACCCAGGACCCATAGGGGTCAACCCAATTGGTCATGTTGACCCAAGTCAACTCTAGCCCTAAAATGGTCAAGTGCCCTTGCCAAGGGACATGTGACCCCCAAGATGCCCAACCAACCCTACTCAAGTAACCCTAGACCTTAAGGGAGCCCAATGGACCACTAAAAACCCAATGGGGTCAACCCAGATGGTCAAATTGACCAGGTCAACCCTCATTTAGGTCAAGTCAAACTTAACCCAAAAGGGTTAACCCAAGCCCAAGCCACTTCTCCCTTAGGCTAAACCCATTCCCATGACCATCATAATCAAGTGGGCTGCATTTAGCTTGTGAGGTTGACTAGTCAACCAGGGGTGACTAGGAGAGAGAAAGGAGCTCCCCTCCATGATAATGGAGGAGAGAGAAAATGAGGAAGAAGAAGGGGAAGTGAGAGGCCGGCCAAGGAAGGCTAACAGCCACCAATTATGGTTGCAATCAACTCCTCTAGGAGAGAGGAGTTGATTCCAGCCGTTTCCCGACCACCAAGGGGTGGGTTCAGCCCCCCTCCACACAACCCGAGACACACCTTTAATGGTGTTAATGGCCATTGAAGAACCAGCCTCCCCTCTCCCCCATTTGCCATTTAAACACCTTCAGGGAGCCGAGGGGATCATTTTAGAGCGTTTACCTGGAGGAGACGAGCCATTCCATTGTGCAATTGCAGAAGCCGAGCGCCGCCGCTGTCGCCAATGGCATCCCGCCGCTCCTCTCGCATCCAGGCCGCCAGGAAGGTCCTCCTCCTCTCCTTAACTCGCGGGTAGATCTTAGGACTCTTAAGGTTTAAGTTTCGGGCTCAATTGAGCCCGATCGAATCCAGGATTTCTCAATGTTTCGGCAAGAAATTTTCTCGCTATAACCGCCGGAAAACGCCTCTCCTGCGGCAGAGCCGCCGCCTGGCGATAGCCACCACCTCAACGGAGGTGTTGGTGGCGGTGGCCGGCCGGGGAAGGGGCTGGATCGCCGGCGGCAGGGCTTGGAAATTGCTCCAGGCGGGACGAATCGCAGCCGTCGGCTCAACGAAGATGATGACCAGATGCCGTTGATCCTTGTGCCAAGATTCGTGCTGCATCAGAATTAAACTATATGAAATTAATTCTATTTATTTCATTCTGTCACACTTTTGACATTTAATGTTTTTAATTTTTAAAAATAGTTAGAGGCTCTGTATGAGGAAATGATCAACAGATGATTTGTAGACCTTTCTGTCTAATTTATTTTAAAATTGGTTTGAACTAATTTAGGCTCCTGGTTTGATCAGGGCACCCATTTTGGTGGGACATACCCTTAGGGCTAGGCAGTCATTAAATTGAGTGCCCACTCTTCACCCCTAGCCCAAATTAGTTGAAATTTTGGCAGAGAGTCTATCCTAGATATACCTAGGGCCTGCCCAAAAATGGGAATTTTTGGAGAAACTATTTCTATAGTTTTTGTAAATATTTAATAATTATTAAATAACTTAAATAGGTGCCCTAAACACCTCCAAACCCTCCCAAATTTTGGTGAGTGATCCCTGTGTTCAAATTAGGTATCTGTATAAAATTTCATTTAATTTGGATGTGTTTTGAATAGGTTTTGACCCAACCCTAACTATACCTTTATAAGGGCATTTTGGTCAAAAGGTGCACTTTTGATTTTGAGTGACCAAATCACCTCAACAGAGGCTGAAATTTGGGCCACTGGCTTGTTATAGCACTTATCACCTCCCCATGGAATATGGGGTAGAGAGGAATAGATTTGCCCTAAGTTCCTAGGTCAAACCCTAAGGAGGGACCTTTTGGCCTTGTGAAGGGTATGAGTCCTAAACACCTTGGATGAACTCCAAATTTTGCAAGGCGGTTCCTAGGATTCATAGAACCTTCTGTTAAAAATATTAGCTATTTTTGAGAAGTATAGGGGCCCCAAAACCCTAACCCTAGCTTAGGTCCTAAAACTTGTAGTGTAGGTTTCGGTTAGCTAAACATCTTGAAACTTAACCAAATTTTGGTAGTGAGGGGATTAGGGTATTTTGAGCCTCTGATAATTTACTTGAGGAATTTTGGACAATATTTATAGCACTTCATTTGTAATCAATAGTAATGCCCTAATTAATATTTTGGCTATTGTGGTCTCACTGCCCATAGAGAGCGTACGAAACATGGGCAGAGTTAGTGTTAGGCTATAATAATCTTGTATGAATTTTGTTAGAATTTTTGGATATCTATTTAGGGCATCTACTTCACAAGTGCTTTATTTTGATTGCATATTAAATAATTCTTGTCAGAGCCCATTACTTACTGAAAAATCATGAAATTTGCTGCATAGTGTTTTTAGCTCAATGTTATCATATGAGAATTTTTGTGGAAATATTTGATGACTGATTAGCATACTTTGTTCATTAACCCTTAAATTAGAAAGTTCATAAGAAAATCAAATATAGCCTTATTTCCAAATGATAAATTATGAAACTTTTTCTAGGGTACTTGTAGTCCATCACAATCATCCCTGAATTTTCTCTGAATTTTTGGAGGTATATTTTCTATAGAATCTTTTAAAATGACTTATTATGGGGCATCCTTGAAATTAAATTTAAAGGCCTAAACCTTGCTGAAAAATTGGAAGACTTAGGATTTAGAGTTGATTAGGCATTTTGTAATTATCATAAATTTAGTGGATTATTATCTTGTCTGAAAATGGTACTTCATGTTCAAACCTGGGCCTTTTGGGACACTAGAATAAATAAATTAATTATCAGACAAATTAGGAAACTTATGGATTTCTGGATTTATGCTTCAAATGTCTTTTTAGCCCTATAATAATTATCATAATGGTACTGGATGAGTATTTCATGTACTTCCCTTTTTACGGGTCATGTAGCTTAAGTGGTCTGCATATAGCAAAACTGCAGGATTTCATTTGGATGTGAATTAGGGCACGTATGATGGGTCTTGATGGGTTGCTGTAAGGACAAGTGGAATGGGCTGCATCTATGGAAGATGAGTGAGTAGGGTGTGGTTTTGTCTAGGTTTATAGGCGTTCGGGTCCGACGAAAGATCGCCCTACCCAAGGAGAGTTGGAGTCAAATTACCCTAGGATTAGCATATCGAAATATGAGAAATAATGGGTAAGGGAATCAACCAATAATAAAATAAGTACCTTGCGAAAGGGAACGCTGGGCGTAATCCCAACACAGTTCCTAGTGCCCCTTGAGAGCCCTTCACAGGGAATACCGGGGGCAGTCCTGGGTTAACGTAAACTGTTTTAACAAGCTGAAAAGAGTAACTTAGTAATTAGGGTTGCACATTCCACAACACTGATGGCACCAGATGTTGGTTAGGAGCTTCGGCTCGGATGGTTAAAAGGCGGACTTTGGGTCCGGGGAGATTCGGCTCGATTGTTTGAGTCGGACGTGTTGGTCCGGGGAGCTTCGGCTCGATTCTTGATTACGCTAATTTGCATGTGCATAACAGGAAAGGAAATTAAGGTGGTGGGTCTTCGGTATTGGAGGGTCGATGCACCGATGCCAATACGTTGACTCGGCAAGTGTGGTTAGCACTTCGCCAACAGAAGTCCGGTGCGCCAGCCGGCAAGAGTACGCAGGAGTCCGCTTCGTGCACCAAGCGTTGAGGCGTACAATAGGTCTGACTGGTAGTGCTTTACTGGTTTAGAGGTGGGCGAGGCCCAACCCACCGCTTCCGTCTGCCACTACGGAGGTATCCTGGGAGGTTACGGCTCCAAAAAGGGGGAACTAAAGGTCTGTGTGCACAGAGTCGGGTGTGTGTGTTGCACTTGCATGTCCATCATACCCACTTGCATGTCATAGCATAATCGTTACCCTTAACCTTGACACCTAAAGTATAAGTGGAATGGGACGCTTATACTTTAGGACCTGCAAAACGACCCCTTGGTCTATAAGCTTGTGTGGGCAAGTTTATAAATTAAGGTTAATTTTTGATATATATATCCACTGTTGTTGATAACCGACACCCCAACGTATAAATTGGTATGGGACCTTTTATATGATGGGAGCCTTGCAGAAGACCCCTTGGCTTATGTGTTTTCACATAAGTAAAGGTTACTTTTCGTATTTCAGCTTATTGTCTTTATATGCTATAGAATTTGCTAGAATAGGACCGCTGCCATCTACTTTTGATATTCTCCACCTTCAAGTCCTCCCCTTTCTTCCTCTCCGCTCGGTGCCTAGGAGTCGTGGGGGAAGGGGCGGGGGATGATAGGACTTAGTCTTTTAGACTAACGGTTTTCGAACCGCATCATTTAGGGGATCGTGGAGACCAGCATGGAGGAGCAGCCTTAGAGACCGGTGCGCTTGGAGGTGGGGCAGTCTAGCTCCGGAGTTCACACAGCCGGGACCGTGAGTCTCGACCTTGAGTAGTCTTTCTGCTTCCGCATGAGTGACCTTTTGTAGTGAGGATTTGATGTACCGGGCATAAGCCCGTTTTTGCTACTCTGATGTTTGTTTTTGTGGACACTCCCTTCGTGGAGTTATATTACTTATGACATGTGATTCTCTGTGGACTGATGGTTTACATTTACTTCTTTATTTTGCTACTTTTCTGTGATCGAATTGGCCGGCAGAATCGGCGCTTTGTGGTGATGACTCTTCAGGGCGTGAAGGAGTCACCGCAAAACGGCGGTTCTGGGCCTAAGACCCCGGTGTCCAAAAAGAAGAAAAAAAAAGGGGGGTCTTACAAGTGGTATCAAAGGAGACCTCGATCGAAAAGTAACAGTCTACAACCCTAGGCCACCCCCACGCGAGTTTAGTTTGGGGACAAACTAAACAGCGGAAGCAGTGGTGTGCCCATATGGGGGATCACATGTAAATTGTCCACTTTTATTAGGTACTGAGTCGATTACGTACTAATTTTGTTCGTTTTGCAGCCCCCAGCTCAGCCCACCCCACAAGGTGGAGCTCAGCAGACTCCAGACATTGCACCACCTCCCATGGTCCCCACACCTTTCCTTCAGTCGGACATGGGGCAAACCCTTACAGCTATCCTTGAGGCCTTCAGGGCTCAGCAGGCTCCAGCCCAGCAGCCAAACCCAGGGGCCAACTGGATGAGCACCTTCCGAGGACTCTCTCCCCCGTCATACTTGGGGACAGAGTCGGCAGTGCGGACAGAGGAGTGGCTGGATGTTATGTACGAGATGTTGACCGGGATACGATGCCCTTGGGAGGAGAGGGTGGCCTTGGTGGTATCTTGCTTGGAGTCCCATGCTAAGAGGTGGTGGAAGACGCTGTTGGACACGACATATGCTGATAGGGAGATTGCAGAAATCACTTGGGAGGAATTCAGGGTCACGCTGCTGGAGCACTTTGTTCCGCAGTCGGCCAGGGACGAGTTGGAGGAGCGGTTCTTGCAGATGAGGCAGGGCACCAGGACGGTGGTGGAGTACCACCAAGAGTTCGATCATTTGGCCCGATATGCAGGCTCTTACCAGCTGGACGAAGCAGGTTATGTCAAGAGGTTTTATAAGGGCCTAAAAGAAGAGTTGAGGGAGGCCTTGCTGTTTGTCTCTGACGGGCCTATCTCCCGGATTTTGGAGATGGCTAAGAGGATTGAGGCCGATTGGCACGCCACTCGGGGCCGGAAGCGGCAAGCGGAGGACCAGGGCCGGAGGGCCCGAAATGATCAGCGGCGGGGCACCATACCAGATGGGAGGAGGACAGAGGAGCGTCCTCGTCAGGAAGTGAGGCAGGAGCCGAGAGAGCAGGTGGTTTTGGCCCCTCAACCTCTCCGGATTCAGGAGATGCCGAGACCCGGGGGTATGGCGTATCCCCCGCTGGAGTGCTTCCATTGTCACCAGGTGGGACATCTCCGGAGAAACTGCCCTATGAGGGGGGCACCACCTCCAGCACCACAGGGTGGGCCACCTGCCCAGCATTTCGGAGGCCGAGGACGCGGCCGAGGACGTGGTTACCAGGGAGGCGACCGCAGATAGAACGGGGAGCAGATTTACGCTTTGGACTTAGCACAGCCCTGGAACCCGGACAGGATTATTGCAGGTATGAGAATAATTTTAGTTTGAATTATTCCCTGCTCATATTAAGTAATGGTAGAACTACTACACAACCTAGGTTAGAAAACCTTACACCAAAGTTCTTTCTTAAAACTGATTTAGGAATGGTGATGGTGTGCGGCAAGCCTGCCCATACCCTGTTCGACACGGGGGCGTCGCACAACTTTGTGTCGGAGGATTTCGTCAGGGATCTGGACCAGATTCGACATTATACGGGATTACCCAGGAGGGTGCGTCTCCCCAATGGGATGGAGATCCAGTCCACAGAGAAGTGCCTCCTGGAGGTTACCATAGACGGGGTGACACTCGAGGCTCCGGCGACGATCCTGAGAATGCCGGACTTCGACCTTGTCTTGGGCATGACATGGCTTGTCTGGAACCATGCTCAGATTGACTGCCCGGCAGGGAGGGTCGTGCTGAGACACGGCGACACTTATGCGACATTCGAAGGTACTACTCCGGTTTCCCGCCGCCTGCTTTCATCTATTCAGGCCGTTAAGGCTCACATGCAAGGAGACGAGGTATATCAAGTATTATTCGAGATGACTGAGGAGAAGGACCTGATTGCTAACATTCCGGTGGTTCGTGACTACGCCGATATCTTCCCAGATAAGCTGTCAGGACTGCCTCCGCATAGGGAGAAGGACTTTCATATTCAGTTGGTACCAGGGGCTAAGCCGGTATCCAAGGCCCCTTATCGGATGGCCCCGAAGGAGTTGGCGGAGTTTCGGACACAGTTGCAGGAGCTGGTGGAAGCAGGATTTGTCAGGCCGAGCTCCTCATCATGGGGAGCTCCGGTCCTATTCGTGAAGAAGAAGGATGGCACTCTTCGCCTGTGCATCGACTATCGAGCACTAAACAGGCTGACCGTCTAAAACACCTATCCGCTCCCCAGGATAGACGAGTTGTTCGATCAGCTGGAGGGAGCCCATTATTTCTCGAAGCTGGACTTGAGGTCAGGCTACTACTAGCTGCGGATCCAGGAGGAGGATATTCCGAAGACGGCCTTTAGTAGCAGATACGGACTGTATGAGTTCATCGTGATGCCCTTCAGGCTCACGAATGCTCCATCGGCGTTTATGAGCCTCATGAACCGGGTCTTCGAGGCTTATTTGGATGTGTTCGTCATAGTATTCATAGACGACATCCTTATGTATTCTAAGACGGAGGAGGAGCACACACGACATCTGGCATTGACCTTGGAAAGACTACGGGAGCATCGCCTTTATGAGAAGTTCAGCAAGTGTCAGTTCTGGTTGAAGGAGGTGGCTTTCTTAGGCCACATTATCAGCGGAGCCGGGCTGGCAGTGGACCTGGCAAAGATTCAGGCTATTTCGGATTGGCCGCAGCTGAAAACAGCCACCGACGTACGGAGTTTTCTAGGACTTGCCGGTTACTACCGGAAGTTCGTGGAGGGATTCTCTCGAATCGCCCTCCCGCTCACATCCTTGATGAAGAAGGAGGTACCGTTCGTGTGGACCCCGCAGTGCCAGACAGCTTTCCAGGAGCTGAAGGATCGGCTGACCTCGGCTCCCATTCTTACTCTCCCCTCGGGGAGGGAGGGATTTCAGGTCTACACCGACGCATCATATCAGGGGATGGGAGCAGTACTGATGCAGAACGGACACATCATAGCTTATGCTTCCCGCCAGCTGAAGACCCATGAGAAGAACTACCCAGTGCACGACCTGGAGATGGGAGTAGTTGTATTCGCACTAAAGATATGGCGGCACTACCTTTATGAAGTCCACTGTGATATATACTCCGATCATAAGAACCTTAAGTATGTGGACACGCAGAAGGAACTGAACATCAGGCAGAGGCGGTGGGTGGAGTTTCTATCCGACTATCAGTACGAGATGCACTATCACCCGGGGAAGGCGAACGTGGTAGCAGATGCACTGAGTCGGAGAGCCGCCACAGCAGGAGCAGAGCCTCAGTTGATGTCTATGGAGCTGCTGCAGAGACTAGAGGACATGCACATTACTCTGGTGTCGTCTGATGATCCTGAGCTCTATGAGGAGTACTTGGCCGCGATGGGCATTACCGATGACATCAGAGACCGAGTCAGAGAAGGGCAGAGACAGGATGCCAAGTTAGAGCCCATCTTCCAAGCTCTGGAGGCAGGCACTGCAGGAGATTACACACTGAGGGACGACCTGGTGTGATTCAGAGGACGGGTGTATATACCGGAGGGAGGCCAGATCCGGGAGGATATTATGACGGAGGCGCACTGCAGCCGGTATTTTGTACACCCGGGGATCACAAAGATGACGGCTGATTTGAAGAAGACGATGTTCTGGCGGGGCATGAAGAAGGATGTCTCTTACTTCGTGACCCATTGTGAGGCATGTCAGCTAGTGAAGGCGGAGTGCAGGAACCCCGCAGGATTATTGCAGCCACTCCCGGTGCCGGAGTGGAAGTTTGATGACATAGCCATGGACTTCATACATGGGCTTCCCCGGTCTCGGATAGGGAATGACTCGATCTGGGTAATCGTTGATCGGTTGACCAAGGTGGCTCGATTTATACCGATTAGGAAGGACGATTCAGTAGGAGTACTGGTGCGGAAGTTTGTGGAGCAGTTCATTCGTTATCATGGCGTGCCCAGGACGATAGTGTCGGATCGGGATGGCCGGTTCACCTCTAGGGAGTGGAGATCCGTGCAAGCTTACTTAGGCACGCGATTGACCTTCAGTACTGCATTTCATCCCCAGACAGACGGGCAGACAGAACGCACCAACCGGACGCTGGAGGACCTTTTGAGGCTATGCATCCTGGACCGCGGGGAACCGTGGGAGAAACTCTTACCCCTGGTCGAGTTCTCCTATAACAACAGCCACCAGTCCAGCATCAGGATGGCGCCTTACGAAGCCTTGTACGGGAGAAGATGCCGGACCCCGCTTTCTTGGGTGCAGAACGAAGATCCGAAGGTGTTGGGATCAGAGTTTGTTGAAGACACCGAGGCACAGGTGAGGCTGATCAGGGACAGGATGCTCGAGGCACAGAGTAGACAGGCTAAGTACTATGACGCCCGGCATCGGCAGGTGGAGTTCCAGGTGGGGGACCGGGTGTTTCTGAAGATCCGGCCCATGCATGGAGTCTCGCGGGTGCGTGGTCGGAGGAAGAAGCTCAGTCCTAGGTACATGGGCCCTTATAGGATCCTGGAGCGGATCGGACCCCTAGCCTACCGGCTGGAGTTACCACCAGAGATGGAAGCGCTGCACGACGTCTTCCATATTTCTTCCTTGAGGAGGGCTCTGCTACGCCCGGAGCAACAGATTTTGACCACCGAAGGGCCGGTAGCTTCAGACCGGTCGGTTCGTTTGGAGCCTGTGAGGATCGATGACCGAGGAGTACGGGTCTTGCGACGCAAGAAGGTCCCACTACTCAAGGTCCTATGGAGGAACCACGGCCAGGAGGAGCATACCTGGGAGCCGCAGGACCTGATGCGACAAAGATACCCCGAGCTATTCAGTCAGGTATACCTCTCAGGCCTCTCAAGATGTTAATTTATTTTTCCTGCTTTAAGTATACTAAGGGCTGCTCTAGGCAGATAGAGGCTTATCTTTTGTTTATTGGGGGCTTATCCTTGTTTATTGGGATCTTGGTTTGCCGATTGGGCGAAAGGGTCTTAGATCTAAAGTTTTCCCGTAAAATCTAATTTAACAAACAAGGCGTCATAATGGGATGTTACAAGGCTCTTTCCTTCGGTAGTAAGACCCGTAGGCCCAACCTTGATTTCGGGGACGAAATCTTTGTTTTGTTTATTGGGATTTGTAACATCTCATTTCCAACTAGACCCCTAAGAGTGGTTTTGGCCATGACTAGGTCATGACAAACCCTAGGAAGCCAGAAATGGGCCAAGAGATAGGGGACAAAATGTGGAAAATCATCATGGTCTGCAAATTGTAGAACTCTGAACAATGGTTTAGGATGACCATGGGCTACACCTTAACCCCAAGACCCCACCATAACACCACTAATACCTTGGAGGCCCATTAGAGCCAAAAGGACCCATTAGGGTCAACCCAAGAGGCCCAGTTGACCAAGGTCAACCCTAGCCCTAAATGGGTCAAACTAGCCTACTTAGGGCCAACTGACCTACTCCTAGCCTAGAGGACCCCACCTATGCCCTCCTAACACTAAAGTGAGGTCAATGGGTCACTAAGGACACATTGGGGTCAGCCCTAGAGGCCAGGTTGACCCAAGTCAACTCAAGTCCCTAATCTGGTCAAAGTACCCTTACTAAGGGTATGTGACCTCCAAAGTGCAGGGTAACCCTACATAACCCTACCTAGACCCTAAGGGAAGCCAATGGGTCACCCAGGACCCATAGGGGTCAACCCAATTGGTCATGTTGAGCCAAGTCAACTATAGCCCTAAAATGGTCAAGTGCCCTTGCCAAGGGACATGTGACCCCCAAGATGCCCAACCAACCGTACTCAAGTAACCCTAGACCTTAAGGGAGCCCAATGGACCACTAAAAACCCAATGGGGTCAACCCAGATGGTCAAATTGACCAGGTCAACCCCCATTTAGGTCAAGTCAAACTTAACCCAAAAGGGCTAACCCAAGCCCAAGCCACTTCTCCCTTAGGCTAAACCCATTCCCATGACCATCATAATCAAGTGGGCTGCATTTAGCTTGTGAGGTTGACTAGTCAACCAGGGGTGACTAGGAGAGAGAAAGGAGCTCCCCTCCATGATAATGGAGGAGAGAGAAAATGAGGAAGAAGAAGGGGAAGTGAGAGGCCGGCCAAGGAAGGCTAACAGCCACCAATTATGGCTGCAATCAACTCCTCTAGGAGAGAGGAGTTGATTCCAGCCGTTTCCCGGCCACCAAGGGGTGGGTTCAGCCCCCCTCCACACAACCCGAGACACACCTTTAATGGTGTTAATGGCCATTGAAGAACCAGCCTCCCCTCTCCCCCATTTGCCATTTAAACACCTTCAGGGAGCCGAGGGGATCATTTTAGAGCGTTTACCTGGAGGAGATGAGCCATTCCATTGTGCAATTGCAGAAGCCGAGCGCCTCCGTCGTCGCCAATGGCATCCCGCCGCTCCTCTCGCATCCAGGCCGCCAGGAAGGTCCTCCTCCTCTCCTTAACTCGCGGGTAGATCTTAGGACTCTTAAGGTTTAAGTTTCGGGCTCAATTGAGCCCGATCGAATCCAGGATTTCTCAATGTTTCGGCAAGAAATCTTCTCGCTATAACCGCCGGAAAACGCCTCTCCGGCGGCAGAGCCGCCGCCTGGCGATAGCCACCACCTCAACGGAGGTGTTGGTGGCGGTGGCCGGCCGGGGAAGGGGCTGGATCGCCGGCGGCAGGGCTTGGAAATCGCTCCAGGCGGGACGAATCGCAGCCGTCGGCTCAACGAAGACGATGACCAGATGCCGTTGATCCTTGCGCCAAGATTCGTGCTGCATCAGAATTAAACTATAGGAAATTAATTCTATTTATTTCATTCTGTCACACTTTTGACATTTAATGTTTTAAATTTTTAAAAATAGTTAGAGGCTCTGTATGAGGAAATGATCAACACATGATTTGTATCCCTTTCTGTCTACTTTATTTTAAAATTAGTTTGAACCAATTTAGGCTCCTGGTTTGATCAGGGCACCCATTTTGGTGGGACATACCCTTAGGGCTAGGCAGTCATTAAATTGAGTGCCCACTCTTCCCCCCTAGCCCACATTTGTTAAAATTTTGTTAGAGAGTCTATCCTAGATATACCTAGGGCCTGCCCAAAAATGGGAATTTTTGGAGAAAATATTTCTATAGTTTTTGTAAATATTTAATAATTATTAAATAAATTAAATAGGTGCCCTAAACACCTCCGAACCCTCCCAAATTTTGGTGAGTGGTCTCTGGGTTCAAATTAGGTATCTGTATAAAATTTCATTTAATTTGGATGTGTTTTGAATAGGTTTTGACCCAACCCTAACTATACCTTTATAAGGGCATTTCGGTCAAAAGGTGCACTTTTGATTTTGAGTGACCAAATCACCTCAACAGAGGCTGAAATTTGGGCCACTAGCTTGTTATAGCACTTATCACCTCCCCATGGAATATGGGGTAGAGAGGAATAGATTTGCCCTAAGTTCCTAGGTCAAACCCTAAGGAGGGACCTTTTGGCCTTGTGAAGGGTATGAGTCCTAAACACCTTGGATGAACTCCAAATTTTGCAAGGAGGTTCCTAGGATATATAGAACCTTCTGTTAAAAATATTAGCTAATTTTGAAAAGGATAGAGGCCCCAAAACCCTAACCCTAGCTTAGGTCCTAAAACTTGTAGTGTAGGTTTAGGTTAGCTAAACATCTTGAAACTTAACCAAATTTTGGTAGTGAGGGTATTAGGGTATTTTGAGCCTCGGATAATTTACTTAAGGAATTTTGGACAATATTTATAGCACTTCATTTGTAATCAATAGTAATGCCCTAATTAATATTTTGGCTATTGTGGTCTCACTGCCCATAGAGAGGGTACGAAACATGGGCAGAGTTAGTTTTAGGCTATAATAATCTTGTATAAATTTTGTTAGAATTTTTGGATATCTATTTAGAGCATCTACTTCACAAGTGTTTTATTTTGATTACATATTAAATAATTCTTGTCAGAGCCCATTACTTACTGAAAAATCATGAAATTTGCTGCATAGTGTTTTTAACTCAATGTTATCATATGGGAAGTTTTGTGGAAATATTTGATGACTGATTAGCATACTTTGTTCATTAACCCTTAAATTAGAAAGTTCATAAGAAAATCAAATATAGCCTTATTTACAAATGATAAATTATGAAACTTTTTCTAGGGTACTTGTAGTCCATCACAATCATCCCCGAATTTTCTCTGAATTTTTGGAGGTATATTTTCTATATAATCTTTTAAAATGACTTATTATGGGGCATCCTTGAAATTAAATTTAAAGGCCTAAACCTTGCTAAAAAATTGGAAGACTTAGGATTTAGAGTTTATTAGGCATTTTGTAATTATCATAAATTTAGTGGATTATTATCTTGTCTGAAAATGGTACTTCATGTTCAAACCTGGGCCTTTTGGGACACTAGAATAAATAAATTAATTATCAGACAAATTAGGAAAATTATGGATTTCTGGATTTATGTTTCAAATGTCTTTTTAGCCCTATAATAATTATCATAAGGGTACTGGATGAGTATTTCATGTACTTCCCTTTTTACGGGTCATGTAGCTTAAGTGGTCTGCATATAGCAAAACTGCAGGATTTCATTTGGATGTGAATTAGGGCACGTATGATGGGTCTTGATGGGTTGCTGTAAGGACAAGTGGAATGGGCTGCATCTATGGAAGATGAGTGAGTATGGTGTGGTTTTGTCTAGGTTTATAGGCGTTCGGGTCCGACGAAAGATCGCCCTACCCAAGGAGAGTTGGAGTCAAATTACCGTAGGATTAGCATATCGAAATATGAGAAATAATGGGTAAGGGAATCAACCAATAATAAAATAAGTACCTTGCGAAAGGGAACGCTGGGCGTAATCCCAACACAGTTCCTAGTGCCCCTTGAGAGCCCTTCACAGGGAATACCGGGGGCAGTCCTGGGTTAACGTAAACTGTTTTAACAAGCTGAAAAGAGTAACTTAGTAATTAGGGTTGCACATTCCACAACACTGATGGCACCAGATGTTGGTTAGGAGCTTCGTCTCGGATGGTTAAAAGGCGGACTTTGGGTCCGGGGAGCTTCGGCTCGATTGTTTGAGTCGGACGTGTTGATCCGGGGAGCTTCGGCTCGATTCTTGATTACGCTAATTTGCATGTGCATAACAGGAAAGGAAATTAAGGTGGTGGGTCTTCGGTATTGGAGGGTCGATGCACCGACGCCAATACGTTGACTCGGCAAGTGTGGTTAGCACTTCGCCAATAGAAGTCCGGTGCGCCAGCCGGCAAGAGTACGCAGGAGTCCGCTTCGTGCACCAAGAGTTGAGGCGAACGATAGGTCTGACCGGTAGTGCTTTACTAGTTTAGAGGTGGGCGAGGCCCAACCCACCGCTTCCGTCTGCCACTACGGAGCTATCCTGGGAGGTTACGGCTCCAAAAAGGGGGAACTAAAGGTCTGTGTGCATAGAGTCGGGTGTGTGTGTTGCACTTGCATGTCCATCATACCCACTTGCATGTCATAGCATAATCGTTATCCTTAACCTTGACACCTAAAGTATAAGTGGAATGGGACGCTTATACTTTAGGACCTGCAAAACGACCCCTTGGTCTATAAGCTTGTGTGGGCAAGTTTATAAATTAAGGTTAATTTTTGATATATATATCCACTGTTGTTGATAACCGACACCCCAACGTATAAATTGGTATGGGACCTTTTATACGATGGGAGCCTTGCAGAAGACCCCTTGGCTTATGTGTTTTCACATAAGTAAAGGTTACTTTTCGTATTTCAGCTTATTGTCTTTATATGCTATAAAATTTGCTAGAATAGGACCGCTGCCACCTGCTTTTGATATTCTCCACCTTCAAGTCCTCCCCTTTCTTCCTCTCCGCTCGGTGCCTAGGAGCCGTGGGGGAAGGGGCGGGGGATGATAGGACTTAGTCTTTTAGACTAACGGTTTTCGAACCGCATCATTTAGGGGATCGTGGAGACCAGCATGGAGGAGTAGCCCCAGAGACCGGTGCGCTTGGAGGTGGGGCAGTCTAGCTCCGGAGTTCACACAGCCGGGACCGTGAGTCTCGACCTTGAGTAGTCTTTCTGCTTCCGCATGAGTGACCTTTTGTAGTGAGGATTTGATGTACCGGGCATAAGCCCGTTTTTGCTACTCTGATGTTTGTTTTTGTGGACACTCCCTTCGTGGAGTTATATTACTTATGACATGTGATTCTCTGTGGACTGATGGTTTACATTTACTTCTTTATTTTGCTACTTTTCTGTGATCGAATTGGCCGACAGAATCGGCGCTTTGTGGTGATGACTCTTCAGGGCGTGAAGGAGTCACCGCAAAACGGCGGTTCTGGGCCTAAGACCCCGGTGTCCAAAAAGAAGAAAAAAAAGGGGGGGTCTTACACACGGCGTGTTCCCTCTCGAGAAATTTGTCGAGTGTATTTCGTCGAGCACTCGACAGGCTGCTCAACCGAGCAGGACACAGCTAGTGACACGCCCATATCTCAGGCCATGTTGCCCAGCCTAAACCCAAATTTGAGATTTGGGGTGTTACATCCCTCCCCTCCTTACAAGAAATTTCGTCCCGAAATTTGCACACAGTAAGGAAACAAAAGCGAAATGTTGTAATTTCAAAATGTATCATACAATAAGGGACGCACTGAACAACAGTTTACACAAACAGCTCGGGAAATTCAGCTCGCATGGTCTGTTGTCACTACCATGTTAGCTCTTCACAGCCACAGTTGTCCCACCGGACCTTGACCATCCTAATTGTCTTGTTCCGCAACTGTTTATCTGCTCGATCCTCGGTCTGAATGGGCCTAACCTTCGTCGTTAGCCCATACTCAATCGGCACACGATCATTCTCGATCACTTGAGCTGGATCTTTGATGTCTTTTCGAAGTACAGATATGTGAAACACATCATGTAATACACTCAATTCTGCCGAAAGAGCTAGTCGATAGGTAGCTTCCCAAACTCGCTCCACCACTTCAAACGGACCAAGATATCTCGGACTTAACTTTTTCAGACGCCGACTCCAGGACACGCCTTTGAAGGGTTTGATCTTCAAATATACTCCATGTTCTGGTGCTTGGCATTGTAGTACTTCGCTTGTCGATCTTGGGCTATCAGTAGCCTCTCACGAATAGAGCGTATTATCGAGTTTGCTTAATCGACTTCTCTACACTTATATAGATTGGATTCGCCTGCTTCTGCCCAAGCTAATGGTGTACGGCACTTCCGACCATACAGAGCTTCAAATGGTGCACAAACGACCCTCTTTCCGCAAAACGCTATCATCCCAGGAGAATTGTCCATTTAGCCCATCCTTTGCATAGCGTTGGAGACTTTTATCCAGCTCCATTGCTCGTCGAACTATGTCCACAAGGTCACATTATACCTCCGTCCAGTTTAAGCATGCATCGCCTGTGGAATTCTTGTCAATGAAAGAAATCTCTAACGCTTCCAACTCCTGGATCAGACGCTCATCATGCATCTGCAACCAGTTTGCCCTTGACGGAACCCTCCGACTCAAGGCATCGGCGACCACATTTCCCTTCCCGAGAGTATAATGAATATCAAAGGTGTAGTCCCCAAGGAACTCCATCCACCTTCGTTGTCTCATATTAAGATCCTTCTGATCCAACAAGTACTTTAGGCTCTTATGGTCCGTAAAGATATCCACTTTTATGCCATAAAGATAATGCTGCCATAACTTCAGTGCAATGATCACCGCCGCCAACTCTAAGTCATGGATGAGATAATTTTGCTCGTGCACCTTCAACTGGCGTGAACCATAAGCAATCACCTTTCCAAACTACAGAAGAACGCAGCCTAAGCCGCTTCTTGACGCATCATTATAGATCTCATAGCCGTCTGTACCACATGGAGATGTCAACACAGGCACCGTGGTCAAACGACCTTTTAGTTTTTCAAAAGCTCGTGCGCACTATGGCTTCCAAACGAACTTCTGATCCTTCCTCATCAGTGTGGTCAGAGGCAAAGCGATCTGCGAGAAGTTTTCTACAAATGTTTATAGTAGCCTGCTAGTCCAAGGACACTCCTGACTTCTGCCACCGAAGACAACACCGTCCACTCCTATATGGCTGTTATCTTTGACGGATCCACTGCTATGCCCTCTCCACTTACCACATGGCCAAGAAAAGCCACCGACGACAGCCAAAACTCACACTTTGAGAACTTGGCATAAAGCTTATTCCTTCGCAAGGTATGCAACACCAACCACAAGTGGTTTGCAAGATCAGCTTCAGATTGAGAGTACACCAAGATATCATCAATGAATACAATCACAAACAAGTCCAAGTACTCTCGGAACGTTCGGTGCATTAGGTCCATGAACACCGATGGCACATTATTTAGCCCAAACGGCATTACCGTGAACTCATAATGACCATAGCGTGTTCTAAATGTGGTCTTGGGAATGTCACCTTCCTGAATCCTCAACTAGTAATATCCAGATTTCAAATCCAATTTAGAATAGACGGTTGACCCCACTAGCTGATCAAATAATTCATCTATCTGTGGAATCATATACTTGTTCTTCTGTGTCAGCTTATTCAATTCACGATAATCAATATATAACCACAAACCACCATCTTTCTTTTTCACAAACAGAACATATGCGCTCCAAGGTGACATACTTGGGAGTATATATCCCTGCTCCAGCAACTCTTACAACTGGACTTTCAATTCGGCCATTTACTTTGGCGCGACGCTATACGGCAAGCGGGCCATAGGTTTTGCACCTGGCACCAACTCAATCGTGAAGTCGATCTCTCGCTGGGGTGGTAGCCCAAGAAGATCCTTAGGAAACACATCCACAAACTCCGATACAATCGGCACATCACTCACATTGGCCTTTGGCTCAACAGCCTGAATCAGCATGAAGAATAATTCTGCGCCCTTCCGAATAGCATTGACGACTTGGAGTGCAGACATCAAGGTCTCGCTCACTCCTCGCATACCAGCGAACTTAGTCTCAAGCTCTGTATTTTGGCCCAGTGTGATCTCTTTTGAATTGCAATCAATAAAGGCATGCTGCTCCGCGAGCCAGTCCATACCAAAGATCACATCAAATTCCGATATCAGTAGCACAAATGCATTCAAATAGAAATGCCAACTTCCAATTTGAACCGCCACATCACAAGCCCTATCCGCAAGCATCAAACAACCATTCAGTAATAACACCTTTACGTTATCTGTCTTCACATGACTATGTACTCCAATCTGAGTTACGAAGTCCTTAGACAGAAATGAATGTGAAGCATCTGTATCAAATAGTGCTCTCGCTAGCGTGTTCTGAATCATAACAAAGCCTATGGCAATCACATCACACATAAGTCACATACAAAACATGCAATAAGAAAAGCATTCAATAACGAAACTCGTACATGTGATGACGTCACTTTGCTTTATGACCTCCTGCTGTCCAAGATTATAGACTCGTGGCTGCGCTTGGGATGCAGAGTACTCCACCACTACCTTTCCCTTCTCAGCATAGGACGCTCCCGTCTTATTTTCACCCTTTGGTGGAGCAACCCGACAGTCATGGGCTATATGCCGCACTCTTCCACACGTAAAGCAGGTACGAGTCTCCGGCCTCGAAGTGGCCCCTGACAGAACTGTTGAAGGATCTTGCCCAGAAGGCTTGGACCTCTTGCCCCATTTCTTTTGATAATACAATTTTCCAGGTTGGGGCACTTTAAACTCTGGCTTTGTCATATCCAAGGCCCTTTTTCCTTGCACCCACTTCATATCCTTCTCCAGTGCACACGTAGTATCAACCAATGCCTGAAACCCTTGGTTCACGGAACTTGAGAGCAGGAATCGTAACTCATCCTACAATCCTTTGTAGAACCTATTAGTTTTCCGCTGCTCATCGGCGAAGATGGAGCCTGCATAACATCCCAACCGTGTGAACTCATGCAGGTAAGTATCAACACTATTTTCTCCTTGTGTTAGCCGTTGGAACTCATTTTCCATGGCAATGCGTTGTGCCGCTGGTAGGTGCTTTGCCAGGAATACTCTCGAGAACTCCTCGATCGAAACTTATGTTAACTGCCTGCCTGCTAAGTGGTGTAACTCGATCTCATCCCACCAGAGCTGAGCCTCTCCTTACAATAATAAGGTGTCCAAGGTGACATTCTGATCTTCCTCCGTCCTGATCGCCGTTAATATACGCTTGACGCACGACAACCAATCCACCGCCTGCGTAGGGGATCCCACACCCGTAAATATAGGGGGATTGAAGCTCATGAACTACTTCAACTATCATTCTGCTGCTCGAGGATCCACAGCTGAAACAAGTTCTGGCATCGCCGCAACCTGTTCTAACACCACTGCCGGCTGCGCTTTCCTCCCAGGCTGTGCTTGAAACATTACAAACAGCACCTCAACAACTAAGTGGACAGTTTTCGCAAAAGGGGGAGGTGTAGGCACCTCAGCTGGTGTCGTACTCTCATCATAATGATGGGGCTAAGACTGTCCAGCACCACTACGAGTCACCTATAGGTGAACAAGACACACATTAGCGACCTCGCACAAGCAATAACAATAAGATAGGAACGTGCAGGCTCCTCAAACAAGTGTATTTGCATTCCTAAGTGGACATTCAAGAGTTCATTAGTGTTAACTTGGTTCTCACTGACACGTGCTCGCCACCCCACAAAAGAATGCGACCACGAATTTAAAAGGGAAAGACCGAGATAGGCTGATACCAAAATGTAACGACTCCATTCGTTCATATAGCATATAATAGAAGGTCCGGCTGGGGCCCCACACCATATGCCACAAAACAGGCGGGGAAGCTACAGGTTAATACCAATACACATTCGCACCCTAACTCATAGCATTCTAGCAAAAGATTTTAACAATAATATGGAACTCGAACCATGACTGTTCCCTATATATATAAACAGCCACATTTATATATCAACTCCCGAAGGAATGTACACAAATACAACAATGTTTGGCCTTATGGCCTTACAGTTATTCTTTATAAGTGTGGACTCCAAACATCGGCACGCAGGACGACCACACTTGAACAAAACAAAATATTCTTTGTTTAGCCTTCAAGGGCTAGCAGTAGCAGCTGCAGTGACTTCAGCCCTTATATGTCCCATTTGGCTCTCCAGCACCTGTATAAGGACAGCCCACCAAATGATGGCAAACAAGGTAACGGTCAGCATTCAGCTGATCAATTTATAACGATCCTACCCCTTTCTCGGGGTAGTGGTATTCCTTCCCTGCAGGCATAACAATTCATAGGCAGAGATATATATCACACATTGTGCCCTCACGCAAAAACAATCCTTCATAATCATCAGCCACGCAGCCCGACGATCCATGCACTCAGGGCACATTCTTGGTGTACCGGCGAACCAGGGTCCCACCACCGTTCTAGGCCTGAAACCCAACGGTAAAATTGAGCATTTAGTCTTTCTAACGCACAGGCCTAAGACTCTCATTATGCGCTCCAACTGACCGCACTTTCAGGTCTTCAAGTCGGACGGACATAACGCAGGTACGGATCAGCCACCCTCCGTTGCTCAAGTCGCCTTGCCATCACCGAATACCAACGTAGTCGAGGCCAAATATAAGGCGCTGGTCGATTTCACCTTTCCTGTTCGGCATGAGGCCTTTTTAAATGCTCATCAAGCTCACAATAGCCACACTGTCCACAAAGGACTGGCTTCACAATAGCCACAATATCCACCACGGACTGGATTCATAATAGCCAGAATGTCCACCGCGGACTGTCTTCACAATAGCCAAAATGTCCACCATGGTCTAGCTTCACAATCAACAAGGGTATTTCATAATAGCGTCCTTCACGATCGCTTAGCGGGTTCCGCAGAACTTACTTTCTGCACCCAACTCCGCCCAAACCCTGCAGCATCCTGCATTGCCAGAAAACTAGTCTTGCCATAGCACACATCACAAGCATCACAAGGGTAATTTCCTGGACTACCACTCCAGTATTTCCTGCAACTGCCCTTCACAGGTCCAACCCTTCGACCCCACAAACTACACGTTTAACCGCGGATTCTTCTCCAGTGTGCAAATGAAACATCACCAATCCAGACCAACCTGTCCAGATGAGCTTCACACAGCATGTTTATTCCGTACTACATATTTTTGGATCTATATGCAAGACTATTGGGGATTCCAAGAATCAACCCAAGGAAATCCCTTTGCAATCCACCCTAGGGTGGGGTAAATCCATGCACATGCCAAAAAGGAAGGACTTCACTTGTCCAAGAAGGAAGATCGTTACCCTTGACGACCTCTTTGGAGCCATAAAATTCTAGCCGCTTGGAAAGCGCTGTAGCGACCTTGCCTCCACAAATCTGGCCTCGGATCTTGCTTTGGAACTCGTCAGCTCCACCGGTGATCGGATCCCTTTCTCCTCCTCCTCCTTCCTCTCCCTTCTCTCTAGCTCTTTTAGAAAGAGAATGGCCAAAGTCAAATGAGGATTCTCTTCTCAATCCTTGACTATGAACCAGTAGGGAGAAACCTGGGTCATCAGATCCCAGGTGAAGGAAATGGACGGCCACAAATTTTCCACAAATGTCTATTTTTGGGCTGACATGGCATGTGATACGCCCATGTCACAGATCGTGTACCTTAAGCGGTACACAACCGACTTACCCAGAGCAGGACATGGCCATGTGACACGCCTGTGTCACAGAACGTGTGCCTTCATACACGCCTGTGTCTAGCTCTCAATACCCACTCGAGACCTACTTGAGAGAACCACTCGAGTAAATAGACAGGACACGGTATTTGACATGCCCATGTCACAGGCCGTGTGCCTTACTCGAGACACTCGAGACCTACGCGATAACACCCCTCGAGACCCACTCGAGTATATAGAGCAGAATACGGCCATGTGACACGCCCGTGTCACAGGCCATGTTCTCTCTCGAGCGTATCTACTCAAGTGAAGTTCGTCGACCAGAGGAGGACACACCCTCACACACGCCCTCTGACACGCCCATGTCGCATGGTGTGTTCCCTCTCGAGAACTTCATCAAGTGCATTTCATCGAGCACTCGATAGGCTGCTCAACCGAGCAGGACATGGCCTGTGACATGCCCGTGTCCCAGGCCGTGTTGCCCAGCCTGAACTCAAATTTGGGATTTGGGGTGTTACGTTTTACAGACTGAGAAGTAGGGCAATATTTCCTAAGCTTTAGGAGAGTGAATCTCTCTGATTTGTAGGAGCTAGTTTGCTCTGAGGTAGGGCTATTCTCCATAGCCTAAGTGGTAGGGCTTAATTGCCTGAGGTAGGTGATACTTGTATCACTGAGTGTAGGCCCTTGTGGCTGAGATGTAAGTCCTGGAGGAGACAGAGAGATCCTGAGGGATCTGAGGTGTAAGCTCTTTAGAGCACTATTTTGGAGAAGTGCCTTGACCAATAGGAAGTTGGCAAGGTGGGAGGAGAGTGGATGTACCCAAAGATTGGGGAACCACTACAAATATGTGTGTACTCTGTTGTGTTGCTTTTCTTTGTGCAGGTAGCTTATCTTAAAAGCAAAACTTACTCAACCAATAAATCAGCCAACCAAAAGAGATCAAAAAAATAGTCACTAAGGACTAAGAAACTGATTCACCCCCCACCCACCAAGTTGATTTAGTTATCCTTGAAATAAAGACTTTCAAATCCCTACTTAACCAAGAGTATGAGGCCTTCAGACAAAACAAGAAGGATAGCATTGCATAATGTTTTGAAAATTTTTCAGAATTATGAATGAACTGAGGACATATGGGAGGGTCTTCAACCATTATGAGCTCAATGATAAGATCCTCAGGTCTCTAACTAGTGACTGTGACACAAAAATCTGTGCCATCAGATAAGTGGCAAAATTGGCTGATACTCCACCTCACACATTGTTTAGGAAGATGCTCTCCTGTGAGATACAACTATCTGCTAGGAAGGAGAAGGAGACTATCAGCAAATCTCAGGCCAAGGAAAGGTTTGTGGCCTTCAAAGCTGAGAGTACTAAGAAGAGTAGCGAGAGGATTGCCTCTCCTCTATGGAGTACTGCTGAATCAGATAGCACAGAGCCAAGCACATCAGACAACAGCATGTATTATAAAGATTTTATTGACTTCTCTAAGAAGTTTCAGAAGATGATGAAGAGGAAGCAGTGGAGGAGCAGACCTTACTACTCCTCTCATCACAGGAAGGACCAATACATGGCTGAGAAAAAATACTCCAAGGGAGACGGGTATGAATCAAAACCTAGTAAACATGTTTCTTCTAAAGTTGTTTGCTATTGCTGCAGCAAACCTGAGAATGTAATTGCCGACTGCATAGTAAAGAGAAAAGATTCTAGTGAGAAAAAGCTCCACCATAATATGGGTAGAAAGGAAAATACCTTAATTACAAAGAATGAGAAGAGTTGGAGACAGTCTGACACAGCTTCCTCTGAGTCTGAAGAAGAAGAGGCCTACATAGGGTTATTTGTTGCTATTATAGATGAAGCTGAAGACTATCCTGCTACTAGGATAGGTATTAGGGCACCTCTGTCATATTCAAATAGTGGCACAGAGGATGATGAGGATGAGGATGAAGATGCCAATAGCTTCTTTGGGCTGATGGCCATGTCAGTTGAAGAATCCTGCCAGGATCAGTCTGGTCTAGAAAAAGTACAATCTCCATCTAACTCCTCATCTCAGACTGGCTATGAGACTAGTCCAATTTCAGAGGCAACTTCATCCTGTGATGAAGATGAATCTAAATCTGGAGAAGATTTCAATCAATTGATTGACAAGTATGGTGCACTTCTAGATGCTTTGAGAAGAAGCAAGGAGTTGGCCAAGAAGCAGGCTGAGGAGATTATCTCCCTATAGATAGTTGCTTCCCAGTAGTCTGAGTCAGCATCCTTGTTGGATCAGAAAATGATGGAAGTCAGCGAACTAAAGGCTATCTCAATCATCCAGATTGGGACCATCTGTAACATCTCATTTCTAACTAGACCCCTAAGAGTGGTTTTGGCCATGACTAGGTCATGACAAAACCCTAGGAAGCCAGAAATGGGCCAAGAGATAGGGGACAAAATGTGGAAGATCATCATGGTCTGCTAATAGTAAAACTCTGAGCAATGGTTTAGGAAGACCATGGGCTACACCTTGACCTCAAGAACCTACCACAACACCCCCCTAATACCTTGGGAGGCCCATTAGAGCCATAAGGACCCATTAGGGTCAACCAAAGAGGCTCAGTTGACCAAGGTCAACCCTAGCCCTAAATGGGTCAAACTAGCCTGCTTAGGGTCAATTGACCTACTCCTATCCTAGAGGACCCCACCTAAGCCCTCCTAACCCTAAAGTGAGGTCAAAGGGTCACTAAGGACACATTGGGGCCAGCCCTAGAGGCCAGGTTGACCCAGGTCAACTCAAGCTCCTAATCTGGTCAAAGTACCCTTACTAAGGGTATGTGACCTCCAAAGTGCAGGGTAACCCTACATAACCCTACCTAGACCTTAGGGGAAGCCAATGGGTCACCAAGGACCCATAGGGGTCAACCCAGTTGGTCATGTTGACCCAGATCAACTCTAGCCCTAAAATGGTCAAAGTGCCCTTGCCAAGGGACATGTGACCACCAAGATGCCCAACCAACCCTATTCAAGTAACCCTAGACCTTAAGGGAGTCCAATGGGCCACTAAAAACCCAATGGGGTCAACCCAGATGGTCAAATTGGCCCGGGTCAACCCTCATTTAGGTCAAGTCAAACCTAGCCCAAAAGGGCTAACCCAAGCCCAAGCCACTTCTCCCTTAGGCTAACCCCATTTCCATGACCATCATAACCAAGTGGGCTGCATTTAACTCGTGGGGTTGACCAGTCAACCAGAGGTGACTAGGAGAGAGAAAGGAGCTCCCCTCCATGATAATGGAGGAGAGAGAAGATGAGGAAGAGGAAGGGGAGAGTGGAAGGCCGACCAAGGGAGGCTAACAGCCACCATTTATGGCTGCAATCAACTCCTCTAGGGGAGAGGAGTTGATTCCAGCCATTTCCCGGCCACCAAGGGGTGGATTCAGCCCCCCTCCACTCTACCCGAGCAACACCATTAATGGTGTCGATGGCCATTGAAGAACCAGCCACCCCCTTCCCCAATTTCCATTTAAACACCATCAGGGGGTCAAGGGGAATATTTTCGAGCATTTACCTGGAGGAGACGAGCCATCCCACTATACTGTTGCAGAAGCCGAGCGCCGCCGCCGTCGTCAATGGCATCCCGCCGCTCTTCCCGCATTCAGGCCGCCAAGAAGGTCCTCCTTCACCCCTTCTCTCATGGATAGTTCTTAGCAATCACTAGGTTCAAGGTTCGGGCTCAATTGAGCCCGAATCCATTTCGAAATTTCATGGGTTTTCAATGGAAATCCTCCTCTTGGGATCGCCGGAAAGACGGCCCTCCGGCGGCCAAGCCGCCGCCTGGCGACGGCCACCACCTCAACGGAGGTGGTGGTGGCGGTGGCCGGCCGGGAGGCGGCCGGATCGCCGGCGGTGGCGTTTGGAAGTTGCTCCAGGCGGGATCAATCGGGATCGTTGGCTGAATGGAGAAGATGACTGGATGTCGTTGATCCCTACACCAAGATTCGTGCTGCATCAGGGAATAAACTTTAGGAAATTATTTCTGGAATATTTCATTTCTGTCACACATTATACATTAAAAGGTTTTAATTTTTAAAAATACTTAGGTCTTCTGGTGGAAAAACTTTCAACACAAAAGTTGTAGCCCTCTGAGTCTATTTTATTTTAAAATTTGTTTGAACCAATTTGGGTGCATGGTCTGACCAGGGCACCCATTTTGGTGGGACATACCCTTACGGCTAGGCAGTCATTAAACTGAGTGCCCACACTTCATCCCTAGCCCAAATCAGTTGAAATTTTGGCAGGGAGTCTAACATAGATATACCTAGGTTCTTCCCAAAACTCAGAATTTGTGGAGACAATTTTCCTAAAGTTTTTGAATTTATTTAATAAAGCTAGGGTAATTTAATTAAGTAGTCAAATTACCTCCAAACCCTCCCAAATTTTGGTGAGTGGTCCCTGGGCTCATGTTAGGTATCTGTATAGAGTTTCACCTAATTTGGATGTGTTTTGAATAGGTTTTGACCCAACCCTAACTATGCCTTAATAAGGGTATTTTGGTCAAAAAGTGCATTTCTGATTTTGAGTGACCAAATCACCTCAACAGAGGCTGAAATTTGGGCCACTGACTTTTTATGGCACTTATCACCTCCCCATGGAATGTGGGGTAGTGTGGAATTGATTTGCCCTAAGTTCCTAGGCCAAACCCTAAGGAGGGACCTTTTTGCCTTGTGAAGGGCATGGGTCCTAAACACCTTGGATGAACACCAAATTTTGCAAGGAGGTTCCTAGGATGTATAAAACCTCTGTTAAAAATATTAGCTAATTTTGAAAAGGGTAGGGTCCCCAAAACCCTAACCCTAGCTTAGGACCTAAAACTTGTAGTGTAAGTTTGGGTTAGCTAAACATCTTGAAACTTAACCAAATTTGGGTAGTGAGGGAATGAGGATATTTTGAGCCTCTGATAATTTACTTGAGGAGTTTTGATCAATATTTGTAGCACATCATTTGTAACCAATAGGATTGCCCTAATTAATAATTTGGCTATTATGGTCTCACTGCCCATTGAAAGGGCATGAAACATTGGCAGAGGTAGTTTTAGACTATACTAATCATGTATGAATTTTGATAGAATTTTTGGACAACTAGTTAGGGCATCTACTTCGCAAGTGCTTTATTTGGTTACACACTAAATAATTCTTGCAAGAGCCCAATACTTATTGAAAAATTATGAAACCTGATACATAGTGCTTCTAGCTCAATATTATCATGTGGAAATTTTTGTGGAAATTTTGGATGGTTAATTAGTGTATTTTGTTCATTAACTCATAAACTTGAAATTTCATGAGAAAATCAAGTATAGCCTGATTATTAAATGTTAAATTATGAAACTTTTTCTAGGGTATTTGTAGGCCATCATAATCATCCTTGAATTTTCTCTGAATTTTTGGAGGTATTATTACTGTAAAATCTTTTAAAATGACTTTTATGAGGTATCATTGAAATTAAATTTAAAGGCCTAAACCTTGCTAAAAAATTTCAAGACTTATGCTTTAGAGTTTATTTTGCATTTTGTAATTACCATAAATTTAATGGAATATTATCTTGTCTAAAATTGCTACTTCATGTTCAAACTTGGGCTTTTTGGATACTAGAATAAATAAATAAATTATCAGACAAATTAGGAAAATTATGGATTTCTGGATTTATGCTTAAAATATCATTTTAGCCCTCTAGTAATACCGGGAGGAGGCCAGGTCCGGGAGGATATCATGGCGGAAGCCCACCACAGCAGATACTCGGTGCACCCGAGCATCACGAAGATGACTGCGGATTTGAAGAAGACTATGTACTGGCCTGGCATGAAGAAGGATATTACTCGGTTTGTGACCCACTGCGAAGCTTGTCAGCTGGTGAAGGCAGAGTGCAAAAACCCTGCGGGGTTGTTGCAACCACTCCCGGTACCGGAGTGGAAGTTCGAAGACATCGCGATGGATTTTATTCACGGACTTCCCCGATCACGAACAGGGAATGACTCGATTTGGGTCATCGTCGATCGGTTGACTAAGGTAGCCAGGTTCATTCCGATCAGGAAGGACGACGCTGTGGGAGTTTTAGTACGGAGATTTGTGGAGCAGTTCATTCGATATCACGGGGTGCCCAAGACGATAGTGTCGGATCGGGATGGCCGGTTCACCTCCAGGGAGTGGAGATCCGTGCAAGCTTACTTAGGCACGCGATTGACCTTCAGCACTGCATTTCATCCCCAGACGGACGGGCAGACAGAACGCACCAACCGGACGCTGGAAGACCTTTTGAGGCTATGCATTTTGGACCGCGGGGAACCGTGGGAGAAACTCTTACCCCTGGTCGAGTTCTCCTATAACAACAGCTACCAGTCCAGCATCAGGATGGCGCCTTACGAAGCCTTGTACGGGAGGAGATGCCGGACCCCGCTTTCTTGGGTTCAGGTCGAGGATCCGAAGGTGTTGGGATCAGAGTTTGTTGAAGACACTGAGGCTCAGGTGAGGCTGATCAGAGACAGGATGCTAGAGGCGCAGAGCAGACAGGCTAAGTATTATGACGCCCGGCATCGGCAGGTGGAGTTCCAGGTGGGAGACCGTGTGTTTCTGAAGATCCGGCCCATGCATGGAGTCTCGCGGGTGCGTGGTCGGAGGAAGAAGCTCAGCCCTAGGTACATGGGCCCTTACAGGATCCTGGAGCGGATCGGACCCCTAGCCTACAGGCTGGAGTTACCACCAGAGCTGGAAGTGCTGCACGACGTCTTCCATATTTCTTCGCTGAGGAGGGCTCTGCTACGCCCGGAGCAGCAGATTTTGACCCCCGAAGGGCCGGTAGCTTCAGACCGGTCGGTTCGTTTGGAGCCGGTGAGGATCGACGACCGAGGAGTACGGGTCTTGCGACGCAAGAAGGTCCCACTAGTTAAGGTCCTGTGGAGGAACCACGGCTAGGAGGAGCATACCTGGGAGCCGCAGGACCTGATGCGACAAAGATACCCAGAGCTATTCAGTCAGGTATACCTCTCAGACCCCTCAAGATGTTAATCTATTTTCCTGCTTTAAATTACTAAGGGCTGCTCTTGGCAGATAGAGGCTTATCTTTTGTTTATTGGGGGCTTATCCTTGTTTATTGGGATCTTGGTTTGCCGATTGGGCGAAATGGTCATAGATCTAGGTTTCCCTTAAAACCTAATTTAGCAAACAAGGCGTCATGATGAGATGTTACAAGGTTCTTTTCTTCGGTAGTAAGTCCCGTAGGCTCAACCTTGATTTCGGGGACGAAATCTTTGTTTTGTTTATTGGGATTTGTAACATCCCATTTCCAACTAGACCCCTAAGAGTGGTTTTGGCCATGACTAGGTCATGACAAAACCCTAGGAAGCCAGAAATGGGCCAAGAGATAGGGGACAAAATGTGGAAGATCATCATGGTCTGCTAATAGTAAAACTCTGAGCAATGGTTTAGGAAGACCATGGGCTACACCTTGACCTCAAGACCCTACCACAACACCCCCCTAATACCTTGGGAGGCCCATTAGAGCCATAAGGACCCATTAGGGTCAACCAAAGAGGCTCAGTTGACCAAGGTCAACCCTAGCCCTAAATGGGTCAAACTAGCCTGCTTAGGGTCAATTGACCTGCTCCTATCCTAGAGGACCCCACCTAAGCCCTCCTAACCCTAAAGTGAGGTCAAAGGGTCACTAAGGACACATTGGGGCCAGCCCTAGAGGCCAGGTTGACCCAGGTCAACTCAAGCTCCTAATCTGGTCAAAGTACCCTTACTAAGGGTATGTGACCTCCAAAGTGCAGGGTAACCCTACATAACCCTACCTATACCTTAGGGGAAGCCAATGGGTCACCAAGGACCCATAGGGGTCAACCCAGTTGGTCATGTTGACCCAAGTCAACTCTAGCCCTAAAATGGTCAAAGTGCCCTTGCCAAGGGACATGTGACCACCAAGATGCCCAACCAACCCTATTCAAGTAACCCTAGACCTTAAGGGAGTCCAATGGGCCACTAAAAACCCAATGGGGTCAACCCAGATGGTCAAATTGGCCCGGGCCAACCCTCATTTAGGTCAAGTCAAACCTAGCCCAAAAGGGCTAACCCAAGCCCAAGCCACTTCTCCCTTAGGCTAACCCCATTTCCATGACCATCATAACCAAGTGGGCTGCATTTAACTTGTGGGGTTGACCAGTCAACCAGAGGTGACTAGGAGAGAGAAAGGAGCTCCCCTCCATGATAATGGAGGAGAGAGAAGATGAGGAAGAGGAAGGGGAGAGTGGAAGGCCGGCCAAGGGAGGCTAACAGCCACCATTTATGGCTGCAATCAACTCCTCTAGGGGAGAGGAGTTGATTCCAGCCGTTTCCCGGCCACCAAGGGGTGGATTCAGTCCCCCTCCACTCTACCCGAGCCACACCATTAATGGTGTTGATGGCCATTGAAGAACCAGCCACCCCCCTTCCCCAATTTCCATTTAAACACCATCAGGGGGCCAAGGGGAATATTTTCGAGCGTTTACCTGGAGGAGACGAGCCATCCCACTGTACTGTTGCAGAAGCCGAGCGCCGCCGCCGTCGTCAATGGCATCCCGCCACTCTTCCCGCATTCAGGCCGCCAAGAAGGTCCTCCTCCACCCCTTCTCTCATGGATAGTTCTTAGCAATCACTAGGTTCAAGGTTCGGGCTCAATTGAGCCCGAATCCATTTTGAAATTTCATGTTTTTTCCATGGAAATCCTCCTCTCGGGATCGCCGGAAAACGGCCCTCCGGCGGCCAAGCCGCCGCCTGGCGACGGCCACCACCTCAACGGAGGTGGTGGTGGCGGTGGCCGGCCGGGGAGGCGGCCGGATCGCCGGCGGTGGCGTTTGGAAGTTGCTCCAGGCGGGATCAGTCGGGATCGTTGGCTGAATGGAGAAGATGACTGGATGCCGTTGATCCCTGCGCCAAGATTCGTGCTGCATCGGGGAATAAACTTTAGGAAATTATTTCTGGAATATTTCATTTCTGTCACACATTATACATTAAAAGGTTTTAATTTTTAAAAATACTTAGGTTCTTCTGGTGGAAAAACTTTCAACACAAAAGTTGTAGCCCTCTGAGTCTATCTTATTTTCAAATTTGTTTGAACCAATTTGGGTGCATGGCTGACCAGGGCACCCATTTTGGTGGGACATACCCTTAGGGCTAGGCAGTCATTAAACTGAGTGCCCACACTTCATCCCTAGCCCAAATCAGTTGAAATTTTGGCAGGGAGTCTAACCTACCTATACCTAGGTTCTGCCCAAAACTCAGAATTTTTGGACACAATTTTCCTAAAGTTTTTGACTTTATTTAATAAAGCTAGGGTAATTTAATTAAGTAGTCAAATTACCTCCAAACCCTCCCAAATTTTGGTGAGTGGTCCCTGGGCTCATGTTAGGTATCTGTATAGAGTTTCACCTAATTTGGATGTGTTTTGAATAGGTTTTGACCCAACCCTAACTATGCCTTAATAAGGGTATTTTGGTCAAAAAGTGCATTTCTGATTTTGAGTGACCAAATCACCTCAACAGAGGCTGAAATTTGGGCCACTGACTTGTTATGGCACTTAGCACCTCCCCATGGAATGTGGGGTAGTGTGGAATTGATTTGCCCTAAGTTCCTAGGCCAAACCCTAAGGAGGGACCTTTTTGCCTTGTGAAGGGCATGGGTCCTAAACACCTTGGATGAACACCAAATTTTGCAAGGAGGTTCCTAGGATGTATAAAACCCTCTGTTAAAAATATTAGCTAATTTTGAAAAGGGTAGGGTCCCCAAAACCCTAACCCTAGCTTAGGACCTAAAACTTGTAGTGTAAGTTTGGGTTAGCTAAACATCTTACAACTTAACCAAATTTGGGTAGTGAGGGAATGAGGATATTTTGAGCCTCTGATAATTTACTTGAGGAGTTTTGATCAATATTTGTAGCACATCATTTGTAACCAATAGGATTGCCCTAATTAATAATTTGGCTATTGTGGTCTCACTGCCCATTGAAAGGGCATGAAACATTGGCAGAGATAGTTTAGACTATACTAATCATGTATGAATTTTGATAGAATTTTTGGACAACTAGTTAGGGCATCTACTTCACAAGTGCTTTATTTTGGTTACACACTAAATAATTCTTGCAAGAGCCCAATACTTATTGAAAAATTATGAAACCTGATACATAGTGCTTCTAGCTCACTATTATCATGTGGAAATTTTTGTGGAAATTTTGGATGGTTAATTAGTGTACTTTGTTCATTAACCCATAAACTTAAAATTTCATGAGAAAATCAAGTATAGCCTAATTATTAAATGTTAAATTATGAAACTTTTTCTAGGGTATTTGTAGGCCATCATAATCATCCCTGAATTTTCTCTGAAATTTTTGGAGGTATTATTACTGTAAAATCTTTTAAAATGACTTTTATGAGGTATCTTTGAAATTAAATTTAAAGGCCTAAACCTTGCTGAAAAATTTGAAGACTTAGGCTTTAGAGTTGATTTTGCATTTTGTAATTACCATAAATTTATTGGAATATTATCTTGTCTGAAATTGCTACTTCATGTTCAAACTTGGGCTTTTTAGATACTAGAATAAATAAATAAATTATCAGACAAATTAGGAAAATTATGTATTTCTGGATTTATGCTTCAAATATCATTTTAGCCCTCTAGTAATTATCATAGGGGTACTGGATGAGTATTTCATGTACTTCCCTTTTTACGGGTCATGTAGCTTAAGTGGTCTGCATATAACAAAACTGCAGGAAATCATTTTGGATATGAATTAGAGCACGTGTGATGGGTCTTGATGGATTGCTGGAAGGATATGTAGAATGGGTGGCATCTATGGAAGATGAGTGAGTAGGGAGTGGTTTTTGTCTAGGGTTTAGAGGCGTTCGGGTCCGACGAAAGATCGTCCTACCCAAGGAGAGAGTTGGGGTCAAATCACCCTAGGATTAGCATATCGGAACACGAGAAAGCAAAGGGTAAGGGAATCAACCAATAACAAAATAAGTACCTTGCGAAAGGGAACGCTGGGCGTAATCCCAACACAGTTCCTAGTGCCCCTTGAGAGCCCTTCACAGGGAATACCGGGGGCAGTCCTGGGTTAACGTAAACTGTTTTAACAAGCTGAAAAGAGTAACTTAGTAATTAGGGTTGCACCTTTCACAAACACTGATGGCACCGGATGTTAGCTGGGAGCTTCGGCTCGGATGGTTAAAAGGCGGACTTTGGGTCCGGGGAGCTTCGGCTCGATTGTTTGAGACGGACGTGTTGGTCCGGGGAGCTTCGGCTCGATTCTTGATTACGCTAATTTGCATGTGCATAACAGGAAAGGAAATTAAGGTGGTGGGTCTTCGGTATTGGAGGGTCGATGCACCGACGCCAATACGTTGACTCGACAAGTGTGCTTATCACTTCGCCAACAGAAGTCCGGTGCGCCAGCCGGCAAGAGTACGCAGGAGTCCGCTTCGTGCACCAAGCATTGAGGCGTATGATAGGTCTGACCGGTAGTGCTTTACTGGTTTAGAGGTGGGCGAGGCCCAACCCACCGCTTCCGTCTGCCACTACGGAGGTATCCTGGGAGGTTACGGCTCCAGAAAGGGGGAACTAAAGGTCTGTGTGCACAGAGTCGGGTGTGTGTGTTGCACTTGCATGTCCATCATACCCACTTGCATGTCATAGCATAATCGTTACCTTTAACCTTGACACCTAAAGTATAAGTGGAATGGGACGCTTATACTTTAGGACCTGCAAAACGACCCCTTAGTCTATAAGCTTGTGTGGGCAAGTTTATAAATTAAGGTTAATTTTGATATATAAAGTTACTGCTGTTTGATCACCGACACCCCAACGTATAAATTGGTATGGGACTTTTTATACGATGGGAGCCTTGCAGAAGACCCCTTAGCTTATGTGTTTTCACATAAGTAAAGGTTACTTTTCATATTTCAGCTTATTGTCTTTATATGCTATAGAATTTGCTAGTATAGGACCGCTGCCATCTGCTTTTGATATTCTCCACCTTCAAGTCCTTCCCTTTCTTCCTCTCCGCTCGGTGCCTAGGAGCCGTGGGGGAAGGGGCGGGGGATGATAGGACTTAGTCTTTTGACTAACGGTTTTCGAACCGCATCATTTAGGGGATCGTGGAGACCAACATGGAGGAGCAGCCCCAGAGACCGGTGCGCTTGGAGGTGGGGCAGTCTAGCTCCGGAGTTCACACAGTCGGCACCGTGAGTCTCGACCTTGAGTAGTTTTTTTGCTTCCGCATGAGTGATCTTTTTGTAGTGAGGATATGATGTACCGGGCTTAAGCCCGTATTTTGCTACTCTGATGTATTATTCTGTGGACACTCCCTTCGTGGAGTTATATTTTCTATGACATGTGATTCTCTGTGGACTGCAATTTGCATTTACATCTTTATGCTACTTTTCTGTGATCGAATTCGGCCGGCAGAATCGGCGCTTTGTGGTGATGACCCTTCAGGGCGTGAAGGAGTCACCGCAAAACGGCGGTTCTGGGCCTAAGACCCCGGAGTCGAAAAAGAAAAAAAAGGGGGTCTTACACCATCAACAATAAGAACACGATCATTTTGAACCTTGAAGAAAAGCTCTAAAGGGAGAGAAGGATTGTGGCTAGTTTCTCTAATCCTAAGTTAGTGTTACCCTTAATAGACTCCTTATCCTTTCAAAAGGGTAAGAAGGGGTTGGGATTCAAGGGGAACACTAGAGTTGCCCATCCCAAAGGGAATGGCAAAGTTACAATTCAGCCCCTGGCATCAAAGCCTCCCATCCCTTTCAAGAAGGAGATGTTACCATCAAAAAGGTATGACCAATAGAGTATCTATGGTCTCTTGTTGAATAAAAGATCCACAAGTGTGAATAAAAATGTTCACAGCTTTGGTGGAAGATATAACAAGGGGATGAGTGCCTTTAAGGCTCCCCATGAGGAAATTCAAATGAACCATTTATATTTGGTGCACTAGCCCCCACTCTAGAGAATAAGGCAATGGCCTTTTCTCAGGATCTCTCAGCACACACACTCAGACCAATGGCAAGTCTATCAGCAAGTCAGACTTGGGCATTTATGAGGCCATCAATAGTAAGTCTTCTGCAAAGAAGACCACTTTTGGTTGATCTTAAGAAAAACTAATTTCTTCTACTTGCAGACTCACCTTCAGTTAGATTGTGCCTGAGAGAAATAAGAAAAAAAGAAGCTGCCCTTTCTTTTGAATAGTTAGCTGCTACCTGACCTGCTTAGAAAATAAGATATAATATTAATGAGTCTTTGTGCTGTGGCATAGTGGGTCATTTTGCCTTAGATTGCCGGCACAATCCAACTGTGCCCAGAGTAAGTACTAGTCTTCCTGTCAGAAAATCTGCAGCAAGACAATTTATTTTTCAGGCTAACCAAAACCTAGGACGCAATAAAAAATTTTGGGGTCCTAAGGTAAATTAAATCATGTTTTGCAGGTTTAGACAGAGGCATCATCATGTTGTGTTTCCCATATCCCTATGCGGTACTTGGACAATAGATGTTTCAAGCATATGACTAGAACAAGGAGATACTTGAAGGAGTACACTCCAGTGAAGGATGGACCCAAAGTAATCTTTGGTGGCTCAGACAGAGGAGTCACCAAAGGCTATGGTAAGATAACCAATGATATAGTCAACATCTCAAAAGTGGCTTATATTGAAAGGTTGCAACACAACCTGATAAGCATAAGCCAACTTTGTGATCTTGGCTATGTAATTATATTACACAAGGATGAGTGTCAAATTAAGAGGTCTAGTGACCAAGAGGTCATCTTGATAGACACTAGGAGTGGAAACGTGTATTGTCAAAACTTTTTATGTTTAGGTCAAGACTCCCCTATATGTCTAGTTGCAAATGAGAAAGTCTAATACTATGTACACTGGCATAAGAGACTAGCTCATTTGAAATATAAGACCATTGACAAACTCTTTAGTGAAGAGCTAGTTAGGAATGGTCTCAAGATGAAATGGATCAAGGAAGGCATTTGCTCTACATACCAAAAGGGCAAGCAGACCAAAGCTTCCTTCAAGAGCATTGGGACCAAAGACTCTGTGAGGTGTTTATACCTCCTACATATGGACTTGTTTGGTCCTATGCCAGTTCATAGTGTAGGTAGAAAAATCTACACCCTTGTGGTTGTTGATGACTTTTCTATGTTTGCTTGGGTTTTCTTTCTTAAGAAAAAGTCTGAAACTCTTGATATCTTCAAGACTATTGTCAAGCAAATTCAGAATGAATTGGACAGTACTGTGGTCAAAATCAGAAGTGACCATGGGAATAAATTTTAGTCTGAATGCATGACAAGGTTCTGTGAAGAGCTAGGGATTCATCAAGAATTCTCTTCTCCAAGAACACCCCAGAAAAATGGGATTGCTGAGAGAAAAAATAGAACTCCTATAGAAGTTGGTAGGATTTTTCTAAGTGACACATCTCCCCCAGAATATTTCTATGCTGAGGCAGTAAATATGCGTGAAGAATAGATGAGGGAATACGGTTAATGAGATAGCTAGAGAGGAGAACAACATGACCCCAATAAGACCGAGGGACATTCATTTATAAGGAAAGGCTGCGAGCAACATCCAAGAGACGGCTATTCTTTTGTTCAGCAGTGTCATTCTATAAGAGGTATATGGACAAGTTGTTTGATGAACCCAGCCATGGTGTTGGGTACATTGGAAAATGTGTACCAGATTTGAAGAAGCCTCACCCTACTCAATGATATACATCAAGGTGTATTTGATCTGTTTTGAGTTTATATGTGCAGGTTAAGTAATTGCAGGAAATGCAGAAAAATTTCTAAGTCCATATGTCGACACCTAGAGAAGCAGTGTCGACACTTACGAAGGCTTGTGTCGACACTACATAAAAGCTGTGTCGACATTTGAAGTAGACTGTGTCGACACTTGGAAGGGTTGTGTCGACACCAGAAGAAACTGTGTCGACACACAGAGGCAGTGTCGATACATAGAGAAGAAAAGTCGACATCAACTGTGTCGACACCAAGAGGCAGTGTCGACACACAGGAATACTTAGTCGACATCAAATGTGTCGACACCAAGAGGCAGTGTCGACACACAGAAGTATTTGTCAACATCAACTGTGTCGACACATAGGACTTGTGTCGACACACAACAAAGCTTCAACAAAGTTAAAGTAAAGAATTACTTGTGTCGACACAAAGGAGATGTGTCGACACTCAGCAAGTTTCAACAAAGTTAAAGTAAAGAAGTACTTGTGTTGACACAAAGGAGATGTGTCGACACTCAGCAAGTTTCAACAAAGTTAAAGTAAAGAAGTACTTGTGTCGACACAAAGGAGATGTGTCGACACTCAACAAATTTCAACAAAATTAAATAAAAGAAGGCTTGTGTCGACACACAGAATCAGTGTCGACACATTCTGAGAAGCAGTGTCGAGAAACTGTTACAACAACAAAAGAAGTTGTGTCGACACCACCAAGGCTAGTGTCGACACTTAGTCCACTTGTGTCGACACTTATTCTATTTTTGTCGACACATAATGAAGATCAGTCTCGACACTTTCAGACAGAGATAGTGATTTCAAGAAGTGACTGGATGACTTGACAGCCGCCATTTCAATCGGTCTACTGCAACTGTCAAAGATGTCAGAAGGTTGTTAAAAACCGGATCAGCCAGTTACCATGGAGAAAGACTATATAAAGGCTTTCTCCTTCAACAGAAAGTGATGATCAATCATTGCAGAATACAGATTCTGAGCAATACTGAGAGAAGTAATAATACAGAAGATTTTCGACAGCAGATCTAGAAGAAGTTGGAGAGAGAGAGCTCCATCTAAGAAGAGCAGTTGTTGAACCAGGCTGCCAAGGAAGATTCAGATTGTGATCTGAATCTCAAGTCAAAAGCTGATTGAAGATCATCTTCTCAGAGATTCAACCCTACTGAGTTCAGATTCAAGAAGCTTTGAAGAAAGCTAAGAGAGGTTGATCTCTGCCAAGTTATTCCAAGAACAGTTCAAGAAGTCATCCATCCCTTCTCTTTCTTTCAGGGTGGTGGTCATAAACTTTGTTTAATCAAATTTCTGTAAGATCTATTATAGATCTGAGCTGTAAGCCTATATTATAAAGGCTGAGTGTAAGAGATTTAGATCTCTAAGTGTAGGTCTTGTTGAAGACTGAGGTAGGGCCTTGTGCCTGAGTTGTAGGAGACTGTATTCTCTGAGTGTAGGCCTCGGTGAAGGCTGAGATAGGGTTGTTTGCCTGAGTTATAGGAGTGGGGACACTCTGAGTTGTAGGAACCTGGTTTGGGTTCTGAGCTACTGTAAGATCTGAGGATCTGAGGAGAAGTGCAGAAGTTAGGCCGAATCTAGTACACTGCTAGATAGGCGAAGGGGGGAAGTGGATGTACCCAGACCTTGGGGAACCACTATAAAAATCTGTGTGCACTCTGTGTTGAATTATTTTTGTGATTGATGTGTTGTGTAGTAGTAGAATTTGCAAGTTCTGGTTAATTAACTAAATAGAGTTTCTGCCTTAAAAGCAAAAGAAAAAGTACACATATTCAACCCCCCCCCCCTCTAGGTGGCTAGGCACTAATTCTTTCAAGTGCTATCAGAGGCAGGTTTCTCAAAGAAGGACTTAACAGTCAGAGTGAGATCCTTAAGACAGATTTAATAATCAAGAAAGAATCAAGAAAATGAGTTCAGGTGAAAATCATAAGGAACTAGGTTCAATAAAACTACCCATATGCAGAAAGGAGATCTTTGGCATCTGGAAAGAAAGGGTCAGGCTGTTTATGGAGGCTTCTGATCCAAGGATCTATATTACAGTCAAAGAAGGTCCTTATATCCCAATGAAGATTTCAATTCTAGATGCTAACCAAAGCATTCCCAAGGATTATTCAGAGATGACCAAGGATGAGATCATCTTGGCAACTATGGATAAGAGGGCCCATAACATTATAGTAAGTGTCATAGATGATACTACCTTTCAAAATTTGATTCACTGCAGGACTTCAAAGGAAATGTGGGATACTTTGATAGTCTACATGGAAGGTTCTGAAGAAGTAAGACAAGATAGAAAATCTATGCTAAACCAGGAGTGTGAGAGTTTCAGACAAGGAAAGTCTGACAGTATCACTGAGTGCTACAAAAAGTTTGATAGAATAGTTAATGAGTTGATGTCCTATGGGAGAATCTTCAGTACTTATGAATTGAATGATAAATTCTTAAGATCCTTGACAAAGGATTGGGACACTAAGATTTGTGCCATTAGAGAAGTGGCCAAACTTGCAGATATTTCTCCTCCAACCTTGTTTGGAAAGTTGCTGTCATATGAGATGCAACTTATGGCTAGGAAAGAGGAAGAGAAGAGTGCAAAAGGTGAGCATAGAGAAAAGTCTGTGGCCTTTAAGGTTGAAGCCCCTAAGAAAAATAGGAGGATGTCTCCATCACCTCCTAAGATTGTTGCTGAAACTGCTTCAGAAAATTCAGACAATCAGAATTCAGACAGCAGTGACTCAGATGAGGATTTTGCAGCATTTACTAGACAGTTTCAGAGATTTCTGAAGAAGAAGCAGTGGAAGTCTAAGCCTTCCACATCTAAGCCTAAATATGTTTATTATCAAAAGAGGAAGTCATCCAGGAAAGACAGGAGCAAGTCTAAGCCAAGCAAGTCTACCACATCAAAGATTGTTTGCTACTATTGTAATAGGCCTGGACATGTAGTGGCTGAATGTCCAGATAAAAGAAAAGAGTCTGGTGATAAAAAGAAGACTCAACACCAGAGCAAGAAGGAGAAATCCTTTGTTGCTAAGAAGGAGAAGACATTGTCAGATCAGTCATCTTCAGAGTCAGAATCTGAAGCTGAGGCTTACATTGGTCTGTTTGCTGCAGATTAAGAAGAAGAGTTTTTACAAGTGCTGAACTCAATATATGAACAAGAAGACCATCAGTGCAAGGGACTCATGGCTGTATCAGAAGAAGACAAGTGCCGGGATCAGCCTGGTCCCAGTAAGGTACAATGTCTTTCAGATTGCAGTACTGAGTCAGAGTCAGTAACATCTGCATCAAATGATGTGGATGGGTCTGAGTCTGAAGGTGATATTCATCAACTGATAGATGAATATAGAGATTTATTTCAGGCACTTAAGAAGAGCAAAAACCTGGCCAAATCTCAGGCTAAGGAAATTGCAGACCTTAAGATGGCTGCATTAAATTCAGAGAAGTTGCTAGATCAAAAATTGAATGAGATTGCCAGATTGAAAAATATAACTGTTATTCAAATGGGCACAATCACTTTCAAGAATGATCAGATTAGAAATCTGGAGGTTAGACTTCAGAAAGAGAAAGAGATTTTGGCTAGCTTTTCTAAACCTAAATCTGTTTTACCCTTGATTGATGAGTTTGTACCTCAAAAGGGTAAGGCTGGATTAGGGTTTAAAAAACCTGCCTGGACTGCTAGGTCCAAATATAAAGGCAAAGCCCCAGCACAAAACAAGAAGCCTGCTGTAGATAATTTAGCTAGGGTTGTACCTAAACAAAGGTACAATAAGTTTGAGTGCTGGTGTTGTGGCAAGGTAGGCCACTTTGCCTTAGATTGTTGGCACAATTCTAGTGTCAAGGAGAGTAGCAATCTGCCTGCTAGAAGAGCTACAGGTAGATTTGTTAAAGTACAGACTAACTTGCACCAAGGACCCAAAAGTTATTTGGGTTCTAAGGTTAAGTAATCTGTGTTGCAGGTGAGTCCAAGTTGCCATGCCCCAATATGGTACTTGGACAGTGGAAGTTCCAGTCACATGACTGGAACAAGGGGGTTGCTGAAGGACTACACACCTATCATGGATGGCCCTAAAGTAACCTTTGGTGGTTCTGAAAAAGGAATCACTAAAGGATTTGGTAACATTTCTAGTAACCTAATTACTATCACTCAGGTGGCCTATGTGAAAGGTTTGAAACATAACCTAATAAGCATAAGTCAGCTGAGTGATTTAGGATATGACATTTCATTTATTAAGAATGGATGTCATATCAAAAGGTCATATTGACAGGATATAGAAAGAGAAATGTTTATTGTCTTAACTTTGAGTGTTAGAACAATGTTTCTCCTATTTGTCTTATAGCTGATGAGAGAGTCTCACATTGTGTTAAATGGCACAAGAGGCTGGCTCATCTTAACTATAAGACTATTGGCCAACTCTTTAGCAAAGAGTTAGTGAGGAATGGTCCTCAAGTTAAGTGTATAAAAGATGGGATTTGCTCAGCTTGTCAAAAAGGCAAGCAGACCAAATCCACCTTTCATAACCTTGAAAACAAGGATTCAATGAGGTGTCTATACCTCTTGCATATGGATCTATTTGGTCCTATGCTAGTTCATAGTCTAGGTAGGAAGGGCTACACATTTGTGGTGGTAGATGACTATTCTAGATACTCCTTGGTGTTCTTTCTAAGACAAAAATCTGAAACCACAAGTGTCTTATATAGTTTTGTTAAACAAATTCAGAATGATTTGGATAGTACAGTGGTTAAAATCAGAAGTGACCATGGTACTGAATTTCAGTCTGAAAGTATGATAAAACTGTGTGAAGAATTTGAGATTTTCCATGAATTTTCCTCACCTAGAACACCTCAGCAAAATGGAATTGCTGAAAGGAAGAATAGAACATTAATAGAGGCTGGCAGAACTCTATTGAGTGACACTTCTCTCCCAGAATATTTCTGGGCTGAGGCAGTAAACACTGCATGTCATGTGATCAATAGAGCTACTATCACCAAGAGCCACAAAAAGACTCCCTATGAGATTGTGAAGGGAAGAAAACCAAACTTATCCTATTTCAGGATCTTTGGTTTTAAGTGCTATATACTTAACAATGGCAAGTCTTATCTAACTAAGTTTGCTGTCAAATCCCAAGAGGGGATCTTTGTTGGGTACAACAACAATAGTAAGGCTTATAGGGTCTACAACTTGGTTACTCAAGTTGTAGAAGAGTCTGTACATGTAGTCTTTGATGAAACAAGACTAATTAACTGTGAGTTGCCAAGTAGTGTTTGCAGTTCTACAGGTATAAATGAGAGAATGGACAAGCTTACCATTACAGAAGAATCAACTACAAATCAGGAAGTGGAAAATGGTGGCTGCTGTCCAGGGGGAGTACAAGACTTACTAAATGCTAAAGAACACCAAGAGGTGCAGCTTAATGAAGAGGCTGGAGGTGTACAACCTGAAGATAGACTACCTCCAGCTAATAGACACTTAAAGGATCATCCAGTAAATCAGATAATTGGTGATCCAAGACAAAGAGTGCAAACAAGAAGTAGGAATCTGAGCACTGTTCTTTGCTCCAGTTTCCTATCACAAGTGGAACCAAAGAAATTTGAAGAAGCAGTTCTAGACCCACATTGGATTGATGCCATGCAAGAGGAGCTGAATCAGTTCAGAAGATGCAAGGTCTGGAAGCTTGTTCCTAAACCAAAAGACCACAATATCATTGGAACAAAGTGGATCTTTAGGAACAAATTGGATGAGAATGGGATCATTGTGAAGAATAAAGCAAGACTTGTTGCAAAAGGGTATAGGCAGGAAGAAGGTATTGACTTTAATCAAACCTTTGCCCCAGTAGCAAGACTGGAAGCAATGAGGATGTTCCTTGCTTATGCAACATACAAAGGCTTTAAGGTATTTCAAATGGATGTAAAGTCAACTTTCCTAAATGGAAATCTAAAGGAAGAAGTCTATGTAGAGAAGCCATCAGATTTTGTTGATCCTTTCAAACCTGATTATGTTTATAGACTTAGGAAAGCATTGTATGGGTTGAAACAAGCCACAAGGTCTTGGTATGAAACCCTGTCTAGTTTCCTCATTGAGAACAAATTCTCAAGGGGGAAAATAGACAAGACTCTATTCCTTAGGGAATCTAAAGGAAATATAATCCTAGTCTAAATATATGTTGATGACATAATATTTAGGTGTACTGAAAGTAATCTTTGCAGAAAGTTTGCAAAACTTATGCAAGAAAATTTGAAATGAGCAGTATGGGGGAACTTAAGTTCTTCTTGGGTCTCCAAGTAAGACATACTGAAGATGACTTGTCCATATCCCTGTCTAAGTTCACCCTGGAGTTAATAAAGAAGTATGGTATGGAATCATCCACTACCATGAGAACTCCTATGGGGTCAAGTGTGTCTCTTAGCAAAGATGATGCAGGAAAACCTGTAGATGAAACTTTGTATAGAGGGATAGTTGGCTCCCTTCTATATCTGACTGCTAGTAGACTAGATATAATGTATGTTACATATGTCTGTGCTAGTTACCAAGCATGCCCTAAAGAATCTCATCTAACTGTAGTAAAAAGGATTTTGAGATATCTTAAGGGCACACCTTATCTAGGCCTTTGGTACCATAGGAATGGAGATTTTCTACTGACAGGCTATTCAGATGCAGATTTTGCAGGTTGCAAGGAAGATAAGAAAAGTACTACAGGCACCTGTCAATTTCTAGGTGGAAGACTAGTGTCTTGGAGCAGTAAGAAGCAGACCAGTGTGGCAATCTCCACAGCTGAATCAGAGTATGTGGCAGCAGGAAGTTGTTGTGCACAACTATTGTGGATTCAGCACCAGCTAGAAGACTATGGTATTCAAGTAAGTAGAACACCTTTGCTTTGTGATTCTGCAAGTGCAATTTCTATAGCTAATAATCCTGTCTCACATAGTAGGACTAAGCACATAGAAATTAGATACCATTTTCTTAGAGAACATGTAGAGAAAGAGGACATTTCACTAGAATATGTTAAAACTGATTATCAAATTGATGATATGTTTACTAAGCCTTTAGATGAAACTAAATTCAATAAGTTTAAAATTGAATTAGGAATGTTGAACTTAGAATAGTTTAATAAAATTGGCTAAGTAAAAAGGTTTTGACACAAGAAGTTGTCTGTGTCGACACATAGAAGTGGTGTCGACAATACAGAGAAATGATGTCGACACATCTAGAAGTCTGTGTCGATACTTCAGAAAAATAGTGTCGACACATCCAGAGTAGGTGTCGACACATCCAGAAGTGGTGTCGACACTTAGGTTCAATACAGATCTCGTCGAGTAGAGTTTCGACTAATCGTCGAGCGTAGATGTATATATGTTGACACATAAATTTTGTCGACTATATTAGTGTCAACAAATAGTAGTCAACACCATTGTCGAGACTTAAGTAGTCAGTGTCGACACTTTTCAACAGTGTCGACACATTTAGAGGATTTTGATGGGTCTTTTCACCTTCATTTTTAGAAAGGTATAAATAGATCTTCAACATTGTTTGTCGACACGCTTTCAATAGTTTCGAGACCAAAACTTTGTTTCGACATCTCTCTCATCTAAATTCAATATTTCTCTAAACCCTAATGGCACCAAAGCTCGAGGAGAACGTCAATGAAGGATATGAGCTAGTACGCAACGCATTTGACCGTGCGGAACCAGAAATTAAGGATGTTGTAACCCTAATTACTACAAATGGGTTGGAGTATTTAGTTTCTGAGCCAACCAAGATTTGGAAGAAGGAAGTACTCGAATTCTGTGGTGCATCTACGTTGGATTCAACTGGACTCAAGATCAAGTCTGCAGTTCATGGTGCAAAAGTTAAACTGACTATGAAGAGTTTAAGGAAAGTTCTACATCTACCAAGAATTCAAGAGGAAGTAGAAGTGACCACATCTAAGACTAGGGAAGCGCTACAATGGTGTGGTTTGGATCCCACCTTAAAGATTGGAGCTGCCATGAACAGAAAAGGCATGAATCAACAAGGCAAATTTCTGTCAGAAATAATTGGCAAGGTCATCCTCTGCAAGCCAGGGGGACATGATAGGATTTCTGCCTACATGTTCAGCCTAATGACAAGGATCATCTACAGACTCAACACTGACTGGTCAGCAGTGATTTTTGAGAAGATTAAGGAAAGTCCGAAAAAGCCTAATATGGGTAGGATAATGAGCTTGTACTTGGCTGGAACTATTCCAGAAGTAATGGAACAAGCTACTGGTTCTAAGATAAATCACATGAGGAGGATGGATATAAGGATTATCTCAAGATGGGATAGGGTGTTAACTAAGGACATGCCTACTCTAGAGAAGGAAACACCTCTACAGAAGAAGAAGAAGAAAGCCATAATGGCTCCAGAATCCTCCAGTAGTTCAGAGGAGCAAGTAGTTTTCAGTTCTAATGAGGAAGAAGCTGATAATACTAGAAGGTCACCAGTAAGAGATGAAGATGCACAAGTGTAGGGGGAGCAACCATCTGCTTGCCCCATCCACCTGGATTCCCTCCAGGGGGAGCCTCACCATGAGGAAGTGCCTACTCACTTGGACTGTGAAATGACAACACAAACCATCCTTGAGGTAATTAGTGAAGTCAATCAATCAATTTTCAATATTGAGAATGAAATGCTAAATGAAACTTTGTTTGATATTGATCAGACAACTCAGTTACACAGTCAACCACAAGATGTAATCTTGGAATATACATCTGTTGCTGTTGATGCTCCAGAAATAAGAAACTCTCCAGTCCCTTCTCAACATGAATTTACCCTAGAAGAGCTATTTCCTGATATTGAGGGGGAGCATGCTGGTTTTGAGGGGGAGAAAACTATCTTTGAGGGAGTGCAAGCTAATCTTGAGAAAGAGCAAAGTAGAACTGAGACTGAGGAGCAAAGGACTCAGGGGGAGCAACCTAAGATTGCACAGGACTTGCGTCCTAGTCCAAAGGATAGAGTAGACATAGCTAGTACCTCAGCATCTGAGGATGAAGAAGCTTTAAGAGCTAAAAAGAGGAAGCTACAGGTCTTCAAAAGGAGAAGCCAGAGCTACAAGAAGGCACTACAAACTGTTGCTCCACAGCCTACACCAACAATTGATTACGGTTCATTGTTAATATCTTTACAAGTAAAGTTGGATGAGCAAAGAATAGCAATGGAGAAGTATATGGATGAGACTCACAAAGATCTCCAATTCTCCTTGGCCCAAGACATTAAATCTATAAGATTTGAAGTAAATCAAAATAAGAAGGAAATGACTGACTGTTTCCACAAAGGAGGTAATGCAGTAGTTTTTCTTGCTTCTCATCAAGAAAAGATAAAGACACAAGTTGATGATATAACAGTGAAGTATGGATATGTCTTAGAAAATCAGATTAGAATGAATGATAATCTGACTGCATCCCATAATGCCATTGTTACAGAATTGAAAAAAGTTGCAACAGCCCGGCCTGCTGATAAGTCTCAAGCCAAACCAGAGTTTGATAAGGAAAAAGTTAGATAAGGACTTCCAGGAAGAAATAGCTGATGTCAAAGCAGCTATTACAGATTCTCAAAAGACTCTTTCTAGACTACTGCTGAAGTTGAGGGGTTTTTATAAGGATGGAGTTAATTTTCTAGATGAACAGATCAGATTTCAGAAGGATGATCTTAGAGATTATGTGGCTAGAGAAGTCATAAAGGGGGAGAGAGTAATAGTCAAAGCTAGAACTAATCATGCTAAATGGATTTCCAATAGCATTAGAGCCACTCTTGGATATCCACCCCTGTGTGATGATGACAATGTGGCTGAATCTGGAATAAATCCTGTTATTTTTGGAGGTGAGCCAGCTAAAGTTGCTCAAGTGATTTATCCTCTAGCAGATTTTGAAATGATACATCATGAAGTACAATCAATGTATAGCCCTCCAGAGGGTAATAAAAATATTGTCATTGAGAAAGTAGATCAGCCTGTGCCAGAGGCAGTATTGAAAGAGCAAGAAACTCTTTTGTCCAAGAAGAGATTTAGAGAACAGGCTGAGTTAAAGCCAGATTTTGAGCAGTGGAGCCCTACTTCTAGAAATATCATTCTAACTGCTTGGAAAGCTGCAAAGGACAATATCCTAGAGAGGGGTAAATGGTACTCTGAACAAGAGTGGAGAAGGCATGAAGTCAGACAAGAGGCTATTGTACAGTATAGAAGGAAGGCAAAACTTGGGAAGCTACCTCCTAATGCACAGGAGCCTAGCAAATATTTCCAAAGCCTTACCATTATTTTGAAAGACAAAAGATCAGGGCTGAAGAGTTAAAGAAGAAAGATCAAAAAGGCAAGAAGCCAGTTAATGACACTGATGTTCCAGTTCAATCCAAGATTCAATCTGGCAATGGCATTGACATCAAGGAGCCAGAGCTGCCTTAGAATAGATTTACTAGATTTTATAATTGTAAACTTTTATGTTAAAATCTATGTAAACTTTTGTTAAAGAAAGTATTGGAAGTTGAAACAAAACTATAATGAATGCTCATTGTGTTAGCATTATTATTATTTGGTGATGTTTTGTTTTATATGTTTTGTTTAAGTATTTACCCTGTCATATAATGCTGTTATACATCATATTATGTATTTATTATGTATGGTGTATATCATTGACTAAGGGTTATGACTTCTCCAAATAGGGGGAGATTGTTGGGTACATTGGAAAATGTGTACCAAATTTGAAGAAGCCTCACCCTACTCAATGATATACATCAAGGTGTATTTGATGTGTTTTGAGTTTATATGTGCAGGTTAAGTAATTGCAGGAAATGCAGAAAAATTTCTAAATCCATATGTCGACACCTAGAGAAGCAGTGTCGACACTTATGAAGGCTTGTGTCGACACTGGAGAAAAGCTGTGTCGACATTTGAAGTAGACTGTGTCGACACTTGGAAGGGCTGTGTCGACACCAGAAGAAGCTGTGTCGACATACAGAGGCAGTGTCGACACACAGCAAAGCAAAGTCGACATCAACTGTGTCGACACCAAGAGGCAGTGTCGACACACAGGAATACTTAGTCGACATCAAATGTGTCGACACCAAGAGGCAGTGTCGACACACAGAAGTATTTGTCAACATCAACTGTGTCGACACACAGGACTTGTGTCGACACACAGCAAAGCTTCAAAAAGTTAAAGTAAAGAAGTACTTGTGTCGACACAAAGGAGATGTGTCGACACTCAGCAAGCTTCAACAAAGTTAAAGTAAAGAAGTACTTGTGTCGACACAAAGGAGATGTGTCGACACTCAGCAAGTTTCAACAAAGTTAAAGTAAAGAAGTACTTGTGTCGACACAAAGGAGATGTGTCGACACTCAGCAAGTTTCAACAAAATTAAAGAAAAGAAGGCTTGTGTCGACACACAGAATCAGTGTCGACACATTCTGAAGAAGCAGTGTTGAGAAGCTGTTACAACAACAAAGAAGTTGTGTCGACACCACCAAGGCTAGTGTCGACACTTAGTCCACTTGTGTCGACACTTAGTCTATTTGTGTCGACACATAATGAAGATCAGTCTCGACACTTTCAGACAGAGACAGTGATTTCAAGAAGTGACTGGATGACTTGACAGCGGCCATTTCAACCGGTCTAATGCAACTGTCAAAGCTATCAGAAGGTTGTTAGAAACCGGATCAGCCGGTTACCATGGAGAAAGACTATATAAAGGCTTTCTCCTTCAATAGAAAGTGATGATCAATCATTACAGAATACAGATTCTGAGCAATACTGAGAGAAGTAATAATACAGAATATTTTCGACAGAAGATCTAGAAGAAGTTGAAGAGAGAGAGCTCCATCTAAGAAGAGCAGTTGCTGAACCAGGCTGCCAAGGAAGATTCAGATTGTGATCTGAATCTCAAGTCAGAAGCTTATTGAAGATCATCTTCTCAAGAGATTCAACCCTACTAAGTTCAGATTCAAGAAGCTTTGAAGAAAGCTAAGAGAGGTTGATCTCTGCCAAGTTCTTCCAAGAACAGTTCAAGAAGACATCCATCCCTTCTCTTTCTTTCAGGGTGGTGGTCATAAACTTTGTTTAATCAAATTTCTGTAAGATCTATTATAAATCTGAGTTGTAAGCCTATTTTATAAAGGCTGAGTGTAAGAGATTTAGATCTCTGAGTGTAGGTCTTGTTGAAGACTGAGGTAGGGCCTTGTGCCTGAGTTGTAGGAGACTGTGTTCTCTGAGTGTAGGCCTTGGTGAAGGATGAGGTAGGGCTGTTTGCCTGAGTTGTAGGAGTGGGGATACTCTGAGTTGTAGGAACCTGGTTTGGGTTCTGAGCTATTGTAAGATCTGAGGATCTGAGGAGAAGTGCAGAAGTTAGGCTGAATCTAGTACACTGCTAGATAGGCGAAGGGGGAAGTGGATGTACCCAGACCTTGTGGAACCACTATAAAAATCTGTGTGCACTTTGTGTTGAATTATTTCTGTGATTACTGTGTTTGCTGTGTTGTGTAGTAGTAGAATTTGCAAGTTCTGGTTAATTAACTAACCATAGTTTCTTCCTTAAGAGCAAAAGAAAAAGTACACATATTCACCCCCCCCCCCCTCTAGGTGGCTAGGCACTAATTCTTTCACATGGCTCGCATAAAAATCAGAGAATTGATGGATCATATATTCCTTGGCATTATTAGTATGAATAACCCGAATGGGCACACAAAACTTTGTGGATATCTCATTATAAAATATAGTGAACACAGAGAACAGCTTAGAACGATCTTTCAAGAGATACACCGAAGTGCATCTTAAGAAATCATCAATGAATGTGACAAAGTATAAGCTTCCTCGACCAACAGTAGCAACAGGAGAAGGACCCCAGATGTCAGAGTGAACTAGTTCAAATGGACGCGAAGAACAACGACCCGATCGTGCTGGGAAAGAAGAGCGACGATGTTTACCCAACTTACATGCTTCATAATTCAAAGGCAAATCATCTGAAGGAAGGTCTGGAAAAAGTTGATGAATGATGCTAGAAGGAGGATGACCAAGACGACGATGCCACAGCTGAACAGAGGAAGAAGTAGAAAGAGCAATGTCATGGTCAAGATAAGAAAGGCCACCACTAGCAGTACTAGTAGCAATCGTAGCCTTATAGACAAAGCCAGAGAAAAAACAAGTGGCACTAGTAAAAGTAACCGTGTAATTTAACTTAGTGCAAAGAGCATGAACAGAGAGTACATTGCACAGGGAAGTAGTAACATAGAGAGTGTCCTCTAGCAGCAAAGACAAAGAGAGATGCATAGTGTCAATATCATGCATTGGAGCAGAAGTCCCATCAGCAATAACAACAATAGACAGCTTGTGTTGTTCAAGCAAAGAGGAAAATAAACGAGAGTTGTCAGTCATGTGACAATTGTCACCAGAGTCAATAAGCCACTTATCAGAGGAGGACACAAGAGCACGAGTAGTAAAAGAGAGAGGGGAAGCCATCCTCAAGAAGAAACCAGAAAGCAGAAAGATAAACCACACGGTTAGAAACTGAAAGTCCACCTAGTGTCAGCTATGTGCACCTATGGGGGGGGAATAGGTGACGTGTCGCGCTTTTGCGGAATTTACGAATGTACCTGCACAATAAAAATAAAAAACACATCACACAGAATACACAGACAATTTATAGTGGTTCCCCGACTTGGGTACATCCACTTTCCCCCTTCGACCTATCTCCCAACAAGGGACGACTCGGTCTCTTATCCAACAGGATTGAAATCCAATCCCTGCACTATCGGAAGGAACCCTTCCACACGTGAGAGTCAACACTCCCACAAGACGGGTTGCACCCAACCCTTATAGCACGGAACAAACGTTCCTTTACAACAAAAGTAAATATAGAATGTACTCGAGATACAAACTTCGTTTGGAGACTACGGTGTTCCTCTTCGTTCGACGACGTGTTCGTGAAGTCAACGAAGGGTCTACAACCTTGGTCTCTCTTGGAGAGGATCTCCTCGGAACCGGCGGCGGCAACACGAGCGGCGGCTAGCTTCGGGATCGGCGGCTATGATGATGAGCGGCTGCTGAACTTGGAGATCCAAACTTCGTAGCGAAGCTAGCTTGGTCTTCCAACGGTCACCGAGGATCAGTCGTCTCGATCGATTCGGACGGGGAAGTTTTTCCCGATCAACAAATCGAGAGACAAGGGATCTCTGGATAGACGCGTGAGACTCAAGCTTTGCTAAGCTTCTGTCGCCGGAGATCGGGAAGAAAATCGATCAGCAGCGGCGACCAACTTGCCCGAGCGCGACGGCGGCGGCGGAGAGGAATCGCGATTTTAGGGTTACGTTGCGGCTCGGTTTCTGATTCCCTGTCCCTGCTTTACTGTTCAAAGTACCCGAATATATATACTGTAGATAACTCCAATATGACCGTTTGTGGGACCCACAATAGAAATCCCTAAATCCGGTTCAAACTAGTCCAGCGGCAGAATCCGGTCCAGCAGCATCCCGAGAAATTGCTAAGTGAAAATCGGCGAGAATCGCAGGTGATTCTCGACGAATCGGCGAGAATCACCAAGTGATTCTCGACGATTCGTCGAGAATCGCTAGTGATTCTCGCCGAATCACTTATTGATTCTCAGCGATTTTCACTTGATATTCATGAGCTGCTTAACCATTAGTTCGGCGAGAATCACTAGTGATTCTCGCCGAATCTTACTTGGCACTGTTTTGAGGTAGCCAGAAGGGGTGGGCGAGAATCACTAATGATTCTCGTCGATTCGGCGAGAATCACTAGTGATTCTCGCCGAATTGGCGAGAATCACTTGGTGATTCTCGTTGAATTTTCCTTGGACGAATTTTCGTCTTCCACCCAGGAGCTGCTCCTTGACCCATCCATGCTCCTTGTCTTCTCTTGCATATGAACGGCCCTGTACTTGAAAGTAAGTGCACTCCAATAGAGAGAGTACACGTAGGCCAACACACTGATCTGCTCAACGAGGGATTACATCTTGTAGACCCGTGTATATTGACCTACTGCACCCTGATATTGGTGTGCACTTAGCGTGGAGGAGCTGCAAGTACAACTTAAGATGTTTCATCAAATACATTGTGAATTCATCTTATCTTGACAGGTGGCTTCCTCAAATCCAGGTAATTGTGGATACAATACCCAACAATCTCCCCCTATTTGACAAAGGCAAAACCCTACTAGCTAAGATGAATAACACCTATCAAATAATAAACATAGCATTCAGAAATTAAACATGCAGCACAAGAGAATATATGCAACCAGATCAGGACTTGAGTCATTCACAAATTCAAATATATATACCAATATATATATATACACATATAATCTCAGAATGGTTCATATGATAACAATAATCATTAAATGTTCTTAAGACAAAGTGACAAGCTATAAGTTATTGACTATTTTTCCTTGGCTACGTCACCCTTAAGATTTTGAGCCAAGTACTTCTTGCTTTGCCTCTCCATGTATTCTTTGGGCTTCGGGTAATACCTAGGAGGAGGAACTTTATCTGCATCCTTGTTGTTTCTGAAAAAGATGTTGCGTTTCGCTTCAAATGTTTTGTGCGTTTCTCACTCATACTGGCTATATACTTCGTTTCGATTGATCTCTCCTCTTTCTTGCAGCCAGAAGGTGTCTAAGATGATGTTCCTTGAAACTGGACTCCATTTTTCGTTTCGTACGTCCTCCTCACTCATTCTGATCCTCTTTTCAGCTAGTGTCTCCTTGGAGGTCCCTTCCTGAGCTTTTCTCTTGGCCTTGGCTTTTGCTAGGGCCTCTTGATCAAACATGCTCCTCAGTTTAGCTTTGGAGAGAGCCCTAGCATCAGCTTCACTTATGGGAACATCTGTAGCACTTGCACTTATTCCCTCAGCAGCACTTACTCCCTCAGCAGCCATAGATGTCTCAGGAGGATGAATATCTGCAGGATTTTCAGCCAAGGGGATGCCTAACGCCTGGTGGAGCATCCACCGGCAGCTGTCATAGACGTACTTGTTTGACTGTTTGAAGTTTAGGATCATGACTTCTCGGAGCTCAGCCATCTTAGCTAGATACTCTTTCTCCCCCTTTTTGGCTTCTACAGCTATGAAGTTGGCATAGGAATGTAGGGAGTCATCAATATGCTTCGTGGTCTTGGAGAATTCAGAGACCAAGGCCTGCTGATTGGCGTTGAGAGTGACCATATTACCGTCAAACTTTTGAATGTTGTTGGCGACAACATGTGCATTCTAATTTACGACAGCAAGAGTATCAGTGTTCTTTTTCAATCCGGCCATAAGGAGTGTGACAGCTTCGCCGGCCGCGGTATACTTTTCTTCAAATTTCTTGTCCATCACGTCAAGTTTATGATTGATCTCCACCATATTCTTGAGCATCAGATTTTCAGAAGTCTTAATCCTTTTCAGCAGTTTATTCTGAGCGTTAGCAAAGGAGTCTTTGAGTTCATTTACAATTCCCTGAATGACATTTACTGTGTGAGTGGCTAGCTCATCTCGTAATGGAAGAGCCGGAGGCACTTGTGGACCTTGCCCTTCAGCAGACGCATCTGTAGAGCTGGATACAAGCACAGTCTCTAATGGAGGAATGCTGGCGGCCTCGGTAGATTTATCTGACTCCCCCTCCACTGGTGCATCCTTGTCCGATGGAGGTTCAACAAGATCTGGATCCTCCAATACTTCATGTCCCTCATTCCCATCTTCCTCTCTGTCATCATCCAAGAAATCATCTATATCAGCAGCATCTTCCAACTCATTGTCAGCAGTCTCCATTCCAGTAGCTTCGGCTCCTTGCTCGTTTCGGTTCGGGGCCTCCCCATGCTCTAGCTCAGGTTCACTTTCTTCGTGTAGATCTGCCACAGCATCTCTGGCCAGCTGGGAGATGTCAGATACTACATCAGTATGCGAGGGTAGAGGCTCCCCCTCGATTCCTGCAGTCAGGGTATCAGGAATTTCACCGGGGGAGACTGCTGAAGAAACTCCCTGTTGCTCTTCCACTGCAGGCTGCCCAATACGTCTCTCCCATCGGTCAAACACACTACAGTCCATCTTCTTCAAGTAGTGGAGAGGAACACCTTTGCTCATGTCAAACCTGTCTCCGTTTAGCTGATTTAGGTACAGACTTATGATACGACCAAAACTCGGAGAGCCCAAGGTGTCCTTGATCTTCTCGAACAGCAACTCTCCCCAATTGAACCTCTTACGGCAAACAACAGCTATTAGGGTCTTGAACATATCCGCTGAGATATGGTCATGAGAGCCCGGCTTGCAGATGAGCACTTTTCCAATAATGTCAGACAGGAGCTTCCCTTCTTCATTCATATCCTTCCTCTTTATTGACCGAATTCCTCGTGGGAGACCGCAGAATAAGAGAGTTCTGTTTTTGTCATCGTCCTCCAGATAGTCCTCATGCTCCGAGCTAGAAAGCTGCAGATAGCGGGTCAGCTTGCTGGCAGACATCTTGACCTTTGCCCCAGCCACCTTGCTTTTGATTAGGGAGTCGCCATTTCGGAGTCTTGCGGTAGCGAAGAACTCCAGCACCTCTTTGTCCAGGATTTTGCAAGGGTGCTCCAGGACGAAGGTTAGCCCAGCCTCTTCCAGCATCAGAATGATGTTGCGGAATTCGTCCGAGGCGTGAGAAAACCCAGTTCGAACCAGCTCGCAACCAGAGACCAACCCAGCAGTTGTTCTTGGAGCCATTGCAGATCTAGGGAGAGAAGCCCTCTTCTACGCTTAATAATAAAAAAAATCAAAAAGGAAGTGATACAAGTGATCAAGTCCAAGTGCGGGTGAGGGGATACCTAGCGATGTAGACGGTGAGTTAGTTCGAGTGGAGAAGAATCGAAACTTGAAGAGTTTGTCGGTGAAAGCTTCGGCGGGATTCTTGCGGGAGACCTTTGATGGAGACGGATTTGGCGAGCTTTCCAGCAGGAGTCGGCGAGTTGTCCGCCGGTAAGTTTCCCTTGCGGCGGTTAGTTGCCCCTCGGCGAGTGTCCAGCGGAGGAGAGTCGGCGAGGTTTGGCGTGCTTCCGCGAGTCGGTGAGAATGGGAAGAGTCGGCGTGATTCGACGGGATTTGGCGTAGGCGGTGCGACGAGCTTCCTGCGGGTCCGACGGAAGAAACCTTGCAATTCTGCGAAGAGCTTCCTTGCGGGAACTTTGGTGTTGCGGATCCTGGCGTGGATTCTGCGAAAGTCGGCGGGACTCGTGTAGCTTGCTCCTTCGGCGGGACTCTTGAGGAAGGCGAAGGGTCGGCGAGCCCTTTCGGCGGGATTCTTAAAAAATGAAATTGAAGGGTTTTCTTTACTAGGAATTGAAAGGTTCCGAGGTTCCGAAATTGAAGGGTTTTCGGCGGTTTTCTTTACTAAGTATAAAAATGATACCAAGATTCCGAGTATATAATGGGTCGGCGGGATTTGTCTAATCCGAAATTGAAAGGTTTCTCTACTGGGAATTTTCACGATAGGAAGCATTGCAATATTTTCGAATTCTTCTGATGTCAAGTCAAAATAAGAACGATAAATACATATTTATTGTAAAGACAATCTATTTGGATTTGAGCGAGGCTTCTCCAAACACTTCTTGATGTCAATTGTGAGTTGTCGAGATTCACAATCACATATCTTCGTTAACTTTTTATTGATGTATAAAGGTTTGCATGTATCGTGTTAACCTATCCTTAGATGTGCATACATACACTAATATACAAAGATGTATCTGTATATAAGGATATATATATATAGGTAATTGTCAATTGAAAACGACTCAAGTCTTGGAACTGATCATGAGTACCTGGGATTTTGAGAGTCATCGTTTAAGTCCCACAGGTGGAACATTTTAGAAGCTCAATGTGAGTATGCTCAAGTAGATATCACATCTGTTATTTCAGACGCTTGTTCCAATTTAGTCTTGAGCCACCTACTGTCTAGTTCCCATCATATTCACAGGAACATAGACTACCCTGCAAGAAAGAATTATTTTACCTTAGGAACCCAAATCATATTGGGTCCTAGGTTCCTGTTAGCATAAGCACGCAACTGCCTTCCTTCAGAAAACCTGTCTGGAAGACTACCTCTGTCCCGAGAATGTGGATAAGCCCTTGTCGTGGGCACAGAGGGGTTGTGCCAACAGTCGATGGCAAAGTGCCTCACTTTGCCGCAGCACCAACATGGGTGAATGTTGTATCGCCGTTTCCGACCTGATCTAGTGACTGATGTAGTCACGGTCCTAGGTCTAAACGGGATAGGGCATGATCTTGTCACAAAAATTCCTCTTCCATCGTGACACGTGGAAGGGTGGAAAGAATGCATGTTGTGAGCGTTATGAGGCTGGGAAGGTGGTGCCATTCTTTCAGGCATCCCCCTTCCTGAGGCCCCATAGAACCTGACATCATGACTTCTATCCTCTCTATCCCGTGTCCTCGAGTGGTGAGAAGTCTTCTGTGAGCGGGGACATGCAAATTCACACTGTGTTGAGGCAGTGGCAGTGAATACGAAGGGCTCAGAATGAGCCTTAGGTATTTCCTCATGGGTGGCCATGACGGCCCTTGCACTATGGACGTTTCCACATGGGGACAGATCACCCTTGCAGTGACCACGACTATTCCTGTGGTCATACCTGAAGGCATGATGAGTTGCCTCCCTGCTTGGAGTGGGGGGTCGGAATACCGTTTCCCCATTTCTCCGTGCCTGGATAATCCGGGAGATCCACCCGGTTTCTTGCTTTCTCTTTATAGCATCAACTTTGGAAAAGTTTGATACTATACGTTTCTCATTATCTAGACTACTCTCTAGAGCTGAGATCTTAGAGTCCTTGACCTTGTTGGACGCATATTGGAGAACCAACAAGATCTTCAGTCGAGCAATCTCTCGAGCTTGCTCCTCAGCAAGTAGGTTGCTTTCCTGAAGGGCTCTCTTCAGGGAATCAGAATTTTCTGGAGGAGAGCAGTTTCTGTCTTCAGAAAGGTCAAAAGATATAGGGCAGGATGAAGATGTTACCTGCTCATCTGTGTTATTGTCATTAGAATCAGTGACCATTGTTTCATCCTCGTCAGAGCTGCTTTCCTCACTGGTCTCGTCAGTCTCTGATACGGACACTGGAGCTCTGATGTTGTCCGAGTGATGCTTGCCTTCATCTTCAGAGGTGAGGACCCCCACATAGGCTTCCTCGTCTGGTTGACAATATATTCCAGCTTTCTCTGACTCCCCCATCAACTCTGATATCATCACCCACATGGATTTAGCCGTCCTATATTTTTCCAATCTAGAGCGAGAGGCTCCAGACCAGATATCCATAATAATTTGACGAATCCTCTCGTCCAAGTGAAATAGTGATAGTTCCGTCTCTGACATCTCAGCAATGCCCATGGGCACTTGGATCCCAGAGTCGGAGGTCTTCATGGGAATAAACGGACCCTCTTCCATGATGAAGGATGCTCGAGGATCAATAGCATCAAGATGAAATGACACTCTCATTCTCCAGATGGGATAATAATCCTTTGTGCATGCGGAGAGTTTGAGTGGCGGTATCTCATAATCCAGATCCATGCTTCTGACACTGGTGGCAGGATTCTACTCAAGGTGTTAACCTTTTTGAAGAGCAACCTCGCTCTGATACCACTTGAAAGTCCACCTAGTGTCAGCTATGTGCACCTATGGGGGGGGAATAGGTGACGTGTCGCGCTTTTGCAGAATTCACGAATGTACCTGCACAATAAAAATAAAAAGCACAGCACACAGAATACACAGACAATTTATAGTGGTTCCCCGACTTGGGTACATCCACTTTCCCCCTTCGACCTATCTCCCAACAAGGGACGACTCGGTCTCTTCTCCAACAGGATTGAAATCCAATCCCTGCACTATCGGAAGGAACCCTTCCACACGTGAGAGTCAACACTCCCACAAGACGGGTTGCACCCAACCCTTACAACACGGAACAAACGTTCCTTTACAACAAAAGTAAATATAGAATGTACTCGAGATACAAACTTCGTTTGGAGACTACGGTGTTCCTCTTCGTTCGACGACGTGTTCGTGAAGTCAACGAAGGGTCTACAACCTTGGTCTCTCTTGGAGAGGATCTCCCCGGAACCGGCGGCGGCAACACGAGCGGCGGCTAGCTTCGGGATCGGCGGCTATGATGATGAGCGGCTGCTAAACTTGGAGATCCAAACTTCGTAGCGAAGCTAGCTTGGTCTTCCAACGGTCACACAAGGATCGGTCGTCTCGATCGATTCGGACGGGGAAGTTTTTCCCGATCAACAAATCGAGAGACAAGGGATCTCTGGATAGACGCGTGAGACTCAAGCTTTGCTAAGCTTCTGTCGCCGGAGATCGGGAAGAAAATCGATCAGCAGCGGCGACCAACTTGCCCGAGCGCGACGGCGACGGCGGAGAGGAATCGCGATTTTAGGGTTATGTTGCGGCTCGGTTTCTAATTCCCTGTCCCTGCTTTACTGTTCAAAGTACCCGAATATATATACTGTAGATAACTCCAATATGACCGTTTGTGGGACCCACAATAGAAATCCCTAAATCCGGTTCAAACTAGTCCAGCGGCAGAATCGGGTCCAGCAGCATCCCGAGAAATTGCTAAGTGAAAATCGGCGAGAATCGCAGGTGATTCTCGACGAATCGGCGAGAATCACCAAGTGATTCTCGACGATTCGTCGAGAATCGCTAGTGATTCTCGCCGAATCACTTATTGATTCTCAGCGATTTTCACTTGGTATTCATGAGCTGCTTAACCACTGGTTCGGCGAGAATCACTAGTGATTCTCGCCGAATCTTACTTGGCACCGTTTTGAGGTAGCCAGAAGGGGTCGGCGAGAAGGGTCGTCGGCGAGAATCACTAATGATTCTCGTCGATTCGGCGAGAATCACTAGTGATTCTCGCCGAATTGGCGAGAATCACTTGGTGATTCTCGTCGAATTTTCCTTGGACGAATTTTCGTCTTCCACCCAGGAGCTGCTCCTTGACCCATCCATGCTCCTTGTCTTCTCTTGCATATGAACGGCCCTGTACTTGAAAGTAAGTGCACTCCAATAGAGAGAGTACACGTAGGCCAACACACTGATCTGCTCAACGAGGGATTACGTCTTGCAGACCCGTGTATATTGACCTACTGCACCCTGACATTGGTGTGCACTTAGCGTGGAGGAGTTGCAAGTACAACTTAAGATGTTTCATCAAATACATTGTGAATTCATCTTAGCTTGACAGGTGGCTTCCTCAAATCCAGGTAATTGTGGATACAATACCCAACAGAAACAAGCCGCACAAGAACAAGTTGGCAAAGAAGGCATAGAAAGAAAGTGACCACAGGAAAGGTCGCAGAAATAGGAGAAATCGTACGGTCACAGTGTCAGCACACCAGTGGCTGGAAAAGAGGTCGTGACCAAAATGCGGAGAGAGAGGCCGCAGCGACAAAAGGGAAAAGAAAGAGGAAGAGGAGACTATGTGGTCACGGAGTCATCACACCTGCGGCAAGGAACACGCCGCGACCAAAATGTGGAACTCGCAGCAAAGAAGAAACAAGCCTCGGGAAGATAACCTGTAGGAAGAAAGGAGATAAAAAAGAGCAAACAACGAAGAAGATGCGTGAACAGAACAAGTCACAACAAAGGGCGACAAACAAAGGCAGCAAGAGTAAAAGAAGCTGCATAGAAAATCGCGTGAACACCACAAGTCGCAGAGAGAAGCGACTAGCAAAGAAGCCACGCCAATAAGAAGAAAGAGAAGAGCAAGAGTCCATACAGTCAAGGTGACAACACACCAACGTCAAGGAAGAAGTTGTGACCAAAAGGCGAAACTCACAATAGACAAGAGAAACTATGCGAACACAAGTCAAAAAGAAGCGCGGTTACCAAGGAAAGTCGGGCAAACAAAAAAGACCGGAAGGAATCAAGTCGCAAGCGTAGCGAGAATCAAGGGAGGGAAGGGAAGGGAAAGAAACCGGACAAACTAAAAGAAGTTGGACGAAGCCGGAGGAAGAGGTCGCATGGTTAAACCAATAAACCACGATATTTTTGAAGCAAAGGATCGGTTCGCTCTCATACCAAGTGAATAATGGACAAAGAGCTAAATAAACCGCAAACTTTATTGCACTAAAAAGATAATCATTACATAGGTATGCCCCCTTATTTATAGAAATTGGGGGAGATGAGAGAATACAACAAATGATATGGGACTAAATAATAAACAACAAGCGGCAACACATAAAGTCGTCAATCTGCTCCAGAGAAATTCGTTGACACAGGCCGCCAGTCCGCAACTGCAGGTTGCCACCAGACCGCAGCTGCGACTACCCATCAGACTGCAACTGCTGCAAGAAATCAGACTGCAACTGCGTGTTACCACTAGATCGCAGTTACGGTTAACCTCCTGTCCTCTGTTGCGGCTCCAACTAGGCCGCGGTGGCTTCAACCAGGCCGCGGTGGCTTCAACCAGACTGCTCCTGCTTTATCCATACTGCTGCGGCGGCTCTCTGCAAGACTACAGCATTTTATGCAGACCACTATTATAAACCTCCAGACTGCCATTGTTGATCCTGACCGGAAGCTGAGGTCCACCACCAAACAGCGGGACAAAACCTGCCAGGTCGCTAAGACTAGTAGACCGCTGCTGTTAGGCTTAAGTCCACCTGGTCTCTACTACCTCCAACATTCGTGAAACCAAGTCAAACATCTTCATATAGAAGAGGGGAGAGGTTGAAGACAACTAATCTCTAGGGCAAGGCCCTAGCATGGTCCATTCCTAGGAAATCTTCATCTCGCAAGTCAAACTCCTTTGAGTCGACATCTATCCTAGAAAATATCTGTAAATCTAGCACCAAGGGAGAGGGTAGGAAGCACACCTCATTTCCGACGGTTCCGGCCATGGATCTCGTTATCCTTCTGGGCGGAATCGTCTCCCTTGTTGGCATTGTTCTTCCCGGAAAGGTAGATCGACCCTTCTCCCAGAAAAATGACTCTGGCACAGGTAACGACTCGACAAAAATGACAAAGTAACGGCTAGGGATTTCCGCAAGTCTCTTTTTATAATAGGAATTAGGGTTAAACCGTCTGCCACGTGTCACCCTATTATTGGACCGCTTATTATTTCTTTAAATATGACATATTGAACGGACACATCCAATTAAATCATTTTGGGGCAATTCCCAAAATTGCGGTTGAGACCGTGTACAGGAATCAGAAAACAATGGTCGAAAATCTTCTAAGTCCAAAGTCGTCGAGTAAACAACCCTTACTCGACGAATCGTCGAGTATCATACACTTACTCGACGAATCGTCGAGATTCGTCGTGACCAATCAATGTCATATATAAGTACAACACTTTCTAAGTTAAAATCATCGAGTATACCTTCTTTTCTCGACGAATTGGCGAGTGGCGTCAAGTGCACTCAGCGCACTTGATGCCATGGTTCCTAGAATAATTCTAAGTAAAAGCGTTAAGTGGCATCGAGTGCACTCAACACACTCGACTCCTTTCAGCTAATGGCATCGAGTGCACTCAACACACTCGACGCCATTCATCCCAGATGTTTTCTAAGTCAAATGGCATTGAGTGGTGTTGAGTCCACTCAACACCTCAACATAATTCGTCGAATGGCATCGAGTGCACTCAACGCACTCGACAGCAGTAGTTCCAAAAATATTCTAAGTAAAATGGCGTTGAGTGGTGTTGAGTCCACTCAACACCTTAGCATAATTTGTCGAATGACGTTGAGTGCACTCAACGCACTCAATGCCCTGAGTCCAAAAAATATTCTAAGTCCACCTCTGTCAAGTGGTGTTGAGTCCACTTAACTCCTCTAATTCGTGATGATAGTCGACGAATAGTATTGGTCTCAACTCACAATCCATACTCGACGAATTCTTCGGATATCCGTGATGATATCTGACGAATCTTACTTATCGAGTCTGGTGCACCCTGAGCCCGAGTTAACTCCCTTGACGGAAAACATGTGTGAGGGGTCTAGCGCAAAATGGGATGTTACATTTAGTACTTAGCCGATTTATTTTTTGAGTTGGCGTTGTGTGAACTATCCTCACTCAACGTATTTGTACTTATACAGATTTTCTATCTACATCTTCTGTGGCTTTGACTGAAGCTTGTTCTTTTAACGATTTCTGAGCTTAGCGTTGAGTGAACTGGCTTCACTCAATGCTTCTGAACTTAGCCAGATTTCTTCTCAGTTTCTCTAACTTTGACAACTTGGAGCTTTACTCGATGCTTCTGTATTCAGGGATCAATTGAGCTCTCCTCACTCGACGCTGCTGGTCTTAACCAGAAATCTTCCTTGCGAGTGCTGAAGCTTTGACTGTCTGATCTTTACTCGATGCTTCTTGTTATATGGTGTTGAGTGAACTGCCTTCACTTAATGCCTGTGAACTTAACCAAAATTATGCTTTCTCAACAGTCAGGCTTTGACTGTCCATGCTTTACTAAATGCTTCTTGACATCTGGCATTGAGTGAACTGGCTTCACTCAATGCCTGTGGATTTAGGCTCTATTTGTTTGGTCATTTCGCAACTCCGTTTTGGGCAAACTCCGCCGGAAGGAGGGTAAACAAATGAACCTCCGGCGGCGTTTGCTCCCTTTCCACCCGCCCGCCTTGAGAAAGCCCCCAAAAATCTCTGTTTGGAGCAGCCACCTCCCCTCTCCGGTTCGAACTCCATGTTTTCACCCGCTAGATCGACCCGCCACCGCTAAAATAAATGAAGCCTTAGACAAATTTTTGTCTTCCCAGCATTCTTCCTTGTGTCCACCTGTCAATGTCACTTAGACAACCTGTCTAATCATTGTGATATATAACATCCTGCGCACATTGAACTTAGAGCATGCATTAAATGCATCTATGTGTATACCATTAACTTGTTTGACTTCTACAAATCTGGGACATTGTGATCAATGGACCAAACACTTGGCGATAGCTACCTTTAGTTCTGTTTTCCATTTTTTGGGGGGTGTTACAACTTGTCTCACTGCCATATGCTAAACTATGCCAACCGGTTCCTGGACCAGCACAGGGGTAGGAGGTTGTACTCACCCTTTTGGCTACGCATTGATTAATGCAAACATGGCTTCAACAACCAACCGTATCATTTCCGCAGAAGGAGTTGTTGGCACCTCTATTAATGCACTACTCTTCGCCGAGCGATGGGGTTCATGCTGCCCCGCACCACTTTTAGTTGCTATAATTGTGAAACACATAATTAAGTAACTAATAGTATTGCAAAAAGCAATCATATAAACACACAGATTCCACAAACATATGTATTTTCATTCCTAAGTGGACATTCATGGGTTTTTATGTTATAACGGTAGCGCACATACACGTGCTCACCACCCCTTAAAAGAATTCGACCACGAATTCGAATAAGAAAGACTGATACTAGAAGATGATACGAAATTGTAACACCTCAATCCGTCATGTAGAATATAATAGAAGGTCCGGTCGGGGCTCCATGCCATATTCACAGGCAGTTAGCGGAGATACTCATGGAAACCATTTCATTTTATACGCATCCTAACTTAGAGTGCATTCTAGCGTAAGCAGTATTTTGAGTTGTAGAACCCACAAACCAGGAATGTCCACTATGACATACGAATGTATATAAACATACAACATGTTCTGTCCTTAAGGCCTTACACTATTTTCTTTACAAAAAATGTATTTCATACATCGGCACACAGGCCGGCGACACAAGGAAACAGTAAAAGTTTGCCTTTTGGGCCTTCAAGGGCCAGCCAATCGCAGCACAAGAGACTTCAGCCCGCTACTTTCCATTTGGCTCTCCAACACCTGTATAGCACGACCCACCAAAACATGGTAAAACAACGCAACGGTCAGCATTAGCTGACCAAATTATAACGACAACACCCCTTACTCGGGGCGGCGGTTAGCCTTCCCTACAAGTAGTGACATATATATCTTTTGGAAATAAAATGTGCATTTAAGCACCATTCGCGATGGATGCAGGATCGATCAGCCATACACACCATGCACCCAGGGCACATTCTCAGTGTACCGAACTTCTCCGAGTCCTACCACCATCCACATTCCCAAATTTGATGATACTCTTGAGCATTCTAGTCTTTCTGGCTTGGGTCCTAAGACTCTCATTATGCCAATAATGAAAGCCCGTTACTTTAGGTGATCTAGTCCGAACGACAAAACGCAGGTACAGTTCAGCCACAACCCATTGCTCATATCACCATGTCAATGTCGACGGTCATATCTATTATGGCGACTGACAAGACGCGGGTCAGCATCCCCTTTCCCGTTCGACTCTTGGGCCTTTTGGCTAGGCACTTCAGGCTCTCAGAATCAATTGCCACTCACATTATCCCCAGAACCTAAGCCTGTAATGATCACATCAATGCTCTCACGACCATAATAGTTGCGTTTTACAGGCTCAACAGCTTCTCATGTTGCGCACCTTGTCTCGCGGACACAAACTTCACAACCACAATTAGGATGGATCCGATGGCCACCTTTGTTGGGCTCATAAGTCTCTCAGCTTCAAACAATGGCCCCCAGGTCACCAAGTGATAGGCCCCTCATAGCTCACTGGAAGATATCACAGGTGGTAGGAATACTGTTGTGCGGTATGGGACAGAAGTCATTTCTTCCCCACTTTTTGTTTTTTTTCCTAGAGGCGACCTCTAGTACCATCACTATAGCATCCTGCACACCCCTTCACCCCAGAAACTACATGTTTATCCATGGAGTTTTTCCAGCACGCAAATCAATTATCACCAATCCAGGCCAACATGTCTAGATGGGCTTCACTTTGCATGCATATTTCGTACTTTGATTCTGAATTCTAAATGCAATTTATTTCAGGGATTACAATGATCTACACGCTATAAACCAGTCTTTTCTTCACCCTTTGGTGAGGGGTTTCATGCACATATACAAACTAAGTACTTCACTTGTCAAGGAGAAAGTCATTACCCTTGTTGATTGCTTAGGAGCCATTCTCTTGCTCTTGATATGGATGGAAATGATCACCACAGCTTCTTCTCCACATATCTGACTTCGACTCTCGATTTTGATCACATGAATGTATCCTCAATAGGGCTAGAACACCCTTGGTCTTGCTTCCTAGCTTTCCCCTTCTCCTTCCTCAAGATCCAAGAGAGAGAGAATGAGAGAAAAATGAGAAAAGAATCTCACTCACAACCATTATGATGCTACCGCTGTGCGGTAACTAGTTATCGCCGCTCAATAATGTTTGGCATTGGCGCTGGACTCATCCTGCACTGCTCTGCCGCTCCTACTACCGTTATGCAGTAACTTACTGCCATTGAGCAGTATTGACCAGAGACCTTGGCCAATTAATTCAGCTAGCTACCGCTAGCGACAAGATTATCACCGCGCAGTAACCTACAGTGACCAATTCCCTATCGTTTTCAGGAACTTTGGGGCATTACATATGGCCTTAATGACTCGAACCTTATATGTCTTGTCCCTTCCTGTGATTAATTGCCAGAATTCATTGGGCGAGGCTTTGTTGGGGAACTCGTAGGGGACGTAATAGAAATCCTCCTCTTGGAGTTCTTCCTAAGAGTAGCGCCAGGCGTAGACGGAGTCGAGAATGTGAAGGGTGAAGAGGAATTCAAGCGTAAGATCGTGGAAACCATCCTCTTTAGTGTCAAAGAGTTTCTTCCAATTTCCTACCTCAAAAAGCATCTCTGCATCCGTCGTCAACTTCACAATCGCGAGTGTGACATCACAAGGATAATGACAATCCAAAAAGCTCTTTTGATGAGGTTGTTCATACCTCTCGATGTGTTCTGGATGCTATAAGCTCGCCATCATATCTGCGGAGAATGTTGGCCGAGAGGAAGTTACATCTATGCAAAGCGCCTTCTTAACTAACCTCTTGTGATCTATAGAATCTGGAGTATATGTTGGGTACATTGGTCACAATATACTTGATTTGAAAAAGTCATTTTAGCTCAATGATATACATATAGTTGTATTTGATGAATGTCAAGTTCTTGTGTGCAGGAAAATAAAGCTAAGTACAAAATTGTCGATACACTAGGCAAGTGCCGACACCTTTGTCAAAGATGTGCTGAGATAAGAAGTAGCTATGTCGACACTCAGGACTAGTGTCGACACTCTTAAACAAGAAGTGCTGAGTCAAGTAGAAAGTTGTGTCGACACCTGGGACTTGGGTTGACACTATGATACAAGAAAGCAATTATGTCGGCACTCAGGAGTAGTGTCGACGCACACTACATCAGATTTGTCAATACAAGATGAAGTCTATTTCGACACATTCAGAAGTATGTCGACATCACTAAAAGAGTAGTGTCGACATCTAGGACTAGTGTTGACACATCCAACAGTAAAGTTCCAACACTTAAAGCAGAGTTGTTTCCTAAGTGCAGAAATCAAGCTAGAGGATCTGATAATTATAATAACTATCAGATGTCAGTAATTAACCGAATCAGCCGGTTACCTTTGACAGAGCCTGTATAATGGGATCAACTCTATGGAAACAATGCGTGAAAAAGTGGAAAGTGAACAGATCATAGAAAAAAGAAGTAGAATAAGAAGAAGATCAAGGAGCTTTCAATTCAAAATCTCTTCCCAGATCTAAAAGTAAACTGCTAGAATTCAGAAGGTGGAGAGAAGCTAGATTAAGAATCGACATCAACATTCTTCAGCCTAGATCTACCCTAATTTCATCTTCAAGAAGCTTTGAAAAACAAAAGAAGGGTTGGATCAAATCCATTACAATAAGGATCAAAGGAAGCTGATTTATCAATGTCAGTTCAAGAAGCAGTCACCCATTTCTCTCTTTCTGGGTGACTAATTCAAAATTTATTTTGTTTCACCATTATAAATCTTGTAAGATCTAATTGTAGATCTGAGTGTAGAAAAGTCAATTTCTCTGAGTTGTAAGGTTGTGTTATAAAGGCTGAGGTAAGGCTGAGTGCCTGAGGTAAGAGAAGTGGGTATTTCTCTAAGTTGTAGGAACTGATTGTTCTTAGAAGTATGGCAGGAGTTGCTTGAGGAGTAGGAGTGTGGATTCACTCTGAGGTAGAGTTCTTTGAAAGAACTTGAGGTGTAGGATCTTGGTGATCTGAGTGGTAAGTCTTGAAAAGACTGAGTTATAGGAGCCAGCTGGACTCTGAGCTGCAAGATCTGAGGATCTGAGTAAAGAAAGAAGGAGTTTGGCCGAATCTAGTTAATTGCTAGATAGGCGAAGGCGGAAAGTGGATGTACCCATAAATTGGCGAACCACTATAAATCTGTGTGTACTGTGTTGTGATTGCTATGTTGTGATTGTTTTAAATTACTGAATAGTTTTTCTTGTTATATCTGACTGGGGTAATAAACATAAAAAAGTAAATTTTAGAATATAAAAATTAGCCAAGATTTAAATTGTACCTATTCACCCCCACCCCCCACCCCCCTCTAGGTCACTCTCAATTCTAAAACAAAAATTTACGATTGGTATCAGAGGGAGGTTTACTGAGAGGGCATAACAGCCTAGTGAGAATCCAAAGGATTGCAGAGAAAGATAAATCATGGCTTAGAGGGAAAACAATTCCATCAAGCTCCTAGTCTGTTCCAAAGAGAATTTTGGAATTTTGAAGGAGAGAGTCAGATTATTAATGGAGGTAGCAGATCTAAGAATACACATCACAGTGGTTGAAGGACCTTTCATTCTCATTAAAGTGTCAGTTATTGATGCAAACATCAAGAAACCAAAGACCTACATGGAGATGGATAAGTTTGAAATCATTCCGGCCTCTATGGACAAGAGGGCTTGAAATATTATAGTTAGTGCAATAGATGATTCCACTTTTCAAAACCAGATTCATTCTAAAACATCAAAAGAAATATGGGAGTCACTGATTGTCTATATGGAAGGAACGGATGAGGTCAAAGATGATAGAAAATCTCTGCTAAATCAACAGTATGAAGCCTTCAGACAGGATAAGAAAGACTCAACGACTGAATGTTTTGAAAAGTTCTTCAGAATTGTAAACAACCTGAGGACTTATGGCAGGAGCTTCACTAACTATGAACTTAATGACAAGTTCTTGACGTCCCTGAACAAGAAATGAGATATCAAGATCTGTGCAATAAGAGAAATGGGTAATTTAGCCAACATAGACCCCCAGGCTCTATTTGGCAAGCTGTTATCCCATGAGTTACAGCTCAATATCTGGAAGACTGAAGAAGATTCAGCTAGAGCACATAGTAGAGAAAAGTCCTTGGCCCTAAAGGCTGAGACTTCCAGGAAGGTCAGAGAAAAGTCAACACTCTCAGAGAGACAAGACACAGTATCTGAGTGTACATAATCATCCTCATCAGGAGGAGACCCGACTGAGGAGGAACTATCTCTCTTCTCTAGATAGTTCGAGAAGATGTTGAAGAGAAGAAGGCAGGGCAGCTGGAAGGGTCCAATTGGAGACTCTTCTCTCAAGAAGATCAATCATCCAGAGAAACTCAGGAAGAAGATATCTGGGGATAGGTATGGATCTTCACAGAACAAATATGTTAAGACTAATATTGTGTGTTATTATTGCAACATGCAAGGGCATGTCATAGCTGATTACCCAACAAAAAGAAAGGAGAAAAAGTCAAAAAACTGGAAGACTAGACAGCACAAGAAGGTTGATAAAAGCCTCTTGGCAAAGAAACAAAATACATTGTCTGATAGTGAGTCAAATTCATTAGAATCAGAAGAGGAGGAGGCTCTAATGGGCTTGATGGCTACTGAGGAGACCCAATTAGGAGAAGGAGATCAAGATTGTTCAAGTCCTGCTAAGGTAAAACCAATCTCTCCTAGTTTTGCCTCAATTTTGTTTTGTATCGAAAAATGAATCATGTTTACACTCCTCTAATAATAGAGAACATGATTCAGACACTAAAGTTGATTTCAATACCCTTATCAACAAATATGGGAAGTTATTAAAGGACTTGATTGCAAATAAAGAGCTTGCTGAGGATCAGGACAGAGAATTAGAATCTCTGAGGGGAGTATCTTTTCAGTTGGAGAGGGCAAACATAAAGTTGGACCTACAAAAACTGAAGCTTATAGATCTAACTAATAAGATAGATAGCCAAGCATAGGTAATAGCACAATAGGTCAAGACTGTCAAGGACCTGGAAGCAAAGCTTACCCAGGAAAGACAGCTCTTGACTCAGTTCTCAAAACCCAAGTCAGTGCTACCTATCATAGATACCTTTTCAGCACCATTTAGAAGTGGTGTATGCTATGAAAATACCAAAAAGGTTATTAAGAAGTCTGAACCTAAGGGTAAAGCCCTAATGGGTCTAGTTAAGCTACCTCCTAAGCATTTGACTTCTAACAGATGCAATGGATCATGTGTTCCAGTTCACATGAGTTCTAAGTGCACTACCAGCAAGGTAAATAAAGAGCCTTGTTGGAAGGGACAGACATCTAAAGGCAATAAAGGCCAAAAACCACCACAAAGGGTGATCAATCAAAGAAGCCAAGGAATTCTTGGAGCTGGTCCAAGTGCACCACACCAAAACCTGAAAGGTAAGGGTGTAAATTTTGCACCACTACCTTGGAAGCTGGATGTTAAGTCAGTTGCACAAAAGATACAATCGATTAAAGTGTTGGTGTTGTGGGAAGGTTAGGCATTTTGCACTAGATTGTTGGTATAATCCAACAACACCTTCATATAAGACTCAACCAGTTTTGTTTAGAAAACCTGTTGTGTTTCACACAGCAAGGCTTTATAGGAACCAAGGCTCCAAAACTATTTGGGTGCCTAAGGTGAATTAATTCTGTGTTTGCAGGTGGAACCAAGTACCACATGAAGGCCAGTATGGTACTTGGATAGTGGCTGTTCCAAGCACATGACTGGAACAAGGAGTCTGCTAGGGGATTACACTCTAGTTAAGAATGGACCAAAAGTCATCTTTGGAGGGTCAGATAAAGGACTCACCAAGGGATATGGTAACATTTCTAATGGTCTTGTTTCCATCACAAAAGTGGCTTATGTGGAAGGACTAGACCACAATCTAATAAGCATAAGCCAACTTTGTGATATAGGTTATGAAATTGTTTTTCACAATGACAAGTGTCAGATAAGGAATCCAAGTGATCAAGATATCATCTTGTCAGGCACTAGGAGTGGGAACATTTATTTTCTAAATTTCTTAAGTGTAAATGAGAAATCACATGTATGTCTAGTAGCTAGTGAGAAAGACCCATTGTATGTACAATGGTACAAGAGGCTACCTCACTTAAACTATAAAAGTATGAGCAAGCTATTCTCTATGGACTTAGTTAGAAACAGTCCACAACTCAAATGCTCCAAAGAAGGCTTATGTCAAGCATGTCAAAAATGCAAACAGATAAAATTCTTCTTTAAGAGCATTCAGTCCAAATACACTGAGAGGTATCTGTACTTACTTCATATAGATCTATTTGGTCCTATGCAAGTTCTTAGTTTGGGCAGGAAGTCCTATACCTATGTGATTATGGATGATCACTCTAGGTTTGCTTGGGTAATCTTCCTAACGAGAAAGTATGAAACACTAGACACCCTTGCTAATTTTGTCAGACAAGTTTAGAATGAGATGGGATGTTCTGTGGTCAAGCTTAGAAGTGACCATAGTATAGAATTTTAATCTGAAAAGATGTCAAATTTCTGTATGGAACTAGGGATCTTTCAGAAGTTCTCTTCTCCAAGAACACCACAGTAAAATGAAGTTGCTGAGAGGAAAAAAAGAACTCTTATTGAGGCAGCTAGAAAAATATTGAGTGATACATCTCTCGCAGAATATTTATGGCCTGAGGTTGTAAACACAGCATGCTATGTTCAGAATAGAGCCTTGATCAATAAGAATCACAACAAGATTCCCTATGAACTAGTGAAAGGCAGAAAATCAAATCTGTCCTACTTAAATTTTTTTGGTAGTAAGTGTTATGTATTGGACAAAGAGAAAACTTATCTAACTATGTTTTTAGAGAAATCCTATGCAGGAATCTTTATAGGGTATAGTGTACATAGCAAAGCATACACGATCTATAACTTGAAATATCAAGTTGTAGAGGAATCAATTAATGTAATTTTTGATGAAACTTCTGTACTTTATAATGAAATTTCTAGCAACTCTAGTCTAGGTGTTGTAGACTCTCGGATGGAAAAGTTAAATATAGGTGATTCACCTGATCTAAAGTTACACACTAGAGATAATGCACAAATTCCTATAGAATATATAGTAACTGCCCAGGGGGAGGATGTAAGATCCCCCTCCCCCTTACCAAGGAGGGCTACCGGATCTTATGCCCAGAACCGCCGTCTTACGGTGACACTAACTCACGGGTTAGTCGACACCGCAATACGCCGATTCTGCCGGCTAGTACGATCATTAACCTGTAGGCCAACATGAGAAGAAAGAAGTAAACTGTATATAAAAACCATCAGTCCACAAGCCACAGTACAATCATGTAAAAGAAATGAATAGTACATCACAATAGTCCACTACAAAGTACAAATGAAAGAGTAAAAAGAGCTTATGCCCAGTACATCAAATCTCTCTCTCACAAAATCATAAATGCGGAAGCTATGCTAGAACATCAGATCTCGTCCCACCTGAGGACGCACAGTAGTGGTAGTAGCCTGCTGAAGCGGTATCTGCTCCTCATGTCCTGCCTCCTCGACGTGCTGGTGCTCCATCTCCACGGGCTCCTAAAAATAGTTGGTCACTGACCATTAGTCAAAAAGACTAAGTCGTTTCCTCCGCACCTCGCCCCGCAGCTCCTAGGCACCGAGCGGGAGGACGAAGCGGAGGACAACAAGGGGTAGCAAAGTGGAAGCAGGTGACAATATCTAACTAGAGTTGTAATAAGTAATGTAATCCTACTCTAGCAATTCCAAGTACGGTACAAGTAGTAAATAAGAGCAGTGCAGTAAAGGAAAGTAAAGAGAACAGTAGTATGAACAAGTAAATAAGCTAAGCTATCACTATGCTATCATCACAAACGTACCCTAACTTATATAAATGCCCATACAAATATATAAGTTAGGATTTCCAGGAAATTTAACTTATCATATAAAAGAGCTCATACAAATTTATATGATAAGGATCTATGAAGCGTATGACCTAATATGAATGAATGATATGATGCAATTTTATGCGCAGGCAAGTGCAACTCACACACAACGACTCTATGATCACAGACCTTTAGTTCCCACTTTTTGAGAGCTAGCATCACTCTCGGGTACCACCGCTGTGGCTACGGCAGCAGCGGAGCGGGCGTCTCCGCTTCTAGACCGGTATGCACACTACCAAGCCTTAGACCCCTCTCATACGCCTCTGTACACGTCCAAGGTGCACTCTAGAGTCTCGCGTACGTACTTTGCTGACAAACCCGTCAGTCTTGTTGGGTCGGATGTGTGTTATCGGGGATCGTCCTCCAGACCGCAGTGTAAAACAACCCACTGGCCCCTCTAACTCCCACAACCGCCTGGTGCACCGTACTGCCATCGGTGTGACGAACGACCAGTACCGCATGCCCCGCCACGATATTTATGCACATGCAAGTAATTCATACCGAGCCTCCCGCTCGCAGGACCAAAACCCATCCTGAATCCCTCAAACCCAAACCCGGGTGAGAACGCACATTAGTGCCTTTATACCAACTCCCTCAAACCCCAAACGGGTGAGCATATATCATGAATCTCTCCAACCCCACACGGGCGAGAAGGTACAACAATTTCCTAACCTTTTAAACTACTCTTGTCTACGGTTTATTATACTTAGAGATTTAAGGTTAATCCCAGGACTGCCCCCGGTATTCCCTGTGAAGGGCTCTCAAGGGGCACTAGGAACTGTGTTGGGATTATGCCCAGCGTTCCCTTTCACAAGGATATTTATTTTAGTTGATGGCTACCCATGTATCTCCCCAGCTCTCCTTATTGCTTTAGTACAACCCTAGTGACTTAAGGTATTATCGGGAAAACCGACGGTCTTCCGCCGATCCTCACTCCAGTTGCTAGCTAAGACTTGCACTTTTGATCCCTCACTAAGACAACTCTACCCACCAGGGTTACTCATGTTGAACTCTCTCTTATTTCTGCCGATAAAATCCCCTGGTAATCCCCTAGGGCAAGACCTATTTGTGTTATATGCAGACCATGACCTATGATTACCCTAAAAATGTGATCTTCCAAACCTTAAGGCATCTTGCCTCTAAATATTTATCCTAAGGTGTTATGGACTAAGGGAACTACCCTAAGAATTCTCATAATTTTTCTTGGCCAAATAGTCCTTTAATTAATTCTTTTAATTTAAATGCTAGGTCACTTTACACATGAAGTAGTTTGATTATGTATCCACTGACCTAGGGAGTTTTTCCTGAGATGTATATTGACACAATATTGCTGCCTACAGAATTTCATAATTTTCCTTAAATTATTTATTATCATTTTCTATTTAATATCAATTCCACACAAATTCCATTTTCCAAATGAAGTATAGGCATTATGTACTCAAAATTTCCAGGAAAATTACAGAACTTTTAGGACACTAATTTATGACTATTGGCAGAGTATCATCAACATTTATGGTGAAATGGCCTATAAAATTCCATTATAAGATATTTACCAAAATGTCATTGTATTAATTTAACTACAAACAATGCATCCATTAATTCTGAGAAATTTATGCAAAACTAATAATAACATTTTATACCAGTAGAATAAATTCCAAATTTTTTAGAGGTATAAATCCATTATTTCAAGAATTAACAAGATAAGGGTAAAATGGGGAATTTAGGGTATCTACTCCAAAAGTTCTTCAAAACAGAGACATCATATTTTTCCTAAGTCAAATGTGATGTTATCTATGACTTGGCAAAATTGTTTGGATTTGTACTTGAATAAATCCTATTTTCCAATTTTATTTCCAAAATAGCTATATTTAAAATAAATTCCAATAAATGGCATTTTGATTCCAAAAATTCCATTGTTAATTTGAGGGATGAAATTTACCCTAATGAACCACTGTAAATAATCTCATGACCTTTGCATGTCACCATTGGGCTAAATACACCAATTTGCATTTTTGTTATTTGCACACCAAGGCTTAACATAGGCTAGCACATGCAAGTGGATTCTCCAACATGCAGTGAACCCAAGGTACTGAAACTTTTATCATGCACCAAGGATGACCCCACTGACCTACCACCAAAATTTGGGGCCATGGGGAGGAGTAGAACTCCATATATGTCATTTATTTATATTTTGCTATTTTACCAAAAACTTTAGGAAAATATTCTCTAAAAATTCCTAACTTTTGGCAGGAGCTAAGTATGCCCTAATCATGCATGTGCCCAAAATTTGGGGCCATGGTGACTAATATTTTGACCTGGGCATCCAATTTAATTTCTACCCTACTCTAGGACCAGTCCTAGGAGAAATGTCCTACAGGACTGTACACTACACCATAATATATGTTTAGGGTGGCATATTAAAGGTAAGACCCTTGGCTACATTTGTCATTAAGGGACTAAGTTCTGGAAATGCATTTATGAGGCCTAAATTTAACATGCAAGGTGACTGTAAAAGTGTGACAGAAATCATACTATTCATCAAATATTAAAATTTAAAAAAAACATTTAATCCTCTGCACGAATCTTAAAGCTACTTGAACGGCATCCGTTCATCTCCTACCTCCAGCCAACGGCTGAGATCGAGCCGACCTGGAGCAACTTCACTGGCGATTTCCGGCCAGCTGAGGCGGCGCCACCTCCGGCCAACGGTGCCATCACCTTCACGGTGGTGGTGGCTATCATTTCCCGGCGATGGGGCGGCGGGAGACGGCGGCGACGGCGAACCCGAGCGGTTTCAAAAGCTTGGAAATTTCTCATTTTTCTCACATGGCATCGGGCTCAGTTGAGCCCGATATCTCTCCTAATCGATCTAAGATGCTAGTACGGGTAGAGGTGAAGTGAAACGCACCTGAATCGAAGCTTGACTGCGGGTCAGGCGGCGGTTTGCCGTGGTGGTGGTGCGTCGGCGAGCTCCACCACGAAAGCTCAAATCTCCACGGTTCTCCATGATTAAGCAGTCGAATTCCACTCCTTTCGGCCTTCTGAAGCTAATGGAGGGGTTATTTGGGGCTGAGAGGGGGTGTATGGGGAGATAAGCCCAATGTGAGCTCGGTTTGAGCTTTGGTTGTGTCACCATGGGTGCCATGTGGCCAGCATGCTACCAAAAATTCTCTGGAATATCAGAGGGGGCCGGCTAGCATGTGATGGGCAGAGAGTTGCAGCTGAAGGGGTGGCCATGTGGCCAACATTCCCCTTCATCCCCATTTCTCTCTCCTCTTTTCCTAAAAATCCCAATTTTACCCCCTTGCATGTACTCTCTCTCCTGATTTAGAGGGGTAGGACTGGTCTTGTTCACTTGGGCTGACTTTGGGCCAATTTTAGTGGGCTTGGTCCAAGGGGAAATGGCTTGGCCTTCATTTTCTCTCTTTTAGGTCAATTGTTGACTTGTTGACTTGGGGAGTTGACTTGGTCAACCATGGTGGGTGGACTGACCCTACTTGGTGGAAATGGGTCTAGTGGCACCACCCAACTTAGTTTGGGTCAAGGGGGTGCCCCACTTAGGTTAATTAGGCCTATGAGTGTGGGTTTGACCAAATTAAGCCCAAGGTTGACCTTGGTCAACTGGGGTCAAAATGTTGACCAAGTGACATACCCTAGGGTCCACTTAGATTGTTTTTAGGGTTAGGGCAATGTGGTGGGGTCATGGTGTGGCTAGGGTCCCTAATTAGGCTAGTTTGACCTAGTTTGACTTGGTCCTATAGTGGGCTCCACATGGCTACCACCCACTACCTAGGGTCAAACCTAGTTGATCTCCTTAAGTCTCACCCCATGCCTAACCCAATCTAAGTTGAGGGGTCCAGAAGTAACATGGGATGTTACAAATTCCAATAAACAAGAAAATAATTTCGTCCCCAAAATTTAAGTTCGGGTCTACGGGGTTCTATTTGCAAGAATCATCAAGAAATTTAAAGACATAACTTAAATGTACCTGATGCGAATAGCTCCGGGTGTTGCTCCAGCATCAGATCCCTCGGCTCCCAAGTGTGCTCCTCCCGTCCATGGTTGGACCACAGCACCTTCACAAGAGGGACCTTCTTCTTCCGCAACACTCGGATGGCTGTGTCGTCAATCCGGATCGGCTCCAATCTCACTGATCTGTCAGGCTCTACCGGTCCGGCTGTAGTAGTGATGTGCTGCTCCGGCCGAAGGAGAGCTCTTCGCAAGGAAGAGACATGGAAGACGTCATGTAATGCACCCAACTCCGATGGCAGCTGCAGTCGGTAAGCCAAGGGGCCGATCCGCTCCAGGATCAGGTAGGGCCCCATGTATCGTGGACTGAGCTTCTTGTGCCTCCGCACCCGAGAAACACCGTGTACTGGACGTATCTTCAAGAATACCCTGTCTCCAACCTGGAACTCCACCTTCCGGTGCCGAGCATCATAATACTTTGTCTGCCTGCTCTGGGCCTCCAGTAGCCGATCCCTGATCAATCGAATCTGAGCCTCAGTATCCTCTATATAATCAGATCCCAGAGCCCTGGTATCCACATCCTGAACCCATGATAGCGGTGTCCGGCATCTCCTCCCATAAAGCGCCTCGTATGGAGCCATCCTGATGCTAGCCTGGTGGCTGTTATTATACGAGAACTCGATCAATGGCAGCAGCCTCTCCCAAGGCTTCCCCGTATCCAATATGCATAGTCTGAGCAGGTCCTCCATAGTCCGGATGGTCCGCTCGGTCTGTCCGTCAGTCTGCGGGTGGAAGGCGGTACTAAAAGTAAGCCGAGATCCCAAGTAAGCATGCACGGCCCTCCACTCGCTCGAAGTGAACCGACCATCACGGTCCGAAACAATCGTCCTGGGGATGTCATGATATCTGACGTACTGCTCTACAAATAGTCTCACCAGAACTGCAACTGGGGCATCCTTTCGAACTGGAATAAACCGCGCCACCTTGGTCAATCTGTCCACTATAACCCATATAGAATCATGCCCAGAGTGGGAGCGAGGCAATCCGTGTACAAAGTCCATAGCAATGTCCTCGAACTTCCACTCTGGAACTGGCAGTGGCTGTAGTAAACCTCCTGGGCTCTTGCATTCCGCCTTCACACGCTGGCAGGTCTCGCAATGGGTCACAAAATTCGTGATCTCCCTCTTCATCCCGGGTCAATACATAGATCTCCGCAAATCTGCCCACATCTTGGTGATGCCGGGGTGCACTGAATATCTCGAGCAATGTGCCTCTCGGAGTATGTCCTCCCGGATACTGCCTCCTGCTGGTATGTAGATGCGTCCCCGGAACCTAAGAAGATCACCCTGTAGCATGTAGTCCTCGACCTTGCCCCTCTCTAAGGCACTGAAAATCGGCTGTAACGCAGCATCCAGCCTCTGATGTGCTCGGATGCGCTCCTGTATATCATCGTCGCTGATCACTGAGCTCAAATACTCTCTATATACAACTGGCTCGGTCTCAGACACCATGGTAATGTGCATGTCCTCCATCATCTGTAGCAGCTCTATAGACATCAATCGGGGCTCCGGTCCAGAAGTGCCGGCCCTCCTGCTCAAAGCATCCACAACCGTGTTCGCTTTCCCCGGGTGATAGTGGATTTATAATCATAATCACAAAGGAACTCCAACCACCTCCTCTGTCTCAGGTTTAGGTCCTTCTGCGTATCGATATACTTGAGATTCTTATGATCTGAAAAGATGTCACAATGAATCCCATATAAGTAATGTCTCCATATCTTTAGGGCGAAAACCACAGCCCCGAGCTCTAGATCATGTACTGGATAGTTATGCTCATGCTTCTTCAACTGTCTCGAAGCATAAGCGATAACGTGTCCATGCTGCATCAGGACTGCACCCATCCCCTGGTAAGAGGCGTCCGTGTAGATCTGGAATCCTTCGCTCCCGGATGGAAGCGCAAGAATGGGGGATGAGATGAGTCGGTCCTTCAACTCCTGAAAAGCCGTTTCACACCGCTCTGACCAAACAAAATCTGTGTCCTTCTTCGTCAAGGACGTGAGGGGGAGTGCTATCCTCGAGAACCCCTCCACGAACTTGCGGTAATACCCTGCTAGTCCCAAGAAACTGCGGATGTCAGAAGCGGTCTTCGGCCGTGGCCAATCCCTCACTGTCTCTATCTTGGCCGGGTCCACTGCTAACCCAGCCCCACTGATCGTGTGCCCCAGGAAAGCCACCTCCTGCAACCAGAACTGGCACTTCGAAAATTTTGCGTACATCTGTGTCTCCCTCAACCTCTGCAGGACATGTGCCAAGTGCTCCGTATGCTCCTCCTGAGTCCGAGAATATATAAGGATGTCGTCGATGAACACAATCACGAAGCGGTCTAAGAAAGGCTCGAATACACGGTTCATTAGACTCATGAATGCAGCAGGAGCATTCGTGAGCCCAAAAGGCATCACCGTGAACTCGTATAATCCATAGCGCGAACTGAATGACGTCTTCGGTATGTCCTCTTCCCTGATACGGAGCTGATAGTAGCCGGATCACAGATCTAACTTGGAGAACCAGAAGGCTCCCTGTAGCTGGTCAAATAACTCATCTATCCGAGGCAGAGGTGTTGAAGCCAAATTTGACCTCTGTGGAGTTCGGGGTCCCAAAATAGGGGTGACCGCGCACCTACTACCCTCAAGCGAACGATCTAGGCACAAGATTAGGAACACAAGGGACAGACCCAAGGTCTCAGCGTGGAGGACCCACCGCATACCCGGAAGACTAACAAACTCTTCCCCTCCCAAGCCAAAGGCTGAGCTAAGACACCTTCGGAGGGCGCTCTTGGCCGACCGGAACATCTAAGGAGGATCTCAAGAACAACTCTCTCCTATCCAGATGTGTCTCCTTGGGTCTACACAAAAATGCTCCTCACCCGCCCTACTGATGGCGCAAACTCGCCGAGCAATGCCACGACACGCTGCCCAAACTGGGCCACTAACAACGTAATTCCGCTATTCTGACTGGCTGTCAACAGGCCATGAGGGGCTTCCCGGCAACTATACCTCGGGGCCCCTACGGGGCGAGCGGTTCTCGAGAACACCGCCTGCCTAATAAAAAGAAGAAACCTACACATCCTCAGAGCATCACAGATATTAAAAGAATATTACAGGAATATGAATTTCATACTTCGGCACGCAGTCCGGCATATAAATAAAAAAGGCCTTCGAGGGCCGGCACAAGCTTGGGCTTAAGCCCGCTACTCCCCGCCTGGTACTGCAACACCTGTACGTCAACGTCTCGACAAGCGGCGGTCAGCTAAACGCCAGTTGGTCAACATAAGCTGGCCGAACATATTGCGTGTACCCCTTTTTCGGGGCTATGGTGCGCATTCCCTGCAAATGGAAAATATACAACATCCTCGGAGTCTTCTCCGGGATCCCCAGAACATCACCAATCCGGCTCACACGTCCGGATGGGCTTCACACAGCATGCCTAAACCCGTACTCTCGCTTCCGGGTGCTAACACAGTTAATTGCGGGGACGTACACGTCAACCCGTCGGAGAGCTCCCTTCCTCCACCCGTTGGTGGAGAGGGGCTTCCATGCAAATATGGAAATTGAGGGCTTCACCTGCCTAAGTAGAAATTTCGTTACCCTTGACGCGTGTTTGGCGGGGCCGCAACCGCGCTCATGGCCCGAGGCTCCACGTCTAGCATCCGTAGTGGTTGTCCGTGCCCGGATCCGACCACCGTGGGAGAGTTTAAAGCTCCGAATGATTTTTTCCCTCCATGGTCGAGCCTCTCCAAGGCCGACCGTGCTCCACGTGACACCGAGGAAGTCAATCCCGGCCTCCACGACTTCAGGCGGCGTCGGGGAAGCTGATCCCGATTGGCCTAGCTCCAAACGGCGCCGGGAGAGGAGCTCCCGGTCGACCTAGCTGTAGGCGGCGCCGGGAGAGGAGCTCCCGGCCGGCCTCGCTTTAGGCGGCGCCGGGGGAGGAGCTCCCGGCCGGCCTCGCTTTAGGCGGCGCCGGGAGAGGAGCTCCCGGCCGTCCTCGCTGTAGGCGGCGCCGGGAGAGGAGCTCCCGGCCGGCCTTGCTTTGCCCTAGGCGGTGGCGACGAAGAGAGAACAAAGAGAGAGAGAGAGAGCCGAGGTGGGGTGCTGCTCCGGGCGGCCGGAGAAAGAAGAGAAATGGGGCGGGGTGTTGCTGCTCCTCGCGGCCGGAGAAAGAAAAGAAATGGGGCGGGGTGGTGCTGCTCCTCGCGGCCGGAGAAAGAAAAGAAACGGGGCGGGGTGGTGCTGCTCCTCGCGGCCGGAGAAAGAAAGGGCCGAGGCAGGGTGTTTCTGCTCCTCGCGGCCGGAGAAAGAAAAGAAACGGGGCGGGGTGGTGCTGCTCCTCACGGCCGGAGAAAGAAAGGGCCGAGGCGGGGTGTTGCTGCTCCTCGCGGCCGGAGAAAGAAAGGGCCGAGGCGGGGTGTTGCTGCTCCTCGCGGCCGGAGAAAGAAAGGGCCGAGGCGGGGTGTTGCTGCTCCTCGCGGCCGGAGAAAGAAAAGAAACGGGGCGGGGTGGTGCTGCTCCTCGCGGCCGAAGAAAGAGAAGAGGGGGCGGCTTGCTGCTGTAGACGGCCGGAGGGAGAGGAAGAGGGGGGCGGGCGGCCTGCTCCTGGCCGAAAGGGAGAGAGAGAGAGAGAGGCGGTGCTGCTTCTCCTCTAGCCGACGAGAGAGAGAGAGAGGGCGGGGTGGGGTTCTTCTGCTCTAGCCGATGAGAGAGGGAGAGACTGGCGGCCGGATTCCGCTCCAGGCCCAACCCTAGCCAGGAAATCCCGCTCCACCTCCTGCTTCCCTCCCCCTTTTTTTATTTCCTTCTTTTTTATTTCTCTGCCTCGCCCGTACCCGAGCCCACCCCCCAGCCTCCCTCTTCTCTCCTTTTTTTATTTGCCTCTTTTCTTCTTTTTCCTGCTGTACCCCCCTATCATGAGCCCACATGCTATTTTAATTGCTTCCCATGCTTTTTCCTGTACCGCCCATCCATCCCCCTCCTCTTTCTTTCTTCATCCCTCATGCATATATAATCTTATATATATATATATATATATATATATATATATATATATATATATATATATATATATATATATATATATATATATATATATATATATATATATATATAATATATATATATATTATAATATTTAATATATACATAAATATATATATATATATATGTTTAAAGTCTATATAAATAGAACCTCTGCACGCACGCACGAGGACCCGCACGAGCTCGAACGAGGCTGCACCAAAACGTCGCTCATAACATGTCCCGAGCGCGTCACTTGGGGAGGATCCCACTCGGCCGGATATGGGGTTGTACACAATCCCCGCTCTTTTCGAGGTTGGCACAAGCTCGGAAAGAAATGTCCAACCCCAAGTATCCGGCGAGTGGGAGCCGACCCAAAGAAAAATTTTGGGAGAAACTGAAAATTGCACTTATGCAGTTATGCCCACTAATCTTTTCATGCCCCTTCTGATCTTGTTGAACCACTCGATACATTTTTTTTTCTCACTGCTATTGGATTGCTCTTATACCTTTACTTACCATAACTGTTGAAGCCAAATATTTTGCAATCTCTTGAGCACGCGGAGCTAATCCTTTCCCCCCAGGTGTGTCTACCGCCCTGCCCAGCTAATGAGAGCCTGAGCAGCGAGTCTACCCAGGACCGAGCAGTACTCGGGGTCCCTTACCCCCACAGGAGAGCCTACGGACCTGCCGGCTAGATGAGAGCCTGCGCAGCGGGTCTACCTGGGGCCGAGCCGAGCTCGGGGTGTCGATGACGATCTCAAACCAAACCTATCCCCCACAAGCGAGCCTACGGACCTGCCAGCTAGATGAGAGCCTGCGCAGCGGGTCTACCTGGGGCCGAGCCGAGCTCGGGGTGCCGATGACGATCTCAAACCAAAACCTATCCCCCACAGGCGAACCTACGGACCTGCCAGCTAGATGAGAGCCTGCGCAGCGGGTCTACCTGGGGCCGAGCCGAGCTCGGGGTGCCGATGACGATCTCAAACCAAACCTATCCCCCACAGGCGAGCCTACGGACCTGCCAGCTAGATGAGAGCCTGCGCAGCGGGTCTACCTGGGGCCGAGCCGAGCTCGGGGTGCCGATGACGATCTCAAACCAAAACCTATCCCCCATAGGCGAGCCTACGGACCTGCCAGCTAGATGAGAGCCTGCGCAGCGGGTCTACCTGGGGCCGAGCCGAGCTCGGGGTGCGATGATGATCTCAAACCAAAACCTATCCCCCACAGGCGAGCCTACGGACCTGTCAGCTAGATGAGAGCCTGCGCAGCGGGTCTTCCTGGGGTCGAGCCGAGCTCGGGGTGCCGATGACGATCTCAAACCAAAACCTATCCCCCACAGGCGAACCTACGGACCTGCCAGCTAGATGAGAGCCTGCGCAGCGGGTCTACCTGGGGCCGAGCCGAGCTCGGGGTGCCGATGACGATCTCAAACCAAACCTATCCCCCACAGGCGAGCCTACGGACCTGCCAGCTAGATGAGAGCCTGCGCAGCGGGTCTTCCTGGGGCCGAGCCGAGCTCGGGGTGCCGATGACGATCTCAAACCAAAACCTATCCCCCACAGGCGAGCCTACGGACCTGCCAGCTAGATGAGAGCCTGCGCAGCGGGTCTACCTGGGGCCGAGCCGAGCTCGGGGTGCCGATGACGATCTCAAACCAAAACCTATCCCCCACAGGCGAGCCTACGGACCTGCCAGCTAGATGAGAGCCTGCGCAGCGGGTCTACCTGGGGCCGAGCCGAGCTCGGGGTGCCGATGACGATTCCACAAACCTAACCTAACCTATCTTAACCTATCCTAACCTATCACGCACAAACCAAACCTATCCCCCACAGGCGAGCCTACGGACCTGCCAGCTAGATGAGAGCCTGCGCAGCGGGTCTTCCTGGGGCCGAGCCAAGCTCGGGGTGCCAATGAAGATCTCAAACCAAAACCTATCCCCCACAGGCGAGCCTACGGACCTGCCAGCTAGATGAGAGCCTGCGCAGCGGGTCTACCTGGGGCCGAGCCGAGCTCGGGGTGCCGATGACGATCTCAAACCAAAACCTATCCCCCACAGGCGAGCCTACGGACCTGCCAGCTAGATGAGAGCCTGCGCAGCGGGTCTACCTGGGGCCGAGCCGAGCTCGGGGTGCCGATGACGATTCCACAAACCTAACCTAACCTATCTTAACCTTTCCTAACCTATCACGCACAAACCAAACCTATCCCCCACAGGCGAGCCTACGGACCTGCCAGCTAGATGAGAGCCTGCGCAGCGGGTCTTCCTGGGGCCGAGCCGAGCTCGGGGTGCCGATGACGATCTCAAACCAAAACCTATCCCCCACAGACGAGCCTACGGACCTGCCAGCTAGATGAGAGCCTGCGCAGTGGGTCTACCTGGGGCCGAGCCGAGCTCGGGGTGCCGATGACGATCTCAAACCAAAACCTATCCCCCACAGGCGAGCCTACGGACCTGCCAGCTAGATGAGAGCCTGCGCAGCGGGTCTACCTGGGGCCGAGCCGAGCTCGGGGTGCCGATGACGATTCCATAAACCTAACCTAACCTATCTTAACCTATCCTAACCTATCACGCACAAACCAAACCTATCCCCCACAGGCGAGCCTACGGACCTGCCAGCTAGTAGGAGCCAGGCAGCGGGTCTACCTGGGGCCGAGCCGCGCTCGGGGTAGTGCAGAACTAAGAACCAGGACCTCTCCCCCACAGGCGAGCCTACGGACCTGCCAGCTAGTAGGAGCCAGGCAGCGGGTCTACCTGGGGCCGAGCCGCGCTCGGGGTAGTGCAGAACCAAGAACCCGGACCTCTCCCCCACAGGCGAGCCTACGGACCTGCCAGCTAGTAGGAGCCAGGCAGTGGGTCTACCTGGGGCCGAGCCGCGCTCGGGGTAGTGCAGAACCAAGAACCAGGACCTCTCCCCCACAGGCGAGCCTACGGACCTGCCAGCTAGTAGGAGCCAGGCAGCGGGTCTACCTGGGGCCGAGCCGCGCTCGGGGTAGTGCAGAACCAAGAACCAGGACCTCTCCCCCACAGGCGAGCCTACGGAACTGCCAGCTAGTAGGAGCCAGGCAGCGGGTCTACCTAGGGCCGAGCCGCGCTCGGGGTAGTGCAGAACCAAGAACCAGGACCTCTCCCCCACAGGCGAGCCTACGGACCTGCCAGCTAGTAGGAGCCAGGCAGCGGGTCTACCTGGGGCCGAGCCGCGCTCGGGGTAGTGCAGAACCAAGAACCAGGACCTCTCCCCCACAGGCGAGCCTACGGACCTGCCAGCTAGTAGGAGCCAGGCAGCGGGTCTACCTGGGGCCGAGCCGCGCTCGGGGTAGTGCAGAACCAAGAACCAGGACCTCTCCCCCACAGGCGAGCCTACGGACCTGCCAGCTAGTAGGAGCCAGGCAGCGGGTCTACCTGGGGCCGAGCCGCGCTCGGGGTAGCTCTCCCCGGTCAATCTCTACCCACTACGGGGCACATCTACCCGCTACATCCACCCTCCTGAGAACGAGGGTCGATCATATAATATTCTCCCTAAGGTACGTTTTGATCTCCAGGATCGAACATCCTACCGACAAAAGGGAAATGGGAGGGGACTTCTTTCATCACATGACCCTGGTCGTCACTTGGTTCCTATTCTATATCCACGACGTTCGACTGAGTTTTTCTGTACTGGTCACTCTCCATGCTCACCGCACCATAACTGTTGAAGCCAAATTTGACCTCTGTGGAGTTCGGGGTCCCAAAATAGGGGTGACCGCGCACCTACTACCCTCAAGCGAACGATCTAGGCACAAGATTAGGAACACAAGGGACAGACCCAAGGTCTCAGCGTGGAGGACCCACCGCATACCCGAAAGACTAACAAACTCTTCCCCTCCCAAGCCAAAGGCTGAGCTAAGACACCTTCGGAGGGCGCTCTTGGCCGACCGGAACATCTAAGGAGGATCTCAAGAACAACTCTCTCCTATCCAGATGTGTCTCCTTGGGTCTACACAAAAATGCTCCTCACCCGCCCTACTGATGGCGCAAACTCGTCGAGCAATGCCACGACACGCTGCCCAAACTGGGCCACTAACAACGTAATTCCGCTATTCTGACTGGCTGTCAACAGGCCATGAGGGGCTTCCCGGCAACTATACCTCGGGGCCCCTACGGGGCGAGCGGTTCTCGAGAACACCGCCTGCCTAATAAAAAGAAGAAACCTACACATCCTCAGAGCATCACAGATATTAAAAGAATATTACAGGAATATGAATTCCATACTTCGGCACGCAGGCCGGCATATAAATAAAAAAGGCCTTCGAGGGCCGGCACAAGCTTGGGCTTAAGCCCGCTACTCCCCGCCTGGTACTGCAACACCTGTACGTCAACGTCTCGACAAGCGGCGGTCAGCTAAACGCCAGTTGGTCAACATAAGCTGGCCGAACATATTGCGTGTACCCCTTTTTCGGGGCTATGGTGCGCATTCCCTGCAAATGGAAAATATACAACATCCTCGGAGTCTTCTCCGGGATCCCCAGAACATCACCAATCCGGCTCACACGTCCGGATGGGCTTCACACAGCATGCCTAAACCCGTACTCTCGCTTCCGGGTGCTAACACAGTTAATTGCGGGGACGTACACGTCAACCCGTCGGAGAGCTCCCTTCCTCCACCCGTTGGTGGAGAGGGGCTTCCATGCAAATATGGAAATTGAGGGCTTCACCTGCCCAAGTAGAAATTTCGTTACCCTTGACGCGTGTTTGGCGGGGCCGCAACCGCGCTCATGGCCCGAGGCTCCACGTCTAGCATCCGTAGTGGTTGTCCGTGCCCGGATCCGACCACCGTGGGAGAGTTTAAAGCTCCGAATGATTTTTTCCCTCCATGGTCGAGCCTCTCCAAGGCCGACCGTGCTCCACGTGACACCGAGGAAGTCAATCCCGGCCTCCACGACTTCAGGCGGCGTCGGGGAAGCTGATCCCGATTGGCCTAGCTCCAAACGGCGCCGGGAGAGGAGCTCCCGGTCGACCTAGCTGTAGGCGGCGCCGGGAGAGGAGCTCCCGGCCGGCCTCGCTTTAGGCGGTGCCGGGGGAGGAGCTCCCTGTAACAACCCCATCCGGTTAAGCGTGCTCGGGCTGGAGTAGTACTGGGATGGGTGACCTCCTGGGAAGTCCCCGTAGTGCGGGCTTGACTATCGAGTTTACCTCATCAAAGGGAGGCTGCGGCCACCAACAACCCGCCTGTGGATGGAGAGGGGTTGGGGTGCTTGGGCTGCAGCCCGGTAGGGTCGCCTAGAGCGGAGCCGTGACGCTGTCACGTTGGATCGGCTAGGGGCCTTACAATAAAAAGTGCACTTTTTATTGTAACGTCCCTAGCCGATCCAACGTGACAGCGTCACGGCTCCGCTCTAGGCGACGCTACCGGGCTGCAGCCCAAGCACCCCAACCCCTCTCCCTCCACAGGCGGGTTGTTGGTGGCCACAGCCTCCCTTTGATGAGGTAAACTCGATAGTCAAGCCCGCACTACGGGGACTTCCCAGGAGGTCACCCATCCCAGTACTACTCCAGCCCGAGCACGCTTAACTATGGAGTTCTTTCAACTCTCATCACCAATTGAGCTGCAGCTCAATTGGTGATGAGAGTTGAAAGAACTCCATAGTTAAGCGTGCTCGGGCTGGAGTAGTACTGGGATGGGTGACCTCCTGGGAAGTCCCCGTAGTGCGGGCTTGACTATCGAGTTTACCTCATCAAAGGGAGGCTGTGGCCACCAACAACCCGCCTGTGGAGGGAGAGGGGTTGGGGTGCTTGGGCTGCAGCCCGGTAGCGTCGCCTAGAGCGGAGCCGTGACGCTGTCACGTTGGATCGGCTAGGGACGTTACACTCCCGGCCGGCCTCGCTTTAGGCGGCGCCGGGAGAGGAGCTCCCGGCCGTCCTCGCTGTAGGCGGCGCCGGGAGAGGAGCTCCCGGCCGGCCTTGCTTTGCCCTAGGCGGTGGCGACGAAGAGAGAACAGAGAGAGAGAGAGCCGAGGTGGGGTGCTGCTCCGGGCGGCCGGAGAAAGAAGAGAAACGGGGCGGGGTGTTGCTGCTCCTCGCGGCCGGAGAAAGAAAAGAAACGGGGCGGGGTGGTGCTGCTCCTCGCGGCCGGAGAAAGAAAAGAAACGGGGCGGGGTGGTGCTGCTCCTCGCGGCCGGAGAAAGAAAGGGCCGAGGCGGGGTGTTGCTGCTCCTCGCGGCCGGAGAAAGAAAAGAAACGGGGCGGGGTGGTGCTGCTCCTCGCGGCCGGAGAAAGAAAGGGCCGAGGCGGGGTGTTGCTGCTCCTCGCGGTCGGAGAAAGAAAGGGCCGAGGCGGGGTGTTGCTGCTCCTCGCGGCCGGAGAAAGAAAGGGCCGAGGCGGGGTGTTGCTGCTCCTCGCGGCCGGAGAAAGAAAAGAAACGGGGCGGGGTGGTGCTGCTCCTCGCGGCCGGAGAAAGAGAAGAGGGGGCGGCTTGCTGCTGTAGACGGCCGGAGGGAGAGGAAGAGGGGGGCGGGCGGCCTGCTCCTGGCCGAAAGAGAGAGAGAGAGAGAGGGGCGGTGCTGCTTCTCCTCTAGCCGACGAGAGAGAGAGAGAGGGCGGGGCGGGGTTCTTCTGCTCTAGCCGATGAGAGAGGGAGAGACTGGCGGCCGGATTCCGCTCCAGGCCCAACCCTAGCCAGGAAATCCCGCTCCACCTCCTGCTTCCCTCCCCCTTTTTTTATTTCCTTCTTTTTTATTTCTCTGCCTCGCCCGTACCCGAGCCCACCCCCCAGCCTCCCTCTTCTTTCCTTTTTTTATTTGCCTCTTTTCTTCTTTTTCCTGCTGTACCCCCCTATCATGAGCCCACATGCTATTTTAATTGCTTCCCATGCTTTTTCCTGTACCGCCCATCCATCCCCCTCCTCTTTCTTTCTTCATCCCTCATGCATATATAATCTATATATATATATATATATATATATATATATATATATATATATATATATATATATATTATAATATTTAATATATACATAAATATATATATATATATATATGTTTAAAGTCTATATAAATAGAACCTCTGCACGCACGCACGAGGACCCGCACGAGCTCGAACGAGGCTGCACCAAAACGTCGCTCATAACATGTCCCGAGCGCGTCACTTGGGGAGGATCCCACTCGGCCGGATATGGGGTTGTACAAGAGGATAGGTGTTGCGGACCGTCAACCGGTTCAGCTCCCGGTAATATATACATAATCGCAGTGATCCGTCCTTCTTCTTCACAAAGAGAACTGGCGCTCCCCATGGCGATGAACTAGGCCGCACAAATCCTGATTCGACTAGCTCCTGTAGTTGAGTCCTGAACTCTGCTAACTCCCTAGGAGCCATCCTGTAGGGTGCCCGGGACACCGGCTTCGCTCCCGGTACTAGCTGAATCCTGAAATCCAAATCTCTAGCAGGCGGTAGCCCGGGCAATTTCTCCGGGAATACGTCGGAGAAATCCCGGACCACCGGAATATCTGAGATAGTCGCCTCTGTTCCCACCATCTCGAAGCAGACAACATAAACTTCTTCACCCTGCTCATGGGCCTTCACAGCCTGTATAGAAGATAACAGTAGGTGGCAGATAGGCTGGATACCTTCAAAGATGACATGAGAGTCGCCATGCCTTAGCGTGTTCCTCCTGGACAGGCAATCTATCTGGGCATGGTTCCGATGCAACCAGGCCATGCCCAAGATCAAATCAAAGTCCTGCAGCTTCAGAATAGTTGTCGGCGCCTCAAATGCCTTGCCGCCAATCTCGGCCTCCATATCGCAATGTGTAGTGGTCCGCAGCTCCGACCCATCGGGTAGACGTACCCTCATCTCTAGTCCAGGGAACCTCTCCACGCCTTCGAGTCCGTCGATGAAGGCCTCGGATACGAACGAGTGTGAAGCACCTGTGTCGAAAAGAGTATGAGCGGGCTTGCCGCTGATCATAACTATGCCTGAGGTTTGTTTATGTGAAAGTTAATTGTTATCCTATAGTTCCAGGTACTAAATATATATCATTGGAAATCAAAGAAAAATTCATAATTAACTTCAAGTACCTGTGATAACCTCCTCGGGATTCCTCGGCTCTGTGAGGTCCAAGGCGTATATCTGCTCCTGCTCGCGCCTCCTGCCATGATATCCCCGACCTCGGCCTCGTCCTCGGCCTCGTCCTCGGCCCTGCTGTACTGGGGCCACTGGAGGTGGAGGAGGAGGAGGGGGATGGAATCGGTGTGGGCACTCCGACCTGATGTGCCCGGGCTGGCGGCATCCGTAACAAACCACTTGTCGATGGCCTCGGTCATCCTATCTCCTTGGATCATGCATCTGTAGAGGTGGGGGAGCCAATGCTGGAGGAGGTACCTGCTCCTGCCTGAAGTTGGGACGACGACGTCCCCCACCCCTCCTGTATCTGATGGTCCTACCTCTCTGAGAGCCCCTACTGCTCTCACCTGATGTCGATCCATCAAATGGTCTCTTCCCTCCGGCTCGCACCATCAGCTGGTCAGCCTCCAGCTTCTTCGCCATCTCGATGATCTGCCTGGATGTGCCATGAGAAATGAATAGCAAAGCCTGCCTCAAATCATCCCGGAGGCCCCGGTAGAACCTCTTCGCATACCTCCTATCGTCGGTGTCCTGAATCCCCGCGAACCTGGCCAAGTGGGAGAACTCTCTATGGTACTCTATCACTGATCTAGTCCCCTGCTTGAGGTTCAAAAACCTCTCCTCCAAAGCATCTCTGTCCGTAGCAGAGACGAAGTGCTCCAGAAACACATCGCCAAACTCCTCCCAAGATATCTCTGACAGCTCAAAGTCCACATAAGTAGACTCCCGGACTGATTTCCACCATCTCTTTGCATGAGCCTCTAGCACAGAGGTAGCTAGGTGTACTGCCTGGCCGACTGGGCAGCTGATGCTCGCTAAGATCTCGTGTATGGCCTCCAGCCATTCTTTCGTCTTCACCGCATCCTCTGTCCCGCGGTACGTCGGTGGGGACAGGCTCTTGAATGCACTCAGCCAGCTCGACCCCGGATTTGGCTGTGGAGCCGGGACTTGCTGGGCTCTAAAGGCATCCAAAATCGCCGTCAGGGTCTGCCCCATCTCCGTATGTAGGAATGGAGTGACAGCTGGAGGGGGAGGAGCCACATTTTGCGGCGCTGCGACCTGTGGAGGTTGCATAAAGGTAAGGTTAGAGCAAAATTGGCCTAACAAATTGTACTTTGTGGACCATTTATGTGACTTTACACATGGGCACACCACTGCTTCCGCTGCATAGTTTGTCCGCAAACTAATGCTGGGGCGGGGGTGGTCCCATGTTGTGGACTTCTTTCTCATATGATCGTTGTTCAAGTGATACCAGTAACATCCCATGTTACTTCTGGACCCCTCAACTTAGATTGGGTTAGGCATGGGGTGAGACTTAAGGAGATCAACTAGGTTTGACCCTAGGTAGTGGGTGGTAGTCATGTGGAGCCCACTATAGGACCAAGTCAAACTAGGTCAAACTAGCCTAATTAGGGACCCTAGCCACACCATGACCCCACCACATTTCCCTAACCCTAAAAACAATCTAAGTGGACCCTAGGGTATGTCACTGGGTCAACATTTTGACCCCAGTTGACCAAGGTCAACCTTGGGCTTAATTTGGTCAAACCCACACTCATAGGCCTAATTAACCTAAGTGGGGCACCCCCTTGACCCAAACTAAGTTGGGTGGTGCCACTAGACCCATTTCCACCAAGTAGGGTCAGTCCACCCACCATGGTTGGCCAAGTCAACTCCCCAAGTCAACAAGTCAACAACTGACCTAAAAGAGAGAAAATGAAGGCCAAGCCATTTCCCCTTGGACCAAGCCCACTAAAATTGGCCCAAAGTCAGCCCAAGTGAACAAGACCAGTCCTACCCCTCTAAATCAGGAGAGAGAGTACATGCAAGGGGGTAAAATTGGGATTTTTAGGAAAAGAGGAGAGAGAAATGGGGATGAAGGGGAATGTTGGCCACATGGCCACCCCTTCAGCTGCAACTCTCTGCCCATCACATGCTAGCCGGCCCCCTCTGATATTCCAGAGAATTTTTGGTAGCATGCTGGCCACATGGAACCCATGGTGACACAACCAAAGCTCAAATCGAGCTCACATTGGGCTTATCTCCCCATACACCCCCTCTCAGCCCCAAATAACCCCTCCATTAGCTTCAGAAGGCCGAAAGGAGTGGAATTCGACTGCTTAATCATGGAGAACCGTGGAGATTTGAGCTTTCGGGGTGGAGCTCGCCGGCGCACCACCACCACGGCAAACCGCCGCCTGACCCGCAGTCAAGCTTCGATTCAGGTGCGTTTCACTTCACCTCTACCCGTACTAGCATCTTAGATCGATTAGGAGAGATAACAGGCTCAACTGAGCCCGATGCCATGTGAGAAAAATGAGAAATTTCCAAGCTTTTGAAACCGCTCGGGTTCGTCGTCGCCGCCGTCTCCCGCCGCCCCATCGTCGGGAAATGATAGCCACCACCACCGTGAAGGTGATGGCACCGTTGGCCGGAGGTGGCGCCGCCTCAGCTGGCCGGAAACCGCCAGTGAAGTTGCTCCAGGTCTGCTCGATCTCAGCCGTTGGCTGGAGGTAGGAGATGAACGGATGCCGTTCAAGTAGCTTTAAGATTCGTGCAGAGGATTAAATGTTTTTTTTTAATTTTAATATTTGATGAATAGTATGATTTCTGTCACACTTTTATAGTCACCTTGCATGTTAAATTTAGACCTCATAGAGGCATTTCCAGAACTTGGTCCTTTAATGAAAAATGTAGCCAAGGGTCTTACCTTTAATATGTCACCATAAACATATATTTTGGTGTAGTGTACAATCCTGTAGGACATTTCTCCTAGGACTGGTCCTAGAGTAGGGAAGAAATTAAATTGGATGCCCAGGTCAAACTATTAGTCACCATGGCCCCAACGTTTGGGCACATGCATGATTAGGGCATACTTAGCTTCTGCCAAAATTTAGGAATTTTTAGAGAATATTTTCCTATAGTGTTTGGTAAAATAGCAAAATATAAATAAATGATATATATGGAGTTCTACTCCTCCCCATGGCCCCAAATTTTGGTGGTAGGTCAGTGGGGTCATCCTTGGTGCATGATAAAATTTTCAGTACCTTGGGTTCACTGCATGTTGGAGAATCCACTTGCATGTGCTAGCCTATGTTAAGCCTTGGTGTGCAAATAGCAAAAATGCAAATTGGTGTATTTAGCCCAATGGTGACATGCAAAGGTCATAAAATTATTTACAGTGGTTCATTAGGGTAAATTTCATCCCTCAAATTAACAATGGAATTTTTGGAATCAAAATTCCATTTATTGGAATTTATTTTAAATATAGCTATTTTGGAAATAAAATTGGAAAATAGGATTTATTCAAGTACAAATCCAAACAATTTTGCCAAGGCATAGATAACATCACATTTGACTTAGGAAAAATATGATTTCTCTGTTTTGAAGAACTTTTGGAGTAGATACCCTAAATTCCCCATTTTACCCTTATCTTGTTAATTCTTGAAATGATGGATTTATACCTCTGAAAAATTTGGAATTTATTCTACTACTATAAAATGTTATTATTAGTTTTGCATAAATTTCTCAGAATTAATGGATGCATTGTTTGTAGTTTAATTAATACAATGGCATTTTGGTAAATATCTTATAATGGAATTTTATAGGCTATTTCACAATAAATGTTGATGATACTCTGCCAATAGTCATAAATTAGTGTCCTAAAAGTTCGGTAATTTTCCTTGAAATTTTGAGTACATAATGCCTATACTTCATTTGGAAAATGGAATTTGTGTGGAATTGATATTAAATAGAAAATGATAATTAATATTTTAAGGAAAATTATGAAATTCTGTAGGCAGAAATATTTTGTCAATATACATCTCAGGAAAAATTCCCTAGGTCAGTGGATACTTAATCAAACTACTTCATGTGTAAAGTGACCTAGCATTTAAATTAAAAGAATTAATTAAAGGACTATTTGGCCAAGAAAAATTATGAGAATTCTTAGGGTAGTTCCCTTAGTCCATAACACCTTAGGATAAATATTTAGAGGCAAGATGCCTTAAGGTTTGGAAGATCACATTTTTAGGGTAATCATAGGTCATGGTCTGCATATAACACAAATAGGTCTTGCCCTAGGGGATTATCAGGGGATTTTATCGGCAGAAATAAGAGAGAGTTCAACATGAGTAACCCTGGTGGGTAGAGTTGTCTTAGTGAGGGATCAAAAGTGCAAGTCTTAGCTAGCAACTGGAGTGAGGATCGGCGGAAGACCGTCGGTTTTCCCGATAATACCTTAAGTCACTAGGGTTGTACTAAAGCAATAAGGAGAGCTGGGGAGATACATGGGTAGCCATCAACTAAAATAAATATCCTTGTGAAAGGGAACGCTGGGCGTAATCCCAACACAGTTCCTAGTGCCCCTTGAGAGCCCTTCACAGGGAATACCGGGGGCAGTCCTGGGATTAACCTTAAATCTCTAAGTATAATAAACCGTAGACAAGAGTAGTTTAAAAGGTTAGGAAATTGTTGTACCTTCTCGCCCGTGTGGGGTTGGAGAGATTCATGATATATGCTCACCCGTTTAGGGTTTGAGGGAGTTGGTATAAAGGCACTAATGTGCGTTCTCACCCGGGTTTGGGTTTGAGGGATTCAGGACGGGTTTTGGTCCTGCGAGCGGGAGGCTCGGTATGAATTACTTGCATGTGCATAAATATCGTGGCGGGGCATGCGGTACTGGCCGTTCGTCACACCGATGGCAGTACGGTGCACCAGGCGGTTGTGGGAGTTAGAGGGGCCATTGGGTTGTTTTACACTGCGGTCTGGAGGACGATCCCCGATAACACACATCCGACCCAACAAGACTGACGAGTTTGTCAGCAAAGTACGTACGTGAGACTCTAGAGTGCACCTTGGACGTGTACAGAGGCGTATGAGAGGGGTCTAAGGCTTGGTAGTGTGCATACCGGTCTAGAAGCGGAGACGCCCGCTCCGCTGCTGCCGTAGCCACAGCGGTGGTACCCGAGAGTGATGCTAGCTCTCAAAAAGTGGGAACTAAAGGTCTGTGATCACAGAGTCATTGTGTGTGAGTTGCACTTGCCTGCGCATAAAATTGCATCATATCATTCATTCATATTAGGTCATACGCTTCATAGATCCTTATCATATAAATTAGTATGGGCTCTTTTATATGATAAGTTAAATTTCCTGGAAATCCTAACTTATATATTTGTATGGGGATTTATATAAGTTAGGGTACGTTTGTGATGATAGCATAGTGATAGCTTAGCTTATTTACTTGTTCATACTACTGTTCTCTTTACTTTCCTTTACTGCACTGCTCTTATTTACTACTTGTACCGTACTTGGAATTGCTAGAGTAGGATTACATTACTTATTACAACTCTAGTTAGATATTGTCACCTGCTTCCACTTTGCTACCCCTTGTTGTCCTCCGCTTCGTCCTCCCGCTCGGTGCCTAGGAGCTGCGGGGCGAGGTGCGGAGGAAACGACTTAGTCTTTTTGACTAATGGTCGGTGACCAACTATTTTTAGGAGCCCGTGGAGATGGAGCACCAGCACGTCGAGGAGGCAGGACATGAGGAGCAGATACCGCTTCAGCAGGCTACTACCACTACTGTGCGTCCTCAGGTGGGACGAGATCTGATGTTCTAGCATAGCTTCCGCATTTATGATTTTGTGAGAGAGAGATTTGATGTACTGGGCATAAGCCCTTTTTACTCTTTCATTTGTACTTTGTAGTGGACTATTGTGATGTACTATTCATTTCTTTTACATGATTGTACTGTGGCTTGTGGACTGATGGTTTTTATATACAGTTTACTTCTTTCTTCTCATGTTGGCCTACAGGTTAATGATCGTATTAGCCGGCAGAATCGGCGTATTGCGGTGTCGACTAACCCGTGAGTTAGTGTCACCGTAAGACGGCGGTTCTGGGCATAAGATCCGGTAGCCCTCCTTGGTAAGGGGGAGGGGGATCTTACAGAGGAAGAGAATCATCATAATCCTCTTGTAGAACTAGGTGATGGTAGGAACCTACATATAGCAGTTAGACACCTTAGAGATCATCCTATTGATCAAATAATAGGTGATGTCAGGCTAGGAGTGACTACTAGGAGTAGACACCGCAATGAGGTTCTATACTCTAGCTTTCTTTCTCAAATAGAACCTAAAAATTTTGAGGAATCCAATTCAGACCCCAACTGGATTATGGCTATGTAAGAAGAGCTCAATCAATTTGAGAGATACAAAGTCTGGAGTCTAGTTCCTGGACCTAGTGATCAAAATATCATAAGAACTAAGTGGATTTATAATAATAAACTAGATGTGTTTGGGGTTATAGTTAAGAACAAAGCTAGATTAGTGGCTAAATGATATAGACAAGAGAAAGGGACAGACTTTGACCAAACCTTTACTCCTGTAGCTAGGCTAGAATCCATAAGGTTGTTTTTAGCTCATACAGAATACAAAAGATACAATGTATATCAGATGGATGTAAAGTCAGCATTCCTCAATGGTACACTGAAGGAGGAAGTCTATGTAGAGCATTCACCAGGTTTTTTTTAACCCTAAACTCAACTCCAATGTCTTCAGATTGCATAAAGCTTTGTATGGGTTAAAATAGACACCTAGATTTTGGTATGAGACACTGTCTACCTTTCTTATAGAGAACAAGCTCTCTAGAGGAAAGATAGACAAGACATTATTCCTTAGGGACATCAAAGGATCAAGCATCTTAGTCTAGATATATGTAAATGACATAAAATTTGGGTCTACTAATGAGAAGCTGTGTAGAAAATTTGTTAGGCTTATGTAAGGCAAGTTTGAAGTGAGCAGCATGAGTGAACTAAAGTTCTTCTTGGGATTCCAAGTCAGGCAATCTGAGGATGGTAAATCCATCTCTCAGTCTAAGTTCACTAAGGAATTGATTAAGAGGTATGGTATGGAGAATTCTTCTACCATGCGAACTCCAATGGGCTCGACTGTGTCACTACACAAGGATGAATCTAGGAAACCAGTTGATGAAATCTTGTATAGAGACATCATTGGATCACTCCTGTATTTGACTGTTAGTAGGCCAGATATTATGTTCTCAACATGTGTCTGTGCTAGGTACCAGGCATGCCCCAAAGAGTCTTATTATACTATTGTAAAGAGAACACTGAGATATCATAAGGGAACACCCAATCTTGGGCTTTTGTATCCTGGGGATAGTGATTTTGAACTCACAAGGTACACAGATGCAGATTTTGCAGGGTGTAAAGAAGATAGAAAGAGTACTTATGGAACTTGTTAGTTTCTAGGGAAAAGACTCATAAGTTGGAGCAGCAAGAAGCAAACAATTGTTGCAATTTCTACAACACAATCTGAGTACATATCTGCTGGAAGCTAGTGTGCACAGTTACTGTGAATTCAGCATCAACTACCTGACTACAGTGTACAGCTAAGTAAATCTGTTATGTTTTGTGATTCTACTAGTGCAATTTCTATTGCTAATAATCATGTTTCACACAGTAGAACCAAACATATAGAAATTAGATATCTCTTTCTCAGAGAAAATGTTGAAAAAGAAAATATTAGCTTACAATATACTCTAACAGAAAGACAAGTTGCTGACATTTTTTACAAAACCCCTAGATGAAAGCAAGTTCAATTACTTTAAATTTGAACTAGGTATGTTGAACATTGAGTAAACATTTTTAATTAGTAACAACAAAAGTTTGTACAACTTATAAAATATGATTAACCATGTCAACAAATCTAAATAACCAAGAAAGACCTTATATAAGTCAAGAAATTATATTCAGAACACAAACTTGGTCTAAGTCAAAGGATTGTGTCGAGACAACATTGTGTGTGTCGAGAGAATTAGTAAAGTGTCGAGACACCATAGTGTTCGTCGACACAATAGGTAATCGTGTGTCGCGACACAAGACAGTGTATCGACACTAATTAGATGTAGTGTGTCGAGACATTAAAATTTAGTGTCAAGACATAAGGTTGTTGAGACCCTGAGGTCAGTGTCGAGAGATATGAACCTTTTGTCGACTTAATTCGACACATCTCGATAGAGTAGATTTTCCATGTCGACACTAGACATTTCCGGAATATTTAGAAAATTACTAAATGTAGCGCTCCTTCTAGCCTTTAGCAGATAGTTACTATAAATAAGAGGTGTAAGGAGTTGTCGACTACACTTACCAAAAAACTTAAGAGACTGTTCGTTGAGTGTCGAGACCTAGAAATCCTTAGTCGACACCTCTCAATCTTAAGCTCTCTCTCAACTTAAATGGCACCCAGGTTGGGCGACAACATCAACCAGGGTTATGAACTGGTGTGAAACGCATTCGTCTCTGCACAAGAAGAGATCAAAATGCGATATACCTTGTCAATGAGGCAGGTCTCGAATATCTGCTTTCTTAACCAACCAAGATATTGAAGAGAGAAGTATCTAAGTTCTATTCCAATTCTTCACTAAATCCAAAGACGGTCAAGATAAAATATAGAGTAAATGGATCAAGTGTAAAGGTCACAATCAAAAGACTGGCTGAAGTCATTCAGATTCCTAGAAGTGCATAGGAAGATAAACTGGATTCCAATAAGACTGCAGAGGCCATAGAGTGGTGTGGACTGGCTCCAACCATTAGGTTTGATAGTTCACTAAACAGGAAGGGAATGAATGCTCAGGGCAAGTTTCTGTCATAAGTGATAGGAAAGGTCCTCCTCTGCAAGGCTGGAGCACATGACAGGATTTCAACCTTCATGTTTAGCCTGAGGACAAGAATTATTTTTTAGAATAAAGACTGATTGGAATAGGGTTGTGTTTGATAAGATTGCAGAAGGGATTCAGAAGCCCAATATGTGCAGAATTGTTAGTCTGTATCTGGTTAAAACAATTTCAGATAATATCAACCAGAAAGTTGGAACAAAGATCAACCACATGAGGAGAATGGACCTAATGATTTTATCAAGATGGGACAGGGTCTTGTCTAAAGAGACTCCAGAACCCAAGAAGACAAAGGAGGTAAAAAGGAAGAAAGTAGTGGTAGAGGAAGTTGTGTTCTCAAGTGATTTTAAGGAACAAGTGGAGTTTAGTTCAGATAAGGATGCTGAGGAAGAACAAAGAAAATCTCCAAGACTCCCACCAGGAACAATTGATCAGGTGCAGGGGAGAACATTCCATGAAAATAACCAATTAAGGGGGAGAACCTCATTAATCTGCCTGAAACTTAAATGGATGCAGTAGATGTTATGATTATGGATGTTTTACAAGAACTGGAACAATCAAAGATTCCTGAATAGGAACTGTCTGAGAAAGAGATGGAGGATGAATTCCCCAAAGAGACTGATGTAGAAATACTTAAGAATAAAGTTGGGGGAGAAGCTGAGACACTTGCACAAGATGTGCAGATTACTGAGAAAGAGTATGAAGATTCTGCCTCTAAAGAAGTAGTGGAAGAAATTCTTTTGTTTAAAGAAAATAACATCTAGGGGGAGATAGCTGAAATTCCACGGATTGAAGTTCCTGATGCTGAAATTCAACATGCAGATGTTAACTTAGAAAGTATCAATATTAATGAGAAAGGTACAAGAGTTGAAGGGGGGTTGGACCCAGATACTGACAAAGCCAAGGAGACACCAATAGTTGAAGAGTTAAATTCTTCTAGATCTGAAGAAAAAGTGTCTCAACTAAAGAAGAGAAAGTTATCTAAAATGAAAAAGAGAAGTAGGAGTTATAAAAAGCTTATTCAGTCTGCACCAACTTTAGCAAATCCAATGGACACAAGCTCTATGCCGGTGCAACTATAAATTATGCTTGATCAACATAGACAACAACTTGAAAAGTATGTAGATGAAAGGAATAAAGAGCTGCAATTTCAACTGGCTTAGGATATAAAGTCCATAAGATTTGAAGTAAATCTCCTGAAAACAGACATGACTACTTTCTTTGAGAAGGGAGATAATGCTATAGTATATATTGATAAACAGCAGCAGGAAACCAAGAAGACTGAAGATGAAATGATTGTCAAACAAGGTTATGTCCTTGAAAATCAAAGAATCTTGGATGCAAACATGACATCATGCATACAGAAATAATGGTTAAGCTGACTAAGCAGACTATTGAGTTAGAAAACAAAATAGCTACTGCTACTCAAAACATGGACACTCAGCTGACAACCTGTTCAGCCTCATTACTTATAGATATAAAAGAATCTGACAAAAAGTTAGATGAACATTTACTTAAAATCAAGAACTCTTTAACATCAGGAATTAATTATCTATATGAATAGGTAAGGTTTCATAAGAATGATCTGAGAGATCATGTTGAAAGATAAGTCATAAAGGGGGAGAGGGTAATGATAAGGGCCAGTTCTGAATATGCTACCAGGATATCAAACAATATTAGAGACACTTTAGGCTATCCTCACCTATGGTATGATGGAGATCAAACTACTGAGTATAGTTGTCTACCAGCTCAATTTGAAGCCATTCAAGCACCTGGTCTATCCATGTACAATCCTGCAGCACAAGTTTCATTTGTGGATATCCAAGCTGTTGTCCAACACATGTACAGTCCTCCACCACCAGTTCAAAATGTTATATATGAGGAGGTGGAGATGTCTGAATTTGCTATGATTAAAGAAAAAAGAAGCTCAACAATCAAAGAAAAGGTTTAGGGAACAAGATAAAACTAGACCAGACTTTGAGTAAGGGAGCCCAACCTCCAGATCAATAATCCTCAATGCATGGAAAGCAGTTAAAGCTAATGTTATAGATCGGGGAAAATGGAACCAAGAGCAAGAATGGGCTAAACATTTGAAGCAGCAAGAGGTTATCCAGAAGTTCAGACATGATCTAAAGAAAGGAAAGATTCCTACTAATTTAGTTGAGCCTAGTAAATATTTCCCCAAGCCTTATCACTATTTTGAAATACAGGATGAAAGAGAGAGGAATTGCAAAGTCTAAGGATGACAAATGAGAGAAGGTTACTGATGACAAGGGACCTGAGGTTAAATCCAAAGTCCAATTTATAAAGGGCATTGTCATCATAGAACCAGAGTTGGCATAAGATGTTCTTAGTTTTGAATCTCATGTAAAATTTGTTCTGTAAACCTTTTGACAAAGAATTAATAAAAATTTTGGTTTGCACAACATTTCTTATGCTATTAATTAGGATTGCAATTATTTGCTTTACTTTCTATTCATCATTATTGTTGTTAATGTCAAATAAAATATGTGTTTTTATTTGTGTTATTTCACATATTGTACATCACTGCTATCTTAATTTCTTAATCATAATATTTTTGGTATCATGTTGTATATCATTGAATTGGGGTTATGACTTATCCATATAGGGAGAGATTATTGGGTACATTGGTCACAATGTACTTGATTTAAAGAAGTCCTTTCAGTTCAATGATATACAAATAGTTGTATTTGATGAATGTTAAGTTCTTATGTGTAGGCAAATAAAGCTAAGTACAAAAGTGTCGAGACACTAGGCAAGTGTCGACACCTTTGTCAAAGATGTGCTGAGACAATAAGTAGTTGTGTCGACACTCAGAACTAGTGTCGACACACTTAAACAAGAAGTGTTGAGTCAAGGAGAAAGTTGTGTCAACACCTAGGACTTAGGTCGACACTATGATAAAAGAAAGAAACTGTGTCGACACTCAAGACTAGTGTCGACACATACTACATCAGCTACGGCGAGACAAGGTGAAGGCTATGTCGACACATTCAGAAGTATATCGACATCACTACAAGAGTAGTGTCGACACCCGGGACAGGTGTTGACACATCCGACAGTAAAGTTCCAACACTTCAAGCAGAGTTATTTCCTAAGTGCAGAAATCAAGCAAGAGGATCTAACAACTGTCAGAACTTTCAGATGTCAGTAATTAATCGGATCAGTCAGTTACCTTTGACAGAGTCTATATAAAGGGATCAACTCTATAGAAATAGTGTGTGAAAAAGTGAAAAAGTGAGCAGATCACAGAAAAAGAAGCAGAATAAGAAGAAGATCAAGGAGCTTTCAATTCAAAATCTCTTCCCAGATATAAAAGTAAACAACTAGAATTTAGAAGGTGGAGAGAAGCCAGATCAAGAATCGACTTCAACATTCTCCAACCTAGATCTACCCTAATTTGATCTTCAAGAATCTTTGAAAAGCAAAGAAGGGTTGGATCAAATCCATTATAATAAGGATCAAGGGAAGCTGACTTATCAAGATCAGCTCAAGAAGCAGTCACCCGTTTCTCTCTTGCTGGGTGACTAATTCAGAATTTATTTCTTTTCACCATTATAAATCTTATAAGATCTAATTGTAGATCTGAGGGTAGGAGAATCAATTTCTCTGAGTTGTAAGCATGTGTTATAAAGGCTGAGGTAAGGCTGAGTGTCAGAGGTAGGAGAAGTGGGTATTTCTCTGAGTTATGGGAACTGATTGCTCTGAGTTGTAGGGCAGAAGTTGTCGGAGGAGTATGAGTGTGGATTCACTCTGAGGTAGAGTTCTTCGAAAGAACTTAAGGTGTAGGAACTTGGTGATCTGAGTGGTAAGTCTTGAAAAGACTGAGTTGGAGGATCCAACTAGGCTCTAAGTTGTAAGATCTTTGGATCTGAGTAAAGAAAGAATGAGGAGTTTGACCGAAGCTAGTTCATTGATAGATAGGCGAAGGGAGAAAGTGGATGTACTCTTAATTGGGGAACCACTATAAATCTGTGTGTACTGTGCTATGATTGATGTGTTGTGATTGTTTTAAATTGCTGAATAGTTTTTCTTGTTATATGTGACTGGAGTAATAAACATAGAAAAGTAAATTTCAGAATCCAAAAAGTAGCACAGATTTAATTTAGAACGATTCACCCCCCCCCCCCCCCCGCTAGGTCACTCTCAATGCTAAAACAAACATTACAATAGAGGAGTAGATCGGGGACGAAGATTAAGAGTTGAGGCAGAATGAGAGAGATCATGAGAGAATGGAGGGGAGAACGAAGGGAACGAGTCGGCGAAGAAGCATCAGGGCGGAACTATAAGTCACCAGCGGTAGGGAGAAAATAGGGCCCGGCGTGCAACTGTTTGTGAAGTGAGAGAATATATAAATTTAAAGATTGCAAGACTGTGTGTTTTCACGAACGCATGACCAACCCACCTGTGCAATTTGTAATTTCAGCTTAGACCTTCAAATTTTTAGGGAAAAGCGTGCTCGAACACATAATACTAATATTTTGAAACAACACGATGAAAGGATACAACAATTGCTCCAATAAATTCTTCGCAGGGCACGCGACACGCACAAAATTTTTAATGCGACTAAAATTGAACAAATTATGAGTAAAGGCTACAGAAAGAATTTAATTAGAATTATTCCTACTCGAATAAATACTGGGATTAATATCATCTCGACTTGACTTATTCAGCAATAGAAATGCGCTAACTTATTAGACTATGAAAACTGAAATGAAAAGACAACTATTCTATTATCCGTTTCGGTAATGGCTATTGATACGGAGACAGAATAGTCACCCTCATACCTTTATAATAATACCTGCACTAAGCTTGAGGCAAGGGTAGATAATATGAAGAAGAATTCTTTGTGCCCTTCTCCATATGCAAGTGATCCAAACCATCGTCGGACTGTAGAGCATGCCTGACAATATCCTAAACCAGATCTAATGAGGAAAACTGCAGAGGATCAGACAAGAGAATAGGATCTAAAATTAAATTAGAAGAATAACATAAAAGGACTTAAGTTTTCAAGAGCGATCTCTGTGTCACTGCTGAGAGGTTGTAGCTATAAGATATTGTCGGTATCGTCTGCAGCTGCAAAGCTTGGCATGGACTTCAGTTGCCACCACGTTTTAGATTTCCTCTACTGGTGCTGAGGTAGTCTCCTCTTCACCTTAGAGAATATCCTCCTCCATAGAAATATGCACAACACTGTAATTTCCTGCCTTATCCTGCATAACAATCTCAACAATATTGACAAAAAACAAATGTAATAATATGCACAAGAGGGTGAGGAATAGTGCTAGAAATTGACTCTGAAAAATTAGGCGTTGATTCCTCATAATGAATCGAATCCATGAAAAATGATAAATCTATAGGGGAGATGGACTCGGCCGTGTCAGAACATAAATCTGTCATAACTCTGATATGCATTTTTTGCATCATTCATTTCAAAACCTGAAGGTGATACAAGTATGTAATCAGGGGCAAAAGGTGTTCTTCCAGGAGCAGGAGTCGAGACGATCCGAATATCTGGTTCGTCATCCTCCTCCAGTTGGCGAAGATATTCAGCACAATCTTTCAGGGCATCATCCGCGCTTCGACAAAATATGTATTTTTTTCACTTCTCCTCAGTCCATGTCGGGACAGAGTGAAATAAGAAAAAGGTACCTACGATGAGGACAAGTAGCCATAAAACTGGAGCACGGTGTAGTAAGTGCCATAGGATGATTGTGCTCCATATACTGAACCTTGAGAATTATAGCTACTATCTCCTGCATAGCAATTATCACTAGAGTGAGAGGAATATCCACGGCAATGACAACGAATATTGAGAAATGAAAACATGGTGTGAAGAGAGCCTGATTCAAATAGATCAACTACTATGTGCAAACTACTACACCCAATAATTAATCACTAAAGAAACCTATATTTAGAAGGAGAAAATGGAATAAATAAATATGAAAGAAGTAGGGACAAAAAATCTTCACAACTATTTCTCCTAATAAATGAATCACAACACCATTTGCAATCCTTATTAACGCGTCAAAAAATTGATGAGTAATTACAAAAAGTGTACCAATCGTTCAAGTAATATAAAACGAGAAGAAATTCCCGAGTATTGATATCGAAGGAATGCAGGTTGGGGCCCGTGATTGTTGTTGAAATTTGTGAAGTGGAAGTGGGTGACGGGACAGGCCGCGCGGCCTGTGGCGGACAGCCTTGGCGGACTGGGCGGACTGGGCGGACTGAGGTTGCGGTCTGGTGAAAAGTCTGGTGGAAGCCGGCTGTGTTCTGAGCGGGTTGTTGCATGGAGTCCGCGGTTTGGTGCGGCCTGGTATCTGCGGATAAAGAGGCTTACGGACTGGTGCTTTGCTCAGTGGTCGCGGGTGCAAGCTTGTGCTGAAAGGCGGGTTGGCTCTTGTCCGCGGGAAGCTTGCGGACTAATGTGTCCGCGGTATTGGCTGTTGCGGACTAAGCTTAGAGCTTGGCTGATGCCTTGTCAAGTTCTGGTGTTACAGCAGGTCTTGCTGTGGAGACCGGTTGGCGGACTGGTGTTTGGAGTCCGGCAGGAAGCTACTGCGTTGGACAAGTGCAAGGTGCTCGCGGACTGGTTGCGGTCTGTGCTAGGGTGTTTGGCGGACGGGACTTTGTGTCCGTCATGCTCGCACTGGCCCTTGATAGTTTTGGACTTGGTCACATATTGTGCCAAGTTCATGGTGTCCGCCGTATCCACCAAGTCCGCTGTGACCGGGCGGACTGTTGCTATTTGCTTTTGGTCGTGGACTTGTGACGGATTGAGGTGTGAGTCTTGCGGACTGCCTCGGGTTGGTGCGGACTGCCATTCAAGAGGGTGCTGTCCTGCAGTGGTTGGAGCTTTGCGGGCTGGTGCCTTGTCCGCTTAGCTTAGGCGGACTGGAGAGGGTTCGTCATTGGTTGCCTAGCTCCTGGCGGTTTCCCTTGGTGTCCGGCTAAGTCCATGCGGACTCGGCGGACGGTGGTTGTATTCGCGCGGACTGAGGGTGGTGTCGCTATCTCTTGGGCGGTGACCACACTCCTCACCTTACCTATAAATAGGACCCCCCTGGCACATCTACAGTAACCTAAGTAACTTGAGTGAACAGTAAGTTGGGGTGTGCGAAGTGCTGCGGTCTGTGTTTGTCAGTCCGCGCGGATTGTTTCAGGCTGACGGTTTGCTGTGTGCAGGTCGCGCGGATAACTTCAAGGAGCCAGGAGTTTGGCTGTGACTTCGGTCAGTGCTTGGAAGTGTGCGGTCTCTGCGGACTCAGCAGGAGGTCGCTCTGCGGCTTGTCAGTTCTGTTTCATCTTTGTCAGCTTCAATAACCTGTCCGCCGGCTTCAGGCGGGTAGGGGAGTTCCTCAGTTCGGGTTCAGCAGGAGGCGAATAACGGTCTGTCCGCGCGGCCTCGCGGTCTCGGCGGACTCCGTGGTATTCGGCGGATTGCAGCATAGCTTGGGCGAGCTCAGCGGTCTCGGCGGTCTCGGCGACCTCGCGGTCTCGGCGGACTGGAGTGCTGTCCGCCCGGCTTGTTTTTGGTTTCTTTCTGTTTTCAGCTGTAATACTAGCGAAATCATGTCTCGCTATGTATGCCTCGGATTGTAAAGAAGTGAATGCATAATAAGACCTTCTTGTGCTTCCATTGTTTTGTTGGGTGCAACCTCTAGTCCTTGGGCTTTCCGCAGGTTCAGCGTGCGAACTGGGTAGTTCCGAAGATATTAATTTAGCGTTTGGGCTATCTTGCTGACCACGTTGAGAAAATTTAACATGGTATCAGAGCCAGGTTTCTGAGGTTGCTGAGGTTCAGTTGCGTGAGCGGAAGTCAGCCAGTGTTGTTACTCTGTGATTGAGTGGTGATCAACCTATGTTGTTGCTCGGTGCTGCTGAAAGGTTGACAACAGGTGTTGCAATGGAAGGGAGCTTAGCAAGAGGTCTGGGCATTGAACTCTTAACGCCGACTAACTTCAAGAAGTGGAAGTCGTGCATGAAGAGTTATCTTCTTGGCGAGGAGCTGTGGGAAGTCGTTGGTGGAGACGACAGACAGGAAGTAACTGCTGCTTTCGGTACTGCTGAGCAGGTGAGGCTCTGGAGAAGAACTAATGCTAAGGCGGAGTTCGTTCTGAAGAGAGCTGTATCTCCGGAACTGTTTGATCACATCATTGTATGTGAGTCGGCTGCTGATATTTGGACAACCATTGATGAGTTGTTCAATAGGAAGAATGTGGCGCGGCTTCAGTTCCTGGAGAATGAGTTGGCCAGGGCAACTCAGGGAGACCTTTTCATCTCCAAGTACTTCTTAAAGATGAAGAGCTTGTGTGCTGAGCTGTCAGCACTGGATCCTGATGAGCCTATCTCTGAGGCAAAGATGAAAAGGCACATTGTCCGCGGCTTGCGGAAGGAGTATGTGGCCTTTGTTACATCTGTTCAAGGGTGGGCTACTCAGCCGTCGTTGCTGGAGCTGGAGAATCTGCTTGCCTCGCAGGAGAGCTTAGCAAGGCAGATAGCTGGAGTGAATCTGAATCAGGATGGCAGCGAGGCTCTCTTCTCAGGCAAGAAGAAAGGATGGGAAGGGAAGAAGAAGAAGAAGAAGGTGCAGGCCGCTGTTGAGAAGGAGACTTCATCTTCGTATCCACCGGAGAGGAGCAATGCTCCTAAGGACTGGAAGAAGAACTTGAAGTGCTACCGGTGTCATCAGCGTGGGCACTTCAAGCGGGACTGCAAGGTCAAACTGCAGCCTGGGCATGCTGCGGGAAAGGAGGAAGCTTGCTCGAGAAGTGAAGAAGCAGAATGGGGCGGAGCATTCTTGACGAGCACTTGTGTCCGGGCCTTGTCTGCTGAGGACTTCAACGGCGAGTGGATCGTGGACTTTGGGTGTAGTCATCAACTCACCGGAGACAAATCGAAGTTCACCTCCATGCAGGCTTACTCAGGTAATGAAGCTATTATCACTGCTGATAATACTGTTTATGCAGTAGAGAAAGAGGGGGTCGTGTCTTTGGGTAGTGATCAGGGGCCACTCACGTTAAGGAGTGTGTATCACGTGCCGGGCATGAAGAAAAACCTCTTCTCGGTGACCAATGCGGTGGACGCTGGGTATCACGTTCTGTTTGGGCCAACAGACGTGAGGTTCCTTCGCAACGTATCAGCGGTAAAGGCTGATGTTGCTCATGTTGGGAGAAGGGTGAAGAGCTTGTATGTTCTTTCCACCAGTGCTTATGTTGATAGAATGAGGGCCAATGATAGTGCGGCTATCTGGCATGAGAAGCTGGGGCATGTTGGCATGGACAAGCTGAAGGCAATGGCGAGTAGAAGTCTGGTGAGGGGGTTGCCGAAGTTGTCCTCCTTTGGTGATGGGCATGTTTGTGCGGGCTGTCAATACGGTAAGGCACATCACCTTCCGTTTGATAAATCTCAAACAAGGAGCAACAAACCATTGGAGTGTATTCATGGCGACCTGATGGGACCGACTGTTACTGCCAGCCTTGGAGGAAGCAAATACATGCTTGTCTTGGTTGATGACTACTCAAGGTATACTTGGGTGTACTTCTTAAAGGAGAAGTCGGAAGCCTTCCGTTTGTTCGTGGAGTTCAAGGAGTTGGTAGAAGGCCGGCTTGGCTTGCGGGTTAAGAAGCTTAGAACTGATAACGGGGGGGGGGGGGGGAGTTTGTCTCCTCCGAGTTTTCTAACTTCTGCAGGAAGCACGGGATCCAACAGGAGCTTACATGTGCTCACACTCTACAACAAAATGGGGTAGCGGAGCGGAATATCCGTCATCTGACGGAGACCTGCAAATGCTGGCTTCATGCGAAAGATATCCCAAGATCCTTTTGGGCGGAGGGAATGTCTTGTGCTGCTTATATTATCAATCGGATGCCACTCAGCCCTATCAACATGAAGACTCCTGTTGAGCTGTTGCTGAAGGAGAAGCCGAGTGTTGGACACCTTCGGGTGTTCGGTTCAACTTGCTACGTGCATGTCCCGGATGTCTCACGGACAAAGCTGGATGCGAAGGCAAGGAAACTTGTCTTTGTTGGCTATGATGAGCGGAAGAAGGGATGGAAGTGCATGGACCCTGTGACGAAGAAGTTCGTGGTGTCAAGAGACGTTGTCTTTGACGAGCTGACGTCATATGGAGGTGGCTCGGTGGAGCTAACCGGAAGTAGCAAGGATGATGAAGCACCGGTGGAGGCTGCTGAAGGCTTGGTAGAGGAGCTTGCTGTTTCACCAGCAGCCCCTATTGCTTCGAACTCCGAGGCTGAGCCTTCTAGCTCAGGAAGCAGGGGGAGCACTGCTCAATGCTTGCCCCAGGTAGGAGTGGAGCCTGAAGAAGCAACGGAAGCCGTGAGCAAGGAGTCGTGTCTTCGGAGATCGAAGAGGGTGGTTAAGCCACCGGCTCGGTACTGTGATGGGAATGCAGTGAGCTTTGTCTCCTGCTTCTTTGCAGGTCCTCTGGATGAGCGAGAGCCTGCAAACTTCAACGAGGCCACTGGAGTGAAGGAGTGGGATGATGCCATGAAGGAAGAGATTGATGCTCTGAAGAAGAATGAAACCTGGGACCTTGTGCCCAAGGTTGATGGCGTTACTCCGGTTACTTGCAAGTGGGTGTATAAGTTGAAGAAGAAGGCTGATGGGAGCATTGATCGTTTCAAGGCTCGCCTGGTCGCTAGAGGATTCTCACAGCAGTATGGAGAAGACTTTGAGGAGACATTCAGTCCAGTTGCGAAGATGACTTTTGTAAGAGTGGTGATCGCCTTGGCTGCTAGCAAGGGATGGAGGTTGTGGCAACTCGATGTGAAGAATGCCTTTCTTTACGGAGAGATTGACAAAGACATCTTCATGGATCAGCCGCTTGGTTTTGTCTCTGAGAAGCATCTGGACTATGTCTGCAAACTCAGGAAGGCTCTCTATGGGTTGAAGCAAGCTCCTCGAGCGTGGTATGGGAAGATTGCAGAGTACTTGCAATTCTGTGGATACCTGGCTTCCAACTCGGATTCAAGCTTGTTCGTCAAGAAGAAGGGAGAGCTAAGAGTCTTGGTCCTGCTGTATGTGGATGACATGATCATCACAGGGAACTCGGAGGAGGAAGTAGCAAGGCTCAGGGCAGAGCTTGCTATACGCTTCGAGATGAAAGACTTGGGAGAGTTGCATCACTTTCTTGGTCCGGAAGTGGAGAGGAAGGAGTGCGGGGTTCTCATTAGCCAGAAAGGATATGCTGATCGCATTGTGAAGCGGTTTGGCATGGGCGAAGGGAAGAAGTGCTCTACTCCACTGGAATCTGGGTTGAAGCTTCGACGGGATGAGGGAAGGGTTCTTCATGATCCCTTGGTGTTCAGGGCTCTTGTTGGGAGCTTGATTTATCTGACGATTACAAGGCCGGATATAGCTTATGCTGTTGGCCGAGTAAGTCGGTATATGGCTGAACCAAGGCAATCTCATCTAGTGGCGGCAAAGGGAATTCTGAAGTATGTCAAGGCTTCTTCTGACATGGGACTCCTCTATAGAAGGGACGCGGAGGTTGCCTTGCTCGGGTACACGGATGCTGACTATGACGGTGATTCGGATGATCGAAGGTCTACTTCAGGTTATGTGTTCACTTGCGGTTCAGCTAGCATCTCGTGGTGTAGCAAGAAGCAGGACTCGGTGTCGGTTTCAACCACGGAGGCGGAGTATAAGGCTTCGGCCTTGGCTGCTCGGGAAGCCGTTTGGTTGAGGAGGCTTATAGAGGATGTTCATGAAGAAGTGCAAGGGCCTACTTTACTCCGGGGTGACAATGAGAGTGCTCTCAAACTGGTAAACAATCCAGTGTGTCACGCCAGGACCAAGCATATAGAGATTGATCACCACTTCATCAGGGAGAAGGTGTTGGAGGGGTCTCTGCTGGTCGGGCATGTTCGGAGTGAAGATAATCTTGCTGACATCTTCACAAAGCCACTGTCGAAGGGGCCCTTTGAACGCTTGCGCAGCTTGCTGGGCTTGGTCACCACTTCTCACTTCAAGGGGGAGTGTTGAAATTTGTGAAGTGGAAGTGGGTGACGGGACAGGCCGCGCGGCCTGTGGCGGACAGCCTTTGGCGGACTGGGCGGACTGAGGTTACGGCCTGGTGAAAAGTCTGGTGGAAGCCGGCTGTGTTCTGAGCGGGTTGTTGCATGGAGTCTGCGGTTTGGTGCGGCCTGGTATCTGCGGATAGAGAGGCTTGCGGACTGGTGCTTTGCTCAGTGGTCGCGGGTGCAAGCTTGTGCTGAAAGGCAGGTTGGCTCTTGTCCGCGGGAAGCTTGCGGACTAATGTGTCCGCGGTATTGGCTGTTGCGGACTAAGCTTAGAGCTTGGCTGAGGCCTTGTCAAGTTCTGGTGTTACAGTAGGTCTTGCTGTGGAGGCCGGTTGGCGGACTGGTGTTTGGAGTCCGGCAGGAAGCTACTGCGTTGGACAAGTGCGAGGTGCTCGCGGACTGGTTGCGGTCTGTGCTAGGGTGTTTGGCGGACGGGACTTTGTGTCCGCCATGCTCGCACTGGCCCTTGATAGTTTTGGACTTGGTCACACATTGTGCCAAGTTCATGGTGTCCGCCGTATCCGCCAAGTCCGCTGTGACCGGGCGGACTGTTGCTGTTTGCTTTTGGTCGTGGACTTGTGGCGGATTGAGGTGAGTCTTGCGGACTGCCTCGGGTTGGTGCGGACTGCCATTGAAGAGGGTGCTGTCCTGCAGTGGTTGGAGCTTTGCGGGCTGGTGCCTTGTCCGCTTAGCTTAGGCGGACTGGAGAGGGTTCGTCATTGGTTGCCTAGCTCCTAGCGGTTTCCCTTGGTGTCCGGCTAAGTCCATGCGGACTCGGCGGACGGTGGTTGTATTCGCGCGGACTGAGGGTGGTGTCGCTATCTCTTGGGCGGTGACCACACTCCTCACCTTGCCTATAAATAGGACCCCCCTGGCACATCTACAGTAACCTAAGTAACTTGAGTGAACAGTAAGTTGGGGTGTGCGAAGTGCTGCGGTCTGTGTTTGTCAGTCCGCGCGGATTGTTTCAGGCTGACGGTTTGCTGTGTGCAGGTCGCGCGGATAACTTCAAGGAGCCAGGAGTTTGGTTGTGACTTCGATCAGTGCTTGGAAGTGTGCGGTCTCTGCGGACTCAGTAGGAGGTCGCTCTGCGACTTGTCAGTTCCGTTTCATCTTTGCCAGCTTCAATAACCTGTCCGCCGGCTTCAGGCGGGTAGGGGAGTTCCTCAGTTCGGGTTCAGCAGGAGGCGAATAACGGTCTGTCCGCGCGGCCTCGCGGTCTCAGCGGACTCCGTGGTATTCGGCGGATTGCAGCATAGCTTGGGCGAGCTCAGCGGTCTCGGCGGTCTCGGCGACCTCGCGGTCTCGGCGGACTGGAGTGCTGTCCGCCCGGCTTGTTTTTGGTTTCTTTCTGTTTTCAGCTGTAATACTAGCGAAATCATGTCTCGCTATGTATGCCTCGGATTGTAAAGAAGTGAATGCATAATAAGACATTCTTGTGCTTCCATTGTTTTGTTGGGTGCAACCTCTAGTCCTTGGGCTTTCCGCAGGTTCAGCGTGCGAACTGGGTAGTTCCGAAGATATTAATTTGGCGTTTGGGCTATCTTGCTGACCACGTTGAGAAAATTTAACAATTGTATCATTTAGAAGATTAATTATAAAAATTTAAAAACGGAACTTTGAAATTGGTTTGATGATTTGCTATTTAAAAAGAACTAAAACTACCTAGGCAGGTCGCAAGAACTGCATCACAAGGTGAATGGAAACTATGGAGGTCTTGACGCACTACTTCGTAAGGAGGATAGAAGAGTAGGCAAGCGAATGAGGTGGAATCACCAGCGGAATTGAGGGTCGCAAACACCTCCTCGCAAAGCATATCAATATCAATTGCTAGTTCGACAATCCAAACAACACAATGGAATGAAATAACAATACAAAAACAAGAATGAAAGGTGCATGAGATATAACTGAGGTCGAAGACTTGTCGTACGTTCTTGGAAGGAACCGATGGGGAGTCACTCTACGTCTTTGTTCAGTTCTTGCCTGGTGTCTGGGATACAAGAGGGCTCTCACCTCCTCTCACTTTGCATGTCTTTTACTGATGAAACGATCCAACAACGTCTATTGCAAGCTTTATTCCTTGGAGTAACGATTGAATACATTGAATCACAAAGTGGAGGCTCGAGATGATGGAGACGGCCTACGACAAAGCCCTAATGGAAGGGAGATGGAGAAAGGAAGTCTGGGGCTCCTCCTTAAGGCGGGCAACAATGGAGGGGGAAACCTGGGTTGAATTGGGCGGAATGGCGGGAAGATCAGAAACTAATGTGAAACCGGTGCTTAAATACCAAATTTTGCGACAAATGAACTCGCATTGTCGAACACAAGGTCATGCGTTCGAAACCGTGCAATATTTATCGAGAAATTGCCAAATCAGACCAAGGGTACACCCACGTGATTCCCCATGCACGGTTGTAGCAACCGTGCGCAAACAAAAGCGCACGAGTCAGGATAAATCAATATAGCTCGTACAATTTTGTTCTCGCACAGTTGAATTCAACAGTGCGTAAAGGAAATGTGTGACCAATAAAAATTATAAAAATTTTAGACAAAACAGGTCGATCGTGCGATTTATTTTCGCACAGTCGAAATTGACCGTATGTGACCAAAACACACGAGCGTCGGTAGAGCACCGAATTTCAGCTCAATGATCTCGCACGGGCAAAGCAGCCCATGCGCGAAGGAATTTCACATGAATGTAAGATTGGCGATCAAGATGATCAGGCCGATATATGATAACGCACAGGCAGAACGCCCGTGCATGAAGAAAAAACGCATGACAGTGCGAAATGCACAAATTTCAAACAAGGAATTGAGCTCTGCCCCAGTGTGTCCAAAGCTGCAATTCAAACAAAAACACGCCGAAAATGTGAGAGAATGAAAAGAGGAGAAGTGTGAAAATGCAGTGGACGAAGACATTGGGAAGAGGGGGGACTGCTATAGTCGTGCGGATATAATTTTTATTTGCAAATTGTTTTATGAAATATTGTAGTGTGAATAATAAATAAACCTTAAACAGTCTTTACAGGCATAATAAAGGGCGCTGCTATCTGTACCGTACTTTTAGCTATTCGCACTCACCGCTATCCGCAAGAACTATTTTGAGTCAGTGGTTTTTCACAAGTAAAACATTATTTACACGGGATTATTTAACTTGAAAAAGAACAAAATATTAAATAGATTTTCATTGACAAAATCTGACTAAAATTATATTCAAAATATATATTGAAGGTCAAAGCGAGAGAGTTGATGCGTGAGTTGAAGAAATTCGTGTGCGGTAAAGCAAAAAAACCTACAATAAGTTCGATTTTAAGTGCGATTAACAAGAGCAGCAGTGCGAATATTACAGACCTTTTTTTGTACATGGCGTCTAGGGAAATAGTTCTGCACGCGCCCTTATAGCCTTGGAGTCCTTTTTCGCAGTTGTCGGGAAAATGATTACAAGTGCCTTGGGAAAATGTCCCTATTATGTTAATTATTTGGACTCTCAATTATTTATTAATATATTTTTATCATGAAATAATAGTTGTACGCAACGGCCTAACAGAACTTTGCCGAGTAGCCCATAGGGGAAATAACGTAGGACTCGTCGGCCCGTACGGACGCGGTTTGCAGTGCGCACGATTAGATCACAGTCCTGGGCACTGACAGCGAGCGTCCAAAATTCTTACCGTTGCAATTGTAACGAATGAACGAAACTGCAATTCCGAAACTTAAATATTTTTAACGCGTTATTGTATATCTATATTCTATAGAAATTACTTTTACGATCATATTGAGGCAAAATAACTTCAATTCATTTAATTTAGGCTGCTTTTAACTTACACAGTTGAATTTAGGAGATCTGACCTGCATATACTGAAGTAGAGGCTCTCCCCCGCCTCCGTTGCAGCAAATAAACCAGACGCTCTCTTAACTCAAAAACGCAAATGACTACCTGTCTATGCCGCTGGCAGCTTGATTGGAGCCCATTAGTGAGTTTGCCGGGATTTGATGAATCTGCAAGGGTTGTCCGACGACGAAAGGGTGATGGTGAAGAGATCCGGCCATGTGCTCGTAATGCTCGTGACCGGTTGATTGTTGGCGGCGAAGTCCCGCCACTTGTTCATGATGACGTTGCTGATAAGGCCGCCGATGTCCGCCACAGAGAGTTTGTTGATTGGGACGCTAGTTGCCGCAAGCTTGAAGATGAGATTCTACCGCGACATCCATCGCCAACGCCGCGCCAAATCTCCGCTATATGTTATGCATGTCGTCCTCCGTTACCGTCACATAAAAATATATGGTTATAAATTATATATTTATAATTATATATTTTTAAGTATTAATTGTTATTTTATCGATTGTTATTTTCAGCAATTCTATTCAAGCATTTTTAATTTTGTATTGCATGATGGGTGTCTATAATCATCTTGTACTTTTATTTTCATGCAAACTCTATGTTTTATTTAATTCATGATGAGTGCATATAACCATCATGAGTGTGTTAATTTTCTACGGTGGTGATTGAGTGGTGTAGCCTATATATAGACATGGATTGTTTTCATTTTGTTTAGAAAAGAATGAAAAATTGAAACTTGAATTCAAAATTTGAATTTCCCCTTATCTCTCTCTTTCCCCTTAGGCAAAATTCAGCCCCCCTCTTTCTCTTGCCTTCTCATAGCCGCCTCCTCCCCCTCTCCTTGGCCGCCGGCCACATATCTTCCCTCCTCTAAGCCCTTGTGGCCGACCCCTTCTCTCTAATCCCCTCTCTTCCCTCTTGAAGAATCATAAGGAACTTTCACGTATCATCTTCCATGGATCTGTTGAATTTTCTCAAAGTGGTCAGCAAGGTAGCCCAAACCAAATTAATATTCTCGGCATTACCCAGTTCACACCTTGATCATGCGGAAACCCAAGGAAAAAGGTTAACACCAACACACAATGGAAGCACAAGCAGATCTTTTATACATTCACCTTTTTATAAGGTGAGGTATACGTAGCGAGACATGATTTCGCTAGTACACAAGCTATAAAAGAAAGTTCAAATAACAAGCCGGGTGGACAACATCGGAATCCGCCGAGACCGCCGAGGTCGCCAAGTCCGCCGAAGACGCCCGAGCTGAAGCTGCAATCTGCCGAATAGACACGGAGTCCTCCGAAGCCGCGAGTCCGCGCAGACACACCGTTATTCGCCTCCTGCTGAGGAACTGAGGAACAGACCGCCGCCTACCCGCCTGAGACCGGCGGACAGGTTATTGGAACAGGTAAAGTTGAAGCAGAGCACTGACAAGCCGCAGAGCGACCTGCTGAATCCGCAAAGACCGCACACTTCCAAGTACTTGACCGAAGTCAAAGCCAAACTCCTGGCTCCTTGAAGCTACCCGCGCGACCTGCACACAGCAAACCGTCAGCTCTGAATCAATCTGCACGGAGAGAAAACTGAGACCGCAGCACCTCGCCAAACCCAACTGACTATTCACTCAGTTACTGTAGATGTGCCGGGGGGTCCTATTTATAGGCGAGGTGAGGAGTGTAGTCACCGCCCTAGAGATAGAGACACCGCCCTAGCCCGCGCGCTAGCAAAACTCCGTCCGCCGAGTCCGCAAGGACTTAGCTGGATACCAAGGAATGAACCGCCCGGAGCAAGGCAACTTTGGCGAACCCTCATCAGTCCGCCCAAGCTATGCAGACAAGACATCAGCCCGCAAAGCCTACAACCATTGCAGGACAGCAACCCCCCTCAGTGACTGTCCGCACCCCAAGAGGCAGCCCGCATAGAACAAGACTCAAGCCTCCATCCGCCGCGAGTCCACGACCAAAGGCAGAGTTAGCAACAGTCCACCCAGTCAACAACGGACTTGACAGATACTGCGGACACCCTGGTCTTGGCACAGAGTGTGACCAAGTCCAGAACCACCAAAGGCCAAAGGCGAGCATGACGGACATAGCTCTGTCCGCCAAACATCTTAGCACCACAGACCGCCAATCTTCCGCCAAGGAGAAGCAGTCCGCAAGCTACTCGCACACCTGCCCAAGCAACGGCCACCTGTAGGACTCCACACACCAGTCCGCCAAAGACCTCCATAGCAGTGTACCTACTGTACCACCAGAGCTCGGTAAGGCCACAACCAAGCTCTTAGGCCAGTCCGCAACAGCAAACACCGCGGATACGTCAGTCCGCCAAAGACCTCCCACGGATAGCACCCAATCCGCTGGTTAAGCACAAGCTTGCAACACGGCCACTGAGCAATGCACCAGTCCGCAAGCCTCTATCCGCTCAGGCCGCTCCTTGGCTAAACCAATCAGCCAACGCCCTATCCGCAGATAACAGGCCGCACAGTCCGCGGACTTCATCCGTACAACCCGCTCAGAAGAACAGCCAGCTTCCACTAGACTTCTCACCAGGCCGCTTATCAGCAGTCCACCCAGTTCGCCCAGTCCGCCGACGCTGTCCGCCCAGACCGCCCGGCCTGTCCCATCAACCACTTCCACTTCATAATTTTCAACACTCCCCCTTGAAGTGAGAAGTGGTGATCAAGACCAGCAAGCTGCGCAACCGCTCAAAGGGCCCCTTCGACAGTAGCTTTGTGAAGATGTCAGCAAGATTGTCTTCACTCCGAACATGCCCGACCAACAGAGATCCCTCCAACACCTTCTCCCGTATGAAGTGGTGATCGATCTCAATATGCTTGGTCCTAGCGTGACACACTGGATTGTTTACCAGTTTGAGAGCACTCTCATTATCACCCCGGAGTAAAGTTGGCCCTTGCACTTCTTCATGAACATCCTCTATAAGCCTCCTCAACCAGATGGCTTCCCGAGCTGCCAAGGCCGAAGCCTTATACTCTGCCTCCGTAGTTGAGACTGACACCGAGTCCTGCTTCTTACAACACCACGAGATGCTAGCTGAACCGCAAGTGAACATATAACCTGAAGTCGACCTTCGATCATCCGAATCACCGCCATAGTCAACATCCGTGTACCCAAGCAAGGCAAAGTCCGAGTCCTTTCTATAGAGGAGTCCCATGTCAGAAGTTGACTTGACATACTTCAAGATGTGCTTTGCCGCCACTAGATGAGATTTCTTTGGTTCAGCCATAAACCGACTTACTCGGACAAAAGCGTAAGCAATGTCTGGCCTTGTAATCGTCAGGTAGATTAAGCTCCCAACAAGAGCCCTGAACACCAAGGGATCATGAAGAACCCTTCCCTCATCTCGTCGAAGCTTCAGCCCAGGTTCCAGTGGAGTAGAGCACTTATTCCCTTCGCCCATGCCGAACCGCTTCACAATGCAATCTGCATACCCTTTTTGGCAAATGAGAATCCCGCACTCCTTCCTCTCCACCTCAAGACCGAGAAAGTGGTGAAGCTCTCCCAAGTCTTTCATCTCGAAGCGTATAGCAAGCTCGGCCCTGAGCCTTACTACTTCCCCCCTCCGAATTCCCTGTGATGATCATGTCGTCCACATACAGTAGGACCAAGACTTGAAGCTCCCCACTCTTCTTGACAAACAAGCTAGAGTCCGAGTTAGAGGCAAGATACCCGCAAAATTGCAAATACTCTGTTATCTTCCCATACCAAGCTCTAGGAGCTTGCTTCAACCCGTAGAGAGCCTTCTTGAGCTTGCAGACATAGTCCGGATGATCTTCAGAAATAAAACCAAGTGGCTGATCCATGAAGATGTCCTTGTCAATCTCTCCGTAAAGAAAGGCATTATTCACATCGAGTTGCCACATTCTCCATCCCTTGCTAGCAGCCAAGGCAATCACCACCCTAACTGAAGTCATCTTTGCAACCGGACTAAATGTCTCCTCATATTCTTCTCCATACTGTTGTGAGAATCCTCTAGCGACTAGGTGAGCCTTGTATCTATCAATGCTCCCATCAGCCTTCTTCTTCAACTTATACACCCACTTGCAAGTAACCAGAGTAATGCCATCAACCTTGGGCACAAGGTCCCAGGTTTCATTCTTCTTGAGGGCAGTAATCTCCTCCTCCATGGCATCTTCCCACTCCTTAACTCCAGTGGCCTCGTTGAAGCTTGCAGGCTCTCGCTCATCCAGAGGACCTGCAAAGAAGCAGGAGACAAAGCTAACTGCATTTCCATCACAGTACCGAGCCGGTGGCTTAATAACCCTCTTCGATCTCCGAAGGGTCGGCTCCTTTCTCACTGCTTCTCTTGCTTCTTCGGGCTCAACTCCTACTTGGGGCAAGCATTGAGCAGTGCTCCCCCTTCCTCCTGAGCCAGAAGGCTCAGCCTCGGAGTTAGAAGCAACAGGAGATGCTGGTGAAACAGCAAGCTCCTCTTCCATGCCTTCAGCAGCCACCACCGGTGCTTCATCAACCTTGCTACTTCCGGTTAGCTCAACCGAGCCACCTCCATACGACGTCAGCTCGTCAAAGACAACGTCTCTTGACACCACGAACTTCTTCGTCACAGGATCCATGCATTTCCATCCCTTCTTCTGCTCATCGTAGCCAACAAAGACAAGCTTCCTTGCCTTCGCATCTAGCTTAGTTCGTGAAGCATCCGGGACATGCACATAGCAAGTTAAACCGAACACTCTAAGGTGTCCAACACTCGGCTTCTCCTTCAGCAACAACTCAAAAGGAGTCTTCATGTTGATCGGGCTTAGTGGCATCATATTGATGACATAAGAAGCACAAGACATCCCCTCCGCCCAAAAGGACCTTGGAATGTCTTTCGCATGAAGCTAGCATTTGCAGGTCTCTGTCAGATGACGGATCTTCCGCTCTGCTACTCCATTTTGTTGTGGAGTGTGAGCACAAGTGAGCTCTCGTTGGATCACGTACTTCCTGCAGAAGTTAGAAAACTTGGAGGAGATAAACTCACCACCGTTGTCAGTTCTAGGCTTCTTGATCTGCAAGCCAAGCCGACCTTCCACCAAATCCTTGAACTCCACAAACAACCGGAAAGCTTCTGACTTCTCCTTCAAGAAGTAAACCCAAGTATACCTTGAGTAGTCATCAATCAAGACAAGCATGTATCTGCTTCCACCAAGGCTGCCAGTGACCGTTGGTCCCATCAACTCGCCATGAATGTACTCCAATGGTAGCTTGCTCCTTGTTTGTGATTTATCAAACGGAAGGCGATGTGCCTTACCGTATTGACACCCCGCGTAAACATGCCCGTCACCAAGGGAGGATAACTTAGGCAGACCCCTCACCAAACTTCTACTTGCCATAGCCTTCAGCTTGTCCGTGCCTACATGCCCCAGCCTCTCATGCTAGATAGCAGCGCTATCATTGGCCCTCATTCGATCAACATAAGAATTTGTGGCAAGAACATACAAGTTCTTAACCCTCCTTCCTACATGAGCAACATCAGCCTTAACCGCTGATACGTTGCGAAGGAACCTCGCGTCTATTGGCCCAAACAGGACGTGATACCCAGCATCCACCGCATTGGTCACCGAGAAGAGGTTCTTCTTCATGCCCGGCACGTGATACACACTCCTTAAAGTGAGTGGCCCCTGATCACTACCCAAAGACACAACCCCCTCTTTCTCTACTGCATAAACAGTATTATCAGCAGTGATAATAGCTTCATTACCTGAGTATGCTTGCATGGAGGTGAACTTCGACTTATCTCCGGTGAGGTGATGACCACACCCAGAGTCCACGATCCACTCGCTGTTGAAGTCCTCAGCAGACAAGACACGGACACAAGTGCCCGTCATGAAAGCTCCGCCCCATTCGACTTCCTCACTTCTCGAGCAAGCTTCCTCCTTTCCCACAGCATGCCCAGGCTGCAGCTTGACCTTGCAGTCCTGCTTGAAGTGTCCTCGCTGATGACACCGGTAGCACTTCAGGTTCTTCTTCCAGTCCTTAGGAGTATTGCTCCTCTCTGGCTGATAAGACGTTGAAGGCTCCTTCTCACTAGCGACCTACTTCTTCTTCTTCCCTTCCCATCCTATCTTCGTGCTTGAGAAGAGAGCTTCACTGCCTTCCTGATTGATATTAACTCCATCCATCTGCCTTGCCAAGCTCTCCTGTGATGCAAGTAGGTTCTCAAGCTCCAGCAAAGATGGTTGAGTAGCCCAACCTTGAACAGATGTCACAAAGGCCACATACTCTTTCCGCAAGCCATGGATTATGTGCCTTTTCATCTTAGCCTCAGAGATAGGCCCATCAGGATCAAGTGCCGACAGCTCAGCACACATGCTCTTCATCTTTAAGAAGTACTTTGAGATGGAAAGGTCTCCTTGAGTTGTTCTAGCCAACTCATTCTCCAAGAACTGAAGTCGCGCCACATTCTTCCTATTGAACAACTCATCAATGGTTGTCCAAATATCAGCAGCCGACTCACATCCAATGATGTGATCAAACAGTTCTGGTGACACAGCCCTCTTGAGAATGAACTCCACCTTAGCATTCGTTTTTCTCCAGAGCCTAACCTGCTCAGCAGTACCAAACGCAGTTGTCACTTCCCGCCTGTCGTCACCACCGACGACTTCCCATAGATCCTCACCAAGAAGATAACTCTTCATGCACGACTTCCACTTCTTGAAGTTAGTCGGTGTTAAGAGTTCAATGCCAAGACCTCTTACGTAACTCCCTTCCATTGCAACACCTGTTGGCAACCTTTCAAAAGCTCCAAGCAACAACACAGGTTGATCACCACTCAAGCACTGAGTAACAACATTGGTTGACCACCGCTCACGTAACTGAACCTCCCTCTGATACCATGTTGAATTTTCTCAAAGTGGTCAGCAAGGTAACCCAAACCAAATTAATAACCTCGGCACTACCCAGTTCACACCTTGATCATGCGGAAACCCAAGGAAAAAGGTTAACACCAACACACAATGGAAGCACAAGCAGATCTTTTATACATTCACTTCTTTACAAGGTGAGGTATACGTAGCGAGACATGATTTCGCTAGTACACAAGCTATAACAGAAAGTTCAAATAACAAGCCGGGCGGACAGCACCGGAATCCGCCGAGACCGCCGAGGTCGCCAAGTCCGCCGAAGCCGCCCGAGCTGAAGCTGCAATCCGCCGAATAGACACGAAGTCCGCCGAAGCTGCGAGGCCGCGCAGATACACCGTTATTCGCCTCCTGCTGAGGAACTGAGGAACAGACCGCTGCCTACCCGCCTGAGACCGGCGGACAGGTTATTGGAACAGGCAAAGTTGAAGCAGAGCACTGACAAGCCGCAGAGCGACCTGTTGAATTCGCAGAGACCGCACACTTCCAAGTACTTGACCGAAGTTAAAGCCAAACTCCTGGCTCCTTGAAGCTACCCGCGCGACCTGCACACAGCATACCGTCAGCTCTGAATCAATTCGTGGAGACAGAAAACTGAGACCGCAGCACCTCGCCGAACCCAACTTACTGTTCACTCAGTTACTGTAGATGTGCCAGGGGGGTCCTATTTATAGGCGAGGTGAGGAGTGTGGTCACCGCCCTAGAGATAGAGACACCACCCTAGCCCGCGCGCTAGCAAAACTCCGTCCGCCGAGTCCGCAAGGACTTAGCCGGATACCAAGGAATAAACCGCCAGGAGCAAGGAAACTTTGTCTAATCCTCATCAGTCCGCCCAAGCTATGCGGACAAGGCATCAGCCCGCAAAGCCTCCAACCATTGCAGGACAGCAACCCCCCTCAGTGACTGTCCGCACCCCAAGAGGCAGCCCGCATAGAACAAGACTCAAGCCTCCATCCGCCGCGAGTCGACGACCAAAGGCAGAGTTAGCAACAGTCCGCCCGGTCAACAGTGGACTTGGCGGATACTGCGGACACCCTGGTCTCGGCACATAGTGTGACCAAGTTCAGAACCACCAAAGGCCAAAGGCGAGCATGACGGACATAGTTCTGTCCTCCGAACAACTTAGCACCACAGACCGCCAATCTTCCGCCAAGGAGAAGCAGTCCACAAGATACTCGCACACCTGCCCAAACAACGGCCACCTGCCAGACTCCACACACCAGTCCGCCATAGACCTCCACAGCAGTGCACCTGCTGTACCACCAGAGCTCGGCAAGGCCATAGCCAAGCTCTTAGGGCAGTCTGCAACAGCGAACACCGCGGATACGTCAGTCCGCCAAAGACCTCCCGCGGATAGCACCCAATCCGCTGGTTAAGCACAAGCTTGCAACACGGCCACTGAGCAATGCACTAGTCCGCAAGCCTCTATCCGCTCAGGCCGCTCCTTGGCTAAACCAATCAGCCAATGTTCTATCCGCAGATAACAGGCCGCACAGTTCGGGGACTTTATCCGTACAACCCGCTCAGAAGAACAGCCAGCTTCCACTAGACTTCTCACCATGCCGCTTATCAGCAGTCTGCCTAGTCCGCCCAGTCCGCCGACGCTGTCCGCCCAGGCCGCCCAGCCTGTCCCATCAACCACTTCCACTTCATAATTTTCAACAGGATCTCCTCCGGTCACTCCAAATAAAATGGCGTGCGTCTTTTCCATCCGGTGCGGCTTCGTGGAATTTCGTGGAAGTGGATCTTTCCACCTTCGTCGTGTGATTCCTCCACTCATCCTAGTGGAAGATTTGAAGGTCTATTGCTTGGGATTGGGTAACGAAAATATCTACTCTTGGGTGATTCCTTTGTTAATTAGTCGGAGGTTGCGAGACATCGAATTTTATCCGCGGCTTTTGAATCCGTCATTTTAAAAATCTGATTTTATCGTTTATGTTCTTCAATTTCATTAATCGAATCCGGATCAGGTGGATCCTTTTCTCTTGATCCAAATATTGGCAAATAGCCCTTATTATATCTCTAAAGGATTGACGAACCTTAATGTTATATTCAGATTTTTGGGAGCGAAAAAGACTAATTTTGGATCGTACTTTTTTGTCAAGTTCTTCTCGGATTGTGGTTGTGACGTTGCGTTATACACGACAAATATTGGAGCGGTTAGGAGTCATAATTTTAGGTGTTGTAAATGTTGTGGTATTGTTTGGCAAACAAGGATTACGCATGTTAAATTAATCTCGTGTGTTAAAAGACCTTAATCAAGAACTAAACCATTTGATTTGTGCGACGTAGAATTGAAACGTGAGAGAACGATTAAGTGATGTTGTCCGTTGCGGTTCGTCAGGAGACGTAGCCTACATCAGAGGGCAGAGCCACCATCGACAATGACACCGGCGTACACATCGGTGGGCTCCAGTCAGGCCGTCGCCGGTTTTGCCGTCGGCGGCATCCTCAACTATTGTATTTTAGATATTTTTATTTATTTTAGGGTCTCATGGCCCTGCCCGCTTGCCACCGGACAACCCCCGAACGGTTCGCCGGAACCCGACGAACTCGCCGGAACTCGGCGAACTCGCCGGTGAGCTCCGGTCATGCCGCCGGGATTTAGCATTTATTTAATTTTTTTTAAAAAAAAATCGGTTTTTCTAATTTTCAATAATATAAAAAATATAAATATAAAGAAAAATTTATAAAAAATTATATAATAAGAAATATTTTACAATAAAAATATGAAATAATATATTTTAATTTTTATAGTAAAAGAAATAAAAAAATATCTAGAACCGTCGGGGGATGACAGAGCTAGTCGGGACTGTCTGCAATGGAAGAAGGTTATGCGAAAGACATCTTGGAATCAAACTCCTTTCACCGACTAACTACAAGAAGTGGAAGTCATGTATGCAGAGATATCTATTGGGCGAGGTCCTTTGGGAAGTCGTCGGAGGAGACGAATAGCAAGAGGTTAATGTTGCTGCAGGTGCTGGTGCTGATGCGGTGAAAGCTTGGAGGAAGACTAATGTTAATGTTGAGTTTGCTCTCAAGCAGGCTATTTCACCGGAACTCTTTGACCACATCATTGGATGTGGGTCTGCTATGAATATTTGGACTTCCCTTCATGGGTTGTTCAACAGAAAAAATGTAGCTCGGCTACAGTTTCTGGAGAATGAGTTGGCAAGGTCCACTCAAGGTGATCTGCCCATTTCAACGTTCTTCTTGAAAATGAAGAACCTGTGCATTGAGATTTTAGCACTGGACCCTGATGAGCCTATTTTTGAGGTAAAACTGAAGAGGCACATAATCTGCGGCTTGCGAAAGGAATATGTGGCCTTCGTCACTTCAATTCAAGCCTGGGACTCTTAGCCATCTTTGCTGGAACTGGAGAACCTGCTGGCTTCGCAGGAGAGCTTGACAAGGCAGATAACTGGAGCCATTGTCTCTGAAGGAGGCAGTGAGGCGCTCTTTTTAGGGAAGAACAAGAAGTGGGAGAAGAAGAAGTTTGATGCTGGTGAGGGACCTTCTACTTCATATTAGCAAGATGAGAGCATTGCTTCTAAGCGAGATTGGAAGAAGAAAGAGTGGCTTAAGTGCTACAGATGCAACCAGCCTGGACACTACAGGAGAGACTGCAAGGTCAAGCTGCAACCTGACCATATTGCAGATAAGGAGGAGGGTGAGTTCAGTGCTAAGGAAGCTGGATGGGGAAGATCTTTCATGATGGTCACATGTGTTCGTGCCTTGTCCACTGTCGACTACCAAGATGACTAGATCGTGGACTTAGGGTGTGGTCACCACCTCACCGGGGATGAGTCAAAGTTCTCCTCTCTGCGGACATGCTCAAGTAACGAAGCTATCATAACCTCTGATGATATTGTTCATGTTGTAAAGAAGGAGGGTGTAGTTTATTTGGGTAGTGATAATGGTCCACTCATATTGAGGAGTTCCTATCACGTACCGGGCATGAAGAAGAACCTCTTCTCTGTGACCAATAAGGTGGATGCGAGCTATCACGTTCTGTTTGGTGCAACAAAAGTGAAGTTTCTCCGCAACGTGTCAGCGGTTAAGGCTGATGTTGCTCATGTAGGGAGAAGAGTGAGGGACTCATTTGTGTTATCAACAATCACCTATGTTGATCGGATGAGAGCCAATGATATTGCTGTTATCTGGCATGAGCGGCTTGGACACGTTGGGATGGACAAGCTGAAATCCATGACAGTGAAAAGCCTTGTGAAAGGATTGACTAAGTTGTCATCCTTCAGCGATGATCATGTTTGAGCGAGATGTTAGTATGGAAAGGTTCATTGCCTTCCATTTGACAAGTCGTTTACTAGGTCTAAAGCACCATTGGAATATATACATGGTGATCTGATGGGGTCGATCGTCACAGCCAACCTTGGAGGCAGCAGGTATATGCTGGTTCTGATTGATGACTACTCAAGGTACACTTGGGTGTACTTTATGAAGGAGAAGTCAGATGCGTTCTGGTTTTTTGTGGAGTTCAAGGAGCTGGTGGAGGGCCGGCTTGGACTGCCGATCAAGAAGTTAAGAACAAACAACGTAGGTGAGTTTGTTTGAACCGAGTTCTCAAACTTTTGCAGGAAGCACGACATTCAAAGGGTGCTCACTTGTGCCCACACTCGACAACAAAAATGGAGTAGCAGAGCGGATGATCCATCATCTGACGGAAACCTACAAGTGTTGGCTTCATGCTAAAGGCATTCCAAGGTCATTCTGGGCGGAACAAATAGCATGTTCTTCTTATGTCATCAATCAGATACCTCTGAGTCTTATCAACATGAAGTCTCTGAAAGTAATTGTTGGGTATTTTATCCACAATAACCTAGATTTGTGTGAAGTCACCCTTGAAATAAGATGAATTAAGTATGTATTTGATGATATTCTTTAGTTGAGCGCTTGCAGGTCATTATTGCTAAGTGTAGACCAATGTTAGGTTACAATGAGTCACTAAACACAATACCATGCAATGTAATCCCTCATTGTGTGATCCATGATGTTGACTCATGTGTAACCTCTCTATTGGGATGCACATCATTTTGAAGTACTAAAGCAATGAAAGAAAAGAAGGGTTGCTGGTTTTCAACAAAGGAAAACTAATTTTAGAAAAAATTTCTAAGTCCATTTCTCGAGAAAGGAAGTTCATTTCTCGAGAAGTCTAAAGACATTTCTCGAGAATGCCAAGCTATTCTCGAGAAACCATTAGACTTCTCGGAAAATTGTTTGAAACTATCTCTAAGTCTTTTCTTGAGAATAGCCCTGAAGATTTCTCGAGAAACCAAGTTCATTTCTCGAGAAAGGAAAGTAGTTCTCGAGAAGTCAGAAGTGTTTCTCGAGAACCCAAGTCTATTTCTCGATATATCAAGTTCTTTCTCGAGAAATAACTCCTTCAGTTTAAATGTCTTGCACTAAGTATTTTCTCGAGAAGGCAAGTCAATTTCTTGAGAAAGCATAGTAGTTCTAGAGAAGTCAAATTCATTTCGCGAGAAGCTAAGTTTTTTCTCGAGAAACCAAGTTCTTTCTCGAGAAACCAAGTTTTTTCTCGAGAAATCAGTATTTTACTTCAAATAATTTTTGTTAAGTGTTTTCTCGAGAAAGCCATGTCATTTCTCGAGAAAATAAATTCTTCTCGACAAATAATAATTCTTCTCGAGAAATGAAGTTGCAGAAAAATTTCTTTATAAATCCGTCTGTCGGAATTTCAAAATAATCTAAGTTTCTCATAATTGGTAAACGTGGATCTTTCCTTAATGATTTGTGACTGTTAGACGATGTTCTATATAAAGCCTTTTTAGAGAAATCGCTAACCCTAATTTACAGTATTCAGAAACACATCATGATTTTAAAATCGAGAGAAGCTGTCGTCAACGTCGTTCTTCATTATCGCTCTTCTTTCGATCCAACTATTCCAAGAAGAAAATATTCGACAGATACTAGATTCAAATATTCTTCAACATCTACTTGATTGTGTCAGATCCTAAGTTTTTCAGATCAAGTTTTCTCGGTATTTTTCCTCATCTTCTTCTCAGAAATTTTCAGTTTTCAAGAAGGAAGAACCATGAAGGTTTTAGATCCAGAAGTGTAAAATTTTTATTGTTGTTGTAAACATTTACTTTAACTCTTATAGGTGCTTTGTCTCCGAGATTATAGGAAGTTTGTTCTTCCGAGTGTATATCTTGTTTTGTGGGATCGAGTTTGTAGGAGTGTGTTATCTCCGAGTTGTAGGAGCGTTACTCCAAGGTGCAATATTGTTGTAATCTGAGATATAGTGAAGTAGTCGAGGCTAGCCGTGGTGCTAGATAGGCGAGGTGGAGAGTGGACGTACCCAAGATTGGGGAACCACTATAAATTCCTTGTGTCGTCTAGGGTGTGATTGATTATTTTTTGTGTTTGTTTCTGTCAAATTTTTATTCAGCAAAAGATGCAGAAATCACCTATTCACCACCCTCTAGGTGATATAGGTAGACAACTAGATGCTTTAAATTGGAATTTGAGGAAGTTGTTCACAAAACGATTAACACCTTGAACAGATCTTCATGTAGTTGTCGTTGAGATTATCAAGCATGGACAGCTCAAAGGATTTTGCAAATCTTCCGGTGTTCACCATGTAGTTGGCATTTGAGGAAGAAGGTCCCTATGTTCCCATGATTTCTTCCACTATCGATCCAACCAAGAAAGTGCCGAAGAAATTGATGGATCTTGATAAAGATGAGATTGCCCTTGTCTTTTTAGACAAGAAAACAAAGAATATCATTGCAAGTGCAGTCGATGTCTCGATGTTGCAGAACTTGATACACTGCCAATCCGCTAAGGAAATGTGGCAGTCTCTGATCGTCTTGATGGAAGGCACCGAAGAAGTAAGGAATGATAGAAGATACCTTCTAAACCAGAAGTATGAGGCCTTCAAGCAAGGCCCCAAGGACACTATAGCTGATACATTTGAAAACTTCTTCTAGATTGTCAACGGCATGAAGGGCTACGACCGAGTTTTCACAAATGGAGAATTAAATGACAAGTTCCTAAGAACCTTAACTAAGAAATGAGACAATAAGATTTGTGCTATCAGGGAAATTGAGAGACTGGTTGATACTGACCCCCAGAACCTCTTCGGGAAGTTTATGTCCTATGGACTTCAAATCAACTCCGCCATCCAACATCTCTTTGACCTATAGGCCCACTTGGATTTGCTAGTTGCAATCTTGCTTTTGCATTAAATGTAGTACATAGGCGTTTGGCACCATTTGTCGTGTACTGTTGACTTCCCACAATGATTTTGAATTTTGCTGACGTCAGCATCTGTGAACTTAGCCAAATTCAAGCAATTTAGTATATGCATTGAGTGCATTGAGTTACCCTTCATCACTCAACACAAAAACACTTAGATAGATTTTTATCTCACTAGGTGTTGAGTGAGTTGAGTGAGACTTCATCACTCAATGCTTTTGTCCGTAGACAAAACTTTTTGTTGATAAGAGTTGAGTGCGTTGACTTGACACATTGCATTTGTTCTTAGACAAACTTTCTGTTGATATGCATTGAGTGCGTTGAGTGAGCCTTCATCACAAAACGCTTTTGTCCTTAGATAAACTTTCTGTTGATTTTTATCAGTACGAGGGCATTGAGTGACCTGTCTTCACTAAACGCTTCCTGCCTTTGCCTATTTTCTCGATGTGGCGTTGAGTGAACTACCTTCACTTAACGCATATGAACTTTGCCGATTTCTCTGTTGAGTTGGTGTTGAGTGAACTGTCTTCACTCAACGCTTTTGGACTTAGACAGATTTTTCGTCTACATCTTCTGAGGCTTTGACTGAAGCTTGTTCTGTCGGTGCTTTCTGAGCTTGGCGTTAAGTGGACTGGCTTCCTTCACTCAATACTTGTGGACTTAGCCAGATTTTTTCTTTGCCAAGGTTGAAGCTTTGACTATTTGAGTATTACTTGACGCTTCTTTCTTTAGGCATTGAGTGAGCTGTCTTTACTCAACGCTTCTAGACTTGGCCAGAATTCTTCCCTGCCAATGTTGAAGCTTTGACTGTCATGACTTTACTCAACGCTTCTTGTTGTATGGCATTGAGTGAACTGCCTTCACTCAATGCCTGTGGACTTAGCAGCATATCAGCTTTGCATACTATTTGGCTTTGATTATCCATGCATTACTTAGCACTTTTTGACATCTGGCATTGAGTGAACTGGCTTTACTCAACGCCTATGAACTCAGACAAATTTATATCTTTCCAGCATTCTTCCTTGATATCTGGTGTTGAGTGAACTGGCTTCACACAATGCCTATAGACTTAGATAAATTTATGTCTTTCCAGCATTCTTCCTTCTGTCCACTTATCATTGTCATATAAAACACCTGTCCAATCAATGTGACAAAGAACAACATGCATGCATGAACTTGAACATACAACAAATACATCTATCTATATACCATTGACTTGTTTGACTTCTACAAATCTTGGACATTGTGATCAATGGAACTAACAATCTCCCCCTATTTGAAGAATTCAAAACCTCTAGTCAAAACTCTTAGTTAATAATATACACCAACATATGCAGTAGATAAAACATTATATTTATATTTGAAAAAGAGTAACAAGTATAAGTTATTGGTTGCCACATTTTCCCTTCCTGTATAATGATCATCATTTCCTACTCCCCCTGATCACTTCCTAGCTATGATCATTATCTTCTCCCCCTTGATCATGTTCTTCTCACCCTTTTTGACTTCTTCAGAAGTAACTATAGTCAGGGAGGTGCTGGCCTTCAGTATTTTCCTGACAGTTTTGTCTTCTCAGCAGTAACATTCAGAGTTAATCTCCCACTTAGTCTGCGCATTATCCAGTTACGACAAGTGTTGGACTTGATCCCCCTCAACAGGAGCATCTTGAATTGCTCCCCCTCAACAGGAGCATCTTCTATCATCCTCTCTGATAAACACTTTAGTCCTTTTCAGTCTTGATACTACTGAAACTCTTAACAACCTGCAAGAAGAGTAATTCCTACACCAAAAACAAAGTAAGGAGCAACTGAAGCTATACCAAGTTCAACATACCCAACTCAAACTTGAAGGTGTTAAACTTGATTTCATCTAGTGGCTTAGTGAAGATGTCAGATACTTGCTTGTTTGTAGGGACAAATTCAAGACTGATGTCTTATTTCTCCACATGCTCCCTAATAAAATGATACCTAATCTTAATATGCTTAGTCCAGCTATGAGAGACATGATCCCCAGCAATGGAGATTGCACTAGTTGAATCACAGTACATGAGGGTGTTACTTATCTTGATGTTATAGTCCTAGAGTTAATGTTAGATCCACAGCAACTGTGCACAACAACTTCCTGTGAGATATACTCTGTAATACCCCAATCCATTACATAGAATATAATAGAAGGTCCGGTCGGGGCCCCGTGTCATATTCCACAGACAGTCAGTGGAGTTACATATTAATACCAAATTACTATAATAAAATTTTGAATCCTAACACAAAGCATTCTAGGGGAAGCTTTTAAATAAATTGGAAAAACCCAACAAAAAAACATGAATGTCCATTATAGTCCACAACAAGAATGAAGGTAAAAATATACAATGAGACTTGGCCTTATGGCCTTACAACTATTTACTTAAATGAGAAGTGTTTTACAGACTTCAGCACGCAGGCCAACCATACATGAAAATAGTAAAGGAAAACACTTCGCTTTGGCCTTCAAGGGCCAACACAGCATCAAGGGCTTCAGCCCTCTACTTGCCAATTGGATCACCTGTTCCTGCATAAGAACAATCCACCGAATGGTAGCAAAACAGAGTAACGGTCAGCTAAAGCTGACCAAATTATAATGAGCCCACCCCTTACTCGCGACGACGGTGCTCCTTCCCTGCAATAATTTAGCAAAACCAAACATAGCTATGAAAGTGCAATTTAAGCACACTTCACCACAGACGTAAGCACGAACGACCACACACCCCGTGCTCTCAGGGCACAATCTTAGTGTCCAAGCAAAAGCTAGGGACTCACCACCGTTCACAAGAAAGCAACATACATGAGCATTTTGGTAGTCTTTTCGGCCTGCGCAAAGCCTAAGACCCATAACTATGGCAGCGACAGGTAACACTACCCACAGACGCTCGAAATAGCTACTGGGTAGGTTAGGCCCTTTCCCATTGCTCACATCACTGGGCATAAAAAGCCATGATGTGGGTCAGCCTCCCCCTTCCCATTTCTCTAGACATTACATAACCACATTACATTCTACGGATGGCTCTCAGGCCACCAAGCTCGGCTCTCAAAGCTCTCAGCCCCATAATACTGGCCCCAGGTCTCCACAAAACAAGCCTCAAACAAAGCTCTCAAGGTGCTACTGTCGGCGGTAGAACTACTATAGCGGTACCTGGTAGAAATGAGATTCTACCCAGTTTTCCTGGTGCTCCTTGGAGTTTGTCCTCAAGGTTCCATGCTGCAATCTACCGCGTAGAAACCCGGAAAACACGGAGTCTTATAAGGCAATACAAGCATAAAGAAAACATCACCAATCCAGACCAACCTGTCCCAATGGGCTTCACACACCATGCCTATGTTCGTACATCAATTCTGAACTCTAAATGCAAAACTACGGGGATACAACATATCTACCCAAAGAAAGACCCCACGCTCATCGCACACTCACGAGAGAGGGTTTCCTATGCAAAAGGAAGAGGACTTCACATGTCCAAGTAGATAATCATTACACTTTGCACACTCTTCATTGCCATGCCAAAGATCTAGACAGATGAATGCGACTGCAACAATCTTGTCACCACAGATCTGGACTCGTCTTGCGAATCGGAGCTTCGGGTCTCTAATGGTGGTGAGATCTCCTTCCTCTTCTTACTTCTTAGCTCTCCCTTCTCTCTAACACTTAAAAAGAGAAGATTCAAAGGAAAATGAGATGGAAACCTACACTCTCGGTTATAAACTTGTAGGGGCAACCTCCAGCCGTTGGATCCCTAAATAAAACCAGTGAACGGTCACGATTCTATCTAGAATTCAGTTTATGAGTCCTACCTCCACGTGGTAAGAAGTTACCGCCGCGTGTTACCTCAATCGTTTAGCTTCTTAATGACACCACCGCTCAAAACTTGAATCGGACATTGACACGCGGATGCGTCATAACTGCTCTGCTACTGCTCCGTGGTAAGGCTAACGTTGCGCGGTAGCCAACCAGAGAACTTGACCTAATAAATCGCAAAAGCTACCGCCAGCGCAAATACTACCGCCACGCGGTAGACACTCAATGCCTAGCCGAAGGCATTGAGAGCGTTGAGTGCTATCACCACGGATAGTATATTACCGCCCCGTGGTGGTCACTCAATACTTTAAAGCATTGTGTGGTAGCACCACACACTAGCTTACTACCGCCTCGTGTTAGGTTCCCGAGCCCTCAGACGATTTAATTCAAAGGCTAACGCTTGCATTAACCCTACCACTACACATTCGCTCCCAATTATTCCTTTTTATGATTTTTGGGTGTTTCAATTCTCCCCCACTTAAAGAAATTTCGTCCTGAAACTAAGTCATGCAGGAAACTAAAGAATTTGATCAACATTAAATGTGTTCCTCAATCGAATAACTCAAGGAAATCCGACTTCATGGTTTACTCCCGCTCACAGGAAAGCTCCTCTCGGCCACAATTGTCCCACCAAAGCTTGACCATCCCGATCTCTTAATTACGAGGTCGCTAGACATCCACATCCTTAATGCAAATGGGTTTGACCTTTGTTGTCAACCCACCCTCCACTGGTACTTGATCTGCAACAATCACTAGTGTAGGCTCTTGCACTACCTTCCATAACACTGATACGTGGAATACATCGTGTATACCACTTAGTTTCGTTGAAAGCTTCGACCGATAAGCCGCTTCACCAACACTCTACAACACCTCAAACGACCCAAGGTAACTTGGGCTTAGCTTTTTCAGTCGACGAGTCCTCGACACACCCTTGAACGGTTTGATCTTCAAGTATACTCAATCGCCCATGGCGAATTCGACGTTTTTGTGCTTGGCGTCATAGTACTTAGCTTGCCTATCTTGTGCAATCAACAATCACTCTCGGATTATACGGACAATCGAAGTTGCATCTTCAACGTCCTTCTGCTTGTACAACTTGGACTCGCCAGTCTCCAACCATGAAAATGGAGTACGACACTTCCTACCATAAAGGGCCTCGGAGGGCTCCATTTGAATTCTCGGCTGGTAGCTATTGTTGTATGAAAACTCAATCATATATAGGTGATCCTCCCACCTTTTTCCAAAATCCAAGGCACACATGTGAAGCATGTCCTCCATCGTCCTATTAACCCTCTTGGTCTGACCATCTGTCTGCGGATGAAAGACCGTACTGAACTTCAGCTTGGTCCCCAACAACTGATGTACTAACCTCCAGTCATTAGATGTGAAACGCCCATCTCGGTCACTCATGATGCTACGGGGCACACCGTGTAGCTGAACAATATTCTCCACATACAACTTTTCTAGCTTATCCACCGAATCAACCTTCCTATTCGGGATGAAGTGCGACACTTTAGTCAAATGATCTACGATCACATAGATGGCGTCGTTTCCTTTCTATGACCTCGGCAAACTGTGCACGAAATCCATGGATATATCGTCGAACATCCACTCCTTTATAGGCAAAGACTTCATAAATCCTCCGGGCTTCTAGCATTCAGCCTTCACTAAGGCGCAAGTTTGACACTTCACCATATACAAAGTTATATCCTTTTTTAGCCCGAGCTACCAGAACAGCTTTTTCATGTCTTTGTACATCTGTGTGCTTCCTGGGTGGATTGAGTACTTGGTATAATTAGCCTCGTACATCAACTCCTCCCATAATTTACCCACCTTTGGGATGCACAAACGACTGTCCTTCCATAACAACCCATAGTTGACAGCAAATTGGGCATTTGACCCATCCAAAGCCTCAACCGTGAACCGCTACATGCTGTCATCCAACTCTAAAGCATGCCGAATCCGATCAGCTAGGTCATACTGCACTTCCATCCAGTTCAATCGTGCTTCAACACCAAACATCTTATCAACACAAGAGATATCTGAGGCCTCTAAATCCCGAACGAGACGCTCGTTAATCATCAATAACCAGTTGGCCTGAGCAGGAACCCTGTGACTTAATGCATCAGCAACTGCATTACCCTTCCCAGGTACATAGTGTATCTTGAAGGTGTATTCCCCAAGGAACTCCATCCACCTTCACTGACGCATATACAAATTCTTTTGATCCAATAGGTACTTCAAGCTCTTATGATCTTTGTAAATGTCAACCTTCACGCCATACATATAGTGCCTCTAGAGCTTCTGCATGAATATCACGGCCGCCAACTCCAAATCATGGACCAGATAATTCTTCTCATGCACCTTCAGCTGGTGCGAAGCATAAGTTATAACTCTCCCATCCTGTAGCAAAACACAGCCCAAACCGCCACCTAAAGCCTCACTATAGATCTCAAAGCCTTCTGTCGCACATGTTGAGCATAGAATAGGTGACATGGTCAGATGACTTTTCAGTTCTTCAAAATCTTGAGCACACACTGGCGACCAAACAAATTTCTGATCCGTCCTTATCAGGGTCGTGAGAGGTAATGCTATCCAAGAGATGTTATCTATGAAGAGCATGTAGTAGCTGACAAGCCCCATAAAACTCTGGACTTCCGCCACAGAAGACAACACAGGCCACTCTCGTATTGCAGCAACCTTTGCTGGATCCACCACAATACCCGGACCACTGACAATATGACCAAGGAATACAATAGAAGATAGCCAAAACTCACACTTAGAGAATTTGGCGTACAACTGATTACTTCTCAAGCTATCCAGAACAATATGCAAGTGCTCTGAATGATCATCCTCGGATTGGGAGTACACTAGGATATCATCGATGAACACAATCATGAACCGATTTAAATACTCCTTAAACGTCCTATTCATTTGATACATAAACACTGATGGCGCATTCGTCAGTCCAAAAGGCATGAAAGTGAACTCATAATACCCATAACGTGTACTGAACACTGTCTTGGGAATATCACTCCCCCTGATTATTGGATGATGCAACCAGACTTCAATTCTAGATTCGAATACACTGTCGATCCAACTAGCTGATCGAAAAAATTATCGATCCTTGGAATCATGTACTTATTCTTCTCCGTTAGCTTATTGAGATCCCGATAATTGATACACAGTCGCAGACTTCCATCCTTCTTCTTCACAAAGAGGACCGTGGAACTCCAAGATGACGAACTTTGAGGCACATACCCCTGCTCTATCAATTCTTGAAGTTGCGCCTTCAACTCCGCCATCTCTCTTGGTGCTAAGAGGTAAGTGGACCGCGACACCGGCTTGGCACCAAGAACCAACTCAATAGTGAACTCGATCTCTCTCTAAGGTGGAGCTCTCGGGAAATTTTCGTGGAACACGTAAGCAAATTCCGACACTATCGGAACACGGACCAAAACCAGGCTTGGGATTCGTAGCCTCTAATAGAGTTGATAAAAATTCCGCGCCCTCAAGAACTGATAACTTAGTCTCGCATTCAGTATTCTGTCCTAGTGTCCTTGGGGTTACACCACCTACAATCTTTAATGACCATGTTTTCGTTTGGTTTGTATAAACATAATCGATATAATGGAAAGCAATAGGACAAACCACACGAAGACCTTCGTTGCGAGAAGCCCATGCAGTGAACAATGCTCTCTACAACCAAGGGTAGAGTAAAGCCTACTATAAACAAGTCATAGATCAGAAACTAATCATGTCATAGGTATAACAGTTATAAACTAAACTGTACCTATCATCTCATCTTTTTGCTTATGGCCTCCAGCCTCTTTCTTGGTCTTCGGAAGCCCACTCCAACTATCACAGGCTATATGTCCCAGCTTACCATAAGTGTAACATATAATTGGGTCTCTCCCAACAGTTGCTCCAGATCCAGTCTCCTTTGCCACTGGAGTACCACTCTGACATTCTCTGGTAATATGTCATATCTTGACATACATATTACAAGTGGAACTTGCACTGTAACTGATCCTGACTTAGTTTTCTTTGTCTTCGGGGCATTAACATGACAGTTCTGGACAAGGTGTCCTGACTTGCCACAAGTATATCTAGCATATGGATCTTGACTAGTCGATGCTCTATATTTCTGCCTCCTCCTCCCACAATATTTAACCTTAGCAGGACTTACAGGGTTTTGTACCCTGCACACTGACGACTGGTGGAATTTTGCCAAATCTACTTCGAAAGATCTAGCCGACTCCACCAACGCTCAGAAACCAAATAATTTTGTTCATAACAAGAGAAGTCATAACTCATCACGCAGACAATTATAAAATCTATTTACCATAGTCTGCTCGTCCTTCAACTAAACTCTGAGTAGCACCTTATCATGACAAACACATGCAAATACTCATCAACAAAGTGCGCCCCCTGCGCCAAAAGCATGTTCAACTGCTGATCCAATGATCTTCAAATTGCCATTTTCTCTAGAGCACCAACCGGAAGTGAAGCCACCCTAGGGATAGGGGGTTGCACATGCCTTCCATGTTGGGCATTGATCATAGCGAACACTGCTTCCACTACCATTCGTATGGTTTCAGCCGAAGGAGGGGTCACAGGAATATCATTAAGCGTACTTCTCTCCACAGAGTGCAGACATTGTGACTGCACTGCACCACTCTTAATCACCTATAATCGTGAAACACTCAATTAGGTGACAAACAATTGCCAAAAAGTAATCATAACAACACTCAGTTTCCTCAAACATGTGTATTTTCATTCCTAAGTGGACATTCATTGATTCTTTTCATGTTATAAAGATGACGCACATACCCGAACTTAACACACCTTAAAAGAATTCTTCCATGAATTCACATAATAAAGACTGACACCGAAGTCTGATACCAAATTGTAACACCCCCATCCGTCACATAAATATAACAGAAGGTCCGACCGGGGCCCACTGTAACCCCGCCCGATTTCTCATTGTTTAGTTTAATTTTCTTGGGCATATTTATGATGTCAGGGAGTTACGTTGACACATGTTTGGCATGTTCTGTGGTTAGAGCATGGTTTTTGCTCTTTAGGTTTTCAGTATGGCTGGGTTTAGCCTGTTTGCAAGATTCCCTTGCGAGTCGGGTCTGTTTTGGTGACTCGGTGGAGTCTTTTTGGGAATGCTTGTGTTTTGGCTTCGGGAGGTGTTTGCCCGACTTTGGTTTATAGGATCGTGATTCCGACTTCGTCGTTAGATTTGTAATGTCGGTATTTAGCTACGGTGCAATTTTCGTAAGATTCCGAGTTGTTTTGGATTTCAGAACGTTTTGGGACTTAATAAATATTAATTGTAATGTAATATTATATTATTATAATTAATTATATATGTATATAAATAGCCGAATTAGGTCGCATCGATAGTATTATTCATCTTCTTCCTAAAACAGAGCGGCGATAACTTTTCGTGAAAGTGCACGAGCGGTGGACATGGCGTGCGTATGGCCGACGATTTCAAGGGATTCGGTGGTCTGTGATGAGTCCAAATATTACACTGATTTTTGGGCCAATCTGGGCCAGTTTTATCGTCTTAGCACCGCACATGAGAGCTATAACTGCTTATATTTGCTTACTTGCCTATTTCATGATTAAGTGCACTTTAGGCCCGTTTTCTGTGTGCTTTAGATGTTTCTGTATTCCTGTTTGTTTTACTTATTCTCTCGCCGTGTCTTGAGAATGTGGTGTGCACTTTTGGTGGCCTATCCGCCTCTTCTGCTGGTGCATGGGTCGTGTGTATGCTCCAGAACCGCTCAGGAGACCCCGACGATACAGGAACACTACGCACAATCACTGGACTCACTGCGCACGACCACTGGTCAAGCGCCATTGATCGTGCGCATTACATTCTCCTTTTCCCCAGTTCTGTCTTAGCCAATCGCACAATCAATGGATTCAGTGCGCACGACCACCGGTCGTGCGACACTGATCGTGCGCATATCTGCTGATGTTTCTGTCCTAGTTGCAGGTTTAACAGGAAATTGCGCACGATCATCGACCGACATTGCTCCCGACCATTAGTCGTGCGCCACTGATCGTGCGCTCTGCTTATTCTGCCTCCGTATTTAAGGGCCTGCTCCCTGATTTAGGGCAACGCTGGTCATTTTCTGTGATCGGAGAGTGCACGAGAAGTGCCGTTCTACTTCTCCAGCTACTCCATCCACCTCCACCTTCATCGGGAGTCCGTAGCCGGTGATTCCGAAGCTTTCCAAACCCTCCGGTGAAGCTCCCGACCATTGATGACCTCAACTCCAAGCTTTCCACTGGAGTTGGAGAAGAAGACGACCTAGAGAATGGACACAAAGGCCTTCGAGGTGATAACTCGTTGGTACCGGAAGCCTCCTCGGACTGAGCCCGGAAGCAGATTGACAACTCGCTATTCCGGCCACGACCTGCAGTGGACATTCACCCTCTAGTGGTTTACTCCTCTTCCCCTTCCTTCGTTGTATGGAATGATTTGATATTGTAATGAACTATATTTTCTACTATATATCTAAGTGGATGTTTGTAGTTTTCATTTGCTTTTGAGTTTTGTGTTGTGAATGTGCCTTGCCCACTCCACATCCACTCCATACCCTTGTTTCACCCGATTGCACTCCGCACAAGAACACTTCCATCCATTAGCTTTCCGTCCACTCGCCCAACCGAAGTTCGGCATCGCGGCCGATACACTCACCTCACCTTGCGAAGCGGTGCCTTCAACCCGCATAGCCTTAATTAGTTTATTAGAAAAAGAAACCACAATCTCACAAGCCCCCTTTTTAATCTTTTCTAAGTATAACCCTCATAACAATATTTTCTGAACTGTCGCCGCTTTATGCTAATTGCATTCCTCAAGAGACCGACACTCAGGGTTTTATTCCCAAATTTTATTACTTGTGCGACCGGTGCGCTTGCCGATTTCCATGCATCAAGTTTTTGGCGCCGTTGCCGGGGAATGCAACTATAGAGCGACCCAGGATGACTGAAAATTTCATTATAAGAGTTATTTGTGTTGCTAAAAGTAGTTTTTAGGAGTTGTTTTGTTTTGTTTTGTTTTGATCCTTTTTTCTTTTGTGTTGTTATTCCGTCAGTTGGAATTGTTAGTTTTATTCTCAGAATCTATGCAAAGTAGTTGTATCCTTTATATTTGAAATCTCTGCAATGTGGGCCAATTTCAATATCCGTTGCCGTCATTGTGGAGACATCTCTCATGCTAGTGATAGATGCCCTCAGAGGTATAGTAGCCAGGAAATTCAGGAGTCTACATATCATAGACATAAGCCTGTTAGCTACCGACCCACGGAGCTATTGCCACACTAATTCTATTCGGCTTTAGCACCCGTTGCACTGCTGATGCCGACTAAGCAGTGCCTTTTTTTTCGAAGCTGGGATCATGCATTGACGGATTGCGCCGCTTACCTAGCTGAGCTAGAAGTGGATGACGAGCTGGATCTTCAGATTGTCTCGACTTTAACCATGGGCAGCACCCCTTCCATATCGGATTGTGCACCATTTCCATCTCTATGTTATGGAGAAGGAATCCCAGGTATGTGCACCGATACATGTGTTTATCCCCATTCCGACACGGATATTTATACTCCTGAAGTGCATATATCACCTTGCATTGAGTCTATTAGTTGCGAAGAGCCATCGCTCGACGTCCTACTGAGCTCCGCGCCTTCACCTTCTTCTTTGCATAACATTCTTTCGTTTTCTGACAGTGCTGTTGAGGTTGATTCACAAGTGGAAATTAGCGTTTCCAGCATTTTGTTAGATCCAATCGAGGAGGATGAATCTGTGGCCGAGGTTGCGACCTCTACCCCATGTGAGGATGCCCGATGCGAGGACGAAGCAGATGCAGCTCTAGAACATTCTTGCATCAGCCTAGACAGCTGTGTAGAAGCACCCACAATTCCACCGACGGGGGATGACTCCGGGACCATCCCCAAGATTGACATTCTTTTATGTTATTCTTCTAGTTTATTTCTTGACCCCGCTGTCGTGTCTACTTCCCTGCAGGACCACATCGTGGAACCGGTCCAATTAGTGCAAGGGCCTATAATGCGGCCTAGGACTTATAGTGACCAGATGCAGGTGGAGTTGTAGCCGAAGAGCTTCCCAAGTTACTTTCTGCCCATGCCTGACACACACGACAGGTATATGTATACAGGTATTGGGGCTTCGGTTCTGTCTCCGTTCCGGTACCTGCTACTGAAACGCGAACATGAACCACTGCCTGAGCATTTCAAGTTTCATACGCCAATCAGTTAGGAAATGCTCAAATTTTGAATAAGTCATGTTGGGAGACAATAAACCCAACAGTTATCTAAGGTAGTGTTTCTTTTGTTTTAAATATATGTATGTATTTTGTCTTTATTATATATATATATATATGTCCATCTTTTGTTTTGTGTACGTATTTAAATCGCAGGTGCAGGAATTTTTGTGGCACAACAACTTGGCCGCACTTGGATATATCATCGCACGTCCGGTATGCTCAATTTTGAGCATTGGTACTTCTTCCCCTAGCACTTTATTTTTATTTACATGTTTTACTTTTTCATATTGTCATATTCTAGTCTGGGGGTTGAGTTGCCTGTGATCACGACACAAAACAGTTTATTGCATACTAGTCTGCATTTATTTATTTCATGATCACTAATTGCACACACTGAATCACCCACATGAGTGCACACTTAACCATGTGCGCGGCTCAGGGCAAATGTATTACTTTTGTGTAAACACTAAAAAGTGATGCTGACTTAGGATTTTGGGATATAGTAGTTCGAAACTCATGCAGTGCTCCTAATGAGTACTCATGATTTGCATAGAAATAGTATAGGATTACTTTTTCTTCATGCTCGTAGACTTAAATTTATTCTGCAAAAGTAAATTTTGTTTGTGCTACTTAAAATTGTAGAATCTGGAGTAATCGAACGGTAGTGTAGAGATGAGTGTAGCCGTCACTAGACTCGTATTGCTCGAGTTGGGTTGAAGGATCATCTTTTTTGGGGACTGAGAACTTGCCCCAAGCTACTCTAGAAGCATTGGTGCCCGGTTAGTCGAGTGAGAGCATGAGGTAGGCCATCATTTTGGCTAGTTTGAGCCTTTTTGTACCTAGTACTAGCAGCTGTCCCTTGCAAGCCAAATTTCTACCTACCCTCCTTTTTTTGAGCACCACCTATATTCACCAAAGCTTAAAAGCCAACCCTTTTGTCGCAACCAAACGGTTGAGCTTGATCGATTTCAAAAATTTGATATGTTGTGATATTTGGGATTCATGTGATGTGGAGATGAATTCATGAATTGCTAATTTTTAGATTTGGGGATTGCTGAATGAAAAAGAAAAAAATGAAAAAGAAAAAGATGAATAAAAAAGAAGAAAAAAAGAAAATTTAAAATTATTACAAGGAGAATTGCAATCCCCATCTTGTGTGTTAGTTTTTGGTCATGATAGGCTGTGTGCATACTCGGTTTTCAAGCCAAGTCTGGGGGTGTGTCATACATGCATTTCTTAGTGGCTGTTTGGGTTTAGCTCTTGTTCGCTCGCTTTGGTTGCGTGTAGCCTCCTTGTTTATCATTGACTACCACACCTTAGCCTTAGCCCCATTCAAACCTACAAGTTCTGCTGATTCACATTTGAGTCTACTTAGCATCGTGGAGAGAGTGTGACAAGGCAAGCTTATGGTTCCCGACATTGATGGATTTCTTTGGAGGTGATCACGAGCCCCGGTCTTGGGCAATGCTCACCTTAGTGGCCCGTCTACTTTCTCCGTACACATGACCGAACGATTCTCCAAAATTCTAATTTTAAGTAGACACACTATTTATTTACCTCTGTCGAATAATTTAAGCTCCGTAGTATAATTAAAAAGTTTTTTCTATTCTATTTTCTATGCGCATGATGTATTTGATTTCTCGTCCTACTTTATTTTAAAGTTTCTAAGCCAGCTAGCTGTTTTTACAGTCCACAGAGTAATGATTTGCGTGGGATGTGCAAATGGGTAAGTCTGGGGGTGTGATGAGTCCAAATATTACACTGATTTTTGGACTCATCTGGGCCAGTTTTATCGTCTTAGTACTGCACTTGAGAGCTATAACTGCTTATATTTGCTTACTTGCCTATTTCATGATTAAGTGCACTTTAGGCCCATTTTCTGTATGCTTTAGATGTTTCTGTATTTCCGTTTGTTTTACTTGTTCTTTCGCCGTGTCTTGAGAATGTGGTGTGCACTTTTGGTGGCCTATCTGCCTCTTCTGTTGGTGCATGGGTCGTGTGCGTGCTCCGGAATCGCTCGGGAGACCCCGACGATACAGTAACACTGCACACGATCACTGGACTCACTACGCACGACCACTGGTCATGCGTCACTGATCGTGCGCATTACATTCTTCTTTTCCCCAGTTCTGTCTTAGCCAATCGCATGATCAGCGGATTCTGTGCGCACGACCAACGGTCGTGAGCCAGTGCTCGTGAGCATATATGTTGACGTTTCTGTCCAAGTTGCAAGTTTAATTGGAAAGTGCGCATGATCATTGACCGACAGTGCGCACGACCACTGGTCGTGCGCCACTGATCGTGCGCTCTGCTTATTTTACCTCCATATATAAGGGCCTGCTCCGCAATTTAGGGCAACACTGGTCATTTTCTGCGATCGGAGAGTGCACAGGAAGTGTCGTTCTACTACTTCAGTTGCTCCATCCACCTCCACCTTGATCGGGAGTCTGTAGCCGGTGATTACGAAGCTTTCCAAACCCTCCGACGAAGCTCCCGGCCATTGAAGACCTCAACTCCACGCTTTCCACCAGAGTTGGAGAAGAAGACAGCCTAGAGAACGGACTCAAAGGCCTTCGAGGTGACAGCTCGTTGGTACCAGAAGCCTCCTCGGACTGAGCCCGGAAGCGGATTGACAACTCGTTATTCCGGCCACGACCTACGGTGGACCTTCACCCTCTAGTGGTTTACTCCTCTTCCCCTTCCTCCATTGTATGGAATGATTTGATATTGTAATGAACTACATTTTCTACTCTATATCTATGTGGATGTTTGTAGTTTTCATTTGCTTTTGAGTTGCGTGTTGTGAATGCGCCTCGCCCACTCCACATCCACTCCATACCCATGTTTCACCCGATTGCACTCCACACAAAAACACTTCCATCCATTAGCTTTCCGTCCACTCGCCTAACCGAAGTTCGGCATCACGGCCGATACACTCACCTCACCTTGCGAAGCGGTGCCTTCGACCCGCATAGCCTTAATTAGTTTATTAGATCAAGAAACCACAATCTCACAAGCCCCCTTTTTAATCTTTTCTAAGTATAACTCTCATAACGATATTTTCTGAACTGTCGCCTCTTTATGCTAATTGCATTCCTCAAGAAACCGACACTCGGGGATTTATTCCCAAATTTTATTACTTGTGCGACCGGTGCGCTTGCCGATTTCCACGCATCAGTCGGTTTCATCGATAGAGTAGAGATTCAGAAAGCTCTCGGCGAGGGCTACACGATCGTGGTAAGTTTTCCTCATTTACTTGATTTTTATATGTTAGGGTAAGCGATTTTGATCCCTTTTTCTCTCCAAAAGTTTGAGGAAACGTTGCTAGGGCCTTTTTACGACCGATCCTTGTTGCGGTGCGAGCGGGAGGCGTTTCTTCGTAGTTTCAAGGCAAGTGAATTTTCCCCTCGTTCATGTCCATTTTGTTGTTCATTTTCTTCCCTTTCTTCCTCCTTCCTTAGAGAATAGGTTTAGTATAGGTGAATCATGAAAAGAACCCCCTAGGTTAGGGCTTGATTTCGGCCAAAACCATGTAAACTAGGTTTAGCAGACAAAGGAATTTTCGGCGGGTATCAGGTAGACATTCATCGGGTTTGGGCAAGTGATTTTCTTCAAGTATTGGCATGAAATTTCGGAGAGTATCAGTATTCGTCTTGTATGGCCAAGGTGAGAATTCGCTGAGTGAAGCTGATTGTCGCCAAGTCTTTTCGGCGAGTATCGCCGAGTCCATAAGGCCAATTCGTTGAATATCGTAGGTTAGTTCGTCGAGTATCCACGGTAGTTTTGCCGAGTAAAGTTCGCCGAGTATGGATGGATTTAGTCTAAGTGTAATTCGTAGAGTATTGTAGAAAAGTCGTCGAATATTATAGGTTAGCTAAAGGAAAGTTTGGCGAGTATCGCCAGTCAGTTAGTCAAGTATCGATAGCTATTTGCCGAGTATTGCCGATTGCCGCGAGTCATTTTTGCCGAGTATAGAAAGATTCGTCGAGTATCATCATACGATTCATCGAGTATCATTGTAGTCCGTCGAGTATACTCGCTGAATTTGGCCTGGACTTAGAATTTTTCGCTGTTTTTTGCCTGATTCGTCGTATATGGTCCTTAGAGTGGTTTTAGGACTTGTTTAAGTTTCTCTTTGGGTTTAGACTTGGGATTTGGTTAAGGTTTGATGTTTCTTCGGCTGTGAAGGTTGGCAGTGGATAAAGGACCACCAACTGGACGTCGATTTGTGGATCATTACACTTGGCGGTTGTTTGGTCTCTTTTTTGAGGACTCTTGGTTTGGGTTGGGATAAATGGTCACCGCCGTAGGGCCTTCTTTTTTGAGATATTTGGGTCTGGGAGCCTGATATGGGACAATTGGTCACCGACTCTGGCCATGTTGATATTATCAAGTGTTAATGATTCACGTTTTCGAGCTGTTTTGTGCTCAGTTTGCTTCTTAGATAAGTCTATGCTATTTATGCTAATACTTGCAGATTTTGTCGAAGAATGGCTTCGTCCCGCACTTGGTGCATATATTTAATTAACTCCTTTATTTCAGACTTTTACTTGTATTTATTTAGCTAATCAGCCGTGGTTTTCAACATTTCTTATACTCGGGTCTGGTAAACCCTTTCCTGCCATGGTACTTTTACCTGATTATTTCCTTGCCACTTGTATTTTATTGCTGAGGTGTTTTTCTTTTGAATGCCTCAGGTACAGGGCTGTAGCTGGTGCAGTGGCTGACTTAGATAGTAGCTTGTGGTCTGCAGTGTTGTCGTGGTTTTCCTCACCCTTGTGAGGTGGTTTTTGATTGTTTCCTTATTAGTACAAACATACATACCTTCAGTGGGTTCGGGTCAGGTTGTTGATGCCCACTGGTGGTTTTCTTTTGGATTATTAAGTACTGTGCCAAGCTGCTGAGTTTGCCATTTTTGTGGGTGTTTATACTTGCTCTCTGGGAAGCTGTATGCTAGGTTGCACTGTTAGGTATTTTAAAATATAAAAACCATTATTATTACCTTATACATTCCATATTTGAAAACCTAAATCATTATATTTAAACGGCCGTAAAAGCTACTTTTACTATTATTATAAATCTAGAGTCTTGCATATCATGAGTTTTCCTCCGAGGATGTTTATACTAATGTATGATGTTAAATCAATCTAATCAAAGTATTTTCGCGGTGTATAATTATATTTTTCTAGTGGAGTAGTTGATACATTGAGCCGAGGGATACGACTAACCGCTTAACTTAAACTGGATTTTCTCTAAATAACTGACAAATCTTTCATAAAGGTGTTTAGTTGGATTTTGCCGGAGCATTTGCAGTTATCTCCTCCTGACATGGCATCATGACATGCATTTTCCCTTACTCTGATATATTGTTAAATGCGAAGAAAATTTGGGTTGTGACAGTTGGTATCAGAGGGATGTGTTGTTTGACAATTGTTCGAACAACCATCTCAAGTTTGTGTTAGTCGTCTAGCGTCATTTCAAACACACACAGATGTGTCATCAGTATGTCTTGGTTGAAGCATGTGCACTACACTCATAAGCATGATAAGAAGTATACAAGGCATATTATGTAGTATGTGATGCATAATATGTGTTTCTATATAGATCCACCATAGGTGGCAACATGTGTGAAAGAAAGGGGATAAATCTGATTTACTCTCGGGGTGGGGGGGGGGGGGGTGGTGGGGTTGAATAGAGTAATTAAATATTTTGGCAATTTTTAATTATTATCAGAGTATTAAAATAAGTGATACCAATAGCAGTAATAGAAAGTAAAAACCAAGCTTAGCAAACTCAGCAAACTAAACTATCACAAGAAAGTAAGCTATCACAACACAGCTAACCTATCACAGCAAAGCAAAAACAACACAGAAAATGAACAACCAGACAACACAAGAATTTTATAGTGGTTCCCCAAACTGGGTACAGACTCATCTGGGCTAGTTTTCATGCGTTTGCACTTCACTTTTAGTTCTATATCGTTCATATTTCATCTTGTCTATATTTCCATAGGAAGTGCACACTTTGGCCCGTGGTTGTGTATTTTTGTACTTTTATTGTTTGTACTCCTTATTGTGCTCGTCTGTAATGTCTGCACATATCAGTGCTGGGTTTAGGGGTCGTGTGTGTGTTCTGGGGACGTTTGGAAGTAGGAATACTGCGCACGATCATCGGATATAGTGCACACGACCACTGGTCCTGCGCCGATGATCGTGCGCAATGTACCCTGATTTCCAGAATCTGCCTGGGGTAATCGCACGACCACTGGACATAGTGCGCACGACCACCGGTCGTGCACCACTGATCGTGTGCATTGATTCCTATTTTCCTGGAGTTCCATCTGGGGTAATCGCACGACCACTGGACATAGTGCGCATGACCACCGGTCATGTGCCATTGCTCGTGCGCAGTGTAACGCCCAGAAACTCAAAAGAGCGATGGGAGGCGTTTTGGGCTAAATCTGGAATTTGGCAGGGGGCACAAGGCCTGGAACACGGGCGTTTCCCAGGGCGTGTCAGGCTCGAGTCGATGATTTGGCCGGGAGGTCGACGAATTTTTGGAGTCGACGATCGTCGAGCAGTGAACACGGCCTGATACACGGGCGTGTCTCAGGGCGTGTCGAGCTCGTGTCGAGGATCTGCCAGGGAAGTCGACGATTTCCACTCAACGAAATGTCGAGACACAGAACACGGCCTAGGATACGAGCGTGTCCAAGGCCATGTCGGGTAGTCGACGAACTTCGCTCGACGAAGTGTCGAGACAGTGAACATGGCCTGGAGCCCAGGCGTGTTCGGGTTTTACACGGGCGTGTCAAATAGAACACGGGCGTGTCCAAGACCCGTGTGAGTCTCGGGTTGTTTTCGGGGCTGTGTCGATGGGGGCACACGGCCAACCACACGGCCGTGTCAGTTTGAACATGGGCGTGTCAGGTTAAACATGGGCGTGTCGGGACCCGTGTCATTTTCGTAACACGTTGATTTTGACGGCGAATGAGGGACATGGCCCTGGACACGGGCGTGTCGCAGGCCGTGCCCGACCCATATTTCACTTTTCAGCTACGAATCGTAGCCATTCATTTCCTTATTTTGGGATCCGACGGTTGGGAGTTATTCCTACAGGGATATACCCGGGATTGGGCCTTTGAAACCCTTATTTCACTTGAGTGGTTCTCTTTCCTAGTGTAGAGAGAGGGGAGAGCAAAGGAGGAAGAAGAAGCCTAGATCCGGTCACCGGCGGAGCTTCGGAGCTCCAAATCGCAAACCGACTTCGGATCTACCGAGGCAAGGAGAGTGCGGTGCTTTTCATCCGCTTACTTTTCCATGGCGTCAAGGAAGAATGCTAGGGTACTGATTCTCTACTTGAGCATGTGAAGCTCTACTTCTTTTGCATAGGGAAGCCTGCTCTCGCGAGTTTGCGGTGAGTTTGAGGCGTTCCTTCGGGTAGACATGAATAGTCCCCGTTGTGTACATGTAGAGTCCGTAACTGAGAACGGATATAGGCATGGTGTGTGAAGCCTACCCGGACAAGTTGGTCTGGATCGGTGATGTTGCATTGTATAAATGGCCGGAGAAGACTCTGTGTGATTGGTTGCTTTTCGGGTTTTCTACGTGGTAGATTACAGCAGGGAGACTTGGGGATTAACTCCAAGGTACACCCGGAAAAATGGGCAGATACATGATTCTGCCAACATGGTGGCCTGAGAGCCAACTTGAACATAACCGGGTTATGTGAAGTGTGTGACGGAAACGGGACTCAGAGAAGTTTGACCCGTGTAAATGGCTTAAATTGTCGTTGCGATGTGAGCACGGGTTAGGCGGAACCGTACCCGCTCTATATCATTCGGTGTGAGCCGTTGGCATAGATGAAGGTCTTCGACGGTCTATGCCTTAAATTGACGTGACCCATGCCGGGAAGACAAAATGCTCATAGTTTGGCCGTCAAAGTTGCGGTGGTGAGGCTGGGGTGTCTATGGATTAAATTGACATGACATTGACCGGTTCACCGAGAATGTGTCCTGAGTGCACGGGGCATGTGGCCGTGTGTGCCAACGCCTGTGATGTAATGTATATATATATATACTGCTTGGTTATGCTAATAAACTGCAGGGAAGGAGCATCGCCGCTCTGAATTGGGGGCGAGATCGTTATAATTTGGTCAGCATTGCTGACCGTTGCTTTGGTTTGCCACCGATGCGGTGGATTGTGCTTGTAGGTGCTGCTGAGCCGAGGGGTAAATAGCGGGCTAAAGCCCAAGTTGCTGAGCCAGCCCTCGAAGGCCTAATTTTGAGTGTTTTTTTTATTCATGTCTGGCCGACCTGCGTGCCGAGGTTTGAAAACATGTAATTTAAGGAAAACAATTGTAAGGCCATAAGGCCTGTACTTGTGTGTTTGTACTTCATTCCTTTTGGCGTATTAGTGGACATTCATGCTAGTGTTGGGTTCTTTATTAATGCAACAATTTTAATTGCTTCCGCTAGAATGCTCTGTGTAGGATGTTGGATTGGTTGTATGGTTTCCATTGAGTAACCACCCGGTCTGTCTGTGGTATATGGCGTCGGGCCCCGGCCGGAACTACTACTATATGCTATGCGACGGATAGGGGTTGTTACAATTTAGTATCAGACTACTGGTTTCAGTCAGGCTTAAAATGAATTCGTGGGCGAATTCTTTTTAATGGGTGGTGAGCACATATATGTGCGTCATCATTATAACATCAAAAGAACCCATGAATGTCCACTTAGGAATGCAAATACACATGTTTGAGGAACATGCGTATTCCTATAATTGCTTTTTGCAATCTTGTATGGTCGCTTAACGGTGTTTTGTACGACTATAGGTGACCAGAAGCGGTGCTGGGCCGTCAGAACATTCGTTTTCTGAGGATTATAGTGCACCTCGTGACGTGCCTGCAACCCTTCCCTCTGCTGAAACCATAAGAATGGTGGTGGAAGCAGTGTTCGCTGTGATTGGTGCACAAAATGAAAGACGTGTGCAGTCCCCTATTTTTGAGGTAATTCCAACGCCGGGTGGTGTGATGGAGAAAACGGCATTTATAGGACCGTTGGGTCAGCAGTTGAACATGCTTTTAGTGCAGGGTACGCACTCAGTTGAGGAATATTTGCAAGCCTTTCTGATGATAAGACTCTACCCAGGCTCTGAAGTAGAGTGCGAGCAGTCTATGGTCGATAGGTTTTATAATGGCCTGCGCGGCGAATTACGAGTTCTGCTGCTAGGACCAAAATTATTGGGATTCCGAGCCTTGGTGGAATCGGCTAGATCTTTGGAAGTAGATTTGGCAAAAGTCAATCGGACGTCGGAGTTCAGTGTACTAGACTCTCCAGATTCTGCAAAGTCTGCATACCGAAGGAGGAGGAACAAGAAGTCTAAAATGTCTACTGGTCAGGATCGATATGGTTGTTTTAAGTGTGGCAAGGAAGGGCACTTTGCCCGAGACTGTCGGAATGGTGCTCAGAAGTTAAAGAAAGCTATGTGAGGAGCAGGTATAGGACAAAGTGCCAGAGATCTGAATCGAATCCAAGGAAGCAAAGACTTGGATATGCAGAAGACGGTGTTCAAAATGCCAAACTCCTCAAAGTCTGCGTACCGTAGTTGGTATAAGAAGGCTAGGACTTTGGGTCCAGCTCCTTCTTCTGGTGCTTTTGGGATGACTACGGGTCGAACCCCGGGCGCATGCTTTAATTGTGGAAAGTCGGGGCACTTTGCTCTAGACTACTGGAACGGATGTCCCAAATCCGAGAAGAAGTACGCTGTCGTGATGACAGGTACGGCTTAAAGTTATAGTAGTTTAACTTTAAATACTTGTTGCCCTTGTGCATGTTAGCTTAGAACTGTTTGTGCTAAGCTTTATTCTGATTTTCGATTAATTCGGCGAGAGCACCGTTCGCTTAGGTAGCTTCGCATTCCCTTTTGACCAAAGGATTTGTATTGCACATCGGAGTACCTCCTTCGATGGCAACAGACAAATTGGATGCGTTGTTGTCTAATGATGCTCATTGCGCATGAGTAGAATCTGTTGCGTTTAGGTGCGGATAGGGAGTCAAGACTTTGACTTATAAGCATCGTTACTACCGTTAGGGGAGCTCGACGTAATCTTTGGTATGTACTGGCTCTTGGAGCAGCAAGCATACATTGATCGAAATCGCAAGAAAGTCAAGTTGGGAACTGGTCGTGAGACGACATTTGTTGGCTTGAAAGGGGTCGAGCATGACGTTGGTGTCTTCTCTTCAGATGGTTAAGGCGGTTTGGTGTGATGCCAAACCTATCATACGCTCTTCGTATCGGTTAGCGCCTAAGGAGATGGCGGAGCTGAAGATGAAACTTCAAGAGTTGCTGGAGCAAGGTTATGTGCGTCCAAGTTCATCTCCTTGGAGCGCACCGGTCCTTTTGTGAAGAAGAAGGACGGAAGCTTGAGACTTTGTATTGATTATCGAGAGCTGGACAAGCTAACAGAAAAGAACAAGTACCCAATCCCAAGGATTGATGATCTTTTTGATCAATTGGTCTGGTCGACGGTCAACTCTAAGTTGGAACTCAAGTCTGGTTACTATCAGCTGAGGGTAAGGGAGAGTGATATCCCCAAAACAGCTTTTAGTATGAGATACGGGCATTACAAGTTTACAGTCATGCCGTTTGGGCTGACGAATGCGGCGTCAGTGTTCATGGATTTGATGAACAGGACTTTCAGGGAGTACTTGGACCATTTTGTGATCGTCTTCATCGACGATATTTTGGTGTACTCGCAGAGTGTGGAAGATCACTTCAGGTATCTTCATTTGGTTTTGGAGACGCTGAGGAGGAATCAATTGTACGCCAAGTTCTTGAAATGGGAGTTTTGGTGCCCTCAGTGGCGTTCCTCGGTCATATAGTGAGTGGGGGAAGGTATTGCAGTGGATCCGACAAAGATTGTTGCGATACGAGAGTGACCTGAGCTTTCTACGGTAGCGGAAGTCCGGAGCTTTCTGGGGCTTGCCGGCTATTATAGGCGGTTCGTAGATAACTTCTCGCGGATAGCGTTGCCTCTCACTACATTGACGAGGAAGGAGCAGAAGTTCGTTTGGATGCTGGAGTGCGCGCGAGCTTTTGAGGAGTTGTAATGTCGGTTGACCACGGCGCCTGTGTTGAGTTCGCTGAGTCGGACCGAAGGTTATGAGATTTATAGCGATGCTTCGGGCAGTGGTTTGGGTTGTGTGCTGTTATAGCATGGAAGCGTTATAACATATGGCTCGAGACAGCTGAAGGTGCACGAGAGGAACTATCCAGTCCATGACTTGGAGTTAGAGGCCGTGATTTTTGCCTTGAAGCTGTGGAGACATTATTTGTACGGTGTGAAGATTGATATCTACACCGACCACAAGAGCCTGAAATATTTGATTGATCAGAAAGATCTGAACATGCGACATCATAGATGGATGGAGTTCCTAGGGGACTATACATTCAAGATCCACTACGTGCCAGGTAAAGGCAATGCAGTTGCAGACACGTTGAGTTGTCGGGCCCCAGCTCAAGCCAATTAGCTGTCAGTCCATGATGAGCGGTTGGTTCTGGAGTTAGAGGCGTTGGAGATCTTTTGCGTTGACAAGCAATCAAGTGCTGAAGCAGTATTGAATTGGACTGAAGTCTAATATGACCTGGCTGATCGGATTCGGCAGGCGTTGGATATGGATGTCCACATGAAGCAACTCATGATAGAGGCTCTGGATGGGTCAATTTCCTAATTTGTTGTGGAGGACGGATTACTTTGGAAAGACGGTCGTCTTTGCGTCCCAAGTGTGGGCAATTTGCGAGTGGAATTGTTGTATGAGGCGCATCATACCAAGTACTCAATTCACCCGGGGAGCACGAAGATGTACCGCAATGTTAAGAAATTGTTCTGGTGGCCAGGACTGAAAAAGGATGTTGCGCTCTACGTGGCGAAGTGTCAAACTTGTGCCTTGGTGAAGGCGGAATGCCAAAAGCCGGGAGGATTCTTGAAATCCTTGCCTATTCCGGAGTGAAAGTTCAACGACATTACTATGGACTTTGTGCACGGGTTGCCAAGGTCGCATTTCATTCCGCATAGGAAGGATGATCCGGTTGAGAAATTGGCAAAGCTATATGTGGATAATATTGTACAGCTTCATGGTGTGCCCCGCAGCATCGTGAGTGACCGAGATGGGCGGTTCACGTCCAATGATTGGAGGCTCGTGCAGCAAATGTTGGGAAATCACAGCCTTTCATCTGCAAACGGATGGGCAGACCAAAAGGGTCAATAGGAAAATGGAAGACATGCTTCGCATGTGTGTCCTGGACTTTGGAAAGTTCTGGGAAGATCACCTATACTTAGTGGAATTCGCTTACAACAATAGCTACCAGGCGAGCATTCAAATGACGCCCTTAGAGGCCCTTTATGGTAGAAAATGTCGCACGTCGTTGTCCTGGTTGGAAACGGGTGAATCAAAGTTGTATAAGCGATTAGAGGTCGAGGATGCTACTTCTTTGGTGAGAACCATTCGGGAGAGGTTGCTAATCGCTCAGGACCGCCAGGCTAAGTACTATAATGCCAATCACAGGAACGTGGAGTTCACTGTTGGCAATTGGGTGTACTTGAAGATCAAGTCGTTCAAGGGTGTCTCACAGGTGCGGCCCATAAAGAAGCTAATCCCGAGGTACCTTGGACCATTGAGGTTCTGGAGCGGATTGGTGAAACAGCGTAACGATTGAAGTTGTTGTAACGTCCCCGATTTTTCTGCGATTATTTAATTCTCGTTTGCCGTTAGGTTGACGCGTTTCCGGCAGGTGCCATTTGTTAGAGCATGGTTTTAGCTCTTTAGGTTCCTTGTGTGGATTGTTGGTAGCCATTTTGGCAAGATCCCCTAGCAAGCCGGGTCTGTTTTGGTGACCGGTGAGGCCTCTCGGGGGATGCTTGTATTTTGTCTTCGGGTAGTGATAACCCGAGTTTTATTCGTCGAAAGTTGATTTCGACTTTGTCGTTGCGTTCATAGTATGAGTATTTAGCTATGGCGTGAATTTCGTCGGATTTCGAGGTGGTTCAGTGTTCGCGTTGTTTTGATTGTGTTAATAATAATGGATGCAAATAATTAATTAATAAAGCTTGAAGAAATCCAGTGGCTTTTAGGTGTCTGTTAGGGCTGATAAGGCGTGTCCATGCTTATATATATAGTCTCAAGACAAAAATCGGGACTTTTCATCGTCTCCTTCCGTGAGAGTTTAACCGTCGCCTGTTCGAGAGGAAAAAAAACCGCCAACCCCGCTACCCTTCAGACGGCGATTCTGGGAGCGTTAGTGGACGAAATTCGATTCCGAAAGCGGATTTGGATTACTCTCTCCTAGACCTTCATTCCTACGGTAAGAGATTCAATTTTCATGGTGTTTCTAGGGGTCTCAGAATTTCTGGTTTGATCCTTCTCCGCCATTAAAACTTTAGAATCCTGTTAGATGCTGTTGCGGCTGGAGCCGAGAGAGAGAGGAAGGGCTGTGCAAGATAAATCGCTGGAATTTTAGGCAAGTGGTGCTCCTACCTTTGCCAAGGTTTTTTCTCTTCTCCTTTTCATGTCATATCTGTTGCTATCATTCATGTTTCCTAAGAGTATATTTTGCTCTGATTTTCCGTCAAAATCATGTGGACCTTGAACTGTAAGACCCCTTTTTTTTGCAACATCCACCGGGGTCTTAGGCCCAGAACCGCCGTTTATGCGGTGACATCATCCACCGGGATGATCGGTACCACAAAACGCCGATTCTGCCGGCCATCTCGATCACCATCGACAAAATGTATAATGAATGAAAGTGTAAGCATCCAAGTCCACAATAGTATAAAGGAGGAAATCATGCAATAAATCAAGTCAACACCAGAAGAAAGTCTAGGTACCAACACCAGAAAGTAAATACGGGCTTAAGCCCGGTACATGATAACCTCACTACAATCCACTCATAAAAGTAAAACTACTAATACTCGACTCCACTCACGGATCCGGATGCCTGTCCACCCGAGCTACACTGGCCCATCTCCATCTGCACCGTACCCTGCTGGTGTTGCGTCTCCTGCGGCTGTTCCCTGTCTCCCATCCGGAGCACCTAAAATATGGTGGTCAAACGACCGTCAGTCAAACTAGACTCAGTCAACAATCCCCCACCCCTCTACCCGTGGCTCCTAGGCACCGGGCAGAAAAGGGTGAAAAGGAGGACCAAAAGCAAGGCGTAATCAAGCAGGTGATATCTACCCTAAGGATTAAAATAATAAAGTATGGCAGGGGTATCACAAAAATTAAACATGAGTGAACAAGTATGCATCAAAAGTAACAAAAAGGAGTAGCAAAAAGAAGCAATAAAAAGTGAAAGTAAGAGCAACAAGAAATATAACCATTGATTTATAGGAATTACCCCTATAGACCAAGGGGTCGTTTTGCAGGGCCTATCGTATAAAACGTCCCATACCATTTTATACGATATGTGTCAGGGGTTAAATGAAATGACTATGCTATGACGTGCAAGTATGCTATGGTATGTACATGCGAGTGCAACTCACACACACGACTCTATGCGCACAGACCTTTAGTTCCCCTTTTTGGAGTTAGCTAAACTCTCAGGAGCCTCCGCCGTGGCAAAACGGAGACAGTGGGTTGGGCCTCTCCACTCCTAGATTGGTAAACACACTACACAATCTAGCCCCTCTCGTACGTTCCCGTACTATTCCTAGCAAACCAGCTAGTCTCCCCGAGTTAACGTACCGACGACGGTGTGTTCGATCGTCCAATACCGAGGACCCACCACTGTTATGCACATGCAACCATGATAGTTTGTATCTAATTAAAACACTGAGCCTACTAGTTCACCATATTCCCGAGCCCACGGCTCCCTAGACTAATCAAGTCTCTCTTTTTTTTTCCAAGTCCTCGAGCATCCAGCTCCCCGGACTTCCAAATCAATACCGAGTCCATTTAACTCTACCAGTAAGCCCTTAGGCCATGGGCCTACGCTATCCCTTCACTACTAATTTATCTCCCTACGTGTACAAGTGTGAGTGTAAGGTGAAACTATTATTAGGGTTACTCTTGCCCATATTATTCCTAAGGTTTAAGGTTAACCCTGGACTTCCCGAAGTCTACCCGGTGAGGGGCTCGCAGCGGTACTAGGAACTACAATGGGATGAAGCCCAAAGTTCTCTTGCCAAGGCACTTAATGTTATTAATTTCTACCCTTGATCAAACCTCTCTTCTATTTCAGTGTGAATACCCTAAGTGTGTTTGAGCTCTCTGAGTTAACTTATCTCTGACCTATCCACCATATGCACACTATGCTAAGTTACATGGTGCTCTCATTAGGGGATACCCTAATTACTCTTCCTGTAGATCCATAATAATTACTGGGAGTCTATCATGACCTATTAAGACTAAATCCAGAGTCTCATAATTTTCCTAATTAAGTGGGCACTTAATTTAATTAATCCTAGACTCCAAATGCCCTACTTTGAACATGAAGTGCTCTCCAAAGTTAGGAACAAATCACAACAAAATTTTGATAAATACTAAGTTACATTTAAACAGTAAATCCAAGGTTTGAGAATTTTCATAGGTGATTAGACCTACCTTTCGTAATTTAGAACTTAAGGTCAATAATATCATCTACAGATAAAAAGGCCAGCAATATTATTCTAAAAATTATAATAAAACTCCAGTAGAACTATCATAGCCTAAAAACACCCTAGAAGTAGTCTCATAATTTTTGTAGTGAATAGTAACCCCTAATTTAATTTATAACCATTAATTCCATAATCTTTGGTTAATGAAGCAAGTACTGTAAAAACTCATCTAATAATTATAATAAAATTCCACAAGTCTTATTAATATCTAAAATCCACAGTAGCCAAGTTTTACAATTTTTATCACAAATGAAGGGCTCTAAATCTAATTAAATGTAAACTTCCAAATTTACAGGCTTGTGAAGTAAGTACTGGTTTTATCCATCTAAAAATCATGGGAAAATTACAGGACAATAATAATGGTCAAAAGCACTCTCTGACCTAATTTCGTAATTTTTTTGATAATATTGTGGCTCTGTTTCTATTTTTGATCATAAACCACAAATCATAATTTAATGAAGCAAGTACTTGAAACAGACATCTAAAAATTTAAAAAAAATACAGAGGGCTCTATCATTATATATAATATCCTATTCCAAGGTTTCACAATTTTCCAACAAACAAAAACTTCACTATCAAAATAGTAAATTTTAAGGGCACATCTATGGTTGAAAAGGAAGTACTGATTTTAATGGCCCAAAAATCCCACCAAAATTAATTTAGGAATATTTCTACCATAGAACTGCCCCTGCCCAATTTCAAGTGATTTTAAAGTGATTTGGTAGCCTAATACTCCAAATTAGGTTTGGTGCCCTAAACTAGGGTTAGGGTTTTGAGCGGGTTTAAGGCTTCCAAATTCCCTAAAATTTTAACCAGAGTACTATACTAACCTTATGGTCCTCTCCACCAAATTTTAAGTTATTCCAAGGTCATTTGACCCCATGACCTTCAAACCCTAAAAATCAACATTAAGGGACCTACCCTAGGGTTCTAGGGCTACCCTACTCTAAACCACCCCAAATTACATTGGAGGGTGTGTCATACCATATAGAGTCAGTGGACAAAATATCAGCCTCTGTTGAGGTGATTTGACCACTCAAAACCCCAAGGCGTGCTTTGACCTAATTAACCCTAGAAGGGTCAACCTGGGGTTGGATAAAACCTAATCAAAACATCTTCAAAGGAGATGAAACTTTTATCAGAGCCCTAACATGCTCTGTAAGACTACCCACCAAAATTTGGGGGGATTTTGAGGTGTTTATGACACCTAATTAATTTATACTTGATTTATTAAATTTTTCTAAAAACTATAGAAAAATATTTCCCAAAAATTCTGATTTTTGGATATGTCCTAGATATAGTTAAAAATAGCCCATTCCCCAAATTTCAGATTATCTGGATGTCTGGTTTGGAGTGGGCACTTAAATTAAGCTCTGGACAGCCCTTTGGGTAGACCTCACCAAAATGAGTGCTGCGGTCTAACCAGGACTCCAAATTGAGTGACATCAATTTTAAATTAAACTAGACATCAAGGGTTACATTTTATATGTTGACCACGTTTTCTGTAGTGGGGCATAAGTATTTTTAAAAATTAATTCTATGCACTGCAATTATAATCACAGAAAATAAAACAATAATTATAAGTAAGTTTGCACGAATCTTAAAGCAGCATCCAAGTGCTGCTGCTCATCTTCAAGCTCCAGCCAAGGGACGGGATTATCCCGACCTGGAGCTCATTCCAGCCCACTTTCCGGCCACCCCGACCACCTCCCTGGCCGGCCACCACCACCACCACCTCCGTTGAGGTGGTGGCTAACGTTTGGCGGCGACCATGCCGCCGGAGGCGGCGGTTTCCGGCGAACTCAACACCACCATTTTCCATGAAAATCCGAAAATTCAAGCTCTCAATCAGGCTCAATTGAGCCCGATTTCTCTACCTAAATCGATCTAGATCTAGCACTAGGAGAGGGGAAGAGGATCGGACCTCATTTGGGGCGTTCCTTTGCTCCATTCGCCGGCCGCCATTGCTCCTCCTCGAAGCTTTGGGTGCCATCCGATTTCTTGCAAGGAGACCTCCAAACTCACGGGAAATGGGGGGGTTTCACTGCTCAGAGGTTTGTGAAGGTGATAGGGGGGTTAATTGTGGGTGGTAGTGGTTTTAATCACATATGCCATTAATGGCCTCTTCACCTCCCCTCCCATGGCCGACCCTATACATCCCCCCTGCCCTAATTGCACCTAGAAACGGCTGGAAACTTCTCAAATTCATCAGAGAAGATGAATGAGAGTGTAATGGAGGGATGCCAAGGGGTGTGTCACCTTAATGGCCATGAATGACCACTTTCTCTCTCCTCAAAATTGGGGAAAACCCCCATTTCTCTCTCCTAATCACCATGAACGAATTTTCACTCCCTCCCATGTTTAATATCAGCCTACTAGGCTGGATTGACCACTCAAATTGGGCCTAGCCCAAAGGGATTGGGCTAGGTCCAAGTAATATGACCTAGTTAGCCCTAGTTTCACTTTTGGTCAAACTGGGCCCTAGGGTTGACCGAACCATGAAAGTTTTGTGCCATTGGGTCCCTTATGAGGTTATGACCCCAAGAGTGTGGTCAACTTGAAGTTGTGGTGGTCAATAGGGGTGTTTAATGGAAAATCACCGTTTTGACCTAGTAGGGGTATTTTGGTCATTTTGCCATGTGGTGACCCTAGGATGGTGCTTTTTGGTCTAATTAGTCTTTTATGATGTGTTAGACCTAAAAGTGAAGCTACTTCCACATGTGATGGTCAGTTGGGCCATTTGATGGGGAATTGACCATTTTGCCCTAATTAGGGTTAGGGTTGACCTTGGGTCAACTTGGCCTGTTTGGCTGGCCCCAATGGGTCTTCTGGACTCCTTGATGGCCTAGGGGTGTTGGGGTGGGGTTAAGGAGTCGAGTTGGAGCCCTAAAGTCAAGCCCTAAGTTGAGTATTTAAGGTTTACTATTTGCAGACCATGGTGTTTTATCACCTTTTTGCCTAGGTCTACAAGGGTTTGTAAGCTCCCTGGATTTTGTCATGACTTAGTCATGACAAAATTACTCTCGGAGGTATGGCTGTTTGGGGGATGTTACAAATCCCAACACATAAAAATAAAAATTTCGTCCCCGAAATTCAGGTTAGGCCTGCGGGGTTTCTTCCAAGGTAATAAATTGTAACATCCCAAAATTTGATTAGAGTTTACCTGTGGTGAAGAGCTCCGGGTATCTTTGGCGCATTAAGTCCTGAGGCTCCCAAGTGTGCTCCTCATGGCCGTGATTCCTCCACAGAACCTTGACCAGTGGGACCTTCTTGCGGCGCAAGGCCCGCATACCCGTATCGTCAATCCGGACCGGCTCCATGTGTACTGACCGGTCAGATGCTACCGGCCCATCCGTGGCGTCTATCTGCTGCTCTGACCGTAATAGGGCCCTCCTGAGGGAGGAGACGTGGAAGACGTCGTGCAAGCCCTCCAGCTCTGGTGGCAGCTCCAGCCTATATGCCAAGGGACCGATCCGCTCTAGGATCCTGTAGGGCCCCATGTACCTCGGGCCGAGCTTCTTCCTCCGTCCACGAACTCGAGAGACTCCGTGCATCGGTCGTATCTTCAAAAACACTCTGTCTCCTACCTGAAACTCCACCTGACGATGTCGTGCGTCATAGTATTTGGCCTGTCTGCTCTGCGCCTCTAACATCCGATCTCGAATCAGTCTCACCTGGGCCTCGATGTCCTCCACAAATTCCGAGCCCAGGACCTTCGGATCCTCATCTTGTAACCATGACAGGGGAGTCCTGCACCTCCGTCCATATAGGGCCTCGGAGGGGGCCATACCTATACTGGCCTGATGACTGTTGTTGTATGAGAACTCTACCAGTGGCAGCATCTTCTCCCATGGCTCTCCTCGGTCTAGGATGCACAAACGTAGTAGGTCTTCCAATGTCCGATTTGTGCGCTCTGTCTGCCCGTCCGTCTGAGGGTGGAAGGCTGTGCTAAAAGTCAATCGGGTGCCCAAGTATGCATGAACTGATCGCCACTCCGTGGATGTAAACCGCCCATCACGATCTGACACTATCGTCCTGGGCACGCCATGATAACGAATGAACTGCTCCACAAACTTCCGCACCAGTACACCTACTGAAACGTCCTTCCTGATCGGTATAAATCGAGCCACCTTCGTCAACCGATCAACGATTACCCAGATCGAGTCATTCCCTGTCCGAGACCGGGGAAGCCCATGTATGAAGTCCATGGCTATGTCATCAAACTTCCACTCCGGCACCGGGAGTGGCTGCAATAATCCTGCGGGGTTCCTGCACTCCGCCTTCACTAGCTGACATGCCTCACAATGGGTCACGAAGTAAGAGACATCCTTCTTCATGCCCGGCCAGAACATAGTCTTCTTCAAATCAGCCATCATCTTTGTGATCCCCGGGTGCACAGAATACCGGGTGCAGTGCGCCTCCGTCATAATATCCTCCTGGATCTGGCCTCCCTCCGGTATATACACCCGTCCTCTGAAGCACACCAGGTCGTCCCTCAGTGTGTAATCTCCTGCAGTGCCTGCCTCCAGGGCTTGGAAGATGGGCTCTAACTTGGCATCCTGCCTCTGTCCTTCTCTGACTCGGTCTCTGATGTCATCGGTAACGCCCATCGCGGCCATGTACTCCTCATAGAGATCAGGATCGTCAGACGACACCAGAGTAATGTGCATGTCCTCTAGTCTCTGCAGCAGCTCCATAGACATCAACTGAGGCTCTGCTCCTGCTGTGGCGGCTCTCCTACTCAGTGCATCCGCTACCACGTTCGCCTTCCCCGGGTGGTAGTGCATCTCATACTGATAGTCAGATAGAAACTCCACCCACCGCCTCTGCCTGATGTTCAGTTCCTTCTGCGTGTCCACGTACTTAAGGTTCTTATGATCGGAGTATATATCACAGTGGACTCCATAAAGGTAGTGTCGCCATATCTTCAGTGCGAATACAACTGCTCCCATCTCCAGGTCGTGCACTGGATAGTTCTTCTCATGGGTCTTCAGCTGGTGGGAGGCATAAGCTATGACGTGTCCGTTCTGCATCAGCACCGCTCCCATCCCCTGATATGATGCGTCGGTATACACCTGGAATCCTTCCTTCCCAGATGGAAGGGCCAGAATAGGGGCTGAGATGAGTCGGTCCTTCAGCTCCTGGAAGGCTGCCTTACACTGTGGCGTCCACACAAAGGGCACATCCTTCTTCGTCAAGGATGTGAGTGGAAGGGAGATCCGAGAAAACCCCTCCACGAATTTCCGGTAATAACCGGCAAGCCCCAGGAAACTCCGCACATCCGTGACCGTCTTCAGCGGCGGCCAATCCCTGACTGCCTGAATCTTTGTCGGGTCTACCGCCAGCCCGGCTCCGCTGATAATGTGGCCTAAGAAAGCCACCTCCTTCAACCAGAACTGACACTTGCTGAACTTCGCATAAAGGCGATGCTCCCGCAGTCTCTCCAAGGTCAGTGTCAGATGTCGTGTGTGCTCCTCCTCCGTCTTAGAATAGATAAGGATGTCGTCTATGAATACTATGACGAACACGTCCAAATAAGCCTCGAAGACCCGGTTCATGAGGCTCATAAACGCCGACGGAGCATTCGTGAGCCCGAAGGGCATCGCGATGAACTCATACAATCCATATCTGCTGCTAAAGGCCGTCTTCGGAATATCCTCCTCCTGGATTCGCAGCTGGTAGTAGCCTGACCTCAAGTCCAGCTTCGAGAAATAATGGGCTCCCTCCAGCTGATCGAACAACTCGTCTATCCTGGGGAGCGGATAGGTATTTCGGACGGTCAGCCTGTTTAGTGCTCGATAGTCGATGCACAGGCGAAGAGTGCCATCCTTCTTCTTCACGAATAGGACCGGAGCTCCCCATGGCGAGGAGCTCGGCCTAACAAATCCTGCTTCCACCAGCTCCGGCAACTGTGTCCGAAACTCCGCCAACTCCTTCGGGGCCATCCGATAAGGAGCCTTGGATACCGGCTTAGCCCCTGGTACCAACTGAATATGAAAGTCCTTCTCCCTATGCGGAGGTAGTCCTGGCAGCTTATCCGGAAAAATATCGGCGTAGTCACGAACCACCGGAATGCTAGCAATCAGGTCCTTCTCCTCAGTCATCTCGAATAATACCTGATATACCTCGTCTCCTTGCATGTGAGCCTTAACGGCCTGAATAGATGAAAGCAGGCGGCGGGAAACCGGAGTAGTACCTTCGAATGTCGCATAAGTATCGCCGTGGCTCAGCACGACCCTCCTCGCCGGGCAGTCAATCTGGGCATGGTTCCAGACAAGCCATGTCATGCCCAAGACAAGGTCGAAGTCCGGTATTCTCAGGATCGTCGCTGGGGCCTCAAGTATCAACCCATCTATGGTAACCTCCAGGAGGCACTTCTCTGTCGACTGGATCTCCATCCCATTGGGGAGACGCACCCTCCTGGAGAGTCCCATATAATATCGAATCTGGTCCAGATCCTTGACGAAATCCTCCGACACAAAGTTGTGCGATGCCCCCGTGTCGAACAGGGTATGGGCAGGCTTGCCGCACACCATCACCATTCCTAAATCAGTTTAAAAAAACACTTTGGTGTAAGGTTTTCTAACCTAGGTTGTGTAGTAGTTCTATCAATACTTAATATGAGCAGGAAATAAATTCAAAACTAAAATTACTCTCATACCTGCAATAACCCTGTCCGGGTTCCGGGGCTGTGCTAGGTCCAAAGCGTAAATCTGCTCCCCATTCTGCCTGCGGTCGCCGCCCTGAAATCCACGTCCGCGTCCACGTCCACGACCTCCCATCTGGTGAGCCGGTGGGCCACCCCGTGCTGGAGGTGTGGCCCCATTCCTCATAGGGAAATTAGTCAGAATGTGCCCTGGCTGATGGCAGTGATAGCACAGCTGTGGTGGGGGTGGTCCCTGCCCTATCCTGGGCACCTCCCTCATCTGTAGCGGCTGCAGAGTCAGCACTGCCTGCTCCCTTAGCTCTTGCCTTTCCTCCTGACAGGATTGATCCCCGTTCCTTCTCTCTCCCATGACCCGACCTCTCTGCGGGTCCCTTCTTCCTCCTAGCACTGCATCATCCCCATGTCTCTTCCTGCCCCGGACTACAAGCTGGTCCGCCTCCAGCTTCTTGGCCATCTCCAAGATCCTGGCCATGGTACCATCGGACACGAACAAGAGGGCCTGCCTCAGGTCATCACGGAGGCCCTTGTAGAATCTCTTGGCGTAACCCACGTCATCCAGCTTGTAAGAATCCGCAAACCTGGCCAAATGAGTAAACTCCCGGTGATATTCCAGCACTGTCTTGTTCCCTTGCTTCAGCTGCAAGAATCTATCCTCCAATTCGTCCCTTGCGGACTGCGGCACAAAATGCTCCAGTAGTGCTGCCCTAAACTCCTCCCAAGTAATGTCCGCGATCTCCACTCCCGCATATGTGGTGTCCATCACCGACTTCCACCACCTCTTTGCATGCGACTCCAGACAAGAAACCACCAAAGATACTGCCAGGTCCACCGGGCACTGTATTCCCACCAACATCTCGTACATAATATCTAGCCACTCCTCCGTGCGCACTGCCGTCTCCGTCCCCAAGTATGATGGTGGGGCAAGGCCTCGGAATGCACTCAACCAGTTTGCTCCGGGGTTCGGCTGAGGAGCCGGAGCCTGTTGTGCCCTAAAGAACTCCAAGATGGCGGTCAAAGTTTGTCCCAGCTTCGTCTGCTGTAACGGGGTCGGAGCCGGCGGGGGTGGAATCACATTGGGGGCCGGAGGTGTCCCCTGCGGCAGGGGAGGATTCGTCGCACCCTACAAAAGATGGTCTTAAGTTTAGTAAGTTGACCTAAAACTCTTTGTTATTGGTGAGTATTGCACGTGATTCCTCCCATGGGCACACCATTGCTTCCGCTGCTAGTTTGTCCTCAAACTAAGCCCGCGCGGGGTGTCCCATGTTTTGTGGACTACATTCTGTCGGATCGAGCTAATCCTCTGATACCACTTGTAAGACCCCATTTTTTTTTGCAACATCCACCGGGGTCTTAGGCCCAGAACCGCCGTTTATGCGGTGACATCATCCACCGGGATGATCGGTACCACAAAAAGCCGATTCTGCCGGCCATCTCGATCACCATCGACAGAATGTATAATGAATGAAAGTGTAAGCATCCAAGTCCACAATAGTATAAAGGAGGAAATCATGCAATAAATCAAGTCAACACCAGAAGAAAGTCTAGGTACCAACACCAGAAAGTAAATACGGGCTTAAGCCCGGTACATGATAACCTCACTACAATCCACTCATAAAAGTAAAACTACTAATACTCGACTCCACTCACGGATCCGGATGCCTGTCCACCCGAGCTACACTGGCCCATCTCCATCTGCACCGTACCCTGCTGGTGTTGCGTCTCCTGCGGCTGTTCCCTGTCTCCCATCCAGAGCACCTAAAATATGGTGGTCAAACGACCGTCAGTCAAACTAGACTCAGTCAACAATCCCCCACCCCTCTACCCGTGGCTCCTAGGCACCGGGCGGAAAAGGGTGAAAAGGAGGACCAAAAGCAAGGCGTAATCAAGCAGGTGACATCTACCCTAAGGATTAAAATAATAAAGTATGGCAGGGGTATCACAAAAATTAAACATGAGTGAACAAGTATGCATCAAAAGTAACAAAAGGAGTAGCAAAAAGAAGCAATAAAAAGTGAAAGTAAGAGCAACAAGAAATATAACCATTGATTTATAGGAATTACCCCTATAGACCAAGGGGTCGTTTTGCAGGGCCTATCGTATAAAACGTCCCATACCATTTTATACGATAGGTGTCAGGGGTTAAATGAAATGACTATGCTATGACGTGCAAGTATGCTATGGTATGTACATGCGAGTGCAACTCACACACACGACTCTATGCGCACAGACCTTTAGTTCCCCTTTTTGGAGTTAGCTAAACTCTCAGGAGCCTCCGCCGTGGCAAAACAGAGACAGTGGGTTGGGCCTCTCCACTCCTAGATTGGTAAACACACTACACAATCTAGCCCCTCTCGTACGTTCCCGTACTATTCCTAGCAAACCAGCTAGTCTCCCCGAGTCAACGTACCGACGACGGTGTGTTCGATCGTCCAATACCGAGGACCCACCACTGTTATGCACATGCAACCATGATAGTTTGTATCTAATTAAAACACTGAGCCTACTAGTTCACCATGTTCCCGAGCCCACGGCTCCCTAGACTAATCAAGTCTCTCTTTTTTTTCCAAGTCCCCGAGCATCCAGCTCCCCGGACTTCCAAATCAATACCGAGTCCATTTAACTCTACCAGTAAGCCCTTAGGCCATGGGCCTACGCTATCCCTTCACTACTAATTTATCTCCCTACGTGTACAAGTGTGAGTGTAAGGTGAAACTATTATTAGGGTTACTCTTGCCCATATTATTCCTAAGGTTTAAGGTTAACCCTGGACTTCCCGAAGTCTACCCGGTGAGGGGCTCGCAGCGGTACTAGGAACTACAATGGGATGAAGCCCAAAGTTCTCTTGCCAAGGCACTTAATGTTATTAATTTATACCCTTGATCAAACCTCTCTTCTATTTCAGTGTGAATACCCTAAGTGTGTTTGAGCTCTCCGAGTTAACTTATCTCTGACCTATCCACCATATGCACACTATGCTAAGTTACATGGTGCTCTCATTAGGGGATACCCTAATTACTCTTCCTGTAGATCCATAATAATTACTGGGAGTCTATCATGACCTATTAAGACTAAATCCAGAGTCTCATAATTTTCCTAATTAAGTGGGCACTTAATTTAATTAATCCTAGACTCCAAATGCCCTACTTTGAACATGAAGTGCTCTCCAAATTTAGGAACAAATCACAACAAAATTATGATAAATACTAAGTGACATTTAAACAGTAAATCCAAGGTTTGAGAATTTTCATAGGTGATTAGACCTACCTTTCGTAATTTAGAACTTAAGGTCAATAATATCATCTACAGATAAAAAAGCCAGCAATATTATTCTAAAAATTATAATAAAACTCCAGTAGGACTATCATAGCCTAAAAACACCCTAGAAGTAGTCTCATAATTTTTGTAGTGAATAGTAACCCCTAATTTAATTTATAACCATTAATTCCATAATCTTTGGTTAATGAAGCAAGTACTGTAAAAACTCATCTAATAATTATAATAAAATTCCACAAGTCTTATTAATATCTAAAATCCATAGTAGCCAAGTTTTACAATTTTTATCACAAATGAAGGGCTCTAAATCTAATTAAATGTAAACTTCCAAATTTACAGGCTTGTGAAGTAAGTATTGGTTTTATCCATCTAAAAATCATGGAAAAATTACAGGACAATAATAATGGTCAAAAGCACTCTCTGACCTAATTTCATAATTTTTTTAATAATATTGTGGCTCTGTTTCTATTTTTGATCATAAACCACAAATCATAATTTAATGAAGCAAGTACTTGAAACAGGCATCTAAAAATTTAAAAAAAATACAGAGGGCTCTATCATTATATATAATATCCTATTCCAAGGTTTCACAATTTTCCAACAAACAAAAACTTCACTATCAACATAGTAAATTTTAAGGGCACATCTATGGTTGAAAAGGAAGTACTGATTTTAATGGCCCAAAAATCCCACCAAAATTAATTTAGGAATATTTCTACCATAGAACTGCCCCTGCCCAATTTCAAGTGATTTTAAAGTGATTTGGTAGCCTAATACTCCAAATTAGGTTTGGTGCCCTAAACTAGGGTTAGGGTTTTGAGGGGGTTTAAGGCTTCCAAATTCCCTAAAATTTTAACCAGAGTACTATACTAACCTTATGGTCCTCTCCACCAAATTTTAAGTTATTCCAAGGTCATTTGACCCCATGACCTTCAAACCCTAAAAATCAACATTAAGGGACCTACCCTAGGGTTCTAGGGCTACCCTACTCTAAACCACCCCAAATTACATTGGAGGGTGTGTCATACCATATAGAGTCAGTGGACAAAATATCAGCCTCTGTTGAGGTGATTTGACCACTCAAAACCCCAAGGCGTGCTTTGACCTAATTAACCCTAGAAGGGTCAACCTGGGGTTGGATAAAACCTAATCAAAACATCTTCAAAGGAGATGAAACTTTTATTAGAGCCCTAACATGCTCTGTAAGACCACCCACCAAACTTTGGGGGATTTTGAGGTGTTTATGACACCTAATTAATTTATACTTGATTTATTAAATTTTTCTAAAAACTATAGAAAAATATTTCCCAAAAATTCTGATTTTTGGATATGTCCTAGATATAGTTAAAAATAGCCCATTCCCCAAATTTCAGATTATTTGGATGTCTGGTTTGGAGTGGGCACTTAAATTAAGCTCTGGACAGCCCTTTGGGTAGACCTCACCAAAATGAGTGCTGCGGTCTAACCAGGACTCCACATTGAGTGAAATCAATTTTAAATTAAACTAGACATCAAGGGCTACATTTTATATGTTGACCACGTTTTCTGTAGTGGGGCATAAGTATTTTTAAAAATTAATTCTATGCACTGCAATTATAATCACAGAAAATAAAACAATAATTATAATAAGTTTGCACGAATCTTAAAGCAGCATCCAAGGGCTGCTGCTCATCTTGAAGCTCCAGCCAAGGGACGGGATTATCCCGACCTGGAGCTCATTCCAGCCCACTTTCCGGCCACCCCGACCACCTCCCTGGCCGGCCACCACCACCACCACCTCCGTTGAGGTGGTGGCTAACGTTTGGCGGCGACCATGCCGCCGGAGGCGGCAGTTTCCGGCGAACTCAACACCACCATTTTCCATGAAAATCCGAAAATTCAAGCTCTCAATCAGGATCAATTGAGCCCGATTTCTCTACCTAAATCGATCTAGATCTAGCACTAGGAGAGGGGAAGAGGATCGGACCTCATTTGGGGCGTTCCTTTGCTCCATTCGCCGGCCGCCATTGCTCCTCCTCGAAGTTTTGGGTGCCATCCAATTTCTTGCAAGGAGACCTCCAAACTCACGGGAAATGGGGGGGTTTCACTGCTCAGAGGTTTGTGAAGGTGATAGGGGGGTTAATTGTGGGTGGTAGTGGTTTTAATCACATATGCCATTAATGGCCTCTTCACCTCCCCTCCCATGGCCGACCCTATACATCCCCCCTGCCCTAATTGCACCTAGAAACGGCTGGAAACTTCTCAAATTCATCAGAGAAGATGAATGAGAGTGTAATGGAGGGATGCCAAGGGGTGTGTCACCTTAATGGCCATGAATGACCACTTTCTCTCTCCTCAAAATTGGGGGAAAACCCCCATTTCTCTCTCCTAATCACCATGAACGAATTTTCACTCCCTCCCATGTTTAATATCAGCCTACTAGGCTGGTTGACCACTCAAATTGGGCCTAGCCCAAAGGGATTGGGGTAGGTCCAAGTAATATGACCTAGTTAGCCCTAGTTTCACTTTTGGTCAAACTGGGCCCTAGGGTTGACCGAACCATGAAATTTTTGTGCCATTGGGTCCCTTATGAGGTTATGACCCCAAGAGTGTGGTCAAATTGAAGTTGTGGTGGTCAATAGGGGTGTTTAATGGAAAATCACCGTTTTGACCTAGTAGGGGTATTTTGGTCATTTTGCCATGTGGTGACCCTAGGATGGTGCTTTTTGGTCTAATTAGTCTTTTATGATGTGTTAGACCTAAAAGTGAAGCTACTTCCACATGTGATGGTCAGTTGGGCCATTTGATGGGGAATTGACCATTTTGCCCTAATTAGGGTTAGGGTTGACCTTGGGTCAACTTGGCCTGTTTGGCTGGCCCCAATGGGTCTTCTGGACTCCTTGATGGCCTAGGGGTGTTGGGGTGGGGTTAAGGAGTCGAGTTGGAGCCCTAAAGTCAAGCCCTAAGTTGAGTATTTAAGGTTTACTATTTGCAGACCATGGTGTTTTATCACCTTTTTGCCTAGGTCTACAAGGGTTTGTAAGCTCCCTGGATTTTGTCATGAATTAGTCATGACAAAATTACTCTCGGGGGTCTGGCTGTTTGGGGGATGTTACATGAACCATAAACGCTCCTTTATGTTTCTTTTCATTTTTCTTAAGTTCTGAAACTCCAAGTCTTCGGCCGGATTGCTGTAGTATTGCCTTTTATTCAAATTGTTCCCTATTGATCTTAGATTAGGTAGTATTTAGCTTTTCAGCCTTAGAACTAGTAACAGTGGGTTTTCATGCTTATATTTCGAGTAATAGGATCGAATTAGGCTAAGAAGATTGGTCGGAAACGAAGTTGGAGGAACAGGAATGCTGTGCACTCAATGCAGCCTGTTGGACGAAGATCGTCGATCTGAGTTCGACGATAATCTTCGAACTGAGATCGACGATCACTGGTTACCTGAGATCGACGATCTCCGGTTGCCTGTGTTTGGCGAGGATCGTCGAGCTAAGTTCGACGAGGATCGTCCAACTGAGTTCGACGATTTTCTATGTCCAGTGTTTAGCGCAAAATCGTCGAACGAAATTCGACAATTTCCTGTGGTCTGTGTTTAACGCAAAATCGTCTAACGGCGTTCGAAGATTTTTCCCGTGACCTGTGTTTGACAAAAGGAAAATCGTCAAATGCCGTTCGACGATTTTTCCCGTGACCTGTGATAAAGGAACATCGTCGAACAGAGTTCGACGATTTGTTCCCGTGGCCTGTGTTCGACGAAAGGAAAATCATCGAACGAAGTTCGACAATTTCACGTGTCCTGTGTTCCACGAAAATCGTCAAGCTGGATTCGACGATTCTCCTGCGTTCGACGATTTTCCCGCGCTCGACGAAAATCGTCGAGCTGCGTACGACGATTCCTGTAACTGTGATCGTTTATTCCTGTAAGCTGGGATTTATTCCTTTTCAGTTTATTTTCTTCCCGAGTGATACCTCCTAGGGGGGATGTCTTGCCAGCCTTTCGTTCTTCCTTTGTTTTGAGGGCCGAATCGTGGGTTATGGCAGGTAGTGGTATTTTGACACTCTAAAGGAGCGGAATGTTTTATGTGCGAGTCGTGGCCGCCAAATTTTAGTCCCAGGTACGGGCTGGGTATTGCTGTGGCCGTCATCCTTTTTATCCCAGATACGGGTTGGGTTTGTGGTGGTTTTGTGCTGACACAGTGAAATTTTATTTTTAGTTGGAACTGTTCTATTTGGGGGACTGTTTTTGGTCACCAACTCAGGTCCATGTTGTTTACTACTGCCATTAACTCACAAATTAGGATTGTTAGGTGTTTCTTCCTTGTAGAGTGCAACATATTGTGGCAAGTTTTCTTGTCTTTTGCCTCATAGCCTCTGCGGGATTTGGGCAGGGCTTGTTGTTGTTACCCGGTACTTGGCGTACTTTTGCTTACTTTGGACAGTGTTCGCTTTTACTATCATGTTTACTTACTCTCTTCGTTCCATTTTGATTTAATGCCCTAATTCAGATTTTCTTGTTTTACTTGCTGAGGTATTCTTTTATTTTCTGAATGCCTCAGGTTCTGATTAGTAGCCGGGTAGGTGGCTAGATTTGTTGTGGTGTTGCTGGTGATCCCTTGAATTGTAGGGATCTTTCTCTTGCTGTTGTGATGTAGTTTTTTTGTTTTCTTATAGACATATATACTTGCTAGTGGGTTCGTGTCAGTTTGTTGGCGCCCACTAGTAATTTACCTTATGAAACTAGATTTGTTTCTTTTACTGCTACCTTGTTGGAGATAGTCTACTTGCTCTTGGGAGGATTTATGCTAGGTTGCAAGTTACTTTTAAACCTAAAAACACTATTATAAGTATATCTCATGATCAACATGTTTGTAAAACTCATACACTACTTTCTAAGCAACGTAAAAAGATCGTTTTCCCACTTATAATGTAAAATAAATCTAGAGTCTTGCATAGTATGAGTGGACCTCGGGGGACACTTATGCACTCTCTTAGGATGTCAAAAATAATTAAAGTATTTTTCGCTGCGTATAAGTATAGTTTTTATACTGTGGACTAGATGATCCACCGAGCCGAGGGATACGGCCCTTAAAATTATATCTGATTTTCTAATCATTAAACTTACGAAATTTCATAGTCTAGTTAGAGGGTGTTCGCTTGAGCGTCGACAGTTGTCCCCTGCTCGACGTGGCATCACGATGCGTGTTTTCTCAAACTCTGATACTTCCTAAATTCGGAGAAAATGCGGGTTGTGACAGCTGTCAGTGGAGCTTAGTGGTATACATGATGTATTCCATATATCAGTGCTACGGATGGTGGTGCAAGAGCCTACACAAGTGATCGCGACCTATCAAGTGCCGGTTGATAGTGGGTTGACGACGAAGGTCAAGCCCGTATGTATTGAGGACTCAGAAGTCAAGCAGCCACGCAATAAAGATATCAGGATGGTCAAGGTCCGTTGGGATAATTGCGGTCGAGAGGAGCTCTCTTGGGAGCGAGAGCAGACTATGCTTGAGGAGTACCCGGAGTTGTTTCACTCAGGTACCATTTAAGTTTTATGTTTCTTTCCTTTATATAATTTCGAGGACGAAATTCTTTTAAGAGAGGGAGAGTTGTAACGCCCCGAAACTCAAAAGAGCGACGAGAGGTGTTTTGGGCCAAATCTAGAATTTGGCAGGGGGCACATGGCCTGGGACACGGGCATGTCCCAGGGCGTGTCAGGCTCGAGTCGACGATTTGGTCGTGAGGTTGACGAATTTTTGGAGTCGACGATGGTCGAGCAGCGAACACGGCCTGAGACACGGGCGTGTCTCAGGGCGTGTCGAGCTCTTGTCGACGATCTGCTAGGGAAGTTGACGATTTCCGCTCGACGAAATGTCGAGACACGGAACACGGCCTAGGACACGGGCGTGTCCAAGGCCGTGTCGGGTAGTCAACGAACTTCGCTCGACGAAGTGTCAAGATAGTGAACACGGCCTGGATCCCAAGCGTGTTCGGGTTTGATGCGGGCATGTCAAATAGGACACGGGTGTGTCCAAGACCCATGTGAGTCTCAGGTTGTTTTCGGGGCTGTGTCGATGGGGGCACACGGCCAACCACACGGTCGTTTCAGTTTGAACACGGGCGTGTCAGGTTAAACATGGGCATGTCGGGACCCGTATCATTATCGTAACGCGTTGAGTTTGACAACAAATGAGGGACACGACCCTAGACACGAGCGTGTCGCAGGCCGTGTCCGGCCCAGGTTTTACTTTTCAGCTATGAATCATAGCCATTCATTTCCTTATATTGGGATCCGATGATTGGGTGTTATTCCTACAGGGAGATACCCGGGATTGGGCCTTTGAAACCCTCATTTCACTTGAGTGGTTCTCTTTCTTATTCTAGAGAGAGGGGATAGCAAAGGAGGAAGAAGAAGCCTAGATCCGGTCACCGACGGAGCTTCGGAGCTCCAAATCGCGAACCGACTTCGGATCTACGGAGGCAAGTAGAGTGCGGTGCTTTTCATCTGCTTACTTTTCCATGTCATCAAGGAAGAATGCTAGGGTAACGATTCTCTACTTGAGCATGTTAATCTCTACATCTTTTTCATAGGGAAGCCCGCTCTCGCGAGTTTGCCGTGAGTTTGAGGCGTTCCTTCGGGTAGACATGAATAGTCCCCATTGTATACATGTAGAGTCCGTAACCGAGAACGAATATAGGCATGGTGTGTGAAGCCTACCCGGACAAGTTGGTCTGGATCGGTGATGTTGCATTGCATAAATGACCGGAGAAGACTCCGTGTGATTGGTTGCTTTTCCTGTTTTCTACGTGGTAGATTGCAGCAGGGAGCCTTGGGGATTAACTCCAAGGTGCACCCGGAAAACTGGGCAGATATGTGATTCTGCCAACATGGTGGCCTGGGAGCCAACTTGAACATAACTGGTTTATGTGAAGTGTGTGACGGAAACGGGACTCGAAGAAGTTTGACCCGTGTATATGGCTTAAATTGTCGTTGTGATGTGAGCACAGATTAGGCGGAACAGTACCCACTCTATGTCGTTCGGTGTGAGCCATTGGAATAGATGAGGGTCTTCGGCGGTCTATGGCTTAAATTAACGTGACCCATGCCGGGAAGACAAAATGCTCAGAGTTTGGCCGTCAAAGTGGCGGTGGTGAGACCGGGGTGTCTATGGCTTAAATTGACGTGACATTGACCGGTTCACCGAGAATGTGCCCTGAGTGCATGGGGAGTGTGGTCGTGCATGCCAACGCTTGTGATGCAATGTATATATATACTGCTTGGTTATGCTAATAAACTGCAGGAAAGGAGCATCGCCGCCCCGAATTGGGGGCGAGATCGTTATAATTTGGTTAGCATTGCTGACCGTTTCTTTGGTTTACCACCGTTGCGGTGGATTGTGCTTGCAGGTGCTGCGGAGCCGAGCGGTAAATAGCAGGCTAAAGCCCAAGTTGCTGAGCCGGCCCTCGAAAGCCTAATTTTGAGTGTTTTCTTTTATTCATGTATGGCCGGCCTGCGTGCCGAGGTCTGAAAACATATAATTTGAGGAAAACAATTGTAAGGCCATAAGGCCTGTACTTATGTATTTATACTTCATTCCTTTTGGCGTATTAGTGGACATTCATGCTAGTGTTGGGTTCTTTATTAATGCAACAATTTTAATTGCTTCTGCAAAAATGCTCTGTGTTGGACGTTGGATTGGTTGGATGGTTTCCATTGAGTAACCACCCGGTCTGTCTGTGGTATATGTCGTCGGGCCCCTGCCGGACCTACTGCTATATGCTATGCGACGGATAGGGGGTGTTACATGTAGTACCCCTGTTCTTCTTCCTAATCTTCCATGCCAGTGCGCACAATCACTGGACATAGTGCGCACGACCACTAGTCGTGCACCCGTGATCGTGCGCATTGTTCAGTTCTGCTTTCTATAAATATGTAGGTGCAACCCTAATTCCATAGAGAGAATTTTTCCTCCGCCATTTTCGTCTCTGAGGAGGGATTCCGCCGTCCTCCTTCAATCTCCACCCTAGGGAGGTGCTCCGGGCAAGCGTTCACCACCAAATCAAAGTCGGAGCTTCCTCTCGGCCTCCTCCATCATCTCATGGGATCATTTCAAGCTTCAACGACATAGCCATCAAGCAAGGGGAAGCTTGCAACTTTTGTCCGCTATCGTGACACAAAGAAGACGGGCCATTGTAAGGTGGTGACAACCCTTCTCTACCCCGAACGCAGTTGAGGACCGAGCTTGGATGCGGATTGACAACCCGACGATTCCAGCCATGAATCCTCAGCAAGACTTCGGATTTGGTCGATCTCTTGCCTTGTTCTTCCTTTATTGTTGTTTATGTATTGTTGTAAACTTTATTTATAGATGATGTGTGCTTAGTTGTAAAACGCTTATATTAAATCATGTCATTGTGATTTGTATTGTCGTTATATTTGCCTTAGGTTCGCCATATTCCATCCACCACCATCCACCCTTGTCGCACTAGCAATTGCTAGTGGCATGCGTAGCGAAGAGGTGCTCACGACCCTCATTCCGCCATTCTCACCACCTCATCCGCAAGACTACTTGCCCATCCACCTAGTGATTCGGTGCATAGCGGCCCGACTAGTCTTCCATCCCGCCTGGCGAAGCATCGCATAGCAGCGTTGCATAGGAGTAGTTGTTAGATTTTTACTTTATTTTTATCGCAAATATCAAAACCTTAGTTAACTCCGACCTTGAGGACTTCAATCTCAAGTCCACGAAATTAACTCCACCTTACTGTGTTCCTTGAGAGATCGATACTTGAGAAAACTCTCCTAGTTTATATTACTTGTGCGACCGTTTCACTGCCGTGATCTTTAGCATCAAGTTTTTGGCGCCATTGCCGGGGAACACAGTCGTATGAGTTTCTGGAGAGGGAGACGTGAGATTGCTTTCCTTTTCCTTTGTAAATCGCTTTTGTTTTGTTCTATTTCTGTTTTGCCTGCCTTTTTTTTTGTTTAGGCAATTGTAGTAATATATTGTTGGATTTAGTAATTTGCACAATTTATTTTGAATCTGCTATTTCGACACCATGTGGGCATATTCATATGCCCAATGTTGTTGGTGTGGAAAGCCTTCCCACGCTAGTCATGAATGCCCTACGACAGATATTGAGCATAAGCCTCAACGCACAATGCATGAGATGTTGTATTCGTACAACCCTTCAAACACTGTGCCCCGAGCTTATGATCAGTTGTCCTCGCCACATACACCGTTCTCTTATTCCTCTCCGGCCCCACAAGGACCGCAGAGTAATGAGAGAAAGTGTTTGTATTATCGTAGAACAGATCATATCCTGAAGGATTGTGCCAAGTACCTCCGTGTTATGGTAGAGGATGTTGAGCCGGACATCCGGATCATCCCGACTCCTACCCTTAGTGACACACCTTCATCATCTGGTTATGTGTCCCTATCACCTTCATTTGTTGAAGGGAATGATGTGGACACAACCACCAGATGTGTGGCTGATCTATGCTTCGACGTGGCTAAGCCCATCTCTCCTGTGCATACATCTCCAAGCATGGAGCCGATTCTTTGTGAGGAAACTGCGCTTGACTTTTATCCAAGCAAAGTTCTTCCGCTTTTTGTGCATTCTACTTCAGTCATCTCTGACGACATTTTCGACGATGCAACACAAGTTAAGGCTTGTGATACACGGATTGTTTCCACTCCCATGGAGGAGGACAACCTTCCTGGTGTCAAGGATTCTCCCTCGATACCAAAGGAGGAAGTCCAAGTCTTGGTGGAGGTCTCTATGGATCCGGCCGAGCCTTGTAGCATTGTCGACATTGGTGACAATATTTTTCTACCGCAGCCTTTGGGGAGTGAAACCGGGATCACTCCCCCAATTATTTTTTTTATGTTCTTCGTCTCTTTTATTTCTTGACCCCCCCTTCCTTATCTGAGCTTGTGCAGGTTGAATCTCCACAGGTAAGTTGGGTTGACGTTGAGCCTTGCGCTCAGGCTGTCGATGAGTGCATCCTCTTGTGCGAGGAGGTTCCTACCTCCTTCACAATGGAAGCCCCTGCCATCACCTTCGCCCCCAGCGAACTTGTGGTGGACGAAACCTTGCTAGGCAAGGATTTGTTTTATGGTGAGATGAGTGAGGACCAGGACTCCTCCTCATCCTACTTCCTATTTCCTCTACCTGCGAGGAGCATGTATGATTATTTAGGCAAAGAGGTAACTGTTTTATCACTGTATCGATACCCATTACCGCAATATATAATGGAATAGTTACCTGTGCATTTTTCTTTTCAGTGGCCCATTAGCTAGAACAGTAGAGAATTTAATAAGTCGTGCTGGGATGACAATAACCCCTGTACTTATCTTTCATTTCTTGTATTTTTATTTTTCATGACTAGCTTAGTTTTAGTATTTCTTTGTATTTTGTATATTTTTCTTTTGTTTTTGCGGAGCTCACCCCTGCAGGTATTCATGGAAAATCGCATTGGTGGGGTTGTGATTTTTCGTATGGCGTGCCTGCTTCAGTTTTTCACGCGTCTTCTAGTATGCTCACTAGCTGAGCATTGGGTAACCTCTCCCCTTGTTTCTATCTGATTTTAATTTTTATATCATATACTGTGTTGCTTAGTCTAAGTCTGGGGGAGAGCCATTATTTGTTACCTATGGCACGCGCACATTTCTTGTGCATACTAGAAGCTTTTATAGATGTATTATGATTAGTTCATTACATCACACACCACTGCACCCACATGAGCGCGTGGTTAGTTTTTTGCGTGCTACGAGTTAAACTCGTTTCTTTTGTATGATTTGGGAAAATTATTGTGCTGACATAGGATCGTGAGACAGGGTAAAATGTTGACTATGCTGTGCTCCTAGTCGAGTGCTCTCGTCTCGTGTAGAAATTAGAGTAGATTTAATTTTTCTGTATGCATTTAGTTTTATATTTTTCTAATTGTGTAAATACTTTTTATTCTACTCAAAAAATGGTGAATCCGGTGTGAATCCGAAGATAGCTTAGGGATGTGTGTAGACGGCCGTTAGGTTCGTATTGCTCGAGTCAGGATGATGGATAGTCTTTCTCGTTGTCTAAGAACTTGCCCCAAGCTATTCTTGAAGTATGGGTATAGGTTAGTTCACTCGCATGAGCGTGATGTAGGCCATCATTTTGGCCCGGTTGAGCTTTGTACCATTCCTAACGTCTTATCCTCGCTAGCCTCATTGTGCCTACCCCTCCTTTTGATTTAGTTCCACCATGATTTCACCAAAGCCTCATAGCCAATCCTAGTCGCACACCCAAGTTGAGCTTTAGAGCTTTACATTTTCATTCTGGGATGTGATGTGGTGATATTACATGTGAATATGTTATGTGCTCCAAAGTTTTATTTGCTGAAATTTTTAAAATAAAATAGGATTCAAAAAAATATATATACAAAAAAAATTAATTGTGAAAAAGAAAAGTGAAAAGAAGAAAAAGTTTGATTGAAAATTCTTTTTGAGATGAGATTGTATTTGGAGTAGGCGGTGCACACACCCATATTTGAAAAATTAAGTCTGGGGGTGTGGTGTACTCACGCGTATTTTGCTTAGCAGAGGAATTCTTTTTATGATAGCTCATTTGGGTTAGGTGTTTAGTCTTCCTGTTTATCATTGTTTACCTCACCATAACCCAAGCCCCGTAATTATCCTAAAGTCCTACGGATTTGCGCTTGAGTCTAACTAGTGCCGCGAAGAGAGTGTGAACGGGCAAGAGTATGGTCCCTGATATTGGTGGATTCCTTTGGAGGTGATCCTGAGCCCCGATCTTTGGCAAAGCTCACCTTAGTGGCCTGCCTACTTTCTTCCTATGCATGACCGGTTGATTCACCGTGATTCTATTTTTGAGTAGTAATAAAATTTTGATACGCATTGTGAAAAATATAAACTATTATGCATACTTAGAAATTTTCTCAATTGTATTTTTACGCACGCGAGCATGAGACTTCGCATGGTACTTTGTTTTTCAATTTCTTTGTTAGCTAGTAATTTTCTCTATCTGCTTAGATTTTGTTTGCTCAGGACGCGTAAATAGTTAAGTCTGGGGGTGTGATGAGTCCGATTTATATAGGGTTTTTCAGACTCATTTGGACTAGTTTTCACGCATTTGCACTTAACTTTTAGTTCTATATCGTTCATATTTCATCTTGTCTATATTTCCATAGGAAGTGCACACTTTGGCCTGTGGTTGTGTATTTTTGTACTTTTATTGTTTGTACTCCTTATTGTGCTCGTCTAGAATGTCTGCACATATCAGTGCTGGGTTTATGGGTCGTGTGCGTGTTCTGGGGACGTTTGGAAGCAGGAATACTACATACGATCATCGGATATAGTGCGCACGACCACTGGTCATGCAGCGATGATCGTGCGCAATGTACCCTGATTTCCAGAATCTGCCCGGGGTAATCACACGACCACTGGACATAGTACGCACGACCACCGGTCGTACGCCACTGATCGTGTGCATTGATTCCTCTTTTCCTGGAGTTCTGTCTGGGGTAATCAAACGACCATTGGATATAGTGCACACGACCATCGGTCGTGCGACATTGCTCGTGCGCAGTACCCTAGTTCTTCTTCCTAATCTGCCATGCCAGTGCGCACAATCACTGGACATAGTGCGCATGACCACTGGTCCTGCGTCCGTGATCGTGCACATTGTTCAATTCTGCTTTCTATAAATATGCAGGTGCCGCTCTAATTCCATAGACCGTATTTTTCCTCCGATATTTTCGTCTCCGAGGAGGGATTTCGCCGTCCTCATTCATTCTCCACCCTAGGGAGGTGATCCGGGAAAGCTTTCATCGCAAAATGCAAGCTGGAGCTTCCTCTCGGCCTCCTCCATCATCTCTTAGGCTCATTTCAAGCTTCAACGCCATATCCATCAAGCAAAGGGAAGCTTGCAACTTTCATCCGCTATCGTGACACGAAGAAGACGGGCCATTGGAAGGTGGTCACAACCCTTCTCTACCCCGGACGCAGTTGAGGACCGAGCTTGGACGCGGATTGACAACCCGACGATTCCAACTGTGAATCCTCAGCAAGACTTCGGATTCAGTCGATATCTTGCCTTGTTCTTCCTTTATTGTTGTTTATGTATTGTTGTAAACTTTATTTATAGATGATGTGCGCTTAGTTGTAAAATGCTTATATTAAATCATGTCTTTGTGATTTGTATTGTCGTTATATTTGCTTGAGGTGTGTCATATCCATCACCACCATCCACCCTTGTCGCACTAGCAATTGCTAGTGGCATGCGTAGCGAAGAGGTGCTCATGACCCTCATTCCGCCGTTCTCACCACCTCATCCGCAAGCCTACTCGCCCATCCGCCTAGTGATTCGGTGCATAGTGGCCCAACTAGTCTTCCATCCCGCCTGGCGAAGCATCGCATAGCGGCGTTGCATAGGAGTAGTTGTTAGATTTTTACTTTCTTTTTATCTCAAATATCAAAACCCCCCCTTAGTTAACTCCGACCTTGAGGACTTCAATCTCAAGTCCTCCTCGAAATTAACTCCACCTTACTGTGTTCCTTGAGAGATCGATACTTGGGAAAACTCGCCCATTTTATATTACTTGTGCGACCGGTTCACTGCCGTGATTTTTAGGATCATACATCCACTCTTCTACCACCCTGGTATTAATCCACTTGCAAGTTTTTGATCAGGTGACTCTCACCACAAGATCTATTTCCAGGGAGATCTCACAACCCTTTGAGCATTTGATCAGGTGCCCAAAAACCAAGAATAAACTTTTGAAGAGAGTAAATAAACCCTTTATACAGGAGGTGACAGAGGTGATGGTGTCTTCTCTTTCTCTAATCAACATAGAAGACTTAGTGGATTGCTGTTGTCAACAGCTCCTTCCAAAATCACTTGGAGTCTTGCTCAGGGTGTAGGTATTCTGCCTTGTCTTGAAAAGATGTCCAAGAACTTCTGACTAATAGAATGATTGTTGTCCTTGAATGTTCCTGGAGAGAAGTTCAAGAAGACTCTTGATCTTTGTTTGTTGTTCTTCTTAAGTCTTCTGTAAGCACAAGGATAAAACTGGATGTTTTCTACACAGAGAATTTTTAGAATGTTTTTTGTATTCTCTATTTGTATCTCTGTGTCTTATTGACTGAAAAGAGAAAAAACTCTTTTATATTCTCTGTCAAATTCCCCTTTGAATTTTGAATTATATGCATTGAATGCTGATTGCCTGGAGAATGAAATACGGCTTGAGAATATTTTCTTTAATGAGTTTCCCAACTGTCCCAATAAATTAAGCAAGTAATTAACCCTGATAAAGACTATAATTAATGCTGCCAATAACGACTATATTCAGGGGAATATATGCATTAATTACTCAGAGAATTAATGTTAAATAATAAATGGAAATAGGGACAGAAATGAGGAAAAACTCTAAGTCTGGTGCTGGACAGAATTTGTCGAGCTCTGAAAAGATTTTGTCGACCAGAGATTCAAGTTTGTCGAGCTGATAAATCCTGTTCGTTGACCTGCGCTCAGCGATCTACATTATGCGAATATCTTGCCAATTCTGCGGTCCAAGTTCGTCGAGCACAAAATCTGTCTTCGTCGAGCTGAGTTCAGAGAACATAAACTGTAAAGATTGTGTTGAAGTTGAACTCCAGACTTCATCGACCTGAGCTCGAACATCGTCGAGCTCAACTCAGAGAATGATTTCTGAGTTCGTCGAGTAGAGCAAGACTATCGTCGAGCTGAGTTCGACGAACATTGAACTTATATACTGAACTTTGATTTCTTCCAAGTCTTGAGTCTCCTGAAGTCTTCTGCTGGCTGGTTCAAGAATGTTGAACCTAATGACTTAACCTAAACTCTAAGACTCAAAGCCTTGACCCTGGCTATACAATATGGGTCAAACTCATCCTAATTAGTGAACCCAACCAAAATCCAAATGAAGGATCCAACTATCTCCCCCTATTTTGGTGAGGTCACAAATACAAATGAAAGAAAAACAATCACAAAGCAAAATAAATATATCTGGCAGAAAATTGAAACATCTAGTAGATATGTACAAAATAGGGGCTTTGTGACAGTTATAATAAATAAACTTCAGAAATACAAAACTAAACAAAATGTTCACTTATTCTTCTTTTCCTTTTCTTTATCAGCCTTTTCAGAACTTTCCGAGGGCTGTCTGAATTTAATTTCTCTATTGGGATTGGCTGCTTCTGTTTTAGACATTGTCATGTCAACTGCTCCAATTATATTGAGAGAAGTGGCTCTGGGAACTATAGCCTTTGAATGCATGTTCATATAAGCATCTACATTGAAGAATTTATTAGCTTTATCATACCTTTTAAGTTCTTCTCTCATGTAGGTTGACATTGTAGAGTTTTGAGAAGGATCTCTACCTTTAGCTTTAGCTTTGTTGATCATGGAGAGACCAACTAGCTCTTGAAATCTGGCCATTCTTGTAGTGGTATCTTGTTCAGGATCCACAAAGGGGACTGGAGGAGAATCTGGCCTTTTTGGACTGTTATTCTTTTCAGATTTTTCAATTACAGATGCTTGCTGTTGTTGTTGTTGCTGTCTACTGCTGCTAAATGTCTGTGCTGATTGATTCCTTGAAATTGAGATCTTGAAGATCTATCATGTTGTCTTTGATAAGTATGAGTGTAGGATGTAGATCTTTGAGAAATGCTTCTTGAAGCACCAACAGCTGGAGGAGGAGGAGGACCTCTCCAGTTCCTTTGATAAGGAGGAGGAGGATAGTACCTTCTGCTCTTCTTCCTGGCTTTTTGCTCATTCTTGGATAGCCACATCGATGAGGGCATCCCTGCGTATGGAGTGATATTCTATAGTATGTAGTAGGGAGTATCATGGGTTGGATTTGGCTTGGGAGCAGCTTTAGAAACAACTTTCCTTTTCTTGACAGGTTTCTTCTTAGCCTTTGAACTGTCAGATTCATCAGAATCATCATCATCATTATCATCATCAGATGATCCTTGAGGATTATCATATAAGTCATCAAGTGCTTTTAGAATATCTTTGGAAATTTGTTTCTCAGCCTGTGGCTGTACTTGAGATTCTGCAACTGCAACTTCTGTTTCAGCAACACTTTCAGAAATTAACTTATTCTCTTCTTCAATATCTGCTAGAATGATTTCATCTAGATCTGGCAGAGGACTGTCATCCATTTTATATGTAGGAGGGGAGATAGCCTTTTGAGGAGAAATAGCCTTAGAGGTTGATACTGGTTCAAGAACATTCTCAATCATATGTTCTTCTGTGATCACTGAAGCTGTGAAACTGGCCTTGAGTTGTTAGCAACTGCAGGACTTATTGGAGAAGTATAGGTAACTATAGCCATATAAGGCTTTGAGCAGACTTCTAGAAGATGATTAAGATGAACTATATCAAAAGAATGTAACAATCTGCAAATATCTATTGTGGGATTGATAAGACAATCACCAACAGGACAAAATTTCTGGAATTTCTATATCTGTATAAAGTATATCATCTGCCACTGTCTTAGCCTCTATAAGCATACATACATCTGTCTCTGCATCTGCAGGCTCAACTATCTGCAAAATTTCTACTTCTGCTGCTGCTGCTGGAGCTGGTACTGCTTCTTCATTGAGCATCTCCCCCTGCCCGATTTCAATGGATACTAGAACCAGGCCCCTAGAAGAAGAAGGGATAGAGGAGGTAGTAAGGAGAGCAACAAGAGAAGAGAAGAAGACAGCAAGAGGTATGATTTCCTCTACTATAAGTTGCCTGATCACGTTAGTGATGTGCTCCAGGATGGTGGGAAGAGAGGGAGAATCCATATCCATAAACTCTGGAGGAGTTTGAGTAGATAAAGATGGATGAAGAGAAGGAGTGACATGTGGGATGATGTCATCCTGTGAATATGATGCAACAGGAGATGGTATTGGAGTGGAATTGTGATGTACATGTGAAGTAGGTGTAAATGGTAAAGAGGTAAGTAAAGCAAAAGTGGGGGATGACAAGAATGTTTCAGGATGCATGTCATTAAGATGAGGTGGTAGTGGAGATGTAGGTGGTGTGATGTGTTTTGAAGATGGAACTGGTGTTGGTGGATGTATTGGTGAGGCAGGTGGTTGTTGTGGAGGAGGTGGTGAAGGAATTCTGATGGAGTGAAATACAACTTCTGGAGGTGGAGGAGTTGTAGTAGGAAGAGGTGTTGTTGAAGGAGGAGGAGGAATGGGAACTTCTTCAACAATAGGGTGGGGAGTGGCTGGTACAGCCCTTATGCCCTCAGAAGAAGTGGAAGAGGAGGAAGACCTAGATGGCTTAGAGATGGTCCTCTCCCACCTTCCAAACAAGGCAAATTTCAGCCTTTTGGAAGCATTGATGAATATGGTCTAGGAGACCAGGGATTTAGTTGCCTTCTCCTGGAGGAATATGCCCAGTACTCTTCCAAAACAAACTTCTTTCTTATTATTTTTCTTCTTTATAAAATCAAACAGCAGTTTTTCATAGTTAACTGCTTTCTTCTCAACCAGAGCACTCATCATAAGAAACTGGTGCCTGGTGATATATGTAATGCCCCAAAAATCGTAATCGAGCTGGTCATGTCCAAGAGAATTTTTGGTGCCTGTATAGGGGTACACGACTTAGGACACGGGCATGTCCAAGGCCGTGTGGTTCTTCGTGTTGGCCGGCTGTGTTCAGAGAAGGACACGACAGGAAACACGGCAGCGTGACACGGGCATGTCAAATGACACGGGCGTGTGCATACCTGTGTCACCACCCGTGTTCCTAAGAGTCGCATCGGTTGGCGTGGCAGTTACTGGTGACACGGCCCTAGTGCACGGGCGTGTCGGAAACCGATACAGGCGTGTCAGGTTGAGACACGAGCGTGTCTCGACCCGTGTCCTCTTATTTGCTCGACGATCGTATCTGGATCAAGGACACACGGCCTGGGACATGGCCGTGTGCGAGGCCATGTTCGGACCAGGTTTGAGAAGTTTTGGGCGGATCTGAGCCGTTCGTTTTCTTTTATTAAGATCCAATGGCCCAGATTAATTCCTGCTCTGATAAGGCCGGGAATGGAGGTTTAACTCCTCATTTGCACTTTACCATTCTCTTTTTAAGGAGTTGGAGAGAGAAGGAAGGAAAGGGAGGATTCCGGCCACCGACGGAGCATCGGAGTACCGTTTTGAGAACTGAGAGCGGATCCGCGGAGGAAATTCCACTACGAAGCCTTCTATCCATATAGTTTTTCTATGGCGCAAAAACGTACTACAAGGGTAACGATTCTCTACTTGAGCATGTGAAGCTCTCCTTCTTTTGCATAGGGAAACCCGCTCCCGCGAGTGTGCGGTGAGTGTGCGGTGTTCCTTGGGGTTGACAGGAATAGTCCCACTTTTGTTGCATATAGAGTCCGGAAGCGAAGTATGGACATAGACATTGTGTGTGAAGCCTACCCGGACATGTTGGTCTTGATCGGTGATGTTGAATTTTGTATGGTTTGCCGGAGAAGACTCCGTGTTTTGTGTTTTTGGGTTTCTACACGGTAGATTGCAGTAGGGATCCTTGGGGATTAACTCCAAGGCGCACCCGGAAAACTGAGCGGAAATGTAATTATGCTAATTTGGCGGCCGGGGAGCCAGCCTTGTACATAACTAGGTTATGTGATGTTTGGAATTGTGGTGGGATCTGAGAGAAGCTTTGCTCGTGCGTACGTATTAAAGTGACTACGTGGTGTGAGCAACGAGCAAGTGGAATAGGACCCGGGCTATGTGGTTTGGTGTGAGAGACCCATAGAGGGACTGGCCATTGGCATAGTCGGGAGCCTTAGAAGTTGGTCAGAAAGGCTATAATGCTCACGTTTTTGCCATCCCGGGGATGGTGGTGAAGCCACGGAATTGACCGGATTCACCGATAATGTGCCCTGAGTACACGGGGTGTTTGGATCGCGAGAGCCTACACGTGTGGCGTAGTTTATTTGCACTTTTATTATTTAGCTGGGCTAATGAAATGCAGGGAAGGAGCACCGCCGTCACGAGTAAGGGGCGGGGTCGTTATAATTTGGTCTGCTTTGGCTAACTGTTATTTTGTTTGCCACCATGTGGTGGAATGTTGCTTGCAGGTGCTGCGGAGCCGAGTACCAAATAGCGGGCTGAAGCCCATGTTGCTGAGCTGACCCTCGAAGGCCAAAGCGAATAGTTGTATTTTATTTTTGTCATGTGTGGACGGCCTGCGAGCCGATGTATGTAAGACACTATTTTGTTAAGCGAAACTCTTGTAAGGCCATAAGGCCAAGTACTTTCAGTGTATTTTTTATTTCATTCCTGTGGTAGTTGTGAACATTCATGATAGTTGATATTTCAATTATGGGTTCTTTATAACTGTTTAAAAGCTTCTGCTAGAATGCTCTGTGTAGGGCGAGTAGTAATAGTTGTATGGTTTTGGTATTCTTATATAACCCTTCCGACTGTCCGTGGTATATGGCGTCGGGTACCAGCTGGACCTTCTATTATATGTCATACGACGGATGGGGGTATTACAATTTGGTATCAGACTTTTGGTTCCGGTCAACTTATATGAATTCGTGGACGAATTCTTTTAAGGGGTGGTGAGCACATGTGTGCGTCATCGTTATAACATAAAAAAGAACTCATGAATGTCCACTTAGGAATGAAAAATGCACTTGTTTTGTGGAATCTGAGTGTTCCAATGATTGTTTTGAACAATCTGTTTGTCATCTAATCAAGGGTCTTTGCTATTATAGGCGGCTAGGAGCGGTGCTGGGCAATCAGAATGCTTGCAATTGACGGAAAGTAGTCCACCAAGGGACGTGCCTACAACACCTCCTTCAGCGGAAACCATCAGATTGGTTGCTGAAGCAGTCTTTGCTATGATAAATGCACAACTTGTAGGGCAAATGCACCATGTACCACAAGTTAATGAGCAAGAACCGATTAGGGAGGCAGAGCGGGGAGTGGTAGAGCGCGCGGCAGTTGGTCAGGTAGCACCAAGGAGAGCTACATAGAAGTAGTTCAAGCATGTGATGAGTTTTAAGCCTCCGAGGTTTGACGGGGTTGGAACGCCAACTCAAGCTGAGGATTGGCTCTCTACGATAAAGTGGGTTTTGACGGCCACATAAACTGTTGAGTGGCAGAAGACCACCATAGCGACCTTCCTTTTGGCTGGTGAGGCGAGGTTGTGGTGGGACGAGTTGGAGGTTCACATCTTAGTGGGAAGGCAACTTGCGGATGTGCCTATGGAGGAATTCTCAAGGTTGTTCTTGGCCAGATATCTACCCTCTGCTCAGAAGTTGGAGATGGAGAATCAGTACCTTGGTCTGACTCAGGGAGGCAGAAGCGTGGATGAGTATTTCCACGAATTTATGCGGTTGGGTCGTTATGCTGGTGCTATGTTTATGGAAGAGGAGCGGAAGACCAACCAATTTTATGAGGGTCTACGTGGCGACCTACAACTTCTCCTTGCTGGGCCTTAGGCGCAGGGCTTCCTAGCCTTGGTCAATTCGGCCCGGCGTTGGAAAAGGTCGTGAAGAAAGTGCAAAAGAAGAAGGACCCAGGGGAAAAGAAGTCAGAGTTCAAAGTGCCGAATGCAAAGTCGGGTTTTCGCAGATGGAGCAAGAAGCTGAAGACTTCGAGCTCAGCCCCTTCGTCTGGTGTGGCGGGGGCAACCACAAGTCGAGTCCTAGGAGCTTGCTACAACTGTGGAAAGGTGGGGTATTTTGCTCGTGAGTGTTGGAGCGGACATGCAAAGTCTGAGAGGAAGTCGGGAGCAACCTACAAAGAGAAAGGGAAGGCGGTGGAGTAAACCGCGTCCCACCATGCTCCAGCCCAGCCTAGAGTTTACAACCTTGGTCTGTAAGAGGCCATAAAATAAGCTGACGTGGTGACATGTATGAGTTAAATTTTAGCAGTTTAACTTTATGTAGTTGTTACCTTTTTATATGTTAGCTTATATCTGTTGGTGCTCGGCTTCGTATTTTTGATTGTCCGGCGAGAGCCATGTTCGATACGGGAGCTTCGCATTCATTCTTGTCTGAATGATTCGTATCGTGCATCAGAGTCCCTTCCTCTATGGCTAAAGATAAGTTGGATGTATTGTTGCCCAATGGGTGCTCAATGCGCGTGGATAGAGTTTGTGTGGTTAATATTTGGATTGGGGATCAGGAGTTTAACTTGCAAGCATCGGTATTGCCGTTAGCGGAGTACGACGTAATCTTTGGTATGGACTAGCTCTCGGAGCAGTGAGCATGTATTGATTGCAACCAAAAGGAAGTTAAGTTGGGGTTGAACACTGATCGGGAGACTACGTTCACGGTCATGAATGGGTATGGTAAGGTTTTGATGTCGGCCCTTCTGGTGTTCAAGGAAGTTCGATCTGGGGCAGAGCTGTTTATCACATTAGTGTAGACTTCAACGCCTAAGCCAAGTCTGGGCAGTATTCCAATTGTGTTCGAATACCCTGATCTGTTCCCAGATGATCTCCCAGGAGCCCCTCCGCAGCGGGAGATTGATTTTACTATTGAGCTGGTGCCGGGTGCCAAATCGGGGTCACGCTCTCCGTATCGGATAACGCCAAGAGAGATGGCGGAGTTGAAGGTGCAACTGCAAGAGTTGTTGGAGCAAGGGTATGTGCGTCCATATTCGTCGCCTTGGAGCGCACCGGTCCTTTTTGTTAAGAACAAGGGTGGGAGTTTGCTACTCTGTATCGACTATCGAGAGTTGAACAAGCTTACGGAAAAGAATAAGTATCCTGCCGATCCCAAGGATTGACGATCTATTTGATCAGTTGGTTGGGTCAACAGTATATTCGAAGTTAGATCTGAAGTCCGGCTACTACCAATTAAGGATAAGGGAAAGTGACATCTGAAAGACAACATTGAGCAGGCTGTTTGGGCATTATGAGTTCACGGTCATGCCGTTTGGGTTGACCAATGCGCCATCCGTGTTTATGGATCTGATGAACAGGACGTTCAGAGAGTACCTGGATTGTTTCGTGATAGTATTTATCGACGATATCCTGGTGTACTCACAGTATGAGGAAGATCACTACAAGCATCTGCATATCGTATTGGAGACGTTGAGAAGAAATCAGTTGTATGATAAGTTCTGCAAGCGTGAGTTCTGGTTATCCTCGCTAGCGTTCTTTGGTCATGTTATTAGTGGAGAAGGGATAGCGGTGGATCCGACGAAGATAGTGGAGATATGGGAGTGGCCTGTATTGACTATAGTGGCGGAAGTCCGGAGCTTTCTGGGGCTTGCTAGCTACTACAGGCGCTTCGTAGAGAACTTCTCGCGGATAGCGCTACCACTTACGACATTGATAAGGAAGGATCAAAAGTTTATGTGGTCGCTGGAGTGCAAGCAGGCTTTTGAATAATTGAAGAGGCGGTTGACCACGACGCCTATTTTATGTTCGCCGAGTGGGACTGAAGGGTTCGAAATCTATAGTGATGCTTTGGGCAGTGGATTGGGCTGTATTCTGCTACAGCATGGGAGCGTGATAGCCTACGGTTCACGATAATTGAAGGTTCATGAGCGGAATTATCCGGTCCATGACTTAGAGTCAGCGGCCGTTGTTCGGTACATTAGAAAATGTGTACTAGATTTGAAGAAGCCTCACCTTACTCAATGATATGCATCAAGGTGTATTTGATGTTGTTTTGAGTTTATATGTGCAGGTTAAGAAAATGCAGGAATGCAAGAAAAGTTTCTAAGTCCATGAGTCGACACCAGAAGAAGCTGAGTCGACACTTATGAAGGCTTGTGTCGACACTGGAGAAAAGCTATGTCGACACCTGGAGTCAACTGTGTCGACACTTGGAAAGGCTGTGTCGACACCAGAAGAAACTGTGTCGACACACAGAGGCAGAGTCGACACACAAAAAAGCTTAGTCGACATCAACTGTGTTGGATCCCTAGTTGATTTGGGCTAGGTTCACTAACTTATGATGTGACCCAACTTGTATAGCCAGGGTCAAATTTGTGTCCTAGAGTTTAGGCCATATCCTTAGAGTCAACATCAGATGGACCAACTATCAACAACACCATCATAGACTCAAGACTTAGAATATTTCAAGACCAAGTAAAATGAGTTCGACGTTCGTCGAACTCATGTCGACGAAAGGCGTTCTCAGCTCGACGATCTTGAGATATTTCTCTGAGCTGAGCTCGACGATCTTCATTCTCTGCTCGACAAAAGCTGGGATACTTCAAGAGACTAAAGTCAAGATAAACTCAAGATTATTCTAAGTCCAACTTCAGGCTTTGGTCGACGAACAAGATTCTGAGCTCGATGAATTTGGACCTCGAGTTCACAACAACCTTTTGTTCGAAGATCTCAGGACGTCGAAGTCCACTTCTTAGGCCGATGAATTCTCAGGTCGACGAACTGTGTTTTTTGGTCGACGAATTCTGGAACCAGAAGTTTTCAAGTCAACACAAAATATTTGACTAAGTCCAGAAATGTTGCTGAAATCCAGTCGGCGAATGCAATTGTCAGCTCGACGAACTTCAGACAGAAAAGACAAAGTTCTGAAACATGCAAGTACTGTTATCAGCTCGACGAACTTGGGACTCAGTTCGACGAACTAGTAACTCAGCTCGACGAATTCTGTAATTCGTTCGACGATTCCAGACTTAGACATTTCCGGCACTCAATCCTCACTCAAATGCAATAATTCTTGACAGATTAAATACTCAAACATTCTCTGAATGTAGCTGTTAGAGGAAGCATTAATTGCAGTCTTCTTCAGGAATATTACTTGCTGATTTTCCACTAGACAGTTGAGGAAATGAGTAAATGCGGATTATTCTCAAGGCGTCAGCATTTATTACAGAGGATTCAAATCTTTGAATAGATATAGAAGAAAACAAGATCGACACTCAGTAGCACAGATGAGAGAACAAGAATATACTCAGTCAAAAAGACAGACAGACTGCAAGATTACATACAGCACCAGAAAAGCTTCACACAAAAAAAACTCATACAAAAGCTTACAGTGATAAGCAATGATATTCATTCATTCAGAAGAAGAACAATCATAATATATCAAGAGTCTTCTTCTTCAACATTCTCTCCAGGACTTCCCCAAGGACAACAGATTTCAAATCAGTCAAGAAGATCTTGTATCACTGCTTGTCAAGAAATCTGATTGAAGACGAATCACCCTACAACAAAGCTCCAGATCTTCCCTGAACCATTCTGCATCTCAGGGGGAGCTGTTTGCTGACATCATTCCACATTAGTCCTCTCTCTGATTGTTGACAGAGAAGACAAAATCACTCTCTCACCCCCTCCTGTACAAAGGGTTGTCATATCCCTTCAAAAGTGATTCCTGGTTGCAAGTCTCCTTACCAAAAGACTTGAGTTGGTTTTTGGGGACCTGATCAAAACCATTGGTGTCAGACACCTGATCAAAAATCTGAGTGGATTTCTACCAAGGGTGGTAGAAGAGTGTATGTACCCAGTTGAGGGTGAACCACTATAAATTTCTTGTGTCGTCTGGTTGCTTATTTTTTCTTTTTGTTCTTGCTGTGTGGCTGTGAGTATGATTAATAGTATCTGTTTTTTGTTCTCTATTTAATTACTGCACCTTACAGTTTATAGCAAAAGCTGTAACAGCACAGTTATAGGGACCTAATAAATTTTTAAATATACTCTATTCACCCCCCTCTAGAGTATTGTAGATCTAACTCTCACTTTCAATTGGTATCAAAGCAAGGTTCCTATGGTTGCACAAGTTAATCCTTGAACCAAAGTTCATGTATTAGATCTACATATCACTTTGTTCACATTTTAAAGTAGAACCACAACCATGGCATAGAACAAAGATTATACAAGCACCAGAACTCCAGTTTGCAACTTGCAAAAGTTTGGAATCTGGAAGGCAAGAATCAAATTGTATATGAATTCTATTGATGAAGATATCTTTGCTTCCATCTTGACTGGAGTACCTCCAGCACCTGCAGCTTCTCTAAGCACTTCCACAAATATGACTGCAGTACCTCCTCCAGATTATAATGATGCTTACAGGAAATCCAAGATGGCTGATGCAAAAGCCATGAACATATTAGCACAGACAATGTCTGATGATATTTTCCAGAAGGTTGCTGAGTGCACATCAGCAAAGGCCATTTGGGATTCCCTGAACCAAATGGTTGATGGATCAGCTGATGACAGGAAGGACAGGAGATCAAATCTCATATCCCAATATGAGAATTTTACGAAGCAGGAAGATGAAACAGTCTCAGAGATGTATAATAGACTAAGCTCAATCATCAATGAGCTAAAAACTCTGGACAAGGTCATCACTCTCACTGAAGTGAATGGCAAAATTTTGATGTGCTTCCCAAGCTCATGGGACACAAGAATCTGGCCTATAAAGGAGGCTAGATGCCTGAATGAGATATCAACTGAATCACTATTGGGCAAACTGAAATCTTATGAGCAGTTAATTAAGACAAGGGAGGCTGCTGAACAAAGAACACCTCCTGCAGTCAGAAGAGATCAGAACATAACATTCAAGGCCTTAGAAGAATCAGAATCCACTGCATCAAATGAAGAACTCATGAGTCTCTTTGCAAAGAGATTCTTCAAAATGGCTAGAAAGGACTTCAGGAGGAAGTCAGCAAGAAAGGATGACATGCCAAAGTATGACAAGACACCAACAAAGGAAGTGGTGTGTTATGGATGCAGAAAGCCTGGGCACTTTCTCTCTTAGTGCCCAGAGAATCAGAAGAAAGATATGAGAAGAGAAAGGGAAAAGGATTCCAGAAGCATTTCACCAGCAAACCCTCTTCCAACAAACACAAGAGGAAGGAAAAGGGGTTTGTAGCTGAGACTTGGAGTGAGACTGAAGAGGATTCAACATCTTCAAGCTCCAGTGAAGATGAAGAAGAAGAAAGAGTAAAAGAGGTTTGCCTCATGGTAATTGATGCCTCAAGGAGCAACTCAGAAGAAGGAGAGTCAGACAATGAGGAAGCTTCTGAGTCATAAGCTGATCAGGTATTATCATTGTTTGATTATAATTCAGAATATTTTAAATCAGACTTTAAAATCATGTGTTTAGACTTAATCAACTCTGAGAAGAAAATCAAACTTCTCAGAGATAAGCAAGTTAACTATGATAACTTAGTATTAAAAAATACTAAATTAAAAAAATTAAATAGATATGTTTAGTGAACAAATCATCCTTCTAAAAGATGAATTAAATAAGGCAAAACAACTAGAAGAATCACTAAATGGAAGAAGTAAACAACTAGCAGAAATCACTAACACATCTAATGTTAGGTTTAATGGAAGTAGGTTAGGATTAGGTGCATCATCTAGTGAACCACCTGTTCTTCAGAAAAACCATCTATCACAACCCATCAATTTTATTTCTGAGAAAGAAAAGAAGAATATTGATCAAGTAAATAAAGTAAATAAATTTCTTGAACAAATTAAAACTAAGGACAAAATGGAAAAATAGAAAACACCAAGTAAAAACAAAGTTCAGTAATTTTTGTCGAACTCAGATCGACGAAAAGGGGCCAGTTCGTCGAACCCAGATCGACGAACTCTGGACGCCAACAATAGTTATCATTATTCGTCTAATTGCGATCGATTAACTTTGTATGGTTCGTCGAGCAGAGATCGACGAACGTGGGGCGCAGAGAATGAACATGTTTATTCTCTGGGCAGAGATCGACGATCTCAACACAATTCGTCGAACTCTAGTCGACGAGCTTACATAAATTCGTCGAACCCAGGAAGACTTAACCAAAACTTTAACTGCAATATAAACTTAAATACTTCTAGGAGATCATTTAATCCCCTAGTTGACTGGACCAATCCACCTAGGAGATTCCACCCCCTAGGATATAAGTCCCAGCCAGAATTTTCTGTTATTTCTAGTTTCTCCTATCAGCCATACAAAGGGCCCAAGGTAACCTGGGTCAAAAATCACTAACTGTTTATATTGTAGGTGAAAAAGTGTCCAGGGATAAATGAAACTTGGTACCTGGTCAGTGGCTGCTCCAAGCATATGACTGGCAGCAAGGACATCCTGTTCAACTACAAGTCCAAGTTGGGGCCAAAGGTTATTTTTAGTGACTCAAAATGTGGTCAGTTAGAAGGAGTTGGAGAAGTAAAAATAGGAGCTGTCACATTCAGAAAAGTGATATATGTAAGTGGACTAAAGCATAACCTCATCTCCATAAGTCAATTATGTGATGATGGTTATCAGGTATACTTTAACCCTTCTTCCTACTCTATTATTGATAAAAATAACCAAACTGTTTTAACTGGAAGTAGACAAGGAAACATTTATTTAGTAAATTTTTCTTCTGCCACTACTGATATTTGCTTACTGAATCTAACTAGTAATCAGAATGATTTATGGCACAAAAGATTAGGACATGTAAATCTGAAAAATATTGCTAGGTTATCTAAGCACAACCTTATTAGAGGTCTACCTTCTGCTCCCTACAAGAAGGAAGGTCTCTGCAGGGCTTGTCAATTAGGCAAGAAAACTAAAAATAACTTCAAGTCAATTAATAAGAGTGATTCACCTAGGATCTTGTACTTGCTACACTTGGATCTATTTGGACCCATTGCAGTACAAAGCCTAGGAGGGAAATCCTACACCTTAGTTATTGTGGATGACTTCTCTAGGTTCTGCTGGGTTTTCTTTCTGAGAACAAAGTCAGATACATTCAAGGTTCTTACAGATTTTCTTAGAACCATACAGATTGAGTTCTCTACTCATATTGCATTAATCAGAAGTGATTATGGCACAGAGTTTGAGTCTCTTCTTATGCATGAGTTCTGTGAGAAGGAAGGTATCAGGCATTGCTTCTCAGCACCTAGAACTCCCCAACAAAATGGAGTAGCTGAAAGGAAAAATAGAACACTCATTGAAGCTACATTAACATTACTTGCTGATGCATACATGCCACTAACCTTTTGGGTAGAGGCTGTAAGCACATCAAACTATGTCCTGAATATGAGTTTAATTCACAAACTAAAGAATAGGACTCCATATGAATTTTTCAAAGGGAAGAAACCTAAAATTAACTATTTTAAAATATTTGGTTATACATGCTATATATACAATAACAACAAGAAATACATTAGAAAGTTTGAAGCTAAGGCTAAAGTGGGAGTTTTTCTAGGATACTCCCAAGTAAGTAAGGCTTATAAGGTATGTAACGCCCCCACCTGTCACATGACATATAACGGTGGGTCCGGCCGGGGCCCCACGCCATATATCACAGACAAGCGAAGGAATCACGTGTGGAAATCAAAATCAATGCGTATCCTTAACTCATTCCATTCTAGCGCAGCATATTTTATGTTAGCATGAACTCAAACCAGAATGTCCACCAATATATAAAGATCACATTTATATATATACCAACACCAAAAATGTATACAACTCACACACCCTGGCCTTATGGCCTTACTAGTTCCTCTTTTACACAACAATCATTTCGTACATCGGCACGCAGGCCGGCCACACATGAAATCCAAACACAACCCTTCGCATGGCCTTCAAGGGCCAATAGCAGCAAGCTAGCCATTCCAAGCCGCGGGACCTGCAATGAGACATCCACCAAAAAGCGGCAAAACAAAGTAACGGTCAGCATTTGGCTGACCCATTATAACGACCCTACCCCCTACTCGGGGTAGTGGTTCCTTCCCTGTATACAGTGCTATCATCTAGTATCATCAAACAGCATATCTATATCATTTTCTTTATCCCGCTAGCAAACACATGACATCACAAACGCTGGAATCCACCAGACGTTCCATGCACTCAGGGCACCTTCTTGGCGTACCGAAATCCACCAGTCATACACCGCTGATCCGAGGTTTTAACTTGATGGTTGACCGGCACTAGTCCACCAGTCTCGCAAGCTGGCGACGTCCCACCCAAACCACTCAGAGGTACAACCTCACAACATCCAAAACAACCAGAGTAGGTCGACCCACACCATATGGTGTAGCACGCCGGGTTTATCCAAGCTCCCCAGGCAATGTCTACCCATCGACCCCCCTCCTAATCCGATCGACCCACACCATGTGGTGCAGCAAGCCGGGTTTAACTCGGCTCCCCAAGCATTGCCACCAATCAATCCCTACCTAACTAGATCAACCCACCCTAGTGGTGTAATAGGTCGGGTTTATCTCGCGCTCCCAAGGCGTGCTACCAATTGATCATAATATAACCAGGAGCTTCACCAAAGCCTCCTCACATTCAGCATCACATCCATACATTCATCACAAGAGAAAACCATTTGCATCTCATCAAATCCACGGAGTCTTCTCCGGTTTACCCATGAACATCACCAATCCAGACTACCGGTCCAGATAGGCTTCACACAGCATGCCTATGCCGTACTCCATAATTCCGGCTCTAGATACAGACTCAACAAAAAGAATCACTTCCGCAAATCCACCTCTTGGTGGAGGATTCCAAGCACATGCATAAAGGAAGGACTTCGATGTCCAAGAAGGAGATCATTACCCTTGAAGACCGCTTCTGCGCCACGAAGTAGCCGGATGGAAATCACCGCCTCGGCTCTGCCTTCACGAATCCGCTTTCGGATCTCCGCTCCGCACTCCGCAGCTCCTACAGTAGCTGGTAGACTCCTCCCTTCCCTCTTGCCTTAGGCTTTCTTCATCCCTTTCTTAAAAGAAATGAAGAAGAAGAAGAAGAAGAAGAAAAGAGGCGTTTTATCCTCTTTTCTCGGCCTTCACATTAACTGGACAGAGCCCAGCCATTGGATCCAGGAAGAGGGAAACAAACGGCTCAGATTTGGCCAGAAAAGCTTGAACACGGCCTGACACGCCCTGTGACACGCCCGTGTCACAGGCCGTGTCCCTCTAAGCGGCAGACAACTGACTCAATCCAGCCAATACACGGCCGTGTGACACGCCCGTGTCACGTGCCGTGTTCCCGACACGCCCTACGACACGCCCATGTCTGAGGCCGTGTGCCTCAATGAAAATAATCCCAAAACAACCCGAGACTTCACACGGCCTGGCACACGCCCGTGTTCCTGGCCGTGTGCACCTAGACACACCCGTGTCCCACAAACACGCCCTAGCTCGAAACGACGAGTTGAGTTCGACGACCACTGACATGCCCTGTGACACGCCCGTGTCACAGGCCGTGTCCTCACTCGACACACGACACTCGACGATCGTCGAGCAAATTTGTCGACAACAAGGCCGATCGTCGACACAGCCTTGACACGCCCTGCGACACGCCCGTGTCGCAGGCCGTGTCCGCTGTGTCGACTCCAAATTTTGTCGACTCCACGACTCGACACAACCCAGGCCTGACACGCCCTGGGACACGCCCGTGTCCCAGGCCGTGTCACCCATGCCTGAACCCAAATTTGCTCAAATTGATCCAGAACTTAGGGGTGTTACAATCCTCCCCCCCTTCAAATAATTTCGTCCTCGAAATTTGACGCCAATCAGCCAATCAGCATCATCAAAGCTTACACCCCAAGCCAAAACTAACAAACATACAACACAAACAAACATCCCTATCTGCCACTTGTGCACATTTAGCCACAGAAGACCTCAAAACAAAACAACATGATTTCGTTATTTCCTTACCATCACACGTGCACCAAATTTTGATAGATATCGTCAACAGCACGCTTTTATTCATTAGCTATAAACATAGTGTACATATAACAAAGCATCCAAGAGAAGTAATTCATGTTTCACCTCCGCTAAGCCTCACGATTTTGGAATTCGTGATTAAGAGACAAATTAAACACCCGAGGCTGAATTTCACCAACTGAGCTTTGCGGCTCTTGTACTTCCATCGCATGCAATCGAGGTTGCGTCCGGGGTGCAGATGACTCGGCCACTGCTTTACCCTTTTCTTCATATGACGCACCTGTTTTTTCGCGCTCCCTGGAGGGGCATTCCGACAGAATTTGGCGATATGTCCTTGCTGCCCACAATTATAGCATATACGCGTATCAATCCGTTCTGGCCCATACGTAGCCCCCGACGAAACAGTCGACGGCGTTGATTCCGTAGGCCTAAATCTTTTCTTCTCTCGTCGTCGAAACTCCGATTGATCCAACTGCGACACTTTAAACTCTGAATTTTCCGCTGCTAGTCTCTTATTCTCGTATACTCGCTTCATATCTTTTTCCAAGGCACGAGCTGTATCGACCAATGCTTGAAAGCCTTGGCTCACTGAACTCGGAAGTGCCAACCTCAATTCATCCCGTAATCCTTCATAAAACCGATTTGTCTTTCGTGCTTCCTCCGCAAAATTCGATCCCGCATATCTCCCCAATCTTGTAAACTCATGCAGGTAGGTATCAATCTCTCGCTCACCCTACACCAAACGGAGAAACTCATTTTCCATCGCAATCCTCTGCGACACTGGCACATACTTGGCTAAGAATATTTGGGAGAATTCAGCCATTGAAACTTCGGTTAAACCTCGACCTGCCAAGTGATGCACTTCAATCTCATCCCACCACAATCTCGCATCGCCTTCCAACAGAAAAGTGACCAACATCACTTTCTGTTCCTCGACCGTCCGGATTGCAGTTAGGATCCTTTTTACCCTTTCCAACCAATCTTCCGCCTGCGTTGGGGAAAGCGCTCCACCAAACGTCGGTGGATGAAAGTGCATAAAACGTGTCAATGACTCGTCACTTGCTTGCGCCTCCACCACCACTGCAGCATGTTCTTGCCTTACACCAGACCTTGCCTGTCCAATAGGTTATGCTTGTAACACTGCAAGCACTGTCTCCGTCACCACCCGTATGACTTCTGCCGAGGGAGGCATAGGCACTTCCACGGGTGTTGCACTCTCATACGACCGCTGGGGCTCAGACGGCCCAGCTCCATCCCTCGCCACCTATCAATGTACAGAACACCATTAATACGTCAAATCATAACGGTACTGCTACATTGACTACACACTCACGCACATCATGTGCATGACATACATTCCTAGTGGACATTCATGAGTTCAATGATATTCTCTCCTCCCAAACAATCTAAACCTGGCTTTAATACCACTTTGTAACGCCCCCACCTGTCACATGACATATAACGGTGGGTCCGGCAGGGGCCCCACGCCATATATCACAGACAAGCGAAGGAATCATGTGTGGAAATCAAAATCTATGCGTATCCTTAACTCATTCCATTCTAGCGCAGCATATTTTATGTTAGCATGAACTCAAACCAGAATGTCCACCAATATATAAAGATCACATTTATATATATACCAACACCAGGAATGTATACAACTCACACACCCTGGCCTTATGGCCTTACTAGTTCCTCTTTTACACAACAATCATTTCGTACATCGGCACGCAGGCTGGCCACACATGAAATCCAAACACAACCCTTCGCATGGCCTTCAAGGGCCAATAGCAGCAAGCTAGCCATTCCAAGTCACGGCACCTGCAATGAGACATCCACCAAAAAGCGGCAAAATAAAGTAACGGTCAGCATTTTGCTGACCCATTATAACGACCCTACCACCTACCCGGGGTAGTGGTTCCTTCCCTGTATACAGTGCTATCATCTAGTATCATCAAACAACATATCTATATCATTCTCTTTATCCCGCTAGCAAACACATGACATCACAAAAGCTGGAATCCACCAGACGTTCCGTGCACTCAGGGCACCTTCTTGGCGTACCGGAATCCACCAGTCATACACCGTTGATCCGAGGTTTTAACTTGATGGTTGACCGGCCCTAGTCCACCAGTCTCGCAAGCTGGCGACGTCCCGCCCAAACCACTCAGAGGTACAACCTCACAGCATCCAAAACAACCAGAGTAGGTCGACCCACACCATGTGGTGTAGCACGCCGGGTTTATCCAAGCTCCTAGGCAATGTCTACCCATCGACCCCCCTCCTAATCCGATCGACCCACACCATGTGGTGCAGCAAGCCGGGTTTAACTCGGCTCCCCAAGCATTGCCACCAATCGATCCCTACCTAACTAGATCATCCCACCCTAGTGGTGTAACAGGCCGGGTTTATCTCGCGCTCCCAAGGCGTGCTACCAATTGATCATAACATAACCAGGAGCTTCACCAAAGCCTCCTCACATTCAGCATCACATCCATACATTCATCACAAGAGAAAACCATTTGCATCTCATCAAATCCACGGAGTCTTCTCCGGTTTACCCATGAACATCACCAATCCAGACTACCGGTCCAGATAGGCTTCACACAGCATGCCTATGCCGTACTCCATAATTCCGGCTCTAGATGCAGACTCAACAAAAGGAATCACTTCCGCAAATCCACCTCTTGGTGCGGGATTCCAAGCACATGCATAAAGGAAGGACTTCGATGTCCAAGAAGGAGATCGTTACCCTTGAAGACCGCTTCGGCGCCATGAAGTAGCCGGATGGAAATCACCGCCTCGGCTCTGCCTTCACGAATCCGCTTTCGGATCTCCACTCCGCACTCCGCAGCTCCTACAGTAGCTGGTAGACTCCTCCCTTCCCTCTTGCCTTAGGCTTTCTTCCTCCCTTTCTTAAAAGAAATGAAGAAGAAGAAGAAGAAAAGAGGGGTTTTATCCTCTTTTCTCGGCCTTCACATTACCTGGACAGAGCCCAGCCATTGGATCCAGGAAGAGGGAAACAAACGGCTCAGATTTGGCCAGAAAAGCTTGAACACGGCCTGACACGCCCTGTGACACGCCCGTGACACAGGCCGTGTCCCTCTAAGCGGCAGACAACCGACTCAATCCAGCCAATACACGGCCGTGTGACACGCCCGTGTCACGTGCCGTGTTCTCGACACGCCCTCCAACACGCCCGTGTCTGAGGCCGTGTGCCTCAACGAAAATAATCCCAAAACAACCCGAGACTTCACACGGCCAGGCACACGCCCGTGTTCCTGGCCGTGTGCACCTGGACACACCCGTGTCCCACAAACACGCCCTAGCTCGAAACGACGAGTTGAGTTCGACGACCACTGACACGCCCTGTGACACGCCCGTGTCACAGGCCGTGTCCTCACTCGACACTCGACACTCGACGATCGTCGAGCAAAATTCGTCGACAACAAGGCCGATCGTCGACACGGCCTTGACACGCCCTGCGACACGCCCGTGTCGCAGGCCGTGTCCGCTGTGTCGACTCCAAATTTCGTCGACTCCACGACTCGACACAACCCAGGCCTGACACGCCCTGGGACACGCCTGTGTCCCAGGCCGTGTCACCCATGCCATTGATCCAGAACTTCGGGGTGTTACAAGGTATTTAATAAATCAACCTTAAAAGTTGAAGAGTCTATTCATGTGTCATTTGATGAGACTAATATGTGCTGCAAGGAGAAAGAAGTTTCTACCATTAGCAACTTGCAGGTACCTCACTTGTGTGAAACATTGGATGGACTAAACCTCACCCAAGAGGTTCCCACTCATCCTTCTCCACAGGTCATTGAAGATAGTGAAGAAGATGAAGATGAAGATTATGAGCCTCAACCAACAACATTTATAATTCCACAAGAGGAATGTATTCAAAATGCTATTGCATAACCAACTCCACCCACTGATTTTGTCACACTTAGGGATCACCCCAGATCTCAAGTAATTGGAGATTTCAGCAGGTATACAGACAAGGCATCAACTCAACCAAGACTTGATGCATGCCTGTTTTCTCTCTCAGGTTGAACCTCTAACCATTCATGATGTTGAGCAAGATCCCCACTGGATCCTTGCAATGCAAGAGGAATTAAACCAATTTGAGAGATGTAGAGTGTGGTATTTGGCTCCAAAACCCAAAAACTACCCAGTTATTGGAACCAAATGGGTTTTTAGGAATAAGCTTGATGCCCAAGGAGTTATTGTGAGAAACAAGGCTAGGCTTGTTGCTCAAGGATATAGGAAAGAGGAAGGAATTGACTATGACCAGAACTTTGCACCAGTTGCAAGGTTGGAAGCTATAAGGATTTTCCTTGCCTATTCAGCATTCAAAAGGTTCAAAGTTTTTCAAATGGATGTGAAGAGTGCCTTCTTAAATGGAGTGCTACAAGAAGAGATTTATGTAGAACAACCTCCAGGTTTTGTTTCTCCTACTTATCCCTCTTATGTTTTTAGATTAAATAAGACTCTTTATGGTCTAAAGCAAGCTCAAAGAGCTTGGTATGAGACCTTGGCAAGTTTTTTATTAGAGTATAAATTTACAAGAGGAACTGTAGATAAAACTCTTTTCACTAGACATCATAAGGACCAAATATTGTTAGTACAAAACTATATAGATGACATTATATTTGGCTCTACAGATTCAAAATTGTGCAAGAGGTTTTCTGACCTCATGCATTCTAAATTTGAAATGAGTAGCATCGGAGAGCTTTCATATTTCCTTGGTCTACAAGTGAAATAACTCCCTGATGGCATCTTCATCTCCCAAGAAAAATATGCTAAAGAACTCCTAAAGAAGTTTGATATGGATGATTCCTCAGCAAAGAAAACTCTCATGGCCACAAATGCTGTTGTGGATTCTGATATACCAGAAAAACCTATAGATCAGAAACTTTATAGGGGCATTATTGGGTCCCTATTATACCTCACAGCCAGTAGGCCAGATATTATGTTTGCTACATGCCTTTGTGCTAGGTTCCAAGTGAACCCTAAAGAATCTCATCTAATTTTCTTGAAATGGATTTTAAGATATATAAAGAGTTGTCCTGATCTAGGCCTATGGTATCCTGTTGAATCAGAGTTTGAGTTAACTAGATACTCTGATGCTGATTTTGCTGGATGCAGGGTAGATAGAAAAAGTACTTCAGGAACTTGTCAGTTCCTGGATATGAGATTAGTATCACGATTCTGTAAAAAGCAAAGATCAGTGTCAACTTCAACTGTTGAAGCAGAATATATTGCAGCAGACGGCTGTTGTTCACAGATGCTCTGGATACAGAGTCAGCTCATAGATTATGGGTTCAACTTAAATAATTCAACACTATTCTGTGATAATACTAGTGTTATAGCCATAGCACAAAATCCAGTTCACCGTAGTAGGACAAAGTATGTTGATATAAGACATCATTTCATTAGGGAGTGTGCAGTCAAAAATAAGATTAAGCTTGTCTATATCTACACTGATTTACAGAAAGCTGACATATTCACCAAACCTCTGGATGAGAAAAATCATGCTTTCTTTCTAAATCAGCTGGGAATGATCAATGGAGAAGACTTAGCTTAAGTTCTGTCTGCATTCGACGAATTTTCCAAAGTTTGTCGAACGCAGTTCGACGAACCGGGGAAGGTTTGAGAGATATTCGTCAAACGGAGTTCGCCGAATTCTCTGTATGAAACAATTTTTGTCGACCGGAGCTCAACGAACTTTGCTTCAGAAGTTATTCGTCGACCGGCGTTCGACAAATTTTCTTCAAGTCTTCTGAATGAGATCGACGAATTATTTATTATTAACTCATTTCGTCGACCTCAGTTCGAAGAATTAATTTTATTTTCGTGGAACGGAGATTGTCGATTCATATTCTGGAAAACTTTATATCTAGGTTTTCTTCGACCGCCATCCCGCGCTTTCTGTTCCCTTGCACTTGATCGCCGTTTTCTCTGTCTTTCTTGCAGGTGATCTCAATGGCGATTCCAGCAGGAGCTCTAGCCGCTATGAAGTTTGACACTGGCTTTGATGTCGACTTCTAATCATTCCAGTACTCAGATCCAATCTTCCTATATATTCTGGAACTTCCGGAAGAACAGAATCTGAAGAACTTGATGACCACCAGGATAAAGTTGGCAGGAACAGAAATCCGAGAATGAGTTTATACTTCATCAACCTCTGAAGACAATGCTATGGCAGGATCAATTGCTGGTAACACCGTCTCCTTAATCCCAGCGGTTTTAATTGAAATATTTGGTTTGACAAATCGAGAAGAGGAATTAGAAATTGATTCTGAAGAGTTTACTATGATGCTAAATCTGATGGGTTATGCTGGTGATAACCCACACAAACTGTTGAAGAAACATCTGTCTGAGCCATATAAATTCTTAGCAGACTTGGTTGGTAAAGTGCTACTCGGAAAACACACAGCACACGACTACATAACCAGACAACAGTTTCTGGTTATGTGTGCCATTGTCAACAAGAAGCAAATAGACTGGGCACAACTACTGTTTGACTTGATAAAGAAGAAGAATACTAAGAAGGAAGTATGTTTTGGAAGGATCCTAGGGATCTTCCTCAAGGACAAGGCTACTGAATCCCTGGTCTCACAGACCATATTCATTAATGCCAGTAAAAGGCTCACTTGTGCCTTATTTGGCAGGTGGGAGAGGACAATCACCAAGCCCACTAAGGCTTCTACCTCTTCCACCCCAGCATCTGAAGGTACCAGGGCTGTTAAAGCCACTCCCACACCTACTGAAGAGATTCATCCCACTCCACCATCTCTTCCAGCACCCCTTCCAGTAAAACAACTCACTTCCTCTCCCATTATTTCTTCAACACCCCAATCACCACAACATACTCATGTTCCTACTCCACCTCCATCTCCAACACTTGACATCACTAACACTCCATCTACCCCTCTTCAAGAAAATCCACAACCAACACCTCCTGAATCACCTCAAGACACCCACATTTCTACACCACCACAGTCTCTACTTCCCCCACATTTATCTTCCATCCCATCTTACATCCTACCCACAGACACAATGATGCAAGATGCCATCCCTCCATTCTCATCACCATCAAATCTTCATATATCTGATGTTCCACCCTCCATACCATCATTTGTTGCCACCTCCTCCACACCAATTGCAACACCACCTACCACTTTCTCTCTGGACCCCTCTACCATATCCTCTATCATCACCATCATCACTCCACTTCTAAAATCCCTCATAGCAGAGACCATTATACCTCTTGCTACCCCCATTACCTCCTTATGTGCTCAAATATCTGCTCTTAATGCTGCCCCCTCCTCATTCAGGGGCCTGGCCTCAGTCCCCACTGAACCCAGGCAGGGGGAGATGCCTGATGATGAAGTAGCAGCAACAGCTTCAGACACTTCAGCAGCAACAACTTCAGATACTTCAACACCGTACCAGCAGATACTTCAGCACCAACATCATATATAGCTTGTATAGATACATATTTAATTGATTTAATTGATTTTATTGATACTGATATGGACATTGATGAAATTGTTTGTGATTTTATCCTCAATCCCACAGTTAATCTATAAGAATTACTGGAAACTTTTGACACTGTACATATGCAATATCTTCCAGGAGAATTTACTAAGCCACAGTTGGCTATTGTACCTTATACTCCTCCTATCAGTCTAGAAGTTGCTAAGCAACTATGTGACAGTTTTGAAATTCTAGTTTTTGTATCAACCTCTGCAGTCATTCCATCCTCTCCAGAAGCTATATCAGCACCAATCTTTGTGATGGATGACTCCCCCATGCCAGATCTAGATGAGCTGATCTTGACTAATATTGAAGAAGAAAATAAGACAGCAGCTGAAAGCTCTGTCCCAATTATTTTTGATTCTTGTATAGTCTCTTCTTCAACTACTGCTGAAACTCCAGCTTTTGAACCTTCTGCTCCTGCTCCAGAAAAGCCTGCTCTTTATGATAAAGCCCTGAAAACATTGGATGCTCTGTACAATAATCCTCATGGTTCTGCAAGTGATGATGATGAAGATGATGATGAAGATGATTCAGATGAAGAAGCTGCCAAGAAAAAGAAGAAAACACTGTCAAAGAAAAGGAAAGTTCCTCCTCCTGCTGCTGCTAAACCAAGCTCAAAGAATGACACCCCATTCTACATCCTTCAAAATATTACTCCTTATAAAGGAATTCCAGCATGGATATGGTTGTCTAAAAGTCAGCAAAAGGAGAGGAAAAGAAGTAGGAAATATTCTCCACCACCAGTTCAGAGATACAGAAGAGATCCACCTCCTCCACCTCCTCCAGCAGCTGGTGCCACTGGCTCTAGCTCTCAGAGATCTGCCCCTATGCAAAATTATCAGAGACATCAAGGGAGATCCTCTGGAAGTAGTCAGCAAAGACATCATTCTTCAAGAAATCAACAACAATAACATCAACAACATCAACAACATCAGCAGCAACAACCAACTCTCTCTGCAGAACAGAAAACTAAGAGTCTTGAAAAATCAGGTTCACTTCCTGTTCCTTTTGAAGATCTGAAACAACAAATATTGCTAAAATGGCTAGGTTCCAGGAACTCATTGGTCTTTCCTTGATTAATAATGCAAAAACTGAAGGTAAAGACATATCATGATATACAACTATGTCAAAATACAGAAAGGAAGAACTAAGAAGATTTGATAAAGCAAACAAACAGTTTAATGTTGATGATTACATGAAACTTCATCCTGAAGCAGTTGTCCCTAGAACTACATCTCTGAAGATTATTGGGGCAGCTGATATGACAATGACAAATGCACATGCTCTAAATCCAAATAGAGAAATCATCTTTACAAAGCTAGGAGAGATGACAAAGGAAGACAAGTCCATGGAGAAGAAGCAGAAGAAGTAATCTTTACTTTATTTTAGGGTCCGCAGCTCTGGCAAAATCTCTATTCAGTTTTATATGTGTTTGGGACAGCTCCTGTGAAGAGTTTTTCAATCCGCCAGAGCTGTTGCAGCTTTAGAAAAGCTTCTGCTCTTGCAAAATAGACAGGTTTGGAAATCTAATGGTTTCTTCAGATGGAACATGCTTAGAGGTCGGAGATTCCATGGAGAATTCCGAGCGCACTTCTGCACAGAATACCCAAACACTCTGCAACTTTTCAAAACTGCTCCCCAGAAATCTATTTTAAAACAGCTCTATCCGGACAGCAGCTTTTCAATCCGCCAGAGCTGTCCCAAACAGAGCCTTAATCTCTTTATGCATTTGCTTTCAAACCATGTTATCTGATCAAACAAAGCTTATATGCATATATATCTGCTGCATGTGTTAGTAATTCTCTACCAGATATATCTTTTTCTTGCTTTGTTTATCTTTATGTTTATATTTTGAGTCTATTAGTGACCTCACACACATAGGGGGAGATTGTTGGATCCCTAGTTGATTTAGGCTAGGTTCACTAACTTAGGATGTGACCCAACATGTATAGCCAGGGTCAAATTTGTGTCCTAGAGTCTAGGCCACATCCTTAGAGTCAACATCAGATGGACCAGCTATCAACAAGACCATCAGAGACTTAAGACTTAGAAGATTTCAAGACCAAGTAAAATGAGTTCGACGTTCGTCGAACTCAGGTCGACGAAAGGCGTTCTCAGCTCGATGATCTTGAGATATTTCTCTGAGCTGAGCTCGATGATCTTCATTCTCTGCTCGACAAAAGCTGGGATACTTCAAGAGACTAAAGTCAGGATAAACTCAAGATTATTCTAAGTCCAACTTCAGGCTTTGGTCGACGAACAAGATTCTGAGCTCGACGAATTTGGACCTCGAGTTCACAACAACCTTCTGTTAGAAGATCTCAGGACGTCGAAGTCCACTTCTTAGGGCGACGAATTCTCAGGTCGACGAACTGTGTTCTTTGGTCGATGAATTCTGGAACCAGAAGTTTTCAAGTCAACACAAAATATTTGACTAAGTCTATAATTGTTGCTGAACTCCAGTCGACAAATGTAATTGTCAGCTCGACAAACTTCAGACAGAAAAGGCAAAGTTCTGAAACATGCAAGTACTGTTATCAGCTCGATGAACTTGGGACTCAGTTCGACGAACTATTAACTTAGCTCGACGAATTCTGTTATTCGTTCAATGATTCCAGACTTGGCCATTTCCGGCATTCAATCCTCACTCAAATGCAATAATTCCTGACAGATTAATGACTCAAACATTCTCTGAATGTATCCTTTAGAGGAAGCATTAATTGTAGACTACTTCAGGAATATTACTTGCTGATTTTCCACGGGACAGTTGAGGAAATGAGTAAATGCCGATTATTCTCAAGGCGTCAACATTTATTACAGAGGATTCAAATCTTTGAATATATATAGAAGAAAACAAGATCGACACTCAGTAGCACAGATGAGAGAATAAGAATATACTCAGTCAAAAAGACAGACAAACTGCAAGATTACATACAGCAGCAGAAAAGCTTCACACAAAAAAACTCATACTGAAGCTTACAGTGATAGGCAGTGACATTCATTCAGAAGAATAAGAACAATCATAATATATCAAGAGTCTTCTTCTTTAACATTCTCTACAGGACTTCCCCAAGGACAACAGATTTCAAATCAGTCAAGAAGATCCTGTATCACTGCTTGTCAAGAAATCTGATTGAAGACCTATCACCCTACAGCAAAGCTCCAGATCTTCCCTAAACCATTCTTCATCTCAGGGGAAGCTGTTTGCTGACATCATTCCACATTAGTCCTCTCTCTGATTGTTGACAGAGAATACAAAATCACTCTCTCACCCCCTCATGTACAAAGGGTTGTCATCTCCCTTCAAAAGTGATTCCTGGTTGCAAGTCTCCTTACCAAAAGACTTGAGTTGGTTTTTTGGGGACCTGATCAAAACTCATTGCTGTCAGGCACCTGATCAAAAATCTGAGTGGATTCCTACCAAGGGTGGTAGAAGAGTGGATGTACCCAGATGAGGGGGAACCACTATAAATTTCTTGTGTTGTCTGGTTGCTTATTTTGTTTTTGTTCTTGCTGTGTGGATGTGAGTAGGATTAATAGTATCTGTTTTATGTTCTCTATTTAATTACTGCACCTTACAGTTTACATTAAAAGCTGTAACAACACAGTTACAGGGACCTAATAAATTTTTAAATATACTCTATTCACCCCCACCTCTAGAGTATTGTAGATATAAATCTCACTTTCAAACAATGTCGACACATAGAGGCAGTGTCGACACACAGAAGACTTTGTCGACATCAACTGTGTCGACACACAGAGGCAGTGTCGACACACAGAAGACTTTGTCGACATCAACTGTGTCGACACACAAGACTTGTGTCGACACATAACAGAGTTTCAACAAAGTTGATTTTTTGTGAAGAGAAGTGACTGTGTCGACACACAGAACTAGTGTCGACACATTCTACAAAAGCTGTGTCGAGAAGCAGTGTCAACACCAAGGGAGCTATGTCGACGTCACCAAGGCTTGTGTCGACACTTAGTCTACTTGTGTCGACACATGATGAAGTTCAGTCTCGACACTTTGCTGACAGAGACAGAGTTTCAAGATGTGACTGATGACTTGACAGCTGTGATATTCAACAAGTCTACTGAAGCTGTCAGAGCTGTCAGAAGTTCATTAGAAACCGGATCAACCGATTACCATGGAGGAAGTCTATATAAAGACATTCTCTATCAACAGAAGAAGGAATATATATAATATAGATGAGATAAAAAATAAACACGAAAAACAGAAGAAGATTTTCAACAGAAGATCTAAGAAGACATTCTCAAGTGGTGATCTACTCAGAGTTTGTCAAGAGAATTCAAAGAAGAATTCAGAAGAATCTTCAGAAGAATTTGGAGAGATAGAGCTCCATCTATTCAAGTGAAGAAAGGGACTTACATCAACAAGTCTTTTAAGTGCAGATTCTGATCCAGTATGCCAAGAAGGATTTAGATTGATTTCTGAATTTCTAGAAAGAAGCTGATTGAAGATCAACTTCAAAGGAGATCAACCCTACTGTGTTCAGATTCAAGAAGATTTGAAGAAAGCTAAGACAGGTTGATCTCTAACATCAGATTCTTTCAAGAACTGATCAAAAAACCTTCCATCCTTTCTCTCTCAATCAGGGTGGTGGTAAATTTCAAATTTACATCTATTTTCAGTAGGATCTTTTTAAGATCTGAGTTGTAAGCCTGATTTATAAATGCTGAGTTGTAGGAGATTAAGTTCTCTGAGTGGTAGGCCTTGTTGAAGGCTGAGGTCGGGATGAGAGCCTAAGTTGTAGGAGATTTTCATCTCTGAGTTGTAGGCCTTGTTGAAGGCTGAGGTAGGTCAGATTGACTGAGCTATAGGAGTGTGGACTCACTTTGAGTTGTAGGAGCCTTGTTTGGATTCTGAGCTGTAAGATTTGCAGATCTGAGAAGAAGGAAAGAAGTTAGGCCGACTCTAGCATACTGCTAGATAGGCAAAGGGGGAAAGTGGATGTACCCAGACCTTAGGGAACCACTATAAATCAGTATACCATCTGTGATTGTGTGTGGTATTGTTATTTCTATGTTATGATAGATGTAGAACTATATGTTTCTATTAATTAACTGAATTAATATTCTGCCTTTGAAGGAAACAGAATTGAACCTATTCACCCCCCTCTAGGTATTTAGGAACCAATTCTTTCAAGTGGTATCAAAGCGAGGTTCCTCAAAGAAAGACTTAACAGTCTGAGTAAGATCTGTAAGGCAGAAGTAAGTTAAAGAAGGTGGGTTCAGGAGAAAACCATAAAGAACTTGGTTCAATGAAGTTGCCTATCTGCAGGAAGGAAATCTTTGGAATATGGAAGGAAAGGGTCAGACTATTTATGGAGGCATCTGATCCTAGAATTTAAATAACAGTTAAGGAAGGACCATATATTCCAATGAAGGTTTCTGTTCTTGATGCTAATCAAAGGATTCCTAAGGATTTTTCAGAAATGACTAAGGATGAGATCATCTTGGCTACAATGGATAAAAGAGCATAGAATATTATAGTGAGTGTCATAGATGACTCAACATTCCAGAATCTGATTCACTGCAAAACCTCTAAGGACATGTGGGACACATTGGTTGTCTACATGGAGGGTTCTGAAGAGGTTAGGCAAGATAGAAAGTCTATGCTTAATCAAGAATATGAGAGTTTCAGACAATCCAAGTCTGATAGTATAACTAAATATTTTAAGAAGTTCTACAGAATTGTAAATGAACTAATGTCATATGGAAGAATCTTCAGTACATATGAGCTGAATGACAAATTCCTTAGGTCTTTGACTAAGGATTGAGATACAAAGATCTGTGTCATAAGGGAAGTGGCCAGACTGGCAGAAATTTCACCTCCAATACTATTTGGCAAATTGCTGTCTTATGAGATGCAGCTGTTGGCCAGAAAGGAGGAAGAGAAAAATACAAAGGTTGACTATAGAGATAAGTCAGTGGCCTTCAAGGTAGAAGCCACAAGGAAGAATAGGAGGATGTCTCCATCTTCTCCTAAGAAATCTGCAGAAGTGATCTCAGAAAATTCTGATAATCACAGTTCAGACAGCAGTAATTCTGATGAAGACTTTGCTGCTTTCACAAGTCAGTTTCATAGATTCTTAAAGAAGAAACAGTGGAAATCTAAGCCATCCTCATCTCAGTCCAAGGATGACTATTATCAGAAGAGGAAATCATCCAGGAAGGACAGGAGTGGGACAAAGCCTAGCAAGTCAACTACATCAAAGATTATTTGCTATTGCTGTAACAGACCTGGACATGTTGTGGCTGACTGTCCATACAAAAGGGAGGAGTCTGCTGATAAAAAGAAGTCTCAGCACAAGAGCAAGAAGGAGAAATCCTTGGTAGATAAGAAAGAGAAAAGTTGGACAGATCAATCAACTTCAGAGTCTGAATCTGAGGCTGAGGCCTATATTGGTTTGTTTGCAACAGAAGAAGAGGATGAGTTCTTAAAATTACTGGACTCTATCAATGAGCAAGAAGACCATCAGTGCAAAGGACTGATGGCTGTATCTGAAGAAGACCAGTGTCAAGATCAACCTGGTCCCAGTAAGGTAAAAAGTTTATCTATAGATTCTGATTACTACACTGGGTCAGAATCAGATGCATCTGCATCAAGAGATGTGGATGAGTCTGAATTTGAAGGAGATATTCATCAGCTTATAGATGAATATGAGGATTTGTTGCAGGCACTCAAGAGAAGCAAAAACCTGGCCAAAACTCAGGCTAAGGAAATTGCAGCTCTTAAGTTGGATGCATCTGATTTAGAAAAGCTGCTGGATTAGAAGATGAATGAGATTGCTAAGCTGAAAAACATAACTGTTATTCAGTTGGGTACAATCACATTCAAAAATGATCAGATCAAAAATCTGGAAGACAGACTTCAGAAAGAGAAGGAAATAGTGGCTAGTTTCTCTAAGCCAAAATCTGTCCTACCATTAATTGATGACTTTGTGCCTCAAAAGGGTAAGGCAGGATTAGGCCTTAAGGGAACTGCATGGGCTGTCCATTACAATAATAAAGGCAAAGCCCCAGCACAAAATAAAAGATCTGCTGCAAACAATACATCTAAGATTGTACCTAAAAAGAGGTATAATAAGTATGAGTGCTGGTGCTGTGGCAAGATAGGACATTATGCCTTAAACTATTGGCACAACACTAGTGTCAGAAAAAATAGCAGTCTACCTATTAGAAGAGCTACAGGCAGATTTGTCAAGTTTCAGGCTAACTTGAACTAAGGACCCAAAAGTTATTTGGATTCTAAGGTTAAGTAATCTTTGTTGCAGGTGAGTCCAAGTTGCCATGCCCCTATATGGTACTTAGACAGTGGATGTTCCAGGTACATGACTGGAACAAGAGGATGGCTGAAGGACTACTCACCAATATTGAATGGGAATAAAGTAATCTTTAGTGGTTCTGAAAATGGAGTCATCAAAGGTGTTTGGTAACATTTCTAACAACTTAATCACTATCACTCAAGTGGCTTATCTGAAGGGTTTGAAACACAACCTAATAAGCATAAGCCAGCTGAGTGATCTTGGATATGACATTTCATTTATCAAGAATGGGTGTCATATTAAGAGGTCAAGTGATCAAAAAGTCATATTGACTGGCTATAGAAATAGAAATGTGTATTGCCTAAACTTTGAGAGTGAGAATAAAAATTCTCCTATCTGTCTTGTGGCTAAGCCTCTCATTGTGTCAAATGGCACAAGAGGATAGCTCATCTTAACTACAAGACTATTGGTCAACTCTTTAGTAAAGAGTTAGTGAAGAATGGTCCTCAAGTTAAGTGCTTTAAGGATGGAAAATGCTCAGCTTGTCAAAAAGGCAAGCAGACCAGATCCTCCTTTCATAGCCTAGAAACCAAAGACTTAGGGAGGTGTTTATACCTCTTGCATATGGATTTATTTGGTCCTATGCCAATTCATAGTCTAGGTAGGAAGGTCTACACGTTTGTGGTTGTAGATGACTATTCCAGATTTTCATGGATATTCTTTCTGAGGCAGAAATCTGAAACCCCAAATGTCTTCTGCAATTTTGTAAAACAAATTAAGAATGAATTAGATAGTTCAGTGGTCAAAATCAGAAGTGACCATGGAACTGAATTCCAATCTGAAAGTATGACAAGGTTGTGTGAAGAATTTGGGATTCATCAGGAATTCTCCTCACCTAGAACATCTCAGCAAAATGGCATTGCTGAAGGAAAGAATAGGACATTGATTGAGGCTGGAAGAACACTATTGAGTGACACTACTATCCCAGAATATTTCTGGGCTGAGGCAGTAAACACTGCATGCCATGTGCTCAATAGGGCTTCCATCACCAAAAGCCACAAAAAGACACCCTATGAGGTTATGAAAGGTAGAAAACCAAACTTATCCTATTTTAGGATCTTTGGTTATAAGTGCTATGTGCTTAACAATGACAAGTCTCACCTAACTAAGTTTGCTGCCAAATCCCAAGATGGGATATTTGTTGGGTACAACAACAATAGTAAGGCTTATAGGCTCTATAATTTGGCTACTCAAGTTGTAGAAGAGTCTGTTCATGTCATATTTGATGAATCTAGACTTATTAACAGTGAGTTGCCTAGTAGTTCTTGTAGCTCTATAGTTGATACAACAGAAGATGGACCAGCTTACTATCAGAGAAGATCCAACTGCAAAGCAGGATGGGGAAAATGGTAGTTGCTGTCTAGGGGAGTACAAGACACTCAAGAGGCTGATGAAGACCATGAGGTACAACATAATGAAGAGATTGAAGAAGGTCAAACTTTTGTTAGATTACCTCCAGCAGTTAGACATTTAAAGGATCATCCTGCACACCAGATCATTGATGATCCAAGACATGGAGTACAAACAAGAAGCAGGAACTTAAACACAGTTCTTTGCTCAAGCTTCTTATCTCAACTGGAACCCAAGAGATTTGAAGAATCTATTCAAGACCCACACTGGATTGATGCTATGCAGGAGGAGTTAAATCAATTCAGAAGGTGCAAGGTCTGGGAGTTGGTTCCAAAACCAAAGGGCCAGAATATCATAGGGACAAAGTGGATTTATAGAAACAAGCATGATGAGAGTGGGATCATAGTAAAGAATAAGGCAAGACTAGTTGCCAAAGGATACAGGTAGGAAGAGGGCATAAACTTTGATCAGACTTTTGCTCCAGTGGTAAGGTTGGAAGCAATAAGACTATTCCTTGCCTATGCAGCATATCAAGGCTTCAAAGTGTTCCAAATGGATGTTAAGTCAGCATTCTTAAATGGAGACTTAAAAGAGGAGGTCTATGTAGAATAGCCCTCAGGTTTTATTGATCCACTCAATCCTAATTATGTTTATAAATTTAGAAAGCTTTATATGGGTTGAAACTTGCCCCAAGGGCTTGGTATGAAACCCTGTCTATTTTTCTCATTGAGAACAAATTCTCAAGGGGGAAAATAGACAAGACTCTATTCCTTAGAGAATCCAATGGAAAGATCATCCTAGTCCAAATATATGTTGATCACATAATATTTGGTTCTACTGAAAACAAACTTTGTAGAAAGTTTGCAAAACTTATGCAAGGGAAGTTTGAGATGAGCAGCATGGAAGAACTTAAGTTCTTCTTGGGACTCCAAGTAAGACAGACTAATGATGGCCTATCCATATCCCAGTCTAAGTTCACCGAGGAGTTAATTAAGAAGTATGGTACGAAATCATCCACTACCATGGGAACTCCAATGGGGACAAGTATGCCTTTAAGAAAAGATGATGCAGGAAAGCCTGTAAATGAATCTTTATATAGAGGGATAGTTGGCTCCCTCCTTTATCTGACTGCTAGTAGACCGGACATCATGTATGCTACATGTGTTTGTGCTAGGTACAAATCCTACCTTAAAGAATCTCATTATACTGTTGTCAAAAGGATTTTGAGATATCTTAAGGTCACACCTAATCTAGGCCTTTGGTATCCTAGGAATAAAGATTTTCTACTAATAGGCTATTCAGATGCAGACTTTGTAGGATGCAAAGTAGATAGGAAAAGCACAATAGGCAGCTGTCAATTTCTAGGAGGAAGATTGGTGTCATGGAGCTGTAAGAAGCAGACTAGTGTGGCAATTTCCACAACTGAGTTTGAGTATGTTGCTGCAGGAAGTTGCTGTGTACATCTGTTGTGGATACAACATCAGTTAGAAGATTATGGTATTCAAGTAAGTAGAACTCCATTATTATGTGATTCTACTAGTGCTATTTCTATTGCTCATAATCATAATTCTCATAGTAGAACAAAACATATAGAAATAAGATACCATTTTCATAGAGATCATGTAGAAAAAGAAGATATTTCTTTAGAATTTGTTAATACAGATTTACAAATTACTGACATGTTCACTAAGCCATTAGATGAAACTAAATTCAATAATTTCAAAATTGAATTAGGAATGTTGAACATAAATTAGTTTAACAAATTTGGCTAAGTAAAATTGTGTCTACACAAAAAGTTGTTTGTGTCGACACATAGTAGTTGGTGTCGACACTCCAGGAAAGTGATGTCGACACATCTAGAAAATTGGTGTCGACACTTCAGAGAAGTTGTGTCGACACATCCAGAAGTTGTGTCGACACTTAAAATTAGAGTCGACACAGAATTTCTATAGAACTGATAAGTATGTCTGTGTCAACACATCATCAATTGGTGTCGACACATAGAAGTAAACACTACTGTCGAGACATTAGAAGTCTGTGTCGACACATTTCAACTGTGTCGACACATTAAGAGAATTTTGACATGCCTTTTGACCTTCATTATTTAGAAGGGTATAAATAGGTTAATAACATACTCTGTCGACACACTCTCCATATTTTCGAGAACAAAACCTTGTGTCGACAAATTGTCTCTTCTCAATCCAAGATTTCTCTCAACCCTAATGGCGCCAAAGATAGAAGATAACGTCAACGAAGGCTATGAGCTGGTTCGCAATGCTTTTGATAATCCGGAACCCGAGATTAAAATAGTAATTACCCTAATTACTGCAAATGGTATGGAATTTTTGGTATCTGAACCTACTAAGATATGGAAGAAGGAAATCCTTGAGTTCTATGGAGATGCAACTCAGGATTCTACTGGAATAAAGATTAGGTCATCAGTCCAGGGTACTAAAGTCAAACTCACCATGAAGAGCTTATGAAAAACACTTCATCTGCCTAAAACTCAAGAAGATGAAGAAGTTACCTCTTCCAAGACCAGGGAAGAACTCCAGTGGTGTGGATTGGATCCCATCATGAAGATTGGATCTGCATTGAACAGGAAAGGGATGAATCTGCAAGGAAAATTCCTTTCTGAAGTGGTTGGAAAGGTCATTCTCTGCAAGCCAGGGGTACATGATAGGGTTTCAGCCTATATGTTCAGCTTGATGACCAAGATTATCTTCAGACTTGTTAACCCAGAAATCGACGATCATTCCCAAGGTAGCCGGCTGGCTAGTCGCGCTCCTTAGATTCTCCCTTTTGATCGCGACAAGCCCCAGCATAGGCGGACAGTTTTCCCTGTCCGTCTAGGTCCCCTTGCAACCGCGTGCCCTGCGGGACGGCGGGCTGTTCCCATAGCTCACCCTCACAGTCCATGCGGTTAGGCCCGCTAACCGTGCAATGCTTTTCCTTGTAAGAGTCCGCCAACAGCACCACCAGGGGCGGCTTCCCAGTCCGCCCAAGGGGCGGCGGCCTCCTGCACCCGTCCGCCGAGGGCCGCCCACCAGGGGCGGCCTCCCTGCCGCTCGAGGGGCGGTGGCCTCCTGCCGCCGTCCGCCGAGGCCGCCCACTAGGTGCGGCCTCCGCCTGCCATGCCGCCCACCCAGGGCGGCCTCTGCCCGCCAGCATGGCGGACTCCACCCGGAGTCCGCCCAGGATGCCCGCTAGGGGGCGGCCCGGCCTTACCGGGCGGACTCCACCCGCAGTCCGCCCAGGCCGCCTGCTAGGGGGCGGCCGGGCCTGTCGGGCGGACTCCACCCGGAGTCCGCCCAGGCCGCCCGCTAGGGGGCGGCCCGGCCTGCCGGGCGGACTCCACCCGGAGTCCGCCCAGGCCGCTCGCTAGGGGGCGGCCCGACCTTGTCTGGCGGACTCCACCCGCAGTCCGCCCAGGCCGCCCGCTAGGTGGCGGCCTGGCCTGCCGGGCGGACTCCACCTGGAGTCCGCCCAGGCCGCCCGCTAGGGGGCGGCCCGGCCTGCCGGGCGGACTCCACCCGGAGTCCGCCCAGGCCGCCCGCAAGGGGACAACTCTTCTCTCTTCCGGCCTCTTCTGCTTGCTTCATTCGCCAACCTAGCGGACTCCAATTTCCAGTCCGCGTAGTCCGCGCAGGTCATCATGTTGACATCACTGGGCCCCGCTTTTTGAAGATCTTCCCCGGGCCTATAAATAGCTCCTAATTCCTCTCATTCTGGGGACCAGGAGGACCAGAGGTGGAGACAAGTCTTGACAGCAGACCCTGCGGACTCAGTTTTCCTGTCCGCAGAGTCCTCCACCAGCTTGCCAGCAGACTCTGCGGACTCCGTTTTCCTGTCCGCGTAGTCCTCCATCAGCCTGCCAGCAGACCCTGCGGACTCAGTTTTCCTGTCCACGCAGTCCTCCACAGCTTACCTGTATCTTGCCAGCAGACTCTGCGGACTCAGTTTCCCAGTCCTCCAGCAGCTAGCAGCCTCTTTTACTTAGTCTCCGGAAGCTTCTTTTCTCTGCTCTCTGGCAATTTCTTCTCCCTTAGCCGCCAGCTTCCCTTTGTACCCCCTTTAATGCTTTGTTGTGAAGGTGTACTTATAAGCTTGTAACCTCTCGCTATTAATCAAAGGAAAGCCCGTCGCAAGAGTGGCATTTAGGCCGCGGCGGGCGAAGTGTGCTGTTGCCGCTGCTAGCGGCCCCCTCTTCTTATCTCTGCTCAGCAAGCCTTGCTCTCTGCTCAGCAACTCTTGCTCTCTGCTCAGCAAGTCTTGCTCCCTGCTCAGCAAGTCTTGATCCTCTGCTCAGCAAGCCTTGCTCCTCAGCTCAACAAGCCCTGCTTCTCTGCTCAGCAAGCCTTGCTCTCTGCTCAGCAAGCCTTGCTCTCTACTCAGCAAGCCTTGCTCTCTGCTCAGCTCAGCTCTTCTCGGCAACCAACCTGCAAGTACAACCGTCATAGAGACTGTCTGCTCGACAGCTCCTGGTCAACCTCCTCTTCCTCTCTTGATCAACCCTCTCGGTTAATCAAGGCTCGCCTCTGCACTCCGCAGCCTCTCCTCTACCCCCGCAGCCCTCCTTGAACAAGCTGTTTGCTTAACTCTCGAGCACTCAGAAGCTTCCTTCTCCTCTACCCCCGCAACCTTCTCCTTCCTCCTCACCTAGCCTGTGAGACCAAACACCCCCTCCGTATTAGCTGTGCCCCCGGTGTCATTTTCGCGCATCAACAGTTTTGGTGCGGTGAGCGTGGACCATCAGTTCACGCGCGACCTTCAGATCCGAACAGGCAGTGAAAGCGATAGTTAACCATGTCAGACCATCAATCAGCTGAGAACCTTGCTGCAAGTCCCAGTGAAGATCCTCTCTGGGAAGCCCTTGAGCAGACGCGCCGTGAGAATGCTCAACAGTTCCAGGCGATCAACAAAGTTCTTGCTGCAATCACGCAGCGATTGGACGCTCATCCAGCAATAGCTCCAGCTGCTCCAGCTACTCCAATCAACCCAACACCAACATTGGAGCATCAGCAAGCTTATTCTCAGGCTTGCCCGCCATTCTATCCTCCTTACACCCCAACCTTTTCGCAAGGTCCTGCATCTCCTTTGCGACCTCAAGATGAAGAGTTTGCTGCTCGCCATAACTTCTTCCGGGAAGCAGCCCAGGGAAGTCCTGCTAGATTTCTCAATTTTCAGGGAAGTCATCCCTACCCTTCAGCTCCTGCCTCTGCTCCTCCTGCAGTAACTTTTCCTTTTTATCCTCATGCTTCTTTTGCAGCTGCAGGTTATGCTCCTTTTTATCCCTATGCTGTAGGACGGCAAGAAAAACCTTCACCATTCGCGGAGAATATTCGCCATGAACCAACTCCAGCTAACTTCAGAGAGCCTCGACTGCCAATCTACACTGGAGAAACAGATCCAGTAAAGCACCTCCAAGCTTTTGAGTCAATCGTTGCTCTCAAAACCCTTTCAGATGCAACCAAGTGCAAGCTCCTTATCACCACCTTTGATGGGAAAGTGAGGGACTGGTTCTATGGCCTCCGTCCTCACTCTATCACTTCCTTCCTTAATCTTCGAAGGGAGTTTCTTCTCAGATTCTCTACATCAACCAAGAGAAAGGGCGGTCCTGAAGCCCTCTTTGAGATCAAGCAGCGTGGAAATGAGACTTGGTCTCAGTTTGTTGATCGATTCCAAAGAGAGATTTTGTACATCAAAGTTACTGATCAAGAAATGTACATAGTGGCTCTTATCCATGGTCTTCGTGAGGGGCCTCTCAAATTTGAAGCCAATGTCCGTGCTCCAAGGACATATCAAGAGTTGATTGCTCGAGCCAACTCATATATCTGAGGCGAAAAGAGAAACCCGGGCTTCATCTCCAAGCTTTTATCCGAGGAGGATCTCTCTCGCAAGCATCATCCAAGGTCTCCTCACAATCACTTCCCAACTCACTCAAAGAAAGAGAGAAGGATTCATCGCCATCGATACTCCTTCCCGAGCCGTGATCGTGCTCAAGACCCATTGCTGCCGCTAGCTCCGTCTTTGCAAACAGCAGCAGTTCACCAGCAGCAAGACAATGACTTTCATGAGTCTGATCTCGATGAGGCCATGCAAGAAGTAATCCAAATCATGAAAGACAGGGCAAACTTCAAGAAGCCCTACGACCAGCTGATCAAAGATGTAAGGGTTCAGAACCTTACTGCGAATTTCACAAAGAACCAGGTCACCTAACAGAAGACTGCCGAGCATTCCGGCAACTTGTGCAAAGGATGCTCCGGCAGGGAAAGATGCATGACCTGCTTCCTAAAGAAAACGCCCTGATCCAGCAACTTCAAAGGGCAAAGAAATTACAGACGTTCCTTGCTCCTCAAGGGGAGTAAACCAAGTCGACGAGCCTCCTCTCCTCGTTGTCAACAATACCATCGAATGCTTCGATGCTGATGATGAAGGTGTGCTTGGAAGGCTATTCTAAGCAAGCGATGGACTTCACAGTCCTCCAAAGCTCCTAGCAAGCTTCATGGGTTATCTTAACCCTTGCTCTCTCTCTCTTCAAACATTTTCATTTCACCAAACACTTCTCAGTGTTCATTTCTTGCTTTTCAACAAAGCTTTTTATCAGGGATCTTATACTGACACAGTTCCCTTCTTGTGTTGCTCCTTCCTCTACTTCTCTCTCTCTCTGAGGGATCAGTATTCCAATGAGATATCACCGAGTCTTAAACATTCCCTCCGTAGATTATTCTCGCACCACCGCTACGACCACATATGGCGGGAGTATACCCATGTATGTAGTGGGAGTAGTTCAATCGCGATAATGGGCTTCAGATTTCGGATCCTAGCCGGCATCTGACACAGAGTGTGTGCTAGGGGAGCCCCATGTGTTAGCTCTGTTGTTCTTTTCTTAGGATACATTACATTTATGATGATCTTTGCTTGACAAGCAATGGTGATCAAGTGTAGCCTTGTCTCTTCGATCATCACCTAACCGTGATGGTTGAACACTCTCTGGTATCCTCGATCCATGCCTTCTCGGGTTCTCACAACTCCACTGATCAATCCACAGACAAGCTATAGGCCTCTTGGCGCAACCAGTCTGATTGATCAATGATGCTTGTGCCCAAGGCAAGAGAGCGTTGCTTCTAGCGATCCTTCTCAGGATCTTTCCCTTGCTTTTCTCTTTTGTGCCCTCCTTGAGGATGCGCGGCCATCCCGCTTTAGGTAGGACTATACTCGGGATGATTTTTTCAGGCAAGTGATGCATAAGGCCCACGGGGAACACCTGTGGCAGCATTCAACATTCTTTAGTCATTCCGAGTATAGACCTCTTTTTTGTCTATTCCCTCCTTTCACAGGTGAACAGGTTAATCCAACCTAGCAAAAGGATTCCGGCATTCATTTTTGATCATGTCCATCCAGCCATATCGACAGCTAACGCTCGATTCATTGATCTGTGCTTCATGATAAAGTGTTCATCAGGCATTTTTCTTGCTACTTGGTCATGTCAACCTTATCTCATCAACCTTCATGGGTTATCTCAACAGTTTTGGTGCGGTTATCTTCATGTCTTGTTTGCTTCTAACTCCTCTCCTCGTAGAGATTAGCAAACCCTTGCAAGCCTTCTCCACATGTACTTTCAAGCTCTTTTCATATGCATGTTGTCTGCTTCTAACTTTTCTCTTTGTAGAGAACAGCAGAGACCTGCAAACCTCATCCAGGTACTTGCAGTTTAAATCATTATTTTATATCTGCTGCCCACTCTTCACTTTGCAGTGGTTAGTAGACGTCTGCAAGTCATATTCAGGTACTTGCAGCTTATCTTTGTATACAATACCTGCCTCTAACTCTCTTCTTGCAGAGATCACCGACACTTGCAAGCTCCATTCAGGTACTTGCAAGTTACTTTCATGCACTGTGCGTACTTTTAACTCTTCTTTTGCAGAAACCACCAAAGATTTGCAAGTTCCTTCCAGGTACTTGCAACTCATTTTTCTTTCTTTCTTGTATACTATTCTTCCTTCCCTTTTTGTAGAGTTTAACAGGTGCTTGCAAGCCTCTATCAGGTACTTACGAGTTATTATGCCTTTCTGTTTTCCTCACTTTTGTTTTGCAGAACTTAATAGAAGACACACCTTCTTCGTTTTGCAAAAGCAAACTCAGGTACACACTCGATGTACCACCCATACCTGCTTACCCTAACTTTCCTCTTGCAGGAAAATAGACAGGAAGCGCCAAGCTTGTAAGGAGAGTCTTCAGGTTCTATCTCACCTTGCCCCCATTCTCTTTCCTTTGGGGTGAATCACGATTTTCGTGGGTCTCCAAATTTTTCGAAGTTCCCATCGAAACTTAAAAAAGTGCGGGGATTATGTTAACCCAGAAATCGGCGATCCTTCCCAAGGTAGCCGGCTGGCTAGTCGCGCTCCTTAGATTCTCCCTTTTGATCGCGACAAGCCCCAGCGTAGGCGGACAGTTTTCCCTGTCCGTCTAGGTCCCCTTGCAACCGCGTGCCCTGCGGGACGGCGGGCTGTTCCCATAGCTCACCCTCACAGGCCATGCAGTTAGGCCCGCTAACCGTGCAATGATTTTCCTTGCAGGAGTCCGCCAACAGCACCACCAGGGGCGGCTTCCTAGTCCGCCCAAGGGGCGGCGGCCTCCTTCCGCCGTCCGCCGAGGGACGCCCACCAGAGGCGGCCTCCCTGCCGCTCGAGGGGCGGCGGCCTCCTGCCGCCGTCTGCCGAGGCCGCCCACCAGGTGCGGGCTCCGCTTGCCAGGCCGCCCACCCGAGGCGGCCTCTGCCCGCCAGCCGGGCGGACTCCACCCGGAGTCCGCCCAGGCCGCCCGCTAAGGGGTGGCCCGGCCTTGCCGGGCGGACTCCACCCGGAGTCCACCCAGGCCGCTCGCTAGGGGGCAGCCCGGCCTTGCCGGGCAGACTCCAACCGGAGTCCGCCCAGGCCGCCCGCTAGGGGGCGGCCCGGCCTGCCGGGCGGACTCCACCCGGAGTCCGCCCAGGCCGCCCACTAGGGGGCGGCCCAGCCTTGCCGGGCGGACTCCACCTGGAGTCCGCCCAGGCCGCCCGCTACGGGGCGGCCCGGCCTGCCGGGCGGACTCCACCCGGAGTCCGCCCAGGCCGCCCGCAAGGGGACGGCTCTGCTCTCTTCCGGCCTCTTCTGCTTGCTTCATTCGCCAACCTGGCGGACTCCAATTTCCAGTCCACGGAGTCTGCGCAGGTCGTCATGCTGACATCACTGGGCCCCGCTTTTTGAAGATCTTCCCCGGGCCTATAAATAGCTCCTGATTCCTCTCATTCTGGGGACCAGGAGGACTGGAGGTGGAGACAAGTCTTGACAGCAGACCCTGCGGACTCAGTTTTCCTGTCCGCACAGTCCTCCACCAGCTTGCTAGCAGACTCTGCGGACTCCGTTTTCCTGTCCGCGCTGTCCTCCATCAGCCTGCCAGCAGACCCTGCGAACTCAGTTTTCATGTCCGCACAGTCCTCCACAGCTTACCTGCATCTTGCCAGCAGACTCTGCGGACTCAGTTTCCCAGTCCTCCAGCAGCTAGCAGCCTCTTTTACTTAGTCTCTGGCAGCTTCTTTTCTCTGCTCTCTGGCAATTTCTTCTCCCTTAGCCGCCAGCTTCCCTTTGTACCCCCTTTAATTCTTTGTTGTGAAGGTGTACTTGTAAGCTTATAACCTCTCGCTATTAATCAAAGGAAAGCCCGTCGCAAGAGTGGCATTTAGGCTGCGGCGGGCGAAGTATGATGTTGCCGCTGCTAGCGGCCCCCTCTTCTTCTCTCTGCTCAGCAAGCCTTGCTCTCTGCTCAGCAACTCTTGCTCTCTGCTCAGCAAGTCTTGATCCCTGCTCAGCAAGCCTTGCTCCTCTGCTCAGCAAGCCTTGCTCCTTTGCTCAGCAAGCCTTGCTTCTCTGCTCAGTAAGCCTTGCTCTCTGCTCAACAAGCCTTGCTCTCTGTTCAGCAAGCCTTGCTCTCTGCTCAGCTCAGCTCTTCTCGGCGACCAACCTGCAAGTACAACCGTCGTAGAGACTTTCTGCTCGACAGCTCCTGGTCAACCTCCTCTTCCTCTCTTGATCAACCCTCTCTGTTGATCAAGGCTCGCCTCTGCTCTCAGCAGCCTCTCCTCTACCCCCGCAGCCCTCCTTGAACAAGCTGTTTGCTCAACTCTCGAGCACTTAGAAGCTTCCTTCTCCTCTACCCCCGCAACCTTCTCCTTCCTCCTCACCTAGCCTGTGAGACCAAACACCCCCTCCGTATTAGCTGTGCCCCCGATGCTGTTTTCGCGCATCAACAAGACTGAACACAGATTGGTTTGCAGTAATATTTGAAAAGATTAAGGAAGGTATCAAGAAGCCAAATCTGGGAAAAATCATGAGTCTATACTTGGCTGGAACAATTCCAGAAGTAATGGAACAGACTATTGGTTCTAAGATCAACCACATGAGAAGAATGGATATAAGGATAATCTCCAGATGGGATAGAGTCCTAACAAAGGACATGCCTGATGAAGAGAGGCCAGAGATTGCTGAAAAATCTCCTACACAAGACATTACAGATGGTGCTCAGGTGCATGGGGGAGCCTCATCTTGAGGAAGAACCAACACACTTAGAAAGTGAAATGGCTACTCCAACTATTCTTTAGACCACTCACCTCAACAATCAAGCACAGGATGTTATCATGAAGGATACATCTACAGCTGTTAATGCTCCAGAGTAAAGAGTGCCTCCAGTCCAACCTCAACAAGAGTTTACCCTTAAAGAGTTGTTCCCTGATATAGAACAAGTAAGAACTGAGGGGGCGCAAGTCAGAACTGAGGGGGATCAAGCAAGAACTGAGGGGGAGCAAGCTGGAATTGAGGGGGAGCAACCTAGGACTGAAAAGGAATTGCCTCTTAGTCCTAAGGAAAGAGTTGATATAGCCAGTACCTCAGCATCTGAAGATGAAGCAGAAATTCAAGCAAAGAAGGGAAAGCTGATGGTTTTCAAAAGAAGAAGCCAAAGCTATAAAAGGGCATTGCAAACTGCTCCACAACCAGTTCCTACACAAGATTATAGCTCTTTGTTGGTATCATTGCAAGTAAAGTTAGATGAACAAAGAATAGCCATGGAGAAATATATGGATGAGACCCATAAAGATCAGTAATTTTCCTTGACTCAAGATATCAAATCAATTAGATTTGAAGTAAATTAGAATAAGAAGGAAATAACATATTGCTTCCACAAAGGTGGCAATGCTGTAGTCTATCTTACCAAACAACAAGAAGGCATAAAGACTCAAGTTGATGATATTGCTATTAAGCAAGGCTATGTCCTAGAAAATCAACTAAGGATGAATGACAATCTAACTGAATCATATAATGTGATTGTTACAGAATTAAAGAATACTGCTACTGCCCTGACTGGGGCAAGGGCTAAAGACAAGTCAGATTTTGATAAACAATTACAGGAAGAACTAGCTGCTGTACAAACAGCTATTATGGATTCTCAAAAGATTATCTCTGATCAGCTACTGAAACTAAAGTCATTTTATAAAGATGGTGTTAATTATCTAGATGCCCAAGTAAGATTTCAGAAAGATGACCTTAGAGCTCATATTAAGAGAGAAGTCATAAAGGGGGAGAGAGTGTTAGTAAAAGCAGGCTCAGATCATGCTAAATGGATATCTAATAGCATCAGAGCCACCCTTGGATATCCACCCCTATGTGATGATGATAATTTAGTTGAGTCCGGTGTGCAACCTGCTTATTTTGAAGGTGATCAACCTGAAGTTGCTCAGGTCATTTACCCTCCAGCAGATTTTGATATGATTCAGCAAGAAGTACAGTCAATGTACAGTCCTCCACAGGAGATTGCCAATATTATTATTGAGAAAGTGGAAATTTTAGAGGCTGCCAAGGAAGCTCAGAAGGAAGCTCTATTATCCAAGAAAAGGTTCAGAGAACAGGCTGAGTTGAAGCCTGATTTTGAGCAATGGAGCCCAACCTCCAGGAATATTATATTGACTGCCTGGAAGGCTGTGAAGGACAAGACCCATGATAGGGGTAAATGGTACACTGAGCAAGAATGGATCAAGTATGAAGCTAGGCAGGAAGCCATTCTACAATATAGAAGGAAGGAAAAAGCTGGGAAGCTACCTCCTAATGCTCAGGAGCCTAGCAAGTACTTCCCCAAGCCTTTTTATTATTTTGAAAGGCAAAGGATAAGGGCTAAAGAACAAAAGAATAAAGATCTGCAGGGCCAGAAGCCAGCTGAAGATACTAAAGCTCCAGTACAAGCCAAGATCCAGTCAGGCAAAGACATAGTCATCAAGGAGCCTGATCAGCCATAGAATAGATTAACTAGATTTTACAACATTGTAATCTTTAGTTTTAAAAATCTATGTAAACTATTGTTAAGAAACTTTTGAAAGTTTAAACAAAATAATGATTAATGCTCATTATGTCTGCATCATTATTCTGTGATGACATTTTATACATGTTTTGCTTATAAGTTACCCTGTCATGTAATGTTTTTATACATCATAATGTGGGTTTATTATGAATGGTGTATATCATTGACTAAGGATTATGACTTCTTCAAATAGGGGGAGATTGTTGGGTATATTGGAAAATGTGTATCAGATTTGAAGAAGACTCACCTTACTCAATGATATACATCAAAGTGCATTTAATGTTGTTTTGAGTTTATATGTGTAGGTTAAGAAAATGCAGGAATGCAGGAAAAGTTTCTAAGTCCATGATTCGACACCAGAAGAAGTTGTGTCGACAGTTATGAAGGCTTGTGTCGACACTGGAGAAAAGCTGTGTCGACACATGGAGTCAATTGTGTCGACACTTGAAAAGGCTGTGTCGACACCAGAAGAAACTGTGTCGACACACAGAGGTAGAGTCGACACACAGAAAAGCTTAGTCGACATCAACTGTGTCGACACACAGAGGCAGTGTCGACACACAGAAGACTTTGTCGACATCAACTATGTCGACACACAGAAGACTTTGTTGACATCAACTGTGTCGACACACAGGACTTATGTTGACACATAACAGAGTTTCAACAAAGTTGATTTTTTGTGAAGGGAAGTGACTGTGTCGACACACAGAACTAGTGTCGACACATTCTACAGAAGTTGTGTCGAGAAGCAGTGTCCACACCAAGGGAGCTGTGTCGACATCACCAAGGCTTGTGTCGACACTTAGTCTACTTATGTCGACACATGATGAAGTTCAGTCTCGACACTTTGCTGACAGATATAAAGTTTCAAGAAGTGACTAAAGACTTGACAGCTGTGATATTCAACAAGTCTACTGAAGCTGTCAGAAGTTCGTTAGAAACCGGATCAGCCGGTTACTATGGAGGAAGTCTATATAAAGACATTCTCTATCAACAAAAGAAGGAATATACATAATACAGATGAGATAAAAAATAAACACGAAAAACAGAAGAAGATTTTCAACAGAAGATCTAAGAAGACATTCTCAAGTGGTGATCTACTCAGAGTTTGTCAAGAGAATTCAAAGAAGAATTCAGAAGAATCTTCAGAAGAATTTGGAGAGAGAGAGCTCCATCTATTCAAGTGAAGAAAGGGACTTACATCAACAAGTCTCTTAAGTGCAGATTCTGAACCAGTCTACCAAGAAGGATTCAGATTGATTTCTGAATTTCTAGAAAGAAGCTGATTGAAGATCAACTTCAAAGGAGATCAACCCTACTGTGTTCAGATTCAAGAAGCTTTGAAGAAAACTAAGACAAGTTGATCTCTAACATCAGATTCTTTCAAGAACTGATCAAGAAACCTTCCATCCTTTCTTTCTTAACCAGGGTGGTGGTAAATTTCAAATTTACATCTATTTTCAGTAGGATCTTTTTAAGATCTGAGTTGTAAGCCTGATTTATAAAGGCTGAGTTGTAGGAGATTAAGTTCTCTGAGTGGTAGACCTTGTTGAAGGCTGAGGTAGGGCTGAGAGCCTCAGTTGTAGGAGATTTTCATCTCTGAGTTGTAGGCCTTGTTGAAGGCTGAGGTAGGGTAGATTGCCTGAGCTGTAGGAGTGTGGACTCACTCTGAGTTGTGGGAGCCTTGTTTGGGTTTTGAGCTCTAAGATCTGCGGATCTGAGAAGAAGGAAAGAAGTTAGGCCGACTCTAGCACACTGCTAGATAGGCAAAGGGAGAAAGTGGATGTACCCAGACCTTGGGAACCACTATAAATCAGTGCTTCATATGTGATTGTGTGTTGTATTGTTATTTCTGTGCTGTGATAGCTGTAGAACTATATGTTTCTATTAATTAACTTAATTAATATTATGCCTTTGAAGGAAATAGAATTGAACCTATTCACCCCCTACAGGTGTTTAGGAACCAATTCTTTCAGCCGTGATATTTGCTCTAAAGTTGTGGAGGCACTATAAGTACGGTGTGAAAGTCGATATCTACACCGATCATTAGAGCTTGAAGTACTTGTTGGATTAGAAGGACCTGAACATGAGGCAGCGGAGGTGGATGGAGTTCCTGGGGTACTACACCTTCGAGATATATTATGTGCCTGGGAAAGGAAATGCAGTGGCGGATGAGTTGAGTCGCAGGGTTCTTGTGTGAGCCAGCTGGTTGTTGGTACATGATGAGAGATTGGTCCGTGATTTGGAGGCATTATAGATAACTTGCATCGACAAGCAGTCTAGTGCCGATGCGAAATTATTTTGGACAGAGGTGCAGTATGACCAAGCTGATAGAGTTAGACGGGCTTTGGTTCAGGATAGAAGCATGAAGCAGGTCTTAGATGAATCTTTGGATGAGTCAAATTCCCAATTTGCTGTTGAGGATTGACTGCTAAAGAGGGACGGTAGCCTATGCATTCCTAGTGCGGATTATCTTCGGGAGGGGTTGATGTACGAGGCTCATCATACCAAGTACGCAATACACCCGGGGAGAACAAAGATGTATAAGGACATGAAGAAGTTGTTGTGGTGTCCAGGATTGAAGAAGGATGTAGCACTATGTGTGGCCAAGTGCCAGACGTGTGCCATGGTAAAGGCGGAGTGTCAGAGGCCCGGAGATTTCTTGAAGTCCCTACCTATCCCGGAGTGGAAATTCGATGACATTTCTATGGATTTTGTACATGGTTTGCCAAAGTCGCAGAGGGGAAACGACGCCATCTGGGTGGTCGTAGATATATTGACAAAGGTGTCGCATTTCATTCCAAACAGGAAGGAAGATCCGGTGAAAAAGTTAGCCAAACTCTATGTGGATAATATGGTTCGATTACATGGTGTGCCCTACAGTATTGTTAGTGACCGAGATGGACGCTTCACGTCGAATGACTGGAGGCTAGTCCATAGTTTGTTGGGAACTAAGTTGAGTTTCAGCACAACCTTTCTTCCGCAGATGGATGGTCAGACCGAGAGGGTCAACCGGACGATGGAGGACATGCTTCACATGTGCATCTTGGATTTCAGAAAGCAGTGGGAAGATCAGCTATACATGGTGGAGTTTGCATATAACAATAGTTATCAAGCGAGTATTGGAATGATACCTTTCGAGGCCTTGTATTGGAGAAAGTGTCGCACACCGTTGTCTTGGTTGGAAACAGGCGAATCGAAGCTATACAAACATCAAGCGGTAGAAGACGCCACTTTAATGATACGTACAGTTTAGGAATGGTTGAAGATCTCTCAAGACAGGTAGGCAAAATAATATAACGCGAAGCATAGGAACGTGGAGTTCGGTGTTGGCGACTGGGTGTATTTGAAAATCAAGCTGTTCAAGGGTGTATCGTGGGTTCAACGCTTGAAGAAGCTGAGTCCGAGATACCTTGGACTGTTTGAAATCCTGGAGCATGTTGGTGACGCCGCGTATCGTTTGAAGCTGTCAATGGAGTTGTGTGGGCTACATGATGTGTTCCACATATCGGTGTTGCGGAAGGTGGTGCAAGAGCCTTCGCAGGTCGTTGCGATCGATCAAGTTCCAGTTGATTACGGGTTGACGACAAAGGTCAAGCCAGTACGCATTGAAGATTTTGAGGTTAAACGACTTCGGAACAAGGAAATCTGAATGGTCAAAGTCCGTTGGGATAACTGCGGACGTGAGTATCATTCTTGGGAGCAATAGCAGACTATGATGGAAGAATACCCCGAGTTATTCCACTCAGATAACATTTAAATTTTTGTGTACCTTTATATAATTTCGGGATGAAATTCTTTAAGTGGGGGAGATTTGTGACGCCTCGAAAATCATAATCGAGCAGGTCGTGTCCAAGAGAATTTTTGGTGCCTCTATAGGGGTACACGGCCTAGGACACGGCCGTGTCCAAGGTCGTGTGGTTCTTCGTGTTGGCCGGCTGTGTCTAGAGAAGGACGCGGCAGGAAACATGACAGCGTGACATCGGCGTGTCAAATGACACGGGTGTGTGCATACCCGTGTCACCACCCGTGTTCCCAAGAGTCATGTTGGTTGGCGTGGCGGTTACTGGTGAAATGTCCCTAGTGCACGGGCATGTCGGAAACCGACACGGGCGTGTTAGGTTGAGACACGGGCATGTCTCGACCCGTGTCCTCTTCTCTGCTCGACGATCGTGTCTAGATCGAGGCACACGTCCCGGGACACGGCCGTGTGCGAGGCCGTGTTCGGTCTAGGTTTGAGGAATTTTGGGAGGATCTGAGCCATTCGTTTTCTTTAATTAAGATCCAACGGCCCAGATGTGTTACTGCTCTTATAAGGTCGGGAATGGAGGTTTAACTCTTCATTTTCTCTTTACCATTCTCTTTCTAAGGAGTTGGAGAGAGAAGGAAGGAAAGGGAGGATTCCGGCCACCGGCGGAGCATCGGAGCACCATTTTGAGAACCAAGAACAGATCCGTGGAGGAAACTCCATTGCGAAGCCTTCTATCCGTATAGTTTTTCCATGGCGCAAAAGCGTACTACAAGGGTAACGATTCTCTACTTAAGCATGCGAAACTCTCCTTCTTTTGCATAGGGAAAACCGCTCCTTCGAGTGTGCGGTGTGTAACATCCCATGTTACTTCTGGACCCCTCAACTTAGATTGGGTTAGGCATGGGATGAGACCTAAGGAGATCAACTAGGTTTGACCCTAGGTAGTGGGTGGTAGCCATGTGGAGCCCACCATAGGGCCAAGTCAAACTAGGTCAAACTAGCCTGATTAGGGACCCTAGCCACACCATGACCCCACCACATTGCCCTAACCCTAAAAACAATCTAAGTGGACCCTAGGGTATGTCACTGGGTCAACATTTTGACCCCAGTTGACCAAGGTCAACCTTGGGCTTAATTTGGTCAAACCCACACCCATAGGCCTAATTAACCTAAGTGGGGCACCCCTTGACCCAAACTTAGTTGGGTGGTGCCACTAGACCCACTTCCACCAAGTGGGGTCAGTCCACCCTCCATGGTTGACCAGTCAACCTTAAAAGTCAATTTGGTCAACAATTTGACCTAAAGAGAGAAAATGAAGGCCAAGCCATTTCCCCTTGGACCAAGCCCACTAAAATTGGCCCAAAGTCAGCCCAAGTGAACAAGACCAGTCCTACCCCTCTAAATCAGGAGAGAGAGTACATGCAAGGGGGTAAAATTGGAATTTTTGGGAGAAGAGGAGAGAGAAAAGGGAATGAAGCAAATTTTGGCCACATGGCCACCCCACCAGCTGACTTAGGCTGCCCAAAACCAGGTGGCCGGCCTCCCCTCTTCATTTCCATCAGAATACCAGAGCTGAGAGCCACATGGCAGCTGGGTGAAACCTCCAAAGCTCAAAACCGAGCTAACATTGGAGTTAACTCCACTTATAGCCCACCTCAGTCCAAACAGAGCTCACCATCAGCTTCAGAAGGCCGAGAGGAGTGGAATTCGACTGCTTACTCATGGAGAACGGTGGAGAATTGAACTTTCGGGGTGGAGCTCGCCGGCGCACCACCACCACGGCAAACCGCCGCCTGACCCGCAGCCAAGCCCCAATTCAGGTGCGTTTCACCTCACCTCTTCCCGTACTAAATTTCTAGATCGAACTAGGGAGATATCGGGCTCAATCGAGCCCGATGCCATGAGAGGAAATGGAGAAATTCGAGCTTTTCTTTTCTTGCTCGGGTTCGCCGGAGGAGCCAACTCCGGCGGCCCCACCGCCGGGAAACGCTAGCCCCCACCTTAACGAAGGTGGTGGCGATATCTGCCGGCGGTGGTGGTGGCTCAGCTGGCCGGAAAAGGCCAGCCAACATCGTCCAGGTAGAATCAATCGTGGCCGTTAACTCATCGGGGACGATGACCAGATCCCGTCGATTTTACTTTAAGATTCGTGCGCCGATATTAATTTAAATTAATGTAATGTATTGAATAGTAACATTTCCTGTCACATATATTCAGTCCTTTTGCATGTAAAATTTAGGCCTCTTAGAGGCATTTGCAGAACTTAGGCCCTTAATGAAAAATGTAGCCTAGAGTCTTACCTTCAAATGCCACCCTAAACATACATTTTGGTGTAGTGTACAGTCCTGTAGGACATTTCTCCTAGGACTGGTCCTAGAGTAGGGCAGAAATTAAATTGGGTGCCCTGGTCACAATATTAGTCACCATGGCCCCATATTTTGGGCACATGCATGATCATGGCATACTTACCTCCTGCCAAAATTTAGGAATTTTTGGAAAACATTTTCCTATAGTTTTTGGTAAAATATCAAAATTTAAATAAATGGCATATAGGGAGTTCTACTCCTCCCCATGGCCCCAAATTTAGGTGGTGGATCAGTGGGGTCATCCTTGGTGCATGATAAAATTTTCAGCACCTTGGGTTCACTGCATGTTGGAGAATCCACTTGCATGTGCTAGCCTATGTTAAGCCTTGGGGTGCAAATAGCAAAAATGCAAATTGGTGAATTTAGCCCAATGGTTGCATGCAAGAGTCATGAAATTATTTACAGTGGTTCATTAGGGTAAATTTCACTCCTCAAATTAATGATGGAATTTTTGGAATCAAAATTCCATTTATTGGAATTTATTTTAAAAATAGCTATTTTGGAGATAAAAATTGGAAAATAGGATTTATTCAAGTACAAATCCAAACAACTTTGCCAAGGCATAAATAACAACACATTTGACTTAGGAAAAATATGATTCCTCTGTTTTGAAGAATTTTGGAATAGATACCCTAAATTCCCCATTTTACCCTTATTTTGTAAACTCTTGAAATGATGGATTTATACCTCTGAAAAATTTGGAAATTTTTCTACTGTCATAAAATGTTATTATTAGTCTTGCACAAATTTCTCAGAATTTAATGGATGCATTATTTGTGTTAAAATTAGTATAATGGCATTTTAGTAAATATCTTATAATGGAATCCTATAGGCCATCTTACATTAAATGTTGATGATTCTCTGCCAATAGTCTTAAATTAGTGTCCTAAAAACTCTGTAATTTTTCTGGAATTTTTGTGTAAATAATGCCTACACATCATTTGGAAAAATGGAATTTTGTGGAATTGACATTAAATTGAAAATGATAATAAATAATTTAAGGAAAATTATGAGATTCTGTAGGCAGCAATATTTTGTCACTATACATCTCAGGAAAAATCCCCTAGGTCAGTGGATACATAATCAAACTACTTCATGTGTAAAGTGACCTAGCATTTGAATTAAAAGAATTAATTAAATGACTATTTGGCCAAGAAAAATTATGAGAATCCTTAGGGTAGTTCCCTTAGTCCATAATACCTTAGGATAAATATTTAGAGGCAAGATGCCTTAAGTTTTGGAAGATCACAATTCTAGGGTAGGCATAGGTCATGGTCTGCATATAACACAAATAGGTCCTGCCTTAGGGGAATTACCAGGGGATTGATTATCGGTAGAAATAAGAGAGAGTTCAAGATATGTAACCCTGGTGGGTAGAGTTTTACTTAGTGAGGGATCAAAAGTGCAAGTCTTAACTAGCAACTGGAGTGGGGATCGGCGGAAGACCGTCGGTTTTCCCGGTAATACCTTAAGTCACTAGGGTTGTACTAAAGCAATAAGGAGAGCTGGGGTGATACATGGGTAGCCATCAACTAAAATAAATATCCTTGCGAAAGGGAACGTTGGGCGTAATCCCAACATAGTTCCTAGTGCCCTTTGAGAGCCCTTCACAGGGAATACCGGGGGCAGTCCTGGGATTAACCTTAAATCTCTAGGCGTAATAAACTGTAGACAAGAGTAGCATAATAGGTTAGGACATTGTCGTACCTTCTCGCCCGTGTGGGGTTGGAGAGTTTCATGATATATGCTCACCCGTTAGGGGTTTGAGGGAGTTGGTATAAAGGCACTATTGTGCGTTCTCACCCGGGTTTGGGTTTGAGGGATTCAGGACGGGTTTTTGTCCTGCGAGCGGGAGGCTCGGTATGAATTACTTGCATGTGCATAAATATCGTGGCGGGGCATGCGGTACTGGCCGTTCGTCACACCGATGGCAGTACGGTGCACCAGGCGGTTGTGGGAGTTAGAGGGGCCAGTGAGTTGTTTTACACTGCGATCTGGAGGACGATCCCCAATAACACACATCCGACCCAACAAGACTGACGGGTTTGTCAGCAAAGTACATACGCGAGACTCTAGAGTGCACCTTGGACGTGTACATAGGCGTATGAGAGGGGTCTAAGGCCTGGTAGTGTGCATACTGGTCTAGAAGCGGAGACACCCGCTCCGCTGCTGCCGTAGCCACAGCGGTGGTACCCGAGAGTGATGCTAGCTCTCAAAAAGTGGGAACTAAAGGTCTGTGATCACAGAGTCGTTGTGTGTGAGTTGCACTTGCCTGCGCATAATAATTGCATCATATCATTCATTCATATTAGGTCATACGCTTCATAGATCCTTATCATATAAATTAGTATGGGCTCTTTTATATGATAAGTTAAATTTCCTGGAAACCCTAACTTATATATTTGTATGGGCATTTATATAAGTTAGGGTATATTTGTGATGATAGCATAGTGGTAGCATAGCTTATTTACTTATTCATTCTACTGCTTCTTTACTTTTCTTTACCGCACTGCTCTTACTTACTACTTGTACCGTACATAGAATTGCTAGAGTAGAATTACAGTACTTATTACAGCATTAGTTAGATATTGTCACCTGCTTCCACTTTGTTACCCCTTGTTGTCCTCCGCTTCGTCCTCCCGCTCGGTGCCTAGGAGCTGCGGGGCGAGGTGCGGAGGAAACGACTTAGTCTTTTTGACTAATGGTCGGTGACCAACTATTTTTAGGAGCCCGTGGAGATGGAGCACCAGCACGTCGAGGAGGTAGGACATGAGGAGCAGATACCGCTTCAGCAGGCTACTACCACTACTGTGCGTCCTCAGGTGGGACGAGAGCGATGTTCTAGCATAGCTTCCGCATTATGATTTTGTGAGAGAGAGATTTGATGTACTGGGCATAAGCCCTTTTTACTCTTTCTTCTGTACTATTCTGTGGACTATTGATGTACTATTCATTTCTTTTATATGATTGTACTGTGGCTTGTGGACTGGTAGTTTTATATATATAGATTACTTCTTCTTCTCATCTTGGCCTACAGGTTTATGATCGTACTAGCCGGCAGAATCGGCGTGTTGCGGTGTCGACTAACCCGTGAGTTAGTGCCACCGTAAGACGGCGGTTCTGGGCATAAGATCCGGTAGCCCTCCTTGGTAAGGGGGAGGGGGGTCTTACAAACTGGTATCACTTGAACAACGATCATATGAGAAAGAAGTCCACAACATGGGACCACCCCCCCCCCCCCCCCCGAGCATTAGTTTGCGGACAAACTATGCAGCGGAAGCAGTGGTGTGCCCATGTGTAAAGTCACATAAATGGTCCACAAAGTACAATTTGTTAGGCCAATTCTGCTTTAACCTTACCTTTATGCAACCTCCACAGGTCGCAGCGCCACAAAATGTTGCTCCTCCCCCTCCAGCTGCCACTCCATTCCTACATACGGAGATGGGGCAGACCCTGACGGCGATTTTGGATGCCTTTAAAGCCCAGCAAGTCCCGGCTCCACAGCCAAATCCGGGGTCGAGCTGGCTGAGCGCATTCAAGAGCCTGTCCCCACCGACGTACCGCGGGACAGAGGATGCGGTGAAGACAGAAGAATGGCTGGAGGCCATACACGAGATCTTAGCGGGCATCAGCTGCCCAGTCGGCCAGGCAGTACCTCTAGCCACCTCTGTGCTAGAGGCCCACGCGAAGAGATGGTGGAAGTCAGTCCGGGAGTCTACTTATGCGGACTTTGAGCTGTCAGAGATATCTTGGGAAGAGTTTGGCGATGTGTTTCTGGAGCACTTCGTCTCTGCTACGGACAAAGATGCTTTGGAGGAGAGGTTTTTGAACCTCAAGCAGGGGACCAGATCAGTGATAGAGTACCAGAGAGAGTTCTCCCACTTGGCCAGGTTCGCGGGGATTCAGGACACCGACGATAGGAGGTATGCGAAGAGGTTCTACCGGGGCCTCAGGGATGATCTGAGGCAGGCTCTGTTATTCATTTCTCATGGCACATCCAGGCAGATCATCGAGATGGCGAAGAAGCTGGAGGCTGACCAGCTGATGGTGCGAGCCGGAGGGAAGAGACCATTTGACGGATCGACATCAGGTGAGAGCAGTAGGGGCTCTCAGAGAGGCAGGACCATTGGATACAGGAGGGGTGGGGGACGTCGTCGTCCCAACTTCAGGCAGGAGCAGGGGCCTCCTCCAGCATTGGCTCCCCCACCTCTACAGATACATGATCCGAGGAGACAGGATGACCGAGGCCACCGACAAGTGGTTTGTTACGGATGCCGCCAGCCTGGGCACATCAGATCGGAGTGCCCGCACCGATTCCATCCCCCTCCTCCTCCTCCACCTCCAGTGGCCCCTGTACAGCAGGGCCGAGGACGAGGCCGAGGACGAGGCCGAGGTCGGGGATATCATGGCAGGAGGCGCGAGCAGGAGCAGATATACGCCTTGGACCTCACAGAGCCGAGGAATCCCGAGGAGGTTATTACAGGTACTTGAAGTTAATTATGAATTTTCTTGGATTTCCAATGATATATATTTAGTACTTGGAACTATAGGATAACAATTAACTTTCACATAAACAAACCTCAGGCATAGTCATGATCAGCGGCAAGCCCGCTCATACTCTTTTCGACACGGGTGCTTCACACTCGTTCGTATCCGAGGCCTTCATCGACGGACTCGAAGGCGTGGAGAGGTTCCCTGGACTAGAGATGAGGGTACGTCTACCCGATGGATCGGAGCTGCAGACCACTGTACATTGTGATATGGAGGCCGAGATTGGCGGCAAGGCATTTGAGCGCCGGCGACCATTCTGAAGCTGCAGGACTTTGATTTGATCTTGGGCATGGCCTGGTTGCATCGGAACCATGCCCAGATAGATTGCCCGTCCAGGAGGATCACGCTAAGACATGGCGACTCTCATGTTATCGTTGAAGGTATCCAGCCTATCTGCCACCTACTATTATCTTCTATACAGGCTGTGAAGGCCCATGAGCAGGGTGAAGAAGTCTATATTGTCTGCTTTGAGATGGTGGGAACAGAGGCGACTATCTCAGATATTCCGGTGGTTCGGGATTTCGCCGACGTATTCCCGGAAAAATTGCCCGGGCTACCGCCTGCTAGAGATTTGGATTTCAGGATTCAGCTAGTACCGGGAGCGAAGCCGGTGTCCCGGGCACCCTACAGGATGGCTCCTAGGGAGTTAGCAGAGTTCAGGACTCAACTACAGGAGCTAGTCGAGTCAGGATTTGTGCGACCCAGTTCATCGCCTTGGGGAGCACCAGTTCTTTTCGTGAAGAAGAAGGACGGATCACTTCGATTATGTATAGATTACCGGAGCTGAACCGGTTGACGGTCCGCAACACCTATCCTCTGCCTCGGATAGATGAGTTATTTGACCAGCTACAGGGAGCATTCTGGTTCTCCAAGTTAGATTTGCGATCCGGCTATTATCAGCTCCGTATCAGGGAAGAAGACATACCGAAGACGGCTTTCAGTTCGCGCTATGGATTATACGAATTCACGGTGATGCCTTTTGGGCTCACGAATGCTCCTGCTGCATTCATGAGTCTGATGAACCGTGTTTTCGAGCCTTTCTTAGATCGCTTCGTGATAGTATTCATCGACGACATCCTTATTTATTCTCGGACTCAGGAGGAGCATACAGAGCACTTGGCACAGGTCTTGCAGAGGCTGAGGGAGACCCAGATGTACGCAAAATTTTCAAAGTGAGAGTTCTGGTTGCAGGAGGTGGCATTCCTGGGGCACATGATCAGTGGGGCTGGGTTAGCAGTGGACCCGGCCAAGATAGAGACAGTGAGGGATTGGCCACGACCGAAGACCGCATCTGACATCCGTAGTTTCTTGGGACTAGCAGGCTATTACCGCAAGTTCGTGGAGGGGTTCTCGAGGATAGCACTCCCCCTCACGTCCTTGACAAAGAAGGACACAGATTTTGTTTGGTCAGAGCGTGTGAGACGGCTTTTCAGGAGCTGAAGGACCGACTCATCTCATCCCCCATTCTTGCGCTTCCATCCGGGAGCGAAGGATTCCAGATCTACACGGACGCCTCTTACCAGGGGATGGGTGCGGTCCTGATGCAGCATGGACACGTTATTGCTTATGCTTCGAGACAGTTGAAGAAGCATGAGCATAACTATCCAGTACATGATCTAGAGCTCGGGGCTGTGGTTTTTGCCCTGAAAATATGGAGGCATTACTTATATGGGATTCATTGTGACATCTTCTCAGATCACAAGAATCTCAAGTATATCGATACTCAGAAGGACCTAAACCTGAGACAGAGGAGATGGCTGGAGTTTCTCTGTGATTATGATTACAAGATCCACTATCATCCGGGAAAAGCGAACACGGTTGCGGATGCTTTGAGTAGGAGGGCCGGCACTTCTGGACCGGAGCCCCGATTGATGTCCATAGAGCTGCTTCAGATGATGGAGGACATGCACATTACCGTGGTGTCCGAGACCGAGCCAGTGGTATATAGAGAGTATTTGAGCTCAGTGATCAGCTGCGATGATATACAGGAGCGCATCCGAGCACATCAGAGGCTGGATGCTGCGTTACAGCCGATTTTCAGTGCCCTAGAGAGGGGCAAGGTCGAGGACTACACGTTACAGGATGATCTTCTTCGGTTCCGGGGGCGCATCTACATACCAGCAGGAGGCAGTATCCGGGAGGACATACTCCGAGAGGCACATTGCTCGAGATATTCAGTGCACCCCGGCATCACCAAGATGTGGGCAGATTTGCGGAGATCTATGTATTGGCCCGGGATGAAGAGGGAGATCACGGATTTTGTGACCCATTGCGAGACCTGCCAGCGTGTGAAGGCGGAATGCAAGAGCCCGGGAGGTTTACTACAGCCACTGCCAGTTCCAGAGTGGAAGTTCGAGGACATTGCTATGGACTTTGTACACGGATTGCCTCGCTCCCACTCTGGGCATGATTCTATATGGGTTATAGTGGACAGATTGACCAAGGTAGCGCGGTTTATTCCAGTTCGGAAGGATGCCCCAGTTGCAGTCCTGGTGAGACTATTTGTGGAGCAGTACATCAGATATCATGGTATCCCCAGGACTATTGTTTCGGACCGTGATGGTCGGTTCACTTCGAGCGAGTGGAGGGCCGTGCATGCTTATTTGGGATCTCGGCTTACCTTTAGTACCGCCTTCCACCCGCAGACCGACGGACAGACCGAGCGGACCATCCGGACCATGGAGGACCTGCTCAGATTATGCATATTGGATACGGGGAAGCCTTGGGAGAGGCTGCTGCCATTGATCGAGTTCTCGTATAATAACAGCCACCAGGCTAGCATCAGGATGGCTCCATACGAGTCTCTTTATGGGAGGAGATGCCGGACACCGCTATCATGGGTACAGGATGTGGATACCAGGGCTCTGGGATCTGATTATATAGAGGACACTGAGGCTCAGATTCGATTGATCAGGGATCGGCTACTGGAGGCCCAGAGCAGGCAGGCAAAGTATTATGATGCTCGGCACCGGAAGGTGGAGTTCCAGGTTGGAGATAGGGTATTCTTGAAGATACGTCCAGTACACGGTGTTTCTCGGGTGCGGAGGCACAAGAAGCTCAGTCCACGATACATGGGGCCATACCTGATCCTGGAGCGGATCGGCCCCCTTGGCTTACCGACTGCAGCTGCCACCGGAGTTGGGTGCATTACATGACGTCTTCCACGTCTCTTCCTTGCGAAGGGCTCTCCTTCGGCCGGAGCAGCACATTACTACTATAGCCGGACCAGTAGAGCCTGACAGATCAGTGAGATTGGAGCCGATCCGGATTGACGATACAGCCATCCGAGTGTTGCGGAAGAAAAAGGTCCCTCTTGTGAAAGTGCTGTGGTCCAACCATGGACGGGAGGAGCACACTTGGGAGCCGAGGGATCTGATGCTGGAGCAACACCCTGAGCTATTCGCATCAGGTACATTTAAGTTTTGTCTTTAAATTTCTTGATAATTCTTGCAAATTGAACACCGTAGACCCGAACTTAAATTTCGGGGACGAAATTATTTTCTTGTTTATTGGAATTTGTAACATCCCATGTTACTTCTGGACCCCTCAACTTAGATTGGGTTAGGCATGGGATGAGACCTAAGGAGATCAACTAGTTTTGACCCTAGGTAGTGGGTGGTAGCCATGTGGAGCCCACCATAGGGCCAAGTCAAACTAGGTCAAACTAGCCTGATTAGGGACCCTAGCCACACCATGACCCCACCACATTGCCCTAACCCTAAAAACAATCTAAGTGGACCCTAGGGTATGTCACTGGGTCAACATTTTGACCCAGTTGACCAAGGTCAACCTTGGGCTTAATTTGGTCAAACCCACACCCATAGGCCTAATTAACCTAAGTGGGGCACCCCTTGACCCAAACTTAGTTGGGTGGTGCCACTAGACCCACTTCCACCAAGTGGGGTCAGTCCACCCTCCATGGTTGACCAGTCAACCTTAAAAGTCAATTTGGTCAACAATTTGACCTAAAGAGAGAAAATGAAGGCCAAGCCATTTCCCCTTGGACCAAGCCCACTAAAATTGGCCCAAAGTCAGCCCAAGTGAACAAGACCAGTCCTACCCCTCTAAATCAGGAGAGAGAGTACATGCAAGGGGGTAAAATTGGAATTTTTGGGGAGAAGAGGAGAGAGAAAAGGGAATGAAGCAAATTTTGGCCACATGGCCACCCCACCAGCTGACTTAGGCTGCCCAAAACCAGGTGGCCGGCCTCCCCTCTTCATTTCCATCAGAATACCAGAGCTGAGAGCCACATGGCAGCTGGGTGAAACCTCCAAAGCTCAAAACCGAGCTAACATTGGAGTTAACTCCACTTATAGCCCACCTCAGTCCAAACAGAGCTCACCATCAGCTTCAGAAGGCCGAGAGGAGTGGAATTCGACTGCTTACTCATGGAGAACGGTGGAGAATTGAACTTTCGGGGTGGAGCTCGCCGGCGCACCACCACCACGGCAAACCGCCGCCTGACCCGCAGCCAAGCCCCAATTCAGGTGCGTTTCACCTCACCTCTTCCCGTACTAACTTTCTAGATCGAACTAGGGAGATATCGGGCTCAATCGAGCCCGATGCCATGAGAGGAAATGGAGAAATTCGAGCTTTTCTTTTCTTGCTCGGGTTCGCCGGAGGAGCCAACTCCGGCGGCCCCACCGCCGGGAAACGCTAGCCCCCACCTTAACGAAGGTGGTGGCGATATCTGCCGGCGGTGGTGGTGGCTCAGCTGGCCGGAAAAAGGCCAGCCAACATCGTCCAGGTAGAATCAATCGTGGCCGTTAACTCATCGGGGACGATGACCAGATCCCGTCGATTTTACTTTAAGATTCGTGCGCCGATATTAATTTAAATTAATGTAATGTATTGAATAGTAACATTCCTGTCACATATATTCAGTCCTTTTGCATGTAAAATATAGGCCTCTTAGAGGCATTTCTAGAACTTAGGCCCTTAATGAAAAATGTAGCCTAGAGTCTTACCTTTAAAATGCCACCCTAAACATACATTTTGGTGTAGTGTACAGTCCTGTAGGACATTTCTCCTAGGACTGGTCCTAGAGTAGGCAGAAATTAAATTGGGTGCCCTGGTCACAATATTAGTCACCATGGCCCCAAATTTGGGCACATGCATGATTAGGGCATACTTACCTCCTGCCAAAATTTAGGAATTTTTGGAAAACATTTTCCTATAGTTTTGGTTAAAATATCAAAATTTAAATAAATGGCATATAGGGAGTTCTACTCCTCCCCATGGCCCCAAATTTAGGTGGTGGATCAGTGGGGTCATCCTTGGTGTATGATAAAATTTCAGCACCTTGGGTTCACTGCATGTTGGAGAATCCACTTGCATGTGCTAGCCTATGTTAAGCCTTGGGGTGCAAATAGCAAAAATGCAAATTGGTGAATTTAGCCCAATGGTTGCATGCAAGAGTCATGAAATTATTTACAGTGGTTCATTAGGGTAAATTTCACTCTTCAAATTAATGATGGAATTTTTGGAGTCAAAATTCCATTTATTGGAATTTATTTTAAAAATAGCTATTTTGGAGATAAAAATTGGAAAATAGGATTTATTCAAGTACAAATCCAAACAACTTTGCCAAGGCATAAATAACAACACATTTGACTTAGGAAAAATATGATTCCTCTGTTTTGAAGAATTTTGGAATAGATACCCTAAATTCCCCATTTTACCCTTATTTTGTAAACTCTTGAAATGATGGATTTATACCTCTGAAAAATTTGGAAATTTTTCTACTGTCATAAAATGTTATTATTAGTCTTGCACAAATTTCTCAGAATTTAATGGATGCATTATTTGTGTTAAAATTAGTATAATGGCATTTTGGTAAATATCTTATAATGGAATCCTATATGCCATCTTACATTAAATGTTGATGATTCTCTGCCAATAGTCTTAAATTAGTGTCCTAAAAACTCTGTAATTTTTCTGGAATTTTTGTGTAAATAATGCCTACACATCATTTGGAAAAATGGAATTTTGTGGAATTGACATTAAATTGAAAATGATAATAAATATTTAAGGAAAATTATGAGATTCTGTAGGCAGCAATATTTTGTCACTATACATCTCAGGAAAAATCCCTAGGTCAGTGGATACTTAATCAAACTACTTCATGTGTAAAGTGACCTAGCATTTGAATTAAAAGAATTAATTAAATGACTATTTGCCAAGAAAAATTATGAGAATCCTTAGGGTAGTCCCCTTAGTCCATAATACCTTAGGATAAATATTTAGAGGCAAGATGCCTTAAGTTTTGGAAGATCACAATTCTAGGGTAGGCATAGGTCATGGTCTGCATATAACACAAATAGGTCATGCCTTAGGGGAATTACCAGGGGATTGATTATCGGTAGAAATAAGAGAGAGTTCAAGATATGTAACCCTGGTGTGTAGAGTTTTACTTAGTGAGGGATCAAAAGTGCAAGTCTTAACTAGCAACTGGAGTGGGGATCGGCGGAAGACCGTCGGTTTCCCGGTAATACCTTAAGTCACTAGGGTTGTACTAAAGCAATAAGGAGAGCTGGGGTGATACATGGGTAGCCATCAACTAAAATAAATATCCTTGCGAAAGGAAACGTTGGGCGTAATCCCAACATAGTTCCTAGTGCCCTTTGAGAGCCCTTCACAGGGAATACCGGGGGCAGTCCTGAGATTAACCTTAAATCTCTAGGCGTAATAAACTGTAGACAAGAGTAGCATAATAGGTTAGGACATTGTCGTACCTTCTCGCCCGTGTGGGGTTGGAGAGTTTCATGATATATGCTCACCCGTTAGGGGTTTGAGGGAGTTGGTATAAAGGCACTATTGTGCGTTCTCACCCGGGTTTGGGTTTGAGGGATTCAGGATGGGTTTTTGTCCTGCGAGCGGGAGGCTCGGTATGAATTACTTGCATGTGCATAAATATCGTGGCGGGGCATGCGGTACTGGCCGTTCGTCACACCGATGGCAGTACGGTGCACCAGGCGGTTGTGGGAGTTAGAGGGGCCAGTGAGTTGTTTTACACTGCGGTCTGGAGGACGATCCCCGATAACACACATCCGACCCAACAAGACTGACGGGTTTGTCAGCAAAGTACGTACGCGAGACTCTAGAGTGCACCTTGGACGTGTACAGAGGCGTATGAGAGGGGTCTAAGGCCTGGTAGTGTGCATACCGGTCTAGAAGCGGAGACGCCCGCTCCGCTGCTGCCGTAGCCACAGCGGTGGTACCCGAGAGTGATGCTAGCTCTCAAAAAGTGGGAACTAAAGGTCTGTGATCACAGAGTCGTTGTGTGTGAGTTGCACTTGCCTGCGCATAACAATTGCATCATATCATTCATTCATATTAGGTCATACGCTTCATAGATCCTTATCATATAAATTAGTATGGGCTCTTTTATATGATAAGTTAAATTTCCTGGAAACCCTAACTTATATATTTGTATGGGCATTTATATAAGTTAGGGTACGTTTGTGATGATAGCATAGTGGTAGCATAGCTTATTTACTTGTTCATTCTACTGCTTCTTTACTTTTCTTTACCGCACTGCTCTTACTTACTACTTGTACCGTACATAGAATTGCTAGAGTAGAATTACAGTACTTATTACAGCATTAGTTAGATATTATCACCTGCTTCCACTTTGTTACCCCTTGTTGTCCTCCGCTTCGTCCTCCCGCTCGGTGCCTAGGAGCTGCGGGGCGAGGTGCGGAGGAAACGACTTAGTCTTTTTGACTAATGGTCGGTGACCAACTATTTTTAGGAGCCCGTGGAGATGGAGCACCAGCACGTCGAGGAGGTAGGACATGAGGAGCAGATACCGCTTCAGCAGGCTACTACCACTACTGTGCGTCCTCAGGTGGGACGAGAGCGATGTTCTAGCATAGCTTCCGCATTATGATTTTGTGAGAGAGAGATTTGATGTACTGGGCATAAGCCCTTTTTACTCTTTCTTCTGTACTATTCTGTGGACTATTGATGTACTATTCATTTCTTTTATATGATTGTACTGTGGCTTGTGGACTGGTAGTTTTATATATATAGATTACTTCTTCTTCTCATCTTGGCCTACAGGTTTATGATCGTACTAGCCGGCAGAATCGGCGTGTTGCGGTGTCGACTAACCCGTGAGTTAGTGCCACCGTAAGACGGCGGTTCTGGGCATAAGATCCGGTAGCCCTCCTTGGTAAGGGGGAGGGGGGTCTTACACGGTGAGTGTGCGGTGTTCCTTGGGGTTGACTGGAATAGTCCCCCTTGTGTCGCAGATAGAGTCCGGAAGCGAAGTACGGACATAGGCATTGTGTGTGAAGCCTACCCGGACATGTTGGTCTGGATCGATAATGTTCCATTTTGAATGGTTTGCTGGAGAAGACTCCGTGTTTTATGTTTTTGGGTTTCTACACGGTAGATTGCAGCAGGGATCCTTGGGGATTAACTCCAAGGCGCACCCAAAAAACTGAGCGAAAACATAATTCTGCTAATTTGGCATCCGAGGAGCCAGCCTTGTACATACCTGGGTTATGTGATGTTTGGAATTATGGCGGGATCCGAGAGAAGTTTGGCTCGTGCGTACGTCTTAAGGCGACTACGTGGTGTGAGCAATGGGCAAGTGGAATTAGACCCAGGCTATATGGTTTGGTGCGAGAGACCCATAGAGGGACTGGACGTTGTCATAGTCGGGAGCCTTAGACGTTGCTCAGAAAGGCTATAATGCTCACGTTGTTGCCATCCCTGGGGATGGTGGTGAAGCCACATAATTGACCTAGATTCACCGATAATGTGCCCTGAGTGCACGCGGTGTTTGGGTCGCGAGAGCCTACACCTGTGGCGTAGTTTATTTTCACTTTTATTGTTTAGCTGGGCAAATGAAATGCAGGGAAGGAGCACCGCCGTCCCGAGTAAGTGGCGGGGTCGTTATAATTTGTTCGGCTTTGGCTGACCATTACTTTGTTTGCCACCGTGTGGTGGAATGTTGCTTGCAGGTGCAGCGAAGCCGAGTACCAAATAGCGGGCTGAATCCCATGTTGCTGAGCTGGCCCTCGAAGGCCAAAGCGAATAGTTGTATTTTATTTCTGTCATGTGTGGCCGGCCTGCGAGCCGATGTATGTAAGACTCTATTTTGTTAAGTGAAACTCTTGTAAGGCCATAAGGTCAAGTACTTTCAGTGTATTTGTTATTTCATTCCTGTGGTAGTTGTGGACATTCATGATAGTTGATATTTCAATTATGGGTTCTTTATAACTGTTTAAAAGCTTCCGCTAGAATGCTCTTTTTAGGGCAAGTAGTAATAGTTGTATGGGTTTGGTATTCTTATGTAACCCTTCCGACTGTTCTGTGGTATATGGCATCAGGTACCAGCTGGACCATTTGTTATATGCCATACGACGGATGGGGGTGTTACAATATTTTCGTGGGCGGTGTGCTTGCCTAGCAGAACCTTCCCGACAACATCAGCCAAAAATTTATACTCAGAGGATAAATTTTTCATAAGTAGTTTATTAGGGTTTTCTCCAGAATGACCCATTTTTATCAGCATGTTCTCATATTCAGTATTAACCATTTCCATATCTTCATCGCCATTCAACAAATCGAAAATCTCAGATAGTACGGTAGGGGTTAAAGAAATCTGATTACTGGATATAGTCTCGGTCATGTTATCTGCATCTGGAGTGGTGGAAGTGAATACCCATTCTCTAATCTCTGTCGCTGCGATCTTGATTCTGTTGGTCATGAAATTCTTCAGATTCTGTTCCTCAAAGAGTTTCAGTATGTCCAAAAAGATCTTGTCTGAATGTTGGAAGGATTCAAAGTCGATGTCGAATCCCATATCGAACTTCATCGCTGCCAGAGAGCTTGCTGGAATTGTCATTGTTCGACTACAAAGGAAAATAGAGAGATCAAGTGCAAAGGGAACAGAAAGTGCGGGATGGAGATCGAAGAAAACTAGATATAGGGTTTTCAGAAAATGAAGCGGCAGACTCCGTCTAACGAAAAATAAAAAATTCTTCGATCTGCGTTCGACGAAATATTTTATTAACAAAAGAGTTCGTCGATCTCAGTCAGAAGAAGCGAAAACAATTCATCATCTCAGGTTGAAGAAATAGTTTCTGAAGCAATATCGTCAATCTCCGTTCGACGAATAAAACTTAACACACAGAGAGTTCATCGATCTCAGGTCAATGTATTAACTCAAGAACTTTTCTCAGTTCGTCGATCTCCGTTCGATGAACTGTGGCAAATTCTTCGACCATAGACAAAAAATTAAATTAATACATCACCATTGATCATACCTAGCTGATTTATAAAGAACATATGTTTCTTCTCATCTAAGGGTTTGGTGAATATATTTGCCTTTTGCAAATCAGTAGAGACAAAGGTGAGATTAATTTTCTTTTTGTCTACACACTCCCTAATGAAATGATGTCTTACATTTATATTCTTTGTCCTACTATGATGCACTGGATTCTGTGCAATAGAAATTGCACTTGTATTGTCACAAAGTAGAGTTGAATTATTTAAGTTGACACCAAAGTTTAGGAGTTGGTTTTGAATCCACATCATATGTGAACAACAACTGCCAACTATAATATACTCAGCTTCTGCTGTTGAAGTAGACACAGATGTTTGTTTATTGCAAAACCATGAGACCAGCCTATCACCAAGGAATAGACATGTCCTTGATGTGATCTTTATGTCGACTCTACATCCAGCAAAGTCAGCATCAGAGTATCCAGTTAACTCAAATTCTGAATCAGTTGGATACCAGAGTCCTAGATTAGGGCAACTCTTTATATATCTTAAAATCATTTTTAGAAAAATAAGGTGAGATTCTTTAGGGTTCACCTGGAACCTTGTACAAAATCATGTAGCAAACATAATATCTGGTCTACTTGCTGTAAGATATAACAGGGACCCAACAATGGCCTTATATAATTTCTGATCTACAGGTTTCCTATGTTCATCAGAATCAATTACAACATTGGTTGCCATAGGTGTTTTCTTTGCTGAAGCATCAACCATCCCAAATCTTTTAATCAGCTCCTTAGCATATTTGAATTGGGATATGAAGAAGACATCAGGTGTCTGCTTCACTTGGAGACCAAGGAAGTATGAGAGCTCACCCATGCTACTCATTTCAAACTTTGAATGCATAAGGTTGGAGAACCTTTTGCATAGTTTGGAATCTGTAGAACCAAATATAATATCATCTACATATATTTGTACTAATAATATTTTATCATGATGATGCTTAATAAATAAAGTCCTATCTACTATGCCTCTAGAAAATTTATGCTCTAAGAGAAAGCTAGCTAAGGTTTCATACCAAGCTCTTGGAGCTTGCTTTAGACTATAGAGAGCCTTATGCAATTTGAAAACATAAGAGGGATGAGTAGGGGAAATATAACCTGTTGGTTGTTCTACATAAACCTCTTCTTTAAGTTCACCATTTAGGAATGCACTATTGACATCCATCTGGTAAACCTTGAACTTCTTGTAGGCTACATAGGCTAAAAAAATTCTGATTACTTCAATCCTTGCAACTGGTGCAAATGTCTGCTCATAGTCTATGCCTTCCTCTTGTCTGTATCCTTGATCAACTAGTCTGGCCTTGTTCCTTATGATAAGACCTTGAGCATCTAGCTTATTTCTAAATACTCATTTAGTTCCAATGACTGGGTAGTCTTTGTGTCTTGGAACTAATTCCCAAACTCTACATCTCTCAAATTGGTTGAGCTCCTCTTGCATTGCAATAATCCAGTGTGGATCTTGCTCAACATCTTTAATGGATTGGGGCTCATTTTGAGATATGAAGAAGGTATGCATCATGTCCAGGTGGAGTTGATGCCTTGTCTGCACACTAACTAAAATGTCTCCAATCACTTGAGATACATGGTGATCTCTAAATGTGACAAATTCAGTAGGAGGAGTTGGTTGAGCAACAGCTTGGGGAGTTAATTCCACTTGTGGAATTATAATAGCCGTGGGAGGAAGTTCAGCCACTTCCAAACTTTCTTCTTCACTGTCTTCAGCAACTTGTGGAGAAGGATGTGATGGAGCCTCATTGGTGAGGGTTATTGCATCTAATCTCTCACATAAGTTTGGTTCATGCATAGTCTCATTGGTAGAAGAAATCTTCTCCTTATAAAACATGTTAGTCTCATCAAATGAAATGTGAATAGATTATTCTATTTTCATGGTTGATTTATTATAAAACCTATAAGCCTTGCTTACTTGGGAATATCCAAGAAAAATTCCCATTTCAGCCTTGGCTTCAAACTTTCTAATGTATTTCTTATTATTGTTGTGAAGATTACATATGCAACCAAAATTTTTGAAATAATCTACTTTAGGTTTCTTCCCTTTAAGTAGCTCATAAGGACTCTTATTCTTATGCTTGTGTATCAGACTTCTATTCAGTACATAATTTGTTGTGCTCACAGTCTCTGCCCAAAAGGATAGGGGCAAATGAGCATCTGCAAGTAATGCTCCTGCAGATTCAATTAGGGTTCTATTTTTTCTTTCAGTAATCCCATTTTGTTGAGGTGTTCTACGAGATGAGAAGCAGTTCCTGATACCTTCCTTCTCATAGAACTCTTGCATAAGAAGAGACTCAAACTCAGTACCATGATCACTTCTGATCAATGAAACTAGAGTAGAGTACTTAATCTGTATGTTCTTGAGAAAATCTGTAAGAATCTTGAAGTTATCTGACTTAGATCTCAGAAAGAATACCCAAGTGAATCTTGAGAAGTCATCTACAATCACTAAAGTATAAGATTTCCCTCCCATGCTTTGTACAACAATAGGGCCAAAAAGGTCCATATATAGGAAGTACAATATTCTAGGCGAGTCACTTTTATTTACAGATTTAAAACTATTTTTAGTTTGCTTGCCTAACTGATAAGCCCTGCACAGGCTTTCCTTCTTGTAGGGGCAAGAAGGCAATCCTGTAAAAAGGTTGTCTCTAGAGAGTTTAATAATGTTTTTTAGGCTAACATGTCCTAATATTTTTAGTTTGCTTGCGTTCGGAGTTCGTTGACTTGAGTTCGACGAACTATACATATTTTGTCGATCGGAGTTTGACGAAATCTGTTGAACATTGTTATAATTAGGATTTTTTTTTCTTATTCTTTTTCTTATTCTTTTGTTTTAACTCAGTTTGTTTAACATTATTATTATTATCCATCTTTTCTTTTCCTTTTTCTGAAATAAATTTTATAGGTGTGGACAATATATTTTTCTTAATCAGTGGGGGTTGGCTTGATGAAGCACCTAAGCCCAGCTTGCCATTTAGTCTGGCATTCACTGTGCTTGTGATGTCCATCAACTTGATGCTTCTCCTATTTAGGGATTCTTCGAGTTGCCTTGCCTCAACCAATTCAAATTTTAATGATATGATTTGTTCATTAGCTAAAATTAGTTCATCTTTTAGTTTAATGTTTTTAGAAATCAAGTTTTCTTGATCAGTTAATATTTCTCCAAGAGCTTTAATTTCTTTTTCAGAATTAATTAAATCCATACATAAAGATTTAAATTCAGTTTTGAAATTATCTGAATTATAATCAAAGGACGACAATACCTGATCTGCCTCAGATTCCGATGATTCTTCATTATCTGACTGCTCAGCTTCTGATGGACTATAGGAGGCATTGATAGCCATAAGGCAAACTTCCCTTGCCTTTGATTCTTCTTCATCTTCACTGGAGCTGGAAGATGATCATTCTTCTTCACTGTCACTCCAGGTCTCAGCCACAAAGCCTTTTTCTTTTCTCTTATGCTTGCTGGAGGAAGGCTTGCTGTAGTGATGCTTTCTGGAGTCCTTTTCTCTTCTTCTTTCCTTCTTTTGATTTTCTGGACACTCTGAAATAAAGTATCCTTGTTTCCTGCACCCAAAACAAACAATCTCTTTAGTGAGTGTCTTGTCATACCTGGGTTTGTCATCTTGCCTAAATGACTTTCTTCTGAAGTCCTTCTTTGCCATCTTGTAGAATCTCTTGGCTAAGAGACTCAGAAGTTCTTCACTTACTGTTGGAGTTTCTGATTCCTCTGAAGCTTTGAAAGCTATTTTCTATTCTTTTCTTGCTGTAGGAGGAGTCTTGTAACGTACCGATTCGCACTATGCCCCTCGTGCACATTTTTGAGTTAGGAGAGTTGACTTGGGCTCAGGGAATTGCTGGTAGCTAGGCTTACACTAATGTAGGGGAGGTGAAGTCCGCATAGAGAAGGACACGGGTAGAGACATGAGCGTTTCCCTACCCGTGTGTATCTACCCAGTACTCGAGTTGACGACTCGAGTTATTCCCGAGAAGGACACGGGTAGTGACATGGGCGTGTCACTACCTGCATGTATGAGGACACGGTAGGGACACGACATGTCCCTACCCATGTACGTCGAGTAGAGGTCGACGAAGAGAGTCCCGAGAAAGACACGGGTAGAGATACGGGCATGTCCCTACCCATGTGCCTACAGCCAGCACTCGAGTCAATTACTCAAGTAGTTATAGAGAAGGACACGGGTATGGACATGGGCGTGTACCAACCCATGTGTATGAGGACACGGGTAGAGACACAGGCGTGTCGATACCCGTGTGCGTCAAGAGGAACTCGATGAAGCAAAACCCGAGCAGGACACGGCCAGCCACACGGCCGTGTCACTTGTGCACGGGTAGAGACACGGGCGTGCCCCTACCCGTAGTTGTGTATCGAAATAGCTGTTGAACCGTCGACGATGCTTCGCCCGAGCAGGACATGAGTAAGTAGACGGGTGTGTCCCTACCCGTGTCATTTTTCACTTATAAGGGAAATGAAAACCATAGCCATTTTCATTCTCATCCAAGCCCCTTTTCCTGGATAAACTGCTGGAGAGGAGGAAGAAGGTGCTGGAGTAAGTCTAAGAGGTGAAGTACCGCCGCCGCCGAGGAGAAGAAGATGACGCCGAGAAGAGTTACAAGATCCTTGGATGGAAATGGTGGAAATGCCGGAAACGAGGTGAGATTCCCCCCTCTCCCTTGGTGCTAGATCTCTAGTTATTTCTTAGGAGAGACATCGACTCAAGAGAGTCTTGATGGAGAGAAGAAGTTTTCTAGGAATGGCCATGCTAGGACATGTGTCCTAGGTTTTATATGTCCCTCAACCTCTCCTTTCTTCTATGTGATGGTGGAGGATGGTTGATGCATGTAATTCGGCAAGCGCACCGGTCGCACAAGTAATAAATTTTTTGGGAATAAATCCCCAAGTTTCGGTCGCTTGAGGAATGCAATTAGCGTAGAATGGCAACAGTACCGAGAATATCATTATGAGAGTTAAAAATAGAACAAAAAGGGAATAGCGGACTAGGGAGATTGTGGATGTTTGATCTACTGAACTAGTAAAAGCTATGCGGGTCGAAGGCACCGCTTCGCAAGGTGAAGTGGGTTTGTAGGCCGCTATGCCGAACTTCAGTTGGGCAAGTGGAAGGGAAGCTAATGGATTGCAGCGTTCTTGTGTGGATTGCAATCGGACAAGGCACATGAATGAAGTGGATGTGGGGTGAGCGAGGCGCATTCACAGACAGAACTCACAAGCATAAGAAGAGACTAACATTCCATTATCTATAAAGTAAACTTGATGTTCAGGGATGGAAATGTTCATTACACTGCTCAAAACATTCATAACACAGAGGAAGGGGAAGAGGAGTAAACCAAAAGAGAATGAAGATCCACCACGGGTCGTGGGCGGAGTAGCGAGTTGTCAATCCGCTTCCGGGCTCAGTCCAAGGAGGCTTCTGGTACCAACGATCTGTCACCTCGAAGGCCTTTAAGTCCGTTCTCTAGGTTATCTACTTCACCAACTCTGCAGGAAAGCTTGGAGTTGAAGTCATCAATGGCCGAGGGCTTCGCCGGAGTGTTGAAAAGCTTCGGAGTAGTTGGAAATGGCTTCCCGATGAAGGTGGAAGTGATGGAGCAGCTGGAGAAGTGAAAAGGCGATTCCCGCGCACTCTCCGATCGCAGCAAATGACAGGCGTTGACCTAAAACGCGGAGAAGGGCCTTATATACGGAGGCAGCAGAAGCAGTGCGCACGATCAGTGGCGCACGACCAGTGGTCGTGCGCACTGTAGGTCGATGATCGTGCGGCTTTTCCAAATAAACCTGCAACCTGGACAAGAAGCATCAGCATATAAGCGCACGAGCAGTGGCGCACGACCAGTGGTCGTGCGCACTATGGCCAGTGCTCGTGCGATTACCAAGACAGGGTTATGAAAAAGGGGGTGTAATGCGCACGAACAATGGCGCACGACCAGTGGTCGTGCGCAGTAAGTCCAGTGGTCGTGCACAGTATTCCTGTATCATCGGAGTCTCCCGAGCAGTTTCGGAGCACGCACACGACCACTGTACCAGTAGAAGGGGCAGAAAGGCCACCAAAACGTGCACACCACATCCCCGAGATAGGGCTAAAGAATAACAACAAAATGGAAACACAGAAAGCACACAGAAGCGGGCCTACAGTGCACTTAATCGTGAAATAGGTATATGAGCACAAATAAGCAATAAAAGCTCTCAAGTGTAGTGCTAAGACGATAAAACTAGCCCAGATGAGTCCAAAAATCAGTGTAAAATGTGGACTCATCACACCCCCAGACTTAACCATTTGCACGTCCCGAGCAAATCATTACTCTATGGACTCGAAGATAGCTAACTGGCTCAGAAATTTCAAAAAGAAGTAAGACGATAAATCAAATATATCAGGAGTATAGAAGATATAATAGAAAAACTTTTTAATTATACAACGTTGTTTAAACTATTCGACAGACGTAAATAAATATTGTAATTGCTCAAAACTAGAATTCTGGAGAATCGTGCGATCATGTGCAGGAAAAAAGTAGGCAGGCCACTAAGGTGAGCATTGCCAAAGTTCGGGACTCAGGATCATGATGCGTGTAATACAAGCGCACCGGTAGCACAAGTAATAAAGTTTTGGGAGTAAATCCCCAAGTGTCGGTCTCTTGAGGAATGCAATTAGCGTAGAATGGCAACAGTACTGAGAATATCGTTATGAGAGTTAAAAATAGAACAAAAAGGAAATAGCGGACTAGGGAGATCGTGGATGTTTGATCTACTGAACTAGTAAAAACTATGCGGGTCGACGGCACCGCTTCGCAAGGTGAAGTGGGTTTGTCGGCCGCTATGTCGAACTTCAGTTGGGCGAGTGGAAGGGAAACTAATGGATTGCAGCGTTCTTGTGTGGATTGCAATCGGACAAGGCACAAGAATGGAGTGGATGTGAGGTGAGTGAGGCGCATTCACAGACAGAACTCACAAGCATAAAAAGAAACTAACATTCAATTAACTAGAAAGTAAACTTGATGTTCAGGGATGGAAATGTTCATTACACTGCTCAAAACATTCATAACACAGAGGAAGGGGAAGAGGAGTAAACCAAAAGAGAATGAAGATCCACTGCGGGTCGTGGCCGGAGTAGCAAGTTGTCAATCCGCTTCCGGGCTCAGTCCAAGGAGGCTTCCGGTACCAACGATCTGTCACCTCGAAGGCCTTTAAGTCCGTTCTCTAGGTTATCTACTTCACCAGCTCTGCAGGAAAGCTTGGAGTTGAAGTCATCAATGGCCGAGGGCTTCGCCGGAGTGTTGGAAAGCTTCGGAGTAAGTGGAAATGGCTTCCCGACGAAGGTGGAAGTGATGGAGCAGCTGGAGAAGTGAAAAGGCGATTCCCGCGCACTCTCCGATCGCAGCAAATGACAGGCGTTGACCTAAAATGCGGAGCAGGGCCTTATATATGGAGGCAGCAGAAGGAGTGCGCACGATCAGTGGCACACAACCAGTGGTCGTGCGCACTGTAGGTCGATGATCGTGCAGCTTTTCCAAATAAACCTGCAACCTGGACAAGAAGCATCAGCATATACGTGCACGAGCAGTGGCGCACGACCAGTGGTCGTGCGCACGATGGCCAGTGCTCGTGCAATTACCGAGACAGGGTTATGAAAAAGGGGGTGTAATACGCACGAACGGTGGCGCACGACCAGTGGTCGTGCGCAGTAAGTCCAGTGGTCGTGCGCTTACCCCAGGCTGATTTTATAGAAAACGTAGAGTAGTGCGCACGATCGGGGGCGCACGACCAGTGGTCGTGCGCATTAGATCCCCTAATCGTGCGCCGTATTCCTGTTTCACAACCATCCCGGTGTAACAGCCCAAAAGTTCTGAAACGGGAAAATTTGGGTGACACGGCCTGGGACACGGGCGTGTCCCAGGGCGTGTCAGGTGGACACGGCCTGCGACACGGGCGTGTCGCAGGGCGTGTCAAGGCAGTGTCGACAGTCGACTTAGGTGTCGACGATTTTTGCTCGACGATCGTCGAGAGGAGGCACACGGCCTAGGACACGGGCGTGTCCATGGCCGTGTCGTTGAGTGTCGAGTGTCGAGATCGTCGAGTGTCGAGATCGTCGAGTGTCGAGTGTCGAGTGTCGAGATAGGTGACACGGCCTGTGACACGGGCGTGTCACAGGGCGTGTCAAATCGGAACGACGAGCTCAGCCCGCCGAATGATTTTGACAGGGCGTGTCTGGGTGCCGTGTCTGGGCACACGGCCGGGGACACGGGCGTGTCCCAGGCCGTGTGAAGTCTCGGGATGATTTGGGATTTTTTTCACCCAGGTACACGGCCACAGACACGGGCGTGTCTGAAGGCGTGTTGGTGACACGGCCCATGACACGGGCGTGTCCCATGGGCGTGTCACTGGTTTGGATAGGTCGGTTGACCACCGCTTGAGGCACACGGCCAGGCACACGGCCGTGTTCGAGGCCGTGTCGGGTCAAAATGTGTGTTTTTGGCAGAATCGTGGCCGTCCATTTCTTCAGTCTGAATCCAAGGGCTGAAAGCTCTTCTTCTTTTTCCTTAAGGGCCGAATTCAGAAAAGAATCCTCACTTTGAATTGGCCTTCATCTTTCTTCAAGAGAGAGAGAAAGAGTGAGAGAAAGGAGGAGGAAGAAGGGAAGGGGGCTGCTGTTGGTGGTGCTGCGGTTTACCGGCGAGAGATCCGAAGCCAGTGTTGCGGAGGAGACGATCTTGCGAGTCTTGCAAGCTAGCTTTCAAGCCATGGCACCGAAGCGATCGTCAAGGGTAACGACTTTTCTTCCTAGCCATGTGAAGGCTTCTATTTTGGCATATCTTTTGATTCCCCCACCAAGAGGTGGCTGCTTTTGGGAGTCATTTGGGTGATTCTTGAAATCCCCTTTTGTTGTGCATATAGATCCGGAAATGGAGTACGGAATAGGCATGCTGTGTGAAGCCCATCTGGACAGGTTGGTCTGGATTGGTGATGTTGCATACGAACCGGAGAAGACTCCGTGATACCGTGTAGTGTAAGGAGTCTCGGGTTATACCTGCGAAAAGGAGTAGCAGGAAGTACTGGGGTGGTAGCCCAGGAAAATAGCCTTGTGATGGTTTTGGGTCCAACCTGTGAATGAGGCACAGGTAGTACTGGTGAGACCAGGAAAGGCCCTTTTTGTGATGCTTGATGTCATAGGGTGTCCACCTGTGAAGCGAGTCACAGGAAGTACTGGCATGCCCAGGAAAGACCCCTGACATTTGTGCTTGTGCGGTGTCCACCTGTGAAGAGAGTAACAGGAAGTACTGGTGTGCCCAGGAAAGACCCGCTGTTGTTGTGAGAAAATGGGTGTAAGGCTTATGCCCAGGCTTAAATGCCAGGAACAGGATTGGTGAGACCGACCCGCGCCTTTGATATAGCCATGAGTACGCTGTACTCGGAGAAGGCAAGGCGATTTGAGCAACGGGGGGTGGAGGATCCGACCTGCGCTATGTCCGTCCGATGTGAGACCAAAGGTACGGTCTGTTGGAGCGCATAGCAAGAGTCTTCGGCCTGCGCGCCATGACACAATGGGGGGCTACGGGCCATCCCGGTGTCCGAGGACTAACTCCGGCTGCACGCCATGGAGTAAATGCTCAAGAGATTTACCGTTGGGTGATAACCCTGATACGGTGGTGGGCAAGAGGTTGCCAGAACACCAAGAATGTGCCCTGAGTGCACGGACCGTTGGGCCGGGTGGCGAACGGTTGTGATGGCTTGTGTGCGTGAAAGCACATTTTGATATATTGCCATACTTGTGATATGATATGCCTGCAGGGATAAATACCGCTGCCCCGAGAGAAGGGGTAGGGTCGTTATAATTTGGTCAGCTGAACGCTGACCGTTGCTTTTGTTTGCCACCGGTGGGTGGATTGTCCCTTGCACAGGTGCTGGAGAGCCGAGCGGGACGCATAGAGGTTGATGCTCCTGCTGGTGTTGCTGCTGCTGCTGTTTAGCCCTCGAAGGCTATGTTTGAGATGTGTGTTTTCTTTTGTTGTGGCCGGCCTGCGCGCCCATAGTTGTAGCCACTGTATGAAAGCTATGTAAGGCCATAAGGCCAACACTTGTTCTTATTGTAAGACATTCCTATATGTATATAAAATGTGGAGTTTTATGTTTGGACATTCATGAGGAGTTCAAGTAGTTTAGGCTTCCGCTAGAATGCATGTGATAGGTGCGATGCGCTACTCTGGTATCATCCTGTACCTTCACCGACTGTTTTGTGGTATATCCTGTGGGGCCCCGGCCGGACCTTCTAGAATATATCATATGAACGGATGGGGTTGTTACATTTTTGGTATCGGTTGTTTTGGTCTTTCCCTCTCGAAGTCGTGGTCGACTTCTTTTGTGGGGTGGCGAGCACGTGTTTGTGCAACCCAAAGTCTACGAATGAACTCCTGAATGTCCATGATAGGAATGCAAATTGGTTTGTTTGAGGAACCTGCGTGTTCCTATTTTGTGTTGTTTGCTTGGGTACGACCGCTAATGTATGTGTCTTGTCCACCTTTAGGTGACACGAAGTGGAGCTGGGCCGTCTGAGCCCCAGCGTTCTGATGAGAGTAGGGCACCAGCTGAGGTGCCTACACCTCCACCGTCTGCCGAGCATGTGCGGTTAGTTGCGGAGGCATTATTTACCATGATCCAAGGCCAGCCACTTAGGCAGGAACAAGTGGATGTTAGGCCAGAACAGGTGGAGGCAAGGCCGGAACCTGTAGTGGATGTGGCTCCTCGAGCAGCTGAGAAGCAACTAACACGGTTCATGAGTTTCCATCCGCCTACATTTTCAGGAGCGGGTACTCCGACGCAGGCAGAGGATTGGTTATCGCGCGTCAAGAGAGTTATGGCGGCGATTGGCACGGCGGAGCGTCAGAAGGTTACCTTAGCTACATTCTTGCTTGAAGGAGAAGCTCGCTTGTGGTGGGATGAGATAGAGTTACATCATTTGGCGGGTCGTCCGTTAGCTCAAGTCTCCATGGATGAATTCTCTCGATTGTTCCTAGCAAAGCACCTTCCTGTGGCTCAGCGGATAGCCATGGAAAATGAATTCCAACGGTTGACTCAAGGTGAGGGCAGTGTTGACGCGTACCTACATGAATTTACGCGCTTGGGGCGGTATGCGGGTTCGATATTTGCTGATGAGCAGCGGAAGACCAATAGGTTCTATGAAGGCCTGAGGGACGAGTTGAGGTTCCTTGTGTCAAGTTCTGTGAACCAAGGTTTCCAAGCATTGGTTGACACTGCAACCGCGTTGGAAAAGGATATGAAAAGGGTGCAAGGAAAAAGAGCTTTGACTGTGACGCAACCGGAGTGGAAGGCGCCCCGATCTGGGAAACCATTCTATAAGAAGAAATGGGGTAAGAAGTCCAAGCCGAGTGGACAAGCTCCTTCATCAGTTGCAACGGGAGCAACGTCAGGGGCTACTTCCAAGCCAGATACTCGGGTCTGCTACAATTGTGGCCGCATGGGGCATATTGCGCGAGATTGTCGGATGCCGCCGAAGAGTGAAAAGAAGGCGGGAGCATCGTATGCGGAGAAAGGAAAGGCGGTGGTGGATTCCTCTGCCTCGCAAGCGCAACCCCGGTCTACAATCTTGGCCTGCAGGAGGCCATCAAGCAGAGTGACGTGGTCACAGGTATGAGTTTAGTTTTGCTTATGCTAATGTTTGTATGCTTAGCTTAGTACCTCTTTGTTTGCGATTTGTATGTGTGACATGGTTGTCATAGGTTTTGTGATGATTCGGGACACGCTGGCGCGAGCACTGTTTGATACAGGTGCATCGCATTCTTTTCTGTCTTGTGATTTTATAACGCGGCTTGGGATACCCAGTCGTGCAAAGACAGATAAGGTCAGAGTGGTGTTGCCGAATGGCTGTTGGATGCTTGCGGATCAAGCTTGCGATGTGGCGGTTCAGCTAGGAAGTCGGGATTTTTGTTTAACCGCATTTGTTTTGCCAATTTCGGAATTCGATGTGATTTTTGGGATGGATTGGCTTGCGGAACAGCATGCTATGATTGATTGTCAGTCCAAAGAAATCACGTTGGGCCAGAATACCGAACAGGAGACAAAGTTCGCGGGTATGCGAGGAGTGGGCGGGACATTGATGTCTGCACTCCAGGTAGTCAAGGCTGTTCGGAAGGGTGCGGAGTGTTACTTTGCACTAATTCAGGCTGTTGAGCCTAAGGCCAGTGTGTGCGAGGTTCCGATTGTGGCAGAATTTACAGATGTGTTTCCCACGAATCTCCCTGGGCTACCACCCCAGCGGGAGATTGACTTCACGATCGAGTTGGTGCCAGGTGCGAAACCTGTGGCCCGCTCGCCATATCGCGTCGCGCCAAAAGAGATGGCGGAATTGAAGATTCAACTGCAAGAAATGCTAGAGCAAGGGTATATACGCCCAAGTATGTCACCTTGGAGCGCGCCTGTGCTTTTTGTAAAGAAGAAAGACGGTGGATTGCGATTGTGCATCGACTACCGTGAACTGAATAAGCTGACCGAGAAGAATAAATATCCGATCCCCCGGATTGATGAGTTATTTGATCAGCTGGTAGGTTCTACTGTCTATTCGAAGTTGGACCTGAAGTCTGGTTATTACCAGTTAAAGATTCGGGAAGGTGATATTCCCAAAACTGCATTTGGAACACGCTATGGGCACTATGAGTTCACAGTCATGCCCTTTGGACTGTGCAATGCGCCCTCTGTGTTTATGGATTTGATGCACCGCATTTTCCGTGAGTACCTGGATCTGTTTGTGATAGTGTTCATTGATGATATCCTGGTGTACTCAAAGTCGAAAGCTGAACATGAGATTCACTTGCGGTTGGTGTTGAACACGTTGAGGCAAAATCAGCTCTCTGCCAAGTTCTCGAAGTGCGAGTTTTGGCTATCGTCAGTAGCATTTTTGGGCCATGTGGTGAGTGGAGCGGGCATTGCAGTGGATCCAGCGAAGATAAGAGCCATACAAGAATGGCCAATATTGTCTTCCGTGGCCGAAGTCAGGAGTTTCCTTGGACTTGCGGGCTACTATAGAAGATTTGTGGAGAACTTCTCGCGGATCGCTTTGCCGCTAACCACACTGACACGGAAGGATCAGAAGTTCGTTTGGACGCCAGAGTGTGCACGAGCTTTTGAAGAGCTGAAGATTCGGTTGACCACGGCGCCGGTGTTGTCTTCGCCATGTGGGACCGATGGTTTTGTTATTTATAGTGATGCCTCAGGGAGCGGCTTAGGCTGCGTTCTTCTGCAGAATGGAAAAGTTATTGCTTATGGCTCACGCCAACTGAAGGTGCACGAGCGAAATTATCCCGTCCATGATTTGGAACTAGCGGCGGTGATTTTTGCACTGAAGCTGTGGCGACACTACCTTTATGGCGTGAAGGTGGAGATCTATACGGATCATAAGAGCCTCAAGTACCTTTTGGAGCAGAAAGAGTTGAACATGCGACAACGAAGGTGGTTGGAGTTCCTTGGGGACTACACTTTCGAGATTCACTATACACCCGGGAAGGGAAATGTTGTCGCGGATGCCTTGAGTCGGCGAGTTCCGGCTAGAGCGAATTGGTTACAAAGGCATGATGAACGTCTGATCCAGGAGTTGGAGGCATTGGAGATCTATTGTGTTGACAAAAATTCCACTGCCATTGCGTGTTTGAACTGGACCGAGGTGCAATGTGACCTTGCGGACCGAGTTCGACGGGCAACGGAGTTGGATGAAGATCTCTTACGCTATGTGAATGAAGGGCCAGAGGGCAAATTTACCTGGATTGACGGTCTGTTGCGAAAAGAATGCCGATTGTGCATCCCAAATGTGGGGAAACTGAGGGAAGAACTGATGTATGAAGCACATTATACGAAGTATTCCATTCACCCCGGGAGCACAAAGATGTTCAACGATATGAAGAAGCTTTTCTGGTGGCCAGGGCTTAAGAAAGATGTTGCCCTTTACGTGGCCAAATGCCAAACATGTGCGATGGTGAAGGCGGAATGCCAAAAGCCGGGCGGATATTTGAAGTCACTGCCGATCCCAGTGTGGAAATTTGATGATATTTCCATGGATTTTGTGCATGGGTTGCCAAGATCGCAGCGAGGAAATGATTCCATTTGGGTGATAGTTGACCGGCTAACCAAGTAGCACATTTCCTTCCGAACAGGCGGGATGATTCAGTTGAAAGTTTGGCAAAGTTATATGTTGACCAGATTGTGCGGCTTCACGGTGTTCCTCGGAGCATCGTAAGTGATCGAGATGGGCGGTTTACGTCAAATGATTGGAGGCTAGTTCACCGACTGTTGGGCACGAAATTGACTTTCAGTACGGCCTTTCATCCCCAAACGGATGGCCAAACTGAACGTACCAACAGAACAATGGAGGACATGCTCCGAATGTGCGCCCTTGATTTCGGAAAGAAATGGGAAGATCATCTCTATATGGTCGAGTTTGCATATAATAATAGCTACCAAGCAAGCATTGGGATGGCACCATATGAAGCTCTATATGGCAGGAAGTGTCGTACTCCCTTGGCTTGGGTAGAAGCGGGTGAAGCTCGGATTGTTAAACCAATGAGGTGGATGAAGCAAACTCAACCATTCGGACTATTCGAGAGAGATTGCTGATTGCTCAAGATCGACAAGCGAAGTACTACAACGCCAAGCACCGGAATGTCGAAATTGCGGTTGGCGATTGGGTCTACTTGAAGATCAAGCCATTCAAAGGTGTCTCCAGGATTCGACGATTGAAAAAGTTGAGTCCAAGATATTTAGGTCCTTTTGAAGTAGTTGAGCGAATTGGCGAAGCGGCTTATCGGCTAGCTCTGTCGGCGGACTTGGGTGGATTACATGATGTTTTTCACATCTCGGTACTGCGGAAAGCCGTGAAAGATCCAGCTCAAATGATCGCGGATGATCGTGTGCCGGTGGAGTATGGGCTAACAACGAGAGTTAGACCCATTCAGATCGAAGATCGAGCCGAGAAACAGTTGCGGAACAAGACGGTCGATATGGTAAAAGTCCGGTGGGACAACTGCGGCCGTGAAGAACTGACATGGGAGCGTGAGCAGACCATGCGAGAAGAGTTCCCTGAGCTGTTTGTGTAAATTGGAGCGAAAAAGTTGTAACATTAAATTTTATATGTTGTACCCTTTTTCTTGCTGGTTTCTGTTGCTTTCCTGTCTCCAAATTTCGAGGACGAAATTTCCTGTAGGAGGGGAGGATTGTAACAGCCCAAAGTTCTGAAACGGGAAAATTTGGGTGACACAGCCTGGGACACGGGCGTGTCCCAGGGCGTGTCAGGTGGACACGGCCTGCGACACGGGCGTGTCGCAGGGCGTGTCAAGGCAGTGTCGACAGTCGACTTAGGTGTCGACGATTTTTGCTCGACGATCGTCGAGAGGAGGCACACGGCCTAGGACACGGGCGTGTCCATGGCCGTGTCATTGAGTGTCGAGTGTCGAGATCGTCGAGTGTCGAGATCGTCGAGTGTCGAGTGTCGAGTGTCGAGATAGGTGACACGGCCTGTGACACGGGCGTGTCACAGGGCGTGTCAAATCGGAACGACGAGCTCAGCCCGCCGAATGATTTTGACAGGGCGTGTCTGGGTGCCGTGTCTGGGCACACGGCCGGGGACACGGGCGTGTCCCAGGCCGTGTGAAGTCTCGGGATGATTTGGGATTTTTTTCACCCAGGTACACGGCCACAGACACGGGCGTGTCTGAAGGCGTGTTGGTGACACGGCCCATGACACGGGCGTGTCCCATGGGCGTGTCACTGGTTTGGATAGGTCGGTTGACCACCGCTTGAGGCACACGGCCAGGCACACGGCCGTGTTCGAGGCCGTGTCGGGTCAAAATGTGTGTTTTTGGCAGAATCGTGGCCGTCCATTTCTTCAGTCTGAATCCAAGAGCTGAAAGCTCTTCTTCTTTTTCCTTAAGGGCCGAATTCAGAAAAGAATCCTCACTTTGAATTGGCCTTCATCTTTCTTCAAGAGAGAGAGAAAGAGTGAGAGAAAGGAGGAGGAAGAAGGGAAGGGGGCTGCTGTTGGTGGTGCTGCGGTTTACCGGCGAGAGATCCGAAGCCAGCGTTGCGGAGGAGACGATCTTGCGAGTCTTGCAAGCTAGCTTTCAAGCCATGGCACCGAAGCGATCGTCAAGGGTAACGACTTTTCTTCCTAGCCATGTGAAGGCTTCTATTTTGGCATATCTTTTGATTCCCCCACCAAGAGGTGGCTGCTTTTGGGAGTCATTTGGGTGATTCTTGAAATCCCCTTTTGTTGTGCATATAGATCCGGAAATGGAGTACGGAATAGGCATGCTGTGTGAAGCCCATCTGGACAGGTTGGTCTGGATTGGTGATGTTGCATACGAACCGGAGAAGACTCCGTGATACCGTGTAGTGTAAGGAGTCTCGGGTTATACCTGCGAAAAGGAGTAGCAGGAAGTACTGGGTGGTAGCCCAGGAAATAGCCTTGTGATGGTTTTGGGTCCAACCTGTGAATGAGGCACAAGTAGTACTGGTGAGACCAGGAAAGGCCCTTTTTGTGATGCTTGATGTCATAGGGTGTCCACCTGTGAAGCGAGTCACAGGAAGTACTGGCATGCCCAGGAAAGACCCCTGACATTTGTGCTTGTGCGGTGTCCACCTGTGAAGAGAGTAACAGGAAGTACTGGTGTGCCCAGGAAAGACCCGCTGTTGTTGTGAGAAAATGGGTGTAAGGCTTATGCCCAGGCTTAAATGCCAGGAACAGGATTGGTGAGACCGACCCGCGCCTTTGATATAGCCATGAGTACGCTGTACTCGGAGAAGGCAAGGCGATTTGAGCAACGGGGGGTGGAGGATCCGACCTGCGCTATGTCCGTCCGATGTGAGACCAAAGGTACGGTCTGTTGGAGCGCATAGCAAGAGTCTTCGGCCTGCGCGCCATGACACAATGGGGGGCTACGGGCCATCCCGTGTCCGAGGACTAACTCCGGCTGCACGCCATGGAGTAAATGCTCAAGAGATTTACCGTTGGGTGATAACCCTGATACGGTGGTGGGCAAGAGGTTGCCAGAACACCAAGAATGTGCCCTGAGTGCACGGACCGTTGGGCCGGGTGGCGAACGGTTGTGATGGCTTGTGTGCGTGAAAGCACATTTTGATATATTGCCATACTTGTGATATGATATGCCTGCAGGGATAAATACCGCTGCCCCGAGAGAAGGGGTAGGGTCGTTATAATTTGGTCAGCTGAACGCTGACCGTTGCTTTTGTTTGCCACCGGTGGGTGGATTGTCCCTTGCACAGGTGCTGGAGAGCCGAGCGGGACGCATAGAGGTTGATGCTCCTGCTGGTGTTGCTGCTGCTGCTGTTTAGCCCTCGAAGGCTATGTTTGAGATGTGTGTTTTCTTTTGTTGTGGCCGGCCTGCGCGCCCATAGTTGTAGCCACTGTATGAAAGCTATGTAAGGCCATAAGGCCAACACTTGTTCTTATTGTAAGACATTCCTATATGTATATAAAATGTGGAGTTTTATGTTTGGACATTCATGAGGAGTTCAAGTAGTTTAGGCTTCCGCTAGAATGCATGTGATAGGTGCGATGCGCTACTCTGGTATCATCCTGTACCTTCACCGACTGTTTTGTGGTATATCCTGTGGGGCCCCGGCCGGACCTTCTAGAATATATCATATGAACGGATGGGGTTGTTACACCCGGAACACGCACACGACCCCTGTACCAGCAGAAAGGGCAGAAAGGCCACCAGAACGTGCACACCACATCCCCGAGATAGGGATAAAGAATAACAACAGAAATGGAAACACAGAAAGCACACAGAAGCGGGCCTACAGTGCACTTAATCGTGAAATAGGTACATAAACAAAAATAAGCAATAAAGGCTCTCAAGTGTAGTGCTAAGGCGATAAAACTAGCCCAGATGAGTCCAAAAATCAGTGTAAAATGTGGACTCATCACACCCCCCAGACTTAACCATTTGCACGTCCCGAGCAAATCATCACTCCATGGACTCGAAGATAGCTAACTGGCCCAGTAATTTCAAAAAGAAGTAAGACGAGAAATAAAATATATCATGAGTATAGAAGAGATAATAAAAAAACTTTTTAATTATACAACGTAGTTTAAACTATTCGACAGACGTAAATAAATATTGTAATTGCTCAAAATTAGAATTCTGGAGAATCGTGCGATCATGTGCAGGAAGAAAGTAGGCAGGCCACTAAGGTGAGCATTGCCAAAGTTCGGGACTCAGGATCACCTCCAAAGGAATCCACCAATGTCGGGGACCATACGCTTGCACGTTCACACTCTCTCCACGGTGCGGGTTAGACTCAAGCGTGAATCAGTAGGACTTGTAGGAGGAAATGGGGCTTAGGCAATGGCTTGGTGGTCAAAGATAAACATGAAGGCTCTATGCAACCAAATCGAGCGAAAACAACCCAAACCAAAACAGCCACTTAGAAAAGAATAGGGCACACGCCCCCAGACTTAGCTTGAAATCCGGGTGTGAACACGGCTGAACCCGACCAAATTCAAAAAAAAGGATGGGGATCAAGATCTCAAAGCAATTCTTTCATATAAATATTCGTTTTTTCTAGTGCGCGAATCAGCTTTTTATTTTCATAAACTGTTGTTTTCTTTTCTGCGCTAGCAATCCCCAAACGAAGCAATCAAAGCGGGAATAAAATCAGCACCCCCAAAAACAATGTCCACTAATCACAACCTCGGCAAAATAGGAAATACAAATCAGCTCAAGCATTTGATTGCGAAGGTGGGTTTAGCTTCAGGCCTTGGTGAAAGTGAGTGGAGCTGGATCAAAGGAAGGGTAGGCACAAATTTGGCATGCAATGGTTAACAGGTAGGAATGGCTAAACAAGGCTCAAACTAGCCAAAAAGAAGGCCTACGTCATGCTCGTGCTTAACTAACCGTGCACCAATGCTTCGAGAGTAGCTTAGGGCAAGTTCTTAGCCACCGAGAAAGATGATCCTTCCCCCCGACTCGAGCAATACGAGTCTAGTGGTGGCTACACACATTCCTATACTATCGTTTAATTATCCCAGATTCAGATTTTGAGCAGTACAAACAATATTGACGTGAGCAAAAAAGAATAATTCTACGAGCATGAAGAAAAATTAGTTCTATCCAAACTCTACACAAACCATGAGTATTCGATTAGGAGCACTGCATGAGTTTCGAACTACTCAATCCTGAAATCCTAAGCCAGTACCACTATTTTAAAGTTTACACAAAAGCAATAAATTTAACTCGGGTTGTGCGCGTAGGTAAGAGCGCACTCGTGTGGGTGATTCAGTGTGTGCAACCAAAAAAAAACAAGAAATAAGTAAATAAGAAACTGTAATGCAACAGAAGGTGCGGTGTAGTGACCACAGGCATACTTCCCCCCCCAGACTTAAAGTTGACAACGAGTAAAAATAAACATTCCAAAGAGGAGAAATAGCTAGGGTAGGAAGTTACCTATGCTCAAAATTGAGCATACCAGTCGGGCAATGAGATGTCCAAGTGCGGCCACGTTGCCGCGCCTCTAATAATCCTGCACCTGCAATTAAAGGATGCAAGCCAAACAAAATCTGGACACAGATATATATATGAGGAAATATACCGAACTCAAAATACAGCATAGGACCGAACGGTCCAACTTGGGTTGTCTCACGAAAGCCCTTTTGTTTATCGTCCTTAAGGTGGACCAAATACATGTATTAGTAGTTCAAATAGAGAGTTCTTGGCAGTAGCAAAAGGAAACAAAATTAAAAATAGAGCAACCAGCATTCAACAAGTAGCAAGAAAGAGGATGGCACAATCAGCTATACGCAGATTTATGGTAAGTCTCGCCGGTGGGATGCGAGAGAACAGCAGAGTGTCTTTTTGCAGTCGGGGTAGGCATTGTCCTATTACTGCGAGTGCACTCTTTCGCGCGCCGGAAGGCAGCGTAGCGCTCTTCGCGTAAGCGCTTGGCCTCTTTTAGTTTCTCCACCGTGGGAGACTTCCAATGAAGGTAGGCTGTGGGGTTTCCTTATGTCGTGGTTGGCGGCGGCCTATCCGGCACCGTAACGGCAACCAGATATGCCCAAGTTACAGATCGTTTAACAGAATTATACAAATTATTGTCCAGGGATTTCTCCCGAATAAAACTTAGTTCGCCATGCTCAACAACAGAGTTGGCTGGCAGTAGAAAGGCAGTGGTGGCTTTGGTGCAATTGATCCTTTCGTGGACCAGTATTTCCTGCTTCTCATCGACTTCTGGAGAAAGTCCGTTCTTTGGTGTCTCCACCAGATGTGCTTCCAATGCGGGGGGACCTGAATCCAGCTTGACATCTGTGACACTCAGAGAAATGTTATTTGGGATGGAAGAAAAATGTATGGATGTTTTATCGAGGGTGGACTCTTCGTTTGGCCAAGTGACACGGCCTTTGGAAAAGTCGAGGGATGCGCCACTAGCTGTTATGAATGGGACTCCTAATATAGGAATGGAGTTATTGTCCTGTGGTCCCAAAACCTGAAAGTCAGTGGTGATACTGGTGCCGTTAACCTCGATTTCAACGTCCCGCACACCGCCCTCCGTGTCAACCAGATTGCCATTAGCTAAGATAAGTGATTTCCGATTTTCAATGTCAACTTGTAACTGCATCTTTGCAGCATCTTGCAAAGTGAGTATGTTGCTGGACGCCCCAGAATCGCATAATGCTGGAGTGTCGATGTTTTTGAATTTACAATTAATGACAAGTTCGTTGTGGTTTCCCGAAGTGTCCTCCCCAAGGCGCTTTGCCTGTTCATGGGGGTTCTTTTCAGTATTGCTCGGTAAGGTGCCTTGGGTGCGCTCGGAAACCACTTGAGCCAATTGGCCCAATTGTGCCTCCAGTTTGCGCATCGAGGCGGCCTGATTTGTCATGTTGGTCTGGGAAATCTCAACAAACTTCTCGAACATTTCTTCCAGATAATTTTTCTTAACGATGGGGGCCCCTTGGGAATAATTCGGTTGAGGCGGCCGCGGTTGGCTACTGGAAGCATACGCATTGTTTTGATGCTGCCCCGGTTGCCATCTTTGGCCAGATGTGTTAGGATTCCAAGAAAAGTTGGGGTGATTTCTCACCCCCGGGTTGTAAGTATTCCCGTATGGCACTCCCCTGTTTTGATTGGCAACAAAATTAACAGATTCATTCAAAAACAAAGATTCGTCTTGTACCTCAACTCCTGAGCATTCGAAGCTGTGATGATCAGTCCTTCCGCACCCTTGACATGAGATTTCCATCACTGGGGCGGCAGGAGCAGGCTTGGGGATATCCAAGGCAAACACTCCACTGGTGCTTCGTGGGATGTTTCTTCCAGCGGTCCAGTACGCACTGTGAGTTGCGGTGTCTTGTAAGACTTTCAGAGCATCATCTGGAGCAAGATTCATGATGGTTCCTCCGGAGGCAGCATCGATCATGGCTCGGTGGTGGGGATCAATAGCAAAGTAGAAACTTTCGACGAGATTCCACGTTTGGAATCCATGATTAGGGCACTTCCTCAGCAGCTCATTAAAACGCTCCCAAACTTCGGCTAAACTTTCTTGATCGGCTTGCCGGAAGTTGGCTATTGCGCGCCTCAAGCTCACGATCCGATCCACCGGATGGAACTTAGCTAGAAATTTTGTAGTCAAAGCCTCCCAGGTGGGGGCTGTTCCAGGTGGAAGGGAGTGAAGCCATGTCTTGGCTTTGTCTCTTAATGAAAAAGGGAAGAGACGGAGCTTGACTGTTTCATCTGGGATTCCAGCGTAGCGGAACGTGGCACAGATCTCGGAGAATTCTGTAAGGTGAAGATGGGCGTCTTCAGTGGCCATTCCGGAGAACTGAGTGTTGTTCCGAATAATATTCAGAATAGCTGGTTTAATCTCGAACTGAGGATTGGTAATAGCAGGTCCGAAACCGGGGTATATACTCCCAACAGTGGGTGTAGTATAATCCCTCATGGTGCGGACCTGGGGAGGATTCACTTCATTTTTGTCATCATGAGGTAGCCCTCCAACTCGGTTGCCTGCATCAATATTCAGCTGGTCTCCCATTGGAGCAAAAATGATGGCTGCGGCGCGTCTTCGTGCTAAGAGAGTACGTTCGATCTCTGGGTCATAGGTGACAAAATCTCTTGTAGCTCGGCCTTGCATTCACTGCGGCAAACACTACACACTAGAAGAAACAGCAGTCAAAACAAAAGAATACTAACTCTAATAACAATATTGGAAGTCATCCGAAGTCTCTCTACAGTTGCATTCCCCGACAACGGCGCCAAAACCTTGATGTGTGTAATACGGCAAGCGCACCGGTCGCACAAGTAATAAAGTTTTGGGAGTAAATCCCCAAGTGTCGGTCTCTTGAGGAATGCAATTAGCGTAGAACGGCAACAGTACTGAGAATATCATTATGAGAGTTAAAAATAGAACAAAAAGGAAATAGCGGACTAGGGAGATCGTGGATGTTTGATCTACTGAACTAGTAAAAACTATGCGGGTCGACGGCACCGCTTCGCAAGGTGAAGTGGGTTTGTCGGCCGCTATGTCGAACTTCAGTTGGGCGAGTGGAAGGGAAACTAATGGATTGCAGCGTTCTTGTGTGGATTGCAATCGGACAAGGCACATGAATGGAGTGGATGTGGGGTGAGTGAGGCGCATTCACAGACAGAACTCACAAGCATAAAAAGAAACTAACATTCCATTAACTAGAAAGTAAACTTGATGTTCAGGGATGGAAATGTTCATTACACTGCTCAAAACATTCATAACACAGAGGAAGGGGAAGAGGAGTAAACCAAAAGAGAATGAAGATCCACCGCGGGTCGTGGCCGGAGTAGCGAGTTGTCAATCCGCTTCCGGGCTCAGTCCAAGGAGGCTTCCGGTACCAACGATCTGTCACCTCGAAGGCCTTTAAGTCCGTTCTCTAGGTTATCTACTTCACCAACTCTGCAGGAAAGCTTGGAGTTGAAGTCATCAATTGCCGAGGGCTTCGCGGGAGTGTTGGAAAGCTTCGGAGTAAGTGGAAATGGCTTCCCGACGAAGGTGGAAGTGATGGAGCAGCTGGAGAAGTGAAAAGGCGATTCCCGCGCACTCTCCGATCGCAGCAAATGACAGGCGTTGACCTAAAATGCGGAGCAGGGCCTTATATACGGAGGCAGCAGAAGCAGTGCGCACGATCAGTGGCGCACGACCAGTGGTGGTGCGCACTGTAGGTCGATGATCGTGCGGCTTTTCCAAATAAACCTGCAACCTGGACAAGAAGCATCAGCATATACGCGCACGAGCAGTGGCGCACGACCAGTGGTCGTGCGCACTATGGCCAGTGCTCGTGCGATTACCGAGACAGGGTTATGAAAAGGGGGTGTAATGCGCACGAACGGTGGCGCACGACCAGTGGTCGTGCGCAGTAAGTCCAGTGGTCGTGCGCTTACCCCAGGCTGATTCTATAGAAAACGTAGAGTAGTGCGCACGATCGGGTGCGCACGACCAATGGTCGTGCGCATTAGATCCCCTAATCGTGCGCAGTATTCCTGTTTCACAACCATCCCGGAACACGCACACGACCCCTGTACCAGCAGAAGGGGCAGAAAGGCCACCAGAACGTGCACACCACATCCCCGAGATAGGGCTAAAGAATAACAACAGAAATGGAAACACAGAAAGCACACAGAAGCGGGCCTACAATGCACTTAATCGTGAAATAGGTACATAAACACAAATAAGCAATAAATGCTCTCAAGTGTAGTGCTAAGGCGATAAAACTAGCCCAGATGAGTCCAAAAATCAGTGTAAAATGTGGACTCATCAGATCACCTCCAAAGGAATCCACCAATGTCGGGGACCATACGCTTGCACGTTCACACTCTCTCCACGGCGCGGGTTAGACTCAAGCGTGAATCAGTAGGACTTGTAGGAGGAAATGGGGCTTAGGCGACGGCTTGGTGGTCAAAGATAAACATGAAGGCTCTATGCAACCAAAGCGAGCGAAAACAACCCAAACCAAAACAGCCACTTAGAAAAGAATGGGGCACACACCCCCAGACTTAGCTTGAAATCCGGGTGTGAACACGGCTGAACCCGACCAAATTCAATAAAGAGGATGAGGATCGAAATCTCAAAGCAATGCTTTCATATATATATATATATATATATTTTTGTTTTTTCTATTTCGCGAATCAGCTTTTTATTTTCGTACTGTTGTTTTCTTTTCTGCGCTAGCAATCTCCAAATGAAGCAATCAAAATGGTAATAAAATCAGCACCCCCAAAAACAATGTCCACTAATCACAACCTCGACAAAACAGTAAATACAAATCAGCTCAAGCATTTGATTGCGAAGGTGGGTTTAGCTTCAGGCCTTAGTGAAAGTGAGTGGAGCTGGATCAAAGGAAGGGTAGGCACAAATTTGGCATGCAATGGTTAACAGGTAGGAATGGCTAAACAAGGCTCAAACTAGTCAAAAAGAAGGCCTACGTCATGCTCACGATTAACTAACCGTGCACCAATGCTTCGAGAGTAGCTTAGGGCAAGTTCTTAGCCACCGAGAAAGATGATCCTTCCCCCCGACTCGAGCAATACGAGTCTAGTGGCGACTACACACATTCCTACACTATCGTTTGATTATCCCAGATTCAGATTTTGAGCAGTACAAACAATATTTACGTGTGCAGAAAAGAATAAATCTATGAGCATAAAGAAAAATTAGTTCTATCCTAACTCTACACAAACCATGAGTATTCGATTAGGAGTACTGCATGAGTTTCGAACTACTCAATCCTGAAATCCTAAGCCAGTACCACTATTTTAAAGTTGACACAAAAGCAATAAATTTAACTCGGGTTGTGCGCGGGGGTAAGAGCGCACTCGTGTGGGTGATTTAGAGTGTGCAACAAAAAGCAAGAAATAAGTAAACAAGAAACTGGAATGCAACAGAAAGTGCGGTGTAGTGACCACAGGCAGACTCCCCGCCCAGACTTAAAGTTGACAACGAGTAAAAATAAGCATTCCAAATAGGATAAATAGCTAGGGTAGGAAGTACCTATGCTCAAAATTGAGCATACCAGTCGGGCAATGAGATGTCCAAGTGCGGCCAAGTTGCTGCGCCTCAAATATTCCTGCACCTGCGATTAAAGGATGCCAACCAAACAAAATATGGACAAATATATATATATATATATATATATATATATATATATATATATGAAGAAATAAACAGAACTCAAAACAAAGCATAGGACCAAACGGTCCAACTTGGGTTGTCTCCCGAAAGCCCTTTTGTTTACCGTCTTTAAGGTGGACCAAATACCTGTATTAGCAGTTCAAATAGAGAGTTCTTGGCAGTAGCAAAAGGAAACAAAATTAAAAATAGAGCAACCAGCATTCAACAAGTAGCGAGAAAGAGGATGGAAAGAGGAAAGAGGATGGCACAATCAGCTATACGCAGATTTATGGTAAGTCTCTCCGGTGGGATGCGAGAGAACAGCAGAGTGTCTTTTTGCATTCGGGGTAGGCATTGTCCTATTACTGCGAGTGCACTCTTTCGCACGCCGGAATGCAGCGTAGCGCTCTTCGCGTAAACGCTTGGCCTCTTTCAGTTTCTCCACCGTGGGAGACTTCTAATGAAGGTAGGCTGTGGGGTTTCCTTGTGTCGTGGTTGGTGGCGGCCTATCCGGCACCGTGACGGCAACCGGATCTGCCCAAGTTACAGATCGTTTAACAGAATTATACAAATTATTGTCCAGGGATTTCTCCCGAATAAAACTTAGTTCGCCATGCTCAACAACAGAGTTGGCTAGCAGTAGAAAGGCAGTCGTGGCTTTGGTGCAATGGATCCCTTCGTGGACCAGTAGCTCCTGCTTCTCATCGACTTCCGGAGGAAGTCCGTTCTTTGGCGTCTCCTCCAGATGTGCTTCCAATGCGGGGAGACCTGAATCCAGCTTGACATCTGTGACACTCAGAGAAATGTTATTTGGGATGGAAGAAAAATGTATGGATGTTTTATCGAGGGTGGACTCTTCGTTTGGCCAAGTGACACGGCCTTTGGAAAAGTCGAGGGATGCGCCACTGGCTGTTAGGAATGGGACTCCTAATATAGGAATGGAGTTATTGTCCTGTGGTCCCAAAACCGGAAAGTCAGTGGTGATACTGGTGCCATTAACCTCGATTTCAACGTCCCGCACACCGCCCTCCGTGTCAACCAGATTGCCATTAGCTAAGATAAGCAATTTCCGATTTTCAATGTCAACTTGTAACTGCATCTTTGCAGCATCTTGCAAAGTGAGTATGTTGCTGGACACCCCGGAATCGCATAATGCTGGAGTGTCGATGTGATTGATTTTACAATTAATGACAAGTTCGTTGCGGTTTCCCGAAGTGTCCTCCCCAAGGCGCTTTCCCTGTTCATGGGGGTTCTTTTCAGTGTTGCTCGGTAAGGTGTCTTGGGTGCGCTCGGAAACCACTTGAGCCAATTGGCCCAATTGTGCCTCCAGTTTGCGCATTGAGGCGGCCTGATTTGTCATGTTGGTCTGGGAAATCTCAACAAACTTCTCGAACATCTCTTCCAAAGAATTTTTCTTAACGATGGGGGGCCCTTGGGAATAATTCGGTTGAGGCGGCCGCGGTTGGCTATCAGAAGCATACGCATCGTTTTGATGCTGCCCCGGTTGCCATCTTTGGCCAGATGTGTTAGGATTCCAAGAAAAGTTGGGGTGATTTCTCACCCCCGGGTTGTAAGTATTCCCGTAAGGCACTCCCCTGTTTTGATTGGCAACAAAATAAACGGATTCATTCAAAAACAAAGATTCGTCTTGTACCTCAACTCCTGAGCATTCGAAGCTGTGATGATCAGTGCTTCCGTACCCTTAACATGAGATTGCCATCACTGGGGCGGCAGGAGCAGGCTTGGGGATATCCAAGGCAAACACTCCACTGGTGCTTCGTGGGATGTTTCTTCCAGCGGTCCAGTACGCACTGCGGGTTGCGGTGTCTTGTAAGACTTTCAGAGCATCATCTGGAGCAAGATTCATGATGGTTCCTTCGGAGGCAGCATCGATCATGGCTCGGTGGTGGGGATCAATAGCAAAGTATAAACTTTCGACGAGATTCCACGTTTGGAATCCATGATTAGGGCACTTCCTCAGCAGCTCATTAAAACGCTCCCACACTTCGGCTAAACTTTCTTGATCGGCTTGCCGGAAGTTGGCTATTGCGCGCCTCATGCTCACGATCCGATCCACCAGATGGAACTTAGCTAGAAATTTTGTAGTCAAAGCCTCCCAGGTGGGGGCTATTCCAGGTGGAAGGGAGTGAAGCCATGTCTTGGCTTTGTCCCTTAATGAAAAAGGGAAGAGGCGGAGCTTGACTGTTTCATCTGGGATTCCAGCGTAGCGGAACGTGGCGCAGATTTCGGAGAATTCTGTAAGGTGAAGATGGGCGTCTTCAGTGGCCTTTCCGGAGAACTGAGCGTTGTTCCGAATAATATTCAGAATACCTGGTTTAATCTCGAACTGAGGATTGGTGATAGCAGGTCTGAAACCGGGGTATATACTCCCGACAGTGGGTGTAGTATAATCCCTCATGGTGCGGACCTGGGGAGGATTCACTTCATTTTCGTCGTCATTTCTGTCGACATGAGGTATCCCTCCAACTCGGTTGTCTGCATCAATATTTAGCTGGTCTCCCATTGGGGCAAAAATGATGGCTGCGGCGCGTCTTCGTGCTAAGAGAGTACGTTCGATCTCTGGGTCGTAGGTGATAAAATCTCTTGTAGCTCGGCCTTGCATTCACTGTGGCAAACACTACACACTAGAAGGAAACAGCAGTCAAAACAAAACAATACTAACTCTTATAACAATATTGGAAGTCATCCGAAGTCGCTCTACAGTTGCATTCCCCGGCAACGGCGCCAAAAACTTGATGTGTGTAATTCGGCAAGCGCACCGGTCGCACAAGTAATAAAGTTTTTGGGAATAAATCCCTAAGTGTCGGTCTCTTGAGGAATGCAATTAGCGTAGAATGGCAACAGTACCGAGAATATCGTTATGAGAGTTAAAAATAGAACAAAAAGGGAATAGCGGACTAGGGAGATTGTGGATGTTTGATCTACTGAACTAGTAAAAGCTATGCGGGTCGAAGGCACCGCTTCGCAAGGTGAAGTGTGTTTGTCGGCCGCTATGCCGAACTTCAGTTGGGCGAGTGGAAGGGAAGCTAATGGATTGCAGCGTTCTTGTGTGGATTGCAATCGGACAAGGCACAGGAATGAAGTGGATGTGGGGTGAGCGAGGCGCATTCACAGACAGAACTCACAAGCATAAGAAGAGACTAACATTCCATTATCTATAAAGTAAACTTGATGTTCAGGGATGGAAATGTTCATTACACTGCTCAAAACATTCATAACACAGAGGAAGGGGAAGAGGAGTAAACCAAAAGAGAATGAAGATCCACCGCGGGTCGTGGCCGGAGTAGCGAGTTGTCAATCCGCTTCCGGGCTCAGTCCAAGTAGGCTTCCGGTACCAACGATCTGTCACCTCGAAGGCCTTTAAGTCCGTTCTCTAGGTTATCTACTTCACCAACTCTGCAGGAAAGCTTGGAGTTGAAGTCATCAATGGCCGAGGGCTTCGCCGGAGTGTTGAAAAGCTTCAGAGTAGTTGGAAATGGCTTCCCGATGAAGGTGGAAGTGATGGAGCAGCTGGAGAAGTGAAAAGGCGATTCCCGCGCACTCTCCGATCGCAGCAAATGACAGGCGTTGACCTAAAACGCGGAGCAGGGCCTTATATATGGAGGCAGCAGAAGCAGTGCGCACGATCAGTGGCGCACGACCAGTGGTCGTGCGCACTGTAGGTCGATGATCGTGCGGCTTTTCTAAATAAACCTGCAACCTGGACAAGAAGCATCAGCATATAAGCGCACGAGCAGTGGCACACGACCAGTGGTCGTGCGCACTATAGCCAGTGCTCGTGCGATTACCAAGACAGGGTTATGAAAAAGGGGGTGTAATGCGCACGAACAGTGGCGCACGACCAGTGGTCGAGCGCAGTAAGTCTAGTGGTCGTGCGCAGTATTCCTGTACCGTCGGAGTCTCCCGAGCAGTTCCGGAGCACGCAAACGACCACTGTACCAGCAGAAGGGGCAGAAAGTCCACCAGAACGTGGACACCACATCCCCGAGATAGGGCTAAAGAATAACAACAAAATGGAAACACAGAAAGCACACAGAAGCGGGCCTACAGTGCACTTAATCATGAAATAGGTATATGAGCACAAATAAGCAATAAAGGCTCTCAAGTGTAGTGCTAAGACGATAAAACTAGCCCAGATGAGTCCAAAAATCAGTGTAAAATGTGGACTCATCAATGGTTTTGTGAAGAGAAGTGGCCTTGTGAGGGTGAATAAGGTAGGAGGAAATTTGGATGTGATTTTTGGAAATCAGCTTGAGGAGGAAGATGAACCGATGCCATACATTCTGCCTTAAGATGCATGCAGAAATCTGTGTTCTGCACGCAGCAATTTTCTAGGCCATGTTCAAGTGTGATACGTCCAGATCTGGGCTTTTGACTAAACACAAAAGTTGTAGCCACTGTAAATACCTTTTCAACGAGGGGTTACACGCCTTCACTGGATTTTTGCAGCATCGGGAATCTCTGGTCGAAGGTGCTGTCCTAATGGTGTTCTGTGCTTAAAACTCCGGGTTTGGTATAACATTGGGATTGAATTCGGTAGAGACATTATAACTAATTGACCTAGGGCCTGGAGAATTCCTTATGTTTAAATGTCATAGTTTAACGAGTGATGAAATTGTTGGATCGATCACACGTAAACAAATGGAGAAGCAAATTGCACTTGAACGAATCTATTTGGTAGAAATTAGTGAATGAACGTTTTGACGTGTTGATGAGATTAGAATGATTTCAATATGAGTAATATTGAGGACGTGACGATAACGGTAATATGTCGATTATTGATAATATTGAATCGAATTTGTATACCCGATCGGTGGTGATTGTTATGAACAAATGATCGTTGCTATTTAGATTATTGATTCATGGGTGCACAAATGATTGAACTTGATTAAAGCATGGTAATCAGTTATGTTAGAGTTATGTGAACATAGATTGTAGATAGTCTTATAGACCGCATTGATTCTGGAGGACGGTTGGGCTTGGTCCTCGTGCTTTCTCTGAGGCTCCTTCTGTGCCACGGTGATGTGGAATTACATGCGGTATGGGTCGACACGCGGTGTCGTAATCCTGGGTTAAGGATAGTGTGGCATGTCTACGGGCTCGCCAGTTGTCACACCGACGGGAGTTGACAGATAGACTTTGGGCGTTTGGGCTTGGTCCTCAGTGCTCATTTCCCGGGGCTCCTTCCGTGCCAAGTGAACAGTTGGGATTGGTCCTTGTGCTTTTTCGGAGGCTCCTTCCGGGTCACACAAGGCCAGTTCGTGGCTTGGTTCTCGGTACACATCTACCCAAGACTCCCGCTGGGTTGTAGTACACATGGGGCTCTGTTGTTGTGTTCTTAGCATTGAGGCGTACGGAGGCCTAAGCAAAGTAGTGTGGATACCCGCTTAGTAGTAGAGAAGCCCTCTCTACTGTCACCGCCTGGCCACGGCGGTTGACGCCTGAGAGGTTAGCTACTTGCTCGAAAAGTGGGAACTACAAGTCTGTGTCGACATAGAGGTTGCATGTGTGTGATCATGGGTGAGTCATTGCATTGCAAACATACCATTACAACGCATTGCATAACAAGATCCTCATCGTATAAGTTTGTATGGGCACTCCTATACGATGAGTTACTTTATGTTAAATCGATCCTTAACTTATAAGCTTGTATGGGCACCCTTATAAGTTAAGTTACTTTCCTGTTGTAGAACTCTATAATAGATGGATTGGTATAACTTGTGTAGAATTGCTAGTGCAGACTGCTATTAATCATGTTATACATTTCCTCTATTACTGCTCACATTATATATACTTATTCCACCTGCTTGTACCTGCTTATATTACTTATTATATATTGTACCCTGATTCCTTTCTCTGCCCGGTGCAGAGGAGTCACCGGGGGAGCGGATGTGAAGCCACTTAGTCTTTTGACTAACGGTTGCTACGTCTTCCTTTCTAGGAGGAAACCCCACAAGTAGAGCAGCTATAAATTATACAGCAGGACAGCCAGGCCAGCACGACAGGGCCTAAAGGGACGGTACCGTCGCTACCGTCAGTCACCGATGTGAGATTTGAGGGACTTTGATGTAGCATTTGGGCATTCATTAGCTGTACTCTAATATTTTAGAAGCTTGTAGTAGCTTCTTAACTTGTTGTACTTTTGGACTATTTATGCTTATGTGTGGATTGACTTCTAAATTATTTTTGGTTGGGTTGGCATTTGGTTGATATTGGTTATAGATGGCAGGATAGGTGTCTTGTGGTACAGGTTAGCCCGTGTGCTAATGCTACCGCAAGGTGGCTGTTCTGGGCATAAGACCCCCTTCGTGCCGTATTTTGTGTTCCGGGAGGGGGGTCTTACAAATGGTATCGGCTTGCCATGATCCTGAACTAAAGAAGTCATTCAACAATGGTACCACCCCTATTCGATTAGTGAGTTTGGGGACAAACTGACTTAACGGAAGCAGTGGTGTGCCCATATGTAATTCACACTAAGTATGTCCAACTTTGACCTTAAGATTAGCCAACCTGACCATAGGTTTGTACTCTACATGTAGATTCCATTGCATGTTGAGCCGATGGTGGGCACTCCTGCCCCTTCCGTACCTACTCAGTTCCAACAATCTGAATTGGGACAGACGCTCACGGCCATCCTGGATTCCTTTAGGTCGCAGCAGACCACAGTATAATAACAGGCTATGGGTTCAAACTGGTTGAGCACTTTCCGGGCTCTCTCCACTCCCACCTACCTCTGGACAGAGTCGGCCCTGCGTACAGAAGAATGGCTCTATACTGTGTAGGAGCTATTGGCAGGAATCCGTTTCCCAGCCAACATGGCTGTCACATTGGCAGTGTCCGCCCTAGAACTACATGCCAAGAGGCGGTGGAAGTCCCTTATGGGCTCCACCTATCAAGGGCGAGTTTATACGAAGATAAGCTAGAGCGAGTTCTTAGGAGTCTTCTTAGAGCACTTCATTCCCTCGACCGCTCGAGATGAACTCGAAGAGAGATTTCTACTGCTGAAGCAAGGATCGAAGTCGGTTATGGAGTATCAGGGAGAGTTCCAACACCTCACGAGATTTCCGGACTCATATGAATTGGATGACAGAGGTTACGCTAAGCTCTTCTACAAAGGGTTGTGGGACCCCCTGAGGAAGGCCCTTTTGTTTATAGAGGATTCCAGCTTAGCGGAAATTATTGACATGGCAAAGAGACCAGAAGCAGACCACCTGGGAAGTAGTAAGAGGTCTGCTGAGGGTGTGATGGAAGCCGGCCCTAGCAATAGAAGGAGACAAGACTATAGAGGAGGAAGAGGACATCAGAGAGCTGGCGGACGTTTCCTCCAGAATTTTAGAGTGGAGCATCCAGTTCCGCAGCCGCCCGCGTTGCCTCCACCGCCACAGCCTCAACAATTTCAGCAACCGAAGGGGCGTTATGGGCGGGTGTGCTTCGAATGCAATCAACCGGGCCACATCTGACATTACTGCCCATAGTTTTTTGGGAATGCTCCTCTCACTCTCCCTCCTACAGCTCCTCGAGGGCGGGGACAAATACGTGGTCGAGGACGAGGACTACGGGGAGGAAACCCCAGACCGGCTTTGGATCAAGTGTTCGCTCTGGACATGACACAGGAGCGGAACCATCAGTAGGTGATAGCATGTATGTTATAGTTAGTTACCACATTTCCATTGTTAAATGTTAAATTGCCTAAGACGTACTAGATATCTTGCATTGAGTATTGTATTGGTACTTAGGCACCGTGGCAGTCGGCGGGAAACCGACTTATACATTATTCTTTACCGGTGTCTCGCACTCTTTCGTGTCGGAGGACTTCATTAAAGATGTAGAAGAAGTGCAATACTTCACTGGTATTGCTCGACGAGTACGCCTCCTAGACGGCTCTGAGATTACCGCAACCGCCAAATATGAGTTAGAGATATTCATTGGGGGAAAGGGCTTTGATACCCCTGCCACAGTCTTGAGGATGCCAGAATTTAACCTTATTCTGGGCATGACGTGGTTGGACTGGCACTTCGCAAGGATTGACTGCATGGAGAAACGAATTTACTTGAGACACGGAGACACCGATGTCATCTTTCAAGGTATTAGATTCGCACCTCGTATGTTGTTATCTTCGATTCAGGATGTAAAAGCCCATATGAAGGGGGAAGAAGTTTTCATGATTTGTTTCAAGTTGAAGGAGATAGCATTGGATATGAAAGATATACGGGTAGTAGGGGACTTCCCCGAGGTATTTCTAGAGAAACTGCCAGGATTACCCCCGCATAGAGAAGTTGACTTTCAAATTAATCTAGTACCGGGTGCCAAGCCCGTGTCCAGTACCCCTTACCGGATGGCCCCAAAGGAACTCGTAGAATTTAGAGTTCAGCTACAAGAATTGGTGGAGTCATGATTTATTCGCCCCAGCTCGTCACCCTGGGGAGCCCCTATATTGTTCGTCAAGAAGAAGGATGGAACCTTGCGATTATCCATAGACTATCGGGAGCTTAATCGACTGACGGTGCGGAACACTAATCCACTACCCCGGATCGACGAGCTGTTCGATCAACTAGTAGGTGCGCATTGGTTTTCCAAGTTGGATTTGCGCTCGGGGTATTATCAGTTGAGGATATAAGAAGGGGACATCCAGAAAACGGCTTTTAGCTCAAGATACGGACTGTACGAGTTCACCGTAATGTCGTTTGTGCTCAAAAATGCCCCTTCAGCTTTCATGAGCCTGATGAATAAGGTGTTTGAGCCTTATTTGGACATCTTCATCATCGTTTTCATCGATGACATCCTGGTATACTCAAAGATAGAGGAGGAGCATATCAAACATCTGACCTTGGTACTGAAGAAGCTAAAAGAGAAGCACTGTTTGCCAAGTTCAGCAAGTGCGAATTCTGGCTTAAAGAGCTTTCTTTCTTGTTCCATGTGATCAGTGGGGCTGGACTAGCTGTGGATCCGGCCAAGGTGCGTGCCGTGATGGAGTGGTCACCCTTGAAGTCAGCGACCGATGTGCGGAGCTTCCTTGGACTTGCCGGATACTATCGCAAGTTCGTAAAAGGATTCTCAAAGATCGCCCTTCCTCTTACTACCTTGACAAAGAAAGGTGTGCCATTTGAGTGGACACCCCAGTGTGAGGCTGCATTCCAAGAGTTGAAAGATAGACTTACCTCCACCCCCATCCTAGCACTTCCGTCTGGGAAGGAAGGATTTCAAGTTTACACCGATGCATCTTATCAAGGGATGGGAGCAGTGCTGATGCAGCACGGTCATGTAGTTGCTTATGCATTAAGGCAGCTAAAGAAGTATGACTCAATGATCCAGTTCATGATTTAGAATTGGTGAGTAGTACTTGGGGTCTTCATAAGGCTCTTGTTAAACTTTCATCTCATATGGAGATGGTTTGAGTTGAAAACAAACAAACCCTAGCCTTGCCATAATAGGGGCATTTTGGTCAAATGGGCAATTTAGGTTTTGAGTGGCCATCCCACCTCAACAAACGATGAAATTGGGGCCACTGACTTGGCATGACTTATATCACCCACTCCTGGAAAATGGGGTAGATTGAAGTGAATTTGCCTTAGGACTTAAGGTCAAACCCTAAGGAAGGACTTTTATGCCATGTGAAGGAATGAGGTCAAATGTCCCCACTTTAGCTTGACATTTGGTAGAGAGGATGCTAGGTTACCTAAAGCCCTCTGCTAAAAATATTATGGGATTTGGGAAAGGATAGACCCCTCTAAACCCTAACCTTAGTTTAGGGCACAAAACTTGTAGAGATAAAATAGGTTACTAAAACTCATTGAACAGTGATGAAACTTGGGTAGAGTAGTCTTAGGGTCAGTAGGATCCTCTGAAAATTATTGTAGGGTGTTTGGAAGACATTAGCCTGTACTTGTAGTTATAACCCTAGTATTGCCCCTAAGGATGATTTTGATAAAATCCTGATTAAACTAATTTAAAATGTTATGAAACTTGGACAGTCAGGATTTAAGATCATACTATAGACCTGGTAAATTTTCTGTAATTTTTGGATAATATTTAGGGCACTTCTCTATTTATTTCCATTTACTGGGTTTTTATTGAATTAATGAATTATGGGCTTAAATCTTGTTGAAGAGTTGAGAAAATTTGGATTTTATGTTCAATAGTCATATTATATTTATCATAAATTTTGTGGAGCATTTACTTGTCTGCTGTTCGTACATCGTGTTCAAACTTAGGGTTTTTGGATTACCAGAATAATTTAATAAATAAAAAGATAAATTAGAAAAAAATATGAATTTCTGGATTTAGGCCAAACATATCATGATAGACCCCCAATAATTATTATAGGGATACTGGATGAATATTTTGATTACTTTTTGTTTTACACGTCATATTGCTTGGGTTGGCCTGCATTTAGTAAAATGACAGAATTTAATTTGGAATACGAATTTGGGTACATGAGTTGGGGTTAGATGTTTGTTGGTTGGATAATTAAAAATGAGTTTACCATTGGAAGATAGGATGAGTACTGTGTTGGTTTGGCTAGTGTTAGGTGGTGCTCGGGATCGACGAAAAATCATCTTTCCCGTGAGGAGGAAGTGTCAAATACTGTAGGGTTAGATCCAGTACAACCAGTAAGGGTTTGGGAAACATGATAGCAACCAATAAAAATAAGTGCCTTACGAAAAGGAGCTTTGAGCGTAATCTCATCTAGTTCCTAGTGCCTTCGAGATCCCTTCGCGGGGAATACCTCGGGCAGTCCTGGGCTAACCTAAACAGTAAGAATAAAACATTTCAAGAACAACTAGTATAATTAGGGTTACACATTCACACACCCCGGTAGCTCGGGGAGGGGGGGGGGTTGATTAGGTTGATTTGATTGCCATCCGGGCAGTTCGTTCGGAAGGTAGATGTATAGAGGGATAGTTCGGGGAGCCAGTGGCTCAAAAGGTTTTGGATACAAAATAAGGTGGTGGGTCTTCGGTATTGGACGGTCGTTCACACCGACGTCGATACGTTGACTCAGCGGTGTGGGACACTTAGCCAAAGAAAGTCTGGTGGACATGGCCAGCATTAGTACGTGGATACTCTAGGTTCTGTTCTTTTAGGGGCGTACGGGAGGGCTAGGCCTGGTAGTGTCGATACCTGCCTAGGAGTGGGGGGCTCGACCCACTGTCTCTGTTTGCCACTACGGAGGTTCCTGGGAGTGAAGCTAGCTACCCTAATAGGGGTAACTAAAGTCTTTGCGCATAGAGTCGTGTGCGTGGGTTGCACTTGCATGAATCATAGCATAGCATACTTGCATACAACCGACACCCCAACGTATAAATTGGTATGAGACTTTTTATACAATGGGAGCCTTTCTGAAGACCCCTTAACTTATATGTTTGCATGTGCATTCATATAAGTTAAGGTTACTTATTTGTTACTTACTTCCTACCTTGTCTTTTTACATATGCTGCTTACTCTACTTGCTTACTCTACTGGCTTACTCTACCTGCTTACCTTACTGCATACTATTATAAAACTGCTAGACTAGTTCCACTGTCACCTGCCACCTTGTACTCTCCACCTTTGTAGCTTCCCTTTTCTCCTCCCCGCTCGGTGCCTAGGGGCCATAGGGGGGGGGGTAGGGGATGATAGGTCTTAGTCTTTATGAATAATGGTTTTCGGACCACAACATTACAGGGGCTCCGGATGGGAGACACGGACCAGCAGCTTAGGGACCAGCACCAGCGGAGTACGGTGCGCATGGAGGTTGGCCAGTCTAGTACCGGAGCACCAGCTACCAACTCCGTGAGTGATAGACTTTTTATAGCTTCCGCGAGAGATTGTAGCGAGGATTTGATGTACCGGGATTAAGCCTCTTACAAGTGGTATCAGAGGAAATCTCGATCGAAAAGAGAAGTAGTCCACAATAACCTTAGGACACCCCCGCGCGAGCTTCGTTTGCGGACAAACTAGCAGCGGAAGCAATGGTGACATAAGGGAAATCACATGTAAAAGTCCATTTTCTCCTCCTTTTATTCCATTGGTATGCTATCTAACTGTTGGAATTTTTCCTTGTAGCCTGCGACGAACCCTACTCCACAGCAGGGGACAGCTCAGGCTCCAGATATAGTTCCACCTCCGCCAGCTCCAGTCCCGTTTCAGCAGACGGAGATGAGGCAAACATTGACGGCCATCCCGGAGGCCTTCAAAGCTCAGCAGGCATCAGCTCCACAGCCAAATCCCGGGGCCAACTGGATGAGTGCCTTCCGGGCACTTTCCCCTCCATCCTACCAGGGGACGGAGTCGACAGTTCACGCGGAGGAATGGTTGGATACCATCTATGAGATGCTAGCAGGGATATGATGCCCCACTGAGGAGGCAGTTGCTTTGGCAGTCTCCTACTTGGAGTCGCACTGGAAGAGGTGGTGGAAGTCACAGCTGGACACCACCTTTGCGGATTTGGATTGTGCAGATATCTCTTGGGGAGAGTTCAGAGCGGCACTTCTGGGACATTTTGTACCTCAGTCGGCGAGGGACGAGCTGAAGGATAGGTTCCTGCGGTTGAAGCAGGGCAACCAGACAGTGCTGGAGTATTACCAGGAGTTTACTCACCTAGCCCGTTATGCGTACTCTTATCAGTTGGACGACGCTGGCTATGCCAAGAGGTTCTATATGGGGCTGCATGATGACATGAGACAGGACCTCCTCTTCGTCTCCGAGGGAAGCTTGGCCAGAATTCTTGAAATGGACAAGAAAAGGGAGGCAGATCAGCTTACGGTCAAAAGTCGGAAGAGGCCGGCTGACGATACAGTGATTGGAGGACGTAGAGACCATCCTCGAGGCTAGGTTATCGGGGAAGGAAGGAATGGGGATCAACCCCGTCAGGAGATCGGACCGGAGCAGAGGAATAAGGGGGTATTGGCCCCTTAGCCCTTTCAGATGTTGGAGATACCGAGGGTAGCAGAACAGGCGTCGGTGTGCTTCCATTGCAATCAGCCGGGGCATTTCAAGAGGAATTGTCCCATGAGGCGAGCACCCCCACCAGCACTTCAGGGTGCCCCACCCCCTCGGCAGTTTGGGGGCCGAGGGCATGACTGAGGACGGGGATATCAGGGCAGGGGCCACAGGCCAAAGAGGGAGTAGATGTACGCACTAGATCTGGCTCAGCCTCGAAACCCGGAGCAGGTTATGGCAGGGATGCCAGTATATTCAATTTCTTTCTTTCATAAGAACTAGTTCTCACAGACGCAAACTAGTTAGAAATTAAGAAAAGAAAAACTACAACTAGAACACTAAGACACTTAATTACCTTAGGCGTGGTTTTAATCAGCGGTAAGCCCGCTCACACACTCTTCGACACTGGGGCTTCACACTCATTTGTGTCAGAGGATTTCGTGAAAGGGCTGGCAGGCGTGGAGCAATTCATAGGAAGGATGACGAGGGTGCGTCTACCCGATGGATCAAAGCTCATGACCTCTTCTCATTGCGAAATGGAGGCAGAGATCGGCGGGAAGGCGTTTGACGCACCAGCGACAATCCTGAGGATGCCTGACTATGATCTCATACTAGGCATGACGTGGTTACACTGGAACCATACCCAGATTGACTGCCTGGCGAAGAGGATCACCGTGAGGCATGGGGACTCCTCTATTATTATTGAAGGTATTACACCAGCCCACTTGTTATTTTTATCGTCAGTACAGGCCGTCAAGGCCCACCTACGGGGAGACGAAGTTTATCAGGTCCTATTCGAGATGGTCGTGGCCAAGGATTCTATTTCAGATATTCCAGTGGTGCGAGACTTTGTTGATGCATTTCCGGAGAAGCTACTAGGGCTACCCCCATACCGGGAGAAGGACTTTCAGATTCAGCTCGTGCCAGGGGCTAGGCCGGTATCCAGTGCTCCATACCAAATGGCCCCGAAGGAATTGGTGGAATTTTGAAGACAGCTTTAAGAGTTAGTGGAAGCCGGATTCGTCCGCCCTAGCTCTTCACCATGGGGAGCTCCGGTTCTTTTCGTCAAAAAGAAGGACGGGACTCTTCAGCCGTGTATCAATTACCGGGCCCTGAACAGGCTGACGGTCCGGAATACGTACCCCTTCCCAAGGATGGACGAGCTATTTGACCAGCTGGAGGGAGTTCATTGGATCTCAAATCTGGACCTGAGATCGGGGTATTACCAGCTATGCATTCAGTAGGAGGACATCCCGAAGACGGCCTTCAACAACATATATGGATTGTACGAGTTTACCGTGATGCCCTTCGATCTCACGAATGCACCATCCATGTTCATGGACTTGATGAACCGGGTGTTCGAAGAGTACCTGGATGTCTTCGTCATCGTATTCATTGACGACATCCTTATTTATTCGAGGACCGAAGAGCAGCACTCGAGGCATCTGGCCTTGACGTTGGAGAAGCTCCGAGAACACAAGATATACGCTAAGTTCAGCAAGTGACAATTCTGGCTAAGGGAGGTGGCCTTTTTGGGCCATGTTATTAGTGGAGCGGGTTTGGCAGTAGATCCGGCAAAGGTCCAGGTAGTGCGAGATTGGCCACCGCTGAAAACAGCCACGGATGTTCGGAGTTTCCTAGGACTTGCCATTTATTACCGGAAGTTCGTAGAGGGGTTCTCTCAGATTGCCATCCCTCTTACATCTCTGACGAAGAAGGAGTCTCCTTTTATTTGGACGCCACAGTGCGAGTCTGCCTTTAAGGGGCTGAAGGGTCAGCTTACCTCGGCCCCAATCCTTGCTCTTCCATCAGAGAAGGAAGGATTCTAGGTGTACACAGATGCTTCCTACCAGAGGATGTGTACCGTTCTGATACAGAACGGGCACGTGATAGCCTACGCCTCCCATCAGCTGAAGAAATATGAGCAAAACTACCCGGTGCACGGTTTGGAGATGGGGGTAGTTGTATTTGCTCTAAATATCTAGCGATACTACGTCTATGGGGTCCACTGTGATATATTCTCAGACCACAAGAACTTAAAGTATGTAGACACGTAGAAGGAGCTGAACATCAGGCAGCGATGCTGGGTGGAGTTTTTGTCGGACTACCAATACACCATACACTACCATCTCGGGAAGGCAAATGTGTTTGCAGATGCTATCAGCCGGAGAGCGAGTACGTCAGGAGTAGTCCTGCAGCTGATGGCCTTAGAGTTGGTAGAGTCGTTCAAGAGGATGCAGATATCACTAGTGTCCGAGGATGACCCAGAGCTTTATACGGAGCACTTGATGTCGATGACTGCCACCTATGACATTCAGGACCGCATCCGAGACGGGCAGAGGCTGGATGTGAGAGCGGAGCCAATATTTAGGGCCTTGGATGAAGGCACAGCAGGGGATTACTCCTTGAGGGATGGACTCTTATGTTTTAAAGGCAGGGTCTATATACCGGCAGTATGCCAGATTCGGGAGTACATCATGACGGAGGCACATTGCAGCAGATACTCAGTGCACCCGGGAATCACCAAGATGACAGCAGATTTGAAGAGGACGATGTTCTGGCCAGGCATGAAGAAGGACATCACGCATTTTGTGACACATTGCGAGTCTTGCCAACTCGTAAAGGTTGAGTGTAGGAATCCGGCCGGTTTACTACAGCCACTTCCGGTGCCGGAGTGGAAGTTTGAGGATATAGCCATGGATTTCATACATGGGCTACCACGGTCTCGTGCGGCGAATGACTCGATATGGGTGATAGTGGACAAGCTAACGAAGGTGGCCAGATTTATTCCAGTGGCGAAGGACTCTCCAGTCATGGTATTAGTGCAGAGGTTCATCGAGCAGTTTGTGTGCTATCATGGGGTACCCAGGACTATCGTTTCAGATCAGGATGGGCGGTTTACGTCTAAGGAGTGGATGACAGTTCAGGCCCGTATGGGTTCTCGGTTGACATTTAGCACAGCTTTTCACCCTCATACCGATTGACAGACGGAGCGCACCAACCGTACCCTGGAAGATCTTCTGCGCCTATGTATCTTGGACCGCGACGAGCCTTGAGAGAGATTGCTTCCGCTGATTGAGTTTTCGTACAACAATAGCCATCAGTCTAGTATAGGCTTGGCCCCTTACGATGTGTTGTATGGATGGAGGTGCAGGACCCCACTATCATGGATTCAAGATGAATATCCTCAGGCACCCGACTCGAAGTTTGTGGAGCATACTGATGCTCAGGTTAGGTTGATCCGGGATAGGATGCTGGAAGCCTAGAGAAGGCAGGCCAAATATTACGATGCGAGACATCGTCAGGTGGAGTTCCAAGTTGGAGACCGGGTCTTCTTGAAGATACGGCCGATGCATGGGGTCTCGCGGGTTAGCGGGTGGAAGAAGCTCAGTCCGAGATATATGGGGCCCTACAGGATCTTGGAGCGGATCGGCCCCTTGGCTTATAGACTGGAGCTACCGCCGGAGTTAGCGGGATTACATGACGTCCTCCACGTCTCCTCACTACGGAGGGCTCTACTACGCCTCGAGCAGCTGATATCCACAGCCGACGGTCTGGTAGCCTCAGAACGATCAGCCAGCTTGGAGCCGATCAGGATCGACAATACGACAGTGCGGGTCTTACGACGTAAGAAGGTCCTGCTAGTCAAGGTTCTTTGGAGAAACTATGGGCATGAGGAGCATACATGGGAGCCACATGACTTGGTGCAGCAAAAGTACCTGGAGCTCTTCGAGTCATGTATACCTTAAACCTTAGGGATGTTATAAGTTTTATTTATTCTGTAGAAACCCCCGCAGGCTCAACCTTAATTTCGGGGATGAAATTTGTTTTTATATATATTGGGATTTGTAACATCCCCCAAACAACTAGACCCCTAGGGTTTTATTTTGTCATGTCTAGGTCATGACAAAACAACCAAAAGCTCAAAGGACCTAGTGAACAAGGGCCAAGGTAAAAATCACCTTGGTCTGCCTATAGCTCAGCCTCAATAGTTAAACCTAAGGTCTGACCTTAGGACTACACCTTGATCCCAGGACCCTACCACAACACCCCAAACACCTTGGGAAGTCCATAGGGTCACTAAGGACCCACTGTGGGCAGTCAAAGTGGTTAAGTTGACGTAAGTCAACCCTAACCCTAAATGGGTCAAACTAGCCTACTTAGGGTCAATTGACATTCCTCTATCCAGGTGGACCCCACCCATGCCCTCCTAACCCTAAAGTGAGGCCAATGGGTCACCAAGAACCCATTTGGATCAACCCAAGAGTCTAGGTTGACCAAAGTCAACTCTAGCCCTAATTTGTTCAAAGTACCCTTCCTAAGGGTAGGTGACCTCCAAAGTGCCAAGACAACCCTACCCAACCCTTCCTAGACCTTAAGGGAGTCCAATGAGTCACTAAAGACCCATTATGGTCAACCCAAATGGTCATGTTGACCAAGGTCAACTCTATTCTAGTGTTAGGTCAAATTAGCCTAAATTGGCTAACCCAAGCTCAACCCATTTCCACCATTTTGGCTAACCTCATTTTTATTATTATTATGAGTTAGTGGGCTGCCAATAGGCTAGAGGAGACACCAAAAATTCGGCCTTGATGACCAGGAGAGAGAAAACTCCATCTTCCCTTTAAAGGAGGAGAGAGAAAGGAGAAGGAGAAGGCCATTCATGCATGGGGAGGCCAAGGGCCACCTTTGGTGGCTGGATTCAACTCCTCTGGAGGAGACGAGATGTTTCCAGCCATTTCCTGGCCACCCCAAGGCAGATCCACCCCCCCATTACCATGGTCGAGCATAGCCATTCATGGCCATTAATGACATTGATGCCATTACACCCCCTTCCCCATCTGATGATTTTAAAAGCTTCAGTGGGATCCAAGGAGTCGCTTTCACTCTCACCCCGACGATTTAGAGCCACTTCCCTATATAATTGCAGAAACTCGAGCGGTCCCGCCACAACCATGGCTTCCCGGCGATCAACGCGTCTCCAGGCCGCAAGCAAGGTCCTCCCATTATTCTATCACTGTGGATAGATCGTAGGGATCTGAAAGAATTAGTGCCTAACCACCTAGAGGGGGGTGAATACGTGCAATTCCTGTTTTTATTTTAAGGCAGAAAAGCTGTTCAGTTAACTAATAATAAACTGCAAATTCTACTGCTAACACAGCACAGCAATCACAGCAACAATCAATCACAGAGTGCACACAGTTTTTATAGTGATTCCCCAAGGTCTGGGTACATCCACTTTCCCCCTTCGCCTATCTAGCAGTGTACTAGATTCGGCCTAACTTCTGCACTTCACCTCAGATCCTCAGATCTTACAGCTCAGAACCCAAACCAGGTTCCTACAACTCAGACAATCTGCCCTACCTCAGCCTTCAACAAGGCCTACACTTAGAGATCACAATCTCCTACAACTCAGGCTCACAGCCCTACCTCAGCCTTCAACAATGCCTACCACTCAGAGAATTTACTCTCCTACACTCAGCCTTTATAAAACAGGCTTATAATCTCAGATCTATAAATATCCTACAAAAATTTGATTTAACAAAGTAATTAACCACCACCCAGATAGAGAGAGAAGATATGGATAGCTTCTTGATGAGTTCTTGGAAGAACTTGATGGTAGAGCACAACCTCTCTTAGCTTTCTTCAAAGCTTCTTGAATCTGAACTCAGTAGGGTTGAACTCTTGAGAAGTTGATCCTCAATCAGCTTCTGACTTGAGATTCAGATCTCAATCTGAATCTTTCTTGGCAGCCTGGTTCAGCAACTGCTCTTCTTAGATGGAGCTCTCTCTCTCTCCAACTTCTTAGATCTTCTGTCGAAGGTCTTCTTCTTGTTGTGTTGTTAGATATCTGTGTAGATCTTCTATCTTTACTATGATCATCCACTTTCTATTGAAGGAGAAGGCCTTTATATAGTCTTCCTCCATGGTAACCGGCTGATCTGGTTTCTAACAACCTTCTGACAGCTTTGACAGTTGTGGTAGACCCGTTAGAAATGGCAGCTGTCAAGTCATCTAGTCACTTCTTGAAAATACTATCTCTGTCTGAAAGTGTCGAGTCTGATCTTCATTATGTGTTGACACAAGTAGACTAAGTGTCGACACAAGTGGAATAAGTGTCGACACATGCCTTGGTGGTGTCGACACAACTCCTTTTATTGTTGTAACAGCTCCTCGACACAGCTTCTTTAGAATGTGTCGACACTTATTCTGTGTGTCGACACAAGCCTTCTTTTCTTTAACTTTTTTAAAACTTACTGAGTGTCGACACATCTCCTTTGTGTCGACACAAGTACTTCTTTACTTTAACTTTGTTGAAGCTTTGCTTTGTGTCGACACAAGTCCTGTGTGTCGACATAGTTGATGTTGGCAAATACTTCTGTGTGTCGACACTGCCTCTTGGTGTCGACACATTTGATGTCGACTAAGTATTCCTGTATGTCGACACTGCCTCTTGGTGTCTACACAGTTGATGTCGACAATACTTCTCTGTGTGTCGACACTACCTCCTGGTGTCGACATAATTTCTTCTGGTGTCAACAAAGCCTTTGCTGGTGTCGACACAACTAACTCCAAGTGTCGACACAGCTTTTCTCCAGTGTTAACACAAGCCTTCATAACTGTCGACATTGCTTCTCTAGGTGTCGACATATGGACTTAGAAATTTTTCTGCATTTCCTGCAATTACTTAACCTGCACATATAAACTCAAAATACATCAAATACACCTTGATGCATATCATTGAGCAGGGTGAGGCTTTTTCAAATCTGGTACACATTTTCCAATGTACCCAACAATCTCCCCCTATTTGGAGAAGTCATAACCCTTAGTCAACGATGATGGAGACTACGACGCGCAACACCTTGAAGACGGCGCACTGACAAATGACCGTGAAGAGCCTCGCCATAATAGGCATCCGGATCGCAAGCCGATTTATTAATAATTAATAATAATTGTTATCAAATTATTATTAATTATTAATCCATGCTTTGTGTGTTTTATTTTTAATAATTGCACTTTTATTTCATGTAATATGTACATTATGGTTATGATATAAAATCATGATGTATGTGTGTGTTTTATTTTCATGTTTTCATGTTTGGGCTGCATGTAGCCAGTTGGAGTGTTGTTGTTGTTGTAGCCTATATATAGGCATGTCCCCCCCTCTATTTGGAGAAGATTGAATGAAAAAGAAATTTGAAAATCCTTACCTCTTCAAGATTCCTCCTTCCTCATCTCTTGGCCGATCTCTCTCTTGCTCCCCCTTCTCTCTCCTTGGTCGCCGGCCACCTCTCATCCCCTCTCTCAAATCTCGGCTTTCCTCCTCCCTCCCTCTTTCACCAACCCGGTCACCACTCCTCTCCTACCCGAGCCACCATCCCCAACTCCCAAGGCCGCCACCTCTTCCTTTTCCCTTCAATAAGAGCCGACCACCCTCCTCCTTCCTCCTACCCGAAACACCACCATCCGGGCCAACCCAAGCTGCCTCCGCCTCCACCAAGACAAGCTGCCACCTTATTTCTCTCTTGCCATACTTGAAGATATTTACTTCCATATTAATAATATCTCGACGGGACTTTCCATTTCCAGCGTAACACAACGAAGTCGGACAAATTTCACTCCTACCGGCGTGATTCCGGTGGAGCCGTTGAAGAACGATCCTCGCCGAGTGAATCGGAATCACCCATTCCGGTTGGGTAACGAACCTTTCCACTTTCGTATGTCTCTTTTCTTAAATAATCTTATCGTGGAATTTCTGGCATTAAATTTGAAATCATTTGAAATTTCGTGATTAGCTTTAATTGTTTTGCGTTGTTTTCTTGATCGACTTAATTTCGTAAAGGGTTTGGTGAGCCCTCGTTGTCTTTTGTTGGGAGAGATATAACTTTTCCAAATTCGTCATTATTTTCGGTAGATCTCTTTGGGTACAACCTTCGCTCGTCCGGATCCAATATTGGTCATTTTTACCTCGATCGGATACCGGCCTATCGACCTTATTTGATCTCGAAACGGTTTGGCTACCCGTACGCTAGCGTGAAATTGAATGAATGTAATAGCGTGGAGCGGCGTAGAACAATTGTGTGAGCGTAGAATTCATCGTGAAGAGATAGTCGTGCGCGTCCGTAGTTATATTTCGGCTCTAACGCGTACGTCTACATCAAACGATATACAACATTCATAACAAATACACATTATGATGTATAACAATATTATATGATAGGGTAAATACTTAAAACAAAATATAAAAGATATTTCAACACAAAATAAGTATGCTAACACAATGAGAATTCATTATAAGTTTGTTTCAACTTCCAATACTTTCTTTAACAAAAGTTTACATAGATTTTAATACAAAAGATTACAATGTTATAAAATCTAGTAAAACTAATCTAAGGCAGCTCTGGCTCCTTGATGACAATTCCTTTGCCTGATTGGACTTTAGCTTGTACAGGAACATCAGTGTCATCAGATGGCTTCTTGCCTTTTAGATCTTTCTTCTTCAGTTCTTCAGCCCTTATTTTTTGTCTTTCAAAATAATGAAAGGGCTTAGGGAAATATTTGCAAGGCTCCTGAGCATTAGGAGGTAGCTTCCCTAGTTTTGCCTTTCTTATGTATTGAACTATGGCTTCCTGCCTGGCTTCATGCTTTTGTCATTCTTGTTCAGAGTACCATTTACCCCTATCTAGGGTATTGTCCTTCATAGCTTTCCAAGAAGTCAGGATGATATTCTTAGATGTTGGGCTCCACTGCTCAAAATCTGGCTCTAACTCTGCTTCTTCTTTGAATCTCTTCTTGGATAACAGAGTTTCTTGCTCTTTGGTCAAAACTTCCTCAGGCGCTGGATTGTATACTTTCTCAAAGATAATATTTTTATTACCTTCAGGAGGACTGTACATAGATTGTACTTCATGATGTATCATCTCAAAATCTGCTGGAGGATAGATTAATTGAGCAACTTCAGCTTGCTCTCCTCCAAAAATAGCAGGATTTATACCAGATTCAGCCTCATTGTCATCATCACAAAGGGGTGGATATCTAAGTGTGGCTCAGATGCTATTGGAAATCCATTTAGCATGATCAGATCCAGCTTTGACTAATACTCTCTCCGCCTTTATGACTTCTCTAGCCACATGATCTCTAAGACCATCCTTCTGAAATCTGATCTGTTCATCCAAAAAATTAACTCCATCCTTATAAAAACCTTTTAACTTCAACAGCAGTCCAGAAATAGTCATTTGAGATAGCTCAATAACTGTTTTGACAGCAGTTATGCCTTCCTGGAAGTCCTTATCAAACTTCTCCTTATCAAACTCTGGCTTGGATTTAGACTTATCAGCAGGCTAGGCTGTTGCAACATTCTGCATTTCTGTAACAATTGCATTATGGGATGCAGTCAGATTATCATTCATTCTAATTTGATTTTCTAATACATAGCCTTGCTTTAGAGCTATATCATCAACTTGTGTCTTTATCTTTTCTTAATGGGTAGCTAGAAAAACCACTGCATTATCGCCTTTGTGGAAACAATCAGTCATTTCCTTCTTATTTTAATTCACTTCAAATCTTATAGATTTGATATCCTGAGCCAAAGAGAATTGAAGATCCTTGTGAGTCTCATCCATATACTTCTCCATTGCAATCCTTTGCTCATCCAACTTCACTTGCATGGATATTAACAAAGAACTATAATCAGGTGTTGGGGCTGGCTGTGAAGCAGCAGTTTGTAATGCCTTCTTGTAGCTTTGGCTTCTCCTTTTGAAGACCATAAGCTTCCTCCTCTTAGCTTGAACTTCAGCTGCATCCTCAGAATCAGAGGTACTGGCTATATTTACTTTATCTTTAGGACTAGGAGGCAAGTCCTGTGCAGTCTTAGATAGCTCCCCCTGAGTCCTTTGCTGCTCAATTTCAGTTCTAATTTGCTCCTACTCATTTCTTGCAGTCTCCCCTTGGGACCTTACTTGCTCCCCCTCAAAATCTACCTTCTCCCCCTCAAATCTTTCTGTCTCCCTCTGAGTCGCTTGCTCCATAGCAGTGAACAACTCATCTAGGGTAAATTCTTGTTGAGAAGGTACTGGAGATTCTCTTATCTCAGGAACATCAGCAACAACAGATGTATCTTCCAAGATAACATCTTGAGCTTGAATGTTTAATTGAGTTGGCTGGTCAACATCAATCAAATATTCAGTTAGCAGTTCATCTTCATTATTGAAATTTGTTTGATTTACTTCATGAATTACCTCAAGTATAGTTTGTGTTGTCATTTCACTGTCCAAGTGAGTTGGCACTTCCTCATGTTGAGGCTCCCCCTGGAGTGGATCCAGGTGAATAGGGCTAGCAGATGGTTGCTCCCCCTGCCTCTGTGCATCTTCATTTCTAACTGGTGACCTTCCAGCATTATCTGCTTCTTCCTCATAAGAACTGGAAGCTGCTTGCTCCTCTGAACTACTGGAAGGTGCAGGAGCCATTTTGGCTTTCTTTTGCTTCCTCTGTGGAGGTGTTTCCTTCTCTGGAGTAGGCATGTCCTTAGTTAACACCCTATCCCATCTTGAGATAATCCTAATGTCCATCCTCCTCATATGATTAATTTTAGAACCAGCAGCTTGAGCCATAACTTCTGGAATAGTTCCAGCTAAGTACAGACTCATAATTCTACCCAGATTGGGCTTCTTAATACCTTCCTTAATCTTTTCAAACATCACAGTTGACCAGTCAGTGTTGAGTCTGTAGATGATCCTTGTCATCAGGCTGAACATGTAGGCAGAAATCTTATCATGTCCCCCTGGCTTGCAGAGGATGACTTTGCCAACTATTTCTGAGAGAAATTTACCTTGCTGATTCATTCCTTTTCTGTTCATGGTAGCTCCAATCTTCAAGGTGGGATCCAATCCACACCATTGAAGTGCTTCCCTTGTCTTAGATGCAGATACATCTTCCTCTTCTTGAGTTCTTGGTAGTTGAAGAGTTTTTTTCTCAAGCTCTTCAATGTAAGTTTGACTTTGGCTCCATGAACTATTGATTTGATCTTTAATCCCATAGAATCTAAAGTTGCAGCGCCATAGAATTCTAGGATTTCCTTATTCCAAATCTTTGTTGGCTCAGAAACTAGAAATTCCAACCCATTCTCAGTAATTAGGGTTACAACATCCTTAATCTCCTGTTGCGCATGGTCAAATGCGTTGCGTACTAGCTCATATCCTTGACATTCTCTTCGATCTGTGGCGCCATTAGGGTTGAGAGAAATCTTGAATTGAGATGAGAGAGTTGTCGACACAATGGTTTGGTCTCGAAACTATGGAGAGCGTGTCGACAGACAATGTTGAAGACCTATTTATACCTTTCTAAGAACGAAGGTGAAAAGGCACGTCAAAATCCTCTGAATGTGTCGACACTGTTGAAAAGTGTCGACACAGACTACTTAAGTCTCGACAACGATGTTGACTACTATGTGTCGACACCAATATAGTCGACAGAACTTATGTGTCAAAACTTATACATCTGCGCTCGATGATTAGTCGATTCTCCACTCGACGAAATCTGTGTTGAACCTAAGTGTCGACACCAACTCTGGATGTGTCGACACCTACTCTGCATGTGTCGAAACTTCTTCTCTGAAGTGTTGACACCAAAATTCTAGATGTGTCGACTTCATTTCTCTGGAATGTCGACACCACTTTTATGTGTCGACATAGACAACTCCTTGTGTCGACACCATTTTACTTAGCCAATTTTATTAAACTATTCTAAGTTTAACATTCCTAATTCAATTTTAAACTTATTGAATTTAGTTTCATCTAGAGGCTTAACAAGCATATCAACAATTTGATAATCTGTTTTGACATATTCTAGTGAGATGTCCTCTTTCTCTACATGTTCTCTAAGAAAATGGTATCTAATTTCTATGTGCTTAGTCCTACTATGTGAAACAGGATTATTAGCAATAGAAATTGCACTTGTAAAATCACAAAACAAAGGTGTTCTACTTACTTAAATACAATAGTCTTCTAGTTGGTGCTGAATCCACAAAAGTTGTGCACAGCAGCTTCCTGCAGTAACATATTCTGACTCAGCTGTGGAGATTGCCACACTGGTCTGCTTCTTACTGCTCCAAGACACTAGTCTTCCACCTAGAAATTGACAGGTGCCTGTAGTACTTTTTCTATCTTCTTTGCGACCTGCAAAATCTGTATCTAAATAGTCTGTCAGTAGAAAATCTCCATTCCTAGGGTACCAAAGGCCTAGATTAGGTGTGCCCTTAAGATATCTCAAAATCCTTTTTACTGCAATCAGATGAGATTCTTTAGGGCAGGATTGGTACCTAGCACAGACACATGTAGCATACATGATATCTGGTCTACTAGTAGTCAGATATAAGAGGGAGCCAACTATCCCTCTATACAAAGTTTCATCTACAGGTTTTCCTGCATCATCTTTGCTAAGAGACGCACTTGACCCCATAGGAGTTCTCATGGTAGTGGATGATTCCATACCATACTTCTTTATTAACTCCAGGGTGAACTTAGACTGAGTTATGGACAAACCATCTTCAGTCTGTCTTACTTGGAGACCCAAGAAGAACTTAAGTTCCCCAATACTGCTCATCTCAAATTTTCCTTGCATAAGTTTTGCAAACTTTCTGCAAAGATTACTTTCAGTAGACCCAGATATTATGTCATCAACATATATTTGGACTAGCATAATCTTTCCTTTGGATCCCCTTAGGAATAGAGTCTTGTCTATTTTCCCCCTTAAGAATTTGTTCTCAATGAGGAAACTAGACAGGGTTTCATACCAAGCCCTTGGGGCTTGTTTTAACCCATACAATGCTTTCCTAAGTCTATAAACATAATCAGGTTTGAGAGGATCAACAAAACCTGAGGGCTGCTCTACATAGACTTCTTCCTTTAGATTTCCATTTAGGAAAGCTGACTTTAAATCCATTTGAAATACCTTAAAGCCTTGATATGTTGCAGAAGCAAGGAACATCCTAATTGCTTCCAGTCTTGCTACTGGGGCAAAGGTTTGATCAAAGTCAATACCTTCTTCCTGCCTATATCCTTTTGCAACAAGTCTTGCTTTATTCTTCACAATGATCCCATTCTCATCCAATTTGTTCCTAAAGATCCACTTTGTTCCAATGATGTTGTGGTCTTTTGGTTTAGGAACTAACTTCCAGACCTTGCATCTTCTGAACTGATTCAGCTCCTCTTGCATGACATCAATCTAATGTGGGTCTAGAACAGTTTCTTCAAATTTCTTTGGTTCCACTTGTGATAGGAAGCTGGAGCAAAGAACTGTGCTCAGATTCCTGCTTCTTGTTTGCACTCCTTGTCTTGGATCACCAATTATCTGATTTGCTGGATAATCCTTTAAGTGTCTATTAATTGGAGGTAGTCTATCTTCAGGTTGAACACCTCCAGATTCTTCATTATGCTGCACCTCTTGGTTTTCTTCAGCATCTGGAGAGTCTTGTACTCCCCTGGATAGCAGCCACCATTTTCCACTTCCTGATTTGAAGTTGAATCTTCTATAATGGTAAGCTTGTCCAATCTCTCATTTATACCTGTAGAACTGCAAGCACTACTTGACCATAAATGTGTAGACCTACCACCATAAATATCTAGAATAGTCATCTACCACCATAAATGTGTAGACCTACCTACCTAGACTGTGAACTAGCATAGGACCAAATAGATCCATATGCAAGAGGTATAGACACCTCACTGAATCCTTGTTTTCAAGGCTATGAAAGGTGGATTTGGTCTGCTTGCCTTTTTGACAAGCTGAGCATATCCCATCATTTATATACTTAACTTGAGGACCATTCCTCACTAACTCTTTGCTAAAGAGTTGGCCAATAGTCTTGTAGTTAAGATGGGCCAGCATCTTATGCCATTTAACACAATGTGAGACTCTCTCATCAGCTACAAGACAAATAGGAGAAACATTGTTCTCACACTCAAAGTTAAGACAATAAACATTTCTCTTTTTATACCCTGTCAATATGACCTTTTGATCACTTGACCTTTTGATATGACATCCATTCTTAATAAATGAAATGTCATATCCTAAATCACTCAGCTTACTTATGCTTATAAGGTTGTGTTTCAAACCCTTCACATAGGCCACTTGAGAGATAGTAATTTGGTTATTAGAAATGTTACCAAATCCTTTGATGATTCCTTTTTCTGAACCGCCAAAGGTTACTTTAGGGCCATCCATGATAGGTGTGTAGTCCTTCAACAACTCCCTTGTTCCAGTCATGTGCCTGGAAAATCCACTATCCAAGTACCATATTGGGGCATGGCAACTTGGACTCACCTGCAACACAGATTACTTAACCTTAGAACCCAAATAACTTTTGGGTCCTTGGTGCAAGTTAGTCTGAACTTTAACAAATCTGCCTTTAGCTCTTCTAGCAGGCAGATTGCTACTCTCCTTGACACTGAAATTGTGCCAATAATCTAAGGCAAAGTGGCCTACCTTGCCACAACACCAGCACTCAAACATGTTGTACCTTTGTTTAGGTACAACCCTAGCTGAATTGTCTACAACATGCTTCTTATTTTGTGCTGGGGCTTTGCCTTTAGATTTGGACGTAGCAGTCCATGCAGTTTTCTTAAACCCTAATCCAGCTTTACCCTTTTGAGGTACAAACTCATCAATGAAGGGTAATACCGATTTTGGTTTAGAAAAGCTAGCTACTATCTCTTTCTCTTTCTGAAGTCTAACCTCCAGATTTCTAATCTGATCATTCTTGAATGTGATTGTGCCCATTTGAATAATAGTTATGTTTTTCAATCTGGCAATCTCATTCTATTTTTGATCCAGCAACTTCTCTGAATCTAATGCAGCCATCTTAAGATCTGCAATTTCCTTAGCCAGATTTTTGGCCATGTTTTTTATCTTCTTAAATGCCTGCAGCAAATCTCCATATTCATCTATCAGCTGATGAATATCACCTTCAGACTCAGACCCATCCACATCACTTGATGCAGATGTTGCTGACTCTGACTCAGTACTACAATCTGAAATTCTAGAAATACATGTTGAAACTTGTGAAGTGAAAGTGGGTGAATGGAAGGCTTGGGCAACCTATCCGCGCGGACTACGCGGATAGGGTTTGTGGACTGCTAAGTCGGTAGGGATGTTGTAGGTGGTTTGCTCTGTGGCAGCCAGGGCGGTCTATTCGCGCGGACTACGCGGACAGCAGCAGCGGTCTGTCAGGCCGGCGAATACTCAGCAGGCAGTTGACTCTCAGGAAGTAACCAGGCTGATAGAAATCCTTTCCGCAGACTGATGAACTGGAGCTCGGCAGACCGGTTTGGCTGTTGCCTTGGTCTTGCTCTAGTGCAGCGGCAAGTAGAAGCCGCGGAGTGCGCCGGTTAGTGCGGACAGAAGCTGGAGGTCGCCCGGTATGGCGGGATAGATCCAGTGTCCGCCAGTAAGTGCGGGCTGGCCCTTGTGGCCAGTGGACTGGACTTGGTGGGATCTGTACCAAGTCCAGGTCGGCTCAGTCTGGGGAGATCGCGCAGTGGAGTGCGGGCTGCTTTCTCAGTCCGCCAAACCTAGTAGAAGTGTTATTGCCTTGTTTGCTAGCTTGGGGGTATGCGGACTGGAGGATTGCCTGTGCAAGAGCGTGCGGACTGGAGCTGGAGTCCGCTGAGTTCGGTTTAGCCTTGTGATGAGGTTATGAACTTAGGAATGCGGACTGGAGTTTGCTGTGATAGCAGACTGGATCGGCGTGTCCGCTGAGTCCGGCAGTGCCTTGGACGAGGCAATGGACTCGGGATGTGCGGATGGAAGCCGAGTGTCCGCTGAGTCCGGCAGGTGCCTTGATGGCAAAGCTACGGGCTCGGGTTATGCGGGCTGATGCCTTGTCCGCGGATTGGCGGACACAGCTATTGTGGAGTCCGGCTGTGGTGGTCCTGGCTTGGCCTCTGGCGGCAAGGCGGGCTGGATATTGGAGTCCGGCCTTGGAGAAGCTGGGGCGGACTGTCTATCTGCACAAGGGCGGTGAACTGGAGTGTGTATCCGCGGGCTGGTGGACACACTTGTTCTTGCTGCGGGATGTGGCGGTGATCCTATCGGCTAGGGCGGTGACCATACTCATCATCGTGCCTATAAATAGGACCCATGTCACATCAGGAGAAACTAACCTGAACCGAAGTAAGTGAACAGTAATTGAGCTCGCGTAAGTTGCTGCGGTCTGGACTTTGATGTCCGCGCGGTTTGAGAGTTGACCCGGTTGTGCTGTGCAGGTTGTATGGATAGCCCTGGAAAGCCAGGACTTGGCTCTGATTGCGGTCAGGGACAGTGCGGACTCTGCGGTAAGCAACAGGCGGTAAACAGCAGGTCGCGGATAGCGACTAGGCAGTCTCCTCTTTGGCAACTTGGTTCGGAGTTCAGGAAGTCGCCTGCTTCAGGCGGACTGTTCCTTTCGGTGACGCAGCTTGTGCGGTCTGGCGGCTAGGCGACCTCGCGGTCAGGCAGCCTACAGATCGGCGATGAAGAGCTAAGCATTGGAATAAGGGGTAGTCCGCGTGGCTTGGGTTGCGGACTGGCGACCTGGCGGACTGAGCGGACTCCACAGCAGTAGACCGGCGGCTTGGTGCTTTAGTCTGCGCGGCTTGTTTTTGTTTCTTGTCTTTGTAACTGTCTCTGCTCTCCTGGTTTGGGTTTTTGTGAAGCATGTCTCGTCATGTTTATCTTGCCTTGTAAAGAAGTTTGCTCTTGATCAATAAAGAAGCCTGTGCTGCATGTGTGGCTGGTTGTTACTGCTTTGTTGAGATAACCCCTGCTAACTCCACGATTCGGGAAAACTTTCAACAATATAAGTGGGGTGTTCTCCGCCGGTTTGTTGAGTTTCAACAGGGTATCCGAGGAGGCCTCTGCGGTTTTGTTGAATTTTAACATGGTATCCGAGCCAGGTTGTTGGAGTGGTCAAGCAGTGCTCAATGACAGTAGTTGCTCTTCTGTAGAGGAAACCAATGGTAGAACCATGGCAGTGGAGGATGCAAGTTGTCTTGGAATTGATCTCCTTACAGAGACGAACTGTGAACGGTGGAAGTCCTGTATGAAGAGTTTTCTTCTTGGCGAGGACCTTTGGGAGGTTGTATGCGGAGCAGGAAGACAAGAGGATACTGCTGGCAATGCTGAAGAGATGAGAGCTTGGAAGAAGACAAATGCGAAAGCGGAGTCTATTTTCAAGCAGGTGATCTCATCAGAGCTCATGGACCACATCAGTGGATGTCGGTCAGCTGCGGAGGTTTGGACCTCCCTTGATGGGTTGTTCAGGAAGAAGGTGAAGGTTGCTGCTGAAGTTGGTCCCTCTACTTCATATCAGGAAGAAAGGATTGTTTCTCCTAGGTGTTATAAGAAGAGGAAGGAAGGACCAAGGTGCTATAAATGCAAGCAGCATGGTCATCTTCGGAAGGAGTGTAAGGTTGTCTTGCTCTCGGCGAACGTAGCTCATGTAGGGAGGAAGGAGAAGAAACTTGTTGGGTTTTCAACAAGCTCTGGATCTGATCGGATGAATGCCAGTGATAGTGCAGCTATCTGGCATGAAAGACTGGGGCATGTAGGGATGGACAAGCTGAAAGCAATGGCGGAAAGAAGACTCGTAAGAGGCTTGCCTAGATTGTCATCCTATGGCGATGGTCGGGGGTGTGCGGGATGTCAGGAAAGTGGAGCCTATCGCTTCATGGTTGACAAAGCACAATCCAGATGTAAAGCACCATTGGCGGTTGTCCATTGTGCTCTGGTGGGACCGACCGTCACGACCAGTCTTGGAGGCAGCAGGTTCATGCTGATATTGGTTGATGACTATTCTAGGTATACATGGGTATACATCATGAAGAAGAAGTCCAACATGGTACGCTTGTTTTTGGAGTTCAAGAAGCTTGTGGAAGGCCAGCTTGGCCGGAGGATCAAGGTGTTGAGAACAAGTATCGGTGGTGAGTTTGGCTCAACCGAGTTTTCACACTTTTGCAGGAAGCAAGGGATCCGGAAGGAGCCTTCTTGTGGACATAATTCACAATAAGGTAGTATTGCAGCTCGGATGATCCATTGGTTAACGGAGACCTGCAAGTGTTGGCTTCAGAGTAAAGGCGCTCCAAAGGCCCTTTGGGTGGAAGGGATGGCCTGTGCTGCTCATGTCATCAACCGGATGCCTCTTAGTCCGATCATAGTGAAGACTCCTTATGAGCTGATGTTTGGAGTGAAGCCCTCAGTGAAGCACCTTCGGGTGTTTAGATCTACCTGCTATATACACTCTCCGGGTGCTCTCAAGACAAAGCTAGTTTTTGTTGGGTATGATGAGCAGAGAAGAAAATGGAGGTGTATGGATCCTGCGACGAAGAAAAGCATAGTGTCGAGAGACATTGTCTTCAATGAGTTGACGCCGTATTGGGGTAGCTCTCATGTGGAGCTAGAGATAAGCAGGTCAGATGGTGGGCTGAAGGAGGCTGCTGCTAAGGAAATGGAGTTACCTGAGTCACCAGGTGTTCCAGGTTGTTCTAGCTCCGAGGCAAAGGCGTCAGAGTCGAGAAGAAGGGGGAGCGATGCTCCAGGATCTTCTGACTCGAAGGTGGAGGCTTCCGGTTCAGGAAGCAAGGGGAGCGATGTTCCAGGTAGTTCTAGTTCAAGAGGGGAGTTTTCTGGTTCAGGTAGCAGGGGAGCGTTGCTCCAGGTGCTCTTGGTTCCAGTGAGGAGGCGTCTTGTTCAGGAAGCAAGGGGAGCATTGTTCCGGGTTTGCCCAGGAATGGAGCTGGTTCAGAAGCAGCGGAGGTGGTTAGCCATGATCAGGTTCTTCGGAGATCGAAGAGGATCAGTAAGCCACCAACTCGATATAGCGAAGGGAACACGGCGGACTTGGTCCCGTGTTTCCTTGTTAGCCCTCAAGTCGAGCAAGGTACTTCTGGCTGTGATGACCCCACTAGAATCAAGGAGGTGGTTGACACCAAGGCTGAAGAGGTGACTTCTCTCAGAGGTAATAAGGCTTGGGCTTTTGTGCCCAAGGAAGTTGGTGATACTCCTATGATGCATGAGTGGAGGTTGAAGCTGAAGAAGGCAGAGGGAAGCATGGCTCCTTTTGGGAGATGCTGGAGGGCTCCCTCATGGTCCATGATATGCGGGGCGAGGACTATGTCTTGGACATCTCTTTGTAGATGCTATCGGAGGGACCAGGTGCAAGGTTACAGGAGCTGCTGGAGTTATTCACCACTTCTCACTTCAAGGGGGAGTGTTGAAACTTGTGAAGTGAAAGTGGGTGAATGGAAGGCTTGGGAAACCTATCCGCGCGGACTACGCGGACAGGGTTTGCGGACTGCTAAGTCGGCAGGGATGTTGCACGCGGTTTGATCTGTGGCAGCCTGGGCGGTCTGTTCGCGCGGACTACGCGGACAGCAGTAGCGGTCTGTCAGGCCGGCGAATACTCAGCAGGCAGTTGACTCCCAAGAAGTAACCAGGCGGATAGAAATCCTATCCGCAGAATCCGGCATGAAGCGGACTGATGAACTGGAGCTCGACAGACCGGTTTGGCAGTTGTCTTGGTCTTGCTCTAGTGCAGCGGCAAGTAGAAGCCGCGGAGTGCGCCAGTCAGTGCGGACAGAAGTTGGAGGTCGCCCGGTATGGCGGGCTAGATCCAGTGTCCGCCAGTAAGTGCGGGCTGGCCCTTGTGGCCAGTGGACTGGACTTGGTGGGATCTGTACCAAGTCCAGGTCGGCTCAGTCCGGGGAGATCGCGCAGTGGAGCGCGGGCTGCTTTCTCAGTCCGCCAAACCTAGTAGAAGTGTTATTGCCTTGTTTGCTAGCTTGGGGGTATGCGGACTGGAGGATTGCCTGTGCAAGAGCGTGCGGACTGGAGCTGGAGTCCGCTGAGTTCGGTTTAGCCTTGTGATGAGGTTATGAACTCAGGAATGCGGACTGGAGTTTGCTGTGATAGCAGACTGGATCGACGTGTCCGCTGAGTCCGGCAGTGCCTTGGACGAGGCAATGGACTCGGGATGTGCGGATGGAAGCCGAGTGTCCGCTGAGTCCGGCAGGTGCCTTGATGGCAAAGCTGCGGGCTCGGGTTATGCGGGCTGATGCCTTGTCCGCGGATTGGCGGACACAGCTGTTGTGGAGTCCGGCTGTGGTGGTCCTGGCTTGGCCTCTGGCGGCAAGGCGGGCTGGATATTGGAGTCCGGCCTTGGAGAAGCTGGGGCGGACTGTCTATCTACACAAGGGCGGCGAACTGGAGTGTGTCTCCGCGGGATGGCGGACACACTTGTTCTTGCTGCGGGATGTGGCGGTGATCCTATCGGCTAGGGCGGTGACCATACTCATCATCGTTCCTATAAATAGGACCCATGTCACATCAGGAGAAACTAACCTGAACCGAAGTAAGTGAACAGTAATTGAGCTCGCGTAAGTTGCTGCGGTCTGGACTTTGGTGTCCGCGCGGTTTGAGAGTTGACCCGGTTGTGCTGTGCAGGTTGTGCGAATAGCGCTGGAAAGCCAGGACTTGGCTCTGATTGCGGTTAGGGACAGTGCAGACTCTGCGGTAAGCAACAGGCGGTAAACAGCAGGTCGTGGATAGCGACTAGGCGGTCTCCTCTTTGGCAACTTGGTTCAAAGTTCAGGAAGTCGCCTGCTTCAGGCGGACTGTTCCTTTCGGTGATGCAGCTTGTGCGGTCTGGCGGCTAGGCGACCTCGCGGTCAGGCGGCCTACAGATCGGCGGTGAAGAGCTAAGCATTGCAATAAGGGGTAGTCCGCGCGGCTTGGGTTGCGGACTGGCGACCTGGCGGACTGAGCGGACTCCACAGCAGTAGACCGGCGGCTTGGTGCTTTAGTCTGCACGGCTTGTTTTTGTTTCTTGTCTTTGTAACTGTCTCTGCTCTCCTGGTTTGGGTTTTGGTGAAGCATGTCTCGTCATGTTTATCTCGCCTTGTAAAGAAGTTTTCTCTTGATCAATAAAGAAGCTTGTGCTGCATGTGTGGCTGGTTGTTACTGCTTTGTTGAGATAACCCCTGCTAACTCCACGATTCGGGAAAACTTTCAACAATATAAGTGGGGTGTTCTCCGCCGGTTTGTTGAGTTTCAACAGGGTATCCGAGGAGGCCTCTGCGGTTTTGTTGAATTTTAACAATACATTGTACCTTACTAGGACCAGGCTGATCCTGGCATTTGTCTTCTTCTGACACAGCCATCAGTCCCTTGCACTGATGGTCTTCTTGTTCATATATAGAGTTCAGCACCTGGAGAAACTCTTCTTCTTCATCTGCTGCATATAGACCAATGTAGGCCTCAGCTTCAGATTCTGACTCTAAAGTAGATTGGTCTTTCAAGTTCTTCTCCTTCTTAGCAACAAAGGACTTCTCCTTCTTGCTCTGGTGTTGACTCTTCTTCTTATCTGCAGTCTCTTTTCTTTTATCTGGACACTCAGCCACAACATGTCCAGGCCTATTACAGCAGTAGAAAACTATCTTGGATGTTGTAGATTTTCTTGGCTTAGACCTGCTCCTATCCTTCCTGGATGACTTCCTCTTTTGATAATACTCATCCTTAGGCTGAGATGTGGAAGGCTTAGACTTCCACTGCTTCTTCTTCAGGAATCTCTGAAACTGTCTTGTAAATGCTGCAAAATCTTCATCCGAGTCACTGTTGTCTGAATTCTGGTTGTCTGAATTATCTGAAGCAGTTTCAGCAACAATCTTAGGAGGTGATGGAGACATCCTCCTATTTTTCTTAGTGGCTTCAACCTTGAAGCCACAGACTTTTGTCAATGCTCACCTTTTGCACTTTTCTCTTCCTCTTTCCTTGCCATTAACTGCATCTCATATGACAGCAGTTTTCCAAACAAGGTTGGAGGAGAGATATCTGCAAGTTTGGTCACTTCCCTAATGACACAAATCTTAGTGTCCCAATCCTTTGTCAAGGATCTTAGGAATTTATCATTCAGTTCATATATACTGAATATTCTACCATTGGACATCAGCTCATTTACAATCATATAGAACTTTTTATAACACTCAGTTATACTGTCAGACTTTCCTTGTCTGAAACTCTCATATTTCTGGTTTAGCATAGATTTTCTATCTTGTCTTACTTCTTCAGAACCCTCCATGTAGACTATTAAAGTATCCCACATTTCCTTAGAGGTCTTGCAGTGAATCAAATTCTGAAAGGTTACATCATCTATGACACTAACTATGATATTCTATGCTCTTTTATCCATAGTTGCTAGGATGATCTCATCCTTAGTCATTTCTGAGAAATCCTTGGGAATTCTTTGGTCTGCATCCAGAATTGAAATCTTCATTGGAACATAAGGACCTTCCTTGACTGTAATATACATCCTTGGATCAGAAGCCTCCATAAACAGCCTGAACCTTTCTTTCCAGATACCAAATATCTCCTTTCTGCATATGGGTAATTTCATAGACCCTAGTTCCTTATGATTTTCCCCTGAACCCATTTTATTGATTCTTGAATCTGCCTTAAGGCTCTCACTCAGACTGTTAAGTCCTTCTTTGAGTAACCTCGCTTTGATACCACTTGAAAGAATTAGTGCCTAACCACCTAGAGGGGGGTGAATAGGTGTAATTCATGTTTTTCTTTTAAGGCAGAAAAGTTGTTCAGTTAACTAATAATAAACTGCAAATTCTACTGCTAACACAGCACAACAATCACAGCAACAATCAATCACAGAGTGCACACAGTTTTTATAGTGGTTCCCCAAGGTTTGGGTACATCCACTTTCCACCTTCGCCTATCTAGCAGTGTACTAGATTCGGCCTAACTTCTGCACTTCACCTCAGATCCTCAGATCTTATAGCTCAGACCCAAACCAGGTTCCTACCACTCAGGCAATCTGCCCTACCTCAGCCTTCAACAAAACCTACACTCAGAGATCACAATCTCCTACAACTCAGGCTCACAGCCCTACCTCAGCCTTCAACAAGGCCTACCACTCAGAGAATTTACTCTCCTACACTCAGCCTTTATAAAACAGGCTTACAATCTCAGATCTATAAAGATCCTACAAAAATTTGATTTAACAAAGTAATTAACCACCACCCAGATAGAGAGAGAAGGGATGGATGGTTTCTTGATGAGTTCTTGGAAGAACTTGATGGCAGAGCACAACCTCTCTTAGCTTTCTTCAAAGCTTCTTGAATCTGAACTCAGTAGGGTTGAACTCTTGAGAAGTTGATCTTCAATCAGCTTCTGACTTGAGATTCAGATCTCAATCTGAATCTTTCTTGGCAGCCTGGTTCAGCAACTGCTCTTCTTAGATGGAGCTCTCTCTCTCCAACTTCTTAGATCTTCTATCGAAGGTCTTCTTCTTGTTGTGTTGTTAGATATCTGTGTAGATCTTTTATCTTTACTATGATCATCCACTTTCTGTTGAAGGAGAAGGCCTTTATATAGTATTCCTCCATGGTAACCGCCTGATCCGGTTTCTAACAACCTTCTGACAGCTTTGACAGTTGTGGTAGACCAGTTAGAAATGGCAGCTGTCAAATCATCCATTCACTTCTTGAAAATACTGTATCTGTCTGAAAGTGTCGAGTCTGATCTTCATTATGTGTCGACACAAGTAGACTAAGTGTCGACACAAGTGGACTAAGTGTCGATACATGCCTTGGTGGTGTTGACACAACTCCTTTTGTTGTTGTAACAGCTTCTCGACACAGCTTCTTTGGAATGTGTCGACACTGATTCTGTGTGTCGACACAAGCCTTCTTTTCTTTAACTTTGTTAAAACTTGCTGAGTGTCGACAGATCTCCTTTGTGTCGACACAAGTACTTCTTTACTTTAACTTTATTGAAGCTTTGCTGTGTGTCGACACAAGTCCTGTGTGTCGACACAGTTGATGTTGACAAATACTTCTGTGTGTCGACACTGCCTCTTGGTGTCGACACATTTAATATCGACTAAGTATTCATGTGTGTCGACACTGCCTCTTGGTGTCGACACAGTTGATGTCGACAATACTTCTCTATGTGTCGACACTGCCTCCTGGTGTCGACACAATTTATTCTGGTGTCGACAAAGCCTTTCCTGGTATCGACTCAACTAACTCCAAGTGTCGACACAGCTTTTCTCCAATGTCGACACAAGCCTTCATAAGTGTCGACTTTTCTTCTCTAGGTGTCGACATATGGACTTAGAAATTTTTCTGCATTTCCTGCAATTACTTAACCTGCACATATAAACTCAAAATACATCAAATACACCTTGATGCATATCATTGAGCAGGGTGAAGCTTCTTCAAATCTTGTACATATTTTCCAATGTACCCAACAGGATCTTTTAGAATGAAAATCGGGCTCAATTGAGCCCGATTGAAGCTCGCATTTTCATGATTTTTCTGTGAAAAATGAACTCTCGGGATCGCCGGAATAGGCCTCTCCGGCGGCTGTGCCGCCGCCTGGCGCTAGCCACCACCTCAACGGAGGTGGTGGTGGTGGTGGCCAGCTGGGGAAGTGGCCGGATTGCCGGCGGCAGTGTTTGGAAGGAGCTCCAAGCGGGATGAATCCAGGCCATCGACTGGAGCTTGAAGATGACGTGATGTCGTCCAAGGCACGCCAAGATTCGTGTCATATTGGACTTGAAACTATATTATATAAATTTCTGATTATTTGATTATGTCACACATTTTGTATTTTATGGTTTTAATTTTTAAAAATACTTAGATGCTATTTCATAAAATGTGGTCAACATAAAATTTGTATCCTAGAGAGTCTAGTGTTTAGCAAAATTGATTTGAACCCATTTGGGTGCCTGGTTTGACCAGGGCACCCATTTTGGTGGGACCTATACCTAGGGCTATCCTGAGATTAAAAAGGGTACCCACTCTTCATCCCTTGTACAAATGAGCTGAATTTTGGGCAGGGCGTCACCCTTAACAATGCCTATGTTCTGCCCAAAAATGAGAATTTTTGGAGATACTTTGGCTATAGTTTTATCTTTTATTTAATAATAGGGTAATTTAATTAGGTGTTCTAATGACTTCCAAACCATCCTAAATTTTGGTGAGTGGTCCTTGGGGTCTTCATAAGGCTCTCGTTAAACTTTCATCTCAAATGGAGATGGTTTGAGTTGAAAACAAGCAAACCCTAGCCTTGCCATAATAGGGGCATTTTGGTCAAATGAGCAATTTAGGTTTTGAGAGGCCATCACACCTCAAGAGAGGATGAAATTGGGGCCACTGACTTGGCATGACTTCTATCACTCACACCTGGAAAATGGGGTATATTGGAGTGAATTTTCCTTAGGACTTAAGGTCAAACCCTAAGGAAGGACTTTTATGCCTTGTGAAGGGAATGATGTCAAATGTCCCTACTTTAGCTTGAAATTTGGTAGGGAGGATGCTAGGTTACCTAAAGCCCTCTGCTAAAAATATTATGGGATTTGGGAAAGGATAGACCCCTCTAAACACTAACCCTAGTTTATGGCACAAAATTTTTATAAATACAATAGGTTACTAAAACTCATTGAACAGTGATGAAACTTGGGTAGAGTAGTCTTAGGTCCAGAAGGAGCCTCAGAACGTTATTTTAGGGTGTTTGGAAGATATTAGCATGTACTTGTAGTTATAAACCTTATATTGCCCCTAAGGATGATTTTGATAAAATCATCATTAAACTAATTTAAACTATTATGAAACTTGGACAGTGAGGATTTAAGATCATACTATAGCCTTGGTAAATTTTCTGTAATTTTTGGATAATATTTAGGGCACTTATCTATTTATTTTCATTTACTGTATTTTTATTGAATTAATTAATTAGGAGCTCAAATCTTGTTAAAGAGTTGGGAAATTTTGGATTTTATGTTGAATAGTCATATTATATTTATCATAAATTTTGTGGAGCATTTACGTGTCTGGTGTTGGTACATCGTGTTCAAACTTGGGGTTTTTGGATTACCAGAATAATTAAATAAATAACCAGATAAATTAGAAAAACTATGAATTTCTGGATTGAGGCCAAACATATCATGATAGACCCCCAATAATTATTATAGAGATACTGGATGAATATTTTGAGTACTTCTTGTTTTACACGTCATATAGCTTGGGTTGTTCTGCATTTAGTAAAATTGCAGAATTTAATTTGGAATACGAATTTGTGTACATGAGTTAGGGTTAGATGTTTGCTGGCTGGATAATTAAAAATGAGTTTACCATTGGAAGATAAGATGAGTAGTGTGTTGGTTTGGCTAGTGTTAGGTGGTGCTCGGGATCGACGAAAACTCATCTTTCTCGTGTGGAGGAAGTGTCAAATACTCTAGGGTTAGATCCAGTACAACCAGTAAGGGTTTGGGAAACATGATAGCAACCAATAATAATAAGTGCGTTGTGAAAGGGAGCTTTAGGCATAATCCCATTGTAGTTCCTACTGTCTTCGAGAGCCCTTCACGGGGAATACCTTGTGCAGTCCTGGGCTAACCTAAACAGTAAGAATAAAACATTTCAAGAGAAACTAGTATAATTAGGGTTACACATTCACACACCCCGGTAGCTCGGGGGGTTAATTAGGTTGATTTGATTGCCATCCGGACGGTTCGTTCGGAAGGTAGATGCACAGACGGATAGTCTGGGGAGCCAGTAGCTCAAAAGGTTTTGGATACAAAATAAGGTGGTGGGTCTTTGGTATTGGATGGTCGTTCACACCGACGTCGATACTTTGACTCGGCGGTGTGGGACACTTAGCCAAATAAATTCTGGTGGATATGGCCAGCATTAGTATGCGGATACTCTAGGTTGTGTTCTTCTAGGGCATACGGGAGGGCTAGGCCTGATATTGTGGATACCCGCCTAGGAGTGGGGGGCCCGACCCACTGTCCCTGTTTGCCACTACAGAGGTTCCTGGGAGTGAAGCTAGCTGCCCAAATAGGGGGAAGTAAAGGTCTGTGCGCATAGAGTCGTGTGTATGGGTTGCACTTGCATGAATCATGGCGTAGCATACTTGCATACAATCGACACCCCAACGTATAAATTGGTATGAGACTTTTTATACGATGGGAGCCTTGCTGAAGACCTCATAACTTATATGTTTGTATGAGCATTCATATAAGTTAAGGTTACTTACTTGTTACTTACTTCCTACCTTGTCTTTTTACATATTCTGCTTACTCTACTTGCTTACTCTAATGGCTTACTCTACTTGCTTACCTTACTGCATACTATTATAGAACTACTAGACTAGTTCCACTGTCACCTGCCACCTTGTACTCTCCACCTTTGTAGCTTCCCTCTCCTCCTCCCCGCTCAGTGCCTAGGGGCCATGGGGGGTGGGATAGGGGATGATAGGGCTTCGTCTTTATGACTAATGGTTTTCGGACCACAATATTACAGGGGCTCCGGATGGGAGATAGGGACCAGCAGCTCAGGGACCAGCACCTACGGAGTACGGTGTGCATGGAGGTGGGCCAGTCTAGTACCAGAGCATCAGCGACCAGCTTCGTGAGTGATAGCCTTTTTATAGCTTCCGCGAGAGATTATAGTGAGGATCTGATGTATCGGGCTTAAGCCCGTTTATATTTCCATTTTGTTACCTTGCAGTACACTCTCTTTTCTATTTATGGACTCGATGTGATTTCATTTACATTTAATACATGTGATGTGGACTTAGTTTTATCCGAAACTATATTATACTGTTCTCTATTATTGATCGAAAAGGCCGGCAGAATCGGCATTTTGTAGTGACGGCCTTCCCGAGAGTCGGGGCCGCCGCAAAACGGTGGTTCTGGGCATAAGAACCCGAGGTTTAAAAAGAAAAAAAAGGGGGTCTTACACACCGAGTCATTTATCAACACATAATTCAAGTGAGGTAAGCGCACACGTACATCCAACCCTTTCGTATTTCCATACCACACATGGGTTTATTGTTTTCAAGGGTGGCAAGCCACCTTATACAATTTACCATTCTTACACTACTACCTGAAGGGAGGCATGACTCCAAACAGTAGACCACCTTACTGCTTCCATAGTTAACACATCTCATTGCTATGCATCAACCTCTTCCAATTTATTTTAAGGATCAAGCATCCACCTGCCATTATGCATTCATCACGGTGATGGCATCATCATAAAGATCGTTCACCCCTAGCATTAATATGAATTCACGGTTTACTCGTTCAATTATCGAGTGTCAACTCCTCGTCCAAACCTATCCCATTTCACAATTACATTCATTCCCTATTATGTTTCCCAACCATTTGTTTATCACATTCACATAGGACCAAGTTTTCTAAAACCTCAACATTTACTCTTATAATTTCTTCACCCAAACCAAGTCCAATACTTTACTAACCAAAGAACATTAAGTACACAGGACTTGACTGTACAACCACTTTGACTGGACATTCCTGAGGATATGGGACTCGTATAAAGACGGGTAACTATCCGTTGGAAGGTTTTTTCCAAGTACTACAACTTTGGAATTTGGTCATCACCCAAATCAGACCGTAATGTTCCTCAAATCAGCCTCAAATTCTACAGCGTTTAGAATAAAGATTTTTACATGTATAGCCTGTCAGACCAGCAAGTTTGATTGGACTTTCCCGGGGCTATATACCTCATAAGAAGATGTGTAACCATCCGTTGGAAAGGAATTTATAAGGGATAAGACTTTTGTGTTTAGTCGAAAGCCCAGATTCGGTCGTATCATGCACGAAAACGGCCTAGATGTTCGTTGCACGCAACAAATTGATTTCTGCGCGCATCTTAAAGAGAAATGAACGACATCGGTTCATCTTCCTCCTTCAACCGATATTCCCAAATCACATCCAGAGGTCCTTCTCCCTTATTCGCCCTCAATAGGCCAACTCTCTTCACTAAACCAAGTCCTCATCTTCACATAGAAGGAAGGAGAGGTTGAAGACATCTAATCTCAAGGACACAAGTCCTAGGATGGCCTTTTCCTAGAAAATCTTCTTCTCACAAGTCAAGACTCTTTTCAGCTGACATCTCTCCAAGGAATAACTAAAGATCTAGCACCAAGGGGGAGGGTAAGAAGCACACCTCATTTCCCGCATTTCTGGCCACGGACCTTGTCACCCTTCTTACGGCATGGCCTTCCTTTCTTAGTTGGTGGTGGCTCTCCATGGCAATTGACGGCTCTTCCTCCAGTAATTTGACTCTAGCGGCTTTCTTCTCCCTGACGGTTTCAGACAGTGACGACTCGGTAAGGACGAAGGATGCAATAGCTAGGGTTTGGTTTACTTCCTTTTTATATTAGGTGTAAGTGTTATATCACTTGCCACGTGTCGCCGCCCTATTGGATAGCCCATTATAACATAAATTATGTCTTATTTGAAATGACCGGTCCAAAGGATCACTTTGCATGAATCCTCCTCCGATCTCGCCGAATCGAAAAGTGATGATCGACGAATTTGTCGAATATCCTTAGTGATATTCGACGAATTTCGCTTCACCGAATTTCCTACGTTTTCTCCCATTGAATCCTTTAACCACCATATTCGACGAATTCGTCGAATATCGGAAATGATATTCGACAAATTTCACTTAACCATTTCCTCCTATTCCTGGCACTGAGTGTGTCGAGTATCAACCAGTGATACTCAACGAATAGGGGTCAAACTCGACGAATTCTCCTCCAATCTCGCCTAATCAGCTAAGTGATAATCGACGAATTTGTCGAATATCCATAGTGAAATTCGACGAATCCTCCTTAGACGATTTCCTCCATTTTCTCCCGCCGAATCCCGCACCACCATATTCAACGAATTCGTTAAATATCATCAGCGATAACTGAGGAATTTCACTTGACCGCTTCTCGAATTTTGGTGATGAGTGTGTCGAGAGTCACCCAGCGATACTTGTCGATTTCGTCGGATGTCCTCTATGATATTCAACGAATTTCCCTTGGTTCATCTTATCTAAGGTCCATTCCCCCATTATTTGTTGGTTGTCACTCAACCCTAGCCCTTCAGCCAATGTACCCCGAACCTGTGTCAAGTCCCATGAATCAGAACATGTGCGAGGGGCCTAGCGCGAAACGGGACATTACAAAATGAACCCCCAGCATAGGTCCTCGAAACAGTAGATGGAGCAGGCCAGTAGCCAGTGGAACTAATCTCTTACCTTCTACTTGAGAGTGATGGCAAAGGGTCTGCACTTGAATGCATCTGACATCTGTTGGATCGAGACCACATTCTCAAACCACTGGATGTGTTGAACTGGATCGTCCTTCCCGGTGTAGTAGGACATCTCCGGCTCACGAAACCCTTCTGGAACTGGGGCAGGTGAGACAACCTCGCTAAAGGGGATGCCACTCCCTGCCAGGCTAGCCGGGCGATCTCGTGCATCCGCCTCGCTAGAACAGCCCGCGCTTGTCGACCCGAGTAACAGAACTCGCCCCCACAGATTTCACTCCCTCCCCTCTTCTACTACCTCCTTCCCAGGTTGCCTATCGGGGGCGTTCTCGCCCAGGGTTGGGGCTGCGACAACTGGGACCACAGACATCGAGCACTCAGCGTGCGTGCCGAGTGCAAACATGATAAGGCTACACAAATCCTATCTAAAATCCTCGAACATCCCTAGGGTGGCGAGAACAGGGGGTGGTGAGTCTGCCCGACCCGAACCTCTTCCTTCATCTTCAGCCATCAAGCTCACAAAAGATTTTCAATACTGATCACTCTACACGCTCAACACAGCAAAATGTTGAAACCAAACTCCGGCTTCTGTAGAGTCTGAACCCTTGGGGAAGGGGTGGTCGCACATTTACTTCTCCCCACAAGCTTAGACAACCAAAAACTCAGAACTAGAAATGGATCTAAGGCTCCAGCATGGAGGTCCCACAACACACCTAGAAGATCATAGAGTGCTTCCCTCCTTATCTAATGCTGAGCTAAGAGTACCTCAAATAGCACTAGAAGATCAGAGAGAAAGAAGATTTGAATGCTTGAAATCTTGGCTTTTGAGGTACCCTTATGGGTCTATTTATAGTTTTTTGAAGTTGGTCTGCCAATAGCATACCTCCGCTATTTGGAACGGTACAGGCAGTCCAGGTTGGCCTGCTAATAGTGTAACTCTGTTGTTCTGAATGGCTATGGGTCGGATAGCGGGGGTGAAACGGTAAAAATGCAACATAGATCACTAGCCGAGTGGCCCCCAAAAACCTCCACTCACTTGGGGCGACGAGTGCTCGATGGGGCTGGCACTCGCCGCCTCCCTAGGGCCCTGGGCGAGTGTAGGCCCAGCATGCCCCACTCGCCTGCTACTGCCGAGAGCTAGGGGCGAGTGCAATCCCACTTGCTCCACTCACCCCACTTCCATCTCACCCCGCCTGGGCAAGTCTGGGATGTTGTCGAGCTCTCGCCTCCCTTCGGACTTGCATGGGACTTGGACTACCTAATTTGGATGTTATGGCTCCTGTCGATACCACTCACCTCACTCGATGCCTTATGCATAAGGCGTCAACAGAAATCGCCTAACTCAATGCTAAAGGCAGAAGGCGTCGAGTGAACACGAGTCACTCAACGCCAAAGGCGGAAGGCATTGAGTGAACTCGCCACATTCAATTACAAAGGCAGAAGGCATCGAGTGAACTCGCCTCACTTAACGCCAAGAGCGGAAGGCATTGAGTGAACTCCCCTCACTTAAAACCAAGATCCCAGCTCGCGCGGCCGGCTCGGCGAACACTATGGAGGGGGGCTCGCTTCTTGAGCGACTTCGCTCTAGAAAATCTCGCAAATCACTGATCCTGGAGGGGAACTTGCTCCTCGAATACAGGGATGTACACACAGGCCCTACCTAAGATCCAGAGAAGGATCCTACACTCAGATCCACAGAACGATCTTACCACTCAACCTTTATAGTTTAGGCTTATAACTCAAATTTGTTAAGATCCTATAGAGAGATTAAGTATGTTGGTGGTGAATGACTCCAGAGAAGTTATCTCTGAGTCACCCCCTTCCTAAACAAATAAGACTCAGTCATATCCTCTTCACAACACCAAGAAAAGATCTTCAATGATGATTCTACTTGTGCTGAGAGATATCTGCAGAGATTTCTTCTTCTTTCTCAGAAAGAAATCTTCCTGATATAGCTGTTGAGAGATGATTTGATCTTGAGAGAAACGTTCCTTCAACAGAAAACTCTGTTTGTGATCCATAAATTACTTTTTAGTAAGCTCTTTGAATGCTTCAAATTAGTCCAGAGGAAGAAGAAAACTGCCTTTTTTGTTAGATGATTTTCTAATTTCATGGAACTATGCTTTTGTATCCCGCCGCTCAACCAGTCTATGCACAGTATGGGCTGGTCGAAAATGGCAACTACACCATCACTTTTGCATTCATAGCTGTACTGATGAGTTGTAAATATACATATTTTTACGTACGTTAATTAAGTCGTTTTAGTTCTTTTTGTTATTTTTAGTTAATTTTCTTTAATAAAATGCTTCTTTTTTGTAAATTTTGTTATAACTTAACTTTAATTTGTTTCCTGAAAATGTTCAGGAAACTGCTCAAAATTGCATAGTACACGCCCGTGTACTTCAGGTCATGCCCGTAACCTGGGCATGTAACCTTAATTCCAAGTGAAATCAGCCGCTTGTAAAGAAATTGCTGAACACGCCCAAGTACACGCCCAAGTACACCCCCGTGTCGAATATGACACCCTCTAACATCGCCCCGTGTCACACCAGCTCGACGTTTTACGCTCGAAGATCGTCGACATGCCCTTGTCAAGATGCGACACGGGCGTGACTTCTCCACCTGGCCCAGACAAGATGTCGCCGATGACGAAAAGACGTGACGCATTCCCCCAGACGTACCTGCTGGACAGGCTCATGCTACACACCCGTGTCTACAGAGTAACACGCCTGTGACTTCCACGTGTATAGCAGCAAATTCAAACCAGCCATCAGTTCTCTGTATCACATCATGAATAGTGCTTACACGCCCCCCCACATGCCCGTGACCTAGGGCCTGTAATTAGAATTTTTTGCCTATAAATAGGAAATTGTTGTATGAGTTGTTATTCCTTTTTTTGAACCATTTTGCCTAATGGGTTGTGTTACTAGATGCTATTTAAGGCTATGTAAGGGAAATTTCTCCTCCTCTCCTTAGATTTTGTTTTTAGCTTTTGTTGTAACTCGTCTTTTACTTAATAAAATATGTGTTTTTCTTTCCTTATCTGGTTTTGGAGTGGATCTAAGCACCTCTCTTAAGCAATCTTATTTTTACTTGTTTTATTTTTGGTTTTTTTTTGTTCTTTTAAAATGGGTGTGTGTGTGTGTATGAGATTAGGTTTCATGCTTTCATGCTTAGTTATTTTTACCTAGTTTTGCTTAGATTTAGGATTTTTATAGCTTTTTATTCATTCCTATAAATCCGTAAAAATATTTTCAAAGTGGTTTTCATTTTTCTCTAACTTAGATTTTCTCATTTAGGTTGTAAAATGTTTTCGTTCTTTTTTACTTTATTTCCACTTTTTATGCACTTTTACGGAGTTATAAGAATGAGTATATAGTCGTTTTAATTTTTCGAGCACTTCAATTTTCCTTTTATACTTTTGCTCGTTTAATTTTTCTTTCTGCTTTTTACGCATTTTTAAACAAAATCTACCGGTAAAAATGTAATCAATTAAATTTTCCAGTCACTGTATTTTTCGCTTTTTCTGTATGTGTGCGTGCGTGTATGCGATAATTTTTATAGCTTTTATTCATTCCTGTAGAGTGTGTGTGTGTGTGTGTGTGTGTGTGTGTGTGTGTGCATGTGTTTATATTTTGTAGAATGCGTGCGTGTGTTTTATTTCATGTAAAGTGTGTGCGTTTAATTTCTGTAGAGTGTGTGAATTTAATTTTTATAGAGTGTGTGCATGTGTTTCATTTCAAGTAGAGTGCGTGAGTGTGTTTTAATTTTAGTAGAGTGTGTGGGTGTGTTTCTATTCCAGTAGAGTCTGTGGGTGTGTTTTAATTTTCTGTAGAGTGTGTGTGTTTTCATTTCTGTAGAGAGTGTGTGTGTGTGTGCATTTATTTTCTCCTACTTATTTGAGTAGGACTTGCTTTCATTTCCCGCCTACTCGTTTGAGTAGTACTCGCATTTACTGCTTTCATTTCCCGCCTACTCGTTTGAGTAGAACTCGCAATTTACTACTTTCTTTACTGCTTTCATTTACCGCTTTCTTTACTGCTTTATTTTCTGCTTTCATTTTATCGCTTTCTTTCCGCAAGCCGTCCCCATTCCGATGAGTGGCTAACCGCTCTTAGACCGGTCTAATGAGAGCCCGGTCAAATAATCTTAATGTTCAGGTGAGCAATAGTCCTAGAGATATGTGGGCTCATTTTTGTGGAACTCCACGACCATGTCTCCGCCTTAATTAATTTGAAATTTAGGATCTTTTTTTATTCAAAGTTTATTTTAGTTCAAATTTTTTTAGATATAGCTGCGCTAAATTATTCATCGTCTCCATTTTAATGCTTTTATTTTCTGCTTTTATATATATATATAAATAATATCGCAACAAGATAATTTTTTAGTAATATAATAGTCCCCTCTAGGGAAGAGTAGAAATAATCAACCCATCCCCGAGAACAATATGACCCCGATATTCCTCACCGGAATATCCTGTACTACACACGATATGTGCACTTCCCTCCTTTCGTTAAAACTTGATTTAAACTGTTTTATATCAAAATAATAAATCTGCGCGCCCCGTCTTCCTAATAAAACCAAATCTGCTTTTTCTAAAATAAACCGCCCGGGGCGTCGCGTGTCCTAAATAATTTTTGGAGTTTTAACCTCCATCAAGTTTTTGGCGTCGTTACCGGGGAACTTTCGAGTTGTTATTTTGAACTCTGGAGAATAATTACTTTTACTTATATATATATATATATATATATATATATATATATATATATATATATATATATATATATATATATGGACACCAAAAAATTAATAATAATAATAATACTAATAATAAAATTACTTAAAAACACTACAAAAAATTTATTTTAAAAAAATAAGAAAAAACTTAAAACTAAAAATTTAAAAACTATAAAACTTTAAAAAAAGATATGAAAACTACAAACTAAAAGAAATCTAAAAACTCCAAAATCTAAAAAACTTAAAAATCTAAAAAACCCACAAAAAATCTAAAAACCAAAAACACTAAAAAACTAAACAACCCAAAAAACTATGAAAAAAAACTAACTACAAAAAACCCTACTTAAAAACACAAAAATATATATATATAATAATTTGTTATTTAAAATGTATATATTTATAGCAAAAAAAAAATCTCCTCCTAAAAACCACAAAAATTTTCCTGTATCTATGTTTTGTTTTAACTTATTTTATTTCTTTTCAAAAACCCAACAAAATTTTACCTGAAATAAATAAATAAAATAAATAATAATAATAAACACTAGAAATAAATAAAATTTTTCTATTATTAAAAATTATATATCTATTTTCTCTCTTCGGCACGCTTCACTTTATTGTAAGCGCTAGGGGAACTCATATCTGTAACGCTCATATAGCTAAGACGTTAGCTTACGGGTCACACACACACTTGCCCCCTACCGCCCGCAAACTTTTGGCAGAATTAATCTTTTTCATTTTTCTGTTATTTTTCTTTCCTTTGTTCTAAATAATGCATGATTCCATATGGGCCTCCCCGAACTCGTCTCAGGGAAGCTTCTACCCTCCCTTTATATTTTTGTACATATTACATTTTATTTCTTGTCGTCCCGCATACTTACATTGCAACATTGGGGAGAATGTTGGGTTTAAGTATGTGAGTGTTTTCCTATTCTTCACTTTTTATATTCTGCACTTAGCAAAAATACAAAAAATGCATAAAAATTACAACCTCAAAAAAACAATTTATTGATTTTATAATCAAAAACCTAAAAAATCCATAAAACAAAAAAAAATTCCATAAAAAACGTATAAACAAAAAAATTCAAAAGAAATGTTTTCTTTTTTTACTTTATAAATCGTTTTTGTTAAAAAATCTTTCTCTTTCCTCCCTCTCTTCTTTGTAAATAACACCTATTTCTCTCCCCTTTCTTGTAAATAAATTGATAAAAATGTTAAAAAAAAAAAACTAAAAACTCAAAAAAAAAATAGAAAATCAAAAAATCCTAAAAAGAAAATCACTCTAAAAATATAAAAAAAGATAATAAATTAAAAATACAAAACAAGATAAAAACCCTAAAATCCTACAAAACATTATTTATTATGTAACGAGTAAATCGAATGTCTTATTCTTAACCCCTTTTCGCTCTCCAAAAATCTACTTGCGTGTTTATTTATAAGTGAATTTTATTAATTCTTTGTTTACTATTCGTTTATTAATTGGAGACCGATAGATTTAGATATCTGGGATTAAGTTTTAAAGAATTTCTTATGCTTTATTTTTTTATTTAGATACGGAGCCTATTTTCAGCACTACTTCTAACTTATCTAAATAGTTGCACATTTATTTTGTTAAAAAATAAGAACCTTAGATTTCAATTATGTTTACTCCAAACTTTGTTTGAAATATAGGAATGTTTAATTTATAAAGGTTGTTCTCAAAAATATTTTATTAAACCGAGTTTTCTTTCTGAAAAAAAACTTTCTCCTTTTTTTCATGTCATACTTGACATGATTTTGATCCTTAAAAGATCTTATGTCAATGGTAATAAGATTTCGTTCCGTAAACATAGACATCCAATATTTGAAAATATTATATGTTACGGAGTAAGAGGATAAAATTCATCACTCATATACATATACATTGGGTTATTATGAAGTTGTTAAAAAAATATTATGTTATGAAAAATATGATTTCATTTTTCTAAATATCCACATTCAAACAAAAAAATTCATTAGATGTTTGAGCGAAAAAATATACCCTCGCCTCTAAAAACCAAAGCCCTCTTCATAAACCTCAACATCCCCCTCCGCAAATTTCATATGATTCTAGAATTAATTTAAAATCTTTTTGAGAGCATAATTTGTAAATTGCATTATTTCCTTTAATTCTTTTAAGCTAAAGTTTCCATAATCCAATCTATTCTTGTTAACATAACAAATATTTTTTTTGCTACTTATTTGACTATATCAGAAGTTTTTAGCTGAAACTTTTTCTTTATTTAAATTTTTGTCATAATTTAGAACTTAACTCTTATATCCCGGATAATTATTTTGATCTTTCTTTCGATTAAATCAAATGGTAGTTAAACTTAGGATTTCTTCAATTCCTTATAAGTATAACTCCAGCTTTTTCTTTGGAATAACAAAAACTTAAGTATGGGGGTATTTGAAGAGTTGTAAATATACGTATTTGTATGTATATTAATTAAGTCATTTTAGTTTCTTTTTGTTATTTTTTGTTAATTTTCTTTAATAAAATGCTTCTTTTTGTAAATTTTATTCTAACTTCACTTTAATTTGTTTCCTGAAATTTATCAGGAAATTTCTAAAAATTGCATAGTACACGCCCGTGTACTTCTGGTCATGCCCGTGACCTGGGCGTATAACCTCAATTCCAAGTGAAATTAGCCGCCCGCGAAGAAATTACTGAACACGCCCAAGTACAGGCCCAAGTACACGCCCGTGTCCAATATGACACGCCCGTGACCTTGCCTCGTGTCAAGGCAGTTCTACGTTTTACGCTCGAAGATCGTCGACCTGACCGACATGCCCGTGTCAAGATGTGACACGTGCGTGACTTCTCCACCTGGCCTAGACAAGACGTCGCCAGCGACAAAATGACGCGACGCCTTCCCCCAGATGTACTTGCTGGACACGCTCATGCTACATGCCCATGTCAGCAGAGTCACGCCCATGACTTCCATATGTACAATCGCAAAGTCAAACCAGCCATCAGTTCTCTGGATCATATCATGAACACTGCTTACACGCCCCCTAAATGCCCGTGACCTAAGGCGTGTACATAGAATTTTTTGCCTATAATTAGGAAGTTTTTGTATGAGCTGCTGTTCCTTTTTTGAACCATTTTTCCTTAGGGGTTGTGTCGTTGGATGTTTTCAAGGCTATGTAAGGGAAATTTCTCCCCCTCTCTTTAGTTTTTGATTTTAGCTTTCATTGTAACTCTTCTTTTACTTAATAAAATATGTGTTTTTCTTTCCTTATCTAATTTTGGAATAGATCTAAGCACCTCTCTTAAGCAATCTTATTTTTACTTGTTTTTTTTTTGGTTTTTTTTGTTCTTTTAAAATGGGTGTGTGTGTGTGTGTGAGATTAGGTTTCATGCTTTCATGCTTACTTATTTTTACTTAGTTTTGCTTAGATTTTGGATTTTTATAGAATTTTATTCATTCTTATAAATCCGTAAAAATGTTTTCAAAGTGGTTTTCATTTTTCTCTAACTTAGATTTTCTCATTTAGGTTGTGAAACGTTTTCATTCTTTTTACTTTATTTCCATTTTTACGCACTTTTACGGAGTTATAAGAATGAATATACAGTCGTTTTAATTTTTGAGCACTTTGATTTTCATTTTAAACTTTTGCTCGTTTAATTTTTATTGCTGCTTTTTATGCATTTTTAACAAAATCTATCGGTAAAAAAGTAATCATTTTAATTTTCCAGTCACTTTGTTTTTTGCTTTTTTCGTATGAGTGCATGCGTGTATGAGATAATTTTTATAGCTTTTATTCATTCTTGTAGAGTGTGTGTGTGTGTGTGTTTATATTTTTTTAGAGTGCATGCATGTGTTTTATTTTATGTGGAGTGTGTGCATTTAATTTATGTAGAGTGTGTGCATGTGTTTCATTTCAAGTAGAGTGCGTGAGTGTGTTTCAATTTTAGTAGAGTGTGTGAGTGTGTTTCTATTCCAATAGAGTGTGTGGGTGTGTTTTAATTTTCTGTAGAGTGTGTGCGTTTTCAGTTTTGTAGAGTGTGTCCGCATGTGCATTTATTTTCTCCTACTCATTTGAGTAGGACTCGCTTTCATTTCTCGTCTACTCGTTTGAGTAGAACTCGCATTTACTGCTTTCATTTCACGCCTACTCGTTTGAGTAGGACTCGCAATTTACTGCTTTCTTTACTGCTTTCATTTACCGCTTTCTTTTCAGCTTTATTTTATGCTTTCATTTTATCAACTTTCTTTCCGCAAGCCGTCCCCATTCTGATGAGTGGCTAACCACTCTTAGCCCTCAGTATCGAAGAGCATTGAGACATATAAAATCTCTTTAAATAATTAAAGGTCCTATTTTTATAATTAATTAAATTTCTTAAGGTTTGCCCTAGGTTTACGATGCGTAGAACCACATATCGACGTGTGTGATCTATTTCCATAGTTCATATGCTAGCTAGCCGAGAGGCCGTGCGTATGGACCGATCTCCCCTTGGTAAATGGAGTTCTGCACTAACGCTCGAGAGAGGAGGCGTGGAATTCTACCGGATTGGGTTCCCCACCCAAAAGCGTGGTTCTTAGCGGAATACGGGCATTAAGAGAATATAACATCCCACTTGCAATTAGACCCATCTACTTAGGTTGGGTTAGGAGATATGGTGGGGTCATGGGTTTAGACTAGGTTAAACCATGGAATTTGGGTCTAACTACATGGGACCCACAATAGGGCCAAAGGTGATTTAGGTAAAACCAGCCCAAATTGTGGTCCTAGCCACACATTGATTCCACCACTGCATCCCTAGCCCTAACCCCAACCTAAAGGAACCATATGACATATCATAAGGTCACCAATTGACTAGAGTTGACCTAAGTCAACCCTAATCTTAATTTGGTCAAACCCACACCTAAAGGCCCAAATAGTCCAAGTGGGACACCACCATGGCACAACCCAAATTGGGTGGTGTCATAGGGTTCATGACCTTCAGGTGGGGTCAGCCCACTCATCAAGTTGACTAAGTCAACTCTAAAAAGTCAACTTGGTCAAACATGTGGCCTAAAGAGGAAAATAGGGGCTAAGCCCATTTCCCTTGGGTTAAGCCCACCAACCTAGGCCCATGACCAGCTTAAGTGGTCAAAGTCATCCCCTAACCCCTAAAATCAGGAGAGAGATTACATGCAAAGGGGTAGAAAAGGAAATTAGAGAAATGAGGAGAGAGAGAAGAGGAATGAAGAGGAAGGATGGCCACTTGGCCACTTATTCAGCTGCCTAAGCTTGCTGGACGGCCTCCTCAGGCAATTCCAGAGGCTTTTGGAGAATGGTGGCCACTTGGCACCATGGATGGAGCAACAAAAGCTCAACCCGAGCTCCCCCTTGGACTTATCTCCACATACACCCACTCTCAGCCCAATCTAGCCACACCATCAGCTTTAGAGAGGGGAAATGACTAGAGAACGAGTCCTGGAGCAAGGTCATTGCTGGAGAATCGAGGAAATAGGGAGGAGTTGTCGGAGTAAGCTTGGCAATGGCTCACCGCCGCCAAACTCGTCGTCAAGCCGCCCTAAGGGTTCGTTTCACCTCACCTTTCATCATACTAGAATCCTAGATCGACTAGGCGAGACATCGGGCTCAATTGAGCCCGATACCATGTGATCAGTGAGCAAAAATCTGAGCTTTCTCTTCTTGCTCGGGATCGCCGGAGGAGCCGCCTCCGGCAGCCCCACCGCCGGGAAACGCCTGCCACCACCTCAACGAAGGTGGTGGCAATAATCGCCGACGGTAGCGCCGACCCAGGTGGCCAGAAATGCGAAATCAGAATGACCCAGCCAGGCTCAATCTCAGCCGTTGCTGATCGGGGACGATGAACGGATGTCGTCCACTTTATTCAAATCAAACTATAGGTTATATTAATTTCACTCAATTTTTGTCACATTTTATACAGAACTTGGCAGGTCAAATATAGGCCCCTTACATGCAATTTCAGAAATGGTCACCAACATAAAAATTGTAGATGTATGTCTTACCTTCAATTTTATACCCTAAACATGAGTTTTAGAGCTGTAGGGCTCCCTGTATGGCCATTCTACTAGGACTGGTCCTAGGCTAGGGCAGAAATTCAAATTCATGCCCATGACAAACCAGAAGTCCACATGACCCAAAATTTTGGTCATGTGCTTGACTACGGTAGACTTAAACTCTGTCCAAAAATTGGAATTTTTGGAAAAACCTTTTCTATAGTATTTGTGAAAATACACAAAAGTAAATTAATAGAATATTTGGAGTAATATGACTCCAAATGGCCCCAAATTTTTGTGGCATGTCCTTGGGTTCATTATAGGCGCATGATAAAAATTTCAGTCACTTTTGACTTCTACATGATGGGTGTTCCCTCTTGCATGAGAAGGGTTAACATAGGCTTGGGGTGCATATAGCCATATTTACCAAAATGTGAATTTACCCCTTATTACACATGGTATGACTACAAAACTCTGGACATGTGTTCATAGGGATGGATTGTACCACTCATAGAAATATTGGGATTTTTGGAAGCAAAACCCCATTATTTGGAATTTTTGAAAATTATGCCATTTATGTGCAAAAATTTGAAAATAGGGATATTGATGATTTTAAAACCGTAGATTTTGTCACAAGCTCAAAGAAGTCATATGTAATCCCTGGAAAATTTATGGCCCTGATTAGTTGAATTATGATGATTTTATGTAGTTTTGACCATTTGGCCCTTTTGGAGAAATTATTTATCTATGGTGGAAATTTCAATTCAAATATTCTAGAAAAATTCATAGTGATGTAATTATGAGATATTGACATGGTATAATTATATTAGAATTTTTGGATACATTATTAAATTTAAAACTCAAGGAATGACATTTTAGTGATATTTTCATATGGGATAATAAAGGATCCAATTACTATTTTAAGTTATGAATTTTGGAACTTAGTATTAGTTTATTAATTTACATATGTAGTAATATTTATAGAATTTTTAGTAACATATTTCTTGTACTTCATTTGGAAAGTAGTCGATTAATGGATTTAACAATAAATAGAATTAAATAGAAATATATATGGGAAAATCACAATTCTTAATATCCAGCCATAATTAACCTAGACGATCCTCAAGAAAAATTATTATACCCATAGAACCATTTGTCATAGTATCTCATCAATAAAGTGACATAGACCACTTAATTAAAGAATTTAATTTATAGAGTTTTAATGACGTGAGAAAATAGTAAAATTTCATATGGTCAATAGTACATATCATACTACCTTATGATAAATGTTGAAACCGAAAATCGGTCTCCTGTGGAGTTCGGGGTCCCTGGAAAGGGGTGACCTCACACCTACTACACTCAAGAGAACGTTACGGACCAAAGGATTAAGAAGCTAGGAACAGACCCTCGGCTCTAGCGCGGAGGTCCCACCTCACACCCGGAAGGCTACCTGAGCACTTCCCCTCCCTACCCAATGCTCGAGCTAGGGTGCCTTGGAGGAGCTCTCTCTACTCTACCAAGAAGAAGCTAAGGGAGGAGGAAGCAAGAATCCAGTCCCCTCCAAAGGCACCCAAGGGGGTCTTTTATAGTTTTCCAAATCCCATGGGCCAAAATGACCAAAATACCCTTACCCCCAATACACCTTGGGCCAGTAGGAAACACCCACACCGGGGGGCAGAGGGGTAAAAACACCCCCAGGGGCACAGCGGTAAAAGCATGCCGCCAACACCCCGCCCCAAACACCCGAGGCCGTTCCAGGCCGCCGGGCAGGCCGCTTGGGCGAGACCAGGCCGCCGGCCGTCTCGCACCCGAGCAGGCCGCCCGGGCGAGAGCCAGGCCGTGGCCATCTCGTCCACGAGCAGGCCGCCCGGGCGAGAGCCAGGCCGCGGCCGTCTCACCCGCGAGCAGGCCGCCCGGGCGAGACCGGCCTTCGGCCATCTCGCCCGCGAGCAGGCCGCCCGGGCGAGAGCCAGGCCGCGAGTAGGCCGCCCGGGCGAGACTGGCCCCCGGCCATCTCGCCCGCGAGCAGGCCGCCCGGGCGAGGCCGGCCCCCGGCCGTCTCGCCTGCCCCTACCTCGGACTCAACATGTTGGGGCAGGTGCTAGCCAACTTGCCGCACCCGCCCCCCAACAAAGGAGCCATGGGGGGAGGCCAATGTTTCCTCCCCCTAATAGTATATTTCCAAGCTAGAGCCAAAATTGGCCACCGAGAGTGCAAAATCTCCAAAAAGCTTAAAAACTCGTTTGCCTTGTTTGGGGCCCACTCTTCGCGAATACGGGATTGTACACAATCCCCGCTCTTTTCGAGGTTGGCACTTGTAAGACCCCCCCCCCCTTTTTTTTATCGACACCGTGGTCTTAGGCCCATAATCGCCGTTTTGCGGTGACTCCTTCACGCCCTGAAGGGTCATCACCACAAAGCGCCGATTCTGCTGGCCATTTCGATCACAGAAAAGTAGCATAAAGAAGTAAATGGAAACTATCAGTTCACAGAAAATCACGTGTCATAATAAATATAACTCCACGAAGGGAGTGTCCACAGAATAAAACATCAGAGTAGCAAAAATACGGGCTTATGCTCGGTACATCATATCCTCACTACAAAATCACTTATGCGGAAGCAAAAGCAGAAAAAACAAACTACTCAAGGTCGAGACTCACAGTCCCGGCTGTATGAACTCCGGAGCTAGACTGCCCCACCTCCAAGCACACCGGTCTCTAGGGCTGCTCCTCCATGCTGGTCCCCACGATCCCCTAAATGATGCGGTTCGAAAACCGTTAGTCTAAAAGACTAAGTCCTATCATTCCCCGCCCCTTCCCCCACGGCTCCTTGGCACCGAGCAGAGAGGAAGAAAGGGGAGGACATGAAGGTGGAGAAAATCAAAAGCAGATGGCAGCGGACTTATACTAGCAATTCTTTAATATGTATAGACTATAAGCTGAATTATAAATGTAACCTTCAATTATGTGAGAACACATAAGCCAAGGGGTCTTCTGCAAGGCTCCCATCGTATAAAAAGTCCCATACCAATTTATATGTTGGGGTGTCAGTTATCAAACAGCAGTAACTATATATATCAAAAATTAACCTTAATTTATAAACTTGCCCACACAAGCTTATAGACCAAGGGGTCGTTTTGCAGGTCCTAAAGTATAAGCGTCCCATTCCACTTATACTTTAGGTGTCAGGGTTAAAAGAATCGATTATGCTATGACATGCAAGTGGGTATGATGGATCATGCAAGTGCAACACACACACCCGACTCTGTGCACACAGACCTTTAGTTCCCCCTTTCTGGAGCCGTAACCTCCCAGGATACCTCCGTAGTGGCAGACGGAAGCGGTGGGTTGGGCCTCGCCCACCTCTAAACCAGTAAAGCACTACCGGTCAGACCTATCGTACGCCTCAACGCTTGGTGCACGAAGCAGACTCCTGCGTACTCTTGCCGGCTGGCGCACCGGACTTCTGTTGGCGAAGTACTAACCACACTTGCCGAGTCAACGTATTGGCGTCGGTGCATCGACCCTCCAATACCGAAGACCCACCACCTTAATTTCCTTTCCTTTTATGCACATGCAAATTAGCGTAATCAAGAACCGAGCCGAAGCTCCCCGGACCAACACGTCCGTCTCAAACAATCGAGTCGAAGCTCCCCGGACCCAAAGTCCGCCTTTTAACCATCCGAGCCGAAGCTCCCAGCTAACATCCGGTGCCATCAGTGTTTGTGAAATGTGCAACCCTAATTACTAAGTTACTCTTTTCAGCTTGTTAAAACAGTTTACGTTAACCCAGGACTGCCCCCGGTATTCCCTGTGAAGGGCTCTCAAGGGGCACTAGGAACTGTGTTGGGATTACGCACAGCGTTCCCTTTCGCAAGGTACTTATTTTGTTATTGGTTGATTCCCTTACCCATTACTTCTCATGTTCCGATATGATAATCCTAGGGTGATTTGACTCCAACTCTCCTTGGGTAGGACGATCTTTCATCGGACCCGAACGCCTCTAAACCCTAGACAAAATCACACCCTACTCACTCATCTTCCATAGATGCAACCCATTCTACTTATCCTTCCAGCAAACCATCAAGACCCATCACACGTGCTCTAATTCATATCCACAATGATTTCCTGCAGTTTTGCTATATGCAGACCACTTAAGCTACATGACCCGTAAAAAGGGAAGTACATGAAATACTCATCCAGTACCCCTATGATAATTATTAGAGGGCTAAAATAACATTTGAAGCATAAATCCAGAAATCCATAATTTTCCTAATTTGTCTGATAATTAATTTATTTATTCTAATATCCAAAAAGTCATAGTTTTGAACATGAAGTAGCAATTTCAGACAAGATAATGTTCCAATAAATTTATGGTAATTACCAAATGCATAATCAACTATAAAGCCTAAGTATTCAAATTTGTCAGAAAGGTTTAGGCCCTTAAATTTAATTTCAAAGATATCTCATAAAAAGTCATTTTAAAAGATTTTATAGCAATAATACCTCCACAAATTCAGAGAAAATTCAGGGATGATTATGATGGCCTACAAATACCCTAGAAAAAAGTTTCATAATTTATCATCTAAAAATAAGGCTATACTTGATTTTCTCATGAAATATCAGGTTTATGGGTTAATGAACAAAGTATAATAATTAACCATCAAAAATTTCCACAGAAATTTCCACATGATAATATTGAGCTATAAACACTATGTATCAAGTTTCATAATTTTTCAATAAGTATTGGGCTCTTGCAAGAATTATTTACTATATAACCAAAGTAAAGCACTTGTGAAGTAGATGCCCTAACTAGATATCCAAAAATTCTATCAAAATTCATACATGATTAGTATAGTCTCAAACTACCTCCGCCAATGTTTCATGCCCTTTCAATGGGCAGTGAGACCACAATAGCCAAATTATTAATTAGGGCAATCCTATTGGTTATTAATGAAGTGCTACAAATATTGATCAAAACTCCCCAAGCAAATTACCAGAGGCTCAACATATCCTTATTCCCTCACTACCCAAATTTGGTTAAGTTTCAAGATGTTTAGCTAACCTAAACCTACACTACAAGTTTTAGATCCTAAGCTAGGGTTAGGGTTTTGGGGACCCTACCCTTTTCAAAATTAGTTAATATTTTTAACAGAAGGTTTTATATATCCTAGGAACCTCCTTGCAAAATTTGATGTTCATCCAAGGTGTTTAGGACTCATGCCCTTCACAAGGCAAAAAGGTCCCTCCTTAGGGTTTGGCCTAGGAACTTAGGGCAAATCAATTCCACACTACCCCACATTCCATGGGGAGGTGCTAAGTGCCATAACAAGTCAGTGGACCAAATTTCAGCCTCTGTTGAGGTGATTTGGTCACTCAAAATCAGAAATGCACTTTTTGACCAAAATACCCTTATTAAGGTATAGTTAGGGTTGGGTCAATACCTATTCAAAACACAACCAAATTAGGTGAAACTTTATACAGATACCTAAAATGAGCCCAGCGACCACTCACCAAAATTTGGAAGGGTTTGGAGGTCATTTGACTACTTAATTTAATTACCCTAGCTTTATTAAATAAAGTCAAATACTTTAGGAAAATTGTCTCCAAAAATTCTGAGCTTTTGGCAGGCCCTAGGTATAGCTAGATTAGGCTCCCTGCCAAAATTTCAACTGATTTGGGCTAGGGATGAAGTGGGGGCACTCAGTTTAATGGCTGCGTAGCCCTAAGGGTATGTCCCACCAAAATGGGTGCCCTGGTCAGACCAGGCACCCAAATTGGTCCAAACCAATTTTAAAATAAACTAGACCCAAGGGGCTACAAATCCTATGTTGATCATTTCCTCATACAGAGCCTCTAACTATTGTTAAATATTTAAAACATTAAATGACATAAGTGTGACAGAATTCATATAAAACATATTTCCTATACTATAGTTTAATTCATCCTTCAGCACGAATCTTGGCGCAGGGATAGACGGCATCCCGTCATCTTCTCCGTTCAGCCAACGATCCCGATTGATCCCGCCTGGAGCAACTTCCAAACGCCACCGCCGGCGATCCGGCCGCCTCCCCGGCCGGCCACCGCCACCACCACCTCCGTTGAGGTGGTGGCCGTCGCCAGGCGGCGGCTTGGCCGCCGGAGGGCCGTTTTCCGGCGAACCCGACAAGTTTATTTTTTCGGAAAATCCATGAAAATGCAGGATTGGATCGGGCTCAATTGAGCCCGAATCTTAAGCCTAAGAAATCCTATGATCTACCCGAGAGTTAAGGAGAGGGGGAGGACCTTCTTGGCGGCCTGAATGCGGGAAGAGCGGCGGGATGCCATTGACGACGGCGGCGGCGCTCGGCTTCTGCAACAGTACAGTGGGATGGCTCGTCTCCTCCAGATAAACGCTCGAAAATATTCCCCATGGCCCACTGATGGAGTTTAAATGGCAATTGGGGAATGGGGGTGGCTGGTTCTTCAATGGCCATCAACACCATTAATGGTGTGGCTCGGGTAGAGTGGAGGGGGGCTGAATCCATCCCTTGGTGGCCGGGAAACGGCTGGAATCAACTCCTCTTCCCTAGAGGATTTGATTGCAGCCATGAATGGTGATGAGTAGTTATTTATAAACATTTTAGTATACATTTGAGTTTAATTTCTAAATATAATTTGTAAAAGTTTATGTAAATTATTGAATAAATGGTTTGTTTTTTTTATTCTCTAAATAAATATTTTTAGTTGATATAAGTTAAATAAAATATATAATTATTGTATTTATATACTATTTATATATAAAATAAAAATAAAAGGAGATTATAACTATTATAATAAATATTAAATATAATAGTAAAGATAATAATATAAATATTTATACTACTTTCATATAGTATATAATATATATAATAATAGTAAAAAAAATAAGTAATGTAATTTATATAAATTAATTACACTGTACTTATAAATTATAATATAATATGTTAAGTATAGTATTATTAATATTTAGTAATATTATATAAGTAATATTATGTATATTATCTTTTAAATAAAATTTTATTACCAATGTAAAATATTATTAAAACAATATTTTTAATTATCTTGTAAATAATATAATTATATTTTAAAATAATATAAGATTGTAAAAATTATAGTATAATAAAATCTGTATTTTATATATTATAAATATATTATATGCAGGACTCAAACAGCAAAGATCAATTGGCCTAGTGGAGTGGTGCCTAGTTGTTCTCTCTGGTTGCCTGGGATCAAGACCAGGCTAGCGCACTTTTTGAATGGATTTACGCCAGCCCGCAACCCGCCAGCCCGCAACCTGCTACCCGGACCCGCAACCTACTACTCGGACCCGCAACCCGCCAACCCGCCAGGACCATTCTTATCCAGCCAGCCAAGTCAGCTCCATCCATATCCAAACCGCCACGTGTCAAGCTGTCCTATAAGCAGATTTTCAGCTTTTGCAACAGCTGTTTGGCAGCTTTTCCATAAGCTGTTTGGCAACTTTTCTAAAAGTGCTTTTCCAAAAGCATTTATTTTTTTCCTAAAAATTGAGGGGCAGGGCTGAGTAGAATTATTCGAACACCAGCAGCTTCCTTAAGAACTGTTAGGACTCTCCAGCTCTCTGACAAGGAACTGTTAGTAGCTTTCAAGTATTCAAAAGTTCTGTAAGTTGTAATATTTTAGTTTTTTTCAGCTTTTTAGAAAGTTGTAATAATTTTTGAACTTTATAAAATAGACTCTTTCAAATTCAATTCTGAGTATTTTACTGTTTTATTATTACTCACCTTTATTTTTTTCATACTATCCTGAATGAAAGGCGAAGCTCTGCTTATGTCCTGGATTAAGATAGCGTGAAACTCCTTTCAAAATTATTTTCAAAACCTTATTATTTCATACTATCCCGAATGAAGGGCGAGACAAAAGCCTATGACCTGGATTAAGATAGTGCGAAAGCTCTGCAAAATTTTAGATTTTACTACCCTATCCCGAATGAAAGGCGAAGCGAAAGCTTAAGTCCTGAATTAAGATAGATAGGTAGATATTATTTTCTATACTTTATACCGCCCCCATCCTGAGAAGAGGCTAAGAACCCTTAGCACTTGGTCAAGATGAGCTCTGGGCTGGATATTATTTTCAACTATTTCAACTCTACTTTCTAGTTATCCTAACTAGGGTTTTCTGTTAATTGATCATATACCAGGTGAAGAGACACTACGTTTATGTTAACACGTTTTAAACGCAAGCCTCCCCGGTCGTACTTTCGAGTCAGTGATGCTACCAAAGGGACCCTCTCGTTAAGTTAGGTAATTAAGGAATAAAGTTGTTCTTTAATAGGTGAATTAATATTCTCTCAAAGTAATTCTGAAATCGAGCACTATCTTCTAAGTCCCTATCTTAATAAAATCACGTATATATAATTTTTTTTCTTTGTGTTTTTTTTATACACTCCACTTCGTTCGTTCGATAAAATAATAGTCCGTTCTAAAAAGTAGAATAATTAACACCGATCCCAGGAAAAATACGACCTTGATATTTTCTACAAAATAATATACTCCTATGCGATAGGTACTCTTGCCTTAATCCACAGGATATAAGTAAAAAAAGAGATAGACTTATATACGTAAAAGATTATATAAAACCAAATCTATCTTCTTTAAAACAAACTTTACTTATCAAGCTTTTTGGCGCCGTTGCCGGGGATTAGTTTATATGTGTTAATATTTGAAAATAAAAGAACGCTATTAATTTTATCTTTTCTTTTTCTTGTTACTTAAAAACCTTAGTTTTTATAAAAATAAAACAAACATAACATTCTCTGAATTTAAAACTTTGTTTTTATAAAACCTAACTTTTTATTAACAAGTTTATTAACCACTAACAAATTCAAAAAAAAAAAACCTAACCTACTAGTTTAACGTATTTTATATAAAACTTTTCTTCTTAAAAAAAAACTAGTTTATAATAAAAACTGCTTTTTATTATAAAACCACATTTTATAGAAAACCTGTTTTATATAAAAAACCTGTTTTTAGTTATTTTCCGTTTTAAGTCTTTTCGTGTGTTTGTATTTGTGTTTTTAAATATATTTTAAAAACTAGTTTATATAAAACCTGTGTTTATATAAAACCTGCTTTTTAAGTTTTTTTTGTTTTTCTCAAAAAGTATTTTTTAGTGTATGACCCGCAGAACTCCATCTGATTTAACTCTTGAACTTGATCCTGAAATCGATCGCACCTTTCGCAGGCGCCTCCGATCTCTGAATTAAGAGCTTGTATTAAATCTGGAAGAGTCCGTAGGCACAGCACACGTACAAGAAATGGCAGCAGAACAACAACAAATGCCAGAGGTGGTCCCCCAAAGGACCATGTCTTATTATGCACGACCCAATTTAGATGACACCGGGTCTAGTATCGTTCGTCCAACAATTGCTAATAATAACTTCGAGATTAAATCGAGTATAATCCAAATGATTCAAAATTCCGTTCAATTCGATGGATTGCCCGACGAAGATCCAAACACACACTTGTCCAACTTCTTAGAAATATGTGACACATTTAAGATAAATGGCGTCACTGATGATGTCATCCGTCTTCGCTTATTTCCTTTTTCGCTACGAACGAAAGCCAAACAGTGGCTAGGTTCTCTCCCCAGAGGATCTATTACCACTTGGGCTGAAATGACCGAAAAATTCCTTACAAAGTATTTTCCACCTGCAAAAACCGCACGTCTGCGTGCGGATATTTCTTCCTTTGTACAAGGCGAGTCCGAGTCTCTGTATGAGACTTGGGAACGTTTTAAGGAATATCTACGTCAGTGTCCACATCACGCACTGCCAACTTGGCTCCAGGTACAAATATTTTATAATGGTTTGAATATTCAAACCAGGCAAGCCATTGATGCTACCGCTGGGGGCACGCTCAATAACAAAACCCCCGAGGCCGCTCAAACCCTCTTTGAGGAGATGGCCATGAACGCGTACCAGTGGAACGTGCCAAGGTCACGCCCTAAACAAGCTGGGATTTATGAGCTCGACACTTCTTCTACTTTAGCACTCCAAGTAGAAAATTTAACGAAACAATTGGCAGGAATATCTGCTTCCTCCGCCTCTACATCTTGGAATCCGCCTAATTCAACTAATAATAATGAAGAAGTCGACTATATGGGGAACTCATATAGAACTTCCTATAATCCAAATAATAATAATACTAATAATAATTCTTATAATCCAGGATATAAGAACCATCCTAATTTTTCATGGAGCAACCCCAATAATGCTCAACGCCCTCCGATTGCAAATCCAAGTGGATTTGCACCGCAACCCCCACACCACAAATACCACCACCACAACCGCACCAATTTAGGCCAACCCCGATAGAAGACATATTTACGAAATATGTCAGTATTAATGAGTCCAATATCCGGAACCTGACCAGATCAATTAAAAACTTAGAAACACAAATTGGACAAATTTCAAAAATGCTATCGGAACGCCAACCTGGTAATTTGCCAGGAAATACGGAACCAAATCCGCGGGATACTGGCCATTCCAGTAACCCATCAAGTTGACAAGCCGTTAAACTACGAAGTGGCAGGGAGCTACCACCACCCGTTAGGGTAGAAAAAGAAGTTAAGGTTAGCCTTCCTACACCACTTCCTGTTACGTCTCTGCCTCCTCAACCCCCGCGAATTTCTTCCCCACATGTTGTTTTACCTTATCCATCTAAATTAAAAGAAGAACGAGAAGATGAACAATATAAAAACTTTCTAAAAATGCTAAAACAAATTCAAATCAATATACCTTTCTGCGAGGCAATTGCACAGATGCCTAAATACGCAAAATATTTAAAAGTGTTACTTTCAAATAAAAAGAAACTCGAAGATATTTCGAGAGTTTTCCTTAACGCCGAATGTTCAGCCGTTTTATTACATAAATTACCCCCAAAATTAAACGATCCGGGACGATTTTCCATCCCGTGTCTCTTCGGTAATCTATTAATAAAAGACGCGTTAGCAGATTTAGGTGCTAGCATAAATTTAATGCCCTACTCGCTCTTTCAAAAACTAGGATTAGGTAACCCCAGCCCAACAAAAATGAGCATCCAGTTAGCAGATCGTTCTATTAAATATCCAATAGGGATAGTAGAGGATGTTCTGGTCAAAATAGACAAGTTTATCTTCCCGGTAGACTTTGTTATACTTGATATAGAGGAAGACGCCGATGTTCCCATAATTCTCGGTCGTCCGTTTCTCGCAACCTCTCACGCGATAATAGACGTAAGTAACGGTAGACTTCTCTTACGAGTAGGAGATGACGAGGTTACTATCGATATAGATCCCTCTATGAAAAATTCTTTAATAAATGACGATTCCTGCTATCTTGCGGAAGCCTCTTTTGAGGAAAATGGTTTTCCCTATTCTGATTTACTTTCAATAACTGTAGAAGAATCGGACTTGGCAGACTTACCCCTTTCACAAGAAATGCCTACCGATGACCCTTTAGAACCTTTTATATCCTTAACTTCTACAACTCTAAAAACCCCAACTTCATATGAAAAACCACCAACCCTCGAGCTGAAAACACTTCCCGCACATTTAAAATACGTTTTCCTTGATGCCGAATCGAAACTCCCTGTTATCATTTCTGCCGAATTAAATGATAAAAAAACGTCTGAATTAATAGAAGTGTTAAAACAACATCGTCATGCATTAGCATGGCAAATTTCTGATATCCAAGGACTCAACCCATCTTTTTGTACGCATAAAATATTTTTGGAAGATAACCCTCGTAAATCTATCCAGCCCCAACAACGTTTAAATCCTAATATGAAGGATGTCGTAAAAGCTGAAGTAATGAAATTATTAGACGTAGGAATTATTTATCCAATCTCAGATAACACATGGGTTAGTCCCGTACAAGTCGTCCCTAAGAAGGGCGGTATAACGGTAGTGCCAAACGCTAATAATGAACTAATTCCAACACGTACTGTTACGGGTTGGAGGATGTGCATCGACTATCAAAAATTAAATGATGCCACCCGTAAAGATCACTTTCCACTACCGTTTATAGATCAAATATTAGAGCGACTCTCGGGTCACTCATATTATTGTTTTCTCGATGGTTATTCAGGGTATTTACAAATTCCTATAGCCCCTGAAGACCAAGAGAAAACTACGTTCACTTGCCCCTTTGGTACTTTTGCCTATAGGTGAATGCCGTTTGAACTTTGTAATGCGCCAGCTACATTTCAAAGATGTATGCTAGCTATTTTTGGCAAGTTAGTAGAGGACGTTATGGAAGTATTTATGGATGATTTCTCCGTATTTGGAGACTCATTCCATACGTGTTTAGATAACCTCGCTCGTGTTCTTCAACGTTGTGAAGACACGAATTTAGTGTTGAACTGGGAGAAATGCCACTTTATGGTCCGCGAAGGTTTAGTTCTTGGTCATAAAATTTCTTCCCAGGGAATCGAGGTCGATAAGGCCAAAATAGAAATAATTGAAAAAATTCCTCCTCCAACAAATGTAAAATTTATTCGAAGTTTCTTAGGCCATGCAGGTTTCTATAGACGGTTTATTCAAAATTTCTCAAAAATAACAAAACCGTTAACTCATTTATTAGAAAAAGAAGCCCCATTTATATTCGATAGTGAATGCTTAGTAGCATTCAATATTATTAAAGTCAAACTTATCAACTCTCCTATTTTAGTGGCCCCAGACTGGTCCTTTCCTTTTGAGATCATGTGTGATGCGAGTGATTATGCGGTAGGAGCTGTCTTAGGACAACGAGTAGACAAATATTTTCATCCTATCTATTATGCAAGTAAAACTCTCACATCCACACAAACCAATTACACGACCACGGAAAAGGAACTACTGGCAATTGTATTTGCATTTGATAAGTTTAGATCTTATATAACACTATCAAAAGTTATAGTTTTTACGGATCATTCTGCTTTAAAATATTTACTAACTAAGGCAGATGCAAAACCCCGTTTATTACGTTGGATTCTCTTATTACAAGAATTTGATTTAGAGATCCGAGATAAGAAAGGCGCAGAGAATTTGGCAGCCGATCATCTTTCTCGACTAGAGAATGCTGCAACAGATACACTCGTAGAAGCCGACATCGAAGATAAATTCCCTGAAGAAAGTCTTCTCGCGTTCGAAAAGGTAACAAACTCTTCTACTCCTTGGTTCGCAGACTTGGCTAACTATTTAGTAGCCCGAGTCCTTCCAAAAGCTTTTTCACTTCAAGAAAAGAGGAAATTCTTTTCTGACTTGAAAAACTACTTTTGGGAAGACCCGTATTTTTTCTGAGTCTGTGCCGACCAAGTAATTAGAAGATGTATTTCGAACGAGGAAGGACTAAAAGTATTACGGCACTGCCATGAAGGACCAACCGGCGGATATTATCAATCCAACCGGACTGCACGTAAAGCCCTTGAAGCAGGATTCTTTTGGCCTACTTTATTCAAGGACGCTCAAAAATTGGTAAGCGTTTGCAACCGCTGCCAACGGTCAGGTAACATTTCCCGTCGGGACGAAATGCCCCAATACTTTTACTTGGAATGTGAAATTTTTGATCTATGGGGCATAGATTTTGTAGGCCCTTTACCTCCTTCTTTTAAAAATCGTTATATCTTAGTAGCGGTCGATTACGTTTCACGATGGGCTGAAGCACAAGCTTTTCCCACCGCTGACGCGAGAGTCGTCGTTAAATTTCTGAAAACCTTGTTTTCATGTGTTTGGCACGCCTATGGCTATAGTTAGCGATCGAGGTACTCATTTTTGTAACACCCAGATGGCTAAAGTGTTAGCCAAATATGGAGTTACTCATAAACTCGCTACCGCTTATCACCCCCAAACAAGCGGCCAAGTGGAGGTAGTCAATAGAGAACTAAAGCGCATATTAGAAAAGACTGTAGATACCAATCAAAAAGATTGGTCCCTCAAATTAGATGATGCACTTTGGGCCTACCGTACAACATTCAAAACTGCGAACGGTTGTACACCTTATCGTTTAGTATATGGAAAGGCATGCCACCTACCTGTAGAATTAGAACATCGCGCATACTGGGCGCTAAAATTCCTTAACTTAGATACAAACTTAGCCGCCGAACAACGTAAATTTCAACTCAATGAACTTGAGGAATGGCGTGCAAACGCCTATGAAAATAATAAATTTTATAAAGAGCGATCTAAGTTTTATCATGATAGGAAAATTAAATTTCCAAAATCTTTTTCACCAGGTGATCTTGTCCTACTATATAACTCACGCCTTAAATTATTTCCAGAAAAATTAAAATCCCGATGGACCGGACCCTATACTGTTAAACAAATCTGGCCATATGGGACCGTTCTTATTTCTAACCCTGAACTAGGAACTTTCAAAGTAACCGGGCACCGTTTAAAACTATATTTTACTGGGGACCCTTTTCAAAAAGAACCTGAAACCATAACACTACTCCATAACCTCGAAATATAAATTCACTTGTATATTTCCATCTTTTATGCTTTTGTATATTCTGTACATATTTTTCACTTCATACATATGCCTAACATAAGTATGGGGGTGATTTTAGCTGCAATTTTTTATCACTTTTATCTTATATCTTTCCTTTTAAAATAAAAACATTGTTTATTTTATTACTCATCCAAAACAAGTCAAAATTTTCAAAACCATACTATGTAAATATATTCCAAAAATCCGAGTTGATAAAAATGCAACATATTCAATTTTCAAATTTACGACTCCTTCTCATAACTAGATAGATATAAATATCCGGAATAAACTTGTTAAACCTACCTTGTAAAATTTCATTACAATCGGAGTTAGTTTTTTAGCAAGCCTGCTTTAATATATCAAAAGAAATACATATATATACAATAGAAGCTATCATATTATGTTCACCAAACAATTTTAGACTGTAATTATCATTACTTCAATCTTGTTAAAAAATAGAAAATATCAAGCTATTACCATTGCTCTCAAAATCTTTTATCAAAATTATTTTTACAACCCCTACCTACTATTTCGCTTGGCATGTTTCTTTACGCACGCAAGCATCTAGGAGTATGTGCTCCTAGAACAGAAAAGATCTTATGTCCATGGGAATAAAAAAAATCCGTAAACATAGGCATCCAATAGATATTAAAAGATTATATGAAATGGAGTATATGCTCCTAAACATATGCATTGGATTAATTCAAAGTTCAATTCTGCAAAGTTTTTTTTGCTATTTTGGAAAATATTTTCCTAAAATAGTTGTAACAATGCATGAATATGAAAAAAAGGTGAGAGGATAAAATTCATCACCTCCTACATGGGCAAAACCACCAAGTTGATATCCCATAAAACCACTACAAAATTGAATTAATTTTGCTTAAAATTTTGAGAGAGCATATTTAATAGGTTGTAATTTTTCAACATATCTCATACAAGATATAGTAGTCATAAAGCCACTCTATCCTTGTTATATTTGATTTTAATATGTGCTTACTATTTGTTTTCAAAAACTTTTTATGGCTATAAATTCTAACTCTGGTATCAATGATATATATATACGAAAGCATTTAACTCTTTATTCACCGGATGTTTATACATGTTTTATCTTGAAGAATTAAATTGATAGTAAATAGAAAATTTCATAACTTGTAAATATACTCAACTCTACCTTTGCTCTGGAATAGCAAAAATTAAGTATGGGGGTATTTGATGAGTAGTTATTTATAAACATTTGAGTATACATTTGAGTTTAATTTCTAAATATAATTTGTAAAAGTTTATGTAAATTATTGAATAAATGGTTTGTTTTTTTTATTCTCCAAATAAATATTTTTAGTTGATATAAGTTAAATAAAATATATAATTATTGTATTTATATACTATTTATATATAAAATAAAAATAAAAGGAGATTATAACTATTATAATAAACATTAAATATAATAGTAAAGATAATAATATAAATATTTATACTACTTTCATATAGTATATAATATATATAATAATAGTAAAAAAAAAGTTAATATAATTTATATAAATTAATTACACTGTACTTATAAATTATAATATAATATGTTAAGTATAGTATTATTAATATTTAGTAATATTATATAAGTAATATTATGTATATTATCTTTTAAATAAATTTTATTACCAATGTAAAATATTATTAAAACAATATTTTTAATTATCTTGTAAATAATATAATTATATTTTAAAATAATATAAGATTGTAAAAATTATAGTATAATAAAATCTGTATTTTATATATTATAAATATATTATATGCAGGATTCAAACAACATAGATCAATTGGCCTAGTGGAGTGGTGTCTAGTTGTTCCCTCTGTTTGCTTGGGATCGAGACCAGGCAAGCGCACTTTTTGAATGGATTTATGCCAGCCCGCAACCCGCCAGCCCGCAACCTGCTACCCGGACCCGCAACCTGCTACTCGGACCCGCCAACCCGCCAGGACCATTCTTATCCAGCCAGCCAAGTCAGCTCCATCCATATCCAAACCACCACGTGTCAAGCTGTCCAATAGCCAGCTGTCCTATAAGCAGATTTTCAGCTTTTGCAACAGCTGTTTGGCAGCTTTTCCATAAGCTGTTTGGCAACTTTTCCAAAAGTGCTTTTCCAAAAGCATTTATTTTTTTCCTATAAATAGAGGGGCAGGGCTGAGTAGAATTATTCGAACACCAGCAGCTTCCTTAAGAACTGTTAGGACTCCCCAGCTCTCTGACAAGGAACTGGTAGTAGCTTTCAAGTATTCAAAAATTCTGTAAGTTGTAATATTTTAGTTTTTTTTCAGCTTTTTAGAAAGCTGTAATAATTTTTGAACTTTATAAAATAGACTCTTTCAAATTCAATTCTGAGTATTTTACTGTTTTATTTTTACTCACCTTTATTTTTTTCATACTATCCCGAATGAAAGGCGAAGCTCTGCTTATGTCCTGGATTAAGATAGCGTGAAACTCCTTTCAAAATTATTTTCAAAACCTTATTATTTCATACTATCCCGAATGAAGGGCGAGGCGAAAGCCTATGACCTGGATTAAGATAGTGCGAAAGCTCTGCAAAATTTTAGATTTTACTACCCTATCCCGAATGAAAGGCGAAGCGAAAGCTTAAGTCCTGGATTAAGATAGATAGGTAGATATTATTTTTTGTACTTTATACCGCCCCCATCCTGAGAAGAGGCTAAGAACCCTTAGCACTTGGTCAAGATGAGCTCTGGGCTGGATATTATTTTCAACTATTTCAACTCTACTTTCTAGTTATCCTAACTAGGGTTTTCTGTTAATTGATCATATACCAGGTGAAGAGACACTACGTTTACGTTAACCCGTTTTAAACGCAAGCCTCCCCGGTCGTACTTTCGAGTCAGTGATGCTACCAAAGGGACCCTCTCGTTAAGTTAGGTAATTAAGGAATAAAGTTGTTCTTTAATAGGTGAATTAATATTCTCTCAAAGTAATTCTGAAATCGAGCACTATCTTCTAAGTCCCTATCTTAATAAAATCACGTATATATAATTTTTTTTCTTTTGTTTTTTTTATACACTCAACTTCGTTCATTCGATAAAATAATAGTCCGTTCTAAAAAGTAGAATAATTAACACCGATCCCAGGAAAAATACGACCTTGATATTTTCTACAAAATAATATACTCCTATGCGATAGGTACTCTTGCCTTAATCCACAGGATATAAGTAAAAAAAGAGATAGACTTATATACGTAAAAGATTATATAAAACCAAATCTATCTTCTTTAAAACAAACTTTACTTATCAAATGGTGGCTGTTAGCCTCCCTTGGCCGGTTTTCCACTCTCCCCTTCCTCTTCCCCATCTTCTCTCTCCTCCATTAACATGGAAGGAGCTCCTTTATCTCTCCTAGTCACCTCTGGTTGACTGGTCAACCTCACAAGCTAAATGCAGCCCACTTGTTTATGATGGTCATGGAAATGGGGTTAGCCTAAGGAGGAAGTGGCTTGGGCTTGGGTTAGCCCTTTTGGGCTAGGTTTGACTTGACCTAAATGAGGGTTGACCTGAGCCAATTTGACCATCTGGGTTGACCCCATTGGGTTTTTAGTGGCCCATTGGACTCCCTTAAGGTCTAGGATTACTTGAATAGGGTTGGTTGAGTATCTTGGTGGTCACATGTCCCTTGGCAAGGGCACTTTGACCATTTTAGGGCTAGAGTTGACTTGGGTCAACATGACCTATTGGGTTGACCCCTATGGGTCCTTGGTGTCCCATTGGCTTCCCATAAGGTCTATGTAGGGTTATGTAGGGTTACCCTGCACTTTGGAGGTCACATACCCTTAGTAAGGGTACTTTGACCAGATTAGGAGCTTGAGTTGACCTAGGTCAACCTGGCCTCTAGGGCTGGCCCCAATGTGTCCTTAGTGACCCTTTGACCTCACTTTATGGTTAGGAGGGCATAGGTGGGGTCCTCTAGGATAGGAGCAGGTCAATTGACCCTAAGTAGGCTAGTTTGACCCATTTAGGGCTAGGGTTGACCTTGGTCAACTGAGCCTCTTTGGTTGACCCTAATGGGTCCTTATGGCTCTAATGGGCCTCCCAAGGTATTAGGGGGTGTTGTGGTAGGGTCTTGAGGTCAAGGTGTAGCCCATGGTCTTCCTAAACCATTGCTCAGAGTTCTACTATTTGCAGACCATGATGATCTTCCACATTTTGTCCCCTATCTCTTGGCCCATTTCTGGCTTCCTAGGGTTTTGTAATGACCTAGTCATGGCCAAAACCACTCTTAGGGGTCCAGTTGGAAATGGGATGTTACAAATCCCAATAAACAAAACAAAGATTTCGTCCCCGAAATCAAGGTTGAGCCTACGGGACTTACTTCCGAAGAAAAGAACCTTGTAACATCCCATCATGATGCCTTGTTTGCTAAATTAGGTTTAAAGGGAAACCTAAATCTATGACCAATTCTCCTAATTGATGAAGCCAAGATCCTAATAAACAAGGATAAGCCCCCAATAAACAAAAGATAAGCATCTATCTGCCTAATGCAGCCCTTAGTAGTTTAAGCAGGAAAATAAGTTAAACATCTTAAGGGGTTTATGAGGTATACCTGACTGAACAGCTCTGGGTATCTTTGTCGCATCAGGTCCTGCGGCTCCCAGGTATGCTCCTCCTGGCCGTGGTTCCTCCACAGGACCTTGACTAGTGGGATCTTCTTGCGTCGCAAGACCCGTACTCCTCGGTCGTCGATCCTCACCGGCTCCAAACGAACCGACCGGTCTGAAGCTACCGGCCCTTCGGTGGTCAAAATCTACTGCTCCGGGCGTAGCAGAGCCCTCCTCAGCGAAGAAATATGGAAGACGTCGTGCAGCGCTTCCAGCTCTGGTGGTAACTCCAGCCGGGAGGCTAGGGGTCCGATCCGCTCCAGGATCCTGTAAGGGCCCATGTACCTAGGGCTGAGCTTCTTCCTCCGACCACGCACCCGCGAGACTCCATGCATGGGCCGGATCTTCAAAAACACTTGGTCCCCCACCTGGAACTCCACCTGACGATGCCGGGCATCATAGTACTTAGCATGTCTGCTCTGCGCCTCTAGCATCCTGTCTCTAATCAGCCTCACCTGAGCCTCGGTGTTTTCAACAAAATCTGATCCCAACACCTTCAGATCTCGTCCTGAATCGATGAAAGCGGAGTCCTACATCTCCTTCCGTACAAGGGTGGAGAGTTGTGTTGAATGTCGACCGAGAGCCCAGATAAGCCTGGACTGATCTTCTATCCTTGGACGTACACTATCCATCTTGATTCAACACGATCATCTTGAGCACACCATGATAATGATCAACTACTCACAAAACTTATGAAACACCTACAGAAGTTTTCTTTCGGGTCAGGGTGACCCTAGATATCTCGGCCAGTCTATCGTTGATGTTCCATTTATAATTATGCCCGGAGTGCGGATGAGGAATCGTGTGTATGAAAATCCCTAATTGTATCCTCGAACTTCCACTCTAACCGGGAGGTGACTGTAATAGTTTCCCAAAAGTTCTTGCACTTAACCTTCATCGGGCGACAGACCTCACCGTGCATCACAAAATCCATGACACCCTTCTTCACTCCAGGGAGATACACGTTCCGAGATACACCAAACTTCCGATGATTAAATTTCTCGCTTATACGGGTAGACAACGACTCTATAAAATCTCCACTTCGCAATCAGATTCTTATCCCTACGAATACTCCCGAGTAGCACCGAATACGGTTTACATGCATTTCACTATATTCACGACGCAAACTTTTCTAGATGAGATCTAAGGGAACCCCAAGTCAGTAACTAATTTGCCCAATAAACAAAAGACACGCCCCCAAAAGATGAGCCCCCAATAAACAAAAGATAAGCCTCTACCTGCCTTGGGCTGAGTATCTTTGATATTACCATGTTATATCCATCCTAGCTGGGTGCACAATCCCTAGGGCATCAATCTTTGACTTGAGGTTCCAACCTGAATCTGTTGATATACTCCATACTTTAAACCCTCCGAGTCATATTTACGACAACCTTATCCGGGTCAAAATGTTCCCAATCCCAACTGGGTCTCTTCCGAACTTGAATTCCTATCCGACCTTCGGTGTTTGTCGTGATGGTGGTCTCCAGGTAATCTTGTTACTGGCATGAGGGTTGAGACTATGTGTCTTCTACCATTCTGCTAATGGATTATTGGTTTCAATTCTCCTTAAAGCAGTCCTTCCGGTTTGAGTAATCCTTGATAGGGACCGTAGGGCTACCTGAGTTTATGGCTTAGGTAGCCATTCTTGTGTTATACTCCTTCTTTATTCTCTTTAGGTATATCCTTAGCTTAACCAAGTTCATACCCAAGGTCTATTTCAGACTACGACATACTATAAGTTATCGTGGTTAGTCATGTCTCCTAGTGGGTTGAGTCTAACTCATTGACTAAAGAATTATAAGATGAGATCTTCCCAGCCTAAAGTGCTCCCTGCTAGGGGCAGGGTTTGCCGCAGGCTACAAAGAAGGATTCCAATTGTTAGATAGCGTACAAATGGAAAGAATGGACAAGATAAAGTGGAATTTTAAATGTGATTTCCCTTATGGGCACACCACTGCTTCCGCTGCTTAGTTTGTCCCCAAACTAAACTCGTGCGGGGGTGACCCAGGGTTGTGGACTGCTACTTTTCGATCGAGGTCTCCTCTGATACCACTTGTAAGACCCCCCCCCCCTTTTTTTTCTCTTATCGACACCGGGGTCTTAGGCCCAGAACTGCCGTTTTGGGGTGACTCCTTCACGCCCTGAAGGGTCATCACCACAAAGCGCCGATTCTGCCGGCCGATTTCGATCACAGAAAAGTAGCACTATAATGTAAATGCAATTGCAGTCCACAGAGAATCACGTGTCATAATAAATATAACTCCACGAAGGGAGTGTCCACAGAATAAAACATCAGAGTAGCAAAAATACGGGCTTATGCCCGGTACATCATATCCTCACTACAAAATCACTCATGCGGAAGCAAAAATAGAAAAAACAAACTACTCAAGGTCGAGACTCACAGTCCCGGCTGTATGAACTCCGGAGCTAGACTGCCCCACCTCCAAGCGCACCGGTCTCTGGGGCTGCTCCTCCATGCTGGTCACCACGATCTCCTAAATGATGCGGTTCGAAAACCGTTAGTCTAAAAGACTAAGTCCTATCATCCCCCGCCCCTTCCCGCACGGCTCCTAGGCACCGAGCGGAGAGGAAGAAAGGGGAGGACATGAAGGTGGAGAAAATCAAAAGCAGATGGCAGCGGACCTATACTAGCAATTCTTTAATATGTATAGACTATAAGCTGAATTATAAATGTAACCTTCACTTATGTGAGAACACATAAGCCAAGGGGTCTTCTGCAAAGCTCCCATCGTATAAAAAGTCTCATACCAATTTATACGTTGGGGTGTTGGTTATCAAACAGCAGTAACTATATATATCAAAAATTAACCTTAATTTATAAACTTGCCCACACAAGCTTATAGACCAAGGGGTCGTTTTGCAGGTCCTAAAGTATAAGCATCCCATTCCACTTATACTTTAGGTGTCAGGGTTAAAAGAATCGATTATGCTATGACATGCAAGTGGGTATTATGGATCATGCAAGTGCAACACACAAATCCGACTCTGTGCACACAGACCTTTAGTTCCCCCTTTCTGGAGCCGTAACCTCCCAGGATACCTCCGTAGTGGCAGACGGAAGCGGTGGGTTGGGCCTCGCCCACCTCTAAACCAGTAAAGCACTACCGGTCAGACCTATCGTACGCCTCAACGCTTGGTGCACGAAGCGGACTCCTGCGTACTCTTGCCGGCTGGCGCACCGGACTTCTGTTGGCGAAGTGCTAACCACACTTGCCGAGTCAACGTATTGGCGTCGGTGCATCGACCCTCCAATACCGAAGACCCACCACCTTAATTTCCGTTCCTTTTATACACATGCAAATTAGCGTAATCAAGAACCGAGCCGAAGCTCCCCGGACCAACACGTCCGTCTCAAACAATCGAGCCGAAGCTCCCCGGACCCAAAGTCCGCCTTTTAACCATCCGAGCTGAAGCTCCCAGCTAACATCCGGTGCCATCAATGTTTGTGAAATGTGCAACCCTAATTACTAAGTTACTCTTTTCAGCTTGTTAAAACAGTTTACGTTAACCCAGGACTGCCCCCGGTATTCCCTGTGAAGGGCTCTCAAGGGGCACTAGGAACTGTGTTGGGATTACGCCCAGCGTTCCCTTTCGCAAGGTACTTATTTTGTTATTGGTTGATTCCCTTACCCATTACTTCTCATGTTCTGATATGATAATCCTAGGGTGATTTGACTCCAACTCTCCTTGGGTAGGACGATCCTTCGTCGGACCCGAACGCCTTTAAACCCTAGACAAAATCACACCCTACTCACTCATCTTCCATAGATGCAACCCATTCTACTTATCATTCCAGCAAACCATCAAGACCCATCACACGTGCTCTAATTCATATCCACAATGATTTCCTGCAGTTTTGCTATATGCAGACCACTTAAGCTACATGACCCGTAAAAAGGGAAGTACATGAAATACTCATCCAGTACCCCTATGATAATTATTAGAGGGCTAAAATAACATTTGAAGCATAAATCCAGAAATTCACAATTTTCCTAATTTGTCTGATAATTAATTTATTTATTCTAGTATCCAAAAAGCCCAAGTTTTGAACATGAAGTAGCAATTTCAGACAAGATAATGTTCCAATAAATTTATGGTAATTACAAAATGCATAATCAACTCTAAAGCCTGAGTCTTCAAATTTTTCAGCAAGGTTTAGGCCCTTAAATGTAATTTCAAATATATCTAATAAAAAGTCATTTTAAAAGATTTTACAGCAATAATACCTCCAAAAATTCAGAGAAAATTCAGGGATGATTATGATGGCCTACAAATACCCTAGAAAAAAGTTTCATAATTTATCATGTAAAAATAAGGCTATACTTGATTTTCTCATGAAATATCAGGTTTATGGGTTAATGAACAAAGTATACTAATTAACCATCGAAAATTTTCACAGAAATTTCCACATGATAATATTGAGCTAAAAACACTATGTATCAAGTTTCATAATTTTTCAATAAGTATTGGGCTCTTGCAAGAATTATTTAGTATATAACCAAAGTAAAGCACTTGTGAAGTAGATGCCCTAACTAGATATCCAAAAATTCTATCAAAATTCATACATGATTAGTATAGTCTAAAACGATCTCCGCCAATGTTTCATGCCCTTTCAATGAGCAGTGAGACCACAATAGCCAAATTATTAATTAGGGCAATCCTATTGGTTATTAATGAAGTGCTACAAATATTGATCAAAACTCCCCAAGAAAATAACCAGAGGCTCAACATATCCTTATTCCCTCACTACCCAAATTTGGTTAAGTTTCAAGATGTTTAGCTAACCTAAACCTACACTACAAGTTTTAGGTCCTAAGGTAGGGTTAGGGTTTTGGGGACCCTACCCTTTTCAAAATTAGTTAATATTTTTAACAGAAGGTTTTATATATCCTAGGAACCTCCTTGCAAAATTTGATGTTCATCCAAGCTGTTTAGGACTCATGCCCTTCACAAGGCAAAAAGGTCCCTCCTTAGGGTTTGGCCTAGGAACTTAGGGTAAATCAATTCCACACTACCCCACATTCCATGGGGAGGTGATAAGTGCCATAACAAGTCAGTGGCCCAAATTTCAGCCTCTGGTGAGGTGATTTGGTCACTCAAAATCAGAAATGCACTTTTTGACCAAAATACCCTTATTAAGGTATAGTTAGGGTTGGGTCAATACCTATTCAAAACACAACCAAATTAGGTGAAACTTTATACAGATACCTAACATGAGCCCAGGGACCACTCACAAAAATTTGGAAGGGTTTGGAGGTCATTTGACTACTTAATTTAATTACCCTAGCTTTATTAAATAAAGTCAAATACTTTAGGAAAATTATCTCCAAAAATTCTGAGCTTTGGGCAGGCCCTAGGTATAGCTAGGTTAGGCTCCCTGCCAAAATTTCAACTAATTTGGGCTAGGGATGAAGTGGTGGCACTCAGTTAAATGGCTGCCTAGCCCTAAGGATATGTCCCACCAAAATGGGTGCCCTGGTCAGACCAGGCACCCAAATTGGTCCAAACCAATTTTAAAATAAACTAGACCCAAGGGGATACAAATCCTATGTTGATCATTTCCTCACACAGAGCTTCTAACAATTGTTAAATATTTAAAACATTAAATGACATAAGTGTGACAGAATTCATATAAAACATATTTCCTATACTATAGTTAATTCATCCTTCAGCACGAATCTTGGCGCAGAGATAGACGGCATCCCGTCATCTTCTCCGTTCAGCCAACGATCCCGATTGATCCCGCCTGGAGCAACTTCCAAACGCCACCGCCGGCGATCCGGCCGCCTCCCCGACCGGCCACCGCCACCACCACCTCCGTTGAGGTGGTGGCCGTCGCCAGGCGGCGGCTTGGCCGCCGGAGGGCCGTTTTCCGGCGAACCCGACAAGTTTATTTTTTTGGAAAATCCATGAAAATGCAGGATTGGATCGGGCTCAATTGAGCCTGAATCTTAAGCCTAAGAAATCCTATGATCTACCCGAGAGTTAAGGAGAGGGGGAGGACCTTCTTGGCGGCCTGGATGCGGGAAGAGCGGCGGGATGCCATTGACGACGGCGGCGGTGCTCGGCTTCTACAACGGTACAGTGGGATGGCTCGTCTCCTCCAGATAAACGCTCGAAAATATTCCCCTTGGCCCACTGATGGAGTTTAAATGGCAATTGGGGAAGGGGGGTGGCTGGTTCTTCAATGGCCATCAACACCATTAATGGTGTGGCTCAGGTAGAGTGGAGGGGGGCTGAATCCATCCCTTGGTGGTCGGGAAACGGCTAGAATCAACTCCTCTTCCCTAGAGGAGTTGATTGCAGCCATGAATGGTGGCTGTTAGCCTCCCTTGGCCGGTTTTCCACTCTCCCCTTCCTCTTCCCCATCTTCTCTCTCCTCCATTAACATGGAGGGAGCTCTTTTCTCTCTCCTATTCACCTCTGGTTGACTGGTCAACCTCACAAGCTAAATGCAACCCACTTGGTTATGATGGTCATGGAAATGGGGTTAGCCTAAGGAGGAAGTGGCTTGGGCTTGGGTTAGCCCTTTTGGGCTAGCTTTGACTTGACCTAAATGAGGGTTGACCAGGGCCAATTTGACCATATGGGTTGACCCCATTGGGTTTTTAGTGGCCCATTGGACTCCCTTAAGGTCTAGGATTACTTGAATAGGGTTGGTTGAGTATCTTGGTGGTCACATGTCCCTTGGCAAGGGCACTTTGACCATTTTAGGGCCTAGAGTTGACTTGGGTCAACATGACCTATTGGGTTGACCCCTATGGGTCCTTGGTGACCCATTGGCTTCCCCTAAGGTCTAGGTAGGGTTATGTAGGGTTACCCTGCACTTTGGAGGTCACATACCCTTAGTAAGGGTACTTTGACCAGATTAGGAGCTTGAGTTGACCTGGGTCAACCTGGCCTCTAGGGCTGGCCCCAATGTGTCCTTACTGACCCTTTGACCTCACTTTAGGGTTAGGAGGGCATAGGTGGGGTCCTCTAGGATAGGAGCAGGTCAATTGACCCTAAGTAGGCTAGTTTGACCCATTTAGGGCTAGGGTTGACCTTGGTCAACTGAACCTCTTGGGTTGACCCTAATGGGTCCTTATGGCTCTAATGGGCCTCCCAAGGTATTAGGGGGTGTTGTGGTAGGGTCTTGAGGTCAAGGTGTAGCCCATGGTATTCCTAAACCATTGCTCAGAGTTCTACTATTTGCAGACCATGATGATCTTCCACATTTTGTCCCCTATCTCTTGGCCCATTTCTGGCTTCCTAGGGTTTTGTCATGACCTAGTCATGGCCAAAACCACTCTTAGGGGTCTAGTTGGAAATGGGATGTTACAGCACAAGATCGGAAAGAAACATCCAACCCAACGTATTCGCGGAGTGTAACTTTCCTGCGGGGTCAACCTGCCATGCCAGTTATGAGAGCCTGGGTATTTAGACCTCCTCTGGATGAAAACACTTAGCCTCCCCGAGGGGTCAACCTGTCAAGCCAGCTAATGGGAGCCTGGGTGACGAGACGGCCTCGGGGTGAAAACACTTAGCCTCCCCGAGGGGTCAACCTGTCAAGCCAGCTAATGGGAGCCTGGGTGACGAGACGGCCTCGGGGTGAAAACACTTCACCTCCCGGAGGGGTCAACCTGCCATTCCAGCTATGGGAGCCTGGGTGGCGAGACCCCATCCGGGTAAACAACACTTCACCTCCCGGAGGGGTCAACCTACCATGCCAGCTATGGGAGCCTGGGTGGCGAGACCTCCTTCGGGTAAGGGACTTGGCCTCAACGAGAGATCAACCAGCCCTGTCAGCTAGTTAGAGCCTGACAGCGGAATCATCATCGGGGCAAAGGACCTCGCTATCACGAGAGATCTGAAAGTCCACCTAGTGTCAACTATCTTCACCTATGGGGGGGGGGGGGAATAGGTGACGTGCAGCGTTTTTTGCGGAATTTAAAATTGTACCTGCACAAGAAAACTAAACAGCACAGCAAAGAAAGTACACAAGCAATTTATAGTGGTTCCCCGATTTCGGTACATCCACTTTCCCCCTTCGACCTATCTCCCAACAAGGGATGTCTCGGTCTCTTCACCAACAGGATTGAAATCCAATCCTTGCACTATCGGAAGGAACCCTTCCACACGTAGGAGTCAACACTCCCACAACACGGGTTGCACCCAACCCTTACAACTAGGAACCAACGTTCCTTTACAACAAAAATGAACTAGAATGTACAAGAAATACAAACTACTTTTGGAGACTAAGGTGTCTCTCTTCGTTGACGACGTGTTCTTGAAGTCCACGAAGAGTCCACAACCCTAGATCTCTCTTGGAGAGAATCTCCCCGGAACCGGCGGCGACAAGATGGGCGGCGGCTTGGTTCACGGGATCGGCGGCGACAACGGTGTGCGGCTGCTGTACTTTGGAGATCCAAACTTCTTAGCAAAGCTAGCTAGGTCTTCCAACGGTCATACTAGGATCGATCATCTCAATCGATTCGGACGGGGATGGTTTTCCCGATCAACAAATCAAGAGACAAAGGATCTCTGGTTAGACACGTGAGACGCTATGCTTGGCTAAGATTCTGTCGACGGGCGATCTGGAAGAAACCACGATCAAGACCGACGATCAACTTGCTCGAGCGGCGACGGCGGCGGCGGCGGAGCGGAACTCGCGATCTAGGTCACGTCGCGGCTCGTCTTTTTCAAATCTGCTTCGCTCCTCTACTGTTCAAAAATACGCATGTATTTATACAGTAAAATACTCTTTTATGACTGTTATGGGTCCCACCAGAAGAAACCCTAAATCCGGTTCAAAACAGTGCCAGCGGCAGAATCCGGTCCAGCTTTTTCCAGAAAATTGCCCAAGTCAAAATCGGCAAGAATCGAAAGTGAGTCTCGTCGAATCGTCGAGAATCAAAGGTGATTCTCGATGATTCGGCGAGAATCAAAGATGATTCTCGTCGAAGTTGACTTGGTTGCACGCACTGATTTAGCCGGGTCGAGACGGCGAGAATCGGCCAGTGACTCTCGACGAATCGGCGAGAATCACTAGTGATTCTCGTCGATTCTTACTTAGAATCAGAGTTGCTCGCTTTGAAGTAGCTGGATCGAGTCGGCGAGAATCAGCCAACGATTCTCGACGATTCGGCGAGAATCACTAGTGATTCTCGCCGAATCGGCGAGAATCACTTGGTGATTCTCGTCGATTTACACTTAGATGATTTTTCGTCTTTCCACCCATGAGGTGCTCCTTGACCCATCCTTGCTCCTTGTCTGCTCTTGCCTTAACACAGCCCTGTACTTGAAAAAAAGTACACTCCAATAGAGAGAGTACACGTAGGCCAACACACTGATCTGCTCAACGAGGGATTACGTCGTGCAGACCCGTGTATATTAACCTACTGCACCCTGACATTGGTGTGTACTTAGCGTGGAATAACTGCAAGCACAACTTGAAATATTTTGTCAAATACATTGTGAATTCATCTTAGCTTGACAGGTGGCTTCCTCAAATCCAGGTAATTGTGGATACAATACCCAACAATCTCCCCCTATTTGACGAAGCCAAAATCCTACTAGCTAAGATGAATACCACCAACCAGATAATATATACAACATAGAGAATATAAAGATGCGGTACAAGAAAATATAGGCAAACAGATCAAGGCTTGAGTCAATCATAAATTCATATACATATATATATATATATATAAATATAATCAGGATTGTTCATATATCAATAAGACAAGATAAAAGTGTTCAAGAGACAATGACAATCTATGAATTTCTGTCTATGGATTTTTGGCTAGGTCATCCTTATGCTTCTGAGCCAAAAACTTCTTTCTTTGCCTTTCAACATATTCCTTGGGCTTTGGATAGTATCTGGGTGGAGGAGCTTTATCTGCCGCAGTGTTGGTCCTGAAGAAGATGTTCCGTTTAGCTTCATACGTCTTGTGCAGCTCCCACTCATGCTGGCTGTATACGTCGTTTCGATTGATTTCTCCTTTTTCTTGTAGCCAGAATGTGTCCAAGATGATACTCTTTGAAACCGGACTCCACTTTTCGTTTCTTTCTTCCTCCTCCTTCAGTCTGATTCTCTTTTCAGCTTGTGTTTCCTTAGATGTCCCTTCTTGCGATTTCCTCTGTCCCTGGCTTTTGCTAGGGCTCCTTGGTCAAACATTGCCATCAGTTTTGCCTTGGAGGAGGCCCTAGCAGCCCTATGAACATCAGCTTCACTTACAAGAGCTTCTTCAGCATTGGCTCCCTCATCAGCCGCAGTATTAATTTCAGGAGCAGGAGTACCTTCAGGATTTTCAGGGATATTAACGCCTAACGCTTGTTGGAGCTGTTAAAATTCAACAAACCGCAGACGCCCCCTTGGAAACCCTGTTGAAAACTCAACAACCCGAAGGAGAATACGCCCACTTATATGTTGAAAGTTTTCCCGGATCGTGGAGTTAGCAGGGGTTATCTCAACAAAGCAGTAACAACCAGCAACACATGCAGCACAAGCTTCTTTATTGATCAAGAGCAAACTTCTTTACAAGGCGAGACATACATGGCGAGACATGCTTCACCAAAACCCAACACCGGGAGAGCAGAGACAGTTACAAAGACAAGAACAAAAAACAAGCCGCGCGGACTCAATCCACAAGCCGCCGACCTACTGCTATGGAGTCCGCTCAGTCCGCCAGGTCGCCAGACCGCAACCCAAGCCGCGCGGACTCACCCCTCCAATGCTAGCTCTTCACCGCCGATCTGCAGGCCGCCTGACCGCGAGGTCGCCTAGCCGCCAGACCACACAAGCTGCGCCACCAAATGGAACAGTCCGCCTGAAGCAGGCGACTTCCTGAACCCCGAACCAAGTCGCCAAAGAGAAGACCGCCTGGTCGCTATCCGCGACCTGCTGTTTACCGCCTATTGCTTAACCGCAGAGTCCGCACTGTCCCTGACCGCAATCAGAGCCAAGTCCTGGCTTTCCAGCGCTATCCGCACAACCTGCACAGCGCAACCGGGTCAACTCTCTATCCGCGCGGACACAAAGTCCAGTCCGCAGCAACTTACGCGAGCTCAATTACTGTTCACTTACTTCGGTTCAGGTTCCCCCTTTTTTCCTGATGTGACATGGGTCCTATTTATAGGCATGACGATGAGTATGGTCACCGCCCTAGCTGATAGGATCACCGCCACAACCCGCAGCTAGAACAAGTGTGTCCGCTCAGCCCGCGGACACACCTTCCAGTTCGCCGCTCCTGTGCAGATAGACAGTCCGCTCCAGCTTCTCCAAGGCCGGACTCCAATATCCAGTCCGCCTTGCCGCCAGAGACCAAGCCAGGACCACCACAGCCGGACTCCACAACAGCCGTGTCCGCCAATCTGCGGACAAGGCATCAGCCCGCAAACCCCGAGCCCGCAGCTTCGCCATCAAGGCACCTGCCGGACTCAGCGGACACCCGGCTTTCGTCCGCATATCCCAAGTCCATTACCTCATTACCAAGGCACCTCCGGACTTAGCGGACACGCCAATCCAGTCCGCTAACAGCAGACTCCAGTCCGCAACTCCTGAGTCCATTACCTCGTCACAAGGCTAAACCGGACTCAGCGGACTCCGGCTCCAGTCCGCACGCTCCTGCACAAGCAATTCTCCAGTCCGCATTTCCCAAGCTAGCAAACAAGGCAAAGCACTTCTACTACGCTTGGCGGACTGAGAAACCAGCCCGCGCTCCACTGCGCGATCTCCCCGGACTGAGCCATCCTGGACTTGGTTCAATTCCCACCAAGTCCAGTCCGCTGGCCACAAGGGCCAGTCCGCACTTACTGGCGGACACTGGATCTAGCCCGCCATACCGGGCGACCTCCAGTTCCTGTCCGCGCTGACCGGCGGTCTCCACTGGAGCAAGACCAAGGCAACTGCCAAACCGGTCTGCCGAGCTCCAGTTCTTCAGTCCGCTTCAAGCCGGACTCCGCGGATAACATTCCTATCCGCCCGGTTACTTCCTGGGAGTCAACCGCCTGCTGAGCATACACTGGCCTGTCAGACCGCCGCTGCTGTCCGCGCAGTCCGCGCGAACAGACCGCCCAGGCCGCCACAGAGCAAACCGCCTGCAACATCCCTGCCGACCTAGCAGTCCGCCAACCCTGTCCGCGTAGTCCACGCGGATAGGTTTCCCAAGCCTTCCATTCACCCACTTTCACTTCACAGAATTCAACACTCCCCCTTGAAGTGAGAAGTGGTGAATAACTCCAGCAGCTCCCGTAACCTTGCACCTGGTCCTTCCGATAGCATCTACGAAGAGATGTCCAAGACATAGTCCTCGCCCCGCATATCATGGACCATGAGGGAGCCCTCCAGCATCTCCCAAAAGGAGCCATGCTTCCCTCTGCCTTCTTCAGCTTCAACCTCCACTCATGCATCACAGGAGTATCACCAACTTCCTTGGACCCAGAAGCCCAAGCCTCGTTGCCTTTGAGAGAAGTCACCTCATCAGACTTGGTGTCAACCACCTCCTTGATTCTAGTGGGGTCATCACAGCCAGAAGTCCCTTGCTCGACCTGAGGGCTAGCAAGGAAACACGGGACCAAGTCCACCGTGTTCCCTTCACAATATCGAGCTGGTGGCTTACTGATCCTCTTCGATCTCCGAAGAACATGATCATGGCTAACCACCTCCGCTGCTCTTGAACCAGCTCCATTCCCGGGCAAAACCGGAACAATGCTCCCTTTGCTCCTTGAACAAGACGCCTCCTTACTGGAACCAAGAGCACCTGGAGCAACGCTCCTCCTGCTACCTGAACCAGAAGACTCCCCTCTTGAACAAGAACTGCCTGGAACATCGCTCCCCTTGCTTCCTGAACAGGAAGCCTCCGCCTTTGAGCCAGAAGGTCCTGGAGCATCGCTCCCCCTTCTTCCCGACTCTGACGCCTTTGCCCCGGAGCTAGAACAACCTGGAACACCTGGTGACTCAGGTAACTCCACTTCCTTAGCAGCAGCCTCCTTCAGCCCACCATCTGACCTGCTTATCTCTAGCTCCACATAAGAGCTACCCCAATACGGCGTCAACTCATCAAAAACAATGTCTCTCGACACTATGAGTTTCTTCGTCGCAGGATCCATACACCTCCATCTTCTTCTCTGCTCATCATACCCAACAAAGACTAGCTTTGTCTTGAGAGCACCCGGAGAATGTATATAGCAGGTAGATCCAAACACCCGAAGGTGCTTCACTGAGGGCTTCACTCCGAACATCAGCTCATAAGGAGTCTTCATTATGATCGGACTAAGAGGCATCCGGTTGATGACATGAGCAGCACAGGCTATTCCCTCCGCCCATAGAGCCTTCGGAACGCCTTTACTCCGAAGCCAACACTTGCAGGTCTCCGTTAACCAACGGATCATCCGAGCTGCAACACTACCCTGTTGTGAAGTATGTCCACAAGAAAGCTCCATCCGGATCCCTTGCTTCCTGCAAAAGCGTGAGAACTCGGTTGAGGCAAACTCACCACCGAAACTTGTCCTCAACACCTTGATCCTCCGGCCAAGCTGGCCTTCAACAAGCTTCTTGAACTCCACAAACAAGCGTACCATGTTGGACTTCTTCTTCATAAAGTATACCCAAGTATACCCAGAATAGTCATCAACCAATATCAGCATGAACCTGCTGCCTCCAAGACTGGCCGTGACGGTCGGTCCCACCAGAGCACAATGGACAACCGCCAATGGTGCATTACATCTGGATTGTGCTTTGTCAGCCATGAAGCGATAGGCTCCACTTTCCTGACATCCCGCACACCCCCGACCATCGCCATAGGATGACAATCTAAGCAAGCCTCTTACGAGTCTTCTTTCCGCCATTGCTTTCAGCTTGTCCATCCCTACATGCCCCAGTCTTTCATGCCAGATAGCTGCACTATCAGTGGCATTCCTCCGATCAAGTCCAGAACTAGTTGAAATCCCAACTACGTTCTTTTCCTTCCTCCCTACCTGAGCTACGTTCGCCGAGAGCAAGACAACCTTGCACTCCTTCCGAAGATGACCTTGCTGCTTGCATTTATAGCACCGTGGTCCTTCCTTCCTCTTCCTATCACGCCTATGAGGAACACTCCTTTCTTCCTGATATGAAGTAGAGGGACCAACTTCAGCAGCAACCTTCTTCACCTTCTTCCTGAACAACCCATCAAGGGAAGTCCAAACCTCCGCAGCTGACCGACATCCACTGATGTGGTCCAAGAGCTCCGATGAGATCACCTGCTTGAGAATAGACTCCGCTTTTCGCATTTTCCTCCTTCCAAGCTCTCATCGACTCAGCATTGCCAGCAGTATCCTCTTGTCTTCCTGCTCCGCATACAACCTCCCAAAGGTCCTCGCCAAGAAGAAAGCTCTTCATACAGGACTTCCACCGTTCACAGTTCGTCTCTGTAAGAAGATCAATACCAAGACAACTTGCATCCTCCACTGCCATGGTTCTACCACTGGTTTCCTCGACAGACAAGCAACTACTTCCATTGAGCACTGCTTGACCACTCCAACAACCTCCCTCTGATACCATGTTAAAATTCAACAAACCGCAGACGCCCCCTTGGAAACCCTGTTGAAAACTCAACAACCCGAAGGAGAATACGCCCACTTATATGTTGAAAGTTTTCCCGGATCGTGGAGTTAGCAGGGGTTATCTCAACAAAGCAGTAACAACCAGCAACACATGCAGCACAAGCTTCTTTATTGATCAAGAGCAAACTTCTTTACAAGGCGAGACATACATGGCGAGACATGCTTCACCAAAACCCAACACCGGGAGAGCAGAGACAGTTACAAAGACAAGAACAAAAAACAAGCCGCGCGGACTCAATCCACAAGCCGCCGACCTACTGCTATGGAGTCCGCTCAGTCCGCCAGGTCGCCAGACCGCAACCCAAGCCGCGCGGACTCACCCCTCCAATGCTAGCTCTTCACCGCCGATCTGCAGGCCGCCTGACCACGAGGTCGCCTAGCCGCCAGACCGCACAAGCTGCGCCACCGAATGGAATAGTCCGCCTGAAGCAGGCGACTTCCTGAACCCCGAACCAAGTCGCCAAAGAGAAGACCGCCTGGTCGCTATCCGCGACCTGCTGTTTACCGCCTGTTGCTTAACCGCAGAGTCCGCACTGTCCCTGACCGCAATCAGAGCCAAGTCCTGGCTTTCCAGCGCTATCCGCACAACCTGCACAGCACAACTGGGTCAACTCTCTATCCGCGCGGACACAAAGTCCAGTCCGCAGCAACTTACGCGAGCTCAATTACTGTTCACTTACTTCGGTTCAGGTTCCCCCTTTTTTCCTGATGTGACATGGGTCCTATTTATAGGCACGACGATGAGTATGGTCACCGCCCTAGCTGATAGGATCACCGCCACAACCCGCAGCTAGAACAAGTGTGTCCGCTCAGCCCGCGGACACACCTTCCAGTTCGCCGCTCCTGTGCAGATAGCCAGTCCGCTCCAGCTTCTCCAAGGCCGGACTCCAATATCCAGTCCGCCTTGCCGCCAGAGACCAAGCCAGGACCACCACAGCCGGACTCCACAACAGTCGTGTCCGCCAATCTGCGGACAAGGCATCAGCCCGCAAACCCCGAGCCCGCAGCTTCGCCATCAAGGCACCTGCCGGACTCAGCGGACACCCGGCTTTCGTCCGCATATCCCAAGTCCATTACCTCATTACCAAGGCACCTCCGGACTTAGCGGACACGCCAATCCAGTCCGCTAACAGCAGACTCCAGTCCGCAACTCCTGAGTCCATTACCTCGTCACAAGGCTAAACCGGACTCAGCGGACTCCGGCTCCAGTCCGCACGCTCCTGCACAAGCAATTCTCCAGTCCGCATTTCCCAAGCTAGCAAACAAGGCAAAGCACTTCTACTACGCTTGGCGGACTGAGAAACCAGCCCGCGCTCCACTGCGCGATCTCCCCGGACTGAGCCATCCTGGACTTGGTTCAATTCCCACCAAGTCCAGTCCGCTGGCCACAAGGGCCAGTCCGCACTTACTGGCGGACACTGGATCTAGCCCGCCATACCGGGCGACCTCCAGTTCCTGTCCGCGCTGACCGGCGGTCTCCACTGGAGCAAGACCAAGGCAACTGCCAAACCGGTCTGCCGAGCTCCAGTTCTTCAGTCCGCTTCAAGCCGGACTCCGCGGATAACATTCCTATCCGCCCGGTTACTTCCTGGGAGTCAACCGCCTGCTGAGCATACACTGGCCTGTCAGACCGCCGCTGCTGTCCGTGCAGTCCGCGCGAACAGACCGCCCAGGCCGCCACAGAGCAAACCGCCTGCAACATCCCTGCCGACCTAGCAGTCCGCCAACCCTGTCCGCGTAGTCCGCGCGGATAGGTTTCCCAAGCCTTCCATTCACCCACTTTCACTTCACAGAATTCAACAGGAGCATCCACCAGCAACTGTCATAAACATATTTGTTTGACTGCTCAAAGTTTGTGATGATGATTTCTTGAAACTCGGCCATCTTAGCTATATATTCTTTCTCCCCCTTTTTGGCTTCGACTGCAATGGAGTTTGCATAAGAATGCAGTGACTCATCAATGTGCTTTGTAGTCCTGGAGAATTCAGTGACCAAGGCTTGTTGATTGGTGTTAAGAGTTACCATATTGCCATCAAACTTTTGAATGTTGTTTGCTACGACATGAGCATTCTGATTTACGATTGCGAGAGTATCGGTGTTCCTTTTTAATCCGTCCATAAGAAGAGTGACAGCTTGGACGGCCGCTGCATATTTATCTTCAAACTTCTTTTCCATCTCGTCCAGTTTGTGATTGATCTCCACCATGTTCTTGAGCATGAGATCCTCCGATTTCTTAATTCCTTTCAACAGTTTATTTTGAGCTTTCTCAAAAGATGCTTTAAGCTCATCCACTATACCCTGAATGACATTCACGGTGTGATTGGCTAGATTATCTCGTAGTGGATGATCTAGAGGCACTCCTTGGCCTTGCTCTTCAGCAGATGCACCTGTAGAGCTGGACACGAGCACAGTCTCTAAGGGGGGAATGCTTGCAGCCTCTGTAGATTTCTCGGACTCCCCCTCCACTGTTGCACCAATGTTCTCAGGAACGATCTCAGGAGCGTGCTTGTCAGAGGGAACTTCAGTGATATCCTGAGTCTCCAATGCTGCCTGTCCCACATTTACGTCTTCCTCGTCTTCATCGTCCATGAAATCATTCTCAGCTGCATCATCTTCCAACCCTTCGTCAGCAGTCTCCTCAATCTCCAGCACAGCTTCACTTTCTTCTTGTATATCCGCCACTGCATCGCTGGCTATCTGGGAGATGTCAGATACGATATTAGCATAAGTGGGTAGAGGCTCCCCCTCAATTCCTGCAGGCAAAGCATCAGGAATTTCACTGGGGATTACTAAGGAGTCAGCCACAGTTCCGTCCTCGGCTGGAGATACTTCCTGTTGTTCTACCACGGCAGCCTGCCCAATGCGCCTCTCCCATCTATCAAAAACACTCGAGTCCATTTTCTTCAAGTAATGTAGAGGAACATCTTTACTCATGTCATACTTATCTATGTTTAACTGATTGAGATACAGACTGATGATTCGGCCAAAGCTAGGAGATCTGAGGGTGTCCTTTATCTTCTCAAAAAGCAATGCCCCCCAGTTGAATCTTTTTCGGCAGACAATTGCCACAAGGATCTTGAACATGTCTGCAGAGATGTGGTCATGTGAACCCGGTTTGCATATGAGTACCTTCCCAATGATGTCTGACAGAAGCTTCCCCTCCTCATTCATTTCCTTTCGCTTTATCGATCTGGTGCCTCGAGCGAGTCCACAGAATAATAATGTCTTAGTTTTCTCCTCTTCCTCAAGATAATCCTCGTGCTCCGAACTAGTGAGCTGCAAGTATTGGGTTAGCTTGCTTGCAGACATCTTGACCATTGCCCCTGCAACCTTGCTCTTGATGAGAGAGTCTTCATTTCGGAGTTTGGCGGTAGCGAAGAACTCCAGCACTTCCTTGTCCAAGATTTTACACGGGTGCTCCAGTACGAATGAGAGTCTAGCCTCTTCCAGCATGATAATGATGTTTCTGAATTCGTCAGAAGCATGTGAGAACCCTGTTCGAACCAGCTCACATCCAGTGATCAGTCCAGCGGTTGTCCTTGGAGCCATTGCAAACCTAGGGAGAGAATCCCTACTCTACGCTTAATCAAAAGTCGAAAGGGAAGCGACACTAGTTATAAAGTTCTTGTAGGGATGAGGATGTGGTTACCCAAGAGCGTAGACGGTGAGTTAGTTTGACAAGCATGACGGACACCCGGGAGGTGCTCGCGACTGTGATTGATCGAAACTGCGGAGAAATCCCTGGACGAGAGAGAGAGAGAGGAGAGATCCACGGAAGGCAATCGGCGAGATCGACGGGATTCTTCACGAGTTACGGGAATCTTGCGGGATGTCGACGGAAGGGGAAGAATCACGGGTCCTTCGGTGAGAGTCCTTCGGTGAGAGTCCCTCGGGAAGAAGCTTGCGGGAATCTTGCTGGAATTCTTCACGATTCAGCGAGAGTTCTTCGGTGAGCTTCCTGCGGAATGTGAAGGGTCGGCGGGATACTATGGAATATCGACGGGTTTAAAAAGGATTTCCGTGTGAAAAGCGAACCGCTAATGTTCGACGGGTTAAGCGGGTTTTTAGTTTGTCTAAGTCGAAATCGAAGGGATTCTTTAACATGAATCTATGGGATAAGAGGCATGCCGGATTCTCGAGGTCTTCATAGGAATAAAAGGACCCTCTTCCAGGATGAAAGATGCTCGAGGATCGATAGCCTCCAAGTGATACGACACTCTCATCTTCCAGACGGGATAATACTCCTTTGTGCATGTGGGAAGTCTTAGTGGCGATATCTCATGATCCAGCTCCATGCTTCTGACACTGGTGGCAGGATTCTACTCAAGGTGTAAACCTTTTTGATGAGTAACCTCCCTCTAATACCACTTGAAAGTCCACCTAGTGTCAACTATCTTCACCTATGGGGGGGGGGGGGGAATAGGTGACGTGCAGTGTTTTTGCGGAATTTAAAATTGTACCTGCACAAGAAAACTAAACAGCACAGCAAAGAAAGTACACAAGCAATTTATAGTGGTTCCCCGATTTGGGTACATCCACTTTCCCCCTTCGACCTATCTCCCAACAAGGGACGACTCGGTCTCTTCACCAACAGGATTGAAATCCAATCCTTGCACTATCGGAAGGAACCCTTCCACACGTAGGAGTCAACACTCCCACAACACGGGTTGCACCCAACCCTTACAACTAGGAACCAACGTTCCTTTACAACAAACATGAACTAGAATGTAAAAGAAATACAAACTACTTTTGGAGACTAAGGTGTCCCTCTTCGTTGACGACGTGTTCTTGAAGTCCACGAAGAGTCAACAACCCTAGATCTCTCTTGAAGAGAATCTCCCTGGAACCGGCGGCGGCAAGATGGGCGGCGGCTTGGTTCACGGGATCGGCGGCGACAACGGTGTGCGGCTGCTGTACTTTGGAGATCCAAACTTCGTAGCAAAGCTAGCTAGGTCTTCCAACGGTCACACTAGGATCAATCGTCTCAATCGATTTGGACGGGGATGGTTTTCCCGATCAACAAATCAAGAGACAAAGGATCTCCGGTTAGACACGTGAGACGCTATGCTTGGCTAAGCTTCTATCGACGGGCGATCTGGAAGAAACCACGATCAAGACCGACGATCAACTTGCTCGAGCGGCGACGGCGGCGGCGGCGGAGCGGAACTCGCGATCTAGGTCACGTAGCGGCTCGTCTTTTTCAAATCTGCTTCGCTCCTCTACTGTTCAAAAATACGCGTGTATTTATACAGTAAAATACTCTTTTATGACCGTTATGGGTCCCACCAGAAGAAACCCTAAATCCGGTTCAAAACAGTGCCAGCGGCAGAATCCGGTCCAGCTTTTTCCAGAAAATTGCCCCAGTCAAAATCGGCGAGAATCGAAAGTGAGTCTCGTCGAATCGTCGAGAATCAAAGGTGATTCTCGACGATTCGGCGAGAATCAAAGATGATTCTCGTCGAAGTTGACTTGGTTGCACGCACTGATTTAGCCGGGTCGAGACGGCGAGAATCGGCCAGTGACTCTCGCCGAATCGGCGAGAATCACTTCGATTCTTACTTAGAATCAGAGTTGCTCGCTTTGAAGTAGCTGGATCGAGTCGGCGAGAATCAGCCAATGATTCTCGACGATTCGGCGAGAATCACTAGTGATTCTCGCCGAATCGACGAGAATCACTTGGGGATTCTCGTCGATTTACACTTAGACGATTTTTCATCTTTCCACCCATGAGGTGCTACTTGACCCATCCTTGCTCCTTGTCTGCTCTTGCCTTAACACAGCCCTGTACTTGAAAATAAGTACACTCCAATAGAGAGAGTACACATAGGCCAACACACTGATCTGCTCAACGAGGGATTACGTCGTGCAGACCCGTGTATATTGACCTACTGTACCCTGACATTGGTGTGTACTTAGCGTGGAATAACTGCAAGCACAACTTGAAATATTTTGTCAAATACATTGTGAATTCATCTTAGCTTGACAGGTGGCTTCCTCAAATCCAGGTAATTGTGGATACAATACCCAACAAGATCAACCAGCCTTGCCAGCTAGATGAGAGCCTGGCCGCAGAATCATCATCGGAGCAACGGGACGTTTACTCCCCCCGAGGCACATTCGACCCAACCAGCTAGCGGGAGCCTTGCTGAGGAGATCCTCTCGGGGGTGGGACTTGCTCTCCCCGAGGCACATTCGACCCATCCAGCTAGTGGGAACCTGGATGAGGAGATCCTCTCAAGGGTGGGACTGATATCCCTGAGGCACATTTGACCCAACCAGCTAGTGGGAGCCTGGCTGAGGAGATCCTCTCGGGGGTGGGGACTTGATCTCCCCGAGACACATTCGACCCAGCCAGCTAGTGGGAGCCTGGATGAGGAGATCCTCTCGGGGGTGGGGACTTGATCTCCCTGAGGCACATTCGACCCAACTCGCTAATGGGAGCCTGGCTGAGGAGATCCTCTCGGGGGTGGGGACTTGATCTCCCCGAGGCACATTCGACCCAACCAGCTAGTGGGATCCTGGCTGAGGAAATCCTCTCGGGGGTGGGGACTTGATCTCCCCGAGGCACATTCGACCCAACCAGCTAATGGGAGCCTAGCTGAGGAGATCCTCTCGTGGGTGGGGACTTGATCTCCCCGAGGCACATTCGACCCAACCAGCTAATGGGAGCCTGGATGAGGAGATCCTCTCGGGGGTGGGGCTTTATCTCCCCAAGGCACATTCGACCCAACCAGCTAATAGGAGCCTGGCTGAGGAGATCCTCTCGGGGGTGGGGAACTAGGCATGTCACTTCAACTCTACCAAATCCAACATCCTCAAACGGGGAAAAAGATGGGTTACATGACCCCCCCCCCCCGACCCAGCTGGTCGGGTGCTGGACTCATTACAACATAAAAAACATACATGACTCAGCCGGGGCGAGGTTTCCTCTGGGGGTCTGGGCATGATCGCCGCCATCCTTCCCCTCGGAGACCTCCGTCTTGCTCAAGCTCTCCATGATCCTCTCCATCTCCTCCGCCATCTCCAACCAAGAGATGGTGTTGACAGCCGTGACGTAGCACAGCCTTGCCATCCTGGAGTCTCCCTTGACTCTGACCTGGATCCCTCCTGAGCTGAACTTGAGGCATTGGTGGATAGAAGACGGCATGCAACGGAAGACGCTGATGAGGGGCCTTCCGAAGATGGCGTTGTAGCTGCTTGGAGCGTCAACAATGACGAACCGGCAGTTCCTTGAAGCCCCTCCCAACTTTACTTGGAGTCCTACTCCACCTTCGACCTCCTTCCTTTCTCCTGAAAATCCGAATAGGGGTCCATCCGATGCCAACACCCTCCTTGGCTCCACCTTCATCTCATCAAATGCCTTCTTGAAAACGACGTTGACAGAGCTTCCATTGTCAACCACGATCCGGGAGACGGTGTAGCCTTCGATGGCCGTCCGGATGACCAGCGCATCGCAGAACGGATCCTCATGATCCTGCAGGTCCTTCACCGAGAAGGTGATCTTCTCCTCCTGGGGCGGGGTCTGGGGGGTTGAGGCGACGCTCCTTCGGTACATGACATGGAGGCTTGCCTTCCGAGTGGCCTCAACCCCTACTCCACCGTGGATCACTCCTATACCACCTCGGGTTCCCACATCGACCCGGTCCTCGCACACATCATCCCCCCTTCTCTGGGTAGAACCTCTTCAACCCGCACTGGAGGCTGTGGCTGGGCAGGGCCTCTTTCCCCCCTCACTTCCAGGAACTCGGGGCAGGTAGCTGTGGCGTGCCCCTCCACCTGGTGGAAGTCACAGTACGGTAGCGCTCCTCCCCTTCTTTGGTGGGCTGGGTGTTCTCTCCTATAACCTCTTCCTCTTCCTATCGCCAAGGCCTGCTGCGGCGGGGATAAGAGCTACCTTGGGGCTTGCCTCTGGAAGTTATACCTCCCTTTGCCTCCCTGAAAATTCCCCCCTCCTTGGATGAGGGCTCTTCCTGGACCTTGGGCAGGTCCTCCCTGCTGCCTCCAGCCTGGCTCTGGACCCTCACCTGAGCTCTCCGTTCCTCTCTCCTTCTTCCTTCCTGATGTCTTGAGCCACCTTGATCCTTTGGCTCTGTCTCTGTTAGCTCTGTCAACTTCTTGACAAATGCCGGGTTGGCTGCCTCCATGGCTATCTCCTCAGCCGCCCTTTCCATTAGCTTCTCGAAGGAAAGGGGGGCCTTTCGGGTCAAGCTCATCTTGAAGAAGCCCTCCTTCAGCCCAACGGTGAAGGCCATCTGGAGAGCATACCCTGGCATCTCCTGGACCTCCAGGATCTCTTCTTGGAACCTGTCAATATAACGGGCCAGCGACTCCTCGGCCCCCTGCCTTATCAGGAAGATGGATTCAGGACTCCTCTTCCTCTTCTTGGAGGTGGAGAATCGAAGTTGGAAGCTCCGACTCAAGTCCTCGAACCCATAAATCGACCTTGGAGGGAGTTGATGAAACCATTCTCTCGCCTTCTCCTTCAACATGATCGCAAAGAGGCAACACTTAAAGGCATCAGTCAACGGCCTTATGGAGACCGCATCCTCGAACCATTGCATGTGCTGGACGGGGTCATCCTTCCCGCTATAGTAAGCCATGTCAGGCTCTCGGAAACCCTCGGGAACGGGAGCTGAGATGATCAGCTCGCTGAAGGGTGACCCCATGAGGGGGGGTCTCGCTTGGTCCACTCGCGCGACCTGCTCGCCGGGGAGGTTGGCACTCGCCAGGCTGGAGAATAGCTCCCGGCCGGTGAGGTCTCGCTCGACCCCATCTACCATCCTCTACTTCCCTGGCCTTCTTCCTTTTGCACTTCCTTCTCCCCCCGCTGGGGTCATCTCGCCTGGACCCCTGGGAGTCGGCTCGTCGAGAGGGGGAGCTAACTCATGGGGGGTCGGTGTGGAGCTGCCACCCTGAAGAGCAATGCTTCGCAGTATCTCCATGATACCTTGGATGGAGGCCATGAACTCCTGCCTCCCAACAAAGGGTCCTGGGCTGGGGAGCTCGCCGAGATCATGACCACCTCCTTGACCTCTCGTCATGACACTCTCTCGAGATCTTCTATGCTGGTAACTCTCCACGCTCACCGCACCAAAATGTTGAAACCGAAAATCCGTCTCCTGTGGTGTTCGGGGTCCCTCGAAAGGGGTGACCTCACACCTACTACACTCAAGAGAACGTCACAGACCAAAGAATCAAGAAGCTAGGAACAGACACTCGGCTCTAGCGCGGAGGTCCCACCTCACAGCCGGAAGGCTACCTGAGCACTTCCCCTCCCTAGCCAATGCTCGAGCTAGGGTGCCTTGGAGGAGCTCTCTCTACTCTACCAAGAAGAAGCTAAGGGAGGAGGAAGCAAGAATCCAGTCCCCTCCAAAGGCACCCAAGGGGGTCTATTTATAGTTTTCCAAATCCCATGGGCCAAAATGACCAAAATACCCTTACGCCCAATACACCTTGGGCTAGTAGGAAAAGCCCACACCGGGGGCAGAGGGGTAAAAACACCCCCAAGGGCACAGCGGTAAAAGCACGCCGCCAACACCCCACCCCAAACACCCGAGACGGTTCCAGGCCATCGGGCAGTCCGCTTGGGCGAGACCAGGCCGCCGGCCATCTCGCCCGCGAGCAGGCCGCCCGGGTGAGAGATAAGTCGTGGTCGTCTCGCCCGCGAGCAGGCCGCCCGGGCGAGAGCCAGGTCGCGGCCATCTTGCCCGCGAGCAGGCCGCCCGGGCGAGACCGGCCCCCGGCCGTCTCGCCCGCGAGCAGGCCGCCCGGGCGAGAGCCAGGCCGCGAGCAGGCCGACCCGGAGAGACCGGCCCCCGGCCGTCTCGCTCGCGAGCAAGCCACCTGGGCGAGACCTGCCCCCGGCCGTCTCGCCTGCCCCGACCTCGGACTCAACGGGCTGGGGCGGGTGCTAGCCAACTTGCCGCACCCGCCCCCCAACAAAGGAGCCATTGGGGGAGGCCAATTTTTCCTCCCTCTAATAGTATATTTCCAAGCTAGAGCCAAAATTGGCCACCGAGAGTGCAAAATCTAAAAAAGCTTAAAAACGTGTTTGCCTTGTTTGGGGCCCACTCTTCGCGAATACGAGGTTGTATAATAAATATTTACGGTCATGGTGAACAAAAGATTGGAAGTCCAACTATACGGGTGGTATTGGGTCCTGGGTAGTGACTAGCACAGTTATCCCAAACTACTAGGACCACAGGGGGATATGATTAACTATTGAGGTGAGAATTGCATCAGAAGAATAAGCCCTGATTGGTCTCCTATAGGTCACTATTGTATCACGAGGGGTGGAGTGCAACCATAAGGACAGTGGTGAAAATGGAGATCGACGAAAGACCGCCGATTTCCCGGTAATTTCTTAAGTCATTAGGTTTGTTCCAGAGCAACAACGAGAGCTGGGGGTGAATTATGGGTAGTCATCAACTAATGTAAATATCCTTGAGAAAGGGAGCTTTGAGCATAATCCCATTGTAGTTCCTAGTGCCCTCGAGAACCCTTCACCGGGTATACCCTGGGCAGTCCTGGGATTAACCTTAAATCACTAAGTATAATAACCCGTAGATAAGAGTAGTCTAATAAGTTAAGCAACGTCTCATCATTATTACCCGTATACAGTTGGAGGGCTTGTGGTAACATTCTCACCCATGTAGGGTTAGAGGGATTGTCGTAACATTCTCACCCGTGTAGGGTTGGAGGGATTGTGGTAACATTCTCACCTATATAGGGTTGGAGGGATTCAGGACGGGTTGGTCCTGCGAGCTGGAGGCTCGGGTTGGAATATCTTGCATGTGCATAAACTTGTGGTGGGTCATGCGGTACTGGGCCAATCGTCAGACCGATGGCAGTACGGTGACTCTGGCGAGGTGTGATGGTTTGAGGGGCCAGTGGGTTGTTTTACACTGCGGTCTAGAGGATGATCCCCGAAAATGCACACTCGACCAAAAAGACTGGTGGGTAGTCAACAATTAGTACGCAAAGACTCTAGAGTGCACCTAGGATGTGTACAGAGGCGTATGGGAGATCTAGGCTTGGTATTGTGATACCCTCCTAGGACTGGAGATGCCCGCTCCACTGCTGCTGTAGCCACAACGGTGGTACCAGAGAGTGATGCTAGCTCCGAAAAGTGGGAACTAAAGGTCTGTGATCACATAGTCGTTGTGTGTGCGTTGCACTTGCATGACTCATAAATAACTGCATGCATTCATTCATATTAGGACATACACTTCATGGATCCTTATCATATAAATTAGTATGGCTCTTTTATATGATAAGTTAGTTTTGGAAACTCTAACTTATATGTTTGTATGGGCACTCATATAAGTTAGGTTACTTCTATGATGTATATTAACAGTAGATTTTTATATTTTATTTACTGCACTTACTTATTACCAGTTTTACTTACTCTTGTGCTCTACATGCTTATACATTTGGACTATATACATAGAACTGCTAGTGTAGATTTACTGTTTACATTCATACTTGGTAGCATAGATTCCTTGTCACCTGCTTCCCTTTTGTTACCCCTTGTTGTCCTCCGCTTTTGTTGGATCACTAGTAAGATTTGGGCTAGGTTCACTAAGTTAGGATCATATGACCCACAATGTATAGCCAGGGTCATAATTGTGTCCTAGAGTCTAGGCCAAGTCCTTTGAGTCAACATCACATGGACCAGCTATCAACAAGACTGTTAGAGACTCAAGACTTAGAAGATTTCAAGACTCTGTAAAGTGAGTTCGACGTTCGTCGAACTCAGGTCGATGATTGTCGTGCTCAGTTCGACGATCTCAGAGTTAATTCTCTGAGCTGAGCTCGACGAACTACATTCTTTGATCGACAAAATCTTGGATTACAACAACACTTCAAGTTCAGGAAAGATCAAGATATCCCAAGTCCTTAGAATCAGACTTTGGTCGACAAACTTTATTCTTTGGTCGACGAATCTTTGGACTACTACAACATTCTGCCAAGACTATGTTCTCTAGTCTCAGGTTGACGAACTTAGTTCTCTACCCGACGAATTCTGGATTATCTACTTCAACAACTTAGAACCAGAAGACTTGTGTAGACACTCATAGTATATGTCGACACCAACTGAGTCGACACTAGAAGCACTTGTGTCGACACACAGATCATCAGTCGAAACTTTGTAAAGGTTGCCTCGACACCACACAAAAGACTTGTGTCGACACACAGATCATCAGTTGACACTTTGGAAAGGTTGTGTCGACACCACACAGAAGATTTGTGTCGAGACACAGATCATCAGTCGACACTTTGGAAAGGTTGTGTCGACACCACACAGAAGACTTGTGTCGACAGACAGATCATCAGTCGACACTTTGGAAAGGTTGTGTCGACACCACACAGAAGATTTGTGTCGATATATAGGATATTAGTCGACACCACCTGTGTCGACACCAGGAGTAATTGTGTCGACACACAGAATAATTGACAACTCCAGAAACTCAGCTTGACGAAATCAAATCTTAGGTCGATGAATTCTGGAACTTTAACTTTCATTTCAGATACAACTGTGAATATTCTAAGTCCAGAATAGTTGCTGAACTCCAGTCGACGAACGTAGTTATCAGCTCTACAAATGTTGTCATCAGTTCGACGATTCCAGACTTAGAATTTATTCCTTCTGTCTTTAGTCTATGACAATAATTTTCGAATGATTAATGGTAAAATATTCTATGAATATTACCATTGGACGGTACATTAATCACGACTTTCATCAGAATTATTGTTTTCCATTTTTCCAAGGGACAGTTGGGGAAAGAAATCAATGCAGTTTATGTAACGCCCCCAATTTTTCGATGATTTTATTTGTTTGGGCAACGTCAGATTTATGACATTGTGGTATTACTTTTAACGTCGAGTGTTGGATTTGAGTAGTTTTGGACGTGCTCGTCCAGTTTCGTCGCAACCCGAGCGTTTTTGGAGTCTAGATGCGCGATCGAAGTTTTGGCTTTTATTTTGTTTGCCGCATACTTTGACGGTTAATATCTCGGGAATGGCTCGTAGGATTTTGGTTTTGACTTCGCCGTTGTGTCCGTAGTTGCAGTTTTCTCCTACGACGTGAGTTTTGTTTAATTCGGCGTGTTTGAGTATTAGTTTGATCTCTTAGATCTTTGTTCAACTATCTGAACACGTTAATGGCTATTTTAATGTCTTGGGCTTGTGTTGATTCTCGGGAAGCCCTCCTAAGGTGTGGGTTTTGTTGGGTATTGTATCCACAATGTACCTGATTTGAAGAAGCCCCTGGACAAGCTAAGATCAATAGACAATGTATTTGATAAACTCTTTCTAGTTGTGCTTGCAGTTTTTCCACGCTAAGTGCACACCAATGTCAGGGTGCAGTAGGTCAATATACACGGGTCTGCACGACGTAATCCCTCGTTGAGCAGATCAGTGTGTTGGCCTACGTGTACTCTCTCTATTGGAGTGCACTTATTTTCAAGCACAGGGCTGTAAATATGCAGGAGCAGACAAGGAGCAAGGATGGGTCAAGGAGCATCTCATAGGTGGAAAGACGAAAATTCGTCTAAGTTAGAATCGACGAGAATCACCAAGTGATTCTCGCCGATTCGGCGAGAATCACTTGGGATTCTCGCCGATTCGTCGAGAATCAGAAGTTGATTCTCGCCGAACTCGATCCAGCAACTTCTAAGCAAGCACCTCTGCTTCTAAGTATGAATCGACGAGAATCACTTAGTGATTCTCGCCGATTCGGCGAGAATCACTAGTGATTCTCGTCGAATCGACGAGAATCACTGGTTGATTCTCGCCGTCTCGACCTGGCCTAAAGCAGTGCGTGCAACCAAGGCAAATTCGACGAGAATCACCGAATCGTCGAGAATCACCTTTGATTCTCGGTGACTCGGCGAGAATCACTTTCGATTCTCACCGATTTTGACTTGGCGTTTTTCTGGAACTTCCTGAACCGGATTCTGCCGCTGTTAAGATTCTGGACCGGGACTTAGGGATTCAGCTTGTGGGTCCCACAACGGTCATTTTGGAGAGCATCTACAGTATTTATACACGGGTATTTTGAACGGGATATGAACACAGAAAGAAGCCGAGCGAGTGCAAACCCTAAAATCGCGAAATCTCTCTGCCGCCTCCGTCGCCGCTCGCGCTAGTCCATCGCCGCTGCTGATCGCATTTCTTCCCGATCTCCGGCGACAGAAGCTTAGCAAAGCTTGAGTCTCACGTGTCTATCCAGAGATCCCTTGTCTCTCGATTTGTTGATCGGGAAAAACTCCCCCGTCTGAATCGATCGAGACAACCGATCCTAGAGTGACCGTTGGTAGACCTAGTTTGCTTTGCAACGAAGATTGGATCTCTGAAGTACTGCTGCTGCGCACCTTCGTTGCCATCGATCCCGAACCAAGCCGCCGCTCGGATTGACGCCGCCGGTTTCGGGAAGATCCATTCCAAGAGAGACCAAGGTTGTAGACTTTTCGTTGACTTCACGAACACGTCGTCGAACGAAGAGGAACACCGTAGTCTCCAAACGAAGTTTGTATCTCGTGTACATTCTATATTTACTTTTGTTGTAAAGGAACTTTTGTTCCATGTTGTAAGGGTTGGGTGCAACGCGTTTTGTGGGAGTGTTGACTCTCACGTGTGGAAGGGTTCCTTCCGATAGTGCAGGGATTGGATTTCAATCCCGTTGGAGAAGAGACCGAGTCGTCCCTTGTTGGGGAGATAGGTCGAAGGGGGAAAGTGGATGTACCCAAGTCGGGGAACCACTATAAATTGCCTGTGTATTCTGTGTGCTGTGCTTTTTATTTTTATTGTGCAGGTACCGTCGTAAATTCCGCAAAAGCTTTGCTCGTCACCTATTCCCCCCCCCCCCCATAGGTGCACATAGCTGACACTAGGTGGACTTTCAAGTGGTATCAAAGCGAGGTTGCTCATCAAAAAGGTCAACACCTTGAGTTGAATCCTGCCCCTAGTGTCAAGAAGAAGACAAATATCTACTATGGACGGGCTCAAGTTCTCCGGCAAGATCCCAGTATGCACCAGGCTAAACTTTCCGATCTGGAAGGAAAGAATCAGGTTTTACATGGAAGCAGTCGATCCTCGACTCTTCATGATCGTGGAGGAGGGACCTTATGTCCCCACCAAGGCCTCCACCATCGATCCCACCAAGAAGGTGCCGAAGACACTTTCTGAAATGGACAAAGACGAGATGGTGCTCGTGGGACTGGACAAGAAGGCACGAAACATTCTGGTGAGCGCAGTTGATGATTCCATGATGCAAAATTTCAGCAACTGCAGGACAGCTCAGGAGATGTGGCAGTGCCTGATCATCCTAATGGAGGGCACGGATGAAGTGAGGGATGATCGGAGATCCCTCCTGAACCAAAAATATGAGGCCTTCAGGCAAGGGCCTAAGGAAGAGATCGGAGTCACATACGAGAACTTCCTAAAGATTGTCAACGCCCTCAAGGGCTACGGAAGAGTGTTCACCAATGGTGAACTCAATGACAAATTCCTTAGGTCCCTTACTAAGGAATGGGACACAAAGATCTGCGCCATCAGAGAATTTGGAAGACTAGCAGAAACTGATCCACAAATCCTGTTTGGGAAGCTGATGTCCTATGAGCTTCAGCTGAACACCAGGAAAGCAGAGGAAGAAGCAGAGAAGGCTGCTGCAAAAGAAAAGACTGTGGCCCTAAAAGCCAGCTACTCCAGAAAGGGCAAGGGTGCGATGTCATACCGTGCGAGGAATAAGGAAGAGGAGGAGGACTCTGAACCATGCTCCTCCGGCTCAGAGCTGTCGGAGGAGGATTTCTCCCTCATCACCCGAGAGTTCAAGAAGTTCCTCAAGATGAGGAATCAAAGAAAGAAAGATAGCTCCTCCTCCAGGCATCAGAAGAAAAATTATTCTTCTGACAGGTATGCATCTAAACCTAACAAACATCATTCTTCTGATATTATTTGCTTTGGATGCAATAAGCCAGGACACGTCGTGGCCGACTGCTATCAAAGCAAAAGAGAAAAAGGGAAAGGAGAGGAGCTCAAATCCTCCAGAGATAAGAAGAAGGAGCGGAGCTACATCGCCAGAAGGCCAAAGACACTAAGTGAGTCTGATTCCTCAGACTCCAGTGATGATGAGGAAGCCTACTTCGGGCTGGTGGGTCGCTCCGACTCAGAAGGAGAATGTCCCCCATTTACTGGGAAGGTAAAAGCTCACACACCTCTCTCCGACTCTGACTCTGATCCTGAGTCTCAGGATGATGAACCTGAGGATAGCCTTTCGGCCCGCGAAGCTGAGCTCCTCGAGAAGTATGAGCTTCTGCTCAACACCTTCGAGGAGTGCCGAAAGAGATTGAAGGCTGAGAAAAAGGAAGTAAAATTCCTTAAGGGCGAGTGTGTTTCCCTAAGGGAAGAGGTCACCAGCTTGATCTCTCTCCGACAGGAACACCTCGACCTGACTTCAAAGCACTCAGAGTCTCTAAAGCTCCTTGATCTTAAGCAGGAGGAAGTCGACAAATTGGAAGAACTACTTGCGACAGAAAGGAAGATCGTCAAGAGCTTCTCCATGCCAAAAACAGTTCTTCCAGTCGTTGATACCTTCTCTGCTCAGGCGAAAGGAGCTGGCTTGGGGCATAAAGGGGTATCTGGTTCTTCATCTAGGAGAAACAAGAATCAGAGGAAGAATAAGGCCGCCAAGAAGGCCTCTGCTGATGAAAAGGGTAAGGCTCCTCTTAGTCCTGTTGCGTTCAGAAAGCCTGGATTTCCTTGCAACCAACACGACTTTGATTCAACATTTGGGCATCATTTCCGGCCCTCGGTTGCAAAGCCAAAGAGCCGGTATGACGGTTGGAACTTTCCCCGGAACTTCGGTGAGAGTGCCTTCAAGGCACCTTATGAGGAAATCCACATAGGAAATTATGGTCCGTTCTCTAGCGGCCATAATGGAAAGCAGACACCAAAAGCCAAGCCTGTTATACAGAAGGTGACAAAGTCATGCGACTGTTGTCACCATGAGGCCTCCACCTCCAGATCCAAGGCCTCAGCAGTACCCACCGTTCCCAGGGTAAGGCAGGAGCCTAGGAAGAGGTACAACAGATTTGACTGCTGGTGCTGTGGCAAAGTCGGTCACTTTGCCGTGGATTGTTGTTTAATCCAAGGAATTACGAGACTCCCCATGTTAGCAATGCGAGACCGACCACTCGTAGGGTTAACCAACCGAGGGGGAGTGTGCTAACCAGGAATCTAGGACCCAAGTTCGATTGGGTTCCTAAGGCAAATTAATTTTGTCTTGCAGGAATGTCCAAAGGCCACCAAAACGCCGATCTGGTATTTGGACAGTGGATGCTCCCGGCATATGACCGGGACAAGAAGCCTGCTGCGTGATTACACTCCAGTCGAGAATGGACCCAAAGTCATCATTGGAGGGTCAGATCGAGGAGTCACCAGAGGTTATGGTATGATTTCCAACGGTATAATCTCTATCACCGACGTGGCTTATGTTGAAGGGTTAAACCATAACCTGATCAGTGTAAGTCAGTTATGTGATAAAGGTTATGACGTTAAGTTCTGCAAGGATAAATGTCTGATAATTTCACGTACCTCTTCTGAAACGGTATTATCAGGCATTAGGAGCAGAAATATCTTTTGTTTAGATTTTCTCAGTTTAGATTCATCTACCCCCGTATGCCTTGTGGCAACATGCAGTGCATCTCTTTGTGAACAATGGCACAAGAGATTGGCACATATTAATTTCAAGACAATTAGTATGCTGTTTTCTAAGGACTTGGTAAGGGATGCTCCCAGTATCAAGTGCATCAAAGATAGCCCATGTCCTGCATGCCAGATGGGCAAACAGACTCGGGCTACCTTTAAGAGCATCGCAGACAAAGACTCTTCCCGATGTCTTTACCTTCTACATATGGACTTGTTTGGTCCAATGCAAGTTCATAGCTTGGGAGGCAAGTCCTATACGCTAGTGATAGTTGATGATCATTCTCGGTTTACATGGGTGTTCTTTTTGAAACGAAAGTCAGATACATTTGACATCTTCACTAATTTTGTCAAGCAGGTTCAGAACGAATTTAACTGCTCCGTGGTCAAAATCAGAAGTGACCATGGAACAGAATTCGAATCTGGTGCTATGACAGAATTTTGTGAAGAACAAGGTATCTTTCATGAGTTTTCCTCCCCACGCACTCCTCAGCAAAATGGAGTTGCGGAGAGGAGAAATAGAACTCTCATTGAAGCCTGCACGACAATGTTGAAAGACGCTTCTCTCCCGGAATACTTCTAGGCAGAGGGTGTCAATACGGCTTGTCATGTACAAAACCGAGCATTGATCAACAAGCATCATCGTAAGATGCCCTACGAGCTACTGAAAGGCAGGAAACCAACCATGTCCTACTTGAGGATTTTTGGTTGCAGATGCTATGTACTGAATAATGGGAAGTACCCGCGTACTAAATTCGGTGAAAAATGCTTCGAAGGCATATTCATGGGCTATAGTTCCCATAGTCGGGCATATAGGGTCTTCAATAAGAAAACCCTAGTGGTAGAAGAATCAATAAATGTTGTATTTGATGAAGGAAGTTTGCTTAACAGCAATTCTTCCAGTAGTTTTCTTGAAGATGCAGGTGCTAGACTTGAACAGCTGAGTCTGGATGAGACCGCTAAAGATGACGCTCCCAAGTACGTCAAAGTTTCCACCTCCACGTCATCTGAAAATGTTGAAGATCAAGATGGAACAAATCTCTTAGAAGAGAGAGAAGCCCAAGAAGTAGTTGAAGCTCCAGACGCCAGACTTCTAGAGCTCCGGCACGTGAGAGATCATCCTAGAGATCAGATCATCGGAGATCCTCGTGTTGGTGTCAGAACTCGAAGAGGTACAATTAACGAAGTATTGCATCTTAGCTTCCTGTCACAGGTTGAGCCAAAGAAGTTCGACGAGGCGAACAAGGATGCGGCATGGATTCTGGCCATGCAAGAGGAACTACATCAATTCGAACATTGCAATGTTTGGATGCTGGTTCCCAGACCATACAAGCAGAATGTGATTGGCACGAAGTGGATCTTCAGAAACAAGCTGGATGAACATGGTGTCATCGTAAAGAACAAGGCCAGGCTGGTGGCTCAAGGTTACAGACAGGAGGAAGGGATTGACTTCGATCAGACCTTCGCACCAGTAGCAAGGCTCGAGGCAATCAGGTTATTCCTGGCGTATGCTTCACACAAAGGATTCACAGTCTATCAAATGGATGTGAAATCGGCATTCCTGAACGGAGACCTGAAAGAGGAAGTATACGTCGCTCAACCCCCAGGTTTTGTCGATCCTACTTATCCCAATCACGTTTATTTTCTTAATAAGGCCTTATATGGGTTGAAACAAGCTCCACGAGCTTGGTATGAGACTTTATCTAGTTTTCTTCTTGAGAACAAGTTCTCTAGAGGTAAAATAGATAAAATATTGTTTCTCAGGGAAGTCAAAGACAAGATTTTGCTGGTGCAAATCTATGTCGATGACATAATATTCGGCTCAACGGACAACAATCTTTGCAAAAAGTTTTCTAAACTTATGCAAGGAAAGTTTGAAATGAGCAGTATGGGAGAGCTCAAGTATTTCTTAGGACTTCAAGTGAAATAGTCTGAGGATGGAATCTTCATCTCTCAGACGAAGTTCACAAATGAACTCCTTAAGAAATTCGGTATGGAGAGTGCAACCTCTATGAGGACTCCAATGGGATCCACCATGTCTCTGGATAAGGATGAGAAAGGTAAACCTTTCGATGAAACCAAATACAGAAGCATCATTGGATCCCTGCTCTACCTTACTGCCAGTAGACCGGATATTATGTTCTCCACATGTGTATGTGCCCGATATCAGGTGAACACTAAGGAATCTCACTATGTCGCTGCAAAGCGAATTCTGAGATACCTTAAAGGTACTCCTAATCTTGGCTTGTGGTACCCAAGAAACAATGATGTCGAGCTAATAGGCTTTTCAGATGCTGATTTTGCAGGGAGCAGGGATGACAGGAAAAGCACCTCCGGGACGTGTCAATTCCTCGGCAGGAGGCTTATCTCATGGAACAGCAAGAAACAGAATTGTGTTGCAACCTCCACAGCAGAGTCAGAGTACATCTCGGCAGGAAGCTGTTGCGCACAACTTCTATGGATCAGAAACCAGTTAGCCGACTACGACCTTCAATTCAAGGAAATACCCATGTACTGCGACTCCTCCAGTGCAATTTCCATTGCCAACAATCCGGTGTCGCACAGCAGAACGAAGCATATTGAAGTACGCTACCACTTCATTCGGGAGCACGTGGAGAACAAGGATATCTCTCTCTGTTATGTCCCCACGGACAAGCAGATTGCTGATATATTCACAAAGCCCCTAGACGAGGCCAAGTTCAATCTTTTCAAGACTGAATTGGGGATGCTCAATTATGAGGAATGAAGACTACAGAGGCTCCAGGCCCGTGCAAGAACTGAGGGGGAGCAAAGGGTCAAACGCTACAGACCCCGATTTGTAGAAGCCGAAAAGGGGGAGATTACCCTCCCGGCTAAGGCTAAGGTGGCTCCAAGCTTGCTCCAAAGAAATTGGTATTGGTAATGGATAACTCACTCAACTCACTTTTCAGTTTATGGTTTTCATTCTCACTTGCTCTATTCACCTTAGCTTGTAGGATTTAGGCTTCTTCAAATAGGGGGAGATTGTTGGGTATTGTATCCACAATGTACCTGATTTGAAGAAGCCCCTGGACAAGCTAAGGTCAATAGACAATGTATTTGATAAACTCTTTCTAGTTGTGCTTGCAGTTTTTCCACGCTAAGTGCACACCAATGTCAGGGTGAAGTAGGTCAATATACACGGGTCTGCACGACGTAATCCCTCGTTGAGCAGATCAGTGTGTTGGTCTACGTGTACTCTCTCTATTGGAGTGCACTTATTTTCAAGCACAGGGCTGTAAATATGCAGGAGCAGACAAGGAGCAAGGATGGGTCAAGGAGCATCTCATAGGTGGAAAGACGAAAATTCGTCTAAGTTAGAATCGACGAGAATCACCAAGTGATTCTCGCCGATTCGGCGAGAATCACTTGGGATTCTCGCCGATTCGTCGAGAATCAGAAGTTGATTCTCGCCGAACTCGATCCAGCAACTTCTAAGCAAGCACCTCTGCTTCTAAGTAAGAATCGACGAGAATCACTAAGTGATTCTCGCCGATTCGGCGAGAATCACTAGTGATTCTCGTCGAATCGACGAGAATCACTAGTTGATTCTCGCCGTCTCGACCTGGCCTAAAGCAGTGCGTGCAACCAAAGCAAATTCGACGAGAATCATCTTTGATTCTCGCCGAATCGTCGAGAATCACCTTTGATTCTCGGCGACTCGGCGAGAATCACTTTCGATTCTCACCGATTTTGACTTGGCGTTTTTCTGGAACTTCCTGAACCGGATTCTGCCGCTGTTAAGATTCTGGACCGGGACTTAGGGATTCAGCTTGTGGGTCCCACAACGGTCATTTTGGAGAGCATCTACAGTATTTATACACGGGTATTTTGAACGGGATACGAACACAGAAAGAAGCCGAGCGAGTGCAAACCCTAAAATCGCGAAATCTCTCTGCCGCCTCCGTCGCCGCTCGCGCTAGTCCGTCGCCGCTGCTGATCGCATTTCTTCCCGATCACCGGCGACAGAAGCTTAGCAAAGCTTGAGTCTCACGTGTCTATCCAGAGATCCCTTGTCTCTCGATTTGTTGACCGGGAAAAACTCCCCCGTCCGAATCGATCGAGACGACCGATCCTAGAGTGACCGTTGGTAGACCTAGTTTGCTTTGCAACGAAGATTGGATCTCTGAAGTACTGCTGCCGCGCAACTTCGTTGCCGTCGATCCCGAACCAAGCCGCCGCTCGGATTGACGCCCCCGGTTTCGGGAAGATCCATTCCAATAGAGACCAAGGTTGTAGACTTTTCGTTGACTTCACGAACACGTCGTCGAACGAAGAGGAACACCGTAGTCTCCAAACGAAGTTTGTTTCTCGTGTACATTCTATATTTACTTTTGTTGTAAAGGAACTTTTGTTCTGTGTTGTAAGGGTTGGGTGCAACCCATTTTGTGGGAGTGTTGACTCTCACGTGTGGAAGGGTTCCTTTCGATAGTGCAGGGATTGGATTTCAATCCCGTTGGAGAAGAGACCGAGTCGTCCCTTGTTGGGGAGATAGGTCGAATGGGGAAAGTGGATGTACCCAAGTCGGGGAACCACTATAAATTGCCTGTGTATTCTGTGTGCTGTGCTTTTTATTTTTATTGTGCAGGTACCGTCGTAAATTCCGCAAAAGCTTTGCTCGTCACCTATTCCCCCCCCATAGGTGCACATAGCTGACACTAGGTGGACTTTCAGGTTTTCGTTGAACCGAGTTTTTTCCGGTTTTTTTCCAGGGCGCTGTGTCGGGTTCGACTATCGTCGAGCGGAGCTCGACGATTGTATTACTTTTCCTGAGCGCTGTGTCGGGTTCGACGATCGTCGAGCGGAGCTCGACGATTATATTCCCTTTTCTGGGCGTTGTGTCGCGTTCGACAATCATCGAGCGGAGCTCGACAATTGTTTTCTTTTTCTGGGCGCTATATCGAGGTTGACGATTGTCGAGCTTGCTGTAGGTCTGGCCCTGCGTGTTGAGTTCGACGATTTTCGAATTGGGATCGACGACCAGGCCTTGCATTCGACGATATTTTTCTGGGCACTATTTTTCCCCTTGTAGTACTCGAGTAAGCTGCCTTAGTACTCGAGTAAGTCCCGTGATGTATTCGTGTAATTCCCTTAGTGCTCGAGTACTCCTCTGTTACTCGAGTAGTTGTAATGAACTACTCGGGTAGGTTTCTGTTACTTGAGTAGTTGTGATGAGCTACACGAGTGGGCCTTCTGTTACTCGAGTAGTTGCACTAAACTACTCGAGTAGGTCTTCTGTACTCGAGTGGTTGTATTGAACTACTCGAGTAGGTTTTTTGTCTGATACTCGAGTAACCCCCTTTCCCTCTGCTTCGGGAAAACCAGTTCTGCTGAACCCGGTTTATTTTGTTCTTTTTCCTGTTATAACCTTTGGTATAAATACCTTCTTCATCTTCTTCTCTGATTCCTTTCCTCCCGAACCAGAGCGGCGTGAGCGAGATAGATGTTATTCGTCCTTAATCCTTTCGGTGGCCGTTGACGGTGCTCCGGTGCTCGAAATTCCAAACCGATCGTAGATCTGGAAAGCTCTCGGTGAGAGCTGCGCCCTCGTGGTAATTTCTTCCCCATTTCTTGAGATTTTCTCGTTAGGGTTTTTCGGCCCTAATCCCCTTTTCGACCCTTTTTGTCTAGATTTCAACTCCTCCCGCAGTCTTTTGCCCTGATCTTCTACGTGGAGCGATTCAGAGGGCTTTTCCGATAAAACCAAGGCAAGTGGTGGTTTCCCCCTCATTTCTCTTTGTCCAATCTAATGGTAACGACTATAATTTCATGCTCCTTAAATTTTTTGTGCTTATTCTTCCAAGTCATTGTGAGGATTAATCGTTTCAACGTTCCTTTGCTGTTGTATAGTGTTGTCTTGGGAAGCCCGATTTTGTCTGATTTTGGTTAATTGTCCCCGGTGCGTCTAATGATGGCTATGCATGTTTCAGCCTTCGTTATTTAGTGCGTTAGAATTCATCTAAGACTATAAATTGCTCCTAGAGGTTGATCAACCGCGTCTTGAGTTCGGTAATGTCAAGTAGAATCTGTCGAGCCAAACCTCGAGATATTTGTGTTGTTGTTTCTTTGGGTTTCTTGAACGCGGGAGTTAGTGGACGATTCCACCTCCGCAGTGTTGGTTACCTTCACTAGTGCCCTATGGAAGTCTACCTGGTTTTTGGATGTCTGCGGTGTATGGTGGAGAGTATGAGACTCCCTCGCGGTTAGATGGATTATATATCCGTTTGTTTTTGGGCGGTGAGTCCAAAAGTGACCACCTCGCCCGTTGTTATTTTGGGTGGTGAGTCCAAGAGTGACCACCTCGCCCGGTGTTGTTTTTGGGTGGTGTGTCCAAGATTGATCACTTCGCCCGTTTTATTTTGTGTAGAGTTGACCACAGGTGCCTAATAAAGGTTTTGTATTGTCCTTTCTGGTGAAATATTCTTGTAGTCACCTTATAGCCTCGTGCATCTGGTGTACTCTTGTTGAACGTGGTAAATCACGTAGGAGCTCTTTTTCTGTTGATGCCCTGTTTACTTTTGTACTTTACTTCAGTGTTTTTGGTCTTGGGTTGGTACCCCCGTTGACCTTTGCTTATTTTGGCTTATTACTTCTCCTGCCACTATTTGTACCTTCTTGCTGAGCTGTTTCTGTCTTTGGAATGCCTCAGGTTCAGAGCAGTAACAGTTAGCAGTGCAGGTTTTGGAGTTTTCTGGCCAGCAGTGTTGGTCGTGATTGTTGCCTCGTCTTAGCGAGGTAGTTTGTTGTTTGTTTGGTTTTACTAGTTTAGACATACTTTTGTTCGTGGGTTCGTGTCAGTTTGTTGACGCCCACTGAATTGTTAGTTGTTTGATACTTGTCAGCTGCTCATTTCTTTAAATGTCGATGTGTATTACTTGTTCTCTGGGAGGATTTATGCTAGGAATACATGTTAGATATTTTCAACTATAAAATCTACTACTATTACTTCATGCATTGCATAATTTGAAACTCTAACGTGTTATTTTTAGTAACCGTAAAAACTATCTTTCCTACTATAATAAATTTAGAGTCTTGCATGGCATGAGTTGTCCTCTAGGGACGGTTTTACTCATGTAGGATGTTCGAGTTAATCTAATCAAGTATTTTTCCGCTGCATATAATATATTTTGATTCGTGGACTAGATGAGCCACTAAGCCGAGAGATACGGCTAACTACTGCACTTAACTGATTTTCCTTAAAATAACTTAAAAAGAACCTTTCTTCATGATTAGTTTGGTGTCTGCCTGAGCGTCCGCAGTTATCCCCTACTGACGTGGCATCGTGACGCGCATTTTCCCTTACTCTGATAAGCTTTATTTGCGGTGAAAATGCGGGTTGTGACAGTTTATTTTCAAGGACCGCTAGCATTGATTGCCGCAGAAGGATTCAAATTTTGAAAGGAAATTCCCTCAGGAAATATAAAAGAGATTTTTCTCTCTTTCCTGACAGTACAGCATGCAAGTAAGAACAATCAGAGTATCAGAGCAATTGTAGAGACACAACATACACAGATATAGAGATTTTCAGTCAGTCTGTCCTCAACAGCTTCTCTGCTCCTTTCACAAAAGCTCTGATACAAAAAGAAGATTTGCCCTCAGAAGAAGAAGAACAATCATACAAAATCAAGAGTCTTCTTACTTCAACACTGTAGGACTCCCAAGGACAACAACTATCAAATCTGTCAAGAAGATCCTGCAGATAAAGGCTAAAAGCTTGAAGGCCTATCATCCTGCAGCAAGGCTTCCATATTTCCCAGAACCATTCAATATCTCAAGGGGATCCATTTGCTACCATCAATAATCCACAAGTCTTCTCTCTGATTGTTGACAGAGAAGACATAATCAACTCTCTCACCCCTACTGTGTAAAGGGTTATCATCTCCCTTCAAAAGTGATTCCTGGTTTCAAGACACCTGATCAAAAGACTTGGGGATTTGGTTTTTGACCACCTGATCAAAAGCTCATTGGTGTCAGGCACCTGATCAAAAACCTGAGTGGATTCCTACCAGGGTGGTAGAAGAGTGGATGTACCCAGGTTGGGGAACCACTATAAATTTCTTGTGTCGTCTGGTTGCCCTATTTCTTTTGTTTTCTTGTTGTGACTGTGGTATTTAGTTTCTGTGCTTTTATATTTTGATTAATTTACTACTGCACTTAGACTAATCTGCATTATCCAGTAGAGAATTTTATAAAACTCTAAATACTCTATTCACCTCCCTCTAGAGTATTCCTGATCTAACTGCTCACTTTCAATTGGTATCAGAGGAGTTTTCTTTGGTTGTACAAGCTAACCTTTGAACCAAAGATCCTTTGTTAGATCTAAATTTTATTTTTATTTCCATATTAGATTTATATACACACCTATGACACAAAACAAGGACTATGCAAGCACCAGACCTCCAGTTTGCAACCTAAACATGTTTGCCATCTGGAAGACAATATTTAAATTATACATGAATTCTATTGATGAGGATATATACAACTCTATTTTGACAGGTCCCCCCCAAGCTTCAACTTCCACAACATCTACAAGCACTACTGCAGTTCCACCACCTGAATGGACTGAAGCCCAGAAGAAGGCAAAGATAGCTGATGCCAAGGCTATGAACATACTGGCACAGACTATGTCAGATGATATTTTTCAAAAGGTGGCTGAATTCACCTCAGCCAAAGCCATCTGGGATTCACTAAATCATATGGTGGCTGGTTCAGCTGATTAGAGAAAGGATAGGAGATCCAACCTCATATCCTTATATGAGAACTTCAAGAAAGAAGAAGCTGAATCAGTAGCTGATATGTATAACAGGTTAAGCTCAATCATCAATGAGCTAAAGACCTTGGACAAGGACATCACCCTCACAGAGGTGAATGACAAGATCCTGATGTGCATCCCAAGCTCATGAGATTCAAGGATCTGGACCATCAAGGAGGCCAGAAGCCTAAATGAGATATCTATAGAATCTCTATTGGGCAAGTTAAAGTCTTATGAACAATTGATCAAGTCCAGGGAGGCAGCAGAGCAAAGGACACCTCCACCAGCCAGAAAAGAGCGAAGTATAACTTTCAAGGCTGTTGAGGAGACAGAGAAATCAACATCAAATGAAGAGCTCGTGACTCTATTTTCCAGAAGATTCTACAAGATGGCAAGAAAGGACTTCAGAAGAAAGTCATTTAGGCAAGATGACAAATCCAGGTATGATAAAACACCAACTAAAGAAGTGGTGTGTTTTGGGTACAGGAAACCTGGGCACTTCCTCTCTGAGTGTCCAGAGAACCAGAAGAAAGAGAAGAAAAGAGAGAAAGACACCAGGAAATATCATACCAGCAAACCTTCTTCCAGCAAATACAAGAGGAAGGAAAAGGTTTTTGTGGCTAAAACCTGGAGTGAAACTGAAGATGAATCAATATCTTTCAGCTCCAGTGAAGATGAAGAAGAAGCAAGGGCTAAGGAGGTTTGCCTCAGGGCAATTGATGCTTCCAGGAGCAATTCAGAAGAAGTGGAATTAGACAATAAAGAAGCTTCAGATTCAGAAGCTGATAAGGTACTATCTTCTTTTGATTACAGTTCAGATTCTTTTAAAATTGAATTTAAATCAATGTGTATAGACTTAATAAATTCAGAAAAAGAGATTAAAACCCTTAGGGAAAAATTAGGAAATTTAAAAAACATTAACTCTGAAAATAATAGGTTAAAAGATGAATTATGCTTAGCTAATGAGCAAATAACATTGTTAAAAACTGAGCTTCGTGAGGCTAAACAACTTGAGGAAACTCTTAATGGAAGAAGCCTCAAGCTGATGAACATCACAAGCACTGTGAACGCCAGACTTAATGGCAAGCTAGGCTTCGGTGCTTCATCAGGTTTGCCCCCCATTCTCAGGAAGAACATCTTAACAACCCCCATAAAATTTGTCACTGCTAAGGGAAAAGAAAAAGTAATCAATAAACAAACAACAGAAAATGTTTCTAAATCAATAGGTCAGAAAACCAACAACCAGAAAACCATAGGTAACAAGGTTCAGCAGAATTCGTCGAACTTAGACCGACGAAATCTAGCCAGTTCGTTGAACCCAGATCGACGAACTCTGAATGCAAACTATAGTTATAGTTATTCGTCTAACTACGATCAACGAACTTTGTATGGTTTGTCGAGCAGAGGTCGACGAACAAGGGGTACAGAAAATGAATATATTCATTCTCTGGGCAGAGATCGACGATCTCAACCCTATTCGTCGAACTCTGGTCGACGAACTCACAGAAATTCATCGAACCTAGAAAGACTTAACCAAAACTTTAATTATAACAGAAACTTAAATAATTCCAGGAAAGCCTTTATCCACTAGCTGATTGGGTCATACCACCTAGGAGATATCACCCTCTAGGATATAAATCCCAACCAGAATATTCTGTAATTTCCAGCTTTTCATACCAGGAAAACAAAGGACCCAAGGTAACCTGGGTCAAGAACGTTTAAATATTTTTCATTACAGGTGAAGAGCTGTCCAAGTGTGAATCTGACCTGGTACTTGGATAGTGGTTGCTCCAACCATATGACATACAGTAAGGACATTCTATCCAACTACAAGTCTAAGCTGGGGACAAAGGTCATCTTTGGTGACTCTAAATGTGGCCAGTCAGAAGGTTTTGGAGAAGTGAAGATTAGAGCTATCACATTCAAGAAAGTGGCATATGTCAGAGGACTGAAGCATAACCTCATCTCCATAAGTCAATTATGTGATGAAGCTTATCAGGTACATTTTAGCTCATCTTCATTTATTATCTCTAATAAAGAAAACCAAACAGTTTTAATTGGGAATAGACAAGGAATATATATTTAGTTGATTTTTTATCTGCCAATTCTAATATCTGTTTACTTAATATAATTAGTAACCAGAATGACTTATGACATAAAAGAATAGGTCATGTAAACCTAAAAAATATTGCTAGGCTATCAAAAGATAACCTTGTTAAAGGTTTATCTTCTGGTCCCTACAAAAAGGAAGGCCTTTGCAGGGCTTGTCAATTAGGCAAGCAAAATAAATCTAGTTTCAAATCCATTAATAAAAGTGGTTCACCTAGGATTTTGTATTTGCTACACATGGATCTATTTAGACCCATTGCTGTACAAAGCCCAGGAGGGAAATCCTACACTTTAGTTATTATAGATGACTTCTCCAGGTTCACTTGGGTATCCTTTCTGAGATCTAAGTCAGATATCTTCAAGGTTCTTACAAATTTTCTCAGGACCATATAGATTGAGTTCTCTACTCATGTTGCATTGATTAGAAGTGATCATGTCACATAGTTTGAGTCTCTTCTTATGCATGAGTTCTGTGAGAAGGAAGGTATCAGGCATTGCATCTCAGCTCCTAGAACTCCCCAACAAAATGGGGTAGCTGAAAGGAAAAATATGACACTCATTGAAGCTGCAGGTACATTACTTGCAGATGCTTACATGTCACTATCCTTTTGGGCAGAGGCTGTGAACACTGCAAACTTTGTCCTGAACAGAATCCTGATACATAAGCTAAAGAATAGGACTCCCTATGAATTACTAAAAGGGAAGAAACCTAAAATAAACTATTTTAAAGTCTTTGGTTGTATATGTTATATTCATACAAACAACAAAAGATATATTATAAAGTTTGAGGCAAAGGCTGAAGAGGGAATTTTTCTAGGATATTCCCAAGTTAGCAATGCCTATAGGGTTTATAACAAATCAACTTTAGAAATTGAGGAGTTTATCCATATTACTTTTGATGAAGCTAACATGTCTTGCGAGGAGAAAGAAATTTCTACCAGAAGCAACTTGCAGGTACATCACTTGTGTGAGAGTTTGGATGGACTAAACCTTACCCAAGAGGTTCCAACTCATCCTTCTCCACAAGTCATTGAAGAAAGTGAAGATGAAGGCATTGAAGGGAGTGATATTCCCCCAACAGCAAACATAATTCCACAGGAGGAATTAATTCCAAATGCTGTTGCAGAACCAACTCCAATAGCTGATCTTGTCACACTTAGGGATCACCCCAGATCTCAAGTTATTGGAGACATATCAGCAAGTGTACAGACAAGGCATCAACTAAACCAAGATTTGATGGATGCCTATTTTCTCTCTCAGATTGAACCTCTATCCATCCATGATACAGAGCAAGATCCCCACTGGATCATTGCAATGCAGGAGGAATTAAATCAGTTTGAGAGATGCAGAGTTTGTGATTTGGTTCCAAGGCCTCAAGACTACCAAGTTATTGGAACCAAATGGGTTTACAAAAATAAGCTGGATGCACAAGGAGTAATAGTGAGGAATAAAGCCAGACTTGTAGCACAAGGATAAAGGCAAGAAGATGGAATAGATTATGACCAGACCTTTGCACCTGTTGCAAGGTTGGAAGCACTCAGAATATTCCTTGCCTATGCAGCTTACAAGAGATTCAAGGTCTATCAAATGGATGTGAAAAGTGCATTCTTGAATGGAGTACTCAAGGAAGAGGTGTATGTTGAACAACCTCCAGGTTTTGTTTCTCCAACTCATCCCTCTTATGTTTACAAATTGCATAAAGCTCTCTATGGTCTAAAGCAAGCTCCAAGAGCTTGGTATGAGACTCCAGCCAGCTTTCTATTAGAGCATAAATTCATTAGAGGCATTGTAGAAAGAACACTTTTCACTAGACATCATAAGGATCAAATACTGTTAGTACAAATATATGTGGATGACATAATATTATGGTCTATTGATTCAAAATTGAGCAAGAGTTTCTCTGATCTCATGCATTCTAAATTTGAAATGAGTAGCATGGGTGAGCCTTCCTACTTCCTTAGTCTCCAAGTGAAGCGGCTCCCTGATGGCATCTTCATCTCCCAAGCTAAGTATGCTAAAGAGCTTATCAAAAAGTTTGGGATGGCTGATGCCTGAGCAAAGAAGACACCTATGGCTACAAATGCTGTAATTGATTCAGATGCACATGGGAAACCTATGGATCAGAAACTATATAGGGTCATTGTTGGATCCCTGTTATACCTTACAGTAAGCAGACCTGATATCATGTTTGCCACATGCCTTTGTGCTAGGTTCCAGATGAACCCAAAAGAATCTCACCTTATTTTCCTAAAAAGAATTTTGAGATATATAAAGGGTTGTCCCAGTCTAGGCCTATGGTATCCCATAGAATCAGAATTTGAGTTAACTGGATACTCAAATGCTGATTTTGCTGGATGCAGGGTGGATAGAAAAAGTACTTCAGGAACTTGCTAGTTCTTGGGTATGAGATTAGTATCCTGGTTTTGTAAGAAATAGTCATCTGTATCTACCTCAACTGCTGAGGCAGAATACATTGCAGCAGGTAGCTGTTGTTCCCAGATGATGTGGATACAAAATCAATTAATAGACTATGGTATCAACTTAAATAATTCAACTCTACTTTGTGATAACACAAGTGCTATAGCCATAGTACAGAATCCAGTCCATCACAGTAGGACAAAGCATATAGACATCAGGCATCATTTCATAAGAGAGTGTGTAGACAAAAATAAAATTAAGCTTGTCTATATCTACACTGATTTACAAAGGGCTAATATATTCACCAAACCTCTGGATGAGAGAAATCATCTCTTCTTTATAAATCAGCTGCGAATGATCAATGGAGAAGACTTAGTTTAGTTTAAGTCTGCACTTAACGAATTTGCCAAAGTTCGTCGAACGGAGCTCGACGAACCATGGAAAGTTTGTGAGATATTTGTCGAACGCAGGACGACGAACTCTCTGTGAGTGAAGTTGTTTTTGCCAAACAGAGATCGACGAATTCACTTCAGAAAACTTTCTTCGAACGAAGCTCGACGAAATGTCTTCAAATCTTCAGATAGAGCTCGACGAATTATTTGACTATTAATTATTTCGTCGATCTCAGGTCGAAGAATTTCTTAATTTTCGTGGAACGGAGTTTGTCAATTCATATTCTGGAAAACCTTATATCTAGGTTTTTCTTCGACCTCCGTCCCACGCTTTTTGTTCTCTTGCACTTGATCGCCGTTTTTCTCTCTTGCAGGTGATTCCAATGGCTATTCCAGCAGGTGCCCTAACCGGAATGAAGTTTGACATGGGCTTTGACGTCGACTTCGAATCCTTTCAACATTCAGATCCAATATTTCTGCATATACTGGAATTTCTCGAGGAACAGAAACTGAAAAATCTGATGTCCACAAGGATAAAACTGTCTGCAATTGAAATCAGAGAGTGATTTTATACATCTACATCAGAGGAGAACACTATGATCAGAATAATTGCGGGTAATGCTGTATCTTTATCTCCCGCTGTACTTACTGAAATTTTTGGATTGGTTAATAGAGAAGAATAATTAGACATAGACTCTGAAGAATATGATATGATGTTGAGTCTGATGGGTTATGCTGGAGATAACCCAAATAAGTTGTTAAAGAAACACTTATCTGCCGAATACAAATTTCTGGCAGATATTGTGGGAAAGATTTTGCTGGGCAAGCATACTGCTCATGACTACATTACCAGACACCAGTTTCTGGTTATGTGCACAGTGATTAATAAGAAGGAAGTGGATTTGGCTCAAATTATATTTGATTTGATAAAGAAAAAGAACAACAAGAAGGAAGTATGCTTTGGAAGGATCCTAGGGATCTTCCTGAAGGAGAAGGCTGCTGAATCCCTGGTCTCACAGACCATATTCATTAATGCCAGCAAGAGTCTCACATGCACCTTGTTTGGCAGGCGAGAGAGGACCATTGCCAAGCCATCTAAGTCTTCAACCTCTTCCACCCCAGCTTCTGAAAGCACCAGGGCTGTAAGAGCCACTCCCCACCCTACTGAAGAGATCATCCCCACACCTCCATCTCTTTCAGCAACTCAACAACCACAACAACTCCAACAACAACTTCCACCACATCAACAACCAACACCCTCTATTCCTACTTCTACTTCAGTTACATCTTCTGCCACCTCTCCACCCCTAGATCTTAAGAACATCCCCTCATCTCCTATTCAGGACTACCATCAACCCACTCCACCTCAATCACCTCAATCCCCCACAGATTTACCAGATCCAACACCACCTTCATCTCCTCTTCCACCTCACCTATCCTCCATTCAAACTTTTAATCTCCTGACTTCCCCCCTCAATTCACCTCCTCCTCCACATCCATCTACTCAGGATGTCCCCATGACAGATGTCCCACCTTTATCATCTCCAACATCTACCATCACTCAAAATGTGTCCACCCAACATTCTACTGAACCATCCACTACTCAAACATTGGAGCACTCCACCATATCTTCCATCATTGCTATCATCACACCCCTCATAAAATCAATCATAGCAGAGGCCATTATACCTCTCGCTACCTCTATATCTACTCTATCTGCTCAACTTTCTGCCTTCACTGCTGCCCCTCTTCATTCAGGGGTCTGGCTCCAGTATACACTGAAACCAGGCAGGGGGAGATGCTTAATGAAGAAGCTGCACCACCTCCAGCAGAAGCAGAAATCTCAGCTCCAGCAGCTCCAGTAACAGCAGAGGCAGAAGCACTACTAGCAGATACAGATTTAGTTCCAAGGGATGCAGATTTTATTTCTGATGATAGAGATTTAATTGATTTGATTCATTTCATTGAGACTGACATGGACCTTGATGAGTCAGTCCCTGAAGAGACAGTTGCTGAAGACATTCTTTTTGTTTCTGAATTCATAATTAATCCCACAGTAAACTTAGTTGATTTATTGAAAAGTTTTGATACTGCCATCCTTGGCTATTGTACCATATACTTCTCCAATCTCTCCAAAACAACTTAGAGATAGCTTTGTTATTTCAAAGCCAGCAGTCATGCCATCTCCAAAAGAAGTTATTTTTGTTCCAACATTTGTAATGGATGACTCACTTATACCAAATTTGTATGATTTGATTTTGGCTGATATAGAAGAAGAAAGTAAGGCTGCTGCTGAAAGCACTGTCAGAACCAGTTCTCCAGTCTCTCCTATGGCTTCTTCTCCTGGTCCTGTTGAAGTTTCTGCTCAAGCTCCTGAAAAGCCAATCATTTCTGCTGAGGCTCTGAAAGCACTCAATGACCTATATGATAACCCTTAGGGATCAGATAATGATAATGATGATGAGGATGAGGAAGATGATTCTGATGATGAACCCAAGAGGAAGCAAGTATCCAAGAAAAGAAAAACCCCTCCTCCTCTTGCTCCAAAGCCAAACCCAAACAATGGAACTCCCTATTATATTCTCCAAAGATAACTCCATACAAAGCGATGCCATCTTGGATGTGGTTATCCAAAAATCAGCAGAAGAAGAGGAAGAAAAGCAGAAGGTACTCTCCTCCTCCAGCTCAAAGATTCAGAAAAGATGCACCTCCTCCAGCTGCTGGTGTTTCAAGCACATCTTCTCAAAGATCTGCCCCACTTCAAACATATCAAAGACACCAAGTGAGATCATATGTAAGCAGCCAGCACAAACAATACTCTCCAGGAAAGCATCAACATGTAACACCCTCATCCGTCACATGACATATAACAGAAGGTCCAGCTGGAACCTGACGCCATATACCACAGATAGTCAGAAGGGTTACATAAGAATATTCAAACTATCCAATTAGGACTATTCGTCCTACACAGAGCATTCTAGCGGGAGCCTTTAAAGTTGAAAGAACCCAAAACTTGAATCCATTAAACATGAATGTCCACAACCACACTACTGGAATGAAAACCAAATACACTGAAAGGGTACATGGCCTTATGGCCTTACAATAGTTCACTTAATAAATAGTGTTTTCCATACATCGGCACGCAGGCTGGCCACACATGACAAAAGTAAAGTATAACTATTCGCTTTGGCCTTCAAGGGCCAGCACAGCAACATGGGCTCCAGCCTGCTATTTGGTACTCGGCTCCGCAGCACCTGCAAGCACAATTCCACCGCACGGTGGCAAGCAAAGCAACGGTCAGCCAAAAGCCGACCAAATTATAATGACACCGCCCCTTACTCGGGACGACGGTGCTCTTTCCCTGCATAATATTAGTCCAGTAAAATAATAAAGCACAATTATAGTACGCCACAGGTGTAGGCTCGTACGACCAAACACCCCGTGCACTCAGGGCACATTAATGGTGAATCCTGACACTGCAGCGTCTTCACCACCATCCCAAAGATGGCAACCACGTGAGCATTTAGCCTTTTTGACCACCGTCTAAGGCTCCCAACTATGCCAACGGCCAGTCCCCTTTTCGGGTCTCTCGCACCGAACCATATAGCCTAGGTTCGATTCCACTTGCCCGTTGCTCACACCACGTAGTCACCTTAAGACGTACGTACGAGCCAAGCTTCTCTCGAATCCCAAAATTCTCCAAACAATCACATAACCGAGTTATGTTCAAGGCCGGTTCCCTGACCGCCAAGTTAGCATAACAACGATTCCGCTCAGTTTTCTGGGTGCGCCTTGGAGCTAACCTCCAAGGATCCCTGTTGCAATCTACCGCGTAGAAACCCGAAAACCCAAAGCACAGAGTCTTCTCTGGCAAAACATATCAAATTCAACATCACCGATCCAGACAATACACATCCGGGTAGGCTTCACACACAATGCCTATGCCCGTACTTCGATTCCGGACTCTATATGCAAAACAAGGGGGACTATTCACATCAACCCCAAGGAACACCATCCACTCACCGCACACTCGCGGGAGTGGGATTACCTATGCAGAAAGGAAGAGCTTCACATTCTCAAGTAGAGAATTGTTACCCTTGTAGTCCGCAACAAACTTTCCTCCACGGATCTGCTCTCAGATCTCTAAACGGTGCTCCGATGCTCCGCCGGCAGCCGGAATCCCTTCCTTCTTCCTCCTCTTTCCAACTCCTTGAGAGAGAGAATGGTTGGAGAGAAATGAAGGATTAACTCCCCAATTCCGGGCCTTAACAGAGCAGGAAACCATCTGGGCCGTTGGATCCTATTTAGAGAAAACTAACGGCTCAGATCCGCTGAAAAATCTCCAAACCTGTGCCGAACATGGCTTGGCACACGGTCGTGTCCCTGGCCGTGTGCCTCGATCTAGGCACGATCGTCGAATGAAGGAAAGACACACGGGCTCAGACACGCCCGTGTCCCACCTGACACGCCTGTGTCGGGTCTCTCGACACGCCCGTGTCCGGGGGCGTGTCACGCATAACTGCCATGCCAACTGACACGACCCAACTGAACATGGGTACTGATACTGGTAGGCACATCCCCGTGTCATGCAGCCGTGTTCCTAGCCGTGTCCTTCTCGGGATGAAAACGGCCAAAAATCACTAGCCAGACACGGTCTTGGACATGCCCGTGTCCTAGGCCGTGTACCCCTATACAGGCACCAAAAATCCCTTTTTACGCGACCGACTCAAATACAACTTTCGGGGCTTTATAAATCTCCCCCACTTAAGGAATTACGTCCCGAAATTAAGTAAAGGTACACAAATCTAAAAGTTACTTGAGTGGAATAACTCGAGATATTCCTCCAACATAGCTTACTCTTGCTCCCATGAAAGCTTCTCACGTCCGCAATTATCCCAACGGACTTTAACCATTCAGACCTCCTTGTTGCGGAGTCGCTTGATTGCAATATTTTCAATACGTACTGGCTTGACCCTTGTTGTCAACTCATAATCAACCGGTACTTGTTTGTCCGCAATGATCTGCGAAGGCTCTTGCACTGCCTTACACAACACCGACACGTGGAACACGTCATGTAGCCCACTCAATTCCGCCGACAGCTTCAATCTATATGCCGCCTCGCCAACACGCTCCATGATTTCAAATGGTCCAAGGTATCTCGGACTCCTCTTCTTCAAGCGTCGAAACCGCGAGACATCCTTGAACGGCTTAATTTTTAAGTACACCCAGTCGTCAACATTGAACTCCACATTCCTATGTTTGGCGTTGTAATACTTTGACTGTCTGTCCTGAGCGATCTTCAACCGTTCTTGAATTGTACGTATCACTAAGGTGGCATCTTCCACTGCTTGATGTTTGAAAAGCTTTGACTCGCCCGTCTCCAACCAAGACAACGACGTACGACACTTCCTCCCGTACAAGGCCTCGAAAGGCGTCATTCCAATACTCGCCTGAAAGCTGTTGTTGTACGCAAACTCCACCATATACAGGTGATCCTCCCAATGACTTCCGAAATCTAGGAAGCACATGCGAAGCATGTCCTCCATAGTCCTGTTGACCCTCTCGGTCTGACCATCCGTTTGCGGGTGAAAGGCTGTGCTGAACTTTAGCTTAGTACCCAACAGACTATGCACTAACCTCCAGTCATTCCATGTGAAGCATCCATCTCGATCACTAACAATACTGCGGGGCACACTGTGCAATCATACAATATTCTCCACATAGAGTTTGGCTAACGTTTCCACCGGATCTTCCTTCCTGACCGGAATAAAGTGCGACACCTTTGTCAACCTATCTACGACCACCCAAATGGCGTCGTTTCCCTTCTGCGATTTCGACAAAACATGCACAAAATCCATAGATATGTCGTCGAATTTCCATTCTGGGATAGGTAGGGACTTCAAGAAACCTCCGGGCTTCTGGCATTCCGCCTTTACCAATGCGCAAGTACGACACTTGGCCACATAAAGTGCTATATTCTTCTTCAATCCTGACCACCAGAATAATTTCTTCATGTCTCTATACATCTTCGTGCTTCCCGGGTGGATTGAGTACTTGGTATGATGAGCCTCATACATCAATTCCTCTCGAAGATTATCCGCACTAGGCACGCATAGGCGGCCATCCTTCCTTAGCAACCCATCTTCAACAACAAACTGGGAATTTGACCCATCCAAAGATTCATCCAAGATCTGCTTCATGTTGTTATCCTGAACCACTGTTATCCTGAACCAAAGCCTGCCGAACTCTATCAGCTAGGTCACACTGCACCTCTGTCCAAAACAGTTTCGCCTCAGCACTAGACTGCTTGTCGACGCAAGATATCTCCAAAGCCTCCAACTCATGGACCAATCTCTCATCATGTACCGATAACCAGTTGGCCTGCGCCGGAGTCCTGCAACTCAACGCATCCGCCACTGCATTTCCCCTGCCAGGCACATAATGTATCTTGAAGGTGTAGTCCCCTAAGAACTCCATCCACCTCCGCTGCCTCATGTTCAGATCCTTTTGATCCAACATGTACTTCAAGCTCTTATGATCGGTGTAAATATCGACCTTCACACCGTACAGATAATGTATCCAAAGCTTTAGAGCAAATATCACGGCCGCTAACTCTAAGTCATGGACCGGATAATTTCTCTCGTGAGCCTTCAGTTGTCGTAAACCATAGGCTATCACTCTCCCATGCTGTAGCAGGACATAACCCAAACCACTACCCGGAGCATCACTATAGATCTCGAACCCTTCAGTTCCACTTGGCGAACATAAAATAGACGCCGTGGTTAACCGCCTATTTAATTCTTCAAAAGCCTGCTCGCACTCCAGCGACAACACAAACTATTGATCCTTCCTTGTCAACATCGTGAGTGGAAGTGCTATCCGTGAAACGTTCTCTACGAAGCGCCTATAGTAGCCGTCAAGCCCCAGAAAGCTCCGGACTTCCGCCACCGTAGTAAAAGTAGGCCACTCCCGTATTGCCACTATCTTCGCCGGATCCACAGCTATCCCTTCTCCACTGACAACATGACCAAGGAATGCTATCGAGGATAACCAGAATTCACACTTGGAGAACTTAGCAAACAACTGATTCCTACTCAACGTCTCCAACACCATGTGTAGATGTTTGTATTGATCCTCCTCGCACTGCGAGTACACCAGGATATCATCGATAAATACTATCACGAAACAATCCAGGTACTCTCTGAACGTCCTGTTAATCAGATCCATAAACACGGATGGCGCATTAGTCAAACCAAACGGCATGACCGTGAACTCGTAATGCCCAAACTGAGTACTGAATGTTGTCTTTGGTATGTCGCTCTCCCTTTTCCTCAACTGGTAGTAACCTGGATTTCGGATCTAACTTCGAATATATCGTTGACCCAACCAACTGATCAAATAGATCGTCAATCCTGAGGATCAGATATTTGTTCTTCTCTGTAAGCTTGTTCAATTCCCGATAGTCAATGCGGAGTCGCAAACTCCCATCCTTCTTCTTAACGAAAAGAACCGGTGCGCTCCAAGGCGACGAACTTGGACGCACATAACCTTGCTCTAGCAACTCCTACAGTTGTACTTTTAACTCCGCCATCTCTCGCGGGGCTATCCGATATGGAGAGCGTGACACCGGTTTGGCACCCGGTACTTGCTCAATGGTAAAATCAATCTCCCGCTGAGGAGGGGCTCCTGGGTCTGAGGTAAGCCGATGTGCCTTAGGCCCAGCAAGTAGTAACTGTAGGTCGCCACGTATACCCTCATAGAATCGGTTGGTCTTCCTCTCTTCTTCCATAAATGTAGCACCAGCATAACGACCCAACCGTGTGAACTCATGGAGATACTCGTCCACGCTTCTGGCTCCCTGAGTCAACCCAAGAAATTGGTTCTCCATCTCAAGCTTCTGAGTAGAGGGTACAAATCTGGCTAGGAACAATCTTGAAAATTCCTCCATAGGCACATCGGCAAGCTGCCTACCCACTAAGAGATGAAACTCCAATTCATCCCACCACAGCCTCGCTTCACCCACCAAAAGAAAAGTCACTATGGTGGTCTTCTGCCACTCCTCAGTTAACGTGGCTGTCAACACCGTCTTTATCGATGATATCCTGGTGTACTCGCAGTGCGAGGAGGATCACTACAAACATCTACACATGGTGTTGGAGACGTTGAGGAGGAATCAGTTGTATGCTAAGTTCTCCAAGTGTGAATTCTGGTTATCCTCGATAGCGTTCCTTGGTCATGTTGTCAGTGGAGAAGGGATAGCTGTGGATCCGGCGAAGATAGTGGCAATATGGGAGTGGCCTACTTTGACTACGGTGGCGGAAGTCCGGAGCTTTCTGGGGCTTGCCGGCTACTATAGGCGCTTCGTAGAGAACTTTTCACGGATAGCACTTCCACTCATGATGTTGACCAGGAAGGATCAAAAGTTTGTGTGGTCGCTGGAGTGTGAGCAGGCTTTTGAAGAATTAAAGAGGGGCTGAGTTCGAAGTCCTCTGTTTCTTGTTCCACCTGCGGAAACTTGACTTGGCATTTGGCACCTTGAACTCGGACTTCTTTTCTCCTGGGTCCTTCTTCTCTTGAACTTTCTTAACGACTTTCTCCAATGAACGGGCCGAATTGACGAAGGCTAGAAAGCCTTGCGCCTTAGGCCCAACAAGTAGTAACTGTAGGTAGCCACGAAGACCCTAATAGAATCGATTGGAATTCCTCTCTTCTTCCATAAACATAGCACCAGCATAACGACCCAACCGTGTGAACTCATGTAGATACTCGTCCACGCTTTTGGCTCCCTGAGTCAACCCAAGAAATTGGTTCTCCATCTCGAGCTTCTGAGTAGAGGGTACAAATATGGCTTGGAACAATCTTGAAAATTCCTCCATAGGCACATCGGCAAGCTTCCTACCCACTAAGAGATGAAACTCCGATTCATCCCACCACAGCCTCGCTTCACGCACCAAAATAAAAGTCGCTATGGTGATCTTCTGCCACTCCTCAGTTAACGTGGCTGTCAACTCCACATTCCTTCTTGTCCGAAAAATTCATATCGCGCATCGGGGTTCCGTCCTCGGTGGAAAAAGACAAATTGATGTGTTGTTGCCCAATGGGTGCTCAATGCGTGCGGATATGGTTTGCGTTGTGAAGATACGGATTGGGGATCATGAGTTTGATTTGCGGGCGTTGGTTCTACCGTTAGTGGAGTTCGACGTAATCTTCGGCATGCATTGGCTCTCGGAGCAGGGTGCATGCATTTATTGCAACCGTAAGGAAGTTAAGTTGGGTCTGAACACTGATCGGGACACTAATTTTGCGGGCATGAAGGGGTCGGGTAAGATTTTGATGTCGGCCCTTCAGGTGATTAAGGCAGTTCGGTCTGGGGTAGAGCTGTTTGTCACATCAGTGTAGACCTTGACGCCTAAGCCAAGTCTTGACAGTATTCCAGTCGTGTCTGAGTATCCTCATGTGTTCCCAGATGATCTCCAAGGAGGCCCTCCTCAGCGGGAGATTGATTTTACCATTGAGCTAGTACCAGGTGCCAAACCGGTGTCATACTCTCCATATCGGATAGCCCCGTGAGAGATGGCGGAGTTGAAAGTGCAACTGCAGGAGTTGCTAGAGCAAGGTTATGTGCGTCCAAGTTCGTCACCTTGGAGCGCACCGGTTCTTTTCATTAAGAAGAAGGATGGGAGCTTGTGTAACGCCACGAAACTCAAAAGAGCGACGGGGGAAGTTTTGGGCAAGATTTAGAATCTGGCAGTAGGCACACGGCCTGGGACACGGGCGTGTCCTAGGGCGTGTTAGTCTGGAGTCGACGACTTGGCCGCGAAGTCGACGAAGTTCGGTCGACACTGTGTCAAGACATGGCACACGTCCTGAGACACGGGCGTGTCTCAGGGCGTGTCGAGCTCGTGTCGACAATCGGCCCGGGGTGTCGACAATTGTCGCTCGACGAAGTGTCGAGACAAGGCACACGGCCTGAGACACGAGCGTGTCTCAGGGCGTGTCGAGCCCGTGTCGACAACCGGCCCGGGGTGTCGACATTTTCGCTCGACAAAGTGTCGAGACAAGGCACACGGCCTAGGACACGGGCGTGTCCAAGGCCGTGTCGGGTGGTCGACGAACTTCGCTCGATGAAGTGTCGAGACCGTGAACACGGCCTGGAGCCCAGGCGTGTTCGAGTGGACACGGGGTAAGACACGGGCGTGTCCAAGAACCCGTGTTGTTCTCGGGTTGTTTTTGGGCTAAATCGATGGGGGCACACGGCCGACCACACGGCCGTGTCAGTTGGAACACGGGCGTGTCAGGTCGAACACGGGCATGTTCGATGACCATGTGTTGTTCCAGGCGCGTCGATTTTGATGGCGAATGGGGGACACAGCCCGGGACACGGGCGTGTGCCAGGCCGTGTTCGGTCCAGATTGTACATTTCAGGCCCGAATCAAAGTCGTTCGTTTCTTGAATTTGGGATCCAACGGCTGGGGGTTGTTCCTGATGGAATATACCCGGGATTGGACCTTTGAAACCCTCACTTTTACTTGAGTGGTTATCTTTCTAAAGTATAGAGAGAGAGGAGAGCCAAGGGAGGAAGAAGAAGCTAGATCCGGCCATTGGAGGAGCTTCGAAGTTCCAAATCGCGAGCCGACTCCGGATCTACGGAGGCAAAGAGAGTGCGGTGCTTTTCATCCGCTTACTTTTCCATGGCGCCAAAGAGAAATGCTAGGGTAACGATTCTCTTCTTGAGCATGTGAAGCTCTCCTTCTTTGCATAGGAAGCCCGCTCTCGCGAGTTTGCGGTGAGTTGGAGGCGTTCCTTCGGGTAGATATGTAAAGTCCCCATTGTTTAGAGTCCGTATTCAAGAACGGACATACGCATGATGTGTGAAGCCTACCCAGACATGTTGGTCTGGATCGGTGATGTTGCATTGCATAAATGTCGGAGAAGACTCCGCGCGTTTGGTTGTTTTTTAGGTTTTCTACGTGGTAGATTGCAACAGGGAGCCTTGGGGATTAACCCAAAGGTACACCCGAAAAACTGGGCGGATGCGTGATCCTGCCAACTTGTGGGCCTAGGAGCCAACTTGTACATAACTGGGTTATGTAACATTGTACGTTCGATTCACGGGCTTCGGGGAAACTTAACTCGTGCCGATGATATTAAAGTGTTGTGGCAAGTGAGCAACGGGTTGAGTGGAACCATTCCTGCTTTATGCCGAGGGCATAGAGGTCGGGTCTTGCTGTCGATGATATTAAAGTGTCGTGACATAGGCTGTTGATGACATTAAAGTGTCGTAATATTTGCCTAAAAGACCATATTGCTCACGAGATATTGCCGCCCTGGAGATGGTGGTGAGTTAGCGGCTTAGACTGCGATCACCGAGAATGTGCCCTGAGAGCACGGGGCGTGTGGCCATGCGTGCCAACGCCTGTGATGCAATGAATGTTTATACTGCTTGGTTATGCTAATAAAAATGCAGGGAAAGAGCATCGCCGCCCTGAGTTGGGGACAGGATCGTTATAATTGGGTCAGCATTGCTGACCGTTGCTTTGTTTGCCACCGTGCGGTGGTTTTGGGCTTGCAGGTGCAGCTGGACTAACCGGTCAATAGCGGGCTAAAGCCCAAATTGCGAAGCCGGCCCTCGAAGGCCTAATTGGAGTGTTTACTGCTTTTACTCATGTATGACTGGCCTGCGTGCCGTGGTTTGTAAAACATGTAATATCAAGTAAATCATTTTGTAAGGCCTTAAGGCCTGTACTTGTGTATGTACAATATTCCTATTTGGTATCAGACTCCTGGTTTTAGTCGGGCTTAAAATGAATTCGTGGGCGAATTCTTTTTAAGGGGTGGTGAGCACATGTGTGTGCATCATCGTTATAACAGTAAGAGAACCCATAAATGTCCACTTAGGAATGAAAATACACGTGTTTGGGGAACCTGCGTGTTCCTATATTGCTGTTTGCAATTTTATTTGGTCGCTTAACGGTGTTTTGTACCACTATATGTGACCAGAAGCGGTGCTGGGCCGTCGGAATGTCGCGTTTCTGAGGCTAGCAGTGCACCTAATGAAGCTCCTGCAACACCTCTATCGGTTGAGACCATACTATTGGTTGTCGAAGCAGTGTTGGCCATGATTAATGCACAGCCTGCAAGGCAAACGCAGCAGCCCGCTCCTGCGATGGAGCAGGTACCATTGCAAGCGGCTGAGCAGCAAAGAGTGGAGCAGGTGATAGAGGAACTGGTGGTGCCAAGGAGGGCAACCGAGAGACAGCTTAAGCATGTAATGAGCTTTAATCCTCCGGAATTTTCGGGATTGGGAACCCCATCTCAAGCTGAAGACTGGCTCTCGAGGGTGAAGAGATTCATGACAGCAACGGAGACGGAGGAGTGGCAAATGACCACCATTGCTACGTTCCTTTTGGACGGTGAAGCGAGAATGTGGTGGGAAGGTTTGGAGCTGCATCTACTGAGAGGTAGACAACTTGTTGATGTCTCGATGGAGGAGTTCTCGAGATTGTTCTTGGCTAGATACCTCCCTTCTACTCAGAGGATTTCGTTGGAGAACGAGTTCCTGAAGTTGGTTCAGGGTGAGAAGAGCGTGGATGAATATCTCCATGAGTTTACTCGTTTGAGTCGTTATGCTAGCTCCACCATTGCGGATGAGGAGCGCAAGACGAATCGCTTCGATGAAGGGTTGAGAGATGAGTTGAGGTTACTACTCTCGGGGCCGATGACGTAGGGTTTCTTGACCTTGGTCAACACGGCCCGGTCCTTGGAGAAGGACATGAAGAATGTACAAGCAAAGAAAAGCTTGGGTGATAAGAAGTCGGAGTTCAGAGTGCCCAACTCCTCAAAGTCTGTGTTCTGGATGTGGAACAAGAAAGCTAGGACGTCGGGTCCAGCCCCCTCTGCTGGTGCTTCTGGGGCGACTACGGGTCGGATCCCGGGCACATATTACAACTGTGGGAAGCCGGGGCATTATGCCTGTGAGTGCCGGAGCGGACGTTCCAAGTTCTAAAGGAGGCCGGGAGCGACTTATGCAGAAAAGGGCAAGGCGGTGGAGTCAACCGCGTCCCACTATGCTCCGACCCAACCAAGGGTATACAATCTTGGCCAACAGGAGGCCATCAAACGGGCGGACGTGGTGATAGGTACAGTTTAATTTATAGCAAGTTAATTTCTTTAAATAATTGTTATGCATATATTACCTTACCACTGCTTGTTTAGGATTCGTTTTGATTTGTGAAAATCCGGCAAGAGCACTCTTCGATACAGGAGCTTCACACTCCTTCTTGTCCGACGGATTAATATCACGCATCGGAGTCCCTTCTTCGATGGCGAAGGATAAGTTGGATGTGTTGTTGCACAATGGGTGTTCGATGTGCGCGGATAGGATCTGCGATGTTAAGATTCGTATTGGGAATCAGGAGTTCGATCTGCAAGCGTCGTTACTTCCGTTGGTGGAGTTCGACGTTATTTTTGGCATGGACTGACTCTCGGAGCAGCAAACCTATATGGATTGCAGTCGCAAGGAAGTCAAGCTAGGAGCAAGTCGTGAGACGACTTTTACGGGCTTAAACGGGTCGAGCAAGACGTTGATGTCCGCTCTTCAGGTGGTGAAGGCGGTTCGTGCTGGTGCAGAACTGTTCTTTACACTAGTGGAGGTTGCAAAGCCGAAGCCCGCGTTGGATAGTATTTCAGTGGTATCGGAATACCCTGATGTGTTCCACGCAGATCTTCCTGGAGCCCCGCCGCAGCGGGAGATAGATTTTTCGATTGAGCTAGTGCCAGGTGCAAAGCCTGTGTCACGATCTCCGTATCGGCTAGCGCCTAAGGAAATGGCGGAGCTGAAGGTTCAACTGCAAGAGTTGTTGGAGCAAGGTTATGGGAGCCCAAGTGGAGCGCGCCGATCCTCTTTGTTAAGAAGATGGACGGAAGCTTGAGGCTTTGTATTGATTATCAGGAGCTCAACAAGTTGACGGAGAAGAACAAGTACCCGATCCCCCGGATCGATGATCTTTTTGATCAGTTGGTCGGGTCGACAGTGTACTCGAAGTTGGATCTCAAGTCTGGGTACTATCAGCTGCGAATAAGGGAGAGTAATATCCCGAAGACAGTATTCCGTATGAGATACGGGCATTATGAGTTTACGGTCATGCCGTTTGGGCTGACTAATGCTCCGTCAGTGTTCATGGATTTGATGAACAGGACCTTTAGGGAGTACTTGGACCATTTTATGATCGTCTTCATCGATGATATTTTGGTGTACTCACAGAGTGAGGAAGATCACTTCAAGCATCTTCATTTGGTTTTCGAGACGCTGAGGAGGAATCAATTGTATTCCAAGTTCTCGAAGTACGAGTTTTGGTTATCCTCAGTAGCGTTCCTCGGTCATATAGTGAGTGGAGAGGGTATTGCAGTGGATCCGACGAAAATTGTTGCGATACGGGAGTGGCCTGAGCTTGCTACGGTAGCGGAAGTCCGGAGCTTTCTGGGGCTTGCCGGCTATTATAGGCGCTTTGTAGAGAATTTCTCACGGATAGCATTACCTCTCAATACTTTGACAAGGAAGGAGCAGAAGTTCGTTTGGATGCCGGAGTGTGCGCGAGCTTTTGAGGAGTTGAAGTGTCGGTTGACCACGGCGCCTGTGCTGAGTTCGCCGATTGGGACCGAAGGTTATGAGATTTATAGCGATGCTTCGGGCAGTGGTTTGGGTTGCATGCTACTGCAACACGGAAGTGTAATAGCTTATGGCTCGAGACAGCTAAAAGTGCACGAGAGGAATTATCCGGTCCATGACTTGGAGTTAGCGGCCGTGATTTTTGTCTTGAAGCTGTGGAGACACTATTTGTACGGTGTGAAGATTGATATCTACATCGATCACAAGAGCCTGAAGTATCTGATTGATCAGAAAGATCTGAATATGCGGCAGCGTAGATAGATGGAGTTCTTGGGGGACTATACATTCAAGATCCACTACGTGCCTGGTAAAGGTAATGCGGTTGCGGACGCGTTGAGTCGTCGAGCCCCAGCTCAAGACAATTGGCTATCGGTGCATGATGAGCGGTTGGTGCGGGAGTTGGAGGCGCTGGAGATTGTTTGTGTGGATAAGCAATCAAGTGCTGAAGCAGTACTGAATTGGACTGAAGTCCAATATGACCTGGCTGATCGGATTCGGCAGGCTTTGTATATGGATGTCCATATGAAGCAATTCATGGTAGAGGCTCTGGATGGGTCAAATTCCCAATTTGTTGTGGAGGACGGATTGCTTTGGAAAGATGGTCGTCTGTGCGTCCCAAGTGTGGGCAATTTGCGGGTGGAATTGTTGTACGAGGCACACCATACCAAGTACTCAATTCACCCGGGGAGCACGAAGATGTACCGTGATGTGAAGAAACTGTTTTGGTGGCCGGGTTTGAAGAAGGATGTGGTGCTCTACGTGGCCAAGTGCCAAACTTGCGCCTTGGTGAAGGCGGAGTGCCAAAAGCCGGGAGGATTTCTGAAGTCCTTGCCTATTCCGGAGTGCAAATTCGACGACATCTCTATGGACTTTGTGCACGGTTTTCCAAGGTCGCAAAAGGGGAACGACGCCATTTGGGTGGTTGTTGATCGGCTAACAAAGGTGTCGCATTTTATTCCGCATAGGAAGGATGATCCGGTGGAGAAGTTGGCAAAACTTTATGTGGATAACATTGTACGGCTTCACGGTGTGCCCCGCAGCATCGTGAGTGACCGAGATGGGCAGTTCACGTCCAATGATTGGAGGCTTGTGCAGCAAATGTTGGGAACAAAGCTAAAATTCAGCACAGCCTTCCATCCGCAAACAGATGGGCAGACCGAGAAGGTCAATAGAACTATGGAAGACATGCTTCGCATGTGTGTCTTGGATTTTGGAAAGCAATGGAAAGGCCATCTTTACTTGGTGGAGTTCGCATACAACAATAGCTACCAAACGAGTATTCAAATGGCGCCCTTAGAGGCCCTATATGGTAGAAAATGTCGCACGTCGTTGTCTTGGCTAGAAACGGGTGAGTCAAAGTTGTATAAGCGATTATAAGTGGAGGATGCTACTTCATTGGTGCGTACCATTCAGGAGAGGTTGCTTATCGCTCAGGACCGACAAGCGAAGTACTATAATGCCAAGCACAGGAACGTGGAGTTCGCAGTGGGCGACTATGTGTACTTAAAGATCAAGCCGTTCAAGGGTGTCTCGCGGGTGCGGCGATTGAAAAAGCTAAGCCCGAGGTACCTTGGGCCGTTTGAGGTTTTGGAGTGGGTTGGTGAAGCAGCCTATCAGTTGAAGCTTTCAGTGGAGCTTGGTGGATTACATGATGTATTCCATATTTCGGTACTTCGGAAGGCGGTGCAAGAGCCTTCGCAAGTGATCGCGGTTGATCAAGTGCCGATGGATAGTGGGTTGACGACAAAGGTCAAGCCCGTGCGGATTGAGGACTCGGAGGTCAAGCGGCTACGCAATAAAGAGATCAGGATGGTCAAGGTCCGATAAGACAATTGCGGTCGAGAGGAGCTCTCTTGGGAACAAGAGCAGACTATGCTTGACGAGTATCCGGAGTTGTTCCGCTCAGGTACAATTTAATTTTGTATGTTTCATTCCTTTATATATAATTTCGTAGACGAAATCCTTTTAAGAGGGGGAGAGTTGTAAAGCCCCGAAACTCAAAAGAGCGACGTGGGAAGTTTTGGGCTAGATTTGGAATCTGGAAGTAGGCACATGGCCTGGGACACAGGCGTGTCCCAGGGCGTGTCAGTCTGGAGTCGACGACTTGGCCGCAGAGTCGAAGAATTTCGGTCGACACTTTGTCGAGACAGGGCACACGGCCTGAGACACGGGCGTGTCTCAGGGAGTGTCGAGCCTGTGTCGACAATCGGCCCGGGGTGTCGACGATTTTCGCTCGACGAAGTGTTGAGACGAGGCACACGGCCTGAGACACGGGCATGTCTCAGGGCGTGTCGAGCCCGTGTCGACAACCGGCCCGGGGTGTCGACATTTTCGCTCGACGAAGTGTCGAGACAAGGCACACGGCCTAGGACACGGGCGTGTCCAAGGCCGTGTCAGGTGGTCGACGAACTTCGCTCGACGAAGTGTCGAGACCGTGAACATGGCCTGGAGCCCAGGCGTGTTTGAGTGGACACGGGGTAAGACACGGGCGTGTCCAAGAACCCGTGTTGTTCTCGAGTTGTTTTCGGGCTAAATCGATGGGGGCACACGGCGGACCACACGGCCGTGTCAGTTGGAACACGGGCGTGTCAGGTCGAATACGGGCATGTTCGATGACCATGTGTTGTTCCAGGCGCGTCGATTTTGACGGCGAATGGGGGACACAGCCCTGGACACGGGAGTGTGCCAGGCCGTGTTCGGTCCAGATTGTACATTTCAGGCCCGAATTCAAAGCCGTTCGTTTCTTTAATTTGGGATCCAACGGCTGGGGGTTGTTCCTGATGGGATATACCCAGGATTGGACCTTTGAAACCCTCACTTTTACTTGAGTGGTTATCTTTCTAAAGTATAGAGAGAGAGGAGAGCCAAGGGAGGAAGAAGAAGCTAGATCCGGCCATTGGAGGAGCTTCGAAGCTCCAAATCGCGAGCCGACTCCGGAACTATGGAGGCAAAGAGAGTGCGGTGATTTTCATCCGCTTACTTTTCCATGGCGCCAAAGAGGAATGCTAGGGTAACGATTCTCTTCTTGAGCCTGTGAAGCTCTCCTTCTTTGCATAGGAAGCCCGCTCTCGCGAGTTTGCGGTGAGTTGAAAGAGTTCCTTCGGGTAGATATGTAAAGTCCCTGTTGTTTAGAGTCCGTATTCGAGAACGGACATAGGCATGATGTGTGAAGCCTACCCGGACATGTTGGTCTGGATCGGTGATGTTGCATTGCATAAATGTCGGAGAAGACTCCGCGCGTTTGGTTGTTTTTCGGGTTTTCTACGTGGTAGATTGCAACAAGGAGCCTTGTAGATTAACCCAAAGGTGCACCCGGAAAACTGGGTGGATGCGCGATCCTGCCAACTTGTGGGCCTAGGAGCCAACTTGTGCATAACTGGGTTATGTAACATTGTACGTTCGATTCACGGGCTTCGGGGAAACTTAACTCATGCCGATGATATTAAAGTGTCGTGGCAAGTGAGCAACGGGTTGAGAGGAACCGTTCCTGCTTTATGCCGAGTGCATAGAGGTCGAGTCTTGCTGTCGATGATATTAAAGTGTCGTGACATAGGCTGTTGATGACATTAAAGTGTCGTAACATTTGCCTAAAAACCATATTGCTCACGAGATATTGCCTTCTTGGAGATGGTGGTGAGTTAGCGGCTTAGACTGCGATCACCGAGAATGTGCCCTGAGAGCACGGGGCGTGTGGCCATGCGTGCCAACGCCTGTGATGCAATGAATGTTTATACTGCTTGGTTATGCTAATAAAAATGCAGGGAAAGAGCATCGCCGCCGCGAGTTGGGGGCGGGATCGTTATAATTGGGTCAGCATTGCTGACCGTTGCTTTGTTTGCCACCGTGTGGTGGTTTTGTGCTTGCAGGTGCAGTTGGACCAAGCGGTCAATAGCGGGCTAAAGCCCAAATTGCGATGCCGGCCCTCGAAGGCCTAATTGGAGTGTTTACTGCTTTTACTCATGTATGACCGGCCTGTGTGCCGTGGTTTGTAAAACATGTAATATCATGTAAACCATTTTGTAAGGCCTTAAGGCCTGTACTTGTGTATGTACAACATTCCTATTTGGTATTAGTGGACATTCATGCTTTTGAGCTGGGTTCTTTATTGCAACTTATTAATCTGCTTCCGCTAGAATGCTCTGTGTAGGATGTTATGATTGGTTGGATGGTTTCCATTGAGTAACCACCTGGTCTATCTGTGGTATATGACGTCGGGCCCCGGCCGGACCTACTGCTATATGCTATGTGACGGATAGGGGGTGTTACAGCTTGCGACTCTGCATTGACTATCGGGAATTGAACAAGCTTACGGAGAAGAACAAATATCTGATCCCCAGGATTGACGATCTATTTGATCAGTTGGTAGGGTCAACGGTATATTCGAAGTTAGATCTGAAATCCGGTTACTACCAGTTGAGGATAAGGGAGAGCGACATCCCAAAGACATCATTCAGTACGCGGGTTGGGGATTACGAGTTCACGGTCATGCCGTTTGGTTTAACTATTGTGCCATCCGTGTTTATGGATCTGATGAACAGGACGTTCAGAGAATACCTGGATCGTTTCGTGATAGTATTTATCGATGATATCCTGATGTACTCGCAGTGCGAGTAGGATCACTACAAACATCTACACATGGTGTTGGAGATGTTGAGGAGGAATCAGTTGTATGCTAAGTTCTCCAAGTGTGAATTCTGTTTATCCTCGGTAGTGTTCCTTGGTCATGTTGTCAGTGGAGAAGGGATAGCTGTGGATCCAGCGAAGATAGTGGCAATACGTGAGTGGCCTACTTTGACTACGGTGGCGGAAGTCCGGTGCTTTCTGGAGCTTGCCGACTACTATAGGCGTTTCGTAGAGAACTTTTCACGGATAACACTTCCACTCACGATGTTGACAAGGAAGGATCAAAAGTTTGTGTGGTCGCTGGAGTGCGAGCAGGCTTTTGAAGAATTAAATAGGGGCTGAGTTCGAAGTCCTCTATTTCTTGTTCCACCTGCGGAAACTTGACTTGGCATTTGGCACCTTGAACTCGGACTTCTTTTCTCCTGGGTCCTTCTTCTCTTGAACTTTCTTAACGAAATTCTCCAACGAACGGGCCGAATTGTCCAAGGCTAGGAAGCCTTGCGCCTTAGTCCCAGCAAGTAGTAACTGTAGGTCGCCACGTAGACCCTCATAGAATCGGTTGGTCTTCCTCTCTTCTTCCATAAATGTAGCACCAGCATAACGACCCAACCGTGTGAACTCATGGAGATACTCGTCCACGCTTCTGGCTCCTTGAGTCAACCCAAGAAATTGGTTCTCCATCTCGAGCTTCTGAGCAGAGGGTACAAATCTGGCTAGGAACAATCTTGAAAATTCCTCCATAGGCACATCGGCAAGCTGCCTACTGTAACACCCCAAAGTCCATTTGGGTTGCTGGGGTGACACGGCCTGGGATACGGGCGTGTCCCAGGGCGTGTCGTGCCTGGTTTGAGTAGTTGGGTGTCTGGTAGACGAAATTGGGTCGATGGAAGGAACACGCCAGGTGACATGGGCACTGACACGGGTGTGTCCGTGGGCGTGTCCCTCTGGTCGACACAATGCGCTCGACGATTGTCGAGTGTCGAGTGTTGAGGACACGACTTGTGACACGGGCATGTCAAAGGGCGTGTCAGCGCGGTCGACGAAGTCAGCCCAACGGTGAGCCAAGGCTTGTTTGCGGGACACGGGTATGTCCAGGTGCACACGGCCTGGAACACGGGCATGTCCCAGGGCCGTGTGAGTCTCGGGTAATTTTGAGGTTGTGCAGCCTGATGCACACGGCCATAGACACGGGCGTGTCTGAGGGCGTGTCAAGGGACACGGCCCGTGACACTGGCGTGTTCCACGGCCGTGTACTGGTTGGCTGTAGTTAGTTTCCTGCCGCTTTAGGGGACACGGCCTGTGACACGGGCGTGTCACAGGGCGTGTCAGGCCATGTTTATGCTTTTCTGGACATTTCTGAGCCGTTTAATTCCCTATTCCTAGATCTAATGGATTGGCTTTTTCCATGTATTGGTAAGGCCGGGAAAAAGGGGATTTAAACCCTTCCTCTTCATTTTCTTCTTCTTATTCTCATTTCAAGGGAGAGCAAGAAGAGGGGAGTGCAAGGGAAGGAAGGAGGAAGAGAAGCCAACTGCTGGAGGAGCTGCGCAGTGCGGAACGAAGATCCGAGAGCGGATTCGTGAAGGCTAAGTCAAGGCGATGACTTCCGTACAGCTACTTCATGGCACCGAAGCGAGCTTTAAAGGTAACGATCTCCTTCTTGAACATCGAAGTCCTTTCTTTATGCATCTGCGTGCAATCCTCCACCAAAAGGTTGATCCGCGAAGTGATTCCTTTGTTGAGTCTGCATCTAGAGCCGGAAGTGTGGAGTACGGCATAGGCATGCTGTGTGAAGCTCATCTGGACCGTTAGTCTGGATTGGTGATGATCATGGGTAAACCGGAGAAAACTCCGCGGATTTGCAAAGATGCTATGTGCTTTATGTCTTGGATGTTTGAATGCTATGTGTGGATGGTATGCCCATGCGTGAGCTAGCCATGAATATGATCTTGGATGCTTTCTGAAGCTCCTTGTGCTGTGTTTGCTCTGCGAGAGCGGAACGCTGTAGCTACCCAGGAAGGGAAGGCCGACCCGCGTCACGGTGCGCCAGTGACGATGTGAGCACGGGCAAGGCTAACATGTACCTGGGCATGTTGGAGAGATCGATTGGTGGCATTGTTCGGGAGCGTGCGATAGCCCGACTTGCTGCACCGAAATAAAAGCGGGTCGATCTGTTGGATGAATGCTCATGTTTTCCATGCGGTACATACCTCTGCTTGGTTTGGGAGGAATGCAACCATCATGCGTGTTGGGTTGACTAGGACCGACCAACCAACAAGTTAATTACCGTGTGATTGGTGGTGTTACCACGGGTTTCCGGTACACCGTAAGGTGCCTTGAGTGCACGAAGCGTCTGGCTGCGGTCAACGTTTGTGATTTGATATGTGTGAGTGTGATTGTTAGCTATTATATTTGTAAGGGCATACAGGGAAGGAACCGCTGCCTCGGGCATGGGGTATGATCGTTATAATTGGTTAGTTGTAGCTGACCGTTACTTTGTTGCCGCACTTTGGTGGATGTCTATTTACAGGTGCTGTGGCTTGAAATGAAATGAACGGATTGAAAGCTTGTTGTTAAGGCCCTTGAAGGCCAAGTGCATCGTTGTTGGATTTCATGTGTGGCGGGACCCACCGTTATATGTCATGTGACGAGTGGGGGCGTTACAAAGTGGTATCAGAGCCAGGTTTAGATTGTTTGGGAGGAGAGAACAGAATTGAACTCACGAATGTCCACTAGGAATGTATTTTATGCACGTGACGTGCGTGAGTGTGTAGTCAATGTATCAGTACCGTTATGATATGAATCATTAATGGTGTTCTGTACATTGATAGGTGGTGAGGAGTGGAGCTGGGCCGTCTGAGCCCCAGCGGTCTGATGAGAGTGTAGCACCGGTTGAAGAGCCTACACCTCCTTTGGCGGAGACCATTCGGGTGGTGACGGAAACAGTGCTCGCAGTATTGCAGACACAACCTGCAAGGCCTGTAGTAGTACCTGTGCAGCTTGGTGGTCGGCAAGAGCCTGTTGATGAGCAGTTGAAAATATTTATGGAGTTTCATCCACCTACGTTTGGCGGAGCAGTTTCCCCAACGCAGGCGGAAGATTGGCTTGCAAGAGTAAAATGAATCATGACGGCAATCAGGACGGTGGAGGAGCAGAAAGTTACTTTAGCCACGTTTCTGTTAGAAGGAGATGCGAGGTTATGGTGGGATGAGTAGAGGTGTATTACTTGGCCGGTCGAGGGTTAGCGGAGGTGTCCATGGAAGAATTCTCCCGCTTGTTTTCAGCCAAGTACGTGCCACTGTCCCAGCGGATTGCTATGGAGAATGAGTTTTTACGTCTAGTAAAGGGTGAGAGAGATATTGATACGTACCTGCATGACTTTACCAGACTGGGGCGGTATACGGGATCTACTTTCGCCGAGGAAGCCCGAAAGACGAATCGATTTTATGAGGATCTTCGGGATGAGTTAAGTTTGGCACTCCCGAGTTCGGTGAGCCAAGGCTTCCAAGCGTTGGTAGACACAGCCCGTGCATTGGAAAAAGATATGAAGCAAGTGCAAGAAATGAGGAGACTGGCGGTGGAGAAGCCAGAATTTAAAGTGCCGCAGTCGGAATAATTGGATTTTCAGAAACGAGAGAAGAAGAGATTCAAGCCTGTGGAACAAACCTCCTCGAATGCTGCGTCAGAAGCAACGTATGGACAAAGACGTGTTGAGATACGTACCTGTTTTAAATGCGGAAAACAGGGGCATATAGCCTCTAATTGTGGAAGCGGCCCTCCTCGAAGCGAGAAAACTATGGGTGTGTCTTATGAAGATAAGGGTAAAGCAGTGGCCGAGTCATCTGCATCCCGGACGCAACCTCGATTGCATAATATGGAAGTATAAGAGCCGCAAAGTGCACTTGGTGAAGTTCAACCTCGGATTTTCAATTTGGCTTTTACCGAAGCATTTAAACAATATCTGCAAAATAATACGGATGAGCAGAAATAAGTGTGACCCGTCTTCCATGTGTGGATGTGAATATTATATAACTGTATTTGTGACATATGATATGTAAATGGTGGGTTAGATGGATATATGATGGATATATGACCGTGTTATTAGTTGATTTGGTTGTACTATCATTCGAATGATGTGTTTGTTCTGTTGCGCACTTTTGTTGTGACTGATTGGAGTGAGACAAATTTCGAGGACGAAATTCTGTGAAGGAGGGGAGGATTTTGAGGTTGTGCAGCCTGATGCACACGGCCACAGACACGGGCGTGTTTGAGGGCATGTCAGGGGACACGGCCCGTGATACGGGCGTGTTCCACGGCCGTGTACTGGTTGGCTGTAGTCGGTTTCCTGCCGCTTTAGGGGACACGGCCTGTGACACGGGCGTGTCATAGGGCGTGTCAGGTCGTGTTTATGATTTTCTGGACATTTCTGAGCCGTTTGATTCCCTATTCCTAGATCCAATGGATTGGCTGTCCATGTATTGATAAGGCCGGGGAAAAGGGGATTTAAACCCTTCCCCTTCATTTTCTTCTTCTTCTCATTTCAAGAGAGAGCAAGAAGAGGGGAGTGCAAGGTAAGGAAGGAGGAAGAGAAGCCAGCTACTGGAGGAGCTACGGAGTGCGGAACTAAGATCCGAGAGCGGATTCGTGAAGGCTAAGTCAAGGCGGTGACTTCCATCCGGCTACTTCATGGCACCAAAGCGAGCTTCAAGGGTAACAATCTCCTTCTTGGACATCGAAGTCCTTTCTTTATGTATCTGCGTGGAATCCTCCACCAAAAGGTGGATCCGCGAAGTGATTCCTTTGTTGAGTCTACATCTAGAGCCGGAAGTGTGGAGTACGACATAGGCATGTTGTGTGAAGCCCATCTGGACCGTTAGTCTGGATTGGTGATGATCATGGGTAAACCGGAGAAAACTCTGTGGATTTGCAAAGATGCTATGTGCTTTATGTCTTGGATGTTTGAATGCTATGTGTGGATGGTATGCTCATGCGTGAGCTAGCCATGAATATGATCTTGGATGCTTTGCGAAGCTCCTTGTGTTGTGTTTGCTCTATGAGAGTGGAAAGCTGCGGCTACCCAGGAAGGGAAGGCCGACCCGCGTCACGGTGCGCCAGTGACGATGTGAGCACAGGAAAGGCTAACCTGTACCTGGGCATGTTGGAGAGAGCGATTGGTGGCAGTGTTCGGGAGTGTGCGATAGCCCGACTTGCTGCACCAAAATAAAAGCGGGTCGATCTGTTGGATGAATGCTCATGTTTGCCATGCGATACGTACCTTTGCTTGGTTTGGGTGGAATGCAACCAGCATGCATGTTGGGGTGACTAGGACCGGCCAGCCAAAAAGTTAATTACCGTGCGATTGGTGGTGTTACCACGGGTTTCCGGTACACCGTAAGGTGCCCTGAGTGCACGAAGCGTCTGGCTGCGGTCGACATTTGTGATTTGATATGTGTGAGTGTGATTGTTAGCAATTATATTTGCAAGTGCATATAGGGAAGGAACCGCTGCCCCGGGCATGGGGTAGGATCGTTATAATTGGTCAGCTGTAGCTGACCGTTACTTTTTTGCTGCTCTTTGGTGGATGTCTATTTGCAGGTGCTGCGGATTGAAATGAAATGAACGAATTGAAAGCTTGCTATTATGGCCCTTGAATGCCAAGTGCATCGTGGTTGGATTTCATGTGTGGCCGGCCTGCGCGCCGATGTATGAACTTGTGTAGAAAGAGAAACCTGTAAGGCCTTAAGGCCATGTGTGTGTGGGTTATATACATTGCTGGTTTTGGATATATAGATGTGGAATTTATGTATTAGTGGACATTCCTAGAGTTGAGTTCATGCAACTTAAAATGGTGCGCTAGAATGGATTGGGTTAAGGATACGTATAGAATTTGAGCACCACAAGTAATTCCGCCACTTATCTGTGACCTATGGCGTGGGCCCCGGCTGGACCCACCGTTATATGCCATGTGACGAGTGGGGGTGTTACACCTACCCACTAAGAGATGAAACTCCAATTCATCCCACCACAACTTCGCTTAACCCACCAAAAGAAAAGTCACTATGGTGGTCTTCTGCCACTCCTCAGTTAACGTGGTTGTCAACACCCTCTTTATCGAAGAGAGTCAGTCTTCAGCTTGAGCTGGCGTTCCAACCCCATCGAACCTCACAGTATTAAAGCCCATTACATGCTTTAGCTGCTTCTCCGTAGCTCTCCTCGGCTCTACCATATCGACTGCTGCGCGTTCCACCACTCTCGGTTCTGCCGCCCTAACCGGTTCTTGCTAATTCGCAGGAGGTGCGCGATGCATTTGCCCTGCAGGTTGGGCATTTATCATCGCAAATATGGCTTCAGCCACCATCCTGATGGTTTCCGCTGAAGGAGGAGTAGTAGGCATGTCTCTCAGTGCACTACTTTCCGCCGATTGCGGATGCTCTGATTGACTAGCACCGCTCCTAGCTGCCTATAGTAGCAAAGACACACGATTAGACGACAAACAAATTGCTAAAAGCAATCATTGGAACACTCTGATTCCACAAAACAAGTGTATTTTTTTCATTCCTATGTGGACATTCATGGGTTCTTTTTGATGTTATAACGATGACGCACACATGTGCTCACCACCCCTTAAAAGAATTCGCCCACGAATTCATTTAAACCTGACCGTAACCTGGCTCTGATACCAAATTGTAACACCCCCATCCGTCACATGGCATATAACAGAAGGTCCAGCTGGAACCCGATGCCATATACCACAGATAGTCAGAAGGGTTACATAATAATATTCAAACTATCCAATTAGGACTACTCGTCCTACACAGAGCATACAAGCGGAAGCTTTTAAAGTTGAAAGAACCCAAAACTTGAATCCATTAAAAATGAATGTCCACAACCACACTACTGGAATGAAAACAAAATACACTGAAAGGGTACATGGCCTTATGGCCTTACAATAGTTCACTTAATAAATAGTGTTTTCCATGCATCAGCACGCAGGCCGGCCACACAAGACAAAAGTAGAGTACAACTATTTACTTTGGCCTTCAAGGGCCAGCACAGCAACATGGGCTCCAGCCCGCTATTTGGTACTCGGCTCCACATCACCTGCAAGCACAATTCCACCACACGGTGGCAAGCAAAGAAACGGTCAGCCAAAAGTCGAACAAATTATAACGACCCCGCCCCTTACTCGGGACGACGGTGCTATTTCCCTGCATAACATTAGTCCAGTAAAACAATAAAGCGCAATTATACTACGCCACAGGTGTAGGCTCGCACGGCCAAACACACCGTACACTTAGGGCACATTAACGGTGAATCCTGACACTTCAGCGTCTTCACCACCATCCCAAAGATGGCAACCATGTGAGCATTTAGCCTTTCTGACCACCGTCTAAGGCTCCCAACTATGCCAACGGCCAGTCCCCTTTTCTGGTCTCTCGCACTGAACCACATAGCCTAGGTCCGATTCCACTTGCCCGTTGCTCACACCACATAGTCACCTTAAGACGTACGCACGAGCCAAGCTTCTCTCGGATCCCAAAATTTTCCAAACAATCACATAACCCAGTTATGTTCAAGGCCGGTTCCCTGACCGCCAAGTTAGCAGAACAACGATTCCGCTCAGTTTTTCGGGTGCGCCTTAGAGCTAACCTCCAAGGAACCCTGCTACAATCTACCGCGTAGAAACCCGAAAACCCAAAGCACGGAGTCTTCTCCGGCAAAACATATCAAATGCAACATCACCGATCCAGACAATACACATCCGGGTAGGCTTCACACACAATGCCTATGCCCGTACTTCGATTCTGTACTCTATATGCAAAACAAGGGGGACTATTCACATCAACCCCAAGGAACACCACGCACTCACCGCACACTCGCGGGAGTGGGATTCCCTATGCAGAAAGGAAGAGCTTCATATGCTCATGTAGAGAATCGTTACCCTTGTAGTCCGCTTTGGCGCCGTGGGAAAACTACACGGATGGAAGTCTTCACAACGAACTTTCCTCCACGGATCAGCTCTCAGATCTCTAAACGGTGCTCCGATGCTCCGCCGGCAGCCAGAATCCCTTCCTTCTTCCTCCTCTTTCCAACTCCTTGAGAGAGATAATGGTTGGAGAGAAATGAAGGATTAACTCGCCTATTCCCGGCCTTAACAGAGCAAGAAACCATCTGGGCCTTTGGATCCTATTTAGAGAAAACGAACGGCTCAGATCCGCTCAAAAATCTCCAAACCTGGTCCGAACACGGCTTGGCACATGGCTGTGTCCCCGGCCGTGTGCCTCGATCCAGGCACGATCGTCTAACGAAGGAAAGTCACACGGGCTCAGACACGTCCGTGTTCCACCTGACACGCCCGTGTCGGGTCTCTCGACATGCCCGTGTCCGAGGGCGTGTCACGCATAACCGCCACACCAACCGACACGACCCAACTGAACACGGGTACTGACATGGGTAGGCACACGCCCGTGTCAAATGACATGCCCGTATCATGCAGCCATGTTCCTGGTCGTATCCTTCTCGGGATGAAAACGGCCAAAAATCACCAGCCAGACACGGTTTTGGACACGCCCGTGTCCTAGGCCGTGTACCCCTATACAGGCACCAAAAATCCCTTTTATGCGACCAACTCAAATACAACATTTGGGGCGTTACACAACAGCAGCAGCAACAACATCAATAGCAGCAGAAACATCAACAACAACAACAATCCACTGAACATCAACTAGCTGAAGGATATAAAAGACCATCTTCTCCTCTTGTTCCTTTTGAAGATCCTGAAACAGCTACTACTGCTAGAATGGCTAGGTTCTAGGAAATTGTAGGCCTTTCTATTATTAACAAAGCCAAAGCTGAAGGAAAGGATCCTTCTGAATATTCAACAATGTCAAAGTACAGGAAAGATGAACTTAAAAGATTTGATAAAGCAAACAAGTTTTCAATGTTGATGACTACATGAAGTTGCACCCAGAAGCAGTTGTCCCTAGAGCTACATCTTTGAAGATTATAGGAGCTGCTGACATGACCATGACAAAAGTGCAAGCTTCAGATCCCAAAAGAGAGATTGTGTTTACAAAGCCTGGAGAGAAGAGCAAGCAAGAAATTCCAAAGGAAAAGAAACAGAAGAAGTAAATTTTGAACTGTTTTTTTTTCTATAATTATCTATAACTGCTCTATATTATGAACAAAGCTTATGTATATATATATCTGCTGCATGTGTTTTTGATCTCCGCCAGATATATGCTTTTTCTGTTTTGTTTATTTTTCAATTTTGATTTGAGTCTGTAATTAGTGACCTCACCCAAATAGGGGGAGATTGTTGGACCCTTAGTAAGATTTGGGCTAGGTTCACTAAGTTAGGATCATATAACCCACAATATATAGCCAGGGTCATAGTTGTGTCCTACAGTCTAGGCCAAGTCCTTAGAGTCAACATCACATGGACCAGCTATCAACAAGACTGCCAGAGACTCAAGACTTAAAAGATTTCAAGACTCTGTAAAGTGAGTTCGACGTTCGTCGAACTCAGGTCGACGATTGTCGTGCTCAGTTCGACGATCTCAGAGTTAATTCTCTGAGCTGAGCTCGACGAACTACATTCTCTAATCGACGAAAACTTGGATTACAACAACACTTCAAGTTCAGGAAAGATCAAGATATCCCAAGTCCTTAGAATCAGACTTTGGTCGACGAACTTTATTCTTTGGTCGACGAATCTTTGGACTACTACATCATTCTATCAAGACTATGTTCTCTAGTCTCAGGTCAAAGAACTTAGTTCTCTGCCGAACGAATTCTGGATTATCTACTTCAACAACTTAGAACCAAAAGACTTGTGTCGACACTCAGAGTGTATATCGACACCAACTGAGTCGATACTAGAACCACTTGTGTTGACACACAGATCATCAGTAGATACTTTGGAAAGGTTATGTCGACACCACACAAAAGACTTGTGTCGACACACAGATCATCAGTCGACACTTTGAAAAGGTTATGTCGACAACACACAGAAGATTTGTGTCGACACACAGATCATCAGTCGACACTTTGGAAAGGTTGTGTCGACACTACACAGAAGACTTGTGTCGACATAGATCATCATTCGACACTTTGGAAAGGTTGTGTCGACACCACACAGAAGATTTGTGTCGACACACAGGATATCAGTCGACACCACCTGTGTTGACACCAGGAGTAATTGTGTCGACACACAGAATATTTGACAACTCCAGAAACTCAGCTCGACGAAATCAAATCTTCGGTCGACGAATTCTGGAGACTTTAACTTTCATTTCAGATACAACTGTGAATATTCTAAGTCCAGAATAGTTTCTGAACTCCAATCGACGAACGCAGTTATCATCTCGACGAATTCTGTCATCAGTTCGATGATTCCAGACTTAGCATTTATTCCTTTTATCCTTAGTCTATGGCAATAATTTATGAATGATTAATGTTAAAATATTCTCTGAATATTACCGTTGGACGGTACATTAATCACGGCTTTCATCAGAATTATTTTTTCCATTTTTCCAAGGGACAGTTGGGGAAAGAAATCAATGCAGTTTATTTTCAAGGACCTCCAGCATTGATTGTCGCAGAAGGATTCAAATTTCGAAAGGAAATTCCCTCAGGAAATATAAAAGAGATTTTTCTCTCTTTCCTGACAGCACAGCAAGCAAGTAAGAACAATCAGAGTATCAGAGCAATTACAGAGACACAGCATACAGAGACAGAGAGATTATCAGTCAGTCTGTCTTCAACAGTTTCTCTGCTCCTTTCACAAAAGCTCTGATACAAAAAGAAGATCTGCTCTCAGAAGAAGAAGAAGAACAATCATACAAAATCAAGAGTCTTCTTATTTCAACACTCCAGGACTTCCAAGGACAACAACTATCAAATCAGTCAAGAAGATCCTGCAGATAAATGCTAAAAGCTTGAAGGCCTATCACCCTGCAGTAGGGCATCCATATTTCCCTGAACCATTCAATATCTCAGGGGGAGCCATTTGCTACCATAAATAATCCACAGGTTTTCTCTCTTATTGTTGATAGAGAAGACATAATCAACTCTCTCACCCCACTGTGTAAAGGGTTGTCATCTCCCTTCAAAAGTGATTCCTGGTTTCAAGTCACCTGATCAAAAGACTTGGGGATTTGGTTTTTGAGAACCTGATCAAAAGCTCATTGGTGTCAAGCACCTGATCAAAAACCCGAGTGGATTCCTACCAGGGTGGTAGAAGAGTGGATCTTCCCAAGTAGGGGAACCACTATAAATTTCTTGTGTCGTCTGGTTGCCCTCTTTCTTTTGTTTTCTTGTTGTGGCTGTGGTAGTTAGTTTCTGTGCTTTTATATTTTGATTTATTTACTACTACACTTAGACTAATCTGCATTATCCAGCAGAGAATTTTATAAAACTCTGAATACTCTATTCACCCCCTCTAGAGTATTCCTGATCTAACTGCTCACTTTCAGCTTCGTCCTCCCGCACGGTGCCTAGGAGTTGCGGGGCGAGGTGCGTAGGAAACGAATTAGTCTTTTTGACTAATGGTCAGTGACCAAACTATTTTTAGGAGCTCGAAGAGATGGAGCACTAGCACGACCGGCAGGACGAGGTGACAGAACATGAGGAGTTGATACCACCACCACCTACTACGTCTACTACAGCCCGACATAAGGTGGGACGAGGTCTCCGAGGATAGTTTTGCCTCCGTATTTTATTTTGTGAGGAGAGTTGATATTCATGTACAAGGAATAAGACCTTTTACTTTTCTTATTATTGCTACTCATTGTGTACTGGATGTACTTTCATTTTATTATATGATATCTACTGTGACTGTGGACTGATTTGTAGTTCATTTCTACATTTCTGTTATACTTCTTACTCTCTTTTGGCCAACAGGATATCTGATCATTCTAGCCGGCAGAATAGGCATGTTGCGGTGTCGACTAACCCATGTATTAGTGCCACCGTAAGACGGCGGTTCTGGGCATAAGACTGGGAGCCTCCTTGGTAAGGGGAGGGGTCTTACAAACTTGTATCACTTGAACAAACGATCATATGAGAAAGAAGTCCACAACACTGGACCACCCCGCTCGCGCATTAATTTGCTGACAAACTTATCAGCGGAAGCAATGGTGTACCCATGTGTAAAAAGTCACATAAAACTGTCCACATAAGCAATGAGTTAGGCCAATTCTAATATAAACCTTACCTTTGTGCAGCCTCCCAGGGTTGTCGTACTGCAGAGTGTGGCTCCTTCCCCTTCGGATCCCACTCCTTTTCTATAGACAGAGATAGGCCAGACCTTGACGGCCATCCTTGAGGCCTTCAGGGCCCAGTAGATTCCGGCACCGCTGCCGAATCCGGGATCAAATTGGCTGAGTGCGTTCAAGAGTTTATCCCGCCCATGTACCACGGGACGGAGAATGTAGTAAAAACGGAAGAATGGCTCGAGAATATACATGAAAAGCTGGCAGGCATCAGCAGCCCTGTCAGCGAGGTAGTTCATTTGGCGACTACTGCACTGGATGCCCATGCGAAGAGGTAGTGGAAGTCCATGATGGACTCCACCTATGTAGAAAGAGATCTGTCAGAGATATCTTGGGAGGAGTTCGCCGAACTATTCTTGGACCACTTTGTGTCCACCACAGATCAAGATAAGTTAGAAGAGAGGTTCTTGACTCTCAAGTAAGGGACCAGATCGGTGATTGAGTACCAGAGGGAGTTTTCCCACCTTGGCAGGTTCATGGGAGTACATGATACAGACAATAGGAGGTATGCCAAGAGATTCTACCGGGGCCTTAGAGACGACTTGAGGCTGACCCTACTGTTCATCTCTCACGGCACATCAGCTCAGATTATCGAGATGGCAAAAAAGCTGGAGGCAGACCAGCTGATGGTACAGAACAGAGGAAAGAGACCACAGGATAGATCATTCTTTGGGGACAATAGCCGGGGCACGCAGAGGGGCAGAGTCATTAGACACAGGAGAGGTGGGGGACGTCATCGTCCCAACTACAGGCAGGAGCAGGGACTCCCTGCAATACCAGCTCCTCCACCACCACAGATTCATGGCTAGATGAGGCAGGATGATCGTGGTCAGCGACCGATAGTTTGCTTTGCGTGCCATCAGCCGGGTCATATTAGATCGGAGTATCCGCTTCAGTTTCATCCACTCCCTCCTCCACATCCTCCAACTCCAGTGGCCCCTCCAGTACAGTAGGGCCGAGGTCGAGGATGAGGTCGAGGTCGAGGCCGAGGTCGAGGTCGAGGCCGAGGCCGAGGACCATTTGGCTGAGGCAGGGGACAGGAGCAGATGTATGCATTGAACCTAGCTGAGCCGAGGAACCCGGAGGAAGTCATCACAGGTATATAATTTATGTTATGAAATTAAGACATTTTCCTTAGTATTACTATTTTACATAATCTTGACCACAAAAAAATTGACTGCCCATTTGAAACTCAAGCAACCTCAGGCATAGTCTTCATCAGCGGCAAGCCCGCTCATACTCTATTCGATACGGGGGCTTTACACTCATTCGTGTCATAAGCCTTTGTGGAAGGATTGGACGGTGTAGAACGATTCACAGGCTCGATGATGAGAGTGAGGCTACCTGATGGATCAGTACTACTAGCATCTGCCAAGTGCAATATGGAGGCGGAAATTGGTGGAAAGACTTTTGAAGCGCCTGCGACGATTCTGAAGATGCCAGATTTCGACTTGATCTTGGTCATGACTTGGTTATATTGGAACCATACCAAGATCGACTGTACATCGAGGAGGATCACCCTGAGGCACGGAGACTCCCTGCAATACCCAGTTACTATTTTGGTGAGATTGTTTGTGGAACAGTTCGTCAGAAACCACGGGGTCCCCAGGATGATTATCTCGAACCGTGATGGTCGATTCACTTCCAGGGAGTGGAGAGCGGTGCAGGCATACTTGGGTTCTCAGCTGGCTTTTATCACCGCTTTCCATCCACAGACCGACGGTCAGACAGAGCAAACCATCAAGACCATGGAGGATCTGCTGCAATTATGTATACTGGATATGGGGAGGCCCTGGGAGAGACTGTTGCCTCTGGTCGACTTTTCCTACAACAACAGTCACCAGACGAGCATTGTGATGGCACCTTATGAGGCTCTTTACGGGAGTAAATACTGGACACCTCTATCTTGGGTTCAGGATGAGGACACCAGGGCACTTGGATCAGACTACATTGAGGATACGGATGCTCAGATACGATTGATCAAGGACCGGATGCTAGAGGCCCAGAGTAGGCAGACGAAGTACTATGATGCACGACATCAGAAGGTAGAGTTCCAGGTGGGGGACAGAGTGTTCTTGAAGATACGTCCAGTGTATGGTATCTCTTGGGTGCGGAGGTACAAGAAGCTCAGCCCTCGATATATGGGGCCCTATTTGATTCTGTAGCGGATCGGCCCCTTGGCCTACAGGCTGGAGCTACCACAAGAGCTGGGAGCCATGCACGACATTTTCCACGTCTCCACGCTATGGAGAGCTCTCCTTCGGCTAGAGCAGCATATCACCACTGCAGCAGGCCCGCTAGCGTCCGACAAATCAGTTCGTTTGGAGCCGCTACGGATATATCGATGATACCGCGGTCCGAGTGCTGTGAAAGAAGAGGGTTCCCCTAGAGAAGGTGTTGCGGTCCAACCATGGACGGGAGGAACACACCTGGGAGCCGAGGGATCAGATGCTAGAGCGGTACCCAGAGCTTTTTACATCAGGTAACATTTTAATTATTAGCTAAAGTACTTAAATGTTCATGCTTGGAAAACCCGTAGACCCGAACTTAAATTTTGGGGACGAAATTATTTCTTTGTTTATTGGAATTTGTAACATCCCACTTGCAATTAGACCCCTCTACTTAGGTTGGGTTAGGACATATTGTGGGGACATGGGTTTAGACTAGGTTAAACCATGTAATTTGGGTCTAACTACATGGGACCCACAACAGGGCCCAAGGTGATTTAGGTCAAACCAACCCAAATTGGGGTCCTAGCCACACATTGATTCCACCACTACATCTCTAGCCCTAACCCCAACCTAAAGGAACCATAGGACATATCACAAGGTCACCAATTGACTAGAGTTGACCCAAGTCAACCCTAATCTTAATTTGGTCAAACCCACACCTAAAGGCCCAAATAGTCCAAGTGGGACACCACCATGGCCCAACCCAAGTTTGGTGGTGTCTGTAACAGCCCAAATTTTATCAGCAGGCAATTTTCAAGTGATACGGCCTGGGACACGGGCGTGTCCCAGGGCGTGTCCTTCTTTCGACGAATGTTGCTCGACGATCGTCGAGTGTCGAGTGTTGAGATGGGGTCGAAGTTTGTCGAGAAATAAACACAGCCTGTGACACGGGCGTGTCACATGGCATGTCCTGTGTGCGTCGAGTGTCGAGAGGAACAGTCGACGAGGGGTCGACAAAATTTGGTCGACGATCGTCGAGTGCTTAGGACACGGCCTGTGACACGGGCGTGTCACCGGGCGTGTCAGCGCGGTCGACGAACTCAACTGGCCTAATTGGAGTTGGGATCTGGGGCGTGTCTAGTGCCGTGTATGGGCACACGGCCTGGGACACGGGCGTGTCACAGGCCGTGTGAGTCTCGGGTGATTTTGGGATTTTTTTTCGCCTGATGAACACGGCCACAGACACGGGCATGTCTGAAGGCGTGTTGGGTGACACGGCCCATGACACGGGCATGTCATATGGGCGTGTCACTGGGTTGGATAAGTCGGTTGAACACCGCTTGAGGCACACGGCCTGGGACACGGGCGTGTCACAGGCCGTGTCAGGAAAAAATTATGATTTTTGGTGAAATCGTGTCCATCCATTCCTTCAGCCTGGACCCAAGGGCTAAGAGGCCTCCCTGTCTTGTTAAGGTCGAGAATGGGTTGGGAAAACTCATTTGGCTTTTAACTTTCTCTTACTTTACTTCTAGAGAGAGAAAGAGAGAGGAAGAAGGAGGAGGAGGAAAGGGGGATGATGACCGGTGGTGCTGCGGTTTACCGACAAGAGATCCGAGGCCGACGTTGCGGAGGAAAAGCTCTTGTGAGTCGTTCAAGCCAGCTTAGAGCTCATGGAACTAAAGAGGGCTTCAAGGGTAACGACTTTTCTTCCTAGCCATGTGAAGGCTTCCTTTTTGGCATATGTATGTGATTCTCCCACCAAAAGGTGGCTGCTTTTGGGAGTCTTTGGGTGGATTCATGGAATCCCCTTTGTTGGCATATAGATTCGGAATTGGAGTACGAAATAGGCATGCTGTGTGAAGCCAATCTGGACAGGTTGGTCTGGATTGGTGATGTTACATACGAATCGGAGAAGACTCCGTGATAACCGTGTAGTTTAAGGAGTCCACGGGTTATGCTTGTGAAGGGTAGTAGCAGGAAGTACTGGAGTGGTAGTCCAGGAAAATATCCGTGTATGTGTATGCTATTGGGTCGTACCTGTGAATGAGTAATAGGAAGTACTGGTGTGACCAGGAAAGGCCCTTTGTGATGCTTGATGTCATAGGGTGTGCACCTATGAAGCGAGTAACAGTAAGTACTGGAATGGTAGCGAGGAAAGACCCCTGACATTTGTGATATTGCGGTGTCGTACCTGTGAACGAGTAACAGTAAGTACTGGTGTGCCCAGGAAAGACCCGCTGTTATTCTGAGAGAATGGGTGTAAGAGAAATTCCCAGGCTGAATGCCAAGAACAAGATTGGTAAGACCGACCCGCGCCTTTGATTAAGCCGCGAGTACACCGTACTCGGTGAAGGCATGGCGATTTGAGCAACGGGGGGTGGAGGATCCGACCTGTGTTATGTCCGTCTGACGTGGATCAGAAGGTGTGGTCTGTTGGAGAGCATCGCAAGTGTCTTAGGCCTGCGCGCCATGACACAATGGGGGGCTACGAGCCATCCCGGTGTAGTATGACTAGAACTCTGGCTGCACGACATGGAGTAAATGCTCAAGAGAGTTACCATTGGGATGTGCCAGAACACCAAGAATGTGCCCCGAGTGCACGGACCGTTGGGCCGGGTGTCGAATGGTTGTGATGGCATGTGTGCGTGAAAGCACCTTATATGAAATATATTACCATGCTTGTGATATAATATGCCTGTAGGGAAGATTACCGCTGCCCTGAGAAGAGGGGTAGGGTCGTTATAAGTTGGTCAGCTGAACACTGACCGTTGCTTCTATTTGTCACCGTTGGGTGGATTGTCCCTGTACAGGTGCTGGAGAGCCAAGCGGGACGCATAAAGGTTGAGGTCCCTGCTGCTGCTGCAGCTAGTGCTAGCCCTCGAAGGCTATTTGGAATGCTTGTTATGTTTTTCTTTTATTGTGGCCGGCCTGCGCGCCAATGTTTGGGCCATTGTTTGAAAGCCTTGTAAGGCCATAAGGCCAACGACGTTTACTTATTGTAAGACATTCCTATATGCTATAAAATGTGGTGTTTTATATGTTGGACATTCAAGAGAGGAGATCAAGTGTATAGTCTTCTGCTAGAATGCTTTGTGTTAGGTGCGCTGCGTTACTCTGGTATCACTCTGTAGCTTTATCGTCTGTTTTGTGGTATATGCTGTGGGGCCCCGGCCGGACCTTCTAGTATATATCATATGAACGGATGGGGTTGTTACATTTTTGGTATCAGCTGCCTTGTTCTTTTCCTCTTGAAGTCATGGTCGACTTCTTTTGTGGGGTGGCAAGCACGTGTTTGTGCAAACCATGGTTTTACGAGTGAACTCCTGAATGTCCATGATACGAATGTAACTTGTTGTGTTTGGGGAACCTGTGTGTTCCTATTTTGTGTTGTTTGCTTGTGTAAGGCCACTAATGTGTGTGTCTTGTCCACCTTTAGGTGACACGGAGTGGCGCTGGCAGTCAGAGCCCCAGCATGCTGATGAAAGTACGGCACCAGCCGTGGTGCCTACACCTCCACCGTCTGCGAAACATGTGCGTTTAGTTCCTGAGTCTTTGTTTGCCATGATCCAAGGACAGCCACTTGGGCAGGAACAACCGACTGTGAGGCCAGAACAGGTGGCGGCAAGGCTTGAACCTATAATGGATGTGGCTCCTCGAGCGGCTGAGAAGCAGTTGACGCGGTTTATGAGTTTCCATCCGCCTACGTTTTCAGGAGCGAGAACTCCTACGCAGGCTGAGGATTGGCTATCGCGCGTCAAGCACATCATGACGGAGATTGGATCGGAAGAGCATCAGAAAGTGTCGTTAGCTACCTTCCTGCTTGAAGGAGAAGCTAGATTGTGGTGGGATGAGATGGAGTTGCATCACTTGGCGGGTTGTCCCTTAACACAAGTATCGATGGAAGAATTCTCCTGACTCCTCCTAGCGAAGCACCTTCCTGCGGCACAACGGATTGCCATGGAGAATGAATTCCAAAGGCTGAAGCAAGGTGATGGCAGTGTTGACGCGTACCTGCATGAGTTTACTCGCTTAAGGCGGTATGCAGGTTCTATTTTTGCTGATGAGCAGAGGAAGACAAATCAATTCTATGAAGGACTGGGGGACGAGTTGAGGTTCCTGGTTTCTAGTTCCGTGAACCAAGGCTTCCAGGCGTTGGTTGACACTGCGAGCGCGCTGGAAAAGAATATGAAGAGGGTGTAGGGGAAGAGAGCTTTGGCTGTGACGCAACCGGAGTGGAAGGTGCCCCGATCTGGGAAACCATTTTATAAGAAGAAATGGGGCAAGAAGTCCAAGACAAGTGGAGAAGCTCCTTCATCAGTTGCATTAGGAGCAACGTTGGAGACTACCTCAAAGCCGGATACTCGTACATGCTATAATTGTGGCCGGGTGGGGCATATCGCTCGAGATTGTCGGGTGTTGCCGAAGAGTGAAAATAAGGCGGGAGCGTCGTATGCAGTGGAGCGTAAGGCAGTCGTGGACTCCTCTGCCTCGCAGACGCAGCCCCGGGTCTACAATCTTGGCCTGCAGGAGGCCATCAAGCAGAGTGACGTCGTCACAGGTATGAGTTTAGTTTTGCATCTGCTATTATTGTATGCTTTGCTTAGTGCATATGTGTTTGTGGTTTGTGTGTGTGACATGATTGTCACAGGCTTTGTGATGATTCAGGACACGCTGGCGCGAGCACTGTTTGATACAGGTGCATCGCATTCTTTTCTGTCTAGCGAGTTCCTAGCGCGACTTGGGATACCTAGTCATGCAAAGACAGATAGAGTAAGAGTGGTGTTGCCGAATGGCTGTTGGATGTTTGCGGATCAAGCTTGCGATGTGGCGGTCCAAATAGGAAGTCGGGATTTTTGTTTGACTGCTTTTGTATTGCCGATATCGGAATTTGACGTGATTTTTGGTATGGATTGGCTTGCGGAGCAGCATGCCATGATTGATTCCCAGTCCAAAGACATCACGTTGGACCAGAATACCAAAAAAGAGACAAAGTTCGCGGGTATGCGAGGCGTGGGTGGGACGTTGATGTCTGCACTCCAGGTAGTCAAGGTTGTTCGGAAGGGTGCAGAGTGTTACTTCGCATTGATTCAGGCTGTTGAGCCTAAGGCCAGTGTGTGCGAGGTTCCTAATATGGGGGAATTTCCATATGTGTTTCCCATGGATCTACCTGGGCTACCACCCCAGCGGGAGATTGACTTCAAGATTGAGTTGGTGCTAGGTGCGAAACCTGTGGCCCGCTCGCCATATCGCGTCGCGCCGAAAGAGATGGCTGAGTTGAAGGTCCAACTACAAGAATTGCTGGAGCAAGGTTATATACGCCCAAGTATGTCACCTTGGAGCACACCTGTGCTTTTTGTAAAGAAGAAAGATGGTGGGTTGCGGTTATGTATTGACTACCGTGAACTGAATAAGCTGGCCGAGAAGAATAAATATCTGATACCCCAGATTGATGAGTTATTCGATCAGCTGGTGGGCTCTACCGTCTATTCGAAGTTGGAACTAAAGTCTTGGTATTACCAGTTGAGAATTCGGGAAGGTGACATTCCCAAAACTGCATTTGGAACTCTTTATGGGCACTATAAGTTCACAGTCATGCCATTTGGACTGTGCAATGCGCCATCGGTGTTTATGGATTTGATGCACCGCACGTTTCGAGAGTACCTGGATCTGTTCGTGATAGTGTTCATTGATGACATCCGGGTGTACTCGAAGTCGAAAGCTGAGCATGAGACTCACTTGCGGTTGGTGTTGAATACATTGAGGCAAAATCAGCTCTATGCCAAGTTCTCGAAGTGCGAGTTTTAGCTATCGTCGGTGGCTTTTCTGGGCCATGTGGTGAGTGGAGCGGGCATTGCAGTGGATCCAACGAAGATCAGGGCCATACAAGAGTGGCCAATGTTATCTTCAGTGGCCGAGGTCAGGAGTTTCCTTGGACTTGCGGGCTACTACCGATGATCTGTGGAAAACTTCTCGCGGATTGCTTTGCCGCTAACCACGTTGACGCGAAAAGATCAGAAGTTCGTTTGGACGCCAGAGTGCGCACGAGCTTTTGAAGAGCTGAAGGTTCGGTTGACCACGGCGCCGGTGTTGTCTTCGCCGAGTGGGACCGATGGATTTATTATTTACAGTGATGCCTCAGGAAGCGGCTTGGGCTGCGTTCTTCTGCAGACTGGAAAGGTAATTGCTTATGGCTCACGCCAGCTGAAGGTGCATGAACAAAATTATCATATCCATGACTTGGAATTAGCGGTGGTGATTTTTGCACTAAAGTTGTGGCGACACTATCCTTATGGAGTAAAGATAGAGATCTATACAGATCACAAGAGCTTAAAGTACTTATTGGAGCAGAAAGATTTGAACATGCGACAACGAAGGTGGTTGGAGTTCCTTGGGGACTACACTTTCGAGATCCACTATACTCCCGGGAAGGGGAATGCTGTCGCAGATGCCTTGAGTCAAAGAGTTCCGACTAGAGCTAAATGGTTACAAAGGCACGATGAACGTCTTATCCAGGAGTTGGAAACATTAGAGATATATTGTGTTGACAAAAATGCCAATGCCAATGCATGTTTAAACTAGACGGCTGTGCAATGTGACCTTGCAGACCGAGTTCGACGGGCAACGGAGTTGGATGAAGATCTCTTACGCTATCTTAATGCGGGGCCAGAGGGCAAATTCTCCTGGAATGACGATCTTTTGCGAAAAGAGGACCGTTTGTGCTTCCCAAAGGTGGGGAAATTGAGGGAAGAACTGATGTATGAAGCACATTATACAAAGTATTCCATTCACCACGGGAGCACAAAGATGTTCAATGATATGAAAAAGCTATTTTGGTGGCCAGGGCTAAAGAGAGATGTTGCCCTCTATGTAGCCAAATGTCAAACATGTGTGATGATGAAGGCGGAATGCCAAAAGCCGGACGGTTATTTGAAGTCGCTGACAATCCCAGAATGGAAATTTGATGATATTTCCATGGATTTTGTGCACGGATTGCCGAGATAGCAGCGAGGGAATGATTCCATTTGGGTGATTGTTGACCGGCTAACTAAAGTGGCACATTTTCTCCCGAACAGGCGGGATGATTCAGTCGAAAGTTTGGCAAAACTATATGTTGACCAGATTGTACGGCTACACGGTGTTCCTCGGAGCATCGTCAGTGATCGAGATGGGCGATTCACATCAAATGACTGGAGACTAGTTCACCGACTGTTGGGCACGAAGTTGACATTCAGTACGGCCTTTCATCCCCAAACAGATGGCCAAACTGAACGTACCAACAGAACGATGGAAGACATGCTCCGGATTTGCGCCCTCGACTTCGAAAAGAGATGGGAAGATCATCTCTATATGGTGGAGTTTGCATATAATAACAGCTACCAGGCGAGCATTGGGATGGCACCATATGAAGCACTATATGGAAGGAAGTGTCGTACTCCCTTGGCTTGGGTAGAAGCGGGCGAAGCTCGAGTTTATAAACCGAATGAGGTTGATGAAGCAAATTCAACCATTCACACTATTCGAGAGAGGCTACTCATAGCCCAAGATCGTCAAGCAAAGTACTACAATGCCAAGCACCGGTACGTGGCATTTGCGGTTGGCGATTGGGTCTACTTGAAGATCAAGCCTTTCAAAGGTGTCTCCAGGATTCGACGTTTGAAAAAGTTAAGTCCGAGATATTTGGGTCCCTTTTAAGTGGTGGAGCGCGTCTGAGAGGCGGCGTATCGGCTAGCTCTGTCGGCAAACTTGGGTGGATTACATGATGTATTTCACATCTCGGTGCTTCGGAAGGCCGTTAAAGATCCAGCTCAAATGATCGCGAATGATCGTGTGCCGGTGGAGTATGGGCTAACAACGAGAGTTATACCCATGCAGATCGAGGATCGAGCCGAGAAACAGTTGCGGAACAAGACGGTCGGCATGGTGAAAGTCCGGTGGGACAACTGCGGCCGTGAGGAACTTACATGGTAGAGAGAGCAAACCATGCGAGAGGAGTTCCCCGAGTTGTTTCTGTAATTCATGGAGAGAATGTTGTTGTAACGGGAGAACTGTAAGACTATAACTATTTGGTTTCTAATTGCTGGTTGACTTCCTGTGTACTAATTTCGATGACGAAAGTTTTGTAGGAGGGGAGGGTTGTAACAGCCCAAACTTTTATCAGCAGTCAATTTTCAGGTTACACAGCCTGGGACATGGGCGTGTCCCAGGGCGTGTCCTTCCGTCGACGAATGTTGCTCGACCATCATCGAGTGTCGAGTGTCGAGATGGGGTCGACGTTTGTCGAGCAATGAACACGGCCTGTGACACGGGCGTGTCACAGGGCATGTCCTGTGTGTGTCGAGTGTCGAGAGGAACAGTTGACGAGTGGTCGACAAAATTTGGTCGACGATCGTCGAGTGCTTAGGACACGGCCTGTGACACAGGCGTGTTACAGGGCATGTCAGCGCGGTACACGAACTCAACTCGCCGAATTGGAGTTGGGAGCTGGGGTGTGTCTAGTGCCGTGTATGGGCACAAGGCCTGGGACACGGGCGTGTCACAGGCCGTGTGAGTCTCAGGTGATTTTGGGATTTTTTTCGCCTGATGAACACGACCACAGACACGGGCGTGTCTGAAGGCGTGTTGGGTGACACGGCCCATGACACGGGCGTGTCACTGGGTTGGATAAGTCGGTTGAACACCGCTTGAGGCACACGGCCTGGGACACGGGCGTGTCACAGGCCGTGTCAGGCAAAAATTATGATTTTTGATGAAATCGTGGCCATCCATTCCTTCAGCCTGGATCCAAGGGCTGAGAGGCCTCCCTATCTTCTTAAGGCCGAGAATGGGTTGGGAAAACTCATTTGGCTTTTAAATTTCTCTTACTTTACTTTTAGAGAGAGAAAGAGAGAGGAAGAAGGAGGAGGAAAGGCGGCTGATCACCGGTTGTGCTGCGATTTACCGACGAGAGATCCGAGGCCGACGTTGCGGAGGAAAAGCTCTTGTGAGTCGTTCAAGCCAGCTTAGAGCTCATGGCACCAAAGAGGGCTTCAAAGGTAACGACTTTTCTTCCTAGCCATGTGAAGGCTTCCTTTTTGGCATATGTATGTGATTCTCCCACAAAAAGGTGGCTGCTTTTGGGAGTCTTTGGGTAGATTCATGGAATCTTCTTTATTGGCATATAGATTCAGAATTGGAGTATGGAATAGGCATGCTGTGTGAAGCCCATCTGGATTGGTGATGTTGCATACGAATCAGAGAAGACTCCGTGATAACCGTGTAGTTTAGGGAGTCCACGGGTTATGCCTGTGAAGGGTAGTAGCTGGAATTACTGGAGTGGTAGTCCAGGAAAATATCCGTGTATGTGTATGATATTGGGTCGTACCTGTGAATGAGTAACTGGAAGTACTGGTGTGACTAGGAAAGGCCCTTTGTGATGCTTGATGTCGTAGGGTGTCCACCTGTGAAGCGAGTAATAGGAAGTACTGGCATGGTAGCCAGGAAAGACCTCTGACATATGTGATATTGCAGTGTCGTACCTGTGAATGAGTAACAGGAAGTACTGGTGTGCCCAGGAAAGACCCGTTGTTATTCTGAGAGAATGGGTGTAAGAGAAATACCCAGGCTGAATGCCAAGAACAGGATTGGTGAGACCGACCCGCGCCTTTGATTAAGCCGCGAGTACGCCGTACTCGGTGAAGGCAAGGCAATTTGAGCAACGGGGGGTGGAGGATCCGACCTGCGTTATGTCCGTCTGATGTGGATCAGAAGGTGTGGTCTGTTGGAGCGCGTAGTAATAGTCTTAGGCCTGCGCGCCATGACACAATGGGGGGCTACGAGCCATCCCGGTGTAGTAAGACTAGAACTCCGGTTGCACGCCATGGAGTAAATGCTCAAGAGAGTTATCATTGGGATGTGACCCTGATATGGTGGTGGGAAAGTGCTTTGCTAGAACACCAAGAATGTGCCCCGAGTGCATGTACCGTTGGGTCGGGTGGCGAACGGTTGTGATGGCATGTGTGCATTAAAGCACCTTATATGAAATATATTGCCATGCTTGTGATATGATATGCCTGCAGGGAAGATTACCGCTGCCCCGAGAAGAGGGGTAGGGTCGTTATAAGTTTGTCAGCTGAACGCTGACCGTTGCTTCTGTTTGCCACCGTTGGGTGGATTGTCCCTATACAGGTGCTGGAGAGCCAAGTGGGATGCATAAAGGTTGAGGTCAGTGCTGCTGCTGCTGCTAGTGCTAGCCCTCGAAGGCTATTTGGAATGCTTGTTATGTTTTTCTTTTATTGTGGCCGGCCTGCGCGCCAATGTTTGGGCCACTGTTTGAAAGCCTTGTAAGGCCATAAGGCCAACGACGTTTACTTATTGTAAGACATTCCTATATGCTATAAAATGTGGTGTTTTATATGTTGGACATTCAATAGAGGAGTTCAAGTGTATAGGCTTCCGCTAGAATGCTTTGTGTTAGGTGCGCTGCGTTACTCCGGTATCACTCCGTAGCTTCATCGTCTGTTTTGTGGTATATGCTGTGGGGCCCCGGCCGGACCTTCTAGTATATATCATATGAACGGATGGGGTTGTTACAGTGTCATAGGGTTCATGACCTTCAGGTGGGGTCAGCCCACTCATCAAGTTGACTAAGTCAACTCTAAAAAGTCAACTTGGTCAAACATATGGCCTAAAGACGAAAATAAGGGCTAAGCCCATTTTCCTTCGGTTAAGCCCACCAACCTTGGCCCATGACCAGCTCAAGTGGTCAAAGTCATCCCCTAACCCCCAAAATCAGGAGAGAGATTACATGCAAAGGGGTAGAAAAGGAATTTAGAGAAATGAGGAGAGAGAGAAGAGGAATGAAGAGGAAGGATGGCCACATGGCCACTTATTCAACTGCCAAAGCTTGCTGGCCGGCCTCCTCAGGCAATTCCAGAGGATTTTGGAGCATGGTGGCCACTTGGCACAATGGGTGGAGCAACCAAAGCTCAACCCAAGCTCCCCATTGGACTTATCTCACCATACACCCACTCTCAGCCCAATCTAGCCACACCATCAACTTCATAGAGTGGAAATGACTGGAGAACGAGTCCTGGAGCAAGGGAATTGCTGGAGAATCGAGGAAACGGGGAGGAGTTGCCAGAGCAAGCTCGGTCAGGGCTCACCGCCGCGAAACTCGCCGTCAAGCCACCTTAAGGGTTCGTTTCACCTCACCTCTCATCGTACTAGAATCCTAGATCGACTAGGCGAGACATCAGCTCAATTGAGCCTGATACCATGTTAGCGTAGAGCAAAAATCTGAGCTTTCTCTTCTTGCTCGGGGTCGCCGGAGGAGCCTCCTCCGGCAGCCCCACCGCCGGGAAATGCCAGCCACCACCTCAACGAAGGCGGTGACAATAATCTCCGGCGGTTGCGCCGGCCCAGGTGGCTAGAAATGCGAAATCAGAATGACCCAGCCAGGCTCAATCTCAGTCGTTGCTGATCGGGGACGATGAACAGATGTCGTCCACTTTATTCAAATCAAACTATAGGTTATATTAATTTCATTCAATTTCGGTCACATTTTATACATAACTTTGCATGTTAAATATAGTCCCCTCATAGGCAATTTCAGAACTGGTCACCAACATAAAATTATAGATCTATGTCTTACCTTCAATTTGCCACCCTAAACATGAGTTTTGGAGATGTAGGGCTCCCTGTAGGGCCATTCTACTAGGACTGGTCCTAGGCAAGGGCAGAATTCAAATGCATGCCCATGCCAAACCAGAAGTCCACATGACCCAAAATTTTGGACATGTTCTTGACTTTGGTAGACTTAAACTTTGTCCAAAATTTGGAATTTTTCGAAAAACATTTTTTATAGTATTTGTGAATATACACAAAAGTAAATTAATGAAATATTTGGAGTAATATGACTCCAAATGGCCCCAAATTTTGGTGGCATGTCCATGGATTCATTATAGGCCCATGATAAAAATTTCAGTCACTTTTGACTTCTGCATGATGGGTGTTCCCTCTTGCATGAGAAGGGTTAACATAGGCTTGCGGTGCATATAGCCATATTTACCAAAATGTGAATTTACCCCTTATTACACATGGTATGACTACAAAACTCTGGACATGAGTTCATAGGGATGGATTGTACCCCTCATAGAAATATTGGGATTTTTGGAAGCAAAAATACCATTATTTTGAATTTTTAAAAATTAAGCCATTTATATGCAAAAATTTGAAAATAGGGATATTGATGATTTTAAAACCCTGGATTTTGTCACAAGCTCAAAGGAGTCATATGTAATCCCTGAAAAATTTATGGCCCTGATTAGTTGATTTTATGATGATTTTATGTATTTTTGACCATTTTGCCCTTTTTGGGAAATTATTTATCTATGGTGGAAATTTCAATACAAATATTCTGGAAAAATTCATAGTGCTTTTTGGATACTTTATTAAATTTAAAACTCAAGGAATGACATTTTAGTGATATTTTCATATGGGATAATAAAGGATCAAATTACTGTTTTAAGTTATGAATTTTGGCACTTAGTATTATTTTAGTAATTTACATCTGTAGTAATCTTTATTGAATTTTGAGTAACATATTTCTTGTACTTCATTTTGAAAGTGGCCGATTAATGGATTTAACAATAAATAGAATTAAATAGAAATATATATGGGAAAATCATAATTCTTGATATCTTGCCATAATTAACCTAGATGATCCTCAAGAAAAATTATTATACCCATAGAACCATTTGTCATAGTATCTCATACATAAAGTGACATAGACCACTTAATTATAGAATTTAATTTAGGGTTTTAATGACGTGGAAAAACAGTAAAATTTCATATGGTCAATAGTACATATCATACTACCCTATGATAAATATTTAGGGTCATGGTGACCAAAGGATTGGAATTCCGACTATAGTGGTGGTATTGGGTCATGGGTAGTGACTAGCACAGTTAGCCCAAACTACTAGGACCACAGGGGGATATGATTAACTATTGAGGTGAGAATTGCATTAGAGGAATAAGCCCTGATTGGTCTCATATAGGTCACTACTGGATCACGAGGCGGTGGAGTGCAACCATAAGGACAGTGGTGAAAATGGAGATCGACGGAAGACCGCTGATTTCCCGGTAATTTCTTAAGTCATTAGATTTGTTCTACAGCAACAACGAGAGCTGGGGTGAATTATGGGTAGTCATTAACTAAAGTAAATATCCTTGAGAAAGCGAGCTTTGGGCATAATCTCATCGTACTTCCTAGTGCCCCCAAGAACCCTTCACCGGGTATACCCTGGGCAGTCCTGGGATTAACCTTAAATCACTAAGTATAATAACCCGTAGACAAGAGTAGTCTTATAAGTAAAGCAACGTATCATCATTCTCACCCATATAGGGTTGGAGGGCTTGTGGTAACATTCTCACCCGTGTAGGGTTGGAGGGATTTTGGTAACATTCTCACCCGTGTAGGGTTGGAGGGATTGTGGTAACATTCTCAACCATATAGGGTTTGAGGGATTCAGGACGGGTTGGTCCTGTGAGCTGGAGGCTTGGGTTGGAATATCTTGCATGTGCATAAACTTGTGGTGGGTCATGCAGTACTAGGCCAATCATCACACCGATGGCAGTACGTTGGCTCTGGCGAGGTGTGATGGTTTGAGCGGCCAGTGGGTTGTTTTACACTGCGGTCTGGAGGACGATCCCCGAAAATGCACACCCGACCAAAAAGATTGGTGGGTAGCCAGCAATTAGTACGCAAAGACTCTAGAGTGCACCTAGGACGTGTACAGAGGCGTATGTGAGGTCTAGGCTTGGTAGTGTGATACCCGCCTAGGAGTGGAGATGCCCGCTCCACTGCTGTCGTAGCCACAATGGTGGTACCAGAGAGTGATGCTAGCTCCGAAAAGTGGGAACTAAAGGTCTGTGATCACAGAGTCGTTGTGTGTGAGTTGCACTTGCATGACTCATAAACAACTGCACGCATTCATTCATATTAGGACATACGCTTTGTAACGCCCCGAAAATTGTATTTGAGTTGGTCGCGTAAAAAGGGATTTTTGGTGCTTGTATAGGGGTACACGGCCTAGGACACAGGCGTGTCCAAGGCCGTGTCTGGCATGGTGTTTTGGCCGATTTTATCCCGAGATGGACACGCCAAGGAACACGGCTTAATGACACGGGCGTGTGCCTACCCGTGTCAGTACCTGTGTTCCATTGGGTCGTGTCGGTTGGTGTGGCGGTTATGTGTGACACGCCCCCGGACACGGGCGTGTCGAGGACCCGACACGGGCATGTCGAGTGAGACACGAGCGTGTCTAAGCCTGTGTGAGTCTCTGTGTTCGACGATCGTTCCTGAATCGAGGCACACGGCCTGGGACATGACCGTGTGCCAAGCCTAGTTCGGCCCAAGTCTGTTGATTTTTGAGTAGATCGGAGCCGTTCATTTTCTTTAATTAAGATCAAATGGCCCAGGTGGTTTGCTGCTCTGTTAAGGCCGTGAATGGGAGTTGAACCCTTCATTTCTCTCCAAAGCTTTCTCTTTCCAAGGAGTTAGAGCAAGGAGGAAGAAGGAGGAGGATTCCAGTCGCCGGCGGAGCGTCGGAGCACCGTTTTGAGATCTGAGAGTGGATCCGTGGAGGAAAGTTCGTTGCGAAGATTTCCATCTGAATAGTTTTTCCATGGCGCCAAAGCGGACTACAAGGGTAACGATTCTCTACTTGAGCCATGTGAAGCTCTTCCTTTTTGCATAGGGAAAACCCGTTCCCGCGAGTGTGCGGTGTTCCTTGGGGTTGACGGGAATAGTCCCCCTAGTGTTGCATATAGAGTCCAGAATCGAAGTACGGGCATAGGCATTATGTGTGAAGCATACCCGGACATGTTGGTCTGTATCGGTGATGTTGCATTTGTTATGATTTGCCGGAGAAGACTCCGTGCTTTTGGGTTTTTGGGTTTCTACGCGATAGATTGCAACAGGGATCCTTGGAGGTTATCTCCAGGTGCACCCGAAAAACTGAGCGGAATCGTTATTCTGCTAACTTGGCGGTCTGGGAACCGGCCTAGAACATAATTGGGTTATGTGATTGTTTGGAATGTTAGGATCCGAGAGAAGCTTGGCCTGTGCATACGTCTTAAGGTGAACTACGCGGTTGAGCAACGGGCAAGTGGAATTGGACCTGGGCTATGTGGTTCGGTGCGAGAGACCAGAAAAGGGGACTGGCCGTTGGCTTAGTCGGGAGCCTTAGACAGTGGTCCGGAAGGCTGAAATGTTCATGTTTTTGCCATCTTGGGGATGGTGGTGAAGACGCTGAAGTATCAGGATTCACCGTTAATGTTCCCTGAGTGCACGGGGTGTTTGGCCGTGCGAGCCTACACCTGTGGCGAAGTATGTTTTTACATAATTGTTTAGCTGGGCTAATGATATGCAGGGAAGGAGCACCGCCATCCCGATAAAGGGACGGGGTCGTTATAATTTGGTCGGCTTTTGCTGACCGTTGCATTGTTTCCCACCATGCGGTGGAATGTTGCTTGCAGGTGCTGCGGAGCCGAGTGCAAAATAGCGGGCTGGAGCCCATGTTGCTGTGCTGGCCCTCGAAGGCCTTAGCGAATAGTTGTTTTTATTTTGTCATGTGTGGTCGGCCTGCGATCCGATGTATGTAAGATACTATTTGTAAAGTGAAATATTTGTAAGGCCATAAGACCGTGTACCCTTTCAGTGTATTTGGGTTTCATTCCTGTTATGTGGATGTGGACATTCATGATTATGGATTTAAGTTTTGGGTTCTTTCAATTATTTAAAAGCTTTCGCTAGAATGCTCTGTGTAGGACGAGTAGTCTTAATTGGAATGTTTGGTTATTAATACGTAACCCTTCCGTCTGTCTGTGGTATATGGCGTAGGGTTCCAGCTGGACCTTCTATTATATGTCATACAACGGATGGGGGTGTTATAATTTGGTATCAAACATCTGATTACGGTCAGGCTTAAAGGAATTCGTGGGCGAATTCTTTTAAGGGGTGGTGATCACATGTGTGCGTCATCATTATAACATCAAAAAGAACCCATGAATGTCCACTTAGGAATGGAAAATACAGTTATTTTGTGGAATCTGAGTATTCCAATGATTGCTTTTAGCAATTTGGTTGTCATCTAATCGTGTGTCTTTGCTTCTATAGGAAGCTAGGAGCGGTGCTGGTCAATCAGAGTGTCCGCAATCGGCGGAAAGTAGTGCACCGAGAGACATGCCTACCACACCTCCTTCAGCGGAAACCATCAGGATGGTGGCTGAAGCTGTATTTACGATGATTAATGCCCAACCTGCAGGTCAAATGCACCACGCACCTCATGTCGTGGATCAAGAACTGATTAGGGCGGCAGAGCCGAGAGTGGTGGAGCGCGCAGCAGTTTATCTGGTAGAGCTGAGGAGAGCTACATAGAAGCGGCTTAACCATGTAATGGGCTTTAATCCCCCAGTATTTGACCGGACTGGAACTCCAGCTGAAGATGAGGACTGGCCCTCTATGATAAAGAGGGTTTTGATAGCCACGTTAACTGAGGAGTGGCAGAAGACCACCATAGAGACCTTTCTTTTGGCGAGTGAAGCGAGGTTGTGGTGGGATGAGTTGGATTTTCATCTCTTAGTGGGTAGGCAGCTTGCTGATGTGCCTATGGAGGAATTTTCATGACTGTTCCTGGCCAGATATCTACCCTCTGCTCAGAAGCTTGAGATGGAGAACCAATACCTTGGGTTGACTCAGGGATCCAGATGCGTGGACGAGTACCTCCACGAGTTTACATGGTTGGGTCGGTATACTGGGGCTATGTTTACGGAAGAGGAGAGGAATACCAACCGATTTTATGAGGGTCTTCATCGTGACCTATAGTTACTCCTTGCTGGGCCTAAGGCACAGGGCTTCCTAGCCTTGGGCAACTCGGCCCGGTCTATGGAAATGGTTGTGAAGAGGGTGCAAGAGAAGAAGGACCCAGGAGAAAAAAAGGCAGAGTTCAAAGTGCCTTATGCAAAGTCAGGATTCCGCAGATGGAATAAGAAGCAGAGGACTTCGAACTCATCCCCTTCATCTGGTGTGTCAGGGGCAACCACAAGTCGAGTCCCAGGAGCTTGCTACAACTGTGGGAAGATGGAGAATTTTGCTTGTGAGTGTTGGAGCGGACGGGAAAAGTCCGAGAGGAAGTCTGGAGCGACTTATGAGGAGAAGGGGAAGGCGGTGGAGTCAACCGCATCCCATCATGCTCCAGTACAGCCTAGAGTTTATAATGTTGGTCTGCAAGAGGCCATAAAGCAAGCTGGCGTGGTGACAGGTATGAGTTAATTTATAGCATATTAACTTCTGTAGTTGTTACCTCTTTTATGTGTTAGCTTACTTCTGTTGTTGCTAGGATTTGTTTTGATTCTCGATTGTCTGGTGAGAGGCTTGTTTGATACGGGAGCTTCACATTCCTTCTTGTCTGAACGATTTGTGACGTGCATCGGGGTCCCTCCCTCGATGGAAAAAGACAAGTTGGATGTGTTGTTGCCCAATGGGTGCTCAATGCACGCAGATAAGGTTTGCGTAGTCAAGGTTCGGATTGGGGATCAGGAGCTCAACAAGGAAAGAACAAAGCATTGCTTTCAAAGCATGTGAAGAAGCTAAAGAATCCACTCCAGATAATGAAGACCTACTGAGTCTCTTGGCAAAGAGATTCTATAAGATGGCAAGGAAGGATCTCAGAAGAAGGTCTTACAGAAATGAAGACAAACCAGGTATGACAAAACCCCCACTAAAAAAATTGTTTGTTATGGGTGCAGGAAACCTGGACACATATTGCCAAAATGTCCTGAGAAGAAGAAAGAAAAAAAGAAGGATAAAGACTCCAGAAAACATTCCAACAAGCCCACTTCTAACAAATACAAAAAGAAAGAGAGGGGATTTGTTGTAGAGACTTGGAGTGACTCAGATTTAGAATCTCTATCCAGCTCCAGTGAGGATGAAGAAGTGGCCAAAGCCAGATAGATATGCTTGATGACAATCAATGCCTCTTACAGCAACTCTAATACTATAGATTCAGAAGCAGAAAATTCAGATGACGAATCAATGTCAGAAGAAGATCAGGTAATCTCTTCTTTTGATTTTTCTTCTGATCAATTTAAAATTGATTTCAAATTATTATGTAATGATTTAATTAAATCTGAGAAGGAAATCAATTTCTCAGAGAAAAATTAATTGAATTTGAAAATATTTCTTCTAAAAACTCAAAACTTAAAGAAGAACTAAAAGCTGCTAATAATCAAATATCTTCTTTAGAAAATAAATTAAAAGAGGCTAAGCAATTTGAAGAATCCCATAATGGGAGAAGCATCAAATTGAAGGACATCACAAGCATAGTCAATGTCAGGCTTAATGATAAGCTAGGTTAGGGAGCTTCATCTAATCAGCCTCCTATTCTTCAAAAAAATTTTTTATCAACCCCCATAAAATTCATCTATGATAAAGAAAAATGAAAAGAAGTTTTACAACTTGCAAATAAAAATATTGAAATCTTACCAAAAAAAATTAAAGAAAAATAAAAAATCTCATGAAAGTAATATTCAACAAAATTCGTCGAACCGAGATCGACAAAATCAGTATTATGCGTCGAACGGCGATTGACGAACTCTGAACCCAGAATTTGGGTACAACTACTCATCTGTGGGTGCTCGACGAAATCAACATGTTTCGTTGAACAGAGATCGATGATCGTGGAACGCAGGAAATGAGCATTATCATTCTGTGAACCGAGATCGACGAAATCAATACTTTTCGTCGAACTCTGTTCGACAAACTCAATTAAATTCATCGAACTCAAATATTGAAAACATAAATTTTAATTTCTATCAAACTAATAATCAGAAACAAAACTTGTTAATCCTTTTACTCAATGGATAATTCCTCCTAGGAGATATCATCCACTAGGATATAAGGATCAACCTAATTGTTCTTATATTTCTATTTATTCTTGTGAAAGATATCATGGATCCAAGGTCACCTGGGTCATGAACAACTAATCTTGTATTGTATAGGTAATGGACTATCCTACCACAGAGCAACATTGGTATCTGGATAGTGGATATTCAAAACATATGACAGGGTACAAAGGCAACCTGACTGATTTCAAAGCTAAGCTTGGACCAAAGGTGATTTTTGGAGACTCCAACTGTGGACAGACATAAGGTTATGGAAATGTAAAAGTTGAAGCTGTTACCTTCAGGAAGTTAGCATATGTCAATGGTCTCAAGCATAACCTAATATCCATAAGCCAGTTATGTGCTGAAGGTTATTAGGTATCATTTAATCAGTCATCTTGCATTATTACTTCTGATAAGAAAAAAATTATTTTAAATGGAATTAGACAAGGAAATATTTATGTAGTAAATTTCAAATCAGCTAGTACAAAAATTTGTCTATTTAATCAAATTAGATCTACTAATGATTTATGGTATAAGAGACTAGACCACGTAAACTTTAGGAATATTGCTAAACTATCTAGGGACAACCTTGTTAGAGGACTGCCTTCTGGTTCTTACAAGAAGGAAGGACTCTACAGGGCTTGTCAATTAAGCAAACAAACTAAAAGTAGTTTTAAATCTATTAATAAAAGTGATTCACATAGGATTTTGTACTTGCTACATATGGACGTTTTTGGCCCTATTGTTGTACAAAGTTTGGGAGGAAAGTCTTACACTTTAGTTATTGTTGATGATTTCTATATATTCACTTAGGTGTTTTTTCTGAGTAACAAGTCAGATAACTTTAAATTTATTACAGATTTTCTTAAGAGCATCAGGTTGAGTACTCTACTCAGGTTGCATTGATCAGAAGTGAACATGGCACTGAGTTTGAATCTCTTCTCGTGCAAGAATTCTGTGAGAAGGAAGGTATCATGCACTATTTTTCTGCTCCTACAACTCCTCAACAAAATGGGGTAGCAGAAAGGAAAAATAGAACCCTTATTGAATCTGCTGGGACATTGCTTGCAGATGCTTATTTGCCCCTATCCTTTTTAGCAAAGGTTGTGAGCACAACAAATTATATTCTAAATAGAAGTTTAATCATAAACTTAAGGGTATGACTCCCTATGAATTACTTAAAGGGAAGCATGCTAAAGAAGATTATTTTAAAGTTTTTGGTTGCAAATGTTACATTCATAATAATAACAAGAAACACCTTAGAAAGTTTGAAGCAAAGGCTGTAGAGGGAATTTTCCTTGGATATTCCCAAATCAGCAAAGCATATAAGGTATTTAATAAGTCAACATTAAAAATGGAAGAATATGTACATATTTATTTTGATGAAGCTAACATGTTTTACTAGGAGAAGTATTTTTCTACCAAAAAAACTTTGTAGGTACCCTATTTGTGTGAGAAGTTGGATGACTTAAACCTTACCCAAGAGGTTACATCTCATCCTTTTCCACATATTGATGAAGAAAGTGAAGAAGAAAGTGCAGAAGAAGTTGAACCAACAACAACAACTATAATTCCACAAGAGAAATTAATTCCATAAGTTGTTGATCAACCAACTCCTCCTGCTGATCTTGTGACACTTAGAGATCATTCCATATCTCAAGTGATTGGAGACATATCAACAGGTGTGCAAACAAGGCATCAACTCAACCAAGATTCGATGCATGCTTTCTTCATTCCTCAACTTGAGTCTCAATCCATAAAAAATGCAAAGCAAGATCCCCAATAGATTATTGCAATACAAGAGGTGCTCAACCAATTTGAGAGGTGCAGAGTTTGGGATTTAGTTCCTAGACCCAAAGACTACCTAGTCATTGGAACTAAATGGGTGTTCAGGAACAAATTGGATGCACAAGGATCAATTATAAGGAACAAAGAAAGATTGGTAGCCCAAGGATACTTATAGGAAGAAGGCATTGACTATAACCAGACCTTTCCTCCTATTGAAAGATTGGAAGCTATCAGGATTTTTCTTGCATATGCAACATGTAAGAAGTTCAAGGTTTACCAAATGGATGCCAAGAGTGCATTCCTCAATGGAGAATAAAAAAGAGGAAGTTTATGTTGAACAACCTCCAGGTTTTATCTCCTCAACTCATCCACCTTATGTTTTCAAGTTGCATAAAGCTCTTTATGGTTTAAAACAAGCTCCAAGAGCTCGGTATGAGATCCTAGCTAGCTTTATTTTAGAACATAAGTTTACTAGAGGCATTGTAGATAGAACATTATTCATTAGAAATCATAAATCAAAAATTTTGCAAGTTTAAATCTATGTAGATGATATAATATTTGGCTCTAATGATTCCAAACTTTGCAAAAGATTTTCTAATCTGATGCACTCAAAGTTTGAAATGAGTAGCATGGGTGAACTATCATACTTCCTTGGTCTCCAAGTGAAGAAAACCCCTGATAGCATCTTTTTATCCCAATCAAAATATGCTAAAGAGCTACTCAAAAGATTTGGGATGACTGATGCCTTAGCCAAGAAAAAACCCATGCCATCCAATGTTGTAGTTAATTCTGATGAACAGGACAAAAAAGTTGATCAGAAAACAAATAGGGCTATTATTGGGTCCTTATTATATCTTACAACTAATAGGCCAGATATCATGTTTTCTACTTGTATTTGTGTTATGTTTCAGGTAAGCCCTAAAGAATCTCATCTTATTTTATTAAAAAAACATTTTAAGATATATAAAGGGTTATCCTAATCTAGGAGTCTAATATCCTACTGAGTCAGAATTTGATTTAACTAGATTTTTAGATGCTGACTTTGCTGGATGTAGAGTTGATAGGAAAAGCACATCAGGAACTTGTCAGTTCCTTAGTGATAGGCTTATGTCCTTGTTTTGCAAAAAGCAAACCTTTGTGTCAACATCAACTATCGAAGCTAAATATATAGCAGCAAACAATTGTTGTTCACTAATTTTGTGTATTCAAAATCAGCTCCTGCATCATGTTTTCAACTTAAATAATTCAACTATATTTTGTGATAATACTAATGCTATTTCAATTGCACAAAATCTACTGTATCATAGTAGAACAAAGCATATAGAAATAAGGCATCATTTCATTAGAGATTGTGTCGATAAAAATAAAGTTAAAATTCTCTTTATCTCTACTGATTTACAAAGAGCAGATATTTTCACCAAATCCTTAGATGAAAAGAAACTTCTGTTCTTCCTAAATCAGCTAGGTATGATCAATGGAGACAGATTAATTTGATTTATGTCTATGGTCGACGATCTGTTCTTATTTCGTCTAACGGAGTTCAACGAACTCTGAACGCTTTTTGAAGTGTTCGTCGAACGGAGATTGGTAAACTTTCCTTTATGAAATTGTTCGTTGAACAGAGATCGATGAATTTGTTTCAGGAAATCTTTTCATCGAACGGAGAACGGCGAACTATTTTCCCCCTCTTTAAACTTTGATCGACGATTTTATTTCTTTATGAGATTTTTCGTCGAACTGAGTTCGAAGTTTTTTATGTTCCATCGCACGGAGTTTGCCTTTTCATCTTCTGAAAACTTATAATAAGGTTTTCATCAAACTCCATCCCGCGCTTTCCAGTTCTCTTGTACTTGTTCTTTTGTTTTTGCAGGCTTGGCGATTTTGGTGCCGACTCTTTTTGGAATGAAGTTTGATGCATGATTTGACATCGACATTGACACTTTCAACCATTCTGATCAAGTCTTCAGGAACATATTCCAGTTATTTGAAGCACCACAGCTGAGACAATTTATGACCATAAGGATCAAACTCCCAGTGCAGGAAATAAAAGAATGGGTTTTCACAGCAACCCTTCCAGATCAAACCTCCATCACAGGAACAATTTCTGGACAACAAGTTTCTCTTTACCCTACCATTCTAACTGAAGTTTTTTGATTTATTAATGGGGAATATGATTTTGAATTATCTAGCACTGAGTTTGACGATATGCTAGTTATAATGGGTCACTCACAGGGAAACCCTAACAAGTTGTTGAAGAAAAACTTGTCTGCTGAATACAAGTTTTTGGCAGATATAGTTGGGAAGGTAATCTTGGGTGAACACTCAGCCCATGATTACATTAACATGCACCAATTCCTTCTAATGTGTGCCTTGGTTAATCACAAAACTGTAAACTAGGGAGAGATTATCTTTGATTTGATTAAGAAGAAAATCAGTAAGAAGGAAGTTTATTTTGGAAGAGTTCTAGGAATCTTCCTACAGGCTAAGGTTCTAGAACTGTTGGTATCCCAGACCACTTTCATAAATAGTTCTAAGAGGATTACCTCTACCCACTTGGTCAGATGGGAGAGGGTTATTCCAAAGCCCTCCAGGTCTTCATCTTCCAGGATAGCTTCTGAGGACATGAAAGATATTGTACCTAATCACCTAGAGGGGGGGGGTGAATAGGTGACTTAAATCTTTTTAACTTTTTAGGCAGAAATCAGATTATAACACAGAATTATATCTACTTTATCACAGCACATAATCAGCAATCACAGAATTCCACAAGCACACAGTAGACACTCAGATTTATAGTGGTTCCCCAAGATTTGGGTACATCCACTTTCCCCCTTCGCCTATCTAGCAGTGTACTAGATTCGGCCAAACTCCTCCACTATCTCAGATCCTCAGATCTTACACTCAGAACCCAAAACCAGGTTCCTACAGCTCAGGCCCAAGGCCCTACAACTCAGCTTCTTCACAAAGCCTACACTCAGCCACCAAGGCCTACACTCAGCCACCAAGGCATACACTCAGCCACAACAGGCCTACACTCAGAGATATAAATCTCCTACACTCAGGCACACAGGCCCTACACTCCGCCTTTATAATTACAGGCTTACAAAACTCAGATCCCTAAGGATCCTATAAGATAATATGAATACAAAATGTTAACTCTACAACTCAGAGAAATGAGAGAAGAGTTGTGAGTTTCTTGATGAGTTCTTGGAAGAACTCAACTGAAATCAATCTGACTTGGCTTTCTTCAAAGCTTCTTGAATGTAGAACACAATAAGATTGACCTCCTCTGCAGTTGATCCTTGATCTCTGCTACTTAAGATTCAGAACAAATCTGAACCCTTCTTCTCAGCCTGGTTCCAAAGGCTGACTTCTTGGATGGAGCTCTCTCTCTCTCCAACTTCTTAGATCTTCACTAGATTCTTCAAGGAATAGCTAGATCTTCTTTGTATATTGATCACTTGAACTTGTGTTCAATCTTTCAATCATCTCTTTCTGTAGACAGTGTAAGCCTATTTATAGGCCTTCTTCATGGTAACCGGCTGGTCCGGTCCATAACTGATTTCTGACAACTCTGACAGGTACAGTAGACCGGCTGGAATGGCAGCTGTCAAGTCATCCAGTCAGTTCTTGAAAATTCTATAACTGTCTGAAAGTGTCGAGACTGTCTGTCTTTAAGTGTCGACACTTATAGACCAAGTGTCGACACAAGTTGACTAAGTGTCGACACTAGCCTATAAGGTGTCGACACAACTCCTTGTGTTGTAGATTGTATATCTCGACACAGCTTCTTCTTCATGTGTCGACACTGATATTGAGTGTCGACACAACACTTTGTTCTTCAGCACTTTGTTGAAATCTTGTAAGTGTCGACACAACTCCTTTGTGTCGACAAATCTTCATGTGTTGAACTTGTTAAGTGTCGACACTTCTTCTTGGTGTCGACACATGTCTTTAGTGTTGATACTTGCTGAGTGTCGACACAGCTCCTTGTGTCGACACATCCTTCTTCTGTTGAGACTCTGGCTGAGTGTCGACACATCACCTTAGTGTCGACACTTGTACTTAGAATTTTCTGAACTTTGCTAAGTGTCGACACAGCTCCTTGTGTCGACACTTTCTTCAAGTGTTGAGTCTTCTGCTGAGTGTCGACACATTCTTTCTTGTGTCGACACTTTCTTCAAGTGTTGAGTCTTCAGCTGAGTGTCGACACATTGCTCTGGGTGTCGACACTTATACTTAGACTCTGCTGACTTTTGCTGAGTGTCGACACAGCCTCCAAGTGTCGACACTTTCTGATGTAGACACAGTTTCACTGGGTGTCGACACAACTGCTAAGTGTCGACACAGCTTCACTGGGCTTTTCTTCATTGAGTGTCGACACAGCTCCTTGTGTCGACACTTTCTGTCTGGTGTCGACTCTGCATCCCTGGTGTCGACACAATGACTCCAAGTGTCGACACTGCTTGCATGGGTGTCGACACAAGTCTTCTTAAGTGTTGACACTTTGCTCCTGGGTGTCGACACATGGACTTAGAAACTTTTTCTTCTTTCCTGTAAATACTTAAACTGCACAAGTAAACTCAAAATACATCAAATATATTTTGATGTATATCATTGAGTTGGGTGAGGCTTCTTCAAATCAGGTACATTTAAACCAATGTACCCAACAATCTCCCCCTATTTGGAGAAGTCATAACCCTTAGTCAATGATATACACCATATAGAATAAAATCAAGTATGATGTAAAACAGGATTATGTAATCAGGAAAGAAACATAACATGTATTAAACAAACATGCATACACAGATATCATCACAGAACAATTATGAAATAGATTTAGCAAATAACAGATTGTTCTAATATCTTGTTATATTCATTTTCCAAAAGTTTACAAAATGTTTAACAATCAAAATATTACAACTGTAAACTCAAGAAGAATTCTATTCTATTTTTGATCAGCATCTTTGATCACTATCCCTTTTCCAGACTGTATCTTGGCTTGCACAGAAGCTTCAGCATCTTCAGTTTCAACAGGCTTTTTCCCTTTCAACTCCTTCTTCTTTAGCTCTTCAGCTTTGATCTTTTGCCTCTCAAAATAATGATAAGGCTTGGGAAAGTACTTGCTAGGCTCCTGAGCAGTAGGAGGTAGCTTTCCCATCTTTGCCTTTCTTCTATATTGGACTATGGCTTCTTGCCTTGTCTCATGCTTTCTCCATTCCAATTCAGAAAACCACTTGTTTCTGTCTTGTATATTATCTTTTGCAGCTTTCCATGCAGTCAAAATAATATTTCTTGAAGTGGGGCTCCACTGCTCAAAGTCTAGTCTTTGTTCAGCTTGCTCTCTGAACCTCTTCTTAGACAATCTGGTTTCTTCTTCTTTCTGCAGAGCTTCTTGCATAGCTTCAGATACTGGCTGAACAACCTTCTCTATGATGACATTGTACTTTCCCCCAGGTGGGCTATACATGGACTGTATATCAGCTTGAACCATATCAAAATCTGGAGGAGGGTAGATGACTTGAGCCATTTCTGGTTGCTCCCCTCCTAGATATGCAGGATGTATCCCAGATTCTGCAACATTGTCATCATCACATAAGGGAGGATAACCAAGGGTAGCTCTGATAGAATTAGATATCCACTTGGCATGATCAGAGCTGGCTTTGACTAACACCCTCTCCCCCTTTATGACTTCTCTTTCTATGTGATCTCTTACATCATCTTTTTGAAATCTGACCTGGTTATCCAAATAATTGACTCCATATTTAAAGAAAGGTTTCAACCTTTGGAGTTTGTCAGTTATCAACTTCTGAGAGTCTTGAATTGCAGTTTTAACAGCAGTTAAGCTCTCTTGCAGTGCCTTATCAAAATCTGCCTTAGCAGTAGCAGTAGAAGTTGTCAGTCCAGCAGCGATGTTCTTCATTTCTGTGACAATTGCATTATGGGAAGTAGTTAAGTTATCATTCATTCTGATCTGGTTCTCAAGAACATACCCTTGCTTCAGTGCAATGTCATCTACTTGTGCTTTTATCTTGTCCTGATGAGTTGCTAAGTATACCACTGCATTCCCTCCCTTGTGGAAGCAGTCTGTCATTTCCTTCTTATTAAGATTCATTTCAAATCTTATAGACTTGATATCCTGGGCTAGATCAAATTGTAGAGACTTGTGCCCCTCATCCACATAGGTTTTAATAGCTTTCCTGTGCTCATCTAGCTTAATTTGCATAGCAACCATTAGAGCACTATAATCTACTGATGGTGTTGGTTGAGATATAGGTTGTGGAGCAATAGTTTGCAATGCCTTCTTATAAGTTTGGCTCCTTCTTTTGAAGACTTGAAACTTCTTTTTCTTAGCTCTTGCTGCCTCCTCATCTTCAGAAGCTGAGGTGCTGACAATATCTACCCTCTCCTTAGGGCTTGGAGGTAACTCCTTCTGCACTTGTGGTGCCTTCTCAGGTTCTTGCATTGCAGGTTCTTCCAGAATTTGCACTTGCTCCCCCTCAACTGGAGCATTCTCCCCCTCAGCAGCAGTACATTCCTTGTCAAAATCTGTTTGATCCATATTTAGGAAAAGATCTTCCATTGTATATTCTTGTGGAGAATGGGCTGGAGAAACTCTTGGCTCATCTACCACTGGATCAGATACTATTTGAACTGTGACAGATGTGTCCTCCATGACAACATCTGGGGGTAGGCTATTAATCTGAGTTTGCTGATAATCATTACTTAAGGAATCAGACAAAATATTATCCTCTATAAGGAAATCTAAAGCATTAAGCTCAGTGATTACCTCAAGGATGATGTTTGTAGCTTGTTCACTTTCCAGTATAGTTGGCTCTTCCACTATTAGTGGCTCCCCCTGGACTGAATCCTGGTGTAAGGGGCTAGCTGATGGTAGCTCCCCCTATCTCACTACAGCATCTTGTTGAGCTGGAGAGTTCACAGCATTTCCTTCTACATCCTCTTCTGGAGTAAAGACAACATGCTCTTTACTACCAGAGCTGCTAGAGGAAACCTGAGCCACAGGGGCAGTTTTCTTCTTCTTCTTCAGTGGAGTTTCCTTCTCAGAAGTTATTTTCTCAGGGGTTGGCATCTCCTTAGACAAAACCCTGTCCCATCTGGAGAAGATCCTCATGTCCATCTTTCTCATATGGTTGATTTTACTGCCAGCAGCTTGACCCATAACCTCTGGTATACTACCAGCTAGGTATAAACTTATGATTCTACCCAAATTGGGTTTCTTCAGACTCTCCTTAATATTTTCAAAGACAACAATAGACCAATCAGTTTTTAGGCTGAAGATTATCCTGGTCATGAGATTGAACATATGGGCAGATACCCTGTCATGCCCTCCAGGCTTACTTAAGATCACTTTGCCTACAATTTCTGATAGAAATTTCCCTTGGCTGTTCATGCCTTTCCTATTAAACACAGATCCAATTTTCATCTTTGAATCCAGACCACACCATGCCAATGCATCTCTGGTCCTGGAAGCAGTAACTTCTTCTTCTTCCTTAGTTCTTGGTAACTGAAGTACTTTCCTCAAACTTTTTGGTGAGACCTTTACCTTTTCACCATGAACCCTGGACTTGATCTTGAATCCAGATTCGTCTACTTTAGCTCCATTCAGAAACTCTAAGACTTCTTTCTTCCAGATCTTAGTCGGCTCTGAAACAAGAAATTCTAACCCTGAGTCTGCAACTAGGGTTACCACAGTCTTGATCTTTGGGTCTGCATCACCAAACGCGTCTCGCACTAGTTCATAGCTTTCATTGACGTTCTCCTCGAGCTTTGGCGCCATTAGGGTTTGAAGAATTTGAACTGAGAGAAGAGAGGTGTCGACACACAAATTTGGTCTCGAAACTTTTGAAAGCGTGTCGACAGACTAAGGCAAAATCCTATTTATACCTTTCTAGGGTTGAAGATGAAAGGGCGGGTCAGCTAACTTAAATTGTGTCGACACTGTGGAAAAGTGTCGACACAGACTTATAATGTCTCGACACCTATGTGTCGACACAAGTTTAGTCAACAGAATATATGTGTCGACACTTGTTTATGTGTCGACACCACTTAACTCAACACTTAGTCGAGACTTGTACTTAGATAATTCTGAGTAAATTCTAAGTGTCGACACCACCTTGGTTGTGTCGACACCTACGTGTCATGTGTCGACACTAGTATCCTGAAGTGTCGACACCAACTTCCTAGATGTGTCGACACCTTTTCCCTGAAGTGTCGACACCACTTTTCTGTGTCGACACAGATATCTCTGTGTGTCGACACCTTTTTACTTAGCCATTTCTATAAACTTATTCTAAGTTTATCATACCTAGTTCAATCTTAAACTTATTGAACTTAGTTTCTTCTAAGGGCTTAGTATACATATCAGCTAGTTGATTATCTGTTCTAACATATTCCAGTAAAATATCTTCTTTTTCTACATGTTCTCTAAGAAAATGATATTTTATTTCAATATGTTTAGTTCTACTATGAGATACAGGATTATTTGCAATTGATATAGCACTTGTAGAATCAGAAAAGAGTGGAGTTCTACTTACCTGAATTCCATAGTCCTCAAGCTGATGTTGTATCCATAGAAGTTGAGCACAGCAACTTCCTGCAGCCACATATTCTGATTCTGCTGTGGAGATAGCCACACTTGTTTGCTTTTTGCTACTCCATGAAATCAGTCTTCCACCTAGGAATTGACAGGTTCCAGTTGTGATTTTTCTATCTTCTTTGCATCCTACAAAGTCTGCATCTGAATAACCTGTTAGTTCAAAATCTCCATTCCTAGGGTACCAGAGGCCTAGATAAGGAGTGCCCTTTAGATATCTCAATATCCTCTTGACTGCTGTCAAATGAGACTCCTTAGGGCATGCTTGATACCTAGCACAGACACATGTAGCATACATGATATCTGGTCTACTTGCAGTCAAATATAGAAGGGAGCCAACTATCCCTCTATACAAAGACTCATCTACAAGTTTCCCTGCATCATCCTTGCTAAGAGACATACTTGACCCCATAGGAGTCTTCATGGTACTGGATGAATCCATACCATACTTCCTTATGAGTTCTAGGGTGAACTTAGACTGGCATATGGATAAACCATTCTCAGTCTGTCTAACTTGGAGACCCAAGAAGAACTTAAGCTCCCTCATACTACTCATCTCAAATTGCCCTTGCATTAGTTTTGCAAACTTTTTGCAAAGACTACTTTCAGTAGACCCAAATATTATGTCATCTACATATATTTGGACTAGTATTACTTTGCCTCTGGATTCCCTAAGGAATAGAGTTTTGTCTATTTTCCCTCTTGTGAACTTATTCTCAATGAGGAAACTAGACAGGGTTTCATACAAAGCCCTAGGGGCTTGCTTTAACCCATATAAAGCTTTCCTAAGTCTATAGACATGATTAGGTTGAGTTGAATCAACAAAACCTGATGGCTGTTCCACATAGACTTCCTCTTTTAGATTACCATTCAGAAAGGCTGACTTTACATCCATTTGGTAAACTTTAAATCCTTGAAAGGTTGCATAGGCCAGGAACATCCTTATGGCTTCCAGTCTGGCTACTGGAGCAAAGGTTTGATCAAAATCAATACCTTCTTCCTGTCTATATCCTTTAGCAACCAATCTTGCTTTGTTCTTAATGATGACTCCATGTTCATCCATCTTGTTCCTAAAGATCCACTTGGTCCCAATTATGTTGTGGTCTTTTGGTTTAGGAACAAGCTCCCAGACTTTGCATCTCTTGAACTGATTCAGCTCTTCTTGCATTGCCTCAATCCAATGAGGGTCTAGGATGGCTTCTTCAAACTTCTTTGGTTCAACTTGGGATAGAAAACTGGAGAAGAGCACTGCATTCAGATTTCTGCTCCTTGTTTGTACCCCTTATCTTGGATCACCAATGATTTGATCTGCTGGATGATCTCTAAGATGTCTATTGGCTGGAGGTATACTGACTTCAGGTTGAACTTCTACAGTTTCTTCATCTTGCTGCACTCCTTGGACTTCTTCTGTATTAGGTACATGTAGTACTCCCCTGGACAGCAGCCAGTATCTTCTACTTGCTGTCTTGCAGTAGGTTCTTCTTCTATAGTGAGCTTGTCCATCTTCTTTGTTATACCTGTGGAGCTGCAAATACTACTAGACAACTCATTATTAATAAGTCTAGTTTCATCAAATACTACATGTACAGACTCTTCTACAACTTGAGTAGATAGGTTGTAGACTCTATAAGCCTTACTGTTGTTGCTGTACCCAACAAAAATTCCCTCTTGGGTCTTGGCAGCAAACTTAGTCAAGTAAGACTTTCCATTGTTAAGTATAAAGCACTTACAACCAAAGATCCTGAAGTAGGATAGGTTTGGTTTCCTGCCTTTCACAACCTCATAGGGGGTCTTGTTGAGGCCTTTAGTATTGGTAGCCCTATTAATAACATGGCATGCAGTATTAACTGCTTCAGCCCAGAAATATTCTGGTAGTGATGTATCACTTAATAGGGTCATACCAGCCTCAATCAAGGTTCTATTCTTCCTCTCAGCAATGCCATTTTGCTGAGGTGTCCTTGGTGAAGAAAACTCTTGAAATATCCCAAATTCTTCACATAGTTTTGTCATACTATCAGACTGAAATTCAGTGCCATGGTCACTTCTTATTTTGACCACTGTACTATCTAGTTCATTCTGAATTTGTTTGATAAAGCTATAGAAGACACTAGGTGTTTCAGATTTCTGACTAAGGAAGAACACCCAGGAAAACCTTGAGTAGTCATCTACAACTACAAAGGTATAGACCTTCCTACCTAGGCTATGAACTGGCATAGGACCAAAGAGATCCATATACAAGAGGTATAAACACCTCACAGCATCTTTGTTTTCAATGCTACTAAAGGTGGATCTAGTCTGCTTGCCCTTTTGACAAGCTGAGCATATACTATCTTTAATACACTTAACATGAGGACCATTCCTCACTAACTCTTTGCTAAAGATTTTGTCAATTGTCTTGTAGTTTAGATGGGCTAGCCTCTTGTGCCATTTGACACAATGAGAGACTGTCTCATCAGCTACAAGACACACTGAAGAACCATTGTTCTCAACCATAATGTCTAGGCAGTAGACATTCCTTTTTCTATAACCAGTCAAAATGATCTCTTGATCATTTGACCTCCTGATATGACAACCATCTTTGACAAATGAGATGTCATATCCTACATCACTCAATTGACTTATATTAATAAGGTTATGTTTCAAACCTTTAACATAGGCCACTTGAGTAATTGTAATATAGGAGTTAGATATGTTACCAAAACCCTTGATGATCCCTTTTTCAGAACCACCAAAGGTGACTTTTGGACCATCCTTGATGGGTGTGTAGTCCTTTAGTAAACCCCTTGTTCCAGTCATATGTCTGGAACATCCACTGTCCAAGTACCATATTGGGGCATGACCACTTGGACTCACCTGCAAAACAGATTAGTGAACCTTAGAACCCAAAAAATTCTTGGGTCCTTGGTACAGGTTAGTTTGCTTCCTAACAAAGCTACCTGCAGGTTTTTCCAACAGGTAGTTTGCTACTCACTTTGGCACTAGCATTGTGCCAACAGTCCATTGCAAAGTGGCCTACCTTGCCACAGCACCAACACTCAAACTTATTGTACCTTTGCTTAGGTACAGTCTTAGCTGTTTTATCTACAGCTGACTTGTTGAGAGTTGGGGCTTTGCCCTTGGACTTGGACTTGACAGTCCTAGCTGGTTTAGTAAATCCCAGTCCAGCTCTACCTTTGTGATGAATAAATTCATCAATTAAGGGTAGAACTGACTTATGTTTAGAAAACCTAGCAACTAAGTCTTTCTCCTTCTGAAGATTAATCTCCAGACTCTTGATTTGATCATTCTTAAATGATATAGTCCCCATCTGAATCACAGTTATTTGCTTCAGTCTGGCTATCTCATTTAGCTTTTGATCAAACATCTTCTCATAATCAGTTGCAGCCATTTTGAGTCTTGCAATCTCCTTAGTTTGACTCTTGGCCAAGGATTTGCATTTCTTAAATGCTTGCAACAGAACTTTATATTCATCTATCAACTGATGAATATCCTCTTCAGACTCAGATGCACTCTCATCACTTGATGATGATGAATCTGATTCTGTACTAGCACAAGAAATTGAACTGAAAGAACAATGTTGTACCTTACTAGGTCCTGGCTGCTCCAGGATTTTGTCACTTTCTATCAATGCCATCAGTCCTTGGCACTGACTGTCCTCTTGTTCATATATAGAGTTCATGATCTGGATGAACTCTTCTTCTTCTTCCTCAGCAAACAGTCCTATGTATGCTTCAGCATCTGACTCAGTTTCTGATGAAGAAATGTCTGACAGGCTCTTATCCTTTTTTGCAACAAAAGACTTTTCCTTCTTGCCCTTGTATTGAGTCTTTTTCTTGTCATTAGACTCCTTCCTTTTCTCTGGACAGTCTGCAACAACATGTCCTTGTCTATTACAGCAATAGCATACTATTTTTGAAAGAGTTGCTTTGCTAGACTTGGTCTTTTTCCCGTCTTTCTTTGAAGACTTTTTATTCTGATAATAGTCTTCTTTACCCTGTGAAGTAGATGGCCTTGTCCTCCACTGTTTCTTCTTTAAGAACTTCTGAAAATGTCTTGTGAAGGAAGCAAAGTCCTCATCACTTTCACTGCTTTCAGACTTTCTGCTGGCTGACTCATCTAACTCAGTTTCAGCTGCTTTTGGTGGTGGAGTTGGTGACTTACTTCTGTACTTTCTGGGGGCTTCTGTTTTAAAGGTCACTGTCCTTTCTTTATGTTCACTTCCTGTAGATTTCTCCTCTTCTTTCCTCACCATTAACTGCATTTCATAGGACAGCAGTTTGCCAAACAGTGTTGGTGGAGGAATTTCTGCTAACTTTGTCATTTCCCTTATGGCATAGATCTTGGTGTCCCAATCTTTTGTAAGGGACCTTAAGAACTTATCAGTAAGCTCATAATTACTGAACTCTCTGCCATAGGACATAAGCTTATTCACAATCCTATAGAACTTTTTATAGCATTCAGTTATGCTGTCAGATCTACTTTGCCTAAAGCTTTCATATTCTTGGTTTAGCAAAGATTTTCTATCTTGCCTCACTTCTTCAGAACCCTCCATGTACACAATAAGAGTATCCCACATTTCCTTGGATGTCTTGCAGTGTATCAGATTCTGAAAGGTAGCATCATCTATAGCACTCACAATGATGTTCTGAGCCCTTTTGTCCATTGTGGCTAGAACAATCTCATCCTTTGTCATTTCAGAGAAATCCTTTGGTATTCTCTGATTTGCATCTAAGACTGAAACCTTCATGGGCACATATGGCCCTTCTTTCACTGTGATATAAATCCTAGGGTCTGAGGCTTCCATAAACAGTCTCACCCTTTCCTTCCAGATGCCAAAGATCTCTTTTCTGCAAATAGGTAGCTTCATGGATCCCAATTCCTTATGATTCTCAGTGGAACCCATGGTTCTTGATTTTCTTGATTCTGTACTTTTACTTAGACTGAATCTGCCAACAGGATCTACTCAGACAGTTAAGTCTTTTTTTAGCAACCTGGCTCTGATACCACTTGAAAGATATTGTACCTAATCACCTAGAGGGGGGGTGAATAGGTGACTTAAATCTTTTTAACTTTTTAGGCAGAAATCAGATTAAACACAGAATTATATCTACTTTATCACAGCACACAATCAGCAATCACAGAATTCCACAAGCACACAGTAGACACTCAGATTTATAGTGGTTCCCCAAGATTTGGGTACATCCACTTTCCCCCTTCGCCTATCTAGCAGTGTACTAGATTCGGCCAAACTCCTCCACTATCTCAGATCCTCAGATCTTACACTCAGAACCCCAAACCAGGTTCCTACAGCTCAGGCCCAAGGCCCTACAACTCAGCTTCTTCACAAAGCCTACACTCAGCCACCAAGGCCTACACTCAGCCACCAAGGCCTACACTCAGCCACAACAGGCCAACACTCAGAGATACAAATCTCCTACACTCAGGCACACAGGCTCTACACTCAGCCTTTATAATTACAGGCTTACAAAACTCAGATCCCTAAGGATCCTACAAGATAATATGAATACAAAATGTTAACTCTACAACTCAGAGAAAAGAGAGAAGAGTTGTGAGTTTCTTGATGAGTTCTTGGAAGAACTCAGCTGAAATCAATCTGACTTGGCTTTCTTCAAAGCTTCTTGAATGTAGAACACAATAAGATTGACCTCCTCTGCAGTTGATCCTTGATCTCTGCTACTTAAGATTCAGAACAAATCTGAACCCTTCTTCTCAGCCTGTTTCCAACGGCTGACTTCTTGGATGGAGCTATCTCTCTCTCCAACTTCTTAGATCTTCACTAGATTCTTCAAGGAATAGCTAGATCTTCTTTGTATATTGATCACTTGAACTTGTGTTCAATCTTTCAATCATCTCTTTCTGTAGACAGTGTAAGCCTATTTATAGGCCTTCTTCATGGTAACCGGCTGGTCCGGTCCATAACTGATTTCTGACAACTCTGACAGGTGCAGTAGACCGGCTGGAATGGCAGCTGTCAAGTCATCCAGTCAGTTCTTGAAAATTCTGTAACTGTCTGAAAGTGTCGAGACTGTCTGTCTTTAAGTGTCGACACTTATAGACCAAGTGTCGACACAAGTTGACTAAGTGTCGACACTAGCCTACAAGGTGTCGACACAACTCCTTGTGTTGTAGATTGTATATCTCGACACAGCTTCTTCTTCATGTGTCGACACTGATATTGAGTGTCGACACAACACTTTGTTCTTCAGCACTTTGTTGAAATCTTGTAAGTGTCGACACAACTCCTTTGTGTCGACAAATCTTCATGTGTTGAACTTGTTAAGTGTCGACACTTCTTCTTTGTCTCGACACATGTCTTCAGTGTTGATACTTGCTGAGTGTCGACACAGCTCCTTGTGTCGACACATCCTTCTTCTGTTGAGTCTCTGGCTGAGTGTCGACACATCACCTTAGTGTCGACACTTGTACTTAGAATTTTCTGAACTTTGCTAAGTGTCGACACAGCTCCTTGTGTCGACACTTTCTTCAAGTGTTGAGTCTTCTGCTGAGTGTCGACACATTCTTTCTTGTGTCGACACTTTCTTCAAGTGTTGAGTCTTCAGCTGAGTGTCGACACATTGCTCTGGGTGTCGACACTTATACTTAGACTCTGCTGACTTTTGCTGAGTGTCGACACAGCCTCCAAGTGTCGACATTTTCTGATGTAGACACAGTTTCACTGGGTGTCGACACAACTGCTAAGTGTCGACACAGCTTCACTGGGCTTTTCTTCATTGAGTGTCGACAAAGCTCCTTGTGTCGACACTTTCTGTCTGGTGTCGACTCTGCATCCCTGGTGTCGACACAATGACTCCAAGTGTTGAAACTGCTTGCCTGGGTGTCGACACAAGTCTTCTTAAGTGTCGACACTTTGCTCCTGGGTGTCGACACATGGACTTAGAAACTTTTTCTTCTTTCCTGTAAATACTTAACCTGCACAAGTAAACACAAAATACATCAAATACATTTTGATGTATATCATTGAGTTGGGTGAGGCTTCTTCAAATCAGGTACATTTAAACCAATGTACCCAACAGGACACCAGGGCTGCAATAGCCACTTCACTAACCGCTGAAGAAGCTCCTACTCCTCATATTTCCTTCATCAACTCCCCTCCATCTCAACATCATTCAATATTTCCTTCATCAACTCCCTTTGTTGATGTTTCTACAATTCAACAACCATCTACAGATACACCTTCTACTTCCATCCCTTCTATCTCACCATCCAGACCACAATCACTAATTAACATTACCGAGGAAACATCACCTCCTCAATCTCCTCTATCATCATATCAACCACCACAAATTGATGATACACTTTTGTAATCTCTTAATTTTGATTTATTATCATTTGTATCTCCATAACCATCTCCACAACATTCCCCTATTCAGGAAGATACTATACTCCCTGATGTCACAACATCCACAATTCCAACAGACATTCAAACATCTTCAATCTCATAAGCATTCACCATCTGTCCAACATGCTCCATGCCCTCTTCTTCTATATCAGCAAACATTCTTGAGCTTATTACTCCTACCCTTAAGAAACTGATAGCAGAAGCCATTGCTCCACTTGCTGCTTCCATCTCTGGACTTACTTCACAGCTTGCTTCTTTCACCACTATCCCTTCTTCTGGGGGCCTGGGTTCAGGACTCTCTGAAACCAGGCAGGGGGAGATGTTCCATGAAGAAGCTCCAGCAATTCAAGAAGAAGTTCCTGCAGAAATTCCAGCAGTAGCAGATGCAGTTATTACTGAAACAAATACAGAAATGCATCCAGTTGGTATAGAAGATGAAGATACAGATTTTTCAATTTCTAAGATAATCACTGTTGGTTATTTCATCATCCACCCACAGTGGATATTCATTCATTACTTTATTCTTTTGATACAGTTTATAGTTGCATTTTACCAGTTTTTAATACAGTTGATACAGTTTTTGATTACTCTAATGTAATAGTCTGCTATTCTGCTCCAATTGATTCTTCAGTCTTAGAAGAAATTAGAAATAGTTTTTGTAACACCACTTCCAGTATTTCTGTTATAGAGCCAAAGGCTCTCTCTCCACCAACCTTTGCTTGGGTTTAATCTCCCATGCAGACATGGATGAGATTATGTTTGAAGATATAGACACTACAGATACTGATGTACAGATTAGTGCAGAACATATAGTTCCAAAGCCTCAGGCTGAAGAAGAGCATGTAGCTGAACAGCCACAGGATGAGAAAATAGATACAAGTATACAGCCACAGGCTCATACTGTACTTTCTGAGGCAATGCTTAAATAAATCAATGTTCTTTATGATAACCATGCCGATGAATCTGATGATGATGATGATGAAGAAGAATCAGATGAATCAGATGATATTGGGTCTAAGAAGAGAAAAGCCAAGAGAATGGCTCCAAAAAAGGCTGCTCAAATACCAAATCCCACAGCAGATACTCCCTACTACATTCTGCACAACATTACTCTCACTCCAGATACTCCCTACTGGATGAGACTTTCTAAGAATGAATAAAAGAGAATAAAGAAAATGAAGAGATATAATTCTCCTCCTAAGAAGTCCTGGAGAGGACCTCCTCCTCCTCCTCCTGCTACAGGATTAGCAGGAAATATTTCTCAAGTTCAAAGGCCTGCTTCTTATCAATCAAGACCAACTCATAGCGGTAAATAAAGATCTTCAAGGTCAAACACTCAATCTAGCACCCAATAGAGAAAACAGTAGTAGTAACATGATAGTCAAGGTAATCAGCTAACAGAACAAGGTAGCCAGGAAAAAGAAGAATCTAGTCCATAGAGACCTTCCTCTCCAACATATAATCCAGAATTGGATCCAAACTATAGAATGGTCAGGTTCAATGAGCTGATAGCTCTATCTCAGATAAGGAAGGCCAGGGAAGAAGGAAAGGATTCTTTTCAATTCACTACTATGTCATCTTACAGGAAGAAAGAACTGCACAAATGTAAGGTACAAAATCTTTTCAACATTGATACGTATATGAATTTACATCTAGATGTTGTAGTACCCAGAGCTGCAACTGTGAAAATTATTGGTGCACCTCAAGATATAAAAGAAATTTTCAGTCAAGAAGAAGAAGAGAACATCTATATACAGAGAACAAGAAATAGAGACACAGAACTTCTTATTCTTCATCATTTTTCTTCTTCAAGCTTTTCTTCCAGCAAACAATCTTCATTCTGAGATCAAGTTCGCAATCACTCAGGTACATATACTGCAAGGAGAAGTTTTCAACTTGAAGGCCTACACCCTGAAGCAGAGGATCCTAGAAGAAATATGATTTTCACAAAACCTACGTCCTCTACAGATGCTTCAAAGAAACAGTGATAACTCTCTGATTTTGCATTTTGAATTTTATTTTTGCTATATGTAAACTCACAAGGAACTTTTGTTCATATCTACTGACTGTTTTTAAAATTCTGTCAGAAATTTTTTTATTGCTTTGTGATTTTGTTTATTTTATTTTACATAGTGACCTAACCCAAATAGGGGGATATTATTGGAACCCTACTTGTGATTTGGGCTAGGTTCACTATTAGGTTTGATGACCCACCATGTATAATCTGGGGTCATATGTTAGTTTCAGGATTTAGGTCTATCACATTAGTTCATATCACTGAGATCTACCTTCAGAAGACTTTAGAGAATACAAGACTTAAGAGACAAGGCAGTTTTGAAGATTACATAAAATGTGTTCGATGATAGCTGAATTCAGCTCGACGATCGTCGAATTCAGCTCGATGAAATCATAATTCCTTCTCAGAGTTGAGCTCGATGAAAGTCTAGCTCCGGTCGACGAACTGTGAGCTTATATCAAAATCTCTGCTCGACGAAGTGCCATCTCAGCTCGACGAACTTGGAGCTCGGTTTGGCAAGTATATTTTTTGTTCGATGATTTTGGAGCTCAGATTGACGAAGAAGAATTATCAGCTCGATGAACTTGGTGCTCAGGTCGACGAAAGCTTTACTGAGGTCGACTAACTATATCCAAGTTCTGCTCGAATAATCTTCTCTGATGATTCTCAGATAGACTAAAGTAGTTTAATTTCAGTAATTAAGAAAGTAATACTTTGATAATTAATGTTTATATTCTCAAGAATATAGTCATTCCTTACAGCATTAATTAGGGATTTCACAGAGTTATTACTTAACATATTTACTGGGATAGTTGAAGAAATGCATTGAATACAAAATCAGTCATTCCATTTCCCAGAAAATATGCAGAGTAATTCAAGGATTTTGAATTTCAAATCAGCAATCAAGATATAAAAGAAATTTTCAGAAGATTGCTGGGCACCATAGAATAAGTCTAACAGTCAGGAAGAAGAAGAGAACATATGCATACAAAGAACAAAAAAATAGAGACACAGAACTTCGTGTTCTTCATCATTCTTCTTCTTCTTCAAGATTTTCTTCTATCAAACAATCATCATTCTGAGATCAACTTCACAATCACTCAGATACATATACTGGAAGAAGAAGTTTTCAACTTGAAGGCCTACACCCTGAAGCAAAGTCTCCACTCCTGACCAGATTTCAATAACTCAGGGGGAGCTTTGATAACATCACAAAATCCACTAGTCTTCTCAGAGGATTGTGACAGAGAAGATAATATAAATCTTATTTTCCATATGTGTGTAGGGTTATAACTCCCTTCAAAAGTTAATCCTTTGGTTGTCAAGTCCCCTGATCAAAAGACTTGGTTTGATTTTTAATCAAAAGCTCAAAGGGTTGCTAAATCTCCCTTGAAAATAGATCTTGTGGTGACAGGGCACCTGAATAAAAACCTATGGTGGCAGGGCACCTGATCAAAAACCTATAGTGGATTCCTACCAGGGAGGTAGAAAAGTTGATGTACCCAGGTTTATTGGAGAACCACTATAAATTTCCTTGTGTCGTCTGGTTGTGCTATACTTTTTATTTTGCTGTGCTGTGATATATATTTTATTACTCATATATATATATCACCTATTTTAATTCTCTGTAAAATCAACTCAAGGTTTTCAAAATACTCTATTCACCCCCCCCCCCCCTCTAGAGTTAGTTAGATCAATCCCTCAGCATCTGAGGCATCACTTCCAATTGGTATCAGAGGTTATCTGATATCACTTTCACACCCCCCATCTAGGTGTTTGTTATTCTTAAAACTAAATACTTTCCCCCAGCGATAGTGACTATCGCTGGCAATACCACTCGACGAACTCAATGCTCTTAACGCACTCAATGCACTCAACACACTCGACGAATCATTTATTAGAATATCACGTGACGATAGTGAGATATCGCATGGCGATAGCGGGTCACGTGTCAGATGGCCGAAAAGCGGCCGAAAAGTAGTGTTGACAGGGTTCAAAGCGGCTACTAATGATATTGTCAGGCGATAGCCGATATGGCACGATAATAGCGATATGTTTGACTTGTCAGCAAAAATCGTGGCCCTTCATTCCTATTCAAGAGAGGATCTCGTGGCTGAGATTATTCTTGAAGTCACTTAAGCAGAGAAGAGGTAAAGAGATGAGTCATTTCTCTTCTCTCACTCTCTCTCCTCCCTTTTCATCTCCTTGTAAGAAAGAAAGATTAAGTGCTGAAGGATGAGCTTTGCAAGCTTGGAGAAGGAGAATTTGTGGTCAGACTCAAGAGCTAAAGCAAGATACGTGAAGAGGAAAGCGAGGTGATCCTTTCCATCTGGATAGAAGACTTGATCATGGCTATAAAATGATCTATGAGGGCAACGATCTTTCTTCTTAGACAAGTGAAGTCTTAAGTTTTGCATATGCATGTAATCCCTCACCAAAAGGTTGAAAGAGGAGGGAATTCTGATGGGTTGATACGTGATATCCCCGAGTAATTTTTCATATAGAATCTGGAAATCATAGTACAGAATATGCATGCTGTGTGAAGTTCATCCGGACAAGTTGGTCTGGATTGGTGATGTTTTAATTTTTGTGCTGGAAAGGAATCCAAGTTTAAACATGTAGTTCATGTAGTCCGACGGTTTTACCTATGAATTGAATAACATGAAGTACTAGAGATACGCTACAGGAAAATACCCAGAAAATACCTCTGTTTTAGATAACTATTGGATATCGCCACTAGTGATAGCTCTTGGTGAGCTCAGTTTGTGAGGTATGTCTCTGGGAGACCAGGGGACCTCATTATATGATTGGATAGTGAGAGCTTAAATTGTTATACTATATTGGATAGTGATAGCTTAAATTGTTCTACTATATTGGATAGTGCGAGCATAAATTATTTTGTTGTATGTGCATGCGAGCTTAAATTGTTCCATGTTTTGGAAGCGAGAGCTTAAATTTTTCTTCTTGGGGAAAGAGGGACGCTGACCCACAACTGTCCATTGAGCCATGAAGGCCTTGCTTTCAACGATGGCATGGAAATTTGAGCAATGGGATAGACTGATCTGGACTTGCCTTATGATCGACTTGGAGTGAGTCACTGGCCTTGGTCTCAAGGTAATTGACCGCCTTTTAACTTTGTCAATGCATAAGAGGAAATAAATGCTCATGTTTACCGTCAGTCTTAGACTTTTGGATGGTGGTTGGGCTGGGTATTTCCAATACACCAATAAGGTTCCCTGATTGCGCAGAACATTTGGCTGGTGATGCAAACGTTTGTGATATCTTGAATGGTGCTTAAGTTGTATCTTTGTTATATATGAATCGCATTTGAGTTGTACCTTTTTATGATATATATATATATATATATATATATATATATATATATATATATATATATATATATATATATATATATATATATATATGAATGCTATGCCTGCAGGGAAGGAATACTGCTGCCCCAGGAATGAGGTAGGGTCATTATAAATTGGTTAGCTAAAGCTGACCGTTGCCTTATTTGCCACCTTGCTGGTGGAATGTCCCTATGCAAGTGCTGGAGAGCAGTACGGGAAATAGTGGGTTGCAGCCAGTTGATGTTGTGCTAGCCCTTGAAGGCCAAGCGAAAATGTTTTTATTGTCTTCATGTGTGGCCGGCCTGCGAGCCAATGTTTGTAAACCACCTTTTTAAGAAAAATTATAAGGCCTTAAGGCCGCACTCTTTAGTGTATTTTGTAAACATTCCTATGTGTTTTATATAGTGGACATTAAAATGAATTGAGTTCTTTTAACCCATAAAGCTTCCGCTAGAATGCTCTGAGTTAGGAATTATTTGGTCATTTTGACATTAACATGTAACTCCGCCGACTGTTCATGGAATATGGCGTAGGGCCCCGGTCGGACTTTTTGTTATATTTTATGCGATGGATGGATGTGTTATTATTTGGCATCAACTACTTATCGCGGTTTTCCTTCTATGAATTTGTGGTCGAATTCATTTGAGGGGTGGCGAGCACATGTATGTGCTTATAGTTATAACAAAATGAACTCTAGAATGTCCACTTAGGAATGAAAATACAAATATTTGAGGAACCTGTGTGTTCATATTAGTCATGGTGTGCCTTGTATGTGTCTCTAAATTGTGTATTTTACACGTTTAGGTAACTCAAAGTGGTGTAGGGCATCTGAACAACAACATTCTGTGGAAAGTGTAGCACCAGCTGATGTGCCCATACCTCCTCCTTCTACGGAAATGATATACTGAGTTACTGAGGCAGTGTTTGCTATGATAAATGTACAGTCAACTGGGCAGGTATGTCCTGCTATGGTCTTGACCAGGTTCGTGTGGCCGAGCCTATAGTTATTAGGAAAGGGCTTGTTGAGGCTTTGGTTGAAATGCAAGCTACTGAAAGGGAGCTGAGGCATTTTATGAGTTTTAGTCCTCCTACGTTCACGGGTGCAGGATCCCCAATGATGGTAGAGGACTAGCTTTTACGTGCCAAGAGAGTATTGATGGCGATTTTACATAGGTGGGGCAGAAGTTAACCTTTTCCACTTTCCTATCGAAGGGAGAGGATTGGCTTTGGTGGGATGAGTTGGAGTTATACCAAATTGTGGGCAAACTACTATCTGAGATCTCGATGGAGGAGTTTTCGAGAATATTCTTGGCAAAGCATCTGCCTTCGTCGCAGCAGATTGCCATAAAGAATGAGTTCTAGTGCTTGACTCAGGGCGAGAGTAGTATGGATAACTACTTGTATAAGTTCTGTAATGTCCTGATTCGCACTAGGCCCCTCGTGCATGCTTTTGAGTCAGAAGAGGTGATTTGGGCTCAAGGAAGTGCTGGCTGCTAGGCTTACACTTGTATAGGGGAGGTGAAGTCAGCCCAGAGAAGGACATGGGTAGAGACACGGGCGTGTCCCTACCCATGTGTGTCCACCCAGTACTCGAGTCGACGACTCGAGTTATTCCAGAGAAGGATACGGGTAGTGACACGGGCGTGTCACTACCCGTGTGTATGAGGACACAGTAGGGACATGACGTGTCCCTACCCGTGTGCATCGAGTAGAGGTCGACGAACAGTGTACCGAGAAGGACACGGGTAGAGACACGGGCGTGTCCCTACCCGTGTGTCTCCAGCCAGCACTCGAGTTTATTACTCGAGTAGTTCCAGAGGAGGACACAGGTATGGACACGGGCGTGTCCCTACCCGTGTGTGTGAGGACATGGGTAGAGACACAGTCGTGTCCCTACCCGTATGCATCTAGTGGAACTCAATGAAGCAAGACCCGAGCAGGACACGGCCAGCAACAAGGCTGTGTCACTTGGACACGGGTAGAGACACGGGCGTGTCCGTACCCATGTTTGTGTATCGAAATGGCAGTGGAACCGTCGATGACGCTTCACCCAAGTAGGATACGGGTAGGGACACTGGCTTGTCCCTACCAGTGTCATTTTCACATATAAGGGTGAAGAGAAACCCTAACCATTTTCATTCCTCTTCCAACCATTTCTGAGGGAGAAAATTGTTGTAGAAGAGGAAGAATGTGTTGGATCAAGTCTTCATCCCGTGAAGAACCGCCGCCGCCCAGGAGAAGAAGATGTCGCCGAGGAGAGTGACAAGATCCTTGGCCAGAAATGGTGGAAATGCCGGAAACGAGGTGAGCTTCCTCCCATCTCCATTGATGCTAGATCTTTAGTTATTTCTTAGGAGAGATATCGACTCAAGAGAGTCTATATTTGAGAGGAGAAGTTTCCTAGGAAAGGTCATGCTAGGACTTGTGTTCTAGGGTTTAGAAGTCTTCAACCTCTCCCTCATTCTATGTGATGATGCAGGATGGTCTCGTGAAGAAAAGTGGCCTTTTTGAGGGTGAATAATGGAGGAGGAAGTCTGGATGTGATTTGAGGAAGATCGGCTTGAGGAGGAAGATGAACCGATGTCGTTCGTTCCTGCCTTAAGATGCATCCAGAAATCTGTGTTCTGCACGCAGCGATCTTCTTGGCCATTTTTAAGTGTGATATGGCCAGAACTGGGCTTTTGACTAAACATGAAAGTCGAAGTCCTTGAAAATACCTTTCCGACGAGTGGTTGCATGACTTCAGGAGAAATCTGTAGCCACGGGAAAGTCTGAACGAAATTGACAGTTGACAACTAAGCGTTCAGAAATTATGTCCTGTACGCAGCGGATTTAAAGCCGAATTCAACTGTGTTACTCTTGGATCTAGGTTATGGTCTAAACATTAACATTGTAACTCATGGAAAGACCTTTCCAACGAGTGGTTATACACCTTCACCGGATTCCTGTAGCTTCGGGAATCTCCGGTCAAATTGCTATCTAGAAGGTGTCCTACACCAAAAATTCTGGGGTTGGTGTAGAATCGAGTTTGGAATCGGTAGAGATGATTTAGCCATCATAGTTCAATGCACGATGAAGTTTGATGAATGGTTTCCCACGTAAATGATTTGTGATGCGAAACGTACTTAAACAAAACGATTTGGTAGAAATTTGTGAACCAAAAGAAATGTGCATCATGTTAATGATGTGTTGAAATCATTTGGAAATGAATTGTAGGATGCTAATCTATGGCCGTGTGAATAATTGTTTAACGGAATGAATTTAGTGTCAATGCTTAGAGTGGAGTCTCCCTACGGGTTGCATTGTGAAAGGATGTAAGTGCGGGTGTTTGGCCGCATTGGTTTGGATAGTGTTGAGAAGTGACATAAATGGACGGTTGGGCTTGGTACTCGGTGTTCATCCCCGAGGCTCCTTCCATGCCACGGTGAAGTGGAATTGCATGAGGTGTGAGTCGATATGCGGTGTCGTAATCCTGTGTTAATGATAGTGTGGCAGGTCTACGGGCTCGCCAGTCGTCACACCGACGGGAGTTGGCAGTTAGACCTTGGGCGGTTGGGCATGGTACTCGGTGCTCATTTCCCGGGGCTCCTTACACGCCAAGTGGATGGTTGGGCTTGGTACTCGTGCTTTTTCCGATGCTCCTTTTGGGTCACACAAGGCCAGTTCAGGGCTTGGTTCTTGGTGCACATCTACCCGAGATTCCCTTTGGGCCGTAGTACGTATGGGGGATCCGCTGTTGTGTTCTTAGCATTGAGGCGTATGAAGGCCTAAGCAAAGTTGTGTGGACGCCCGCTTAGTTGTTGATAAGCCCACTATACTGTCACCACCTGGCCACGACGGTTGACACCTGAGAGGTTAGCTACCTACTCAAAAAGTTGGAACTACAAGTCTGTGTCGACATAGCAATTGCATGTGCGTATTCATGGGTGAGTCATTGCATTGCGTACATACCATTACACTACATTGCATATCAAGATCCTCATCGTATAAGTTTGCATGAACACTCCTATACGATGAGTTACTTTACTGCTAAACCAATCCTTAACTTATAGGTTTGTATGGCATTCTTATAAGATAAGTTACTTTCCTATTTTAGATTTATATCCTTGATGGATTAATATAGCTTGTGTAGAATTGCTAGAGTGGACTACTGTTAATCATGTTATACATTTCTTCTATTACTGCTCATGATAGGTGTACTTAATCTATCTGCTTGTACTTGATTATATTGTTATTATATAATGTACCTGTTGAATTCTGTGAAGTGAAAGTGGGTGAATGGAAGGCTTGGGAAACCTATCCGCGCGGACTACGCGGACTGGGTTGGCGGACTGCTAGGTCGGCAGGGATGTTGCAGACGGTTTGCTCTGTGGCGGCCTGGGCGGTCTGTTCGCGCGGACTGCGCGGACAGCAGCGGCGGTCTGACAGGCCAGTGTATGCTCAGCACTACTCCCAGGAAGTAACCGGGCGGATAGGAATGTTATCCGCGGAGTCCGGCATGAAGCGGACTGAAGAACTGGAGCTCGGCAGACCGGTTTGGCAGATGCCTTGGTCTTGCTCTAGTGAAGCGGCAAGTGGAAGCCGTGGAGACCGCCGGTCAGCGCGGACAGGAACTGGAGGTCGCCCGGTATGGCGGGATAGATCCAGTGTCCGCCTGTAAGTGCGGATGCGGCCAGTGGGCTGGACTTGGTGGGAACTGAACCAAGTCCAGGATGGCTCAGTCCGGGGAGATCGCGCAGTGGAGCGCGGGCTGGTTTCTCAGTCCGCCAGCGTAGTAGAAGTGCCGTTGCCTTGTTTGCTAGCTTGGGGAAATGCGGACTGGAGAATTGCTTGTGCAGGAGCGTGCGGACTGGAGCCAGAGTCCGCAGTCCGGTTGAGCCTTGTGATGAGGTTATGGACTCAGGGAAGCGGACTGGAGTTCGCTGTATACGCGGACTGGGGTCTGCTGTTCGCGGACTGGATTGGCGTGTCCGCTAAGTCCGGAGGTGCCTTGGCAATGAGGTAATGGACTTGGGATATGCGGACGAAAGCCGGGTGTGCTGAGTCCGGCAGGTGCCTTGATGGCGCGGTTGCGGGCTCGGGTTTTGCGGGCTGATGCCTTGTCCGCAGAATGGCGGATACGGCTGTTGTGGAGTCCGGCTGTGGTGGTCCTGGCTTGGTCTCTGGCGGCAAGGCGGACTGGATATTGGAGTCCGGCCTTGGAGAAGCTGGGGCGGACTGGCTATCTGCATAGGACGGCGAACTGGCATGTGTGTCCGCGGGCTGGCGGACACATAAGTTCTTGCTGCGGGATGTGGCGGTGATCCTATCGACTAGACCATTCATCGTCGTGCCTATAAATAGGACCCATGTCACATCAGGAAACCAACAAGAGGAACCTGGACCGAAGTAAGTGAACAGTATCTGAGCTCGCGTAAGTTGCTGCGGCCTACTTTGTGTCCGCGCGGATAGAGTTGACCCGGTTGTGCTGTGCAGGTTGTGCGGATAGCGCTGGAAAGCCAGGACTTGGCTCTGAGCTCAGGGACAGTGCGGTGTAGCAAATAAACAGCAGGTGCGGATAGCGACCACGCGGTCTTCTCTTTGGCGACTTGGTTCGGGGTTCAGGAGGTCGCCTGCATCAGACGGACTGTTCCATTCGGTGACGAGCTTGTGCGGTCTGGCGGCGTGCAGACCGGCGGTGAAGACTAAGCATTGGAGTAAGGGTGAGTCCGCGCGGCTTGGGTTGCGGTCTGGCGACCTGGCGGACTGAGCGGACTCCACAGTAGTAGGTCGGCGGCTTGTTGATTGAGTCCGCGCGGCTTGTTTTTTTTCTTGTCTTTTGTAACTGTCTCTGCTCTCCCGGTGTTGGGTGTTGGTGAAGCATGTCTCGCCATGTATGTCTCGTCTTGTAAAGAAGGTTGCTCTTGATCAATAAAGAAGCTTGTGCTGCATGTGTTGCTGGTTGTTACTGCTTTGTTGAGATAACCACTGTTAACTCCACGATCCGGGAAAACTTTCAACATATAAGTGGGCGTATTCTCCTTCGGTTTGTTGAGTTTTCAGCAGGGTATCCAAGGGGGCGTCTGTGGTTTGTTGAATTTTAACAGTACCCTTGTTCCTTTCTCCGCCCGGTGCCGAGGAGTCGGCGGGGGAGCGAATGTGAAAGCCACTTAGTCTTTTTGAATAACGGTTGCTACGTCTTCCTTTTTAGGAGGAAACCCTGCAGGTAGAGCAGCCGCGGACTATGCAATAGGACAGCCAGGCCAGGATGACAGGGCCTGAATGGACGATGTCGTCATTACCGTCAGTCACCGATGTGAGTTTTGAGAGGTTTTGGTGTAGCCCTTAAGGCATGTTTTAGTTGCACTCTCATACTTTAGAAGCTTGTTGCAGCTTCTTTTATTGTTGTACTTTTGGACTTATATTACTTATATGTGGATTGGCTTCTATATTATTTGGGTCGGGTTGGCATTAATTGATATTGGTTGTAGCCGACAGAATAGGCGACTTTTGATACAGGTTAGCCCGTGTGCTAATGCTACCGTAAGGCAGCAGTTCTAGGCATAAGACACCCTTCGTGCCGTATTTTGTGTTCCGGGAGTCGGGTCTTACAAATGGTATCAACTTGCTCCGATCTTGAACTAAAGAAGTCATTCAACAATGGTACCACCCTCGTTCGATTAGTCAGTTTGGGGACAAACTGACTTAGCGGAAGCAGTGGTGTGCCCATATGTAATTCACACTAAGTATGTCAAACTTTGACGTTAAGATTAGCAAACCTGACCATAGGTTTGTACTTTACGTGTAGATTGTAGTTCACATTAAGCCAGTGGGGGGCACTCCTGCCCCTTCCGTACCTACGCAGTTCCAACAATCAGAATTAGGACAGACGCTCACGACCATCTTGGATGTCTTTAGGTCGCAGCAGACCCCAGACCAGCAATAGGCTCCGAGCTCAAACTGGTTGAGCACTTTTTGGGCTCTCTCCCCTCCCGCCTACCTCGGGATAGAGTCGGTCGTGTGCATAGAAGAATGGCTCGATATGGTGTAGGAGCTATTTGCGGGAATCTGTTGCCCAGCCAACATGGCTGTAACATTGGCAGTGTCCGTCCTGGAACTGCATGCCAAGAGGTGGTAGAAGTCCCTTATGGGCTCCACCTTTCAAGGGCGAGTTTATACGGAAATTAGCTGGAGCGAGTTCTCAGGAGTCTTCTTAGAGCACTTCATTCCCTCGACCGCTCGAGATGAACTCGAAGAGAGATTTCTACTGCTGAAGCAAGGATCGAAGTCGATTATGGAGTATCCGCGAGAGTTCCAGCATCTCGCGAGATTTGCGGACTCATATGAATTAGATGACATAGGATAAGCTAAGTGCTTCTACAAAGGGTTGCGGGACCCCTTGAGGCACGCCCTTTTGTTTATAGCGGACACCAGCTTGGCGGAAATAATCGACATGGCAAAGAGGTTAGAAGTTGATCACCTAGGAAGTGGTAAGAGGCCTGCAGAGGGCGTGATAGAAGTTGTCCCTAGCAACAGAAGGATACACGACTATAAAGGAGGAAGAGGACATCACAGATGTAAGACCCCCCCCCCCCTTACCAAGGAGGGCTACCGGGTCTTATGCCCAGAACCGCCGTCTTACGGTGGCACTAACGCACGGGTTAGTCGACACCGCAACACGCCGATCCTGCTGGCTAATACGATCATTTAACCTGTAGGCCAATATGAGAAGAAGAAGTAAAGCAGTATATAAATCCACTAGTCCACAAGTCACATAGTACAAATCATATGTATGAAATGAAAAGTACATCAACATAGTCCACAAAAGAGTACAAAAAGAAAGAGTAATAAGGGCTTATACCAGTACATCAAATCAACTCTCTCTCTCTCTCAAATGAAAATGGAAGATATATTAGTACATCAAAACTCGTCCCACCTGAGGGCGCACAGTAGTGGTAGTAGCCTGCTGTAGCGGTATCTGCTCCTCACGTCATGTCTCCTCGTCGTGCTGGTGCTCCTATCTCCACGGGCTCCTAAAAATAGTATGGTCACCGACCATTATTCAAAAAGACTAAGTCGTTTCCTCCGCACCTCGCCCCACAGCTCCTAGGCACCGAGCGAGAGGATGAAGCGGAGGACAACAAGGGGTAGTAAAAGTGAAAGCGGGTGATAGAAACTAACTAGCAGATGTAATAAGTATTATTGTTCTACTCTAGCAGTTCTAAATATGGTACAAGTAAGTAAGAACAGTACAGTAAAGGAAGTAAAGAACAGCAGTAAGAGCAAGTAAATAAACTATTCTACCACTATACTACCATCACAAAAGTACCCTAACTTATATAAATGCCCATAGAAATATATAAGTTAGGATTTCCAGGAAATTTAACTTATCATATAAAAGAGCCCATACTAATTTATATGATAAGAATCTATGAAGCGTATGACCTAATATGAATGAATGTCATGATGCAAATTTTATGCACAGGCAAGTTCAACTCACGCACAATGACTCTGTGATCACAGACCTTTAGTTCCCACTTTTTGAGAGCTAGCATCACTCTCGGGTACCACCGCTGTGGCTACGGCAGCAGCGGAGCAGGTGTCTCCGCTTCTAGGCCGGTATGCACACTACCAAGCCTTAGACCCCTCTCATACGCCTCTGTACACGTCCAAGGTGCACTCTAGAGTCTCACGTACGTACTTTGCTGACAACCCGTCAGTCTTGTTGGGTCGGATGTGCGTTATCGGGGATCGTCCTCCAGACCGCAGTGTAAAACAACCTACTGGCCCCTCTAACACTCACAACCGCCTGGTGCACCGTACTGCCATCGGTGTGACGAATGGCCAGTATTGCATGCCCCGCCACTATATTTATGCACATGGAAGTATTTCATTCCGAGTCTTCGGCTCGCAGGACCAAACCCATCCTGAAACCCTCAAACCCAACCCGGATGAGAACGCACAATGGTGCCTTTATACCAATCCCCTCAAACCCTACACGGGTGAGCATATATCATGAATCTCTCCAACCCTACATGGGTGAGAAGGTACAACAAATGTCTTAACCTATTAGACTACTCTTGTCTACGGGTTATTATACTTAGTGATTTAAGGTTAATCCCAGGACTGCCCAGGGTATACCCGGTGAAGGGCTCTCGGGGGCACTAGGAACTACGATGGGATTACGCCCAAAGTTCCCTGTCGCAAGGATATTTACTTTAGTTGATGACTACCCATATTTCACCCCAGCTCTCAGTGTTGCTCTGGAACAATCCTTAGTGACTTAAGATATTACCGGGAAACCGACGGTCTTCCGTCGACCTCCACTCCGGTTGCTACATAAAGACTTGCACTTTTAATCCCGTCACTAAGACAATACTACCCACCAGGGATTATTCATATTGCACTCCCTTATTTCTTCCGATAATCAATCCTTTGGTAATCCCCTAAAGTATGCCTCTATTTATACTATATGCAGACCATGTCCTATTATTACCCCAAAAATGGAATCTTCCAATCCTTAGGGCCTCTTGCCCTTAACTATTTATCATAGGGTGGTATGGGCTAATGGAACTATCATATGGATTCTCATAATTTTCCTTGGTCAAATAATCCCTTAATTAAATCTTTTAATTTATTTCCTAGGTCACTTTACACATGAAGTAGTATAATTTAGAATCCACTGACCTAGGCAATTTTTCCTGAATTGTGTATTGATAAAATATTTCTGTCTACAGGGTTTCATAATTTTCCTTTGACTATTTATACCAATTCATTATTTAATACCAAATCTACATAATTTCCATTTTCCAAATGAAGTACAAGGAATATATAATACAAAATTTCAGGAAAATTACAGAACATATAAAACATTAATTTGAGACTATTGACAGAGTTTCATCAATGTTTATAGTGTAATGGCCTAACAATTCTCATTCATACATATTTACCAAAATGCCATTATATTGATTTAAAATTTATCAGTACGCCCATAAATTCTGAAATACATTTACAAGACTAATAATACAATTATACAACACCATAAATATTTCCAAATTTTTCTGAGGTGTATATCCATCAATTCAAGAATAAATGAAATAAGGGTAAAATGGGCATTTCAAGGTATTTTCACTCCAAAATTTCTTTCAACTGAAAGATAAAGTTTTATTAAGTCAATTATAGCCTTAATTTTAACTTGGTAAAGTTTGGGGACTTTTACTTGAGGAAAACCTATTTTCCCATTTTATTTTCAAAAGGAGCTATATTTCTAAAAATTCCAATTAATGGGATTTTTGATTCCCAAAATCCCATAATTAATCAGAGGGGTGAACTTTACCCTAATGAACCATAGGAATAAAATCCATGATTTTTGAGTGCCTCAATTAGGCTGAATGCACCATAATTAAATTATTGCTATTGGCACACCAAGGCAATATATGAACCAACACATGCAAGTGTATTTGCCAACATGCAGTGATCCAAATATGTTGAAATTTTTATCATGCACCAATGATGTCCCCAAGGACCTACCACCAAACTTTGGGTCCATGAGGAGTCATATAACTCCAAATATTTCATTTATTTAGTTTTTGATATTATGACCAAAACTATAGAAAATGTTTTTTCAAAAATTCCCCATTTTTTGCAGGGGCTAGGTATGCCCCAATCATGCATGTACCCAAAATTTGGGGCCATGGTGATTGCTGGTTTGACTTGGGCATACAAATGAATTTTTGCCCTTGTCTAGGACCAGTCCTAGGAGAAATGCCCTACAGGCCAGACTACTGGACCAAAATTGATGATTAAGGTGCCAAATTAACTTTAACAGGTAAGGATACATTTTTCATTCAGGGTCCAGGTTCTGGAAATGCTCTACGAGCCTAAAAGTGACATGCAATGGACAGTAAAAACAGGGACAGAAAATTAAATTTGATATGGCACGAATCTTAAAGCAGAATGGAGGGCATCTGTTCATCTTCTCCATGGAGCCAAGGGCCGCGATTTGCCCGACCTGGAGCACCTTCCAAGGCCATTTCCCGGCCATCCAACCACCTCCCTGGCCGGCCACCACCACCACCAACACCTCCGTTGAGGTGAGGGCTAACGTTCGGCGGCGACTTGGCCGCCTGAGGCGGTGGTTTCCGGCGAACTTGCACTCCATCAAAAAATCTGAAATTCATGAAAAGATCACCTTGGATCTGGCTCATTTGAGCCAGATGTCTCGCCTAATAGATCTAGGAAACTAGTACGGGTAGAGGTGAGGTGAAACGGACCTTGATCGGAGCCCGACGGCGGCGACGGCGGTGGTCGGCCATGGAATTTCTCCTCTCCGGCGAGCTTGCTCCCGAACTCGTTTCTCCACCAAAAGCTTCGATCCAGATATCGAATTCCACTCCTCTCGGCCTTCTAAAGCTGATGGTGAGGTCAAAATGCGGGTGGGGTGGCTGGTTATGTTGTTTTGAGTAGTGGGAATTTCGGCCACCACCTTGGATGCTCCTCCTTGGCTCCAAGTGGCACCTCCTTTGATATAATTTGGCTGGGTGATTATTCCTAAGCTCAGAACTGAGCTTTGGGAGGGAGGAGGAGGGCCAAGTGTCCTCCATCCCCCTTTTCCCTCTCATCTCTCTCCTCTCTTTCCCCAAATTTCCAAAAACACCCCATACATGCACTCTCTCTCCTATTTTAGAGGGGTAGGGGTTGTCATTAACCATTTAGGCTGGTCATTGGTCTTGGCTCATGGGCTTTGCCCATTGGGAATGGGCTTGACCTCCCTTTTTCTCTTTAGGCCTTATGTTGACCAAGTTTGACTTTTAGGGTTGACTTGGTCAACTTGATGAGTGGGCTGGCCCCACTTGATGGTCATGAACCCCATGTCATCACCCAACATGGGTTGGACCATGGTGATGCCCCACTTGGGCTAATTGGGCTTATATGTGTGGATTTGACCAAATTAAGCCCAAGGTTGACTTGGGTCAACTGGGGTCAAAGTGTTGACCTAGTGACATGCCCTAGGGTCCACTTAAATTGTTTTTAGGGTTAGGGCAATGTGGTGGGGTCATGGTGTGGTCTGGTGTTGGAACACCCTATTACTAATTTGGGTCAGGATCACTATGTCTCTAGGAAACCTTTGCTTGACCTCCTGTATAGCTCAATAGGTCAATTAGAATTGAGTCTAAGGGTTAGTAGTCTAGGTTTGGAAGCTGCCCTCAAGACCAGGATTTTCTGTTTGGAGACTAAGTCATATCGTCGAGCTCAGCACGACGATTTGTCGAACTCCGATCGACGATCGTCTAGCTCAACTTCGACAGATCGTCGAACTCCATTCGACGATCGCTGAGCTCAACTTCATTATATCGTCGAACTCCGTTCGACGATCGGTGAGCTCAGGTCGACGATTTTGACTCTGCTTTGGATCTTTATCTCTGAGCTCAGTTCGACGATCTTTGAGCTCAGATCGACGATATTTTGATGCTGTATATTTCCAGATCGCTGAGCTCAGCTCGACGATAGCAGAGCTCAGTTCAATATTTTCAGATAACTTCAAGGATGTTTCTAGATTCAAATTCAAATCAGTTAAGGAGTTATTCTGCAATTAATTCAGAGATTTCCTAGCCGTTTTTCATTCATTTCTGGACCAAGTTTCAAGGGATTTTTCAAGGAATATTTCTGTGGACTTTCCTCCAGAAGAGATTTTACAATTAAGGATGCAATCAATGCTGGCCAACGGCTATTCTTCTCAGGGAATGTTTTGTTCAGTACCAGAGAATAAAAGATAGAATTTTTTGAGTCTCTAATAATACACAGAGAGAGACACACAGATTATAGAGATACATTCAAAAATATTCTGTCTCAAGGAATTCTCAAAAACACTCATCCAAAGAGATCAATCTTTTCAGAAATCTTCAGATCTCTTTAGTTTCAAAGTGTTCAAGGCCAACATATTTCAAGACTCCAGACATCCAACATTTCAGTCATTGCTGAAATCATCTACTGCTGGAGTTCAATCTTTGAAGGCCTATCACCCTCAGCAAAGCTTTTCTTCCGGAAGATCTCAAGGGTTCAGGGGGAGCTTTGACATCAACAATCCACATAGTCTTCTCAGTTGTTTGAGAAAGAGAAGACTTCCATCACTCTCTCACCCCCACTCTGTAAAGGGTTTCTCAAACTCCCTTCAAAAGTTTGAGCTTGGTTTTTGAGCACCTTGTCAAAAGCTCATTGGTGGCAAGACACCTGATCAAAAAATCTGCTTTGGTTTTTGAGCACCTTATCAAAAGCTCATTGTTGCCCAGGACACCTGATCAACTCATCCTGCAGTGGATTCCTACCTAGGGTGGTAGAAGAGTGGATGTACCCAAGTTTAGGGGAACCACTATATTTCCTTGTGTCTTCTGGTTTTGCTTGTTTTTATGTTTATTTCTGGCCTTGATTATTCTGTGATTAGCTTTTGTTTAACTTAGTTCTGTGATTAGTTTTTTAACTGCATCCCTGCTCACTCTTATTACAACAATTGTTGTAAAAAGTTTCAAAGCACCATATACTCTATTCACCCCCCCCCCCCTCTAGAGTATATCAGATCTAGCTGCACTTTCAATTGGTATCAAAGCGAGGTTGGTTAAACATACCATACCTGATTGGTTGTACAGGCTAACACCTGAACCCAAAGATCCCTAGTTAGATCTGTTTTTCTTTTGTAGTTTATTATTAGATTTTGTTTTCACAAATCATGGCCCAAAACAAAGATTATGCTAGCACCAGACCTCCAGTGTGCAATCTATCCAAGTTTGCACTTTGGAAAGCAAGGATCAGACTGTACATGAATTCTATTGACGAAGATATCTTTAACTCTTTTTTGACAGTGTGTCCAAGACCCCCAGAGAACATAAGTACAAATGCTGTTCCACCTCCATCAGGAACAGATGCTGATATCAAGAGATGGAAGGTAGTTGATGCCAAGGCTATGAATATCTTGGCCCAGACAATGTCTGATGACATATTTCAAAAAGTGGCTGAATGCAATTCAGCCAAGGAAATTTGGGACAAACTTTCTGAAATAGTCTCAGGCTCAGCTGATGAGAGAAAGGATAGTAAATCCCATCTCATCTCTCAATATGAGAATTTCAAGAAGGGAGAAACTGAGTCAGTGGGAGATATGTACAACAGGCTAAGTCTAATTGTCAGTGAACTCAGGACATTGGACAAAGAGATCTCTCTAACTGAACTCAATGACAAGATCCTAATGTGCTTCCCTAGTACTTGAGATTCAAGAATCTGGCCAATTAAGGATGTCAGAAGTCTGAATGAGATCACCACTGAAGCTCTATTGGGTAAGCTCAAATCTTATGAGCTACTCATCAAAAATAGAGAGGAAGAACAGAAGGCTGCCTCACCAGCCACAAAAAAAGAGAAGACCATAGCCTTCAAGGCAACTGAAGATCTGCGTGAAGACAAAGCCACAGGCAATGATGAACTACTCAGTTTGTTGGCCAAGAGATTCTACAAGATGGCCAGAAAGGACTTCAGAAGAAGATCATACAAGGAGCAGGATAAGCCAAGGTATGACAAGTCCATTAATAATAATAATAAAGACATTATTTGCTTTGATTGCAGGAATCCAGTGCACATAGTTCCTGACTGTCCAGAGAACAAAAACAAGGACAGAAGGGACAGGAAAGAAAGAAGAAAGGAGAAAGACTCCAAAAGAAGTGGTAATGGCAAACCCTCATCAAGCAAAAACAAACATACAAGAAAAGGGTTTGTTGCTGAATCCTGGAGTGAGACTGAAGAGGAGTCAGAAGCATCATCCAGCTCCAGTGATGATGAAGATGATGCAGAAGAAAAAGAGTTCTGCATGATGGCAATCAATGCCTCACAGCATAATTCAGAAGAAGAGGAGTCAGAGTCAGACTCAGAGACTCAACCTGAAGAAGATCAGGTAATTGGTTCTTTTGATTTTAGTTCAGAGGATTTTAAATCTGAATTTAAAGCACTGTGTTTAGACCTGCTAAAGTCTGAGAAAGAAATTATCTCTCTCAGAAATCAATTATCTGAACACAATACTTTAAAGTCAGAAAACCTCAAACTCTCTCAAGAGTTGGAGTGTTGTAGGGAACAGATAGCTTCACTGAAAAGTGTGCTCTCTGAGGCCAAGAAGCTTGAAGAATCCCTTAATGGGAGAAGCATCAAGCTGATGGACATCACAAGCACAGTGAACTCCAGATTCAACAGTACAATGGGCTTGGGTGCTTCATCCAGCCAACCCATAGTTCTAACAACTCCAATTAAATTCATTTCTGACAAAGGAAAGGGAGTTGTAGAGGTTGCTAGGAAAAATTCTGATCTGCCTCAGAAAATTAAGTCCCAGCAGAAATCGTCGAACGGAGATCGACGATCGCCAAATGAAGATCGACGATCGCCGAACGCAGCTCGACGATCTCAGGAAAAATCGTCGAACGCAGATCGACAATCTCAGCCAAAGTCGTCGAATGCAGGTCGACGATATCAAATACCTGATCTCAGCCATAGTCGACAGTCGAACGGAGCTCGACGATCTGACCCAAGATCGTCGAACGCAGCTCCAAGATCGTCGAATAGAGGTCAGAGCTCTGGAAAATTTTTCAGAGGCAAATCAAAATTGAATCCTAAGGGTCCTTCATCCCAAATCTTTAACCCTTATACTGAATGGATTATACCTCCAAGGAGATATCATCCTGAAGGATATAAGAGTCAACCTGGGATGTCTTTTATTTCAGAATTTAAAGGTTATCAACCTAGGCCCAAGGTAAACTGGGTCAAAAACAAATGAATTGTCTTATGTGCAGGTGAAGACCTATCCAACATCTAACCAGCAATGGTATTTGGATAGTGGGTGCTCTAAGCACATGACAGGGAACAAGGACAACCTCACATCCTTCAGAGCCAAGCTTGGACCCAAAGTTATCTTTGGTGATTCAAACTTTGGACAGACTAAAGGATATGGTGCAGTCCAGATTGGATCAGTAACTTTCAAGAAGGTAGCTTATGTGGAAGGACTGAAGCACAACCTAATTAGCATCAGTCAGCTGTGTGATGAAGGCTACCAGGTGACCTTCAGCAAAGCCTTATACAAAATCAAGTCAGAGGACAACACAACTGTGTTGACAGGTAAAAGGAAAGGTAACATCTATCTAGTAGATTTTCTTTCAACCGATGTAGATATCTGCTTGTTCAATTCTGTCTGTAGACCAAATATTTTGTGGCATAAGAGATTAGGACACCTAAACCTTAGAACTATTGCTAGGCTATCCAAGGACAACCTTGTTAGAGGACTACCTTCTGGCCCCTACAAGAAGGAAGGACTCTGCAGGGCTTGTCAATTAGGAAAGCAAACTAAAAACAGCTTTACGTCACTTAATAAGAGTGATTCACCTATGATATTGTATCTGTTACACATGGATCTTTTTGGACCCATCACAGTACAAAGCCTAGGAGGGAAATCCTACACTTTAGTAGTTGTAGATGACTTCTCTAGATTCACTTGGGTGTTCTTTCTAAGGAAGAAGTCTGATAACTTTAAGTGTCTGACAGAGTTTCTCAAATGTATACAGATTGAGTTCAATACTCACATTGCCCTGATCAGAAGTGATCATGGGACAGAGTTTGATTCTCTTCTTATGTAAGAGTTCTGTCAGAGTGAAGGGATCAGGCATACTTTCTCAGCTCCTAGAACTCCTCAACAAAATGGGGTAGCTGAAAGGAAAAATAGAACCCTTATTGAATCTGCCACTACATTGTTGTCAGATGCTCATCTACCTCTATCCTTCTAGGCAGAGGCAGTGAACACCTCCAACTATGTGCTGAATAGAAGTCTGATACATAAACTAAAGGGAAAGACTCCCTATGAATTACTCAAAGGGAAGAAACCTAAAGTTGATTATTTTAGAGTCTTTGGTTGCATTTACTATATTCATAACAATGACAAGAAATATTTAGCAAAATTTCAAGCCAAAGCTCATGAAGGAGTGTTTCTGGGATACTCCATGATCAGCAAGGCTTATAGGGTCTATAATAAATCATCTTTAAAAATTGAGGAATCTGTTCATATATCTTTTGATGAAACTAACATGTCTTTCAAGGAGAAGATTTCTTCTACCATAGAACCCTTGCAGGAACATTCTCTAGTTGAAGACCTGAACAAGTTACAGGTTACTCAAGAGGATGAAAGCAGTGAAGATGAAGGAAATGCTCAACATATTGAAGAACAACTTGAAGAGCCAATTGTTGTACCACAAGAGGAAACAACAACACAGGTTGGTGAACAATCAACACCCCCTGTTGATTTAGTAACTTCAACAGACCATCCAATTACCCAAATAATTGGATAAATCTCAGCTGGTGTGCAAACCAGAAATCAGGTCAACCAAAACCTGTTGCACACCTGCTTCCTATCTCAAATTGAACCTCAGTCCATTCAAGATACAGAGCAAGATCCACACTGGATCATTGCAATGCAAGAGGAGTTGCATCAATTTGAGAGAAACAAAGTATGGGAACTAGTGCCAAAGCCTAAGGATCATTCCATTGTTAGAACAAAATGGGTATTCAGAAACAAATTGGATGATCAAGGAGTAATTATAAGAAACAAGGCAAGGCTAGTTGCTCAGGGATACTCTCAAGAAGAAGGAATCGACTACGACCAGACCTTTGCACCAGTTGCAAGACTAGAAGCCATCAGAATATTCTTAGCTTATGCAGCACACAAAGGCTTCAAGGTATATCAGATGGATGTCAAAAGTGCATTTCTAAATGGAGACATCAAAGAGGAAGTTTATGTCAGACAACCTCCAGGTTTTATCTCTCCAACTTATCCTGATTATGTTTTTAGATTAAACAAAGCATTATATGGTCTCAAGCAAGCTCCTAGAGCATGGTATGAGACCCTAGCATGCTTTCTTTTGGAAAATGGTTTTATAAGGGGTAGAGTAGACCAAACTCTTTTCATTAGAACCCATAAGTCCCATACCCTACTAGTACAAATTTATGTAGACGATATTATTTTTGGTTCTACTGACTCCAAATTGTGCAGAAGGTTTTCTAACCTGATGCATTCTAAATTTGAGATGAGTAGCATGGGTGAGCTATCCTTCTTCCTAGGATTGCAAGTCAAACAGCATGCTAAAGGCATCTTCATTTCTCAAACCAAGTATGCAAATGAGTTGGTTAAGAAATTTGGTATGTCTGAAGCATCTTGTATGAAAACACCCATGCCTACTAATGCTGTATTGGATGCTGATGAACATGGGAAACCTGTTGATCAGACAACATATAGAGCAATGATTGGCTCTTTACTGTATCTTACAGCTAGTAGACCAGATATAATATTTGCTACATGTATATGTGCTAGGTTCCAAGTAAGCCCTAGAGAGTCACACCTAACACTAGTAAAGAGGATTCTCAGGTATGTTAAAAGTTGTCCAAATCTAGGTCTCTGGTATCCAAAAGATTCAGCATTTGATTTAACTGGATTCTCTGATGCTGATTATGCTGGATGCAGAATTGACAGGAAAAGCACCAGTGGAACTTGTCAGTTCCTTGGTGACAGACTTGTCTCTTGGTTTTGTAAGAAACAAACATCTGTGTCAACTTCAACTGCTGAAGCTGAATATATGGCTGCAGGCAGTTGCTGTTCACAGATCTTGTGGATTCAAAACCAACTCCTAGACTATGGCTACAACTTAGAGAAGTCTAAAATCTTTTGTGATAACACCAGTGCTATTTCCATAGCTCAAAATCCAGTCCTCCATAGTAGGACAAAACACATAGAGATTAGACATCACTTCTTAAGGGATAATGTTGAAAAGAATAAAATTGAACTACAATATATCCCAACTGATTTGCAAAGGGGAGATATTTTCACCAAGCCCTTGGATGAAAAGAAACACACCTTCTTCCTAAATCAGTTAGGAATGTTAGATGGAGGAAGTCTTAAATAATATCCAAGATTTTGAAAGCTTAAAAATTGACCAAGACTAGGCAAACATTCTGATTTTTCTTAGTGTCTAGAATTTTTCTGGTCTCTGAACTGCGCTCGACGATTTGCCCGAAGATCGTCGAACGGAGATCGACGATTTCCAGAAATCGTCGAACTGAGTTCAGCGTCTCTCAGATAGTATGAACTATCTCTTCCGGTCAACGATCGTCGAACGGCGCTTGACGATTTTGTTCTCTGAACGATCGTCGAACGGAGCTCGACGCTCTCCAATATCATCGAACGGAGATCGACGATGTTGAAGACTCTTCAGATTCCTTTAGTAGCCTCGATCGTCGAACTGAGTTCAACGATCTTTCCAATTCTGCGTCGAACCCTAATATAAAATTCATTTTTCACCGTCGTTCTCCCTTGCGCTTTCGATTTCTCTGCAAGAATTTTCTTTCCCTCCAAACAGTTCTACTCTTGGTCGTTTTGTTTGTTGAATTTTTTCAGGTACCCATGACTGTGTCAGTTGCTGTTCTTGCTGGTATGAAGTTTGATGCTGGTTTTGACATCGACATGGAATCATTCAGCACAACTGACCAGGTTTTTCAAGATATTTTGGGATTGTTCAAAGACCAGAATCTGACAGCAATAATGACCACCAGGATCAAGCTGGCTTCTGATGAGATAAAGGAATGGGTTTATACTGCCCATAATCAAGATAACAACACCATTATTGGGTCTATATCTGGAACTCAGGTACCCTTAACCCCAGCAATTCTAACAGAAGTTTTTGAGTTGAGGAATGGTGAAGATACTGCTGACTTATCTGGAGAAGAGTATTCTGAACTGCTTGCCAGAATGGGTCATTCAGAGGGAAACCCTAGCAAGCTCTTCAAAAGGAACCTTTCTGTAGAATATAGATTCATGGCAGATGTTGTTGGGAAAGTGCTACTGGCTAAGCACTCTGCCCATGATACAATTTCAAGGTATCAGCTCTGCCTCATGGGAGCTCTTGTAGACAAGAAGAATCTGAACTGGGGAGAAATCTTCTTTGACCTCATCAAGAAGAAAATCAACAAAAGTTTTGTAAACTTTGGAAGGATCATTGGAGTGTTTCTGCAGCACAGTTGCCCTGCCTTGCTAGTCTTCTCTGGAATTCATATAAATGCCTCCAAGAGACTGTCTTGTGCCCTCTTTGGAAAGTGGGACAGACAAATCAGCAAGCCCAGCAGGCCCTCCTCCAGTACTCCTTCAGGCACAAGGACTCTAAGAGTCACTCCTCCACAGGTCTCTGCCCCTGCAGATGACCTGCCTGATGTTGTTGCCTCTCCTCCTCCTCCTCCAATTCCATCCCTTCCCATACCTTCTACCATCCCAACTCCATCCACCATCATCATATCCAGCCCCTCTCCAACATCCACACCATCTCCAGTCCCTACTCTTCCAACACAAGAAGACCAATTCCATCCTCTATTCTCCTACCCTCCACCAGATGTCACTTCATCACCCTCTCATCCATCCTTCACCCTAATTGATGATTCCTTTATGGATGATTCCCCATCATCTCCTCCTGAGTTACCCTCATCCTCCACCTCCTTTCAAGCCCTTCTACACCAAATCATTGACCAACCAACATTCACCCCATCTATCTCCATTCCCCTGTCCTCCATTTCCACCTTACCAACACCTCAGCCATCCCTTCCACCTTTCACCAGCTCTCCTCTACCAGAACCCTCAGCTGCTCCTATATCTTCTACCTCTGCTCCAGCCCTTGAGCAAGTAGACCTCCCAGCCCTTGCTGACAGGCTGTATGAGTTGCTTGCCCCCAGGCTCTCTCTGCTGTTGGAGACCTCCTTGGCTCCACTACACCTGTCAGTGGCAGCTCTCTCTGCCAGGCTCTCTTCCCTCTTCCCTCAGGCAGCTCCTACAGCAGTGTGCCTTGATCCAGACTTGTCTGAATCTAGGCAGGGGGAGATGCCATATGAAGTGAGTCTTCATGCTGCTGCTGTTGCTGCTGCTGCTTCTGTGACTGCTTCTGTGAGCCTGTCTGCTGCTGCTGCTATCTTTGCTGCTTCTTCAGCTCCTCCTCTTACTGCTGTTGCTATGCCTCAAGCACAAAGTCCTCCTGCTGCAATCCTTGCAATAGACCTCAGGTCTTTGCTATCAGATTTTGATCAGTTTTACTTCAGCTGTCTGCCAGAGGTCAATGCTGTCCAGCCTCCAGAGGATCTATCCAAGGCACTTGTGCCATTTTATTACTGTTACCCTAGCATTATCACCTCCTTTGTCAATTCAGTTTATGTTGCTGCCTCTTCTGAAGAAAGCATTATTGTTGCTTCTACTGCTGCTGAGAATGCTAATACTGCTACTAAAGTTTCTGTTATTGCTGATGAACAAATTTCCAAGGAAATTCTGATATCAGAGGCACCTGAATTTGAGCCTTCTGCAGTTTCTGATGTTATTCCTGTTGTTGATATTGTTGTTAGTGAATCTGTTGTTACTGTTGTTGTCAATTCTCCAGTATCTATTGCTGCTGTTGTTTCTGCTTCTACTCCTAGTGCAACACCTTCTCCATCTGCTGCTGTTACTACTTCAACACCTACTGCTACAACCTCTGCCTCATCTGCTTCTGCACAACTCAAGAAGGATCTGATGAAGAAAATAGATGCCATTTATGATGACCAGAGTTCTGAGAGTGATGAATTTAGAACAGACTCTGATGACTCTTCTGCTACCATTGCCAGGAAAAGGAAGGTAAGGAGCAAAGCTATGAAGAGAGTACCTCCTGCTAAAGTCAAAGATAACAATGATATTCCATATTACATTCTACATGACTGCCCTATTACTGAGCACTGGATGCAATAATCTAAGAACCAGCTGAAGGCAATGAAAAAGAAGAGAAAATATGAGAAGGGTTCATCTCAATTCCAATACTCTCATCCTCCTCCACCACCTCCTCCTGATGCAGGTGCAGGTGGAAGCTCTGCAGCTCAACCCCCAGCCAGAAGTCAGGCCCCCTATCAGCCTCATGCTAGATCTTATAATAGGGGAAGTCAATCAAGGGGATCTCAATCCAGGAGAGGAGGATACAGAGGAAATCAAAGAGATCTTCAAGTTTACTCCAAAGGTTACTCCAGGCAACACCCATATTCTAGGGGAGGACAAATGTCAACTGATACAACATCTGGTCCTTTCCCTTATAAGCTGAAAGAAACTGTGTCTGCCAGGCCTTCTCAAGACAATCCCTCTAACAGATATGAGCCACCTGTGCCTTTTGAGGATCCTGAGAACAATCCAGCTGCTTGGACTGCCAGATTAAAGAAACTAGCTGCACTGGATCAGATTAAAAAGGCTAGAGAGCAAGGAAAAGATTCTTCCAACATTTCAACAATGTCTGAACAGAGACAGAAAGAGCTAGAGAGATATGCTTCAAGTAAATTCTTTGATTCTGACAGGTATATGGGATTACATCCTGAAGCTGTGGTTCCCAGGCCTAAAAAGCAAACATATTTGGGTGCAGCAGATGATACTAGATCAAACAAAGAAGCCCTCAATCCTAACAGAGAGATTAAACTGGTTAAGGGCAAAGAGAAGAAATGATATTGTAAGATGACATTCTCTGTGATTTCTGATTATCTGGATGTTATATATCTCTGTGGTTCTGCAATGTCTAGCTTGTTGTTTTTCTATTTTTGCTGCTTGTATGTTATTTAAATTTTTCCAAAGCTTGTAAATAGTAATCCTAACCCAAATAGGGGGAGATTGTTGGAACACCCTATTACTAATTTGGGTCAGGATCACTATGTATCTAGGAAACCTTTGCTTGACCTCCTGTATAGCTCAATAGGTCAATTAGAATTGAGTTTAAGGGTTAGTAGTCTAGGTTTGGAAGCTGCCCTCAAGACCAGGATTTTCTGTTTGGAGACTAAGTCATATCGTCGAGCTCAGCACGATGATTCGTCGAACTCCGATCGACGATCGTCTAGCTCAACTTCGACAGATCGTCGAACTCCATTCGACGATCGCTGAGCTCAACTTCATTATATTGTCGAACTCCGTTCGACGATCGGTGAGCTCAGGTCGACGATTTTGACTCTGCTTTGGATCTTTATCTCTGAGCTCAATTCGACGATCTTTGAGCTCAGATCGACGATATTTTGCTGCTGTATATTTCCAGATCGCTGAGCTCAGCTCGACGATAGCAGAGCTCAGTTCGACGTTTTCAGATAACTTCAAGGATGTTTCTAGATTCAAATTCAAATCAGTTAAGGAGTTATTCTGCAATTAATTCAGAGATTTCCTAGCCGTTTTTCATTCATTTCTGGACCAAGTTTCAAGGGATTTTTCAAGGAATATTGATGTTATAGATCACGACAGTGAACCGGTCACACAAGTAATATAAAATGGGGGTTTTCCCAAGTATCGATCTCACAAGGAACACAGTAAGGTGGAGTTAATTTCGAGGAGGACTTGAGATTGAAGTCCTCAGGTCGGAGCTAACTAAGGGGGTTTTGATATTGCGGAAACAGAAAATAAAATACTATCAACTACTCCTATGCAACACCGCTATGCGATGCTTCGCCAGGCGGGATGGAAGACTAGTCGGGCCGCTATGCACCGAATCACTAGGCGGATGGACGAGAAGCCTAGCGGATGAGGTGGTTAGAACGGCGGAATGAGGGTCGAAAGCACCTCTTCGCAACGCACGCCACTAGCAATTGCTAGTGCGGCAAGGGTGGATGGTGGTGGATGGACTATGGCACACCTCAAGTAAATAACGAAAATACACAAAATCACATAGACATGATTGAATATAAACGTTTTACAAACTAAGCATTCTTCATCAATATAAATAAAGTTAAACACCAATATTCAACAAGAAAGCAAGTACAAGTCAAGAGATCGACCAAATCCGAAGTCTTGCTGAGGATTCACGGTTGGAATCGTCGGGTTGTCATTCCGCGTCCAAGCTCGGTCCTCAACTGCTTCTGGGATAGAGAAGGGCTGTCACCACCTTCCAATGGCCCGTCTTCTTCGTCTCACGATAGCGGACGAAGTTTGCTAGCTTTCCTTTGCTTGATGGCTATGGCGTCAAAACTCTACTTGAAGCTCACGGATGAAGGAGGAGGCCGAGAGGAATCTCCAGCTTGGATTTGGCGGTGAAAGCTTGCCCGGAGCACCTCCATAGGGTGTAAGATGAAGGGGAACGGCGGAGAAGGCGGAAAACGGCGGAGAAGGCGAGCGATCTGCGGATCCTCGTGCGGGGGTCCTGGATTAGGGCGAGACCTGCACTATTTATACAAAAGCAGAATTGAACAATGCGCACGATCACAGGCGCACGACCAGTGGTCGTGTGCGCTATGTCCTGTGCTCGTACGCACTGGCATGGAATATCAGGAAGAAGAACTGGGATAATGCGCACGAGTAGTGGCGCACGACCAGTGGTCGTGCGCACTAAGTCCATTGATCGTGCGATTACCCAGACAGGACTCTAGAAAAGAGGAATCAATGCACACGATCAGTGGCGCACGACCAGTGGTCGTGCGCAATATGTCCAGTGATCGTGCGCTTACCCCAGGCTGATTCTGGAAAACGAAGAGTACTGCGCACGATCAGGGGCGCACGACCAGTGGTCGTGCGCATTGAATCCCATGATCGTGCGCAGTATTCCTGTTTCACCACCATCCCGGAACACGCACACGACCCCTGTACTGAAAGGAAAAACCATCACTAATCTGTGCAGACATTCCAGACAATAACAAAAAGGAGTACAGACTAAAAGAATAACACAAAACACAACCACGGGCATAAATGTGCACTTCCTATGGAAATAAAGATAGGATGAAATATATATGATACTGAACTAAAAGTGAAGTGCAACCGTGTGAAAAATAGCCCAGATGAGTCCAAAAATAGGTATATAAAGTGGACTCATCACACCCCCATACTTAACTATTTGCGCATCCCGAGCAAACAAAATCTAAGCAGATAGGGAAAAATACTAGTTAACAAAGAAATTGCGATACGAAGTACCATGCGAAGTCGCATGCTCGCGTGCGTAAAAATATAATAGAAGAAATTTCTAAGTATACAAAATAGTTTATACTTTTCACAATGCGTATCAAAATGTTATTATTAATCAAAAATGGAATCACGGTGAATCATCCGGTCATGCGTAGGGAGAAAGTAGACTAATCGCTAGTCGAGCATTGCCAAAGATCGGGGCTCCGGATAACCTCCAAAGTAATCCACCAATGTCGGTGACCATATGCTTGCCCTTTCACACTCTCTCCACGGCACTAGTTAGACTCAAGCACGAATCCGTAGGACTTGGAGTATAATAAAGGCTTAGGTGAAGGCGGGGTATATAAAGGTAAACAAGACGGACACGCACACCCAAAATAAGATCGCCCGAAAACGTACACAGCTAAACTCAATGGACAAACACGTGCGACGCATCACCAGACCTGGACTTTTGACGGTGTGCGCAAGCTCATAACGAACACAACTCAACCACATTGCACAACTCCGCAATAATAGATATACAAATACATTTCTTTTTTTTTGTATTCCACATTGGGAATTTTCTTTTTACTTACTATCATATTTTTTTTCTTTTCTCCTTTTTTATTTTTTTCTTTTATCCAAATAGCCAAAACAAAATAGGAAAACACGGCAACACCACAAGCTGCACAAACACCAACAAAACTGCCCACACAAAACGGATATAAACTACAACAAAACAAACTAACCGAGCGATCACATTCAGATGTGCGAGTAGGAAAGGCTATATGGCTATGGTAGCAAGGTGAAGGGATTTCAAAGGAAGGGACAGGCTCAACGGGGATAGCAACGGTTAGATGTCGGGAATGGTACAAGGCTCAAACGAGACAAAGGGACGACCCACATCACGCACGCACTTGACTAACCATGTACCCATGCTTCGAGAGTAGCTAGGGGCAAGTTCTTAGCCAACGAGAAAGACTATCCATCCTCCCTACTCAAGCAATATGAACCTAATGGCCGTCTACACACATCCCTAAGCTACCGTCGGATTCACACTGGATTCACCAACTTTTGAGTAGAATAAAAAGTATTTACGCAATTAGAAAATTATAAAACTAAAAGCATACAGAAAAATTAAATCTACTCGAATTTCTACACGAGACGAGAGCAGTTGACTAGGAACACAACAAGGCCAACATTTTACTCTGTCTCACAATCCTAAGCCAGCACCATAATTTTCCCAAATCTAACGAAGAAATGAGTTTAACTCGCGGCACACAAACATCTAAGCACGCGCTCATGTGGGTGCAGTGGTGTGTGATGCAATGAACTAATCAAAATAAAACTATAAAAGCTTCTAGTATGCACATGAGATGTGTACGTGCAATAGGTAACAGATCTCTCCCCCAGACTTAAACTAAGCAACAAATCATAAGATAGAGAAATTAAAATCATACAGAGCTAAGGGAAGAGGTTACCCAATGCTCAGCTAGTGAGCATACCAGAAGACGCGTGGAAACTGAAGCAGGCCCGCCATACGAAGAATCAGAACCCTGCCAATGCAATTTGCCAAGAATACCTGCAGGGGTAAGCTCCGCAAAAACAAAACAAAAATATACAAAAAGAAATGCTAAAATAAAATAGACAAGAAAATAAAAATGCAGGAAATAAAAGATAAGTACTGGGGTTATTGTCATCCCAGCACGACTTATTACATTCTAAACTGTTCTAGCTAATGGGCCTATGAAATAAAAAGTGCACAGGTAACTGTTCCAATATCCGTTTCGGTAACGGGTACCGATACGGTGATAGAGCAGTTACCCCTCTACCTAAATAATCATACCTGCCCAACACAGGTAGAGGAAATAGGAAGTAGGATGAGGAGGAGGCCTGGTCCTCACTCATCTCACCACAAAAGAAATCCTTGCCTAGCAAGGTATCGTCTACAGGGAGTCTCCAGGAGGAGAAAGCGATGAATGGAGCTTCCTCAACAGAGGAGGAATCAACCTCCTCGCAAAAGAGGATGTTATCATCCATGACTCGAGCTGAAAGCTCCAAGTCCTCCTGAAGCACCTGCGAAGACGCAACCCACACAGGCTCAGATACAGAAATGGGATCAAGAAATAAAGGAGATGAATAACTAAAAGAATCAGAAATAGGGGGAGTGGTCCCGGTCTCACTCCCAGCAGGATCCAAGCAGAGATCATTGTCGGTATCATACGAGTCGTACCGAGGAGAATCCGAGAACTCGAGGTCCGCGGTGGTAAGAAGAACGGCCTCATCCAATAAGGAGGTGCAAACCTCTGCATCGGAAATAGGGTATTCCTCATCCCACCGGGGTGCGTAAAAATGTTCCGAAGATCCACCGTCTCCGTCGGAGATAGAGGAATCCTCATCCCACTTCGGCGCAACCTCGGGCACTGAATCATCAACAAATACAACATCATCAACCGACTCACAAGAAAGAGGAATAGCACAATCCGGCAAAAATTGTGGAGGGGCAAGGCTGCTCTCAAAATCAAGCACTTAATGAGCAGGTCCCATCACAAAATCATTCGTAGACGCCACCCCGTCGATGACCGGAACAATCTCATCGTCCCATACAGGAGCGTCCATGAGTTCCTGCTCCTCTTTTTGTTGGCTAACACCAGAGTGATCATCATCACTCAAGGAAAGCTCGTAAAAAGGGATCGAGGGACCCATGAAAGAGTTGTATGCGGCCAGAGATTCTTCAGTAATCTCAACGGGAAAAGAAGGAGCAAAGTGTGTTATGTCAGTGTATGGGCCAGGCAACACCCTGGTAGGCCTGTCCACAACAGTCTTCCGCGAACGGGAGGTTGTTGTGCACACGCCCTCAGAGGGAGAAGGCTTGCACAAACGAGGGCAATCCTTCAACATGTGGCCCTCACCTTGACATAACAAACACCGAATGCAATGCTCGGCATTCATAGCAGCAATGGCATCGATGGATTGGCGCAAAGTGTCAAGGATACGGCACTCAGCATCAGGATCCATCACGAATAACAATAATTGCTGAAAAAGTGCTAAACAGCTAAAATGAAAATAGCACGGATCTGCGATCTAAATCAAAAATCAGAAAAGGGGAAAAAGAAATAAGCAAAATAAAAATTCTAATAACAAAAGCAAATAAAAAAATGATATACACAAATGGAAAAGGGCTTCAATCTATAATCTCCCTCTCCAAAAACTCACACGACTGTGTTCCCCAGCAACGGCGCCAAAAACTTGATGTTATAGATCACGGTAGTGAACCGGTCGCACAAGTAATATAAAATGGGAGTTTTCCCAAGTATCGATCTCACAAGGAACACAGTAAGGTGGAGTTAATTTCGAGGAGGACTTGAGATTGAAGTCCTCAGGTCGGAGCTAACTAAGGGGGTTTTGATATTGCGGAAACAGAAAATAAAATACTATCAACTACTCCTATGCAACGCCGCTATGCGATGCTTCGCCAGGCGGGATGGAAGACTAGTCAGGCCGCTATGCACGAATCACTAGGCGGATGGACGAGAAGGCTAGCGGATGAGGTGGTTAGAACGGCGGAATGAGGGTCGAAAGCACCTCTTCGCAATGCACGCCACTAGCAATTGCTAGTGCGGCAAGGGTGGATGGTGGTGGATGGACTATGGCACACCTCAAGTAAATAACGAAAATACACAAAATCACATAGACATGATTGAATATAAACGTTTTACAAACTAAGCATTCTTCATCAATATAAATAAAGTTAAACACCAATATTCAACAAGAAAGCAAGTACAAGTCAAGAGATCGACCGAATCCGAAGTCTTGCTGAGGATTCACGGTTGGAATCGTCGGGTTGTCATTCCGCGTCAAAGCTCGGTCCTCGACTGCTTCTGGGATAGAGAAGGGCTGTCACCACCTTCCAATGGCCCGTCTTCTTCGTCTCACGATAGCGGACGAAGTTTGCTAGCTTTCCTTTGCTTGATGGCTATGGCGTCAAAACTCTACTTGAAGCTCACGGATGAAGGAGGAGGCCGAGAGGAATCTCCGGCTTGGATTTGGCGGTGAAAGCTTGCCCAGAGCACCTCCATAGGGTGGAAGATGAAGGGGAACGGCGGAGAAGGCGGAAAATGGCGGAGAAGGCGAGCGATCTGCGGATCCTCGTGCGGGGGTCCTGGATTAGGGCGAGACCTGCACTATTTATACAAAAGCAGAATTGAACAATGCGCACGATCACAGGCGCACGACCAGTGGTCGTGTGCGCTATGTCCTGTGCTTGTACGCACTGGCATGGAATATCAGGAAGAAGAACTGGGATAATGCGCACAAGTAGTGGCGCACGACCAGTGGTCGTGCGCACTAAGTCCATTGATCGTGCGATTACCCAGACAGGACTCTAGAAAAGAGGAATCAATGCACACGATCAGTGGCGCACGACCAGTGGTCGTGCGCAATATGTCCAGTGATCGTGCGCTTACCCCAGGCTGATTCTGGAAAACGAAGAGTACTGCGCACGATCAGGGGCGCACGACCAGTGGTCGTGCGCATTGAATCCCATGATCGTGCGCAGTATTCCTGTTTCACCACCATCCCGGAACACGCACACGACCCCTGTACTGAAAGGAAAAACCATCACTAATCTGTGCAGACATTCCAGACAATAACAAAAAGGAGTACAGACTAAAAGAATAACACAAAACACAACCACGGGCATAAATGTGCACTTCCTATGGAAATAAAGATAGGATGAAATATATATGATACTGAACTAAAAGTGAAGTGCAACCGTGTGAAAAATAGCCCAGATGAGTCCGAAAATAGGTATATAAAGTGGACTCATCACACCCCCATACTTAACTATTTGCGCATCCCGAGCAAACAAAATCTAAGCAGATAGGGAAAAATACTAGTTAACAAAGAAATTGCGATACGAAGTACCATGCGAAGTCGCATGCTCGCGTGCGTAAAAATATAATAGAAGAAATTTCTAAGTATACAAAATAGTTTATACTTTTCACAATGCGTATCAAAATGTTATTATTAATCAAAAATGGAATCACGGTGAATCATCCGGTCATGCGTAGGGAGAAAGTAGACTAATCGCTAGTCGAGCATTGCCAAAGATCGGGGCTCCGGATAACCTCCAAAGTAATCCACCAATGTCGGTGACCATATGCTTGCCCTTTCACACTCTCTCCACGGCACTAGTTAGACTCAAGCACGAATCCGTAGGACTTGGAGTATAATAAAGGCTTAGGTGAAGGCGGGGTATATAAAGGTAAACAAGACGGACACGCACACCCAAAATAAGATCGCCCGAAAACGTACACAGCTAAACTCAATGGACAAACACGTGCGACGCATCACCAGACCTGGACTTTTGACGGTGTGCGCAAGCTCATAACGAACACAACTCAACCACATTGCACAACTCCGCAATAATAGATATACAAATACATTTCTTTTTTTTTGTATTCCACATTGGGAATTTTCTTTTTACTTACTATCATATTTTTTTTTCTTTTCTCCTTTTTTTATTTTTTTCTTTTATCCAAATAGCCAAAACAAAATAGGAAAACACGGCAACACCACAAGCTGCACAAACACCAACAAAACTGCCCACACAAAACGGATATAAACTACAACAAAACAAACTAACCGAGCGATCACATTCAGATGTGCGAGTAGGAAAGGCTATATGGCTATGGTAGCAAGGTGAAGGGATTTCAAAGGAAGGGACAGGCTCAACGGGGATAGCAACGGTTAGATGTCGGGAATGGTACAAGGCTCAAACGAGACAAAGGGACGGCCCACATCACGCACGCACTTGACTAACCATGTACCCATGCTTCGAGAGTAGCTAGGGGCAAGTTCTTAGCCAACGAGAAAGACTATCCATCCTCCCTACTCAAGCAATATGAACCTAATGGCCGTCTACACACATCCCTAAGCTACCGTCGGATTCACACTGGATTCACCAACTTTTGAGTAGAATAAAAAGTATTTACGCAATTAGAAAATTATAAAACTAAAAGCATACAGAAAAATTAAATCTACTCGAATTTCTACACGAGACGAGAGCAGTTGACTAGGAACACAACAAGGCCAACATTTTACTCTGTCTCACAATCCTAAGCCAGCACCATAATTTTCCCAAATCTAACGAAGAAATGAGTTTAACTCGCGGCACACAAACATCTAAGCACGCGCTCATGTGGGTGCAGTGGTGTGTGATGCAATGAACTAATCAAAATAAAACTATAAAAGCTTCTAGTATGCACATGAGATGTGTACGTGCAATAGGTAACAGATCTCTCCCCCAGACTTAAACTAAGCAACAAATCATAAGATAGAGAAATTAAAATCATACAGAGCTAAGGGAAGAGGTTACCCAATGCTCAGCTAGTGAGCATACCAGAAGACGCGTGGAAACTGAAGCAGGCCCGCCATACGAAGAATCAGAACCCTGCCAATGCAATTTGCCAAGAATACCTGCAGGGGTAAGCTCCGCAAAAACAAAACAAAAATATACAAAAAGAAATGCTAAAATAAAATAGACAAGAAAATAAAAATGCAGGAAATAAAAGATAAGTACTGGGGTTATTGTCATCCCAGCACGACTTATTACATTCTAAACTGTTCTAGCTAATGGGCCTATGAAATAAAAAGTGCACAGGTAACTGTTCCAATATCCGTTTCGGTAACGGGTACCGATACGGTGATAGAGCAGTTACCCCTCTACCTAAATAATCATACCTGCCCAACACAGGTAGAGGAAATAGGAAGTAGGATGAGGAGGAGGCCTGGTCCTCACTCATCTCACCACAAAAGAAATCCTTGCCTAGCAAGGTATCGTCTACAGGGAGTCTCCAGGAGGAGAAAGCGATGAATGGAGCTTCCTCAACAGAGGAGGAATCAACCTCCTCGCAAAAGAGGATGTTATCATCCATGACTCGAGCTGAAAGCTCCAAGTCCTCCTGAAGCACCTGCGAAGACGCAACCCACACAGGCTCAGATACAGAAATGGGATCAAGAAATAAAGGAGATGAATAACTAAAAGAATCAGAAATAGGGGGAGTGGTCCCGGTCTCACTCCCAGCAGGATCCAAGCAGAGATCATTGTCGGTATCATACGAGTCGTACCGAGGAGAATCCGAGAACTCGAGGTCCGCGGTGGTAAGAAGAACGGCCTCATCCAATAAGGAGGTGCAAACCTCTGCATCGGAAATAGGGTATTCCTCATCCCACCGGGGTGCGTAAAAATGTTCCGAAGATCCACCGTCTCCGTCGGAGATAGAGGAATCCTCATCCCACTTCGGCGCAACCTCGGGCACTGAATCATCAACAAATACAACATCATCAACTGACTCACAAGAAAGAGGAATAGCACAATCCGGCAAAAATTGTGGAGGGGCAAGGCTGCTCTCAAAATCAAGCACTTAATGAGCAGGTCCCATCACAAAATCATTCGTAGATGCCACCCCGTCGATGACCGGAACAATCTCATCGTCCCATACAGGAGCGTCCATGAGTTCCTGCTCCTCTTTTTGTTGGCTAACACCAGAGTGATCATCATCACTCAAGGAAAGCTCGTAAAAAGGGATCGAGGGACCCATGAAAGAGTTGTATGCGGCCAGAGATTCTTCAGTAATCTCAACGGGAAAAGAAGGAGCAAAGTGTGTTATGTCAGTGTATGGGCCAGGCAACACCCTGGTAGGCCTGTCCACAACAGTCTTCCGCGAACGGGAGGTTGTTGTGCACACGCCCTCAGAGGGAGAAGGCTTGCACAAACGAGGGCAATCCTTCAACATGTGGCCCTCACCTTGACATAACAAACACCGAATGCAATGCTCGGCATTCATAGCAGCAATGGCATCGATGGATTGGCGCAAAGTGTCAAGGATACGGCACTCAGCATCAGGATCCATCACGAATAACAATAATTGCTGAAAAAGTGCTAAACAGCTAAAATGAAAATAGCACGGATCTGCGATCTAAATCAAAAATCAGAAAAGGGGAAAAAGAAATAAGCAAAATAAAAATTCTAATAACAAAAGCAAATAAAAAAATGATATACACAAATGGAAAAGGGCTTCAATCTATAATCTCCCTCTCCAAAAACTCACACGACTGTGTTCCCCAGCAACGGCGCCAAAAACTTGATGTTATAGATCACGGTAGTGAACCGGTCGCACAAGTAATATAAAATGGGAGTTTTCCCAAGTATCGATCTCACAAGGAACACAGTAAGGTGGAGTTAATTTCGAGGAGGACTTGAGATTGAAGTCCTCAGGTCGGAGCTAACTAAGGGGGTTTTGATATTGCGGAAACAGAAAATAAAATACTATCAACTACTCCTATGCAACGCCGCTATGCGATGCTTCGCCAGGCGGGATGGAAGACTAGTCAGGCCGCTATGCACGAATCACTAGGCGGATGGACGAGAAGGCTAGCGGATGAGGTGGTTAGAATGGCGGAATAAGGGTCGAAAGCACCTCTTCGCAATGCACGCCACTAGCAATTGCTAGTGCGGCAAGGGTGGATGGTGGTGGATGGACTATGGCACACCTCAAGTAAATAACGAAAATACACAAAATCACATAGACATGATTGAATATAAACGTTTTACAAACTAAGCATTCTTCATCAATATAAATAAAGTTAAACACCAATATTCAACAAGAAAGCAAGTACAAGTCAAGAGATCGACCGAATCCGAAGTCTTGCTGAGGATTCACGGTTGGAATCGTCGGGTTGTCATTCCGCGTCCAAGCTCGGTCCTCAACTGCTTCTGGGATAGAGAAGGGCTGTCACCACCTTCCAATGGCCCGTCTTCTTCGTCTCACGATAGCGGATGAAGTTTGCTAGCTTTCCTTTGCTTGATGACTATGGCGTCAAAACTCTACTTGAAGCTCACAGATGAAGGAGGAGGCCGAGAGGAATCTCCGGCTTGGATTTGGCGGTGAAAGCTTGCCCGGAGCACCTCCATAGGGTGGAAGATGAAGGGGAACGGCGGAGAAGGCGGAAAACGGCGGAGAAGGCGAGCGATATGCGGATCCTCATGCGGGGGTCCTGGATTAGGGTGAGACCTGCACTATTTATACAAAAGCAGAATTGAACAATGCGCACGATCACAGGCGCACGACCAGTGGTCGTGCGTGCTATGTCCTGTGCTTGTGCGCACTGGCATGGAATATCAGAAAGAAGAACTGGGATAATGCGCACGAGTAGTGGCGCACGACCAGTGGTCGTGCGCACTAAGTCCAATGATCGTGCGATTACCCAGACAGGACTCCAGAAAAGAGGAATCAATGCACACGATCAGTGACGCACGACCAGTGGTCGTCCGCAATATGTCCAGTGATCGTGCGCTTACCCCAGGCTGATTCTGGAAAATGAAGAGTACTGCGCACGATCAGGGGCGTACGACCAGTGGTCGTGCGCATTGAATCCCATGATCGTGCGCAGTATTCCTGTTTCACCACCATCCCGGAACACGCACACGACCCCTGTACCGAAAGGAAAAACCATCACTAATCTGTGCAGACATTCCAGACAATAACAAAAAGGAGTACAGACTAAAAGAATAACACAAAACACAACCACGGGCATAAATGTGCACTTCCTATGGAAATAAAGACAGGATGAAATATATATGATAATGAACTAAAAGTGAAGTGCAACCGTGTGAAAAATAGCCCAGATGAGTCCGAAAATAGGTATATAAAGTGGACTCATCAAATATTTCTGTGGACTTTCCTCCAGAAGAGATTTTGCAATTAAGGATGGAATCAATGCTGGCCAACGGCTATTCTTCTCAGGGAATGTTTTGTTCAGTACCAGAGAATAAAAGATAGAATTTTTTGAGTCTCTAATAATACACAGAGAGAGACACACATATTACAGAGATACATTCAAAAATATTCTGTCTCAAGGAATTCTCAAGAACACTCATCCAAAGAGATCAATCTTTTCAGAAATCTTCAGATCTCTTTAGTTTCAAAGTGTTCAAGGCCAACATATTTCAAGACTCCAGACATCCAACATTTCAGTCATTGCTGAAATCATCTACTGCTGGAGTTCAATCTTTGAAGGCCTATCACCCTCAGCAAAGCTTTTCTTCCTGAAGATCTCAAGGGTTCACGGGGAGCTTTGACATCAACAATCCACATAGTCTTCTCAGTTGTTTGAGAAAGAGAAGACTTCCATCACTCTCTCACCCCCTCTCTGTAAAGGGTTTCTCAAACTCCCTTCAAAAGTTTGAGCTTGGTTTTTGAGCACCTTGTCAAAAGCTCATTGGTGGCAAGACACCTGATCAAAAAATCTGCTTTAGTTTTTGAGCACCTTATCAAAAGCTCATTGGTGCCCAGGACACCTGATCAACTCATCCTGCAGTGGATTCCTACCTAGGGTGGTAGAAGAGTGGATGTACCCAAGTTTAGGGGAACCACTATATTTCCTTGTGTCTTCTGGTTTTGCTTGTTTTTATGTTTGTTTCTGGCCTTGATTATTCTGTGATTAGCTTTTGTTTAACTTAGTTCTGTGATTAGTTTTTTAACTGCATCCCTGCTCACACTTATTACAACAATTGTTGTAAAAAGTTTCAAAGCACCATATACTCTATTCACCCCCCCCCCCTCTAGAGTATATCAGATCTAGCTGCACTTTCATCTGGGTTCCTATTTAAGCTAGTTTGACCTAGTTTGACTTTGGTCCTATAGTGGACCCCACATGGCTACCACCCACTACCTAGGGTCAAACCTAGCTGATCTCCTTAAAACTCACCCCATGCCTAACCCAATCTAAGTTGAGGGGTCCAAAAGTAACATGGGATGTTACACAGAGGCGGCAGACGTTTCCACCAGAATTTTAGAGTGGAGCACCCGGTTCCACAGCCACCAGCATTACCTCCACCTCCACAGCCTCAATAGTTCCGACAACCAGAGGGGCGTTATGGGCGGGTGTACTTCGAATGCAATCAACCGGGCCACATCCGACATTATTACCCGCAATTGTTTGGGAATGCTCCTCTTGCTCGCCCTCCAGCAGCTCCTCGAGGGCGGGGGCACAAGCGTGGTCGAGGACGAGGACCACGAGGGGGAAACCCCGGACAAGCTCGGGATCAAGTGTTAGCTCTAGACATGACACAGGAGCGGAACCCTCAGGAGGTGATTGCAGGTATGTTATAGTTAGTTATCACATTTTCATTATTAAAAATTAAGCTGCTTAAGACGTACTAGATATATAGCATTGAGTATTGTTATTGTAACTTAGGCACCGTGGTGGTCGGCGGGAAACCGGCCTATACATTTTTCGCTACCGGTGCCTCGCACTCTTTTATGTCTGAGGACTTCATTAAAGACGTAGAAGAAGTGCAATACTTCACTGGTATTGCTCGACAAGTATGTCTCCAAGATGGCTGTGAGATGACCGCAGTCGCTAAGTGCGAGTTAGAGATATTCATTGGGGGAAAGGCCTTTGATACCCCTGTCACAGTTTTGAGAATACCAGAATTTGATCTCATCCTAGGCATGGCATGGCTGGATTGGCACTTCACGAGAATTTACTATACGGAGAAGTGGATTTACTTAAGACATGGGGACACGGATGTCATCTTCCAAGGTACAAAATATGCATCTCGTCTGTTATTATCTTCGGTTCAGGCTGTAAAAGCCCACATAAAGGGGGAAGAAGTTTTCATGATTTGTTTCGAGATGGAGTTGACATTGGATATCAAGGTTGTGCTGGTGGTGCGAGATTTCCCTGAGGAATTTCCTGAGAAATTGTCAGGATTACCCCTGCATAGGGAGGTAGCTAGATTTTCAAATTAAGCTAGTAGCGGGTGCCAAGCCCGTCTTCAGGACCCCTTACCGGATGGCCCCGAAGGACCTCGCAGAGTTTAGAGTTCAGTTGCGAGAACTAGTGGAGTCAGGGTTTGTTCGCCCCAGCTCTTCACCTTGGGGAGCCCTTGTTCTATTCGTTAAGAAGAAGGATGGTACCTTACGGTTATGCATAGACTATCGGGAGCTCAACCGGTTACGGTACGGAACACCTATCCGCTACCCCAGATCGATGAGTTGTTCGACTAATTGGTCGGTGCACATTGTTTTTCCAAGTTGGATTTACACTCGGGGTATTACCAATTGAGGATACAAGAGGACATCCAAAAAATGGCATTCACCTCAAGGTACGGGCTGTACGAATTCACCGTAATGTCATTTGGGCTCACAAATGCCCTTTCAGCTTTCATGAGTTTGATGAACAAGATGTTTGAGCCCTATTTAGACATCTTCATCATCGTCTTCATCAATAACATCCTAGTCTACTCAAAGACTGAGGAGGAGCATATCGAACATCTGATCTTGGTACTGAAGAAACGAAAAGAGCACGCCTTGTTTGCCAAGTTCATCAAGTGTGAATTCTGGCTTAAGGAGGTTGCCTTCTTGAGCCATGTTATCAGTGGGGCTGGACAGCTATGGATTCAGCCAAAGTGTGTGCCGTGAAGGAGTGGTCGCCCTTGAAGTCAGCGGCTGATGTGCGGAGCTTCCTTGGACTTGCCGGGTATTATCGCAAGTTCATAAAAGGATTCTCAAAAATTGCCCTTCCTCTTACTTCTTTCACAAAGAAAGGTGTGTTGTATGAGTGGAAACCCCAGTGTGAAGCTACGTTTCAAGAGCTGAAGGATAGACTTACATCTGCACCCATCCTAGCACTTCCGTCTGGGAAGGAAGGATTTCAGGTTTACACTGATGCATCTTATCAAGGGATGGGAGCGGTGCTGATGCAGCACGGTCATGTAATTGCATATGCGTCAAGGCAGCTAAAGAAGCATGAACTCAACTATCCAGTTCATGATTTAGAATTGGGGGCTGTGGTGTTCGCCCTCAAAGTTTGGATACACTACCTATATGGAGTTCACTACGAGATATTTTCGGAACACAATAATTTAAAGTATGTTCACACTCAGAAGGAACTTAACTTGAGACAACGGCGGTGGTTAGAGTTTTTGTGCGATTATGAGTTCACCTTGAACTACCACCGCGGAAAAGCAAACTCGGTGGCTAATGCATTGAGCAGAAAAGTATCGGACTCGAGCTAAGAGTCTCGGTTGATGAGTATGGAGTTAGCTCGAATGCTTGAGGAAATGGAGATTACCTTGGTGTATAAAGTTCCTTTGAAAACATATATGGAGTACTTGGTGACCATGAGCATAGTTTGTGAAATTCGGGACCGAATTCGGGTAGAGCAAGGAAAGGATGCGGCTCTGGCCACGACAATAAAGTCAATTGAGGATGGGACTACTGACGAGTACTCCCTAAAAGACGGCCTCGTCCATCTCCGTGGCCAGCATTACATTCCCCAAGGTGGTAAGATTCGGGAAGATATTTTGAGGGAGGCACATTGCTCTCAGTATTCAGTGCATCCCGGTATTGCTAAGATGTACGCCGACTTGCGAAAGACCATGTGTTGGCCAGGAATGAAGAAAGACGTCAGGTACTTTGTTACACATTGCGAGGCCTGTCAAAGGGTTAAGGCGGAGTGCAAGAGCCCCGGTGATTTGTTACAGCCATTGCCCATCCCCAAGTGGAAATTTTAGGATATATCCATGGACTTCGTTCACGGGTTACCTCGCTCACGCTCAGGGAATGATTCGGTGTGGGTGATCGTTGATCGCCTGACAAAAGTAGCCAGGTTCATCCCTATGAAGAAGGAGGCTCACGTGGATATCTTGGTACGCCTCTTTGTGGAGCAGTTTGTATGGTACCATGGTGTGCCAAAGATAATCGTTTCTGACCGGGATGGTCATTTTACATCTAAGGAGTGGAAAGCCGTACAGGCGTACTTGGGTTCGCGCCTTACCTTTAGCACAACATTTCATCCTCAGACGGACGGGCAGTCTAAGAGGACCATCAGAATATTGGAAGACCTATTGAGGTTGTGTGTGTTGGATAGAGGAGAGCCATGGGAAAGGCTCTTACCACAGGTAGAATTCTGCTACAACAACAGCCATCAAGCTAGCATCGGTATGGCGCCCCATGAAGCCCTTTACGGAAGGTGTAGAACCCCCTTGTCTTGGGTGCAGGATGAGGACCCGAAGGTATTGGGAGTTGAGTACATTGATGATACTGATGTGGTTGTTAGACTGATACGGGACTGCATGCTTGTGGCTCAAAGTCGGTAGGTGAAATATTATAATGCAAAGCACCGGATGGTGGAATTTCAATTAGGTGATAAAGCATTTCTGAAAATCCGGCAGATGCATGGAGTGTCACAGGTGCGAGGTGTGAAAAAGCTCAGCCCAAGGTACGTTGGACCTTACACTGTATTGGAATGAATTGGCCCTTTGGCTTATCGGTTGGAGCTACCACCAGAGCTAGAGAATTTTCATGACGTGTTTCATAAGTCGTCACTTCAAAAGGCGGTATTGCAGCCCGATCAATATATCCCCACCACAGATGGTGCAATAGCGACTGATAGGTCTGTGAGACTAGAGCCAGTGCGGATTGTAGACAACGAGACGAGGATTTTGCGCCGCAAGAGTGTCCATTTGGTAAAGGTGTTGTGGTCTAACCATGGGAAGGAGGAGTATACATGGGAGCCGGTGGACTTGATGCAAAAGATCTACCCGGAGTTGTTCGCCCAACGTAATTTTTAAAAGCATATTTTATTTTATTTTATGCTTTTCTCTCCCAATAGCCTTAGCCTGATTTCGAGGAAGAAATCTTTTATTTTGTTTATCGGATTTGTAACATCCCGATTCGCGCTAGGCCCTGCGTGCGCGCTTTTGAGTCAGAAGAGGTGATTTAGGCTCATGGAAGTGTTGGCTGTTAGGCTTACACTTGTGTTGGGGAGGTGAAGTTAGCCCAGAGAAGGACATGGGTAGAGACACGGGCATATCCCTACCCGTGTGTGTCCACCCAGTACTCGAGTCAACGACTCGAGTTATTCCAGAGAAGGATACGGGTAGTGACACAAGCGTGTCACTACCGGTGTGTATAAGGACACGGTAGGGACACGGCGTGTTCCTACCCGTGTGCGTCGAGTAGAGGTCGATGAAGAGTGTCCCGAGAAGGACAGGGGTAGAGACACGGGCGTGTCCCTACCCGTGTGTCTCCAGCCAGCACTCGAGTTGATTACTTGAGTAGTTCTAGAGAAGGACACGGGTATGTACACGGGCGTGTCCCTACCCGTGTGTGTGAGGATACGGGTAGAGACACAGGCGTGTCCCTACCCGTATGCGTCAAGTGGAACTCAACGAAGCAAGACCCTAGCAGGACAAGGCCAGCAACACGGCCGTGTCAATTGGACACAGGTAGAAACACGGGCGTGTCCCTACCCGTGTTTGTGTGTCAAAACGGCAATGGAACCGTCGACGACGCTTTGCCCGAGCAGGATACGGGTATGGACACGGGTGTTTCCCTACCCCTATCATTTTCACATATAAGGGGAAAGAGAAACCCTAGCCATTTTCATTCCTCTTCCAACCATTTCTGATGGAGAAAACTGCTGGAGAAGAGGAAGGTGTTGCAGCAAGTCTTCATCCCATGAAGAACCGCCGCCGCCGAGGAGGAGAAGATGCCGCCGAGGAGAGTGACGAGATCCTTGGCCAAAAATGGTGGAAATGCTGGAAACAAAATGAGATTCCTCCCCTCTCCCTTGGTGCTAGATCCTTAGTTATTTCTTAGGAGAGATATCGACTCAAGAGAGTCTAGATTTGAGAGGAGAAGTTTCCTAGGAAAGGTCATGCTAGGACTTGTGTTCTATGATTTAGAATTCTTCAACCTCTCCCTCCTTCTATGTCATGATGGAGGATGGTCTAATGAAGAAAAGTGGCCTTTTTGAGGGTGAATAAGGGAGGAGGAAGTATGGACGTGATTTTCAGAAGATCGGCCTGATGAGGTGATGTAGACGTACGCATTAGAGCCGAATTATAACTACGAACGTGCACGAGTATCTCTTCACGATGAATTCTACGCTCACATAATTGTTCTACGCCACTCCACGCTATCACATTCATTCAATTTCACGCTAGCGTACGGGTAGCCAAACCGTTTCGAGATCAAATAAGGGCGATAGGCTGGTATCCGATCGAGGTAAAAAGGACCAATATTGGATCCGGACGAGCGAAGGTTGTACCCAAAGAGATCTACCTAAAATAATCACGAATTTGGAAAAGGTAGATCTCTCCCAACAAAAGACAACGAGGGCTCGCCAAACTCTTTACGAAATTAAGTCGATCAAGAAAACTACGCAAAACAATTAAAGCTAATCACGAAATTTCAAATGATTTCAAAATTTAATGCCAGAAATTCCACTACAAGATTATTTAAGGAAAGAAACGCACGAAAGTGGAAAGGCTCGTTACCCAGCCGGAATGGGTGATTCTGATTCACTCGGCGAGGATCGCTCTTCAACGGCTCCACCGGAATCACGCCGGTAGGAGTGAAATTCGTCCGCCTTCGTCGCGTTACGCTAGAAATGGAAAGTCCCGTCGAAATCTTCTTAATATGGAAGTAAATATCTTCAAGTATGGCAAGAGAGAAATAAGGTGGAGGTTGTCTTGGTGGAGGCGGAGGCAGCTTGGGTTTGCCCTGATGGTGGTGTTTCGGGTAGGGGGAAGGAGGAGGGTGGTCGGCTCTTGTTGGAGGGAAAAGGAAGAGGTGGTGGCCTTGGGAGTTGTGGATGGTGGCTCGAGTAGGAGAGGAGCGGTGGCCGGGTTGGAGAAAGAGGGAGGGAGGAGGAAAAGCCGAGATTTGAGAGAGGGGATGAGAGGTGGCCGGCGGCCAAGGAGAGAGAAGGGGGAGCAAGAGAAAGATCGGCCAAGAGATGAGGAAGGAGGAAGCTTCAAGAGGTAAGGATTTTCAAATTTCGTTTCATTCAATCTTCTCCAAATAGAGGGGGGACATGCCTATATATAGGCTACAACAACAACACTCCAACTGGCTACATGCAGCCCAAACATGAAAACATGAAAATAAAACACACACATACATCATGATTTTATATCATAATCATAATGTACATATTACACGAAATAAAAGTGCAATTATTAAAAATAAAACACACAAAGCATGGATTAATAATTAATAATAATTTGATAACAATTATTATTAATTATTAATAAATCGGCTTGCGATCTGGACGCCTATTATGGCGAGGCTCTTCACGGTCATTTGTCAGTGCGTCGTCTTCAAGGTGTTGCGCGTCGTAGTCTCCATCAATCCTCCCCCGCTCGAAAATACTCATCACCGATGAGTGTATGTTACTGCACCAGCGTGGGAGAGCTACAACCAAACGAGCTACCCCCGATCCAAACGGCCAATGGACATCGGAGACTGGACGATCATGCCAACGACGCAGGTAGTGGCCAACATCGCCACAAGTAGAGGAAAGCACTTCAACCTGGAGTATCCTGTAATGCAAAAAGATGGTCCTAGGGAACCTCGGAAAAGCATTAGGCAATAAAGGAAGAAAAATTTCAACATCAACTACAAACGTACCTCCAGTGAAGGCCGAAAAAGAAAGCGATCCAGGCACAAACTCACTACCCAACCCATAAGAGAACAAAGTGGAGCCAAACGGACAGGCAAATAACTCAAGTGGTGGAAAACATGCAGCGTTAAATCAGAAACATTAAAAATAGGGGTATCACCCCAATCAGTGAAAAACCTCAAAAGTAGTGCGCGTTCTCTTAATGTCATTAAATTCCGCAAATGGTCCAGCTCGCCAACTCGCCCACTTTCTATAGTGCCCGAAGGCAACCGTTCAGGGACGAGACGCACCAAGTCAAAATCGCAAATTATACCGTAAGACGCTCTTTTTTGTAAGCTAGCAAGAATTTGAATAGATTGTTGTAACGTGGTTGGCGCTTCACTACAGTGCTTACGTAAATGAAATTCATTGCGAGCATCATCATGCGCAAACGTACTTAGTGCATTCGGTGATAACGGAACGACATAAGGCGGCACCAACGGAACTAAATCTGGTGGCGCCGAGGGAATCTCATCAGGAGGCACTAAAAGCGGCCCTATCCGAAACGTATAATTTGATAAGTGAGTTTCTTTAAAATTCATGGAGGATAAAATTAGGATAAAGGAGATAGTCGCCACAGAAATAAAATCTAAAACATCCGAGGGTGTGACCAACGATGGACTCATAGGGTAATAGGCCGTCAAGGGGGACATGTCCCAAGGAGGAGCTAAGTCCTTCTCAACGTCAAAGCATGGGTTTAACGTCCAAGAAAGATCACCAGGTTGAAAGCCATTAAAGTCATATGAAAATTCAAACAATGGATTTGCCCTTACAGAAAATTCGTCCGACATGTCTACCAATTCATTAGATATATCATGTAATTCAGAATCAGTGGTCGGGTCATAGGTCGGCAACAATAATACGAGATCTGGAGGCACTAACGGGTCCTCATCTGGGGGAACTGGCAGAATGAACTCAGGGGGCACTGTAGAACTCCAGAAATCAATCGTACCACACTCATGTCCTAAATGATCAGTACGTCGAGTCAACGGGTCAGGGGGACGAGTCGGTAAAATCAAACCCGAGGTACAATCCAAAAAGTCATCCAATAATGCAACTTCCTTGCTTACAATTGTTTCTGACACACTATCAACGTTATTTAATTTAGAATCAATTATGGTCTCAGACAAGGGTAGAATTGAGCCCGACGGAAGCTTTAAATCGTGAACATCAGATAAATGTGTTTGCATCAAAGAAATATCATTCGGGATCATAGCACTAAAATCATCCAAGCATAACTCGTTCACCAACGGTAAGTCTTCCCAATCAGTCAGAACGTCCAATATATCAGGATCATCAGAACAGTCCTCAATATATCTCGGTCTAAGAGGATCCAGCTCGAGTCCGAACAGATCATATCTTAAGTCACTACTAAGTAAACTCTCATCATCAGGTAAAATGCCTACTGACTCAGGTGTAATCTCAGCAGGAGTAACCGTAGGCTCCAAAATGTCATCGACGGGGAGTAGGGATGATTCCTCAATGGTGGAATCCTCATCCAGGTCACTAGGGTAACCAATATCCTCATCGTCACTCAAATCTCCAGTGTATTCAGCCTCGTCCTCAGTGACGGGCACTGTCCTAGTCACGACCTTAGACTCATCAGGGGAGTCTACCACTAAATCAGGTAACTCTTTCACACCGCTCCTAACTGTCAAATCCTTAAAGAGTTGCATATAATCTGAGACCGACTTGTTCCCTTGTTGAAGGGGGGCCAAATATTCAGTTTTGTGCTGTTGGATCTGGGCATTCGGTTTATAGTCAGTCATACAGCTTGGTATGGAACTAGTGCCATAACTATAGTCACTCACAGGCTCGGTGTTGGTAGTACGAAGATAGGCGGGATCAAATTGATCCGAAAGGAGGCTACGCATCGCCTGCCAATTATATTGATAACCATCAACACTCCACTCTTCATTCAGCTAAAATAACTGGGCCTGACCTATTAATCGCTCTCAGGCAAAGTGAATCTTTTGGGGGTCATCCCATCCGTAACACTTTAAATGAAGTTCTATACCCTTAAGCCAATCCCTAAAAATTTTAGGATACCCTAAACCGTCATAAGTAGGACAAGTGTGGCATTGCCTAGGGGGAAACTTAGTCATGGCTTTATCATACCAAAAGTCCAACCGAGAAACGTGAACGTCATAGGCCATAATTTTGGATTTTTTTTAAATTGGAATTTTGAATTTTAAACTTTGAAACTTGAAATTGGAAATTTGAAATTTTGAAATTTGAAATTTGAAATTTGAAATTTAAATTTTGAATTTTGAATTTTGAAATTTGAAATTTGAAATTTTGAAATTTTAAATTTTAAATTTAAATTTTGAATTTTGAAATTTGAAATTTGAAATTTGAAATTTTGAAATTTGAAATTTAAATTTTGAATTTTGAAATTTGAAATTTGAAATTTGAAATTTTGAAATTTGAAATTTGAAATTTTAAAATTTGAAATTTGAAATTTGAAATTCGAAATTTCAATTTTGAATTTTGAAATTTGAAATTTGAAATTTGAAATTTGAAATTTTGAAATTTTGAAATTTGAAATTTGAAATTTGAAATTTTGAAATTTGAAATTTAAATTTTGAGTTTTTTTGAAATTTGAAATTTGAAATTTGAAATTTGAAATTTGAATTTTTGAAATTTGAAATTTGAAATTCGAAATTTAAATTTTGAAATTTGAAATTTGATATTTGAAATTTGAAATTTGAAATTTGAAGTTTGAAATTCGAAATTTGAAATCTGAAATTTAAAATTTAAAATTTGAAATTTATTTGTTTTTAATTTGAAGAGGGGGAGGAGTGACAATTAGGAAATTGACGAGAACCTCCCTCTGATACCAAATTGATGTATACGTACGCATTAGAGCCGAATTATAACTACGGACGCGCACGAGTATCTCTTCACGATGAATTCTACGCTCACACAATTGTTCTACGCCGCTCCACGCTATCACATTCATTCAATTTCACGCTAGCGTACGGGTAGCCAAACTGTTTTGAGATCAAATAAGGGCGATAGGCCGGTATCCGATCGAGGTAAAAAGGACCAATATTGGATCCGGACGAGCGAAGGTTGCACCCAAAGAGATCTACCGAAAATAATCATGAATTTGGAAAAGGTAGATCTCTCCCAACAAAAGACAACGAGGGCTCGCCAAACCCTTTACGAAATTAAGTCGATCAAGAAAACTACGCAAAACAATTAAAGCTTATCACGAAATTTCAAATGATTTCAAAATTTAATGCCAGAAATTCCACCACAAGATTATTTAAGGAAAGAAACACACGAAAGTGGAAAGGCTCATTTCCCAACCGGGATGGATGATTCTGATTCACTCGGAGAGGATCGTTCTTCAACGGCTCCACCGGAATCACGCCGGTAGGAGTGAAATTCGTCCGCCTTCGTCGCGTTACGCTGGAAATGGAAAGTCCCGTCGAAATCTTCTTAATATGGAAGTAAATATCTTCAAGTATGGCAAGAGAGAAATAAGGTGGTGGTTGTCTTGGTGGAGGCAGAGGCAGCTTGGGTTGGCACTGATGGTGGTATTTCGGGTAGGGGGAAGGAGGAGGGTGGTCGGCTCTTGTTGGAGGGAAAAGGAAGAGGTGGCGGCCTTGGGAGTTGTGGATGGTCGCTCGGGTAGGAGAGGAGTGGTGGCCTGGTTGGAGAAAGAGGGAGGGAGGAGGAAAAGCCGAGATTTGAGAGAGGGGATGAGAGGTGGCCGGCGGCCAAGGAGAGAGAAGGGGGAGCAAGAGAAAGATCGGTCAAGAGATGAGGAAGGAGGAAGCTTCAAGCGGTAAGGATTTTCAAATTTCTTTTTATTCAATCTTGTCCAAATAGAGGGGGGGGACATGCCTATATATAGGCTACACCAACAACAACACTCCAACTGGCTACATGCAGCCCAAATATGAAAACATGAAAATAAAACACACACATACATCATGATTTTATATCATAACCATAATGTACATATTACATGAAATAAAAGTACAATTATTAAAAATAAAACACACAAAGCATGGATTAATAATTAATAATAATTTGATAACAATTATTATTAATTATTAATAAATCGGCTTGCGATACGGACGCCTATTATGGCGAGGCTCTTCACGGTCATTTGTCAGTGCGCCATCTTCAAGGTGTTGCGCGTCGTAGTCTCCATCAGGAGGAAGATGAACCGATGTCGTTCGTTCCGCCTTAAGATGCGTGCAAAAATCTGTGTTCTGCACGCAGCAATCTTCTTGGCTATTTTCAAGTGTGATATGTCTAGAACTAGGCTTTTGACTAAACACGAAAGTCAACATCCTTGAAAATACCTTTCCAACGAGTGGTTGCACGACTTTAAGCGAAGTCTGTAGCCACAGAAAAGTCTAAACAAAATTGACGGATAACAACTAAGCGTGCAGAAATTGTGTTTTGTATGTAGCAGACTTTAAAGTCGAATTCAAGTGTGTTACTGTCGGATCTGGGTTGTGCTCTGAACATGAAAGTTGTAACCCATGGAAATATCTTTCCAACGAGGGGTTATATGCCTTCACCAGATTCCTGTAGCTTCAAGAATCTCCGGTCAAATTCGCTACCCAAAAGGTGTCCTGCACCAAAAATTCTAGGGTTAGTGTAGAATCGGGTTTGGAACCGGTAGAGACGATGTGGCAAATTTACATTGAGGTTGGGTGAACCCTTTTATGTTAACCATCATAGTTCAATGCATGATGAAGTTTGATGAATGGTTTCCCACATAAATGATTTGTGATGCGAAGTGTACTTAAACGAAACGATTTGGTAGAAATTGGTGTACCAAAAGAAATGTCCATCATGTTAATAATGTGTTAAAATCATTTGGAAATGAATTGTAGGATGTTAATCTATGGACATGTGAATAATTGTTTAACAGAATGAATTTAGTGTCCAATGCTTAGAGTGGAGTCTCCCTACGGGTTGCATTGTGAAAGGATATAAGTGCGGGTGTTTGGTCGCACTGGTTTGGATAGTGTTAAGAAGTGACATAAATGGATGGTTGGGCTTGGTCCTCGGTGTTCATCCCCGAGGTTCCTTCCATGCCATAGTGATATGGAATTTCATGTGGTGTGAGTCGACACGCAGTGTCGTAATCCTTGGTTAAGGATAGTGTGGCAGGTATACGGGCTCACCAGTCGTCACACCGACGGGAGTTGACAGTTAGACCTTCGGCGGTTGGGCTTGGTCCTCGGTGATCATTTCCTGGGGCTCCTTCCGCACCAAGTGGACGGTTGGTCTTGGTCCTCATGCTTTTTTCGAGCCTCCTTCCGAGTCACACAAGGCCATTTCGGGGCCTGGTTCTCGGTGCACATCTACCCGAGATTCCCGCTGGGTCGTAGTACGCATGGGTGCTCCGCTGTTGTGTTCTTAGCGTTAAGGTATATGGAGGCCTAAGCAAAGTAGTGTGGATGTCCTCTTAGTAGTAGAGAAGCCCGCTCTACTGTCACCCCATGGCCACGACGGTTGACGCCTGAGAGGTTAGCTACCTGCTCGAAAAGTTAGAACTACAAGTTTGTGTCGACATAGCAATTTCATGTGTGTATTCATGGGTGAGTCATTGCATTGCGTACATACCACTACAATACATTGCATATCAAGATTTTCATCGTATAATTTTGTATGGGCACTCCTATACGATGAGTTACTTTACTACTAAACCGATCATTAACTTATAAGTCTGTATGTGCATTCTTATAAGTTAAGTTACTTTCCTGTTTTAGATTTATATACTTGATGGATTAATATAGCATGTGTAGAATTGCTATAGTAGAATAATGTTAATCATGTTATATATTTCTTCTATTACTGCTCACGATAGGTGTACTTAATCTATCTGCTTGTACTTGCTTATATTACTACTATATATTGTACCCTTGTTCCTTTCTTCGCCCGGTGCCGAGGACTCGCCGGGGGAGCGAATGTGAAAGTCACTTAGTCTTTTCGACTAAGGGTTGCTACGTCTTCCTTTTTAGGAGGAAACACCGCAGGTAGAGAAGCCGCAGACTACGCAGTAGGACAGCCAGGCCAGGACGACAGGGGATGAAGGGATGGTGTCATCGTTGCCGTCAGTCACCGATGTGAGTTTTGAGAGGTCTTGACGTAGCCCTTTGGTCATGTTTTAGTTTCACTCTGATACTTTAGAAGCTTGTTGTAGCTTCTTTTATTGTTGTACTTTTAGACTTATATTACTTATGCGTGGATTAGCTTCCATATTATTTTGGTCGGGTTGGCATTGATTAATATTGGTTGTAGCCGGCAGAATAGGCGACTTGTGGTACAAGTTAACCCGTGTGCTAATGCTACCGCAAGGCGGCTATTCTGGGCATAAGACCCCCTTCATGTCGTGTTTTGTGTTCCTGGAGGGGGGTCTTACAAGTTCACCAGGTTGGGATGATATACGGGGCCCACTATCGCTGATGAGGAGTGTAAGACCAATCGGTTCTATGAGGGATTGCGAGATGAGCTGAGGTTACTGCTCTCTGGTCCAATGAATCAAGGTTTTCAATGATTAGTTAATACGACCCATTCGTTGGAGAAGGACATGAAGAGGGTGCAGGGCAAGGGGGACTTGGCAGTGATAAAGCCTGATTTCAAAGTGTCGACTTCTTCAAAATTGCATTCTCGGAAGTAGAATAAGAAATTTAAGTCTTGCTGTGTTGAGGTGCGGATAGGAATTTAGGATTTTGGATTGGAATCATCTATGCTACCAATATCAGAGTTTGATGTAGTCTTTGGTATGGACTGGCTCTCAGAGCAGTGTGCCTATATAGATTGCAACTCTAAGGAAGTCATATTGTGACAGAACACCGAACAAGAGACAAAGTTCGCTAGTATGCGAGGAAAGATATTGATGACTGCCCTCCAGATAGTCTTGGTTGTTTGGAAGGGCGCAAAGTTATTCTTTATACTATGGGAGGCGGTAGAGTCGAATCCCAGTTGAGTGATATTCCTATTGTATCAGATTATGCAGATGTGTTTCCTAAAGATCTCCCTAGGTTACCTCCCCAACGAGAGATTGACTTCGCTATTGACTTCATGCTAGTGCGAAACATGTGGTCCACTCACCGTACCGAGTAACGCCAAAGGAGATGGGGGAATTGAAAGATCAGTTGCAAGAACTGCTAGAGCAAGGCTATATACATCCAAGTATATCACCTTGGAGTGCACCGGTCCTCTTTGGGAAGAAGAATGACGGAAACTTGCGTCTATGCATTGATTATCGAGAGTTGAACAAGCTAACAAAGAAAAACAAGTATCCAATTACATTGGTTGATGACTTGTTTGATCTGCTGGTGGGATCAACTATCTATTTGAAGCTAGATTTATAAACCGGCTGTTACAAGTTGCGGATTAGGGAATGCAATATTCCCAAGACAGCTTTCGGTACAAGCTATGGCCACTATGAGTTCACTGTAATGTCGTTTGGGCTAACAAATACGTCATCTGTATTCATGGACTTGATGCACCAGACTATTTGGGACTACTTAGATTAATTTGTAATCATCTTTATTAACGACATATTTGTGTACTCTCAATCAGAAGAAGATCATACAAATCACTTGAGGATGGTTGTACATACCCTGAGAAGAAAGAAACTCTATATCAAGTTATCAAAGTGTGAGTTTTGACTGTCGTTAGTGGTTTTTCTTGGCCATGTGGTTAGTGGAGAGGGTATTACTATGGATCCGACGAAGATTGTTGTGAAACGAGAATGGCCTGTGTTGGCTACGGTAGCAGAAGTCAGGAGGACACCAATATGTCCTTGGACTTGCTGGCTACCACAGGCGCTTTATGGAGAACTTTTCGCGGATAGCCGTATCTCTCACTACACTGACGAGTATTGGGTCCATTGCCCACAATGTCCCATATTTGAAGAAGTCGATCATGTCAATGATATACATAAAGTTATATTTGATGAATGTGATAAGTTGTAAATATACGTATTTTTACGTACGTTAATTAACTCATTTTAGTTTATTGTTGTCATTTTTAGTTATTTTTCTTTATAAAATGTTTTTTTGTAAATATTATTCTAACTTATTTTATTTTATTTTTTAGAATTTTTTCAGAAAAAGTTAAAAATTCATAAGTACACGCTCATGTACTTCTCGGTCATGCCCGTGACCTCAGCGTGTTACTTGATCCCAACAGAAATTTGTCGCCAGCTCGACGATCGGCGTTCGACATCGTCAAACTGCCCGACATGCCCGTGTCCCGATTCGATAATCCTGTGTTCAACCCGTGACACAACTCAATGCCATCGCCACTCGACGCCACCCAACCACTCAACGCCAACCACTCGATGTCAGCCGCCACTCAACGCCAACCTCTCGACGCCAACAACCACTCAATGCCATCGCCACTCTATGCCAACCACTCGACGCCACCGCCACTCAACACCATCGCCAAACCGCATACCATGCCCGTGTCAATTTTCGACATATCCTTGACTTCTCCACCTGTCCCAGACAAGACAGAGTCAGTGACGAAATGACATGATGCCTTCCCTAGATAAACCTCCCCGACACGCCCCCCTATACGCCCGTGATAGCAGGGTCATGCTCGTGACTTCCACATCCATAGCCCCAAAGTCAAACCAGCAATAAATGCTCAGCATCAACTCAACAACAGTAGCTACACGCCCCCCTACACGCCCGTGACCTAGGGCGGTAACCCGAAAATTTTGCCTATAAATAGATCTTCTCTATAAGATCACTTGTTCTATTTTTTGAACCATTTTGCTTAGTGTAGGTGATGCTTAGGTGATTTCCAAGCTATGTAAGGGAAATCCCCCCCCCCTCTTTAGCTTTAGTTTTAGTTCTGTTGTAACTCGTTTTTATCTTAATAAAATATGTTTTTTATCTTAATAAAATATGTGTTGGAACTAAGTGCAGGGGTATTTTCGTTCCTCGAATTTTTCTTTTTTCGTACTTATATTTTCAACACCCAATCAAAAATACAAAAAATGCAAAAAAAAACTTTAAAGGTTTTTCCTTGTTTTTATAATCAAAAACTCAAAAAAAAATTCATAAAATACAAAATTTCAAAAAATCTCATAAAACAAAAATTCAAAAAAATTGCTTTCACTTTGTAAATCTTTTTTGAAAAAAAATCTTTCTCTTTCCCCCTCTATTCTTTGTAAATGACAGCTCTTTCTGACCCATTTCTTGTAAATAATTTGATAAAAACCAAAAAAATCAAAAAAGTTAGAAAATCCAAAAATCCTAAAAAGACAACAACTCTAAAATACAAAAAAAGATAAAAATAATACAAAAATCCCCAAAAAATTATATATTATGAAAAAAATAAATCGAATATCTCATTCTTAACCCTTTTTCGCTCTCCAAAAATTTTGTTGTGAGTTTATTTATAAGCGAATTTTCTTTATTCTTTGTTTACTATTCATTTATTAATTGGAGATCGATAAATTTAGATATCTAGGGTTAAGTTTTAAAGAATTTTTTATGCTTTCTTTTATTTTCGATAAGAGATTTGTTTTCAACACCACTTCTAATTTATCTAAATAGTTACATATTTATTTTGTTAGAAAATAACAATCTTAGATTTCAATTATGTTTACTCCAAGCTTTTTTTTTGAAATATAGGAACGTTCAATTTATAAAGGTTGCTCTCAAATTTTTTTTATTATATCTAGTTTTCTTTCTGAAAAAACCTATCTCCTTTTTTCATGTGTTACTTGGCATGATTTGATCCTTAAAAAATCCTATATCAATGGGAATAAGATTTCGTTCCGTAAACATTGACATCCAATATTTTAAAAGATTATATGTTAAGAAGTAAGAGGATAAAATTCAGTACTCCTATACATATACATTTGGTTATTATGAAGTTGTTTAAAAAAAGAAAAAAAATTATATGTTATGGAAAATAAGATTTCGTTTTCTTAAACATCCACATTCAAATTAAAAATTTCATTAGAGGTTTGAGCGAAAAAATATTCTTCATCTCTAAACCAAAGCCCTCTTCATAAACCACAACATCCCCCTCCACCAATTTCAAATGATTCTAGATCTAATTTTAAAATCTTTTTGAGAGCATAATTTTTAAATTGCATTATTTCTTTTAATTCTTATAAGCTAAAGTTCCCATAATCCCAATTTAGTTTTGTTAACCTATCAAATGCAATTATTGCTTTTTATTTGATTGTATCAAGAAGTTTTTTGCTGAAACTCTACTCTATTTAAATTTTTGTCATAATTTAGGACTTAACTCTTATACCTCAGATAATTATTTTAATCTTTCTTTCAATTAATTCAAGCGGTAGCTAAACTTATGATTTCTTTAATTCCTTATAAGTATATCTCCAACTTTTGCTCTGAAAAAGCAAAAGCTTAAGTATGGGGTATTTGATAAGTTGTAAATATACGTATTTTTACGTACGTTAATTAAGTCGTTTTAGTTTATTTTTGTCATTTTTAGTTATTTTCTTTAATAAAATATTTCTTTTTGTAAATTTATTCTAACTTATTTTATTTTATTTTTCAGAATTTTTTCAGAAAAAGTCAAAAATTCATAAGTACACACCCGTGCACTTCTCGGTCACGCCCGTGACCTTGGCGTGTTACTTGATCCCAACAAAAAGTTGTCGCTAGCTCGACAATCGGCGTTCGACATTCGTCGAACTACCCGACACGCCCGTGTCCCGATTCGACACGCCCGTGTTCAACCCGTGACACACACTCAATGCCATTTCCACTCGACGCTACCCAACCACTCAACGCCAACCACTTAACGTTAGCCGCTACTCAATGCCAACCACTCAACGCCAACCACTTAACGCCAGCCGCCACTCAATGCCACCGCCACTCAATGCCAATCACCTGACGCTATCGCCACTCAATGCCATCGCCACTCAATGCCATCACCAAACCGCATGACATGCTCGTGTCAATATTCGACATGCCCGTGACTTCTAAACCTATCCCAGACAAGACAACGCCGATGATGAAATGACATGATGCCTTCCCCAGATAAACCTCCCCGACACGCCCCCTACATTCTCATGACAGCAGGGTCACGCCCGAGACTTCCACGTGGACAGCCCCAAAGTCAAACCAGCAATAAATGCTCAGCATCAACTCAGCAACAGTAGCTACACGCCCCCTACATGCATTTGACCTAGGTCGTGTCACCCGAAAATTTTACCTATAAATATATCTTCTCTATAAAATCACTTGTTCTGTTTTTTGAACCATTTTGCTTAGGGTACGTGTTTCTTAGATGATTTCAAAGCTATGTAAGGGAAATTCCCCCCCCCCCCCCACCCCCTCTCTTTAGCTTTTGTTTTAGTTCCTTTATAACTCGTTTTTATCTTAATAAATATGTATTTTTCTTCTCTTTATATAGTTTTGGAATGGATCTAAGCACCTCTCCTTAAGCAATCTTATTTATTTGTTTTATCTTTGTTTTTGTTCTTTTGAATGGGTGTGTGCGTGTATGAGAGTAATTTGCTAAATTTATCTTTTGCTTCTTCATTTTACTTAGCCTTTTTAGTTTATCTGCTTTTTAAATCACTTAGTATTCATTCTTATGGGTTTATAAAAGAGTTTTTTTAAGTGTTTTTATTTTTCTCTAACTTAGTTTTTACTTTTTATTTCGTAAACTTTTGATCTGTTAACTTTTATTTCCATTTTTTATGCACTTTTATAAAGTTATAAGAATGAATAAGTCATTATTTTAACTTTTCGAAGACTTTGATTTTCGCTTTTAATTTTCAAAACTTTTGCTCCTTTAATTTTAATTCCTTTTTTATGCATTTCTAGCATAATCTACCCGTAAAAATGTAATCATTTTAATTTTTTGGTCACTTTATTTTTCTTATTTTTTGTATGTGTGTGTGAGTGTATGAGTTAGCTTTTTATTAAAGGTCCACTTTTTCTCGTTAACTAAATTACTTAAAGTTTGCCCTGGGTTTACGATGCGTAGAACCATATATCGATGTGTGAGCTCTATTTCCATAGTCCATATGCTAGCTAGCCGAGAGGCCGTGCGTATGGATCGATCACACATGGGTAAAGCGAGTTCTGCAGTAACCCTCGAGAGAGGAGGTGCAGAATTCTACCAGATTGGGTTCCCCCCCCCCCCCCAATAGCGGGGTTCTTAGCATAATGTGGGCATTAAGAGGAATCATTCGTCGGATGAGAGCCCAGTCGAATAGTCTTAATGTTCAGGTGAGCGATAGTCTTAGAGATAGGTGAGCTCATGTTTGTGGAACCTCCAAGGCCAATTCTCTGCCTTAATTAATTTGAAATTTAGGATCTCTATTTATTAAAAGTTATTTTAGTTCAAATTCAATTTGATACAGTTGCACTATTTCTTCATCGACACCTTTTTAATGTTTTTTTCTATTTTTATATATATATAAATAATATCCCGATAAGTTATTTTTGGTAAAATAATAGTCCCCTTTCAGGGAAGAGTAAAAATAATCAACCCGTCCCCGAGAACAATATGACCCCGATATTTCTCACCGGAATATCATGTACTGCATGTGATAGGTGCACTTGCCTCCTTTCATTAAAACTCGATTTCAACTTTTTTTATAGATAATAAATCCGCGTGCCCCGTCCTTCCAAAATAAAATCAACCACTTTTCCAAAAATAAACCTGCGGGGCGCCGCGAGTTTTAACCATCAAGTTTTTGGCGCCGTTGTCGGGGACTTGATCAGTATGTTTAAGTTCATGCATGCATGTTAGTTCTTGAAACATTGATAGGGCAGGAATTCCAAGTGATGTGACAGGTGGTCACAAAGTAAGGATGTGGAGGGACAAAAATCTGTCTAAGTCAAAAGTGTTGAGTGAAGTCTACTCACTCAACGCCGATGCAAGGGAAGTTGTTGGATAGGCTGGAAATCGCAAGTCCACAGGTATTGAGTGAAGTCTATTCACTCAACGCCAGGTAAGTAAAACCATTAAGTATAGCTTGGTTGGTCTAAGCCTATCTACTGGCTAGACATAAAAGTAGCTAAGTCCATAGGTATTGAGTGTAGTCTACTCACTCAACGCCATACAACAAAAATCTATGAGACAGACTGAGGCAGTCAAAGTCTGAGGAGAAACTGGCTGAAATGTGTCCAAGTCCATAGGTGTTGAGTGAAGTTTAGTCACTAAACGCCATACAGCATAAATCATTGAGTATAGCTCAGAAAGTCAACGTCACATAAAATTTGTGTAGATATTTTGGCTAAGTCCACAGAATGGTGATGTCAGCAAAGTCAACAAGTCAAGTTTGTTCAAATAAAGTGCGGGAAAGCTATAGAACATGACAAACACTATCGGAAGTCTACTCTACGACTTCTTCCGTTAAAGCAAGATGCAACTGTCGACTATAGGTGGTCCCCACAAGCTTCCTGGAGCCGTTAATCAGTGGAAGATAAAAGGGATAGCTCCCAGATGTTGAAGGAAACTTTTAAGGTTTTATTCAACAAGAAAAAGAGCAGCTGGACTTCATCTTTCTCACCATTATTGCCGAGAAAAAGCTTGAAGTATTCTAGCATAACAAAAAGTTCAGTTAGATATCGCGTTTTCTTTTGATACAGGAAGATCATAAATACTTCTGATAAAGAAATCAAGGAGAGCCTTCAGTATTTTGGAGGTTCAGTTAGCTATTTGAAGAGCTTAAGACCTGTAGATCTTCAGTCTTATAAATCAAGTTTAGAAACTACATTCTGAGTTACTTCTAGCAGAGGTAACCTTCTATTGAAGAATATCTTCCTGCTGTTGTGAAGAAAGATAGAGCTAAAATAACTCAGCTCTAGTTGTTGATACTGAGAAATTTCTTTGTGTCAAATTAATTAAAATATCTATATTTCTATAGAATTCTTTTGGATCTTGTTGAGAACAAAGGTCCAGCGGGATTGGGTGTGTGTGGGACCGCATATTTGGGTTTCCCCATCGCGTTCCAGGTCTGGGTGTTGACCCCGATGGGCCCCCGTGTGGCGGAATATCCCCGCCATCCCGTGGATTGATTAGTCCCACATCGCCTGCAGCGGGTGGTCCTGGGTGTTTATGTACCCCCGTCCCCCCTTCCTACTACCTCGGGGTTTTGGGAATATGTGTGGTGACGGGTGGTTTCCAGATGGTATCAGAGCCAGGTTGTCCTACTGCGGGGGTGTGTTGAGATTATATTAGCCAGTAGGACACGTGTGTGTGGGACCGCATGTTTGGGCTTTCCCCATCGCGTTCTAGGTCTGGGTGTTGACCCCGGTGGGCCCCCCCTTGTGTGGCGGAATATCCCCGCGGTCCTGTGGTTGGGGTTAGTCCCACATCGCCTACAGTAGGCGATCCTTTGTATTCATGTACCCCCGTCCCCCCTTACCATCACCTCGGGGTTTTGGGAAGATGTGTGGTGATGGGTAGTTTCCACATGGTATCAGAGCCATCCCGCTGCGGGGGTGTGTTGAGAACAAAGGTCCAGCGGGATTGGGTGTGTGTGGGACCGCATATTTGGGCTTCCCCATCGAGTTCCAGGTCTGGGTGTTGACCCCGGTGGGCCCCCGTGTGGCGGAATATCCCCTCCATCCCTTGGATGGATTAGTCCCACATCGCCTGCAGCGGGTGGTCCTTGGTGTTTATGTACCCCCGTCCTCCCTTCCTACTACCTCGGGGTTTTGGGAAGATGTGTGGTGACGGGTGGTTTCCATAGATCTAAGCTGTAAGGCCTTTGGCCTGAGGTAGGGTAAATTTGCTAGAGTTGTAGGACAGTGTTACTCTCTGAGTGTAAGATCTAGCATGGATCTGAGGTAGGTGATCTTTTGATCAATATGTTGTAGGGCTTTTGAGCCTGAGGCAGGAGAGTCATTCTCACTTAGTTGTAGGGCACTTGTACTTGAGCTATAGGAACCTTTGGATCTGAGATAGGGCCTTTGATCATGAGCTATAGGAGAGTCATTCTCTCTAAGGCAGGAGCAAGTTTGCTCTGAGGTAGGGCTACCCTCCCAGCCTGAGTGGTAGGACCTTTGGCATGAGGTAGGTGTTCTATTGATCACTGAGTTGTAGGGCTTAATGCCTGAGCTGTAAGTCTTGGAGGAGACTGAGAGATCCTGAGGGATATGAGGTGTAAGCTCTTTGAGCTGAGTTTTGAAGAAGTGTCTTGTCTAACTGAAAGTTATAAATGTGGGAGGAGAGTGGATGTACCCATAATCTGGGGAACCACTATAATTTCTGTGTTGTTTATTTATTGCAGGTTTTTGAAATCTTATAACTTCTAACACACTAATCCCTAAAGGAAGAAACTTAAATAAAGTCACAAGATACTAACAAACCTATTCACCCCCCCCCCCCCTCCTCTTGGTTGCAAGCTACCTTGAAACCAAAGACTATCAAGTGGTATCAGAGGGAGGTTTTTCAAAAAGGATTTAACAATTTGTGTGATCTCCACGGGTAGCTTCAACTCTGTTCTTATAGGTTCTGGAAAGAGTTATAAGTAGCTAGGTTCCATGAAACTCCATATCTGTAGAAATATGACTTTTGAAATCTGGAAGGAGGGGGTCAGGGTATTTATGGAAGCCTATGACCCTAGGATCTTTGTGATAGTAAAGGAGAGACCCTTCATCCCTATGACGATTTTTATTCTAGATGTAAAAGTCCAAACACCCAAGACTTATTCAGAAATGACCAAGGATGATGTCATGTTAGCTGCCTTGGATAAGAGAGCCCAAAACATCATAGTTAGTGTTATTGATGATTCAACCTTTCAAAACTTAGTCCACTGCCAGACCTCCAAAGTGATGTGGGACACCCTTGTGGTCTACATGTAGGATACTAAAGAGGTAAGAGATAATAGAAAGTCCATGCTCAACTAGGAGTATGATGCTTTTAGGTAATCCCTGAAAGAGAACATAACTACTTGCTATGAAAGATTTTTCAGGATCATTAATGAACTGAGGACCTATGGGAGGGTCTTTAGCCATTATGAAATAAATGACAAGTTCCTAAGATATCTCACTAGAGACTGGGATAGTAAGATCTGTGGCATAAAAAAGGCTGCCAAGCTTGCTGAGACTCCCCCAAATATTATTTGGAAAGCTGCTCTCCCATGAGATGAAGTTAGCTGCCAGAAAAGAGGAGGAGGCCACCAACAGATCCCAAGCCAAGGAGAAGTCCTTGGTATTCAGGGTAGAAAGCATCAGTAAGAGTAAAGAGAGGATTCCCTCTCTTCCAAGAATACAAGCAGATTCAGACAGCTCAGAGTCAGATGCATCAGAATGCAGCATATCAGATGCGGAATTTGCTGCCTTCTCCAGGCACTTTTAGAAGATAATGAAGTAGAAACAGTAGAAGAATAGACCTTTCACCTCTTATAATCACAAAAGGAATCATTCCAAGGATGATAGATATGATTCTAAATCTAGTAAATACAATTCCTCTAAAGTTGTCTGCTACTGTTGCAACAAAATAGGGCATGTGAAAGCTGACTTCCCAGTGAAGAAGAAAAAAGTTATTGAGAAGAAACAACACCGGCACAAGGGCAAGAAGGAGAAGTCCTTTATTTCCAAGAAAGAGAAGAGCTGGACAGACTCATATTCATTTGAGTCTAAAGAAGAAGAACACTATATTGGGCTAGTTGCTGCTTGAAAGTTAGGGTTAGATCTGATATACTATATAAGGGGGGTGAATAGAGTATCTTGAAAATTTTAAGGGTTTTTTTTGCTGTAAATAAAAAAAATACTAAGATAAAATAATTTATCACAGGCATAGCAAATATAAACTATCTATCACAGACACAGCAACCTATCTAGCACAGCCACAACAAGAACAAAAGAAAAAGATGGCAACCAGACAACACAAGAATTTTAGAGTGGTTCCCCAACCTGGGTACATCCACTCTTCTACCACCCTGGTAGGAATCCACTAACAGGTTTTGATCAAGTGACTGCCACCAATGATCTTTTGATCAGGTGCTCAAAAACCAACCCCAAGTCTTTTGGTCAGGTGACTTGCAACCAGGAATAACTTTTGAAGGGATTTAAAGAACCATTTTTACAATGGGGGGATGAGAGAGTGATGTTGTCGTCTCTTTCTCAAATACAACTGAGAAGACTTAGTGGATCTTTGATGTTGACAAAGCTCCCCCTGAGATATTGATTTGTTCAGGAAAGTTGGAGCTTTGCTGCATGGTGAGTAGGTCTTCAATGTTTCAGCCTTGACCAGAAGGTATCCATGAACTTCTTGACTGATAGAGTATTTGTTGTCCTCTAAAGAATCCTAGAATGATGAAGAAAGAAGACTCTTGATTTTGGATGGATGTTCTTCTTCTTCTTCAGCTTGTTGTTCTTTCTCTGGTCTGGGCTTGTTCTTTTTCTTTGTTATTGTATGATTACTTTCAGTGTTCTATGTATTCTTTCTGTTGACTGTGTCCTTTTTGTGTTGAAGAAGTGCTGAGAAGAAGGAAGAAAATCCTTTTTATATTTTCTGTGAATTCTTCCTTCTGAATTTTTGAATTCCTTCTAACATTGATTGTTGATGGCCTTGAGAATGTCTGCATTGATTGATTTCCCCAACTGTCCCATTAAAAAGCGGCAAATAATAATACTTATGAAGGTCATAATCAATGCTTCTTCTAACGGTAATATTCAGAGAATATTAAGCATTGATTATACATGGATTATTGCATTAAAATAAGGGATAGAGGGAGGAAAAGTCCATGTCTGGAACTGCACAGAAGTCATCGAGCAAAGAAACATAATTCGTCGAACTGGGTCCAGAGTTCGTTGAGCTGAGAATTTATGTTCATCGACTAGATAATTATTGTTCGTCGAACTAAGATCCAAGATCGTCGACCTAAGAACAGATAACTGCTTTCTCTAGAACCTTGCCAATTCTATGCATCAAGATCGTCGAGCTGAGATTCTAACTTCATCGACTGGAGTTCAGTGAAATATTTCTTGGACTTAAGAATGTAGAAGTAAAGTGTCCAGAAACCGTCGACCTGAGAATTGAGTTCGTCGACCTGAGAATTGAGTTCGTCGACCTAAGAATTGAGTTCGTCGACATGAGAACTGCTAACAGCTACTTGATAGAACTAGTCAACACTGTGGTCCAAGTTCGTCGAGCTGAGAACATGAATTTGTCAACTGGAGTATGATTCTGGACTTAGAATATTTGAAGTAGAGTATCCATAAATCGTTGACCTGAGAACTATGTTCGTCAAGCTGAGCTCAGAAAATTGTCTCTGAGTTCGTCGTGCTGAGCATGATATTCGTCAATCTGAGTTCGACGAACGTCAAACTCATTTCTTGAGTCTTTGAAATTTCTCTAAGTCTTAATTCTTCTACAGTCTGTTGATGACTGGTCCATGCAATGTTGACTCTAAGGACATGGCCTAGACTCTAGGACACAAATATGACCCTGGCTATACATGTTGGGTCAGACGTCCTAGTTTAGTGAACCAAGCCCAAATCCAACTAGGGACCAACAATCTCCCCCTATTTGGGTGAGGTCACTAAGTACAGACACAAGATATTCATAAAGCAAAAAATATATATATCTTACAGGAAATTGTAAAATATGCAGCAGATATATATGTACAGAGTTTTGTATCAAGAATATAAACAGATAGTGTTTAAAATAATCAAAGAGACTAAACAGTTTAAAGTTTATTTCTTCTTCTTAGCCTCCTTTGGCTTAACCTCCTTAGCTCTATCACCAGGCTGTGTAAATTTGATTTCCCTATTTGGGTTTGCTGCTTTAGTTTTTGTCATTGTCATATCAGCAGCTCCAATGATATTAAGGGAGGTAGCCCTTGGCACTATAGCTTCTGGATGCAGTTTCATGTAGTCATCAACATTAAAAAATTTGTTAGCTTTAGCAAACCTATTGAGTTATTCCTTCCTGTATTTAGACATGGTAGTGTATTCAGAAGGATCCTTTCCTTCAGCTTTTGCTTTGTTGATCATGGATAGGCCAACTTGTTCCTGGAATCTGGCCATCCTTGTAGTGGTAGCTGTTTCTGGATCTTCAAAAGGTACAGGAGGGGAGGCAGGTCTCTTTGGGCTTTCAACTTTCTGATGTTCAGTGATTTGTTATTGTTGTTGTTGATGATGTTGTTTGCCTGATGAATAATGCCTCTATTGGCTGCTTCCAGAAGAAGAAGATCTACCCAGCTGCCTTTGATATGTTTGATAATGGGTAGACCTTTGAGATGAAGTGCCTGAAGCACCAGCAGCTCGTGGAGGACGAGGATGGTCCTTCTTGTATCTCTGTGGAGGTGGTGAGTACTTCCTACTTTTCTTTCTTTCTGTTGGTTCTTGGACAACCACATACATGCTGGCATGCCCTTGTACGGTGTGATTTTCTGAAGTATATAATAGGGAGTATCATTTGTTGGATTGAGTTTTGGGGCAGGAGGTGGAGGAGCTTTTCTTTTCTTGGAGACTTTCTTCTAGGCCTTAGGCTCATCATCAGAATCTTCTTCATCATCCTCATCATCAGAAGAGTCTTGAGGATTATCATATAGAGCACTTATTTCTTTCAGAGCCTCTGCAGATATCAGGGGTTTCTCTGTCTGGGAAGGAGCTGGAGGAGGAGCTGGAGCTGGAGCAGGAGAGCTATACATAACAGTACTTTCAGCAACTATTTTATTCTCTTCTTTTATGTCATCCATGATCAATTCATATAGATCAGGCATTGGAGAGTCAACCATAACAAAATTGCAACAGAAATGTCTCTAGGAGGGGATGAAGTAATGAGGGGAGCAGCTTTTGGTGGAGATGAAGTAGCAGGGACTTCTGTAATGGAAAAACTAGCCTTTAGTTGCTTGGCAACCTTGGGACTTATGGGGGTGGTATATGGGAATATAGCCAGGGATGGCTTTATACTGTGCTCTGGCAGAAAGTTCAAATGAACTGTATCAAAATGCTCAACAAATTCAAAAGATCAACTGTGGGATTTATAATATAATCACCAACAGTGTCTATCTCAGCTAAAATAGGCTCATCCATATCAGTATCTGAATCTATTAAATCTATTATGGCAGAAGGATCTGATATATCTTCTGAAGAGTCAGTCATAAAAGAATCTAATTCTGCTGCTGCTGCTTTTTCTGCTGCTACTGCTACATTTACTTGAACTTCTTCATCATGAAGCATCTCCCCCTGACTGACTGCAGAAGGTCCTGGAGCCAGTCCCCCAAAAGAAGGGACAGAGTATAGAGTAGCAATTATGGCAGAAAGAGTTTGGATGTAAGCAATGAGAGGAGCTAGAGCATTAGTTAGAAGATTTTGAAGAGTGGGAGAGATGAAAGCAAGCAAATCTTTAGCAATATCAGAAAAGTTTAAATAGAGGGATTCTGGAGCAGTGGAGGAGTAGGGATTGTGGTGACCACAATTTGAACAAACAAAAAATGCACTGGACATATCTGTGTGTGTGTAGTCAGGTGTAGAAGATGGAAGGTCAGTTTGGACTAGTAGAGGGAAGGGGACAGAGGGAGGAGCAGTTGTAAAGGGTGGAACTATTGGTGTGGGGATGGGTTCTTGATGTGGAGAGGATGGAGGAATCACTAAATTGAATGTGTGGGAGGAGATAAAGTTGTACGGATTTATGGTAGTTAGATGAGGTGGAAGGGGGGATTGAGGTGGGGATGGTTGTGGTGATTGGGAAAGAGAGTGTTGTAGGGATTCCTGAATGGGGGAAGATGTGATTTCAGTGATATCTATTTGAGAAGAGGATGGATGTGGATAATTTGTAGGAGATGGAGCTGGAGTAGAGATGTGAACTTGTTGTCGTTGTTGATGTTGAGGAGAAGAAGGAATGTTGGAGGTGGAGGGGGCCTCTTCTGGGGTTAGAGGAGCGGCTGTGACAGCCCTAGTTCTTTTAGAAAGCCTGGATGAGGAGGCAACTTTGGTGGGCTTGGTGATCCTCCTTTCCCATCTTCCAAAGAGAACAGAGGTGAGCCTCTTGGAGGCATTGATGAACACTGTTGGTGATACCAAGTGTTCAGAAGCTCTTTCTTGTAGAAAAATCCCTAATATTCGGCCGAAGCAAACTTCTTTCTTGGTGTTTTTCCTCTTAATCAAATCTAATAGGACTTGTCCCCAGTTAATTCTTTTCTTCTCTACTAACGCAGCCATCACTAAGAACTGTTGCATGGTTATATAATCATGTGATGTGTGTTTTCCTAACAACACTTTGCCGACCACATCAGCTAAGAACTTGTATTCAGCCGACAAGTTCTTCTTGAGCAGTTTGTTGGGTTTATCGCCACAGTGACCCATTTTATTTAACATATCATTATACTCATCAACATCCATTTCAATGTCTTCTTCACCATTCAGTAGACCAAAAATGTCGGTTAGTATATTTGGGGAGATAGAGACTGGGTTACCTGCAATTGTTCCTGTCATGGAATCGTCGGTTGTTGTAGATGTAAAAACCCATTCTTTAACCTTAGTCATTACAATCTTGATTCTAGCCGTCATGAACTTTTTCAATTGTTGGTCTTCAAACAACTTTAAGATTTCCACGAAGATTTTATCAGAGAACTGGAAGGAATCAAAATCTATGTCAAATCCCATGTCAAATTTCATTGTAGAGTAAGTAGTAGCCTGAATCACCATGGTGCACCTGCAAGAGAAAAACAAAGATCAAGTGTTATGGAATTGAAAGCGCGGGACAGAGGTCAAAGAAAAACCTAGATATAAGATTTTTCAGAATATGAATTGACAAACTCCGTTCAGCGAAAAAGAAAGAATTCTTCGATCTGAGGTCTATAAAATATGTTGTAGTTAAATAATTCGTCGAGCTTAGTCTGAAGATGTGAGAACATTTCGTCGAGCTCCGTTCGACGAAAGTTTTCTGAAGCAGATTCGTTGATCTCCGTTCGACGAAAATAACTTCACTCATAGAGAGTTCATCGATCTCCATTCGATGAATATCTCAAGAACTTTTCCCAGTTCGTCGAACTCCGCTCGACGAACTTTGAAAAATTCGTCGAGCATAGACAAAAATCCATTTAAATCTTCTCCATTTATCATACCAAGCTGATTTATAAAGAACAAGTCATTTCTTTTATCCAGGGGTTTGGTGAAAATATCAGCTCTTTGTAAATCAGTGTATATATAGACACGATTAATTTTATTTTTGTCTACACACTCTCTAATGAAATGATGCCTAATATCTATATGCTTAATCCTACTGTGATGGACTAGATTTTCTGCTATGGACATAGCACTTGTGTTATCACAAAATAGAGTTGAATTATTTAAGTTGAACCCATAGTCTAGGAGTTGGTTTTGAATCCACAACATCTGGGAATAGCAACTGCCAGCTGCAATGTATTCTGCTTCAGCAGTTGATGTAAACACAGATGATTGTTTCTTGTAGAATCAAGACACTAATCTCATACCAAGGAACTGGCAAGTCCCTGAGGTACTTTTCCTATCTACCCTACATCCAGCAAAGTCAGCATCTGAATATCCAGTTAATTCAAATTCTTACTCAGTAGGATACCAGAGTCCTAGACTAGGATAACTCTTTATATATCTCAAAATTCTTTTTAGAAAAACTAGATGAGATTCTTTAGGGTTCACTTGGAACCTAGCACAATGATATGTGGCAAACATTATGTAAGGTCTACTTATTATAAAGTATTGTAGGGACCCAATAATGCCCCTATATAATTTCTGATCAACTAGTTTCCCATGTTCATCAGTGTCTATTACAGCATTAGTGGCCATCGGTGTTTTCTTTACTGAGGCATCACCCATCCCAAACTTTTTAATAAGCTCCTTAGCATACTTAGCCTGGGATATGAAAATACCAGCAGGTAGTTGCTTCACTTAGAGAGCAAGGAAGTAGGAGAGCTCACCCATGCTACTCATCTCAAACTTAGAATGCATGAGGTCAGAAAACCTTTTACATAGTTTGGAATCAGTAGAGCCAAATATAATATCATCTATATATATTTGTACTAACAATATTTTATTCTTATGGTGCCTAGTGAATAATATACTATCTACAATGCCTCTAGTGAATTTATGCTCTATTAAAAAGCTAGCTAGGGTCTCATACCAAGCTCTTGGAGCTTGCTTTAAACCATAAAAAGCTTTATGCAATCTAAAGACATATGAAGGATGGGTTGGAGAGATAAAACCTAGAGGTTGTTCAACATAAACCTCTTCTTTCAGTACTCCATTCAGAAAGGCACTCTTTAAATCCATCTGATAGACTTTGAACTTCTTTGCAGCATAGGCAAGGAAGATCCTGATTGCTTCTAACCCTGCAACTGGTGCAAAGGTTTGGTCATAGTCTATCCCTTCTTCTTGCCTATAACCTTGAGCAACAAGCCTAGCCTTGTTCCTCACAATTACACCATGGGCATCTAGTTTGTTTCTATACACCCATTTAGTTCCAATGACTGGGTAGTCTTTGGGTCTTGGAACCAAATCCAAAACTCTACATCTCTCAAATTGGTTGAGTTCCTCTTGCATTGCAATGATCCAGTGGGGATCTTGCTCAGCATCTTTTATGTATTGGGGCTCAACTTGAGAGAGAAAACAGGCATGCATCACATCCCGGTTGAGTTGATGCCTTGTCTGTACATCTACTGTTATGTCTCCAATCACTTGAGATCTAGGGTGATCCCTTAGTGTGATAAGATCAGTGGTTGGAGTTGGTTCAGCAACAACATTTGGATTTAATTCCTCTTGTGGAATAATATCTGCTGTTGAATGATATTCGACCACTTATGTGCTTTCTTCTTCACTATCTTCATCAACTTGTGGAGGAGAGGGGGATATAACTTCTTGTGGAGGGTTCAACTCACCCATTTTCTCACACAAGTGAGGTACCTATAAGGTGCTATTGGTAGAAATTTCTTTCTCTTGTAAGACATGTTAGTCTCATCAAAAGTAATATTAATTGATTCTTTAACTTTTAAAGAAGATTTGTTAAACACCATATAAGGTTTGCTTACTTGGGAATATCCTAGAAAAATTCCCTCTTCAGCATTAGCTTCAAACTTTCTAATATATTTCTTGTTGTTATTATGTATATAACATATACAGCCAAAAACTTTAAAATATGTGATTTTAGGTTTCTTCCCTTTAAGCAATTCATAGGGAGTCCTATTCTTAAGTTTATGTATTAAAATTCTGTTCAGTACATAGTTTGTTGTGCTTACAGCCTCTGCCCAAAAGGATATAGGCGTGTAAGCATCTGCAAGTAATGTGCCTGCAGCTTCAATTAAGGTTATGTTCTTCCTTTCAGCTACCCCATTTTGTTGGGGAGTTCTAGGAGCTAAGAAGCAGTGTCTGATACCTTCCTTCTCACAGAACTCATGCATAAGAAGAGACTCAAACTCTATACCATGATCACTTCTGACCAATGCAACATGAGTAGAGTACTCAATCTGTATGGTCCTGATAAAATCTGTAAGAACTTTGAATATATCTGACTTAGATCTCAGAAAGAACACCTAAGTGAATATTGAGAAGCTATCTACAATAACTAGAGTATAGGATTTCCCTCCTAGGCTTTGTACAATAATAGGTTCAAAAAGGTCCATGTGTAGCAAGTATAAAATCCTAGGTGAATCACTCTTATTTACTGATTTAAAGCTAGATTTAGTTTGCTTGCCTAGTTGACAAGCCCTGCAGAGGCCTTCCTTCTTGTAGGAACCAGAAGGTAAACCTCTCACAAGGTTGTCTTTAGATAGCCTAGCAATGTTTTTCCTGTTAACATGTCCTAGCCTTTTATGACAAATATCATTTTGATTGCTAACTATATTAAGCAAATAGATGTCTGAAGGTGTAGAAAGAAAATCTACTATATATATGTTACCTTGTCTATTTCCAATTAAAACAATTTGTTTTTCTTTATTAGAAATAATAAAAGATGTTGAGTTAAAATGTACCTGATAACCTTCATCACATAATTGGCTTATAGAGATGAGGTTATGCTTGAGTCCACTTACATATGTCACCCTTTTTAAAGTGACTGCTCCAATCTTTACTTCTCCAATGCCTTCAGACTGGCCACACTTTGAATCACCAAAGATTACCTTTGGTCCCAGCTTGGACTTATAGTTAATTAAGTTGTCCTTGCTGCCAGTCATATGCTTGGAGCATCCACTGTCTAGATACCATTTTTGATTAACCACTGGACAACACTTTTCATGCAATGAAAACAGTTTGTTGTTCTTGACCCAGGTTACCTTGGGTCCTTTATATTGTTAATAAGAAAAGCTTGATATTACTGAAAATTGAGGTTGAGATTTATACCCTAAGGGGTGATATTTTCTAGGAGGAATTATCCAATCAGCAAGTGGATTAAAAGGTTTTCTAGTTTGATTCAAGTTTCTATTATAATTATGACTTTTATTAAGTCTATCTGGGATCGACGAAAAGTTGTAAGTTCTTCGACCAGAGTTCGATGAAATGGGATGAGATCGTCGATCTCTGCTCAGAGAATGAACATATCCATTTTTGTGCTCCAAGTTCGTCGATCTCTGCTCGACGAACCATACATAGTTCGTCGATCGCAGTAAGATGAATAATTTTTATATTGATTTGCGTTCAGAGTTCGTCGACTAGAGTTCGACGAACTGGCCACATTTCGTCGATCTGAGTCCGAAGAAATCTGCTGAACCTTGTTTTTAAATAAAGACTTATGGTTTATGTTATTTTGATTTTTAGGTAATTCTTCTGAGATTTGTTTGTTGTTTATTACCTCTTTACCCTTAGTTGTAACAAATCTGATGGGGGCTGATAATATGTTCTTCTTGAGAATTGGGGGTAAACTTGATGATGCACCTAAGCCCAGTTTGTCATTCAGTCTGGCATTAATTGTGATTGTAATGTCCATCAGCTTAAGGCTTCTCCCATTGAGAGATTCCTCAAGTTATTTTGCCTCACATAGCTTCTGTTTTTAAGGAGTTAATTTGTTCATTAGCTAGTGTTAGTTCTTCTTTTAACTTGGTGTTTTCAGAAATCATATTTTCTTAAATAGACAACGATTCCCTAAGTATTTTGATTTCCTTTTCAGATTTTATTAAATCAATACACATTGTCCTAAATTCAATTTTGAAACTATCAGAATTATAGTCAAAAGATGACAATACCTAATCAGCTTCAAATTCTAAAGCTCCTTCATTGTCAGATGCATCCTCTTCATCTGATTGACTTCTGGAGGCATCAATGGCCATGAGGCAGACTTCCTTGTCCCTTGACTCTTCTTCTTCTTCACTGGAACTGGAAGATGTGGATTCATCTTCAGTGTCACTCCAGTTTTCAGCTACAAAACCCTTCTCCTTCTTTTTGTATTTGTTAGAGGAAGGCCTTGAGCTTTGCTGTCTTCTCGAGTCCTTCTCTCTTCTTCTTTCTTTCTTTTGATTCTCTGGACACTCTGAGATGAAGTGGCCAGGTTTCTTGCAGCCAAAGCAAACTACTTCTTTAGTGGGAGTTTTGTCATACCTTGGCTTATCATCCTGCCTGGATGATTTTCTTCTAAAGTCTTTCCTTGCCATTTTGTAAAATCTTTTGGCAAGAAGACTCATCAGCTCTTCATTTACTATTGAGGCTTCAGTTTCTTCAACAGCCTTGAATGCCAGGTTGTGCTCCTTTCTTATTGGTGGAGGAGTTCTTTGTTTAGCAGCTTCTCTGGACTTTATGAACTGCTCATAGGATTTGAGCTTTCAAAGTAGAGATTCTATGGAAATCTCATTTAAGCTCCTGGCCTCCTTGATTAGCCAGATCCTTGAATCCCATGAGCTTGGGAAGCACATGAGAATTTTATCATTGACCTCAGTAAGGGTTGCATCCTTATCCAAAGTCTTCAGCTCATTGATGATTGAGCTCAGCCTGTTGTACATGTCTGCAACAGATTCTGCTTTCTCCTTCTTGAAGTTCTCATACTAGGATATGAGATTTGATCTTCTGTCTTTTCTTTCATCAACAGACCCAGCCACCATTTGGTTGAGGGATTCCTAGATAGCCTTAGCTGAAGCGCATTCAGCCACTTTCTATAAAATGTCATCAGACATTATTTGGGCCAGAATGTTCATGGCTTTAGCATCAGCAACTCTGGCTTTCTTTAAAGCATCAGTCCACTCAGGTGGTGGAACTGCATGAGTGCTGGAAGTTGATGTGGATGAAGCTGGTTGAGTAGGACCTGTCAAGATAAAGTTGTAGATGTCCTCATCAATAGAATTCATATAAAGTTTTATTCCTGCCTTCTAGATGGCAAACTTATTTAAGTTGCATACTGGAGGTCTGGTGCTTGCATAATATTTATTCTGTGTCATGCTGTGAATACAATCCTAATAGAAATATAAGATCATATCTAACACAGGATCTTTTGGTTCAAGGGTTAGCTTGTACAACCAAAGGAACACTACTCTAATACTAATTGAAAGTTAGGGTTAGATCTGATATACTGTAGAAGCAGGGGGGTGAATAGAGTATCTTAAAAATTGTAAGAGTTTTTTTGCTGTAAATAAAAAAATCCTAAGATAAAATAATCTATCACAGACACAGCTAATATAAACTACCTATCACAGACACAGCAACACAAAAGAAAAAGATGGCAACTAGACAACACAGGAATTTTATAATGGTTCCCCAACCTGGGTACATCCACTCTTCTACCACCCTGGTAGGAATCCACTAGCAGGTTTTGATCAGGTGACTGCTACCAATAAGCTTTTGATCAGGTGCTTAAAAACCAACCCCAAGTCTTTTGGTCAGGTGACTTGAAACCAGGAATAACTTTTGAAGGGAGTTAAAGAACCCTTTTTACAGTGGGGGGATGAGAGAGTGATGTTGTCTTCTCTTTCTCAAATACAATTGAGAAGACTTAGTGGATCTTTGATGTTGACAAAGCTCCCCCTGAGATATTGATTTGTTCAGGAAGGTTGGAGATTTGCTGCAGGGTGAGTAGGTCTTCAATGTTTCAGCCTTGACTAGAATGTATCCAGGTACTTCTTGACTGATAGAGTATTTGTTGTCCTCTGAAGAATCCTGGAATGATGAAGGAAGAAGACTCTTGATTTTAGATGGATGTTCTTCTTCTTCTTCAGCTTGTTGTTCTTTCTCTGGTCTGGGCTTGTTCTTTTTCTCTGTTACTATATGATTGCTTTCAGTGTTCTATGTATCCTTTCTGTCGACTGTATCCTTTTTGTGTTGAAGAAGTGCTGAGAAGAAGGAAGAAATTCCTTTTTATATTTTTTGTGAATTCTTCCTTCTGAATTTTTGAATTCCTTCTAGCATTGATTGCTGACGGCCTTGAGAATGTCTGCATTGATTGATTTCCCCAACTGTCCCATTGAAAAGAGGCAAGTAATAATCCTGATGAAGGCCATAATCAATGCTGCTTCTAACGGTAATATTCAAAGAATATTAAGCATTGATTATATAGGGATTACTGCATTAAAATAAGGGACAGAGGGAGGAAAGTCCATGTCTGGAACTGCACAGAAGTCATCAAGAAAAGAAATAGAATTCGTCGAACTGGGTCAACAGTTCATCGAGCTGAGAAGTTATGTTTGTCGACCAGATAATTGTTGTTCGTCAAACTGAGATCCAAGATCGTCGACCTAAGAACAGATAACTGCTTTCTCTAGAACCTTGCCAATTCTGTGCATCAAGATCGTCGAGCTGAGATTCTAACTTCGTCAACTGGAGTTCAGTGAAATGTTTCTTGGACTTAATAATGTAGAAGTAAAGTGTCCAGAAATCGTCGACCTGAGAATTGATTTCGTCGACCTGAGAATTGAGTTCGTCAACCTGAGAACTGCTAACAGCTATTTGATACAACTGGTCAAGACCATGGTCCAAGTTCGTCGAGCTGAGAACATGAATTTGTCGACTGGAGTATGATTCTAGACTTAGAATATTTGAAGTATGTTGGATCCCTAGTAAGATTTGGGCTAGGTTCACTAAGTTAGGATCATATGACCCACAATGTATAGCTAGGGTCATAGTTGTGTCCTATAGTCTAGGTCAAGTCCTTAGAGTCAACATAACATGGACCAGCTATCAACAAGATTGCCAGAGACTGAAGACTTAGAATATTTCAAGACTCTGTAAAGTGAGTTCGACGTTCGTTGAACTCAGGTCGACGATTGTGGTGCTTAGTTCGACGATCTTAGAGTTAATTCTCTGAGCTGAGCTCGACGAACTACATTCTCTATTCGACGAAAACTTGGATTACAACAACACTTCAAGTTCAGGAAAGATCAAGATATCCCAAGTCCTTAGAATTAGACTTTGGTCGACGAACTTTATTCTTTGTTCGACGAATTTTTGGACTACTACAGCATTCTTTCAAGACTATGTTCTCTAGTCTCAGGTCGACGAACTTAGTTCTCTGCCCGACGAATTATGGATTATCTACATCTACAACTTAGAACCAGAAGACTTGTGTCGACACTTAGAGTATATATCCACACCAACTGAGTCGACACTAGAAGCACTTGTATCGACACACAGATCATCAGTCGACACTTTGGAAAGATTGTGTCGACATATAGAATAACTGTCGACACCAACTGTGTCGACACCCGAAGCAAGAATATGTCGACTCACAGAAGACTTGTGTCGACACACAGAATATCTGTCGACACCAACATCACTTATGTCGACACACAGGATATCAGTCGACACCACCTATGTCAACACTAGGAGTAATTGTGTCGACACACAGAATATTTGACAACTCCAGAAACTCAGCTCGACGAAATCAAATCTTAGGTCGACGAATTCTGGAGACTTTAACTTTCATTTCAGATATAACTGTGAATATTCTAAGTCCAGAATAGTTGTTGAACTCCAGTCGACAAACACAGTTATCAGGTCGACGAATTCTGTCATCAGTTCGACGATTCCAGACTTAGCATTTATTCCTTCTGTCCTTAGTCTATGGCAATAATTTCTGAATGATTAATGATAAAATATTCTCTGAATAATACCGTTGGACGGTACATTAATCACGGCTTTCATCAGAATTATTGTTTTTCATTTTTCCAAGGGACAGTTGGGGAAAGAAATCAATGCAGTTTATTTTCAAGGACCGCCAGCATTGATTGCCGCAGAAGGATTAAAATTTCGAAAGGAAATTCACTCAGGAAATATAAAAAAAGAGATTTTCTCTCTTTCCTGACAGATAGCAAGCAAGTTAGAAAAATCAGAGTACTAGAGCAATTACAGAGACACATCATACACAGATACAAATATTTTCAGTCAGTCTGTCTTCAACAGCTTCTCTGCTCCTTTCACAAAAGCTCTGATACAAAAAGAAGATCTGCTCTCAGAAGAAGAAGAAAAATCATACAAAATCAAGAGTCTCTTACTTCAACAATCCAGCACTTCCAAGGACAACAACTATCAAATCTGTCAAGAAGAACTTGCAGATAAAGGCTAAAAACTTGAAGGCCTATTACCCTGCAGCAAAGCTTCCATATTTCCCTGAACCATTCAATATCTCAGGGGGATCCATTTACTACCATCAATAATCCACAAGTTGATGTAGGCTTGCCTTAGGGGATCCTACGCGGAGGGCGAGACTTCGACCTTAATAACATTGACGCTCTCCAACCCGCACACAAACGAAACGCAGCGACCACAATGAAGTTATTTATCGTTCGCACTAACGTACAGATAGCCGATCCGAAAGTGGAACGGAGTTTTGGCTATAGGCCATACTCCTTTCCGGCTAAATGGAAAATATTTATTCTGATCTAGATTGGTGTTGTACCAAAATAGATCCACCAAAAAATAAAACACGATTCAAAAGTGGTAGGATCTATCCCAACAAAAGAAAAGCGAGGAGCGCCAATCCTCTCGTTAGATCTTTCGGAAAAACCAAATGAAAAATCCAGATCTACTATTAGAAACACCGCGAAAATTAACGATTCGAAAAATCACGCAAAAGTCGTCCACCAAAAGAACTAGTCAAGAGGGAAAATCTCTTGTGTAGGAATTTTCATTACCCCGCTCGGAAATGTAGATCCGAGATGTTTGGATCCACCAAGACGACCGCTCTTCCTTTGGACCAATGGGAAACGCACCACGGATGAAAATCTTGCTCGTCTCCTTCGCTTTCTCGCCGTGGACGAGTTTTCCCCAAAACTTTGGTTCTTCTTGCTCACGATCCCTTTCCTCCAAGGTGGTTGAGAAATTCCAATGGGTTGAATATGGTGTTGGTGGAGAAAAGGTAGAGAGGTGGGAGAACGAGAGGTGATTAGAGGGAATGATGAGTAGAAGGGGGCGACCAAGCAAGGGAGGAGAGGGGAGGCCGAACTCCTTGAGAGGGAGACCTTGAGGGGGGCGGCAGCTAAGAGGAGGAGGAAGGGGAGATTGAGATTAGGGCAAACAATTTTTCTTGATTTCAATAATAGTTGCTAACAAATGAAAAGTTTGGCCTTATATAAGGCTTACAACCATGTGGCTATTAGCAGCCCAAAAATAAATATTGTTCCAAATAAAAAAGACAGAAAATGACATAGTTTCAAATAGCAAATATGAAAGATAAATGCAGACCACTACTAAAATAATTTTAGCTCTTATTCTTGTTGTGTGGGCGAAGATTATAGCCGTGCCCGCTACGGCGCCGCAAGTCTTTTGTTGGAGGAGCATTGTCGTCATCTTCTGCCACAGCAACACCGCCATGGACGTCGTCAACATCTGCCATGGCAACACCGCCATGGACGTCGTCTTCATCACCCAATTGGCCATCGTGGTGGCCGTTGCCATCAATCCTCCCACTCTTGAAAGGACTCATCGCCGATGAGTGGGCTGAACGGTAATGGTGGAGGAGATCTGCATCAAGAAGAGCCAGCTCTGCCGAAGAAAACCAAGAGTCGTCTGAAACTGGACGACCACACCATCTGACCAAAAACCTGTGAACGTTGCCGTCGGGAGTAGAAAACACTGCATCCTGCAAAATCTTGTCAGGCAAGAAATCGTTCCGGGGGTTCCTCGGAAAAGCGTTAGGCGCAGAAGAAAAACAAGTTGCTTCATCAATAGGCAACGTACCTCCCGAAGGATCAGAAAGGGAGAGCGGTCCAGAAGTATTCTCACCCCACCCACCCTTTTAGATGGTATAGTGGACATATGAAATGGAGAGACGGACAGTTCAGGTGGTGGAGCGACATAGAGCGTTAAATCTGAAACGTTAAAAATAGGGGAGATTCCCCAATCAGCGGGTAACTTTAATAAATATGCATTTTCACCTAACTTCTTCAAAACTCGAAAAGGACCGGCTCTCCTATTCGCTAATTTTTTTATGGTGCCCGAAGGCATCCATTCAGGGATAAGACGTACCATTACCAAATCGCCAATATTTAAGGGGACTGCTCGCTTATGTACGTTAGCATTCGTTTGATAAATAGCATACTGTTTAGCTAACGTATGGCCTATGTGCTCATGGAGAGTGTGAACATGCGAGGCGAAGTCCTGTGCAAATTGACTAGATTTAAATGATGGTGGTAATGGAATCAAGTCAAGAGGCACGGGCGCCTTATATCCATGCACTATCTCATTTGGCGATAACCCGGTGGACCTATTCTTAGAATTGTTGTAGGCTAGTTGAGCGTGAGGAAGAATAAGGTCCCATGTACCTTTATGATCACCCACTAAGCAATGAAGTAACCCACCCAAACTCCGGTTAACAACTTCCGTTTGCCCATCCGTTTGTGGATGATAGGCCGACGAAAACATGAGTCGAGTGCCCAACAGCTTCCAAAGTGTTTTCCAAAAGTAGCTAATAAACTTAACATCTCTATCGGTCACGATGGTTTTGGGGACACCCCGATGTGCCACGACCTCCTTAAAATACAACTTAGCGATGTGTGAAACATCATTGGTGCTATGACAAGCGATAAAATAAGCCATTTTTGAGAATCAGTCCACTACGACCAAGATGGAATCGTGATGCCTAAATGTCGGTGGAAGGACCAAAATGAAGTCCATGCTAACGTCCACCCATGGGGCAGAAAGAATCGGAAGGGGTGTGTAAAGACCGGCATTGGTCTTGTTACCCTTGGCTAATTGACAAACGCGGCAGCTCCCGACGATTTTATTGACCATTGGCTTGAGACCCGGCCAAAAGAATTTATCCTCTACAAGTGTGATCGTTTTATCGCGACCGAAGTGTCCACCTAGTCCTCCACTATGTAACTCCCATATAATAAAATGGCGTAGCGAAGAGCGGGGAATACATAGTTGTGTATGTTTAAATAGGTACCTGTCACGTATATAGTACGCCGAAATAGTGGTAGGGAAATTGTCCTGAGCGGCGAAATATATATCCTTAAAATCCGGACACTACATATACTCGTCTTTGATTCTTTCAAATCCTATGACCGATACCTCCATGGTGGATAGTAATAGGGTGACTCGACTAAGGGCGTCCGGCACACGATTTAACGTACCCTTGAGGTGCTTGATAATGAAAGTATACTCTTGAAGGTACGAGACCCATTTGGCGTGTCGAGGGTTGATATTACTTTGGGAGTTTACAAATCTTAATGCCTCATGATCGGACAAGATTACAAATTCCTTTGAGATAAGATAGTGTCGCCAATGTTGGAGACAACGGATCACGGCATAGAACTCACGATCATAATTGGAATAATTTAACTTTGGACCGGCAAGTTTTTCGCTAAAATATCCTATCGGATGTCCATCTTGACTTAAGACTCCTCCGATCCCTATTCCTGATGCGTCGCATGATAATTCAAACACTTTACTAAAATCCGGCAAGCGTAATAATGGGGTTTCAGACATCCGGTCCTTAATCATTTGAAACGCGCGAGTGGCCGCTTTAGTCCAATGAAATTCTCCTTTCTTCATGCATTCGGTGATCGGTGCCATGATACTACTAAAGTTTTGGATGAACCTTCGATAAAATGTGGCCAAGCCGTGAAAACTTCCAACTTCCCGAATATTTGTTGGTTCAGGCCATTCTTTAATCACTTGGACCTTCTTTGGGTTAACATGAATGCCTTCGGAACTCAATATGTAGCCTAAAACTCTACGGATGTCACACCAAAGGAGCATTTGTTTAGATTAATATATAGAATTTCTTGGCGCAAGGTTGATAGGATTGTCCTTAGATGTGTGTCATGATCCTTATGCGAACGGCTGAATATTAAGATATCATCAAAGTACACGACCACGAATTTACCCATGTATGGCTTAAAAATTTGGGTCATTAATCGAGAGAAAGTACTCGGCCCGTTGGTGAGCCCTTCTCCTAGCACCAACCACTCATAGAGCCCATCCTTAGATTTAAAAGCCGTCTTCCATTCATCTCCTTCCCGTATCCTTATTTGATGATAACCACTTTTGAGATCCAATTTTGAAAATATGGCGGCTCCTGATAACATATCTAATAAGTCGTCCAAACGGGGAATGGGAAACCTATATTTGACCGTAATTTTATTTATGGCCCGGTAGTCTACACACAATCGCCAATACTTATCCTTCTTTGGAACCAAGAGGGCCGGTACGGAGCATGGGCTCTTACTATGGCAGATAAAACCCTTTGCTAGCAAATCCGAAATTAAAGCTTGTAGCTCCTCATGTGCAGAGGGGTTAAGTCGATAATGTGGATGGTTAGGCAATGATGAGCCCAGGACGAAATCGATCTCATGTTGGATATCTCTCATGGGTGGCAACTTAGATGGCAAGTCCTCCAGATAGACGTCTTTATACTCTTCCAATATAGTTCGTAGGGATAACGGTATATTCTCTAAAATGGGTGAGTCTTCCTTAGCTTGTAAGCATACTAAAGCATACAGGACGCCGTCCGAGAAAGTCTCACGTTCCAACTCCTTCTTACTTATCAAACTTATAACTTTCCTTTCCGCAGGCACAATTGTGTCTTTGGGGGCAACCGAAAGATCCTTGGGCGGTGTGGGTCTCAGTACAATGGTCTTACCATTATACTTGAACTCATAAGTGTTGGCTCGCCCGAAATGGGTCACGTCATAATCATAGAGCCACGGGCGTCCTAGAAGTACATGACATACGTCCATGGGGATGACGTCGCACCACACTTTATCAACATAGCTCTTCAACGTAAGTGGCATTAAACAACGCTTAGAAACTGCGATAGACATTTTGTTCACCCACGCAATTTTATATGGCTGGGGGTGTGGTTCGGGGACTAGGTGCATACGAGTGACGGCGTTTTCCGAAACGACATTCATGCAACTTCCGCTGTCTATTATTAGCTTGCACCACTTTTCACCACTTTTAAAATTCAAAGAAAATATGTTCGTCCGATTGTGCTCATCCGGTGCACGCGGTGTGGTCAAGATACACCTCATAACCATCATATAAGACTCATCTTCGATATCACTCGTCTCGGCATCTGATTCACTGCCAGCTTCATAGACGAGCTCGACAGGCTCAGACGTGGACTCTAATAGTGCCAGTGGCTTACTCTTGGTAGGACACTCACTAGAGTAGTGTCCTTGAATTCCGCACGAATAACAGGTAGCATTAGTCTTATTAATTCGTCCTATTGGAACTCTCTCACCATTGGGAATTTTATTGTTCCTAGCGGTAATTACTATGGAACTTGAATCAGTCGATCGGAACTTTCCTTTGTCTCGCATGGATGACGAGGGTGGGGGTCCTAAGATGGATTTTCCTTTCTGGAATGCTCGACCCTTGGACTTGTAGGCATTGTGCTTTTCTATATCCAATGCCACATTGAATGTTGTGTTAAGGTTCATGTGACCATAACGCAAAAGCTTGCCTTGAATGTCCGCATTAAGTCCCTTACGGAAACGAGATAGTGTGACCTCGGGCATTTCTCGAATATCATAACGCACCATCATATCCTTGAGTCGTCCCATGTACTCCGCTACCGATTGGCCCCCTTGACGAAGGGTGGCTATCTCGTCGAACATTTGGGTTCGGTGATACGCCGGGACATATTGGTCTTGCAGGAGTGCCTTCATGGCAGCCCACCCAATTGGGGGTGCTCCATTCACGGTGCCTAGACGCCTCTCTTCATTCAACCAGAATGTTTTGGCTCTACCCAGAAGTTTCATTCGTGCTACTCGTACCTTCTCAACGTCCGTCAGGTTGTGCCACTCAAAATAGCACTCAATATCCATGATCCAGTTTAGAAAAAGTTGGGTTCACCCATGCCATCGTAGGATGGTGATTCCATTTTAACGGCCCTAGTTAAGTCGAACTCATAAGGGGCTCGGGGTGCGTACTCATAATCCGGATCACGAGGGAGATTTTTTCGCTCTTCTTGTTGGTTGGCGGGATGGGGTGGCTGCCCCGGTCGATTTATCCCAAAGCCGAGATTTCGAGGTGCCGCCTGATTTACAGCCAACCCTTGTATTAACTGAGTGAGTGCATCGAACCTGGTGTTAAAATCTTCCCTAAGCGCCGCAATTGTTGCAGGAGTGGGCTCACCATCATCATGATGGTCGGCCATGTGTGATGTGGATGGAGGATACTCCGTGCCAAGCCTCGTGCGCATGAACAACACTGATACAGGGTGCCTCACCTAGACAAGAGACTGTTTGGACAAGAATTTTATAAATCAGGATTTTTATACGCTTAATGACTTGGAGAATGAAAATATTTTTTTGACTTTTATGCTTAGAAAAAAAAAGTAGAAAATTCAGAATTTTTTTGGCAATTGTTTTTTTTGCAGAAAATTTTTTTTGACTTTTGTTATATGCACACCAGATGGTGAAAAAAATTCAGATTTTGTGTCTACGAAACGTGCACGACCAAGTGTGGGTCGACGTCCAAAGACCGGAAAGCGTAAGGACGGTGTCGATTGAGAAATCAACACTAACCTCGCTCTAATACCAAATTTGATGTAGGCTTGCCTTAGGGGATCCTACGCAGAGGGCGAGACTTCGACCTTAACAACGTTGACGCTCTCCAACCCGCACACAAACGAAACGCAGCGACCACAATGAAGTTATTTATCGTTCGCACTAACGTACGGATAGCCGATCCGCAAGTGGAACGGAGTTTTGGCTATAGGCCAAGCTCCTTTCCGGCTAAATGGAAAATATTTATTCCGATCGAGCTTGGTGTTGTACCAAAATAGATCCACCAAAAAATAAAACACGATTCAAAAGTGGTAGGATTTATCCCAACAAAAGAAATGCGAGGAGCGCCAATCCTCTCGTTAGATCTTTCGGAAAAACCAAATGAAAAATCCAGATCTACTATTAGAAACACCGCGAAAATTAACGATTCGAAAAATCACGCAAAAGTCGTCCACCAAAAGAACTAGTCAAGAGGGAAAATCTCTTGTGTAGGAATTTTCGTTACCCCGCTCGGAAATGTAGATCCGAGATGTTTGGATCCACCAAGATGACCGCTCTTCCTTTGGACCCACGGGAAACGCACCACGGATGAAGATCTTGCTCGTCTCCTTCGCTTTCTCGCCGTGAACGAGTTTTCCCCAAAACTTTGGTTCTTCTTGCTCACGATCCCTTTCCTCCAAGGTGGTTGAGAAATTCCAATGGGTTGAATATGGTGTTGGTGGAGAAAAGGTAGAGAGGTGGGAGAACGAGAGGTGATTAGAGGGAATGAGGAGTAGAAGGGGGCGGCCAAGCAAGGGAGGAGAGGGGCGGCCGAACTCCTTGAGAGGGAGATCTTGAGGGGGGCGGCGGCTAAGAGGAGGTGGAAGGGGAGATTGAGATTAGGGCAAACAATTTTTCTTGATTTCAATAATAGTTGCTAACAAATGAAAAGTTTGGCCTTATATAAGGCTTACAACCATGTGGCTATTAGCAGCCCAAAAATAAATATTGTTCCAAATGAAAAGACAGAAAATGACATAGTTTCAAATAGCAAATATGAAAGATAAATGCAGACCACTACTAAAATAATTTTAGCTCTTATTCTTGTTGCATGGGCGAAGATTATAGTCGTGCCCGCTACGGCGCCGCAAGTCTTTTGTTGGAGGAGCATCGTCGTCATCTTCTGCCACAGCAACACCGCCATGGACGTCGTCAACATCTGCCATGGCAACACCGCCATGGACGTCGTCTTCATCACCCAATTGGCTGTCGTGGTGGCTGTCGCCATCACAAGTCTTCTCTCTGATTGTTTACAGAGAAGACATAATCAACTCTCTAACCCCCACTGTGTAAAGGGTTGTCATCTCCCTTCAAAAGTGATTCCTCGTTACAAGTCACCTGATCGAAAGACTTGGGGATTTGGTTTTTGAGCACCTGATCAAAAGCACATTTGTGTCAGGCACCTGATCAAAAACCTGTGTGGATTCCTACCAGGGTGGTAGAAGAGTGAATTTACCCAGGTTGTGGAACCACTATAAATTTCTTGTGTCGTCTGGTTGCCCTCTTCATTTTGTTTTCTTGATGTGGTTGTGGTAGTTAGTTTTTGTGCTTTTATATTTTGATTTATTTACTACTATACTTAGACTAATCTGCATTATCCAGCAGAGAATTCTATAAAACTCTGAATACTCTATTCACCCTCCCTACAGTATTCCTGATCTAACTGCTCACTTTTCATTGGTATCAGAGTAGGTTCCTTTGATTGTACAAGCTAACCCTTGAACCAAAGATCCTTTGTTAGATCTAAATTTTATTTTTATTTCCATATTAGATTTATATACACAGCTATGGTACAAAACAAGGACTATGCAAGCACCAGACCTCCAGTTTGCAACCTAAACAGGTTTGCTATCTGGAAGACAAGAATTAAATTATACATGAATTCTATTGATGAGGATATATACAACTCTATCTTGACAGGTCCCCCTCGAGCTTCAACTTCTGAAACATCTACAAGCACTACTGCAGTTCCACCACCTAAGTGGACTGAAGCCCAGAAGAAGGCAAAGATAGCTGATGCCAAGGCTATGAACATACTGGCACAGACTATGTCAGATGATATTTTTCAGAATGTGGCTGAATGCACCTCATCCAAAGCCATCTGGGATTCACTAAATCAGATGGTGGCTGGTTCGGCTAATGATAGAAAGGATAGGAGATCCGACCTCATATCCTTATATGAGAACTTCAAGAAATAAGAAGCTGAATCATAGCTGATATGTATAACAGGTTAAGCTCAATCATCAATGAGCTAAAAACCTTGGACAAGGACATCACCCTCACAGAGGTGAATGACAAGATCCTGATGTGCTACCCAAGCTCATGAGATTCAAGGATCTGGCCCATCAAGGAGGCCAGAAGCCTAAATGAAATATCTACAGAATCTCTATTGGGCAAGTTAAAGTCCTATGAATAACTGATCAAGTCCAGGGAGGGAGCAGAGCAAAGGACACCTCCACCAGCCAGAAAAGAGCAAAGTATAGCTCTCAAGGCTGCTACGGAGACCGAGACATCAACATCAAATGAAGAGCTCATGAGTCTATTTGCCAGAAGATTCTACAAGATGGCAAGAAAGGACTTCAGAAGAATGTCATCTAGGCAAGATGACAAACCCAGGTTTGATAAAACACCAACTAAAGAAGTGGTGTGTTTTGGGTGTAGGAAAATTGTTCACTTCCTCTCTGAGTGTCCAGAGAACCAGAAGAAAGAGAAGAGAAGAGAGAAAGACACCAGGAAACAGCACACCGGCATACCTTCTTCCAGCAAATACAAGAGGAAGGAAAAGGGCTTTGTGGCTGAAACCTGGAGTGAAACTGAAGATGAATCAACATATTCCAGCTCCAGCGAAGATGAGGAAGAAGCAAGGGCTAAGGAGGTTTGCCTCATGGCAATTGATGCTTCTAGGAGCAATTCAGAAGAAGAGGAATCAGACAATGAAGAAGCTTCAGATTTAGAAGATGATAAGGTACTATCTTCTTTTGATTACACTTCAGATTCTTTTAAAATTGAATTTAAATCAATGTGTATAGACTTAATAAATTCAGAAAAATAGATTAAAACCCTTAGGGAAAAATTATGAAATTTAGAAAACATTAACTTTGAAAATAATAGGTTAAAAGATGAATTATGCTTAGTTAATGAGCAAATAATATTATTAAAAACTGAGCTTTGTGAGGCAAAACAACTTGAGGAAACTCTTAATGGAAGAAGCCTCAAGCTGATGGACATCACAAGTACTGTGAATGCCAGACTTAATGGCAGGCTAGGCTTGGTGCTTCATCAGGTTTGCCCCCCATTCTCAGGAAGAACATCTTAACAACCCCCATAAAATTTGTCACTACTAAGGGAAAAGAAAAAGTAATCAATAAACAAACAACAGGAAATGTTTCTAAATCAATAGGTCAGAAAACCAACAACCAGAAAACCATAGGTAACAAGGTTCAGCATAATTCGTCGAACTTAGATCGACGAAATCTAGCTTGTTCGTCGAACCCAGATCGACGAATTCTGAACGCAAACTATAGTTATAGTTATTCATCTAACTGTGATCGACGAACTCTGTATGGTTCGTAGAGCAGAAGTCGGCGAACAAGGGGCATAGAAAATGAATATATTCATTCTCTGAGCAGAGATCAACGATCTTAACCCTACTCGTCGAACTCTGGTTGACGAACTCACAAAAATTCGTCGAACCCAGAAAGACTTAACCAAAACTTTAATTAAAACAAAAAAATTAAATAATTCCAGGAAAGCCTTTAATACACTAGCTGATTGGGTCATACCACCTAGGAGATATCACCCTCTAGGATATAAATCCCAACCAGAATATTCTGTTATTTCCAGCTTTTCATACCAGGAAAACAAAGGACCCAAGGTAACCTGGGTCAAGAACATTTAACTGTTTTTCATTACAGGTGAAGAGATGTCCAAGTGTGAATCAACCTTGGTACCTGGAGAGTGGCTGCTCCAAACATATGACAGGCAACAAGGACTATCTATCCAACTATAAGTCCAAGTTGGGGCCAAAGGTTATCTTTGGTGATTCCAAATATGTCCTGTCATAAGGTTTTGGAGAAGTGAAGATTGGAGCTGTTACTTTTAAGAAAGTAACTTATGTCAGAGGACTCAAACATAACCTCATCTCCATAAGTCAGTTATGTGATGAAGGTTATCCGGTACATTTCAATTCATCTTCTTGTATTATTTCTAATAAGGAAAATCAAACTGTTTTGATTGGAAATAGGCAAGGGAACATATATTTAGTTGATTTTCTATCTGCCAATTCTGATATCTGTTTACTTAATTTAATTAGTAACCAGAATGATTTATGGCATAAAAGACTAGGTCATGTAAACCTGAAAAACATTGCTAGGCTATCGAAAGACAACCTTGTTAGAGGTTTACCTTCTGGTCCCTACAAGAAGGAAGCCCTTTGCAGGACTTGTCAATTAGGCAAGCAAACTAAATCTAGTTTCAAATCCATTAATAAAAGTGTTTCACCTAGGATTTTGTATTTGCTACACATGGATCTATTTGGACCCATTGCTGTATAAAGCCTAGGAGGGAAATCGTATACTTTGGTTATTGTAGAAGACTTCTTCAGGTTCACTTGGGTATCCTTTCTGAGATCTAAGTCAGATACCTTCAAGGTTCTTATAGAGTTTCTCAGGACCATACAGATTGAGTTTTCTACTCATGTTGCATTGATCAGAAGTGATCATGGCACAGAGTTTGAGTCTCTTCTTATGCATGAGTTCTGTGAGAAGGAAGGTATCAGGCATTGCTTCTCAGCTCTTAGAACTCCTCAACAAAATGGGGTAGCTGAAAGGAAAAATAGGACACTCATTGAAGCTGCAGGTACATTACTTGTAGATGCTTACATGTCAGTATCCTTTTGGGCAGAGGCTGTGAACACTGCAAACTATATCCTGAACAGAAGCCTGATACATAAGCTAAAGAATAGGACTCCCTATGAATTACTAAAAGGGAATAAACCTAAAATAAACTATTTTAAAGTCTTTGGTTGTATATTTTATATTCACACAAACAACAAAAGATATATTAGAAAGTTTTAGGCAAAGGCTGAAGAGGGAATTTTTCTAGGATATTCCCAAGTAAGCAAAGCCTATAGGGTTTATAACAAATCAACTTAAAATTGAGGAGTCTAACCATGTCACTTTTGATGAAGCTAACATGTCTTGCAAGGAGAAATAAATTTCTACCAGAAGCAACTTGCAGGTACATCACTTGTGTGAGAGTTTGGATGGACTAAACCTTACCCAAGAGGTTCTAACTCATCCTTCTCCACAAGTCATTGAAGAAAAAGAAGATGAAGTCATTGAAGGGAGTGATATTCCCCCAACAGCAAACATAATTCCACAGGAGGAATTAATTCCAAATGCTGTTGCAGAACCAACTCCACCAGCTGGTCTTGTCACACTTAGGGATCACCCCAGATCTCAAGTTATTGGAGACATATCAGCAGGTGTACAGACAAGGAATCAACTCAACCAAGATTTGATGCATGCCTGTTATCTCTCTCAGATTGAACCTCTATCCATCCATGATGTAGAGCAAGATCCCCATTGGATCATTGCAATGCAGGAGGAATTAAATCAGTTTGAGAGATGTAGAGTTTGGGATTTGGTTCCAAGGCCTCAAGACTACCCAGTCATTGTAACCAAATGGGTCTACAGAAACAAGCTGGATGCATAAGGAGTAGTAGTGAGGAATAAAGCCAGGCTTGTTGCACAAGGATATATGCAATAAGAAGGAATAGATTATGACCAGACCTTTGCACATGTTGCAAGGTTGGAAGCAATCAGAATATTCCTTGCCTATGCAACTTACAAGAGATTCGAGGTCTATCAAATGGATGGGAAAAGTGCATTCTTGAATGGAGTACTCAAGGAAGAGGTGTATGTTGAACAACCTCCAGGTTTTGTTTCTCCAAATCATCCCTCTTATGTTTATAAATTGCATAAAGCTCTCTATGGTCTAAAGCAAGCTCCAAAAGCTTGGTATGAGACTCTAGCCAGCTTTCTGTTAGAGCATAAATTCATTAGAGGCACTGTAGATAGAACACTTTTCACTAAACATCATAAGGATCAAATACTGTTAGTACAAATATATGTGGATGACATAATATTTAGGTCTACTGATTCAAAATTGTGCAAGAGATTCTCTAATCTCATGCATTTTAATTTGAAATGAGTAGTATGGGTGAGCTTTCCTACTTCCTTAGTCTCCAAGTGAAGCAGCTCCCTGATGGCATCTTCATCTCCCAAGCTAAATATGCTAAAGAGCTTATCAAAAAGTTTGGGATGGCTGATGCCTCAGCAAAGAAGACACCTATGGCTACAAATGTTGTAATTGATTCAGATGCACATGGGAAACATGTGGATCAGAAACTATATAGGGCTATTGTTGGATCCCTGTTATACCTTACATCAAGTAGACCTGATATCATGTTTACCACATGCCTTTATGCTAGGTTCCAGGTGAACCCAAAATAATCTCACCTTATTTTACTAAAAAAAATTTTGAGATATATAAAGGGTTGTCCTAGTCTGGGCCTATGGTATCCCACATAATCACAATTTGAGTTAACTGGATACTCAGATGCTAATTTTGCTGGATGCAGGGTGGATAGAAAAAGTACTTCAGGAACTTGCTAGTTCCTAGGTATGAGATTAGTATCCTGGTTTTTTAAGAAACAGTCATCTGTATCTACCTCAACTGCTGAGGCAGAATACATTGCAGCAGGTAGCTGTTGTTCCCAGATGCTGTGGATACAAAATTAATTACTAGACTATGGTATCAACTTAAATAATTGAACTCTACTTTGTGATAACAAAAGTGCTATAGCCATAGTACAGAATCCAGTCCATCACAGTAGTACAAAGCATATAGACATTAGACATCATTTCATAAGAGAGTGTGTAGACAAAAACAAAATTAAGCTTGTCTATATCTAAACTGATTTACAAAGGGCTGATGTATTCACCAAACCTCTGGATGAGAGAAATCATCTCTTCTTTATAAATCAGCTGGGAATGATCAATGGAGAAGACTTAGTTTTGTTTAAGTCTGCACTCGATGAATTTGCAAAAGTTCTTCGAACGGAGCTCGACGAACTATGGCAAGTTTGTGAGATATTCGTCGAACGCATGACGACGAACTCTCTGTGAGTAAAGTTGTTTTCGTCAAACAGAGATCGACGAATTCACTTCAGAAAACTTTCGTCGAACGGAGCTCGACGAAATGTCTTCAAATCTTCAGACAGAGCTCGACGAATTATTTGACTATTAATTATTTCGTCGATCTCAGGTCGAAGAATTTCTTAATTTTCATGGAACAGAGTTTGTCGATTCATATTCTGGAAAACCTTATATCTAGGTTTTTCTTTGACCTCCATCCTACGCTTTTTGTTCTCTTGAACTTGATCGCCATTTGTCTCTCTTGTAGGTGATTCCATTGGCTATTCCAGCAGGTGCCCTAACTGGAATGAAGTTTGACACGGGCTTTGATGTCGACTTCGAATTCTTTCAACATTCAGATCCAATATTTCTGAATATACTGGAAATTCTGGAGGAACAAAAACTGGAAGATCTGATGTCAACAAGGATAAAACTGTCTGCAACTGAAATCAGAGAGTGGGTTTATACATCTACATCAGAGGAGAACACTATGATCGGAATAATTATGGGGAACTCTGTATCTTTATCTCCCGCCGTACTTACTGAAATTTTTGGATTGGTTAATGGAGAAGAACAATTAGAAATTGATTCTGAAGAATATGAGATGATGTTGAGTTTAATGGGTTATGCTGGAGATAACCCAAATAAGTTGTTAAAGAAACATCTGTCTGCTGAATTTAAGTTCTTGGCAGATATTGTAGGATAGGTTTTGCTGGGCAAGCATACTGCCCATGACTACATTTCCAGACACCAGTTTCTGGTTATGTGTGCAGTGATTAATAAGAAGGAAGTGAATTGGGCTCAAATCATATTTGATTTGATAAATAAAAATAACAACAAGAAAGAAGTTTGCTTTGGAAGGATCCTAGGGATCTTCCTGAAGGAGAAGGCTGTTGAATCCCTGGTCTCACAGACCACATTCATTAATGCCAGCAAGAGGCTCACATGCACCTTGTTTGGTAGGTGGGAGAGGACCATAACTAAGCCATCCAAGGCTTCAACCTCTTCCACCCCAGCTTCTAAAAGCACTAGGGCTGTAAGAGCCACTCCCCACCCCACTGAAGAGATCATCCCCACACCTCCATCTCTTCCAGCAACCCAACTCCAACAACAACTCCAACAAGTTCATGTCCCTCCTACAGTTACATCTTCTGCCACCTCTCCACCCCTAGATCTTACCAACATCCCCTCATCTCCTATTCAGGAATACCATCAACCCACTCCATCTCAATCACCTCAATCCCCCACTGAGTTCCTAGTCCCAACACCACCATCATCTCCTCTTCCACCTCACCTATCCTCCATTCCAACTTTTGATCTTCTAACTTCCCCCCTCAACTCTCCTCCTCCTCCACATCCATCCGCTCAGGATGTCCCCATGACATATGTCCCTCCTCCACCATCTCCAACATCTACCATCCCTCAAAATGCCTCTACCCAACATTCTACTGAACCATCTACTACTCCACCTCTGGATCCCTCCACCATCTCATTTGTCCTTACTCTCATCACTCCTCTCCTAAAATCTCTTATAGCAGAGGCCATTACACCTCTTGCTACTTCTATCTCTACTCTTTCTGCTCAACTCTCTGCCTTCACTGCTGCCTCCTCTTCATTAAGGGGCCTGGCTCCAGTATTTTCTGAAACCAGGCAGGGGGAGATGCTTAATAAAGAAGCTGAAACAGCTCTAGTAGTAGCTCCAGTCTCAGTTTCTCCAGCTCCAGCAATAGCAGATACAGAGGCAGTAATAACAGATACAGAATTTATAACTGATGATACAGATTTAATTGATTTGATTCATTTCATTGAGACTGACATGGACCTTGATGAGTCAGTCCCTGAAGAGACAGTTGCTAAAGACATTCTTTCTGTTTCTGAATTCATAATTAATCCCACAGTAAACTTAGTTGATTTATTAAAAAGTTTTGATACTGCCTTTCTGAATTATATTCCAGCAGTATCTACTAAGCCATCCTTGGTTATTGTACCATATACTTCTCCAATCTCTCCAAAAGTTGCTAAGCAACTTAGAGATAGTTTTGTTATTTCAAAGCCAGCAGTCATGCCATCTCTAGAAGAAGTTATTTCTGTTCCAACATTTGTAATGGATGACTCACCCATACCAAATCTGGATGATTTGATTTTGGCTGATGATAATACGTTTGCAGTCAATTTTATTAGGATATTTTCGGGGTTTTAAAGCCAATCATGTCTTGTCAAGTACTTGTTTTGATTCCCCTTTGTATATATTTTTGTCGCTAATGCATTTTTTTTTGCTTTTTGCAGGTTTTCACGGCTTTCAGCCGAAGTTTGCTGTGATACGCCCCAAGGTCACGCCCTACCAGGGCGTGTACCTAGGGCGTGTACCCAGAGGAATGAAGCAATTGGTCCGAAACTGCATTCCATGGAAACTTAGTGTACACGCCCCTCGGTCACGCCCGTGACATACCAGACACGGGCGTGTACTATAGGCGTGTCCCCAGGTTCCGAGGAATCGCCGCAGCGCGCTCGTTTTTCCCGCTCCACCGTCGCACCGAAAGTGTCACGCCCCAGGGTCACGCCTGACCCGGGCGTGACATATGGGCGTGTACTTCAGCAATTCCGCCCGTCACCTCCAGCATTCAGTTCAGCCCGAAAAAGTCACGCCGCAAACAACACGCCCCAGGTACACGCCCTGCCAGGGCGTGACTTGTGGGCGTGTACCGCAACAACTCCGTCAGAATTCAATTCCTGCCCGAAAAAGTCGCGCCGAATGTGTCACGCCCAGGGTCACGCCCGACCAGGGCGTGACAGGGGGGCGTGACCCGACCCGAAAAATTCTATAAATAGAGCCCAACTCCAGGGGTTCGAGGACAACTTTTACTTTGAGAGGGGAGGTTCTGTCCTTTGTTTTTTCTGAACTTTTAAGCATGTATTTTCATTTCTAGTTCGTAGCTCTAGTTTTATGCTTTCCCTGTATTAGCTCCTAGCTTCTTTCTGTAGTATGATGCTAATGATAGTGTAGTTTCCTTTTCATGTTCTTGTAATCTCTGGTTTTCAAGCTGTAAGGTCGCTGTTTCTCTAAATAAAAAGTGTTGTTTTCTTTTTTCGTTCCTGCTCTGTTTTCAGTATTTTTCTTCTACTCATCCCCTTCTTCCACCTCACCATGATTAACTAATCCTCCATGTACTCGATCTAATTGATCCGAGGTTCGAGTGATTAGGTTATGAGGCTTTGAATCTTACCTTTTCTTTTTAGGGTTTAGCTTTGAATTACTCTTGATTTATCACGGGTTGGAGGTATATTATCGATATATACTCTCCACCTTTGCTTTCATTCTGGGTTAGCCGAGAGGCCAAAAGTTTGAAATGAGCACTCAAGAGTAAAGGGAGTTGTTCGCACCCCTCGAGAGAGGCAGACGATCAAATCTCCCGGATTGGAGTAAAATCCATTAGAGGGGTTCACCGCGTAAAGCGAGTTTTAGGCCTCCGATTTAGGCGAAAGTCGGTCGGACCTTCCTAAACTCAGTTAGGCACGGCCTTCGAGAGAAGCGTGTCAATATTCATGGAACCTCCACGGTCAAAGACCTTTACCCTAATTAGCTTAGGTTTAGTTATCGTATTTTTCTAATCACTCTTGCCGAGGTGATTTCTGATCGAGTGCATTTTCCCTTCATCGTTACTAAGCTTAAGTTAATCGCTCTCTTTATCTTTTCATACAAGTAGTTCTCTTCTTTTAGTACATTTAGCCAAGCCTTATTTTGTCGTCGATAAAATAATAGATTTCGTGTGAGTAAGCTTACTCAACTGTTCCCGGATTTCAATACGACACTTGTGTCCCCTAGCTGCATTTCGATAGGTATACTTGCCTTGATGAATTGTTAGTTGGTATTTTCTCTTTGCAGATATCTCAGAGACAATCAAGTTTTTGGCGCCGTTGCCGGGGAAGCAACGCTTGTTGATAAATTGAAAACGCGAATATATTAATTTTATCACTTCTCTTTCTCAGCCTCCTTCTTAATTTTTTTCCGCCTACTCACTTGAGTCAAATGGCTGGATTTTGTTAAGTGTGCGTATTTTATTTTTCCGCCTACTCACTTGAGTTAATTGGCTGGTTTTATTTCAAGCAAGTGTGCGTATTTTATTTTTCCGCCTACTCACTTGAGTTAATTGGCTGGTTTATTTCAAGCAAGTGTGCGTATTTTATTTTTCCGCCTACTCACTTGAGTTAATTGGCAGGCTTTATTTCAGTAGAGTGTGTTTACTTTCTGTCGAGTGGGTGTGTTTTAATTTTCTGACGAGTGCGTGAGTATAGCTTTTCATTTCCGCCTACTCGCACAGAGATAAGTGGCTGGATTTTAATTACCGCATTCGTAATAGAAACCCACATCACAAAATTTTCTACACCACCTAACTCTCTCGAAAAGGGCAAAGTGGCTCTAAATGCCACTATCTTGTCTAGTACCTTGCGAACCCTTCACCGGGTAGCCCTTGGGAAGTTCGGAGTTAAAATATAAAAAAAAATCTATTTCAAAAAAATTTTCCAACTTCATTAGCTTTTTTTTACTTTTTAGTCTTGCTTCTCCTCTTTTCTTCTAGTGTATGACCCGCGGTAGTCCGTCGGTTACTTTGGACCTGGACCACGAAATTGAGCGTACTCTTCGGAGAAGATCGCGATTTCAAGGCCCTACTACCCAAGTGCCGGTTGAGGATTCCGAGTCATTTTCTACCTTAAGAATGGCAGAACCCAACGTGGAGGAAGTCGTGCAAAGGCCTATGTCCTATTATGCACGACCAAATCTCGAGGGTACAGAAACGAGTATAGTTCGCCCTGCAATAAATAATAATAATTTTGAACTGAAGCCTAGCATAATTCAAATGGTGCAGCAGTATGTGCAATTTGACGGGCTTCAAGATGAAGACCCGAACGCACACATAGCCAGCTTTCTTGAGATTTGTGACACCTTCAAGATAAATGGTGTCACAAATGATGCTATTAGGCTAAGATTATTTCCTTTCTCTCTTAGAATTAAGGCTAAGCAGTGGCTGAACACCCTTCCTAAAAATAGCATAACTACTTGGACGCAATTAACTGAAAAATTTTTGGCCAAGTATTTTCCGCCTGCTAAAACAGCTAAACTTAGGAATGACATTTCTGCCTTTGGACAGATAGACTCTGAGACCCTTTACGAAACCTGGGAAAGATTTAAAGAATTATTAAGACGATGCCCACATCACGCTCTGCCTGTATGGTTGCAGGTGCAGACGTTTTATATGGGCTAAATCAAAGCACGAAGCAAATGATAGACGCAGCTTCTGGCGGTACTTTAAACCATAAGACCCCGGAAGCAGCTCTTGAGCTGTTTGAAGACATGGCCATGAACACTTACCAGTGGAATGTGCCTAGGTCCCGCCCAAACAAACCTGCAGGTCTCTTTGAAGTGGACAACGTCTCACAACTCGCACTGCAAGTTGAAATATTAAGCAAAAAAATTACGGAGATGACTGCTGCCTCCGCCCCTCAGGTATGGGAATCTGCAACTCCTCCCGCCGAACATTTGGATTATGTAAATAATATGCCTAGAACTGCTTTTAATAATTTTTCTGCTGCGAATTATCATCCTCCTGGTTTTAATTTTCCGAATAGTTATAATCCTGTGTTAAGAAATCATCCGAATTTTTCGTGGAGCAATCCATCGAATGCTGTGCGCCCGCCACCGCAAAGTGATTTTTCTGCTCCACCACCACCTCCTCAAAGTTTTCCAAAACCTCCAAATTTGGAGGAAGTGTTTTCAAAATACATGAATGCTAATGACGCTACGATTAGGACCTTAACCGGAAGTGTTAAAAACTTAGAAAATCAGGTAGGACAGCTCGCTAAAATGATTTCTGAGCGACCCGTAGGGTCTCTTCCTTCCAATACCGAGCCCAACCCGAGAGAGCAAGCGAAAGCTATAACTCTTCGGAGTGGGAAGAAAGTTCCTGGTATGGTAAGTGAAGAACCCGAGGCAAGCTCCGCTCCCGTTTTTAAAATCAAAGCTCCGCTCCCGTTTTTGAAAATCAAAGCTCCGTTCCCCTTTTAAAATTCCATCCTCTGCCGAAGAAATTATCACCCCTATCGTAGAAAAAGAATTCACTCCACCACCCACCTTTAAAAATAATCCATCCCCGCCATACCCTTCCGAACTTAATAAACAACGACAGGACGATCAATACACCCGTTTTTTGGAAATGTTTAAGCAATCCACGTAAATCTGCCTTTCCACGAAGCCATATCCCAGATGCCGAAGTACGCAAAATACCTTAAGGACCTCCTAACTAACAAGAAGAAGTTAGAGAACCTTTCTCATGTCACGTTAAATGCCGCGTGCTCGGCGGTTTTGACAAACGGATTACCGAAAAAAATCAGTGACCCGGGTAGTTTCTCTATCCCGTGTGTCTTTGGTGATCTTTTTGTCAAACACGCTTTAGCCGACTTAGGTGCGAGTATTAATCTTATGCCCCTCTCGTTGTTTAAAAAGTTAGGAATTGGTAGTCTCAACCCCACACGAATGAGTATCCAGCTAGCCGACAGGTCAGTCAATACCCGTTAGGAATAGTGGAGGACGTCCTAGTCAAAGTTGACAAGTTCATCTTCCCGGTGGACTTTGTCATTTTAGACATTGAAGAAGACGTCGAGGTTCCCTTGATCCTTGGCCGACCCTTCCTTGCCACCTCCCGAGCTATCATTGACGTAAGCAATGGTAAGCTCTTCCTTCGAGTGGGCGACGATGAGGTAACTTTCTCCATCACCCCCTCGATGAAGAACACACTAGCTAATGATGACTCCTGTTTTTCATGGATACCGTAAGTGAAGAATCCTTCTCTCAAACCTCTGCTTTTGAAAAGAATTTTCCAATTTTTGTTCCTCTCCTCCTCCTCCAACTGAATCTCTACACCTACGTGAAGAATCCTCCACCGCCTTTCTGATTTTGAAAAAGAATTCTTTGATTTCTGTTCCTCTTCTACTTTTCCAAATGAATCGCTGCACGAAGCCGCCATGGCCGCTAGCAACACCCCTTTTACTTTTACATATAAAAAAGTGTACGAGGACATAGTTTTGAAAAAGAACAAATTTCCAAGACCTCGTATGATGACCCCCCTACCTTGGAACTGAAAGAACTACCAGAGCACCTTCAATACGCTTTCTTAGAAAAGGACTCTAAGCTGCCTGTCATAATTTCGGCCTACCTCACAGATGCACAAAAAAATAAACTTCTTTCAATTTTACAAAAGCATCGCCAAGCTATTGCTTGGCAGATATCTGATATCAAGGGCATAAGCCCATCTTTCTGCACTCATAAAATCTTAATGGAAGATAATTCTCGTAACTCTATACAACCTCAGCGCCGTATAAACCCAACATGAAAGACGTAGTTAAGGGCGAGGTTATGAAATTGTTAGACGCAGGAATTATCTATCCTATATCCGACAGTAAGTGGGTTAGCCCAGTACAGGTAGTACCAAAGAAGGGAGGGATAACGGTCGTAAGTAATGAAAATAATGAATTAATCCCGACTCGGACGGTGACCGGATGGCGAATGTGTATAGATTACCGTAAGTTGAATGACGCCACCCGCAAGGATCACTTCCCCTTGCCGTTCATTGATCAATTTAGAACGACTTTCCGGACATAGCTTTTATTGTTTTTCTCGATGGCCTCTCGGGGTATCTTCAAATCCCCATCTCCCCCGAGGACCAGGAGAAAACTACGTTTACTTGTCCCTTCGGCACCTTCGCCTACCGAAGAATGCCGTTTGGATTGTGCAATGCGCCGGCTACATTCCAACGATGTATGCTCGCCATCTTTGACAAGTACGTAGAAAGCATTATGGAAGTCTTCATGGATGATTTCTCCGTCTTCGGGAATTCCTTCGATAGTTGCTTAGAGAACCTCGAAAAAGTCCTAGAGCGATGCGAAGAAACTAACCTCGCCTTAATTGGGAAAATGTCATTTTATGGTAAGGGAAGGGTTAGTTTTGGGACATAAAATTTCTGAAAGGGGTATTGAAGTAGACGTTGCGAAAATAGAAGTTATCGAGAAACTGCCGCCACCTACGAACATAAAAGCCATAAGAAGTTTCCTGGGTCATGCGGGTTTCTACCGCCGCTTCATAAAGGACTTTTCCAAATCACCAAGCCTCTTACCCATCTCTTAGAAAAGACGCCCCATTCATCTTTGATGACCTCTGTCTAGCTGCCTTCAATTAATAAAAGAAAAATTAGTTAATGCGCCAATCATGATAGCTCAGTGTGGGATCTTCCATTTGAAATAATGTGTGATGCGAGTAGTTATGCGGTGGGAGCCGTACTAGGTCAACGTATTTCCAAAAACTTCCACCCCATTTATTACGCTAGTAAAACACTCACATCTGCACAGGAAAATTACACCACAACCGAGAAGGAGCTCTTAGCGGTAGTATTCGCATTTGACAAATTTCGCCCTTATATTACTCTTTCGAAATCATTGTTTTTACGACCACCACTCGGCCCTCAAATATCTTCTCTCTAAACGGATGCCAAGCCTCGCTTGATTCGCTGGGTCTTACTCCTCCATGAGTTTGACTTAGAGATCCGTGATAAGCGGGTGCCGAGAACTTGGCCGCCGACCACCTTTTCGCGCCTAGACAACCCGTTTACGAGCAATTAGACGAAAATTCTTTTCATTACTATTTTCCTGATGAGAAGCTGTTCATAATTAACACATCTACTTCTCCTTGGTTTGCCCACATCGCCAACTATCTAGTGGCCCGTGTGCTCCCAAAAGAGTTTTCATCTCAGCAAAAGAAGAAATTCTTTTCTGAGCTGAAGAACTACTTTTGGGAGGACCCGCATCTTTTTAAAGTCTGTGCAGACCAAGTGATCAGGAGTGTGTTTCCTTAATGAAGGATTAGATATTATTAAACATTTGCATGAAGGACCGACAGGTGGGCACTATCAAGCTGCTCGCACCGCTCACAAAGTGTTAAGCGCGGTTTTTTACTGGCCCAGCCTGTTTAAAGACGCGCATGCCTTTGTGAGTAGGTGTGATAGTTGCCAACGGTCGGGGAATATTTCGAATAAAAATGAAATGCCACAAAATTATTTCCTAGAGTGCGAAGTTTTTGACCTCTGGGGATTGATTTTGTCGGCCTTTTCCTTCTAGCTTCGGGAATAAGTATATTTTAGTTGCCGTTGATTATGTTTTCACGTTGGGCCGAAGCCCAAGCTCTTCCTACGAATGACGCCCGAGTCGTAGTTTAATTTCCTCAAAAATTATTTTCTCGATTCGGTACGCCGCGCGCTATCGTTAGTGATAGGGGTTTCCCATTTCTGTAACGCACAATTTTCAAAAATCCTAACTATATGGCGTTACTCATAAGCTTTCCACTGCCTACCACCCCAAACTAACGGACAAGTCGAAGTAGTGAATAGAGAAATAAAAAGAATTTTAGAAAAGACTGTTCAACATCTAGAAAGACTGGTCCGCCAAATTAGACGATGCTCTATGGGCCTACCGAACAGCGTACAAAACGCCCTCGGCTGTACGCCATATCGGTTGGTTTATGGAAATCGTGTCATTTACCCGTAGAGTTAGAGCACCGCGCCTTTTGGGCCTTACGATTTTTAAACTTCGACCCCACTCTGTCGGCGATTTTCGAAAATTTCAACTTAACGAACTCGACGAGTGGCGCTCTTACGCGTATGAAAAAACAGACTTTATAAAGAGCGGACGAAGCGTTTACACGACCGACATCTTAGGCACCCAAAAATCTTTAAGCCAGGCGACCAAGTGCTTCTTTATAACTCTCGTTTACGTTTATTCCCGGGTAAATTAAAATCACGTTGGTCTGGGCCTTTTACTATTTAGAAGTCTTTTCTTTATGGTACGTTTTAATTCTCACCCCGATAAGGGTACTTTCAAAGTGAATGGTCAGCGTCTTAAACTGTATTTCTGTGATGATGTCAGTCTCAACCCTGTTAACTCTATCTTTCCGGTCCTGACATTTGATTAATCTGAACATTATTTTTACTCCAAACTTTGACATTTATTCGAACTTATTTTTAACACAATATTTGGGACAATCTTATTTTGATGCGTCGAGCTCAAACGACGCTTTAAACAAAGGGCGCTCTTGGGAGGCAACCCAAGTTATCTTTTTCTGTTTTTCTTTCTTTTACACTTTTTGCCCCGACTGGCTCCGGCAAGCTGAAACTTCTGCGATCGCCTGCTCCAACGGTTCTGCTTCCATGCCAAAGTCCCCGGACGACGTTTCATGAAGATCCACAGCACAAGCATGGAGGAGCGGCATCACTCAACTTGCCTGCAAAATAAAACCGGGGAAGTACCTGCTTTTCAATTCTGTTCTTTTATTTCTATACTTTACTTTCTCTCGTTCTCCGACCTCCTTCTCCATTGCGGACAATGTAGAACTTAAGCTTGGGGGATTTTGATATACGTTTGCAGTCAATTTTATTAGGATATTTCGGGGTTTAAAAAGCCAATCATGTCTTGTCAGTACTTGTTTTGATTCCCCTTTGTATATATTTTTTGTCGCTAATGCATTTTTTTTGCTTTTTGCAGGTTTTCACGGCTTTCAGCCGAAGTTTTGCTGTGAACCGCCCCAAGGTCACGCCCACCAGGGCGTGTACCTAGGATGTGTACCCAGAGGAATGAAGCAATTGGTCGAACTGCATTCCTGGAAACTTAGTGTACACGCCCCTCGGTCACGCCCTGACATACCAGACACGGGCGTGTACTATAGGCGTGTCCCAGGTTCCGAGAATCGCCGCAGGCGCGCGTCGTTTTTCCCGCTCCACCGTCGCCACGAAAGTGTCACGCCCCAGGTCACGCCTACCCGGGCCGGATATGGCGTGTACTTCAGGCAAATTCCGCCCCGTCCCTCCAGCATTCAGTCAGCCCGAAAAGTCACCCGCAACCACGCCCCAGTTAACACGCCCTGCCAGGGCGTGACTGTGGGCGTGTAACGCAACAAAAAAACTCCGTCAGAATTCAATTCCTGCCCGAAAAAGTCGCGCTGAATGTGTCACGCCCCAGGTCACGCCGACCAGGGCGTGACTTGGGGCGTGACCGACCCGAAAATTCTATATAGAGCCAACTCCAGGGGTCCAGGACAACTTTCACTTTGAGAGGGGAGGTTATGTCCTTTGTTTTTCTGAACTTTTAAGCATGTATTTTCATTTTCTAGTCGTAGCTCTAGTTTTATGCTTTCCCTGTATTAGCTCCTAGCTTCTTTCTGTAGTATGATGCTAAATGATAGTGTAGTTTCCTTTTCATGTTCTTTGTAATCTCTGGTTTTCAAGCTGTAAGGTCGCTGTTTCTCTAAATAAAAAGTGTTGTTTTCTTTTTTCGTTCCTGCTCTCTGTTTTCATATTTTTCTTCTACTCATCCCTTCTTCCACCTCACCATGATTACTAATCCTCCATGTACTCGTCTAATTGATCCGAGGTTCGAGTGATTTAGGTTATGATGCTTTGAATCTTACCTTTTCTTTTTAGGGTTTTAGCTTTGAATTACTCTTGATTTATCACGGGTTGGAGGTATATTATCGATATATACTCTCACCTTTGCTTCATTCTGGTTTAGCCGCGAGGCCCAAAAGTTTGAAATGAGCAGTTCAAGAGTAAAGGATTTGTTCGCACCCCTCGAGAGAGGCAGACATCAAATCTCCGTGATCGGAGTTAGTAAAATCCATTAGAGGGGTTCACCGCGTAAAGCGAGTTTTAGGCCTCCGATTTAGGCGAAATTCGGTCGGACCTTCCTAAACTCAGTTAGGCACGGCCTTCGAGAGAAGCGTGTCAATATTCATGGGAACCTCCATGGGCGGTCAAAGACCTTTACCCTAATAGCTTAGGTTTAGTATCGTATTTTGCTAATCACTCTTGCCGAGGAGTGATTCTGATCGAGTGCATTTCCTCATCGTTACTAAGCGTAAGTTAATCACTCTCTTTATCTTTTTCATACAAGTAGTCTTCTTTTTAGTACATTTAGCCAAGCCTTATTTGCCGTCGATAAAATAATAGATTTCGTGTGAGTAGCTTACTCAACTGTTCCGGATTTCATACGACACTTGTGTCCCCACTGCATTTCGATAGGTATACTTGCCTTGATGAATTGTTCGTTTGGTATTTTCTCTTTGCAGATATCTCAGAGACAATCAGCTGATATAGAAGAAGAAAGTAAGGCAGCTGCTGAAAGCATTGTCAGAACCAGTTCTCAAGTCTCTCCTATAGCTTCTTCTCCTGGTCCTGTTGAAGTTTCTGCTCAAGCTCCTGAAAAGCCAATCATTTCTGCTGAGGCTCTGAAAGCACTCAATGACCTATATGATAACCCTCAGGGATCAGATAATGATAATGATGATAATGAGGATGAGTAAGATGATTCAGATGATGAACCTAAGAGGAAGTTAGTATCAAAGAAAAGAAAAGCCTCTCCTCCTCCTGCTCCAAAGCCAAATCCAAACAATGACACTCCCTATTATATTATCCAAAAGATAACTCCATACAAAGGGATGCCATCTTGTATATGGTTATCCAAAAATCAGCAGAAGGAGAGGAAGAAAAGCAGAAGGTACTCTCCTCCTCCAGTTCAATGATTCAGAAAAGATCCACCTCCTCCACCTCCTCCAGCTGCTGGTGCTTCAAGCACATCTTCTCAAAGATCTGCCCCACTTCAAACATATCAAAGACACCAAGGGAGGTCATATGGAAGCAGCCAGCACAGGCAGTACTCTTTAGGAAAACAACATCAAAAGCAGCAGTAATATCAATAACAACAGCAACAATCCACTGAACATCAACCAACTGAAGGCTCTAAAAGACCATCTTCTCCTCCTGTTCCTTTTGAAGATCCTGAAACAGCTACTACTGCTAGAATGGCCAGGTTCCAGGAAATTGTAGGCCTTTCTATGATTAACAAAGCCAAAGCTGAAGGAAAGGATTCTTCTGAATATTCAACAATGTAAAAGTACAGGAAAGAGGAACTTAAAAGATTTGATAAAGCAAACAAGTTTTTCAATATTGATGACTACATGAAGTTTAACCCAGAAGCAGTTGTCCCCAGAGCTACATCTTTGAAGATTATAGGGGCTGCTGACATGACCATGACAAAAGTTATTGGGTACATTGGAAAATGTGTACCATATTTGAAGGAGCCTCACCCTACTCAATGATATGCATCAAGGTGTATTTGGTGTGTTTTGAGTTTATATGTGCAGGTTAAGTAAATGCAGGAATGCAGAAAAATTTCTAAGTCCATATATCGACACCAGGAAAATTTGTGTCGACACTTATGAAGGCTTGTGTCGACACTGGAGAAAAGCTGCGTCGACACTTGGAGTTAATTGTGTCGACACTTAGGAAGCCTATGTCGACACCTGAAGAAACTAAGTCGACATACAGAGGCAGTGTCGACTCACAGAGAAGTTTAGTCGACATCAGCTGTGTCGACATGCAAAGGCAGTGTCGACACACAGTGAAGCATTGTCGACATCAATTATGTCGACACCAAGAGGCAGTGTCGACATAGAGAAGACTTTGTCAACACACTGCAGAGTTTCAACAAAGTCAAAGAAAAGAAGTACTGTGTCGATACACAGAGGCAGTGTTGACACACAGAAGACCTTGTTGACATCAACTGTGTCGACACACAGGACTTGTGTCGGCATACAGCAAAGTTTCAACTATGTTAAAGAAAAGAAGTGATTGTGTCGACACACACAAAATAAGTGTCGACACATTTTACCAAGGCAGTGTCGAGAAGCAGTATCAACAACAAAGGAGATGTGTCGACACCACCACGGCATGTGGCGACACTTAATCCACTTGTGTCAACACTTAGTCTACTTGTCTTGACACATGATGAAGTTCAGTCTCAACACTTTCAGACAGAGACAGTATTTCAAGAAGTGACTGGATGATTTGACAGCTGTCATTTCCAACCGCTCTTCTGCTACTGTCAGAGCTGTCAGAAGTTTGTTAGAAATCGGATCAGCTGGTTACCTTGGAGGAAGTCTATATAAAGGCATTCTCCTTCAACAGATAATGGATTGAAGAATCAAATAGAGAAGAAAAAGAACTGAAAGAAGTAATAATACAGAAGATTTTCTTCAGAAGATCTAAGAAGAAGTTGGAGAGAGAGCTCCATCTACTGAAGTGCAGTTGCTGAACTAGGCTGCCAAGAAAGATTCAGAATGAGATCTGAATCTCAAGTCAGAAGCTGATTGAAAATCAACTTATCAAGAGTTCAGCCCTACTGAGTTCAGATTCAAGAAGCTTTGAAGAAAGCTAAGAGAGGTTGTTCTCTGCCATCAGATTCTTCCAAGAACTGATCAAGAAGCCATCCAACCATTCTCTCTCTACCAGGGTGGTGGTAAAACATTTTGTTAAATCAAGTTTCTGTAAGATCTTTATAGATCTAAGTTGTAAGCCTGTGTTTATAAAAGCTGAGTGTAGGAGAATATTTTCTCTGAGTGGTAGGCCTTGTTGAAGGCTGAGGTAGGGCTGTGAGCTTGAGTTGTAGGAGATTGATATCTCTGAGTTGTAGGCCTTGTGTAGGCTGAGGTAGGGCAGATTGCCTGAGCTGTAGGAGCCTTGTTGGGTTCTGAGTTGTAAGATCTGAAGATCTGAGGTGAAGTGCAGAAGTTAGGCTGAATCTAGTACACTGCTAGATAGGCGAAGGGGGAAAGTGGATGTACCCAGACCTTGGGGAACCACTATAAAAACTGTGTGCACTCTATGATTGAATGTTGCTGTGAATGATGTGCTGTGTTGCTATAGAAATTTGCAGTTTCTTGTTATTTAACTAAACAGATTTTCTGCCTTAAAAAGAAAAAGGAATTACACATATTTACCCCCCCCCCCCCTTAGGTGGTTAGGCACTAATTCTTTCAAGTGGTATCAGAGGGAGTTTACTCAAAGAAGGACTTAACTGTCTGAGTTAGATTCATAAGGCAGATTCAAGATCAAGAAAATGGGTTCAGGAGAAAATCATAAGGAACTGGGTTCTATGAAATTACCCATATGCAGGAAGGAGATATTTGGAATCTGGAAAGAAAGGGTCAGGCTATTTATGGAGGCTTCTAATCCAAAGATCTACATTACAGTAAAGGAAGGTCCTTATATTCCAATGAAAATTTCAGTTCTACATGCAAACCAAAGAATTCCCAAGGAGTATTCAGAGATGACTAAGGATGAGATCATCCTGGCAACTATGGATAAAAGAGCCCAGAATATCATAGTAAGTGTCATTAATGATGCAACTTTCCAGAATTTGATTCACTGCAAGTCCTCCAAGGAAATGTGGGATACTTTGATAGTCTACATGGAGGGTTCTGAAGAAGTCAGACAAGATATAAAATCTATGCTGAACCAGGAATATGAGAGTTTCAGACAAGGAAAGTCTGACAGTATAACTGAGTGTTATAAAAAGTTCTATAGAATAGTAAATGATTTGATGTCCTATGGAAGAATATTCAGTATATATGAACTGAATGATAAATTTCTAAGATCCTTGATAAAGGATTGGGATACTAAGATTTGTGTCATTAGGGAAGTGGCCAAGCTTGCAGATATCTCACCTCCAACTTTGTTTGGAAAATTGTTGTCATATGAGATGCAGTTGGTGGCTAGGAAAGAGGAAGAGAAAAGTGCAAAAGGGGAGCATAGATAAAAGTCTGTGGCCTTCAAGGTTGAAGCCACTAGGAAGAATAGGAGGATGTCTCCATCACCTCCTAAGATAGTTGCTGAAATTGCTTCAGATAATTCAGACAACCAAAGTTCAGACAGTAGTGACTCAGATCAAGACTTTGCTGCCTTCACAAGGCAGTTTCAGAAGTTCCTGAAGAAGAAGCGGTGGAATTCTAAGCCTTCCACATCTCAGCCTAAGGATGACTATTATCAAAAGAGGAAGTCATCCAGGAAGGACAGGAGCAGGTCTAAGCCAAGCAAATCTACAACATCAAAGATAGTTTGCTACTGCTGTAATAGGCATGGACATGTTGTGGCTGAGTGTCCAGATAAAAGAAAAGAGTCTGCTGATAAAAAGAAGATTTAGCACCAGAGCAATAAGGAGAAATCCTTTGTTGCTAAGAAGGAGAAGAGCTAGACAGACCAATCTTCTTTAGAGTCAGAATCTGAAGCTGAGGCATACATTGGTCTATATGCAGCAGATGAAGAAGAAGAGTTTATGCAAGTGCTGAACTCTATCTATGAACAAGAAGATCATCAGTGCAAGGGACTGATGGCTATGTCAGAAGAAGACAAGTGCCAGGATCAGCCTGGTCCTAGTAAGGTACAATGTTTTTCTAGAAATTCAGATTGTAGTACTGGGTCAGAGTCAGCAACTTCTGCATCAAGTGATGTGGATGGGTCTGAGTCTGAAGGTGATATTCATCAGCTGATAGATGAATATGGGGACTTGTTTCAGGCACTAAAGAAAAGCAAAACCCTGGCCAAAACTCTGGCTAAGGAAATTACAGATCTTAAGATGGCTGCATCAGATTCAGAGAAGTTGCTGGATCAGAAGTTGAATGAGATAGCCAGACTGAAAAACATTATTGTTATTCAGATGGGTACTATCACATTCAAGAATGATCAGATTAAAAATCTGGAAAATAGACTTCATAAAGAAAAGGAGATAGTGGCTAGTTTTTCTAAGCCAAAATCTGTATTACCCTTGATTGATGAGTTTGTGTCTCAAAAGGGTAAGGCTGGATTAGGGTTTAAGAGAACTGCATGGACTGCTAAGTCCAATTCTAAAGGCAAAGCCCCAGCACAAAACAAGAAACCTGTTGTAAACAATTTAGCTAAGGTTGTACCTAAATAAAGGTATAACAAGTTTGAGTGCTGGTGTTGTGGCAAGGTAGGCCACTTTGCCTTAGACTGTTGGCACAATACTAGTGTCAAGGAGAATAGTAGTCTGCCTGTTATAAAAGCTGCAGGCAGATTTGTTAAATTTAGGCTAACATGAACCAAGGACCCAAAACTCATTTGGGTTCTAAGGTTAAGTAATTCTTTATTACAGGTGAGTCCAAGTTGTCATGCCCCTATATGGTACTTGGACAGTGGATGTTCCACGCACATAACTGGAACAAGGGGGTTGCTGAAGGACTACTCACCTATCATGAATGTGCCTAAAGTAACCTTTGGTGGTTCAGAAAAAGGAATCATCAAAGAATTTGGTAACATTTCTAATAACTAGATTACTATCTTTCAAGTGGCCTATGTGAAGGGTTTGGAACACAACCTTATAAGCATAAGTAAGTTGAGTGATTTAGGATATGACATTTCATTTATTAAGAATGGATGTCATATCAAAAGGTCAAGTGATCAAAAGGTCATATTAACAGGATATAGAAAAAGAAATATGTACTGTCTTAACTTTGGGTGTGAGAACAATGTTTCTCCTATTTGTCTTGTAGCTGATGAGAAAGCCTCTCATTGTGTTAAATGGCACAAGAGGCTGGCCCATCTTAACTACAAGACTATTGGCCAACTCTTTAGCAAAGTGTTAGTGAGGAATGGTCATCAAGTTAAGTGTATAAAGGATGGGATATGCTCAGCTTGTCAAAAAGGCAAGCAGACCAAATCCTCCTTTCATAGCCTTGAAAACAAGGATTCAGTGAGGTGTCTATACCTCCTGCATATGGATCTATTTGGTCTTATGCCGGTTCATAGTCTAGGTAGGAAGGCCTACACTTTTGTCGTGGTAGATGACTATTCTAGATATTCATTGGTGTTCTTTCTGAGACAAAAATCTGAAACCCCAAGTGTTTTATATAGTTTTGTCAAACAAATTCAGAATGAACTGGACAGTACAGTGGTCAAAATCAGAAGTGACCATGGCACTGAATTTCAATCTGAGAGTATGACAAGACTATGTGAAGAATTTGGGATTTTTCAAGAATTTTCCTCACCTAGAACACCACAGCAAAATGGTATTGCTGAAAGGAAGAATAGAACACTAATTGAGGCTGGTAGAACTCTATTGAGTGACACTTCTCTCCCAGAATATTTCTGGGCTGAGGCAGTAAACACTGCATGTCATGTGATCAATAGGGCTACTATCACCAAGAGCCACAAAAAGACTCCCTATGAGATTATGAAAGGAAGAAAACCAAACTTATCCTATTTTAGGATCTTTGGTTGCAAGTGTTATGTACTCAACAATGACAAGTCTTATCTAACTAAGTTTGCTGCCAAATCCCAAAAGGGGATATTTGTTGGGTACAGCAACAATAGTAAGGCTTATAGGGTCTACAACTTGATTACTCAAGTTGTAGAAGAGTTTGTACATGTTGTATTTGATGAAACAAGACTGATTAACAGTGAGTTGCCAAGTAGTGCTTGCAGTTCTACAGGTATAAATAAGAGAATGGATAAGCTTACCATTACAGAAGATTCAACTGCAAATCAGGAAGTGGAAAATGGTGGCTGCTGTCCAGGGATAGTACAAGACTCTCTAGATACTGATGAAAACCAAGAGGTGCAGCATAATGAAGAGACTGGAGGTGTTTAACCTGAATATAGACTACCTCCAGCTATTAGACACTTAAAGGATCATCCAGCAAATCAGATAATTGGTGATCCAAGGCAAAGAGTAGAAACAAGGAGCAGGAATCTAAACACAGTTCTTTGCTCTAGCTTCTTATCACAAGTGGAACCCAAGAAATTTGAAGAAGTTGTTCTAGACCCACATTGGATTGATGACATGCAAGAGGAGCTGAATCAGTTCAGAAGGTGCAAGGTCTGGAAGTTAGTTCCAAAACCAAAAGACCACAACATCATTGGAACAAAGTGGATCTTTAGGAACAAACTGGATGAGAATGGGATCATTGTGAAGAATAAAGCAAGACTTGTTGCAAAAGGATACATGCAGAAAGAGGGTATTGACTTTGATCAAACCTTTACCCCAGTAGCAAGACTGGAAGCAATTAGGATGTTCCTAGCCTATGCAGCATATCAAGGCTTTAAGGTATTTCAAGTGGATGTAAAATCAACATTCCTAAATGGAAATCTAAAAGAGGAAGTATATGTGGAGCAGCCCTGAGGTTTTGTTGATCCACTTTATCCTTCTTATGTCTATATACTTAGGAAAGTCTTGTATGGGTTGAAACAAGCCCCAAGGGCTTGGTATGAAACCCTGTCTAATTTCCTCATTGAGAACAAATTCTCAAGGGGGAAAATAGACAAGACTCTATTCCTTAGGGAATCAAAAGGAAAGATTATCCTAGTCCAAATATATGTTGATGACATAATATTTGGGTCTACTGAAAGTAATCTTTGCAGAAAGTTTGCAAAACTTATGCAAGGAAAATTTGAAATGAGCAGTATGGGAGATCTTAAGTTCTTCTTGGGTCTCCAAGTAAGACAGACTGAAGATGGCCTGTCCATTTCCCAGTCAAAGTTCACCCTGGAGTTAATCAAGAAGTATGGTATGGAATCATTCACTACCATGAGAACTCCTATGAGGACAAGTGTGTCTCTAAGCAAAGATGATGCAGGGAAACCTGTAGATGAAACTTTGTATAGAGGGATAGTTGGCTCCCTCCTTTATCTGACTGCTAGTATACTAGATATCATGTATGCTACATGTGTTTGTGCTAGGTACCAATCATGCCCGAAAGAATCTCATCTTACTGCAGTAAAAAGGATTTTGAGATATCTTAAGGGAAGACCCAATCTATGCCTTTGGTACCTTAGGAATGGAGATTTTCTGCTGACAGGCTATTCAGATGCAGATTTTGCAGGTTGCAAAGAAGATAGAAAAAGCACTACAGGCACCTGTCAATTTCTAGGAGGGAGATTGGTGTCTTGGAGCAGTAAGAAGCAGACTAGTGTGGTAATTTCCACAGCAGAGTCTGAATATGTGGCAGCAAGAAGTTGTTGTGCACAGCTATTGTGGATTCAGCACCAGCTAGAAGACTATGATATTCAGGTAAGTAGAACATCTTTGTTTTGTGATTCTACAAGTGCAATTTCTATTGCTAATAATCCTGTTTCACATAGTAGGACTAAGCATATAGAAATTAGATACCATTTTCTTAGAGAATATGTAGAGAAAGATGACATCTCACTAGAATTTATTAAAACAGATTATCAAATTGCAGATATGTTTACTAAGCCTCTAGATGAAACTAAATTCAATAAGTTTAAAATTGAATTAGGAATGTTGAACATAGATTAGTTTCACAAAATTGACTAAGTAAAATTGTGTCGACACAAGGAGTTATCTGTGTCGACACATAGTAGAGGTGTCGACATTCCAGGGAAATGATGTCGACACATCTAGAAAATTAGTGTCGACACTTCAGAGAAGTAGTGTCGGCACATCCAGAAGTGGTGTCGATACATCCAGAGGTGGTGTCGACACTTAGGATCAACACAGTTTTCGTCGAGTGAAGTATCGACTAATCATCGAGTGCAAATGAATAAGTGTCGACACATAGAAGTCAACACTTATGTCGAGACATTAGAAGTCTGTGTCGACACTTTTCAACAGTGTCGACACATTAAGAGAATTAAGACGTGCCTTTTCACCTTCATTTTTAGAAAGGTATAAATAGGTCAACAACATTGTCTGTCGACACACTCTCCATAGTTTCGAGACCAAAACTTTGTGTCGACAAATTCTCTCATCTAAATTCAAGATTTCTCTCAACCCTAATGGCGCCCAAGCTTGAAGACAATGCCAATGAAGGATATGAGCTGGTACACAACGCCTTTGATCATGCGGAACCTGAAATTAAAGCTGTAGTAACCCTAATTGCAGAGAATGGGTTGGAGTTTCTAGTTTCTGAACCAACTAAGATCTGGAAGAAATAAACACTAGAATTCTTTGGTGCTAATACCCTAGATAAACTGGACTCAAGATTAAATCCAAAGTCCATGGAGTAAAGGTGAAAATCACCTAGAAGAGTTTAAGGAAAGTTCTTCAGTTGCCAAGAACACAAGAAGAAGTAGATGTACCTGCTTCTAAGCTAAGGGAAGCACTTCAATGGTGTGGACTGGATTCCACCATGAAGATTGGCTCAGCTTTGAATAGGAAAGGCATGAATATGCAAGGGAAGTTCCTGTCTGAAGTGGTAGGAAAAGTGATATTGTGTAAGCCAGGGGGGCATGATAGGATTTCTGCCCATATGTTCAGTTTAATGACCAGAATCATCTATAGACTAAACACAGATTGGTCAGCAGTCATTTTTGAGAATATTAAGGAAAGCATTAAGAAACCAAATCTGGGAAGGATTATGAGTCTCTACTTGTCTAGAATAATTTCAGAAGTGATGACACAGGCTGCTGGATCCAAGATTAATCATATGAGGAGAATGGACATCAGGATCATATCCAGATGGGATAGGTTCCTAACTAAGGACATGCCTGATAAGGAAAGGCAAGAGATTCCTGAACAATCTACAGCCCAAGATATTCCTACACAAGACCCTACAGATGGTGCACAAGTGCAGAGGGAGCCTCATGTTGTGGAAGAACCAATACACTTGGAAAGTGATATTACTACACAAACTATACTTGAGGTAATACATGAGGTTAATCTATCCATTCTAAATGATAAGGATGTGACACTAACTGAATTTTTGATTGATGTTGACCAGCCAACGCAACTACACAGTCAAATTCAAGATGTAATTATGGAGGATACATCTACTGCTGCTGATGTTCCAGAGATAAGAATACCTCAAGTCCTTACTCAACAAGAATTCACTCTTGAAGAGTTGTTCCCTAATTTAGTGCAAGCTAATATTGAGGGGGAGCAAGCTGGTTTTGAGGGGGAGAAAGCTGACTTAGAGGGGGAGCATGTTATCCTTGAGAAGGAGAAAGTAAACCTTGACAAGGAGCAAGTTAATCTTGAAGGAGAGCAAGTAGGAACTCAGGGGGAGAAAGCCAGAGTTGAGGAAGAGCAAGGAACTCAGGGGGAGCAATCTAGAACTGCACAAGACTTGCCTCCTAGTCCTAAGGACAGAGTTAGTATAGACAGTTCCTCAGCATCTGAGGATGAAGAAGCTACAAGAGCTAAGAAGAGGAAGCTAATGGTCTTCAAAAGGAGAAGCCAAACCTACAAGAAGACACTATAAACTGTTGCTCCACAATCTGCCCCAACAGTTGATTACAATTCCTTATTAGTCTCCCTACAAGTAAAGCTAGATGAGAAAAGGATTGACATGGAGAAATATATGGATGAAACTCATAATGATCTCCAATTCTCCTTGGCTCAGGATATTAAATCAATAAGATTTGAAGTTAATCAGCATAAGAAGGAGATGACTGATTGTTTTCACAAAGGAGAAAATGCTGTGGTTTTCCTAGCAACTCATGAAGAGAAAATCAAGACTCAAGTGGATGATTTAGCAGTGAAGCAAGGCTATGTCTTAGAGAATCAAATTAGAATGAATGATAATTTGATAGAATCACATAATGTGATTGTTACAGAAATAAAGAATCTTGCTACTGCTCCAGCTGAGGAAAAGGCTAAAGCCCAAGCATAGTTTGAAAAGAAATTCCAAGCAGAACTAGTTGCTATTCAAACAGCTATTAAGGATTCACAAAAGACTATTTCTGCACAGCTGCTCAAGTTAAAGGCATTCTATAAAGATGGTGTTAATTTTCTTGATGAGCAAATCAGATTTCAAAAGGATGACCTTAGGGATCATGTAGCCAGAGATGTCATAAAGGGGGAGAGAGTATTAGTCAAAGCTGGCTCTGATCATGCTAAATGTATATCTAACTGCATCAGAGCCACACTTGGATATCCACCCCTCTGTGATGATGACAATGTGGCTGAGTCTGGTATACAACCTGCTTACTTAGAAGGGGTTCAAGCTGAAGTTGCTCAAGTTATCTATCCTCCAGCTAATTTTGAGATGATTCACCATGAAGTACAATCCATGTACAGCCCTACAGAAGGTGCTCAAAATATTATTCTTGAGAAAGTAGATAAGCTAGTGTCAGAGGCAGGTTTGGAGGAGCAAGAAGCTCTATTGTCTAAGAAAAGATTCAGAGAACAGGCAGAGTTGAGGCTTGATTTTGAGCAGTGGAGTCCAACCTCCAGGAACATTATATTAAATACTTGGAAAGCCTTAAAGGACCAGACCCATGATAGGGGTAAATGGTACTCAGAACAAGAATGGAGAAAGCATGAAGCCAGGCAAGAAGCCATTGTTCAATATAGAAGAAAGGCAAAACTTGGGAAGCTACCTTCTAATGCTCAGGAGCCTAGCAAATATTTCCCTAAGCCTTTTCATTACTTTGAGAGACAAAGAATAAGGGCTGAAGAGCTAAAGAAGAAAGATCTAAAGGGCAAGAAGCCAGCTGATGGCACTGATGTTCCTGTACAAGCCAAGGTCCAATCAGGCAAAGGAATTGTCATCAAGGAGCCAGAGCTGCCTTAGAATAGATTTACTTGATTTTATAACATTGTAAACTTTTGTGTTTAAAATCTATGTAAACTTTTATTAAAGAAACTTTTGAAGTTAAAGCAAAACATGATTAATGCTTATTCTGTGATAGCATTGTTATTATTCTGTGATGATTGTTTATATATGTTTTGTTTAAGAAGTTATCCTATCATATAATGTTGTTATACATCATAATGTGTATTTGTTATGAATTGTGTATATCATTGACTAAGGGTTATGACTTCTCCAAATAGGGGGAGATTGTTGGGTACATTGGAAAATGTGTACCAAATTTGAAGAAGCCTCACCCTACTCAATGATATGCATCAAGGTGTATTTGATGTGTCTTGAGTTTATATCTGCAGGTTAAGTAAATGCAGGAATGCAGAAAAATTTCTAAGTCCATATGTCGACACCAGGAAAAGCTGTGTCGACACTTATGAAGGATTGTGTCGACACTGGAGAAAAGTTGTGTCGACACTTGGAGTTAATTGTGTCGACACTTGGAAAGGCTGTTTCGACACCTGAAGAAACTAAGTCGATATACAGAGGCAGTGTCGACTCATAGAGAAGTTTAGTCGACATCAGTTGTGTCGACATGCAGAGGCAGTGTCGACACACAGTGAAGCATTGTCGACATCAATTGTGTCGACACCAAGAGGCAGTGTCGACACACAGAATACTCTGTCAACACACTGCAGAGTTTCAACAAAGTCAAAGAAAAGAAGTAACTGTGTCGACACACAGAGGTAGTGTCGACACACAGAAGACCTTGTCGACATCAACTGTGTCGACACACAAGACTTGTGTCGACACACAGCAAAGTTTCAACTATGTTAAAGAAAAGAAGTGATTGTGTCGACACACACAAAATAAGTGTCGACACATTCTACCAAGGCAGTGTCGAGAAGCAGTATCAACAACAAAGGAGATGTGTTGACACCACCAAGGCATGTGTCGACACTTAATCCACTTCTGTCGACACTTAGTCTACTTTTGTCGACACATGATGAAGTTCAGTCTCGACACTTTCAGACAGAGACAGTATTTCAAGAAGTGACCGGATGATTTGACAGCTGTCATTTCAAACCGGTCTTCTGCTACTGTCAGAGCTGTCAGAAGTTTGTTAGAAATCAGATCAGCCGGTTACCATGGAGGAAGCCTATATAAAGGCATTCTCCTTCAACAGATAATGGATTGAAGAATCAAATAGAGAAGAAAAAGAACTTATAGAAGTAATAATACAGAAGATTTTCTTCAGAAGATCTAAGAAGAAGTTGGAGCGAGAGAGCTCCATCTACTGAAGTGCAGTTGCTGAACCAGGCTGCCAAGAAAGATTCAGATTGAGATCTGAATCTCAAGTCAGAAGCTGATTGAAGATCAACTTCTCAAGAGTTCAACCCTACTGAGTTCAGATTCAAGAAGCTTTGAAGAAAGCTAAGAGAGGTTGTTCTCTGACATCAGATTCTTCCAAGAATTGATCAAGAAGTCATCCATTCATTCTTTCTCTACCAGGGTGGTGGTAAAACATTTTGTTAAATCAATTTTTTGTAAGATCTTTATAGATCTGAGTTGTAAGCCTGTGTTTATAAAGGCTGAGTGTTCGAGAATATTTTCTCTGAGTGGTAGGCCTTGTGGAAGGCTGGGGTAGGGCTGTGAGCCTGAGTTGTAGGAGATTGATATCTCTGAGTTGTAGGCCTTGTGTAGGCTGAGGTAGGGCAGATTTCCTGAGTTGTAGGAGCCTTGTTTGGTTCTGAGTTGTAAGATCTGAGGATCTGAGGTGAAGTGCAGAAGTTAGGCCGAATCTAGTACACTGCTAAATAAGTGAAGGGGGAAAGTGGATGTACCCAGACCTTGGGGAACCACTATAAAAACTATGTGCACTCTATGATTGAATGTTGTTGTGAATGCTGTGTTGTGTTGCTATAGAAATTGCAGTTTCTTGTTATTTAACTAAATAGATTTTCTGCCTTAAAAAAAGGAATTACACCTATTCACCCCCCCCCCCTAGGTGGTTAGGCACTAATTCTTTCAAAAGTGCAAGCTTTAGATCCCAAAAGAGAGATTGTGTTTACAAAGCCTGAAGAGAAGAGCAAGCAAAAAATGCCAAAGGAAAAGAAACAGAAGAAGTAAATTTTGAACTCTTTTGTTTTATATAATTATATATAACTGCTCTATATTCTGAACAAAGCTCATGTATATATATATATGTATATATATGCTGCATGTGTTATTGATCTCGGCCAGATATATGCTTTTTCTTCTTTGTTTATTTTTCAATTTTGATTTGAGTCTGTAATTTGTGACCTCACCCAAATATGGGGAGATTGTTGGATCCCTAGTAAGATTTGGGCTAGGTTCACTAAGTTAGAATCATATGACCCACAATGTATAGCCAGGGTCATATTTATGTCCTAGATTCTAGGCCAAGTCCTTAGAGTCAACATCACATGGACCAGCTATCAACAAGACTGCTAGAGACTCAAGACTTAAAAGAAGATTTCAAGACTCTGTAAAGTGAGTTCAACGTTCGTCGAACTCAGGTCGGCAATTGTCGTGATCAGTTCGATGATCTTAGAGTTAATTCTCTGAGTTGAGCTCGATGAACTACATTCTCTGATCGACGAAAACTTGGATTACAACAACACTTCAAGTTCAGGAAAGATCAAGATATCCTAAGTCCTTAGAATCAGACTTTGGTCGACGAACTTTATTCTTTGGTCGACGAACTTTATTCTTTGGTCGACGAATTTTTGGACTACTACAGTATTCTGTCAAGACTATGTTCTCGAGTCTCAGGTCGACAAACTTAGTCCTCTGCCCGTTGAATTCTGGATTATCTTCTTCAATGTTAGAAACGAACAAAAACAAACTGGAAGTGTTTAATAGAAACTTTATTATCTGAAAAAGATATCAATTACAATGGTATAGCCTCCCTTTTATAGAATGGAGGAGATGAGAGAGATTACAAAAAAGACATGTGGGACTAAAAATTTACAAGTATATGCGGATTTACAAAAAGACAAACCGGACAAGCCGTGTGGTTAGACAAACCGGCTAACCGCTCGACCACAACCAGGATGAGAGAACAAGTCGCCACAGGAGACCGCTAGACCGCCCGGTCTCCAAGTCGTATGAGACAAGCCGCCTGACCGCTGGGACATCAAACTGCAACAGCCCAGCACACAGACCGGCTAGGAGAAACCGCCAGCCCGCCCGGTCTCCGAACAGCAACAGACCACCCGGTCTCCATCCTGCAACACTCCCCCTCAAGCTGGAGCATAGATATCAATCATGCCCAGCTTGTCACAGATGTGGAAAAAGGAAGCAGACACTGGCTTGGTGAAGACGTCTGCCAACTCGTTGTCGGAAGTAACAAATGGAGTGCAAATCTGCTTCTTCAATATCTCTTCCCGAATAAAATGACAGTCGACTTCCATGTGTTTTGTTCTCTCATGGAAGACCAGATTTTTGGAAATGTATATCGCGTCCTTGTTGTCACAGAACATAGGAAGAGGATAGTTGTAAACCTCTCCTAAGTCAAGCATAAGAGCCTGCAATCATTTCAACTCACATGTAGTCGATGCCATACTGCGATATTCCGCCTCTGCACTAGACCTGGAGACCACAGACTGTTTCTTGCTCTTCCAATTCACAAGATTGCCTCCAACAAACGTGCAGAAACCTGATGTCGATTTGCGGTCCCCTTTGTCATCAGCATAACTTGAATCAGAGTACGCTTCAACCCTTAGGTGACCATTCTTCTGAAATAGGAGTCCTTTCCCTGGTGCTGCTTTAATATACTCTAATATCCTCATGGCAGATTGTAGATGACACTCTCTAGGAGCTTGCATGAACTGGCTCACCTTGCTAATAGCATAAGCGATGTCGGGCCTGGTTACCGTGAGATAAATGAGCTCATCTCGTAAGATCGGATAGAAGAGGCGAGTCATCTGTCCAAGTTTTGTCTTCTCCAGCAGCCATAGGACAATGGGCAGGTTTAGCACAAGTCAATCCTGCCTCCTTTAAAAGATCAAGAGCATACTTCCGTTGGGAAAGGACCATACAGTTGGGCTTCCTAGAGATTTCAATCCCCAGAAAGTATTTCAGGGACCCCATATCCTTTGTGACCAGGTGTTGACGAAGGTGTTTCTTTGTCATCAATACTCCATCCTGATCATCGCCAGTAAGAAGAATGTCATCAACATAAACCGCAAGAACAACCAGACCAGAGGCGGTTTTTCGAACAAACAAGGAGTGATCTGCTGAGCTTCTCGTAAAACTAATGGCCGCAACAATGCCACTGAACTTGTCAAACCAGGCACAAGGACTCTGCTTGAGGCCATAGATAGTCTTCTTTAGCCGGCATACTCGTGTCTCCCCCTGAGCAACATACCCAAGAGGTTGCTCCATATAAACATCTTCCTGCAGATCACCGTAGAGGAATGTATTCTTAACATCCAGCTGCGAAATGGGCCAATCCCTGTTGACAGTAACAGAGAGAAGAACCCGAATGGTGCTGAGACGAGCCACATGAGAGAAAGTATCGAAGTAATCAACACCATATGTCTGAGTGAAACCTTTGGCCACCAGGCGGGCCTTATAGCGATCCACGCTACCATCGGGACAGAATTTCACAACAAAGACCCAACGGCAGCCAAAAACATCTGTGCCCAAAGGTGGGGGAACCAGGGTCCAGGTCCCCCGTTCAGTGAGGGTAGCAATTTCCTCATCCATAGCAGTCTTCCAATGAAGAATAGTGAGAGCCTCCTGGTAGGTGCGGGGAGTGGCGGTCTCAGAGATAGCCAATGCAAATGCCCTGCGAGAAGGAGTCAGACGATCATATGAAACAACAGCAGCCAGCGGGTGCTGGGTACATGTTCGCACCCCTTTGCGAAGAGCTATGGGTAGATCCAGGTCAGCATGTTCCTCAGCACCCGGAGCATCCGTGGCGGAGAGAGCTGGCCCGGGAGGAGAGTGCGACAGCGGCGAAGAGGAGAGAGATGGTGGAGAAGGGGCGGTAGAGGGTGGAAAGAGTGGAGATGGTGGAGATGGTGGAGGTGGCAGAACAGTAGGAGGAGTAGAGAGAATGGGGGGTTGTGGTGAGAGGTAGGAGCAGCAGGAGTAGAGAAGGAAGAGGAAGAGAAGTAAGAAGCATTTTCAAAGAAGGTGACATCCGCAGAGACAAATTGCTTGCGGGTAATGGGGTCAAAGCAATAATAGCCTTTCTGAGTGGGAGAGTACCCTAGAAAGACACATTTAGTGGACCGCGGGGAGAGTTTGTCGCGGGTGGCAGAGGGAGCATGCACAAAGGCTGTGCATCCAAAGATACGTAGAGGAAGAGGAAAGGGTTCTTTGCCCGGATAGAGAATGGAGAAAGGAGTTTGACCACGGAGAACGGTGGAGGGAATGCGATTGATGAGATAGCAAGCGATGAGAACAGCATAGCCCTAGTAGGAGTGAGGGACATGCATTTGCGTGAGTAGAGTGCGAGCGACATCAAGGAGGTGACAGTTTTTGCGTTCCGCTACTCCATTTTGTTGGGAGGTGTAAACACAACTGATTTGATGAATAATCTCATGTTGCGTGCAGAAAGAGGAAAAAGCTTGACTGAGATATTCTTTTGCATTATCCGAGCGTAAGATTTTAATGGAGACATCAAACTGAGTCTGAATGGATTGATAAAAGGATGTCTATACATCAAAAAGTTCAGAGCAGTCGCGTAAGAGATATACCCAAGTACAGCGAGAATAGTCATCAATGAAAGTAACAAAATAGGAACTACCCCGACCAATGGTAAGGGAAGGAGCAGGACCCCAGATGTCGGAGTGAACAAGATCAAACGGACGGGTAGAACCACGATCTTGCTTTGGAGGAAAGGAGGAGCGGTGATGCTTGCCAAGTTGACAGGCATCACAATTAAGAGGAGGATGATGCGGAGGGAGGTGGGGCAGAATTTGGCGAAGGAGCCGGGGAGGAGCATGACTAAGGCGAAGATGACATTGGAGAAGATCTGTAGAGGAGGAGGAGAAGGCGGATAGAGCAGAGACATTGTCGAGGAAGTAGAGGCCGCCGCTCTCAGTCCTAGTAGCAATCGTCCGTTGGGAGTCCGGATCCTGAAAAGAACAAGAAGTAGGAGTGAATGTGACGGAGCACTGTAGTTGCTTGCATAAAGAAGTAACCGATAATAAATTGTAAGGAAACTTGGGCACATAGAGGGAATCTGTCAGGCAAAGAGAAGGAGTGACTTGAACCTTGCCCGCCCCATTGACCGGGGAGGGAGAGCCATCAGCAACTATGACTGGGGGAAACCGATCATGTGTTTCTAGATAAGAGAAAAACTGAGGATTGCCTGTCATATGATTTGTAGCACCAGAGTCGATCAACCATCGTCCACGAGTAACAGTGTGGGCACTACCAGAAGAGGTGACCACCAAGGCGGACAGCTTGGAGGTGGAATCCATTGAAGAGAGACGACGAGAGAACAAGAAGCGGAGACAACAACAAGTCGCAAACTGGGCGAACAGAATCAGGCTGCGCGGCTAGGAAGGCCGCAGGCAGAAGAAAACAAGTCGGACGGCAAAATGGAGGCCGCAACGACTAGGAAGCAGGAGCGGCTAGAAGGAAACAGGTCGCGACGACTTAATGACAGGTCGCGGAAACAAAGAGGAGCAGCGAGAGAAGAGAGGCAAGGAAAAACAAGCCAGGCGAACAGGGCAGCGGTCAGAGTAGGAAAAGCCACGACAAAGCCGTAGAACACGCCTGAGGGAAAGAAGTCGTGCGGCTAGAAGGTAGCCCGCGCGAACAGAAGAAGAAGATGAATCAGGAGGAAAAGATCGTTCCCTCTGACACCATGTTAGAAACGAACAAAAACAAACCGGAAGTGGTTTAACAGAAACTTTACTATCTGAAAAAGGTATCAATTATAATGGTATAGCCTCCCTTTTATAGAATGGAGGAGATGAGAGAGATTACAAATAAGAAATGTGGGACTAAAAATTTACAAGTATATGCGGCTTTACAAAAAGACAAACCGGACAAGCCGTGTGGTTAGACAAACCGGCTAACCGCCCGACCACAACCAGGATGAGAGAACAAGTCGCCATAGGAGACCGCTAGACCGCCCGGTCTCCAAGTCGTCTGAGACAAGCTGCCTGACCGCTGGGACACCAAACTGCAACAGCCCAGCACACAGACAGGCTAGGAGAAACCACCAGCCCGCCCGGTCTCTGAACAGCAACAGACCGCCCAGTCTCCATCCTGCAACATTCAACAACTTAGAACCAGAAGACTTGTGTCGACACTCAAAGTATATGTCGACACCAACTGAGTCGACACTAGAAGTACTTATGTCGACACACAGATCATCAGTCGACACTTTGGAAAGATTTTGTCGGCACACAGAATAACTGTCGACACCAACTGTGTCGACACCAGAAGCAAGAATATGTCGACTCACAGAATACTTGTGTAGACACATAAAATATTTGTCGACACCAACATCACTTATGTCGACATACGGGATATCAGTCGACACCACCTGTGTCGACACCATGAGTAATTGTATCGACACACAAAATATTTGACAACTCCAGAAACTCAGCTCGACGAAATCAAATCTTAGGTCGACGAATTCTGGAGACTTTAACTTTCATTGCAGATACAACTGTGAATATTCTAAGTCCAGAATAGTTGCTGAACTCCAGTCGACGAACACAGTTATCATCTCGACGAATTATGTCATCAGTTCGACGATTCCAGACTTAGCATTTATTCCTTCTGTCCTTAGTCTATGGCAATAATTTCTGAATGATTAATGATAAAATATTCTCTGAATATTACCGTTGGACGGTACATTAATCACGGCTTTCATCAGAATTATTGTTTTCCATTTTTCCAAGGGACAGTTGTGGAAAGAAAGCAATGTAGTTTATTTTCAAGCACCGCCAGCATTGATTGCCGCAGAAGGATTCAAATTTCGAAATGAAATTCCCTCAAGAAATATAAAAAGAGAGAGATTTTTCTCTCTTTCCTGACAGATAGCAAGCAAGTAAGAACAATCAGAGTACCAGAGCAATTACAGAGACACATCATACACAAACACATAGATTTTCAGTCAGACTGACTTCAACAGCTTCTCTGCTCCTTTCACAAAAGCTCTGATACAAAAATAAGATCTGCTCTCAGAAGAAGAAGAACAATCATACAAAATCAAGAGTCTTCTTAATTCAATAATCCAGGACTTCCAAGGACAACAATTATCAAATCTGTCAATAAGATCCTGCAGATAAAGGCTAAAAGCTTGAAGGCCTATCCACCTATAGCAAGGCTTCCATATTTCCCTGAACCATTCAATATCTCAGGGGGAGCCATTTTCTACCATCAATAACCCACAAGTTTTCTCTCTGATTGTTGACAGAGAAGACATAATCAACTCTCTCACCCCCACTGTGTAAAGGGTTGTCATCTCCCTTCAAAAGTGATTCCTGGTTACAAGTCACCTGATCAAAAGACTTGGAGATTTGGTTTTTGAGCACCTGATCAAAATCTCATTGGTGTCAGGCACCTGATCAAAAACCTGAGTGGATTCCTACCAGGGTGGTAGAAGAGTGGATGTACCCAGATTGGGGAACCACTATAAATTTCTTGTTTCGTCTGGTTTCCCTCTTTCTTTTGTTTTCTTGTTGTAGCTGTTGTAGTTATTTTCTGTGCTTTTATATTTTGATTTATTTACTACTGCACTTAGACTAATCTGCATTATCCAGTAGAGAATTTTATGAAACTCTGAATACTCTATTCACCGCCCCCCCCCCCCCCTCTAGAGTATACATAATCTAACTGTTCACTTTCAAAGTAGAGTATCCATAAATCGTCGACCTGAGAACTACGTCCGTCAAGCTGAGCTCAGAGAATTGTCTCTGAGTTTATCGAGCTGGGCATGACTTTGGTCAATCTGAGTTCGACGAACGTCGAACTCATTTCTTGAGTCTTTGAAATTTCTCTAAGTCTTGAGTCTTCTGCAGTCTGTTGATGGCTGGTCCATGCAATGTTGACTCTAAGGACATGGCCTAGACTCTAGGACACAAACATGACCCTGCTATACATGTTGGGTCAAACATCCTAGTTTAGTGAACCTAGCCCAAATCCAACTAGGGATCCAACACTACTGCTGCGGAACAAGCAGCTATAATAGTAGATGAAGACTATCCTGCTGTCAGGATAGGTATCGAGGCCCCTCTTTCACACTCAGATAGTGATTCAGAGGTGGATGATGAGGATGAAGAAGATGCCTATAGCTGCTGTGGGCTGATGGCAAGGACTGATGAGGAATCCATCTAAGATCAGCGTGGTTAAAGCAAGGTAAAATCTCCATCAAGATCTTCTTCTAAGTCTGGATATGAGACTAGTCCCTGTACAAAAGCTTCTTCATCAAGTGGTGAATTTGATTCTAAATCAGAAGGAGATGTCAATCAATTGATTGACATATATGGTGAACTTCTGGATGTATTTAAGAGGTGCAAGAAGTTGACTAAAAAGCAAGCTGTGGAGATTGCCTCTCTTTAGCTAGCTACTGCCCAGCTGACTGAAACAGCAACTCTGTTGGATCAAAAAGAGAGGGAATTTAACTAGTTAAGAAACATCACTCACATTCAGATTGGCACTATCAAGTTCAAGAATAGTCTCATAAGGGATATTGAAGAGAGGCTAGGAAGGGAGAAAAAATAGTGTCTAGCTATTCTAAGCCAAGTACTATGTTACCCTTGATAGACTCCTCCTCTCAGAAGGGTAATAAGGGGTTGGGATTCAAGGGAAGCACAAGAATTGTTCCTTCCAAAGGGAAGGGCAAAACTCCAGCTCCATCTCAGCCTCTTGCTTCCATGCCTCCCAATCCTTTAAGGAAAGTTCAGTTGCCTTCAAACAGGTATGACAAAGAAAGCATCTTTGGTCACTAGATGAATGGCAGATTAACTTATTGGTTATATTGCCCCCACAATGTCCTAGATTTGATGAAGTCAATCTTGTCAATGTTATACATAATGTTGTATTGATGTGTTCCTGAGTTCATGCATGCGGGGATGTCCTAGCAACAATGATGGGACAGGTAGCCTAAATGGCTAGGTCAGGCAAACACTTACCTAAGGTGTGGATTGACAGAAAACTATCCAAGTCCGCAGGAATTGAGTAATGGTCATTCACTCAATGCCAGATGACTTATAGCACTGAGTGGAGCCTATACAGACAAAGCCAAAGTAGTGGCAAGCTGAGAAAGTAGCTAAGTCTATAAGCATTGATTGAAGTCAACTCACTTAATGCCATATAGTAAAAAGGTTGTGAGTACTTTCAGAGTCATTCTAGCGGAAGCAATTATAATAGTTGCAAATAAAAGAACCCTGCTACTAGCATGAATGTCCACTACAAAGATAATAGGAATGAACGTACAAATACACGAGTACTGGCCTTAAGGCCTTATAATAGTTTGCTTGAATATCAATGTTTTCCAAACCTCGACACGCAGGCTTGCCATACATGAATAATAAAAAACACTCAAAATTAGGCCTTCGAGGGCCGGCTCAGCAACTTGGGCTTTAGCCCGCTATTTACCGCTCGGCTCCGCAGCACCTGCAAGCAACAATCCACCGCACGGTGGCAAACAAAAGCAACGGTCAGCTATGCTGACCAAATTATAACGATCCCGCCCCCAACTCGGGGCGGCGATGGTCCTTCCCTGCACTTTGTTAGCATAATCCAGCAGTATAGTGTAATCACACAACAACACAGGCGTAGGCACTCACGACCACACACCCCGTGCACTCAGGGCACATTCTCGATGAACCGGTCAATGTCACGTCAGTTTAAGCCATAGACATGTCGGTCTCACCACTGCCACAAGGACGGCCAAATCTCGTGAGCATTTAGGTCATTCTGGCCGATGTCACGTCAATTTAAGCCATAGACAACCTGAGACCTCCTATCTATGCCAATAGCAAGTCCCACGTACCTTTAGGTCGCTTGTACTGAACGACATAGTCCAAGCACAGTTCCGCTTAACCCGTTGCTCGCACCGCAACGTCAATTCAAGCCATATGCAAGGGTTAGCTCCCCGAGTCCCAAATCGTTTACACACAACATATAACCCAGTTATGTTCAAGTTGGCTCCCAGGCCACCATGTTTGGCAGAATCACGCATCTGCCCAGTTTTCTGGGTGCATCTTGGAGTTAATCCCCAAGGCTCCCTGTTGCAATCTACCGCATAGAAAACCCGAAAAACAAACATCAGCACGAAGTCTTCCCCGGTCACTTATGCAATGCAACATCACCGATCCAGACCAACTTGTCCGGGTAGGCTTCATATATCATGCATATATCCGTTCTCGATTACAGACTCTACATGTACACACGGGGACTATTCATGTCTACCCGAAGGAACGCCTCAACTCACCGCAAACACGCGAGAGCGGGCTTCCTATGCAAAGGAAAAGAGGAATTCACATATCCTAGGATGGGAATCGTTACCCTAGCACTTTTCCTTAGCACCATGGAAATCTATGCGGATGAAAAGCACCGCAATCTCCTTGCCTCCGTAGATCCGAAGTCAGCTTACGATTTGGAGCTCCGCAGCTCCGCCGATGACCGAATTTAGCCTCCTTTCTTCTTCCTTTCTCTCCCCTCTCTCTAGACTTTAGAAAAAGACTTAAGTGAAAGAAGTGAGGGATTTGAAACCCTATTCCTGGGTATATCCCAGTAGGAACAACCCCCAGCCGTCGGATCCCAAAATAAGGAAATGAACGGCCACGATCCGTTGCTGAAATGCAAAACCTGGGCCTAACACGGCCTGCAACACGCCTGTGTCCAGGGCCGTGTCCCCCATTCGCTGTCCAAACCGACGCATCTCAAAAACACACGAGCACCCGGCATGCCCGTGTTCGACCTGGCACGCCCGTGTCAGCTAGTACACGCCCATGTTCCCGGGTGTGTTCCTCCATCAACACAGGACCAACACCAACCCGAGACTCACAAGGGTCTTGGACATGTCCGTGTCCTATTTGACATGCCCGTGTCATACCCGAACACGTCTGGGCTCAAGGTCGTGTTCACTGTCTCGATACTTCATCTCAACACTTCGTCGACCACCTGACACAGCCTTGGACACGCCCGTGTCCTAGGCTGTGTTCCCTATCTCGACACATCATAGAGCGAAAATGTCGACTTCCCTGGCAGATCGTCGACACGAGCTCGACATGCCCTGGGACACGCCCATATCTCAGGCCGTGTTCGCTGCTCGACAATCGTCGACTCCAAAATTCGTCGACCTCTCGGCCAAATCATCGACCCAAATACGACACGCCCTAGGACACGCTCGTGTCTCAGGCCGTGTGCCCCCTGCCAAATTCCAAATTTATCTTAAAATGCCTCCCGCCGCTCTTTTGAGTTTCTGGGCATTACAGGAAGACACCGTTTATTTAAGTAAACTCTTGTAAGGCCATAAGGTCAGGTACTTTGTGTATTTTGTACGCTCATTCCTATTTTGGGTATTTAGTGGACATTCATATTATTGGCTTGGGATCTTTTCTTTGCAACTCTTAGTATACTTCCTCTAGAATGTACTCTGTGTAGGATGTGTGTTATTGGAAGGATGGTTTCATTTCGTAACCCTTTGATCAGTTTGTGGTATATGGCGTCGAACCCCGGCCGGACCTACTGCTATATGCTATGTGACGGATAGGGGTTTTACATTTCTTTAGCTAGGATATTTAAGTCCTTAACTTCGATTGCCGCCCACCAAGTCCCTAGGACCAGAGTCTGCAATTAACACACAATGGTACTCACTGCCATAGTTTGTCACCCAGGCTCACAGCTCACCTGCTAACCACACGGTCTCCTTGAGACAGGCTTCGCAAGTCCAATACAATCTGGGAGCTATCACCAGCGATAGCCACTATCGTCGAGCATTAACAACAGAATACTTCTTCTATCTCCACACTCAGTCATAACTGGAACATCCTTCCAGCACACAGTTGCAGCATCCTGCAGTGCTAGAAAACTAGACTTCTATAGTGTATAGCTCACACGGAGATATCACCAGCGATACCCACTGTCATCAAGTGATATCCACAGTTATCCAAAAATCGTGGTATTTTCTAGGTATTTTCCTGGAGCGCATCCCCAGTACTTCCTGTTATTGATTTCAAAGGCACAACCGCTCAGACTCCATAAACTACTCGTTTATACTCAGAGTCTTATCCGGCACACAAATTAAAACATCACCAATCCAAACCAGCCTGTCAGGATGGGCTTCACACAGCATGCATATTCCGTACTGCTTTTTTCGGATTCTATACACAAAACTACCCGGGGATATCACGTATCAACCCATCAGAATTGCCTTCGCTTTTCCACCTTTTGATGACGGATTCAATGCATATGCAAAAAGGAGGATTTCACTTGTCCAAGATGGAAGATTGTTCCCCTCATAGTTCGTTTCGAAACCATGCGCAAGCTTTGTATCCAACTGGAAAGGAGCGCCTCGCTTTCCTCTTCACGGATCTTGCTTCGGTTCTTGATTCCGACCACGGGATCTCCTTCACTAAGCTTGCAAAGCTTCAGCCTTCTTCTTCCTTAACTATTTCCAAGACCTTGATGAAAAGGATGAGAGAGAGTGAGAGAAGAGAAATGACTTCTCTTTTCTCCACTCATCTGCTTAAGTGACCTCGAGATTTATCCTAGCCACAAGATCCTCTCTTCAATAGGAATGAATGGATATGATTTCAGCTGACAAGTCAAACCTAACGCTATCGTCGGTCGATATCCGCTATCGCCTGGGTGATATCGTCGGCAGCCGCTTACCGACTATTTGACATGTGTCTAGACGCCACGTGGCAATATCGCCACTCGATACCCACTATCACCACTCTGATAGCTTACTCGATGATTTGTTGAAAGCGTCGAGTGCGTCGAGAGTGTCGAGTGGGTCGAGTGCTATCACAAGCGATACCCACTATTGCCCATGGATAGCCACCATTAAGTTTTGTTTTATAGTTTTTGTAGTGTTACAGCCACTAACACCACCGAGAAGAGATCCAAGTCAGGACTTGACCTTGTCGCGAACATGCAGCTTGGCAACGTCGCCACTAGTGAACAACCACCACCGTCTATGAGCATTCAACCATCGAGCACCGCACACCTTTTTGCAGCCCACTAATCAGCCGCCTTGCCGCTACCCCCACACTTTTGCTCTTCGTTGTTGTTGCAGCCCTCAATCGGATATCGATGCCCACCGTTGTCTTCGGTCGTGCACTACCGCTCGCCTCTTCAAGGCTTTACCTCTTATTGGTTTGAATTTTGGTATGTGTCTTCATAGCTTGCCTTCCACTCCTTTATAAGGCCATTTCACATGCCCTTGCCTATTTCCAAGAAGCTTCCTCGCATGTGAAACACATGGGCGGCTTGGAGAGTCAACATCGGCGGCCCGGTAGGTGGAAACATGAATCATGTGGGTTTGAAAAATCAAACTAACTCAAAAGAGTTGAGGAAGATGACGATCCAGCAACTCTGTTCCTATCACATCTTGCCTGGGTTGTGTCTAGGGCTGAGCATATTATTTGAAACTCAAAAGTTGCTCGGAAATCACTCGAAAATTGAGCCGAATCGGAATCGGTTAAAATTGATTCGTCTCAAATTGAGTCGAATCAATTGGACTCAAATCTGATTTCGAGTCAACCCTGAATCGCTCGAAATATGATTCGAATCAACTCGAATTAATTCAAATTACTATGTAGTTATTAATATATTCTTATTTCAAAATTAAAAATATAAAATTTAAGCATAAATAAAAAGAATAAATACTTTAAGTGTTTTTTTTGATAAATTTATATGTTGCCCAATTTAATTTAGAATCGACTTGAAAAAAGGAGAAAAATTGCTCAATTTTGAGCCGACTCAGAATCGAGTCATTTAGAGTCGATATTGATTTTGATTTCGAATCAATTTCGAGTTGAAAATTTTGATTTCGAGCCAAGCAAAAATCACTCGAACTTGACTCAATATCAGCTCTAATTGTGTCTCTAAATCGATCGAATACGGAATACCTAGTAATAAAAGTAAAGGTAAAAAAGTAAAGTTTAAACCTAAAAGCTAAAACCTAAACAAATTCTAAACGTCATGATTTAAATTGGACGGTGAATAGAAAGGTAATATTGGACTGGACGATTGCATGGAAACTGGCCCGGTTTCCGGTTAACCGGTCCAACCGACTGGCTAACTGGCTCTGGGCTGGTTTTTACCTGGAGTGATTTTAAGCAGCTAATCGGACCAGTCGGAGAACCAGTCAGCAGTTCGATCGATTGAACCGTCTGATCCGGTTTTCAAAGCCTTAAATGATGCATCGATGACACTATAAAAACATGTAATGTTTCATTCACTTGTGTAAATTAGAAAACACACCGTATACAAAAAAATTACAATTACCAACCATGATTCTTTATTTTTTTTTGTAAATAATCATTTGCATCTTTATCACAAACTTAAAAAAATAAATTGCTAAATAAATGTAAGCAAACAATCATTCAACTCTTGATCTCCCATACAATTTTGTAGGTTGTTTTTGATATAATTCATAGCTGAGAATACTCCTTCGACACTTGATGTTACAACAAGAAAACGCAGTATAAATTTTAAAGGTTTGTAAATTTGTTGATAAACAACATACTTCCCTATTTCAACAAACTTCGTGAAAAAAATAATAATCTTTCAAATACAAAAATCTTACATGGTTTCTCATATGGACAATGAACCAAGCGACAATTGCGCAAGATATATTAAAAAGAGAATTGATATTCGCAAACCACTTTTCGCTATCCACAAACATTTGATATTCGCAAACTACTGTTTTTCAAATTAGCTATCTGCAAACATAATTGTTATCTACAAACCACTGTTTTATAAATTAGCTATCTGCAAACATAATTGTTATTCGCAAATCACTATTTTATAAATTAGCTATCCGCAAACATAATTGTTAGCCGCATTAATGACACCACAAATACATAGATATTAATAAACTTCCCAAAACATCATCATAATGTAATTAATTTCAATTTTTCTAAAGTTCATACAAACATAGTTAATATTCAAAATAAGTCATGATTGTAGCCTAATATGACATTGCTTCACACCGATGTTTTAACATGTAAAAATGAAGATGATAATAATATTAATACGTTGAACTAAAACCTATAGAATATGATTTAATATTAATATTAATAGTCCAAAATTTTGGTAAAACTAGATCTCTAAAGTTTCCTTGAAAATATTTAGCATCGTTTTTGGCCTAATTTGTCACTGTATTTTGTCAGTCTTTTTGCCTGCATATGAAGAAAAATGAATATTAGTAGTTGTAACATGACCATTTGAAAAAAAACTTTAAGTAAAATTGCATAAAAAACTTATACATACCACTTTTCATTATCAAATATCCAATGTCAGTAATGTACTTGGTCCTGTTGCCGGCGGTGGTCTTTGCAACCGTTCGTTGTAATGCACTCTCCAATTTTTCGCAACTTGTTCGTGGTATGTACTCCATGAAGGAAAAATATGTGGCATCGGAGAGCAAGCACTCAAGGCTAGCCGAATGAAGTGATTGTTATTTACAAACCCAATGCAAAAAAGTGTTGGAACCTCTGACATTGATAATTGAAGTGGAAAATATGTCAAACTTTGCGTCATTGACAGTTGAACCATTGCTACATTGTAACAGGAACAAATAACTAGTCCCATATCTGGTAGTGTCATCCATTTATCAAATGGCGCAATAGTTTCTATGCACTGTAGAGAGTCCAACAACTCTAATCTCTGGTTGCTACCATATATATCATCGTACACATCATGCCGAGTTTCAAGCTCCCAATATAGATCCTTTTGTACTTGTTGCCAACCACCAATTACATTCAACGCATCACTAACTACTCTGAAGACACAATGACCGTCACCAGCAACGTCGTAGGCATCAACAATATGGGTAGACCAAAAGGGTGTAAAATGATGCCGAATCTTTATAACAAAAATTGTGTTTTTGCGAACCGGCAACTTAATTCTTTGTTTTTTTTTATTTCCGTGACTTTCTCCTCCAATAATGCATATTCAAAATGAGAAGGGAGGCGTTTTGTAGACAAAATGTCTTCCTTAAATTTTTTGTAGCTTCCCTTTGGCCTATCTTTTAACTTGATCGGTACATTTGGCTCGATAGTTTGACTCATTGTTGGATCTATAATTTCGCTTAGTTTCGTTTTGATTTCTTTTTTTATTGTGCAGTTGAGTAATAGAATTTTTTGGCCACCCCTTCAAGCTCCATGTCTATATTGTTCTCCAAGTCCACCTCAAAATTCTCATTTAGGACTAACTGTTTCCAATGCCCGTGAACTAGCCATAAAGGGCTTTGGAGTTATTAATATATGAGAAAAGTTCATGTGCGCATGACAACCCCATTGTATACCTTTTATAGTGTGAGCACTCATGTACTAACTTGAACTGCCCCCCCCCCCCTCTTTTAACTAAATCTTCTTCTTCTTTAATTAATGTCAAGGCTTGTATAGAAATCTTTCCCACTAAATCTGTATACAAGGAACTTGTGAAATATTTGCTAACTTTGATACAACTCTCGACAAACGACCGTTTAATTTCTGTATGTTGAAGCTTCAACACTTGATCGAAAGTGTTCCATATAGTTGTCAAATTACCAATTGAAACCTCTAAGAATTTTTTTCAATTGGCTATGTCCCCCCTCCACACGATTTGTACATGAGTTGCCCAAGTGGAAGTACTTATCAATCCATATAGAAATAAAACGATCTTTATAGGGCTCTAACCAATTGGTAGTAACATAACCCAGTACATCAGAGTATAAAGATGAAAACTCAATAATCAAATTATTATAATCAACTTTGAAATCACTTTCGGTACCAACTTTAATCAGCCTTTGCCACACCTTCATGAAACGTTCGAAATCCTTGCCACTACTAAACATCTTCTTACAATTAGCTAGAATATTTCTATTAATGTGCACACGACATAAAATATTCTTCGTGTGTGGAAATACATTGGCAATAGCATTCATCAAAGCAATATCTCTATCTGTAATCATAACTGATGGCAAACATTCAGGCTCAAAAAGGGACTTAAAACATTGCAAAGCCCATTCATAACTTGACTGAGTTTCATCAGACAAAAAGGTAAAACATGAAAAAAATGACTTGGTGGTTGATGGCATTCCAAGTATGCATAGTAACGGCATTCTATATCAGTTGATCTTATACGTGCAATCAAGTTGAAAAACTGATGGAAACATATTTGTTAGCTTAATTGAAATCGGATGAGTAAAAAATAAACTATATAGTTTCTTTGAATTTTCTTGGACTTTATTGAAACTAACATAGCTTGTGTTGTCTATGCACTTGTATAGAAACTGTATCGGAGTACGACCCTCTAAATTTTTTTTTCAGTAGCTTTGCTCTTGCATTGTAAATTGTTCGGATAACTGTAACATTTCCAATATTTTTTGACTTCACAGTGGATAGTATTTTTCGTGGTTTCACACCTGCACCATACATTTGCTTGACTATTTTTTCCTCCTCATCGTCTAATCTACCGATGTATACATACGCTTCTAAATGTACTTTATCATGGTTGTGCACACCACACAGTACCTGAAGCTTCCATTCTTCTACATTTGCTTCCTTTTGTCCCTTAAGCGAAAATAAACATCCACAATGTTTGGACGTTGTTCTACGGAGCCCCTTCTTTATCCAACCCTTTCTGTTTTGATTTTTTCGGTAGTGGCCACTTCTGTCACAACCTAAGAACACACGCGGTTTTAACCGCCCATCAATCTTATCTGATCCCTTTATAGTTATAACATAGCCAATGTTTTTTCCAACCTGACGAGCCCAATCAACAAGTTCTTCCTTAGACAGAAACATAATGTCGGTTTCAAAATGTGAGCTGACATCTATTTCAAATTTTTGAACTTGTTCGACATTTTGAATATTTGGGTCTACATGTCCAACAAAAAAAGGAAGACTATTAACTAACAATACAAACAACATTATTTGAAAATGCATACTAGTTGTATACTTCATACCATACACAATCAAGGAAGACTGTTTCTGGTCCATCGACATCTCAGGCATGATCCAACTGCACGATATTCAGACATACATCATTATAATCTATTTGATGTCATTGTCTAGTGTTGGCATCAAATTTAAACAAAGAGGGCGACACACTGTAGAAAACGATAGACATGAAAATCATACGGCACAAATAAATAGATTGATTGAGACAAACAAAAAAGAAAGATGAAAGTAATGAAATATGCTGATCAATATTCTTTTTATTAAAAGTAAAAGCAACACTCCTGAAAAAATATATGAGTAAGAAGCCAACAAATAAAACCAGCCACTAAAAAGAATAACAATTTCTCAATGCCTGAAGTGATTATCAAAAAACAGTAAGCAGCAAATAAAGAATAAATAAATAAAAAGGATCAACAAGTATGTCATGTATAACAATGCAAGTGACACCTAAATTTCAATGAACATGTCCTACAATATATGGTAGCCCCACGATTGCAAGTAGTTAAATTCCAGTATAGAAAAACACTTTTCTACTAGATACACTTCAGCATTGGAAAAACACTCATCTAACGACTTAGGTTGCAACAATAGAAACAGTAAAGAAGGAAAAGTAAATTATTCTTCATTATCGCAGACTTGACATCACAAAAAAGGAAGATAGACCACTATGCGACCAGTAACAGTATAATATGGGTAGTAGCATTTATGAGAAGTTACTCAAACTGCAGTGGAAATAGAAACAAATGAACAAAAAGGTTCTCACAAAAATTTCAATGAAGAAGGCGAACAAAAAACTTTACGTGATTTGAAAACAAACTCGAAAATTTCTGAAAGAACTGAAGAACTGAACAAGAAGTACAAAAAACAAGTAAAAAACAAGTAATAAGAACTGGAGAACCTGAAATCTATAAATAAAAAGACCTAGAAGTAGAGAATGAAGGAGGAGGAGAAGAAGAAGGGCGAACCTTTGCCGTCGAGCCTGGGGTGCGGCGGAGAAGGAGCGATCGCGGGGCGGCGGAAGCAGGAGGGATCGCGGGGCGGCAGAAGCAGGAGCGATCGCGGGGTGGCAGAAGCAGGAGCGATCGCGGGGCGGCGGAAGCAGGAGCGATCGCGGGGCGGCGGAGAAGGACCGATCGTGGGGCGGCAGACGCAGGAACGCCGAGCGTGGGGTGCGGCGGAGGATTTGGCGTGGGTTGCGGTGGAAGAACTCCTGTTTGCGGATAAAAAAACCAAAAACCCTAAAAAAGAGTTAACCTGCTTTGCGGATAGCGATTTGAGGTTTGCAAATATCGATTCCCTTAAAAAATAGACAACATTGCAATGATGTAGATTGTTCTATTCTCTCAACCAACTCAATTAGATAAATCTCTAGCAGCTTAAACCAGGCTTTTCAAAATCGGACCGGACCGGCTGGTTGAACCGCGGATCAGACACACGGCCGGTTCGGTCTGGTCCAGGTAAGAAACCCGCTCTAGCCGTGGACCGCCTGGGAACCGCTGAACCGGGCGGGCGGACCGGCGGGCCGGGAACCGGGCACGGTTTTGCGTAACCGGGCGGACCAAGAAGCCCAGAAATTTAAATCCCAGAAATTCGAAATCATGCGGATTCGAACCCATGATCTTTTCTCACTAATGAAAAATTTGACCACTTGACCATTTGGTTTTTGTTGTTTTAAGTTATATTAAATTATATGTATATAAATACTATTATATTAATGTATATATTAAAAGACTTATATAGTTAATATACATAATTATATAAATATAAATTATATATTTCTTAAACATATTATTACAATAACTTATTTAATTATCTATTAAAAATTAAGGTTTATGAAATTTTTAGACTATTTGTATCACAATATATGCTCCATTTGGCATGGTGGTGGCGGTCATGAACATGTGGATTAAATTGTTATTAGTTAACGCCCACCTAAGAAACTTCATATCCACTTTTAGGGTCAAACGACTGATGTTTGTTAGGTGATTCATAACGAATGATAGTTTAACCCATGCGTTTATGACCGCCACCAGCGTGCCAAACGGAGCCATAATCATAATAAATTAATAATTTACATGTAAATTTCTATTTAGCGTTAATTTTTTGGGTACAAACAAAAATTTATGTTATTATTTATTTAATTTTTATGAGCAAAATAAAATAAATAAGAAATTGTTTACATGAGATATGATTAATATTGGTCTCACATAATACTGTCATCAAAAAACAATCAGAACGTGCATGTGTGACGTATAAAAATGCTGTTCGAGTAGATATCTTATCCAAAGATAAATTTAGAGCAAATGAAAATTCAATTTTTGTTAGATACGATATTATAAAGATTAATAATAAAATTAATGATATCAAATTCACGAGTAGATGTAATATCAACATGCAGACATTTAATATAATATTATTTTTTTTTATTTTCTAATTATATATATATATATAATTAATACTAAAATTAATTTTCTTATATAACGGTTTGACCCCGGTTGAAACGGTTGAAATGGTTGAACCTTGAACCTCTCCCTCTGTCGGTTTTATGTCCGATCCGATTTTCAAAAGCTTGATTTAAACAAATGTTGCTGGTTAATCTCTATCAAATCCAAAAATTGAGGTGTAGATATAATATTAAATAATTTTTCGGCCTGCAAATAGCTACTGAATAGCGAGAATTAGCGTTCGTATAACATTTCTCTAGATGATAACGGATCCGATGATAACAGGGGAAAAAACTAAAACCCTCTTAGTGGTGCGCAAAAATCCCGGCGGGCCCGGGCTTGGCCCGGGCCTGCAGGGCCCGGGCTTTTCCGAACCGGGACCGGGCCGGGCTTAACACTGTAATCGGGTCGGGTCGGGCCGGGCTATGCTCCCTGGGGGGGCCTGGTAAGGCCTCCCAGGCCGGCCCGGGCCGGACCCAGGCTAAGCACACCCCGTTTATTTTTTAAAAAAATTGTTTTTTCTTTATTTCTTAATTCATAAAAAAAACCAAAACATATGATTTACAAAAAAAAAATAAAAAAACATAACATCGTAATATTGAAAAAAGAATTTTAATAATGTAACGAAATTATACAAATTTAGAAATGTGCAAATATACAAAAATTTGAAAATTCTAAATTATTAAAATTACAAATGACAAAAATTCTAAATTATTAAAAATTACAAAATTACAAATGACAAATACAAGAAGTTGTCTAGTTTAAGTTGATCGCGTTCATCTCGTCTTTCATGTCCGACGAGCTATTCTCGATCGCTGAAATATGCTGCTTCCTCTTCATTGCATCCAGGTGGTTCTTTTAGCATATGCAGATCTAGAGCGATTCTTCGCTTAGTCGACTTCTCCGCTCGTTCAAAACCCTGTCACAAAGAAAAAAAGCAGACTCCGAAGCGGTGGAGCCCGGTAACCGGGCTTAGCCCGGGCTTTTCTAGTCCCGAGCTAAGCCCGGTAACCGGGCTTTGCCCGGCCTGGCCCGGGTCGGGCATTTGACCGACAATGGGGCCCGAAAGGGCCCCATGGCCCAGCCTGGGCCCGAGGCGGACTTGGTACGGGACCGGGCCTGTCGGGCTTTTCACCGGACCGGCCCGGTGGATCCGGTTTTTTAGGACCCCTCTAAACCCTTTGTAGATTACAGCTAGCTCGACTGGGTGCTCCGCGGGAACAGCATAAGGAAGCTAAGCTGGGGGGAAGGCGGGAGAGGTCAATCGGCATTTAATAGAATGGAAGGCGACATGCAGTGATATTTTCTCTCTGGGTTCTGACGGCTGAAGTGATGCGACTAGTCCCGATATATAATTACTGCGGCCGATTTATAATTACTGAGGCCGATATCGAGCCAATGATGACCCTCGGAAATGATGCTGCCCAAATCACTCTGCACTCTAGCCTCTTTAATGCGAACTGATCACCTGCCCGACGCCCCATTTTTTCTGGAATTATCAATTATTATTAGTAATATTAGTATTATTATTATTATTATCCTCGATTTACAGAATTATCGGAGCAAAAAATTAGCAGAATTATTTATATTATTGTTATCTATTCATTCTATTGGCAGGATTATTAATTATTAGCAGAAAATCAAAATATACGCTTCCGCATTTTTTTATTAGAGAGAAGTTTAGGTACCATTATTGATCCCTTAAAATTGGCAAAATATTTAAAATTGAGATCATTTAAAATATGCAAAATACTAAAATTCATCCCTTAAATTTAGAGCTTAATTCATATTGGTCTTTTAAATTTAATTTGATTCAAATAAGTATCCTAACTATAACTTCTTTTTGTTTCAAACCACTCCCCTATACAATATTCCCTCCAAATTTTAACGCAGCAGTCATCTTTTCCTGCTAATGATTCTCTGTTTTTTCTGTTTTTTAGGTGATTGTTATTTACACTATAGTTTTCCCCAGTCGCACAACGTTTTTTTCCAAATTTTTCGTATTTTTTGGAAATACGTCTTGTATATACATATTTAGGAAAAATGTTCAACACAAAAGTTGTAGATCTACAATTTTCGTGTTGAACACTTTTCCTAAAAATGCATGTACAAGGCGTACTTCGAAAATACACCCAGATTTCGCGGCTTTTAGAAATACATCTTGTATATGCAGTTTTGGGAAAAATGTTCAACACAAAAGTTGTAGATCTTGTCGAGATCTACAACTTTTTTGTTGAACACTTTTCCCAAAAATGCATGTACAAGACTTATTTTCAAAAAGCACGAGAAATTAGGAGAAAATATTATGCGACTAGGCAAAGCTGTAGTGCTAATAACAATCACCTTTTTTTTATTTTTGAAGAAATTTTTTGTTTCAATAAGGTCTCTCTATGGTCTCCAAATGAAGATGGTTCATCTCCTCTAAAATTAGAGTAGGGAGAGAGAAAATGATGGACCTCCTTTTTTTAAAATTTTTTTTTAATATTTTTTAAAAACTCCTCTATTAATTTATAACTTATGTAATCACTAACATATTTTTCAAAAATATAACATGTAATATATCAACAAAATCTGTCTTTTGCAGACCTACAAAACGAGACTAATATTGAATAATTTTTAATTATTATTTATTATTATATTATTAAGATATTATTTTATTTGTATAATTATTATATATATTTATATATTCATATAGGCGTGTCCGAGCCCGGCCCGAAAAAAGCCCTTTTAGGCCTGTCCCGGGAAAAGCCCGACTAGGGCCTAGTCAGGGCTCGGAGCCCTTACAGAGCCCCGATATGGAGCCATTGCCCGGCCCGATACCCGACCTGGGTCAGACCAGGAAAAACCCAAATTTTGGGCCGACCCCGGCTAGCTCTTATAAGAGTCGTTGGCCAATGACTCTTATAAGAGTCGTTGACCAATAGCTCTTATTAGAGCGGTTGGCCAACGACTTGCTGGCAGCTGGCAGTAGTGCCAACTGCCGCAAAGCTGTTGCTAACAGTAGCGGTTTTGCTGTCAGCAACAGCAACCGTCACCCTAGGGCCTAGGCTGCAAAGCATAGGTCTATTATTTTAATATATTTTATTAAAAAAATAATAATAAATTAAAAAAATTATAAGCCCCCTCCTATCAGTCTGCCCCCTCGCTATCTCTCTAACTCATACAATTCCGCGATTTTATGAGTACCGAAGAGATCGAAAACTTCGATCTCTTAAAATAGTGGAAAAGTGCAACTGGGTTTTGAACAACCGGAGGAGCCGGCTAAACAAAGAATCACTGGAACTATGCATGTACTACAATAACTATTTTTGTGCTACGAGTAAAAAACAACACCTTTAAGGGTTAGAGGCGAGCTCAGAAGAGATAGACGACGAGATAGACGCAATAAATATAAGAGCAAATTAAGCGCGTCACACACGATAAAATATGTAATTTGTTAAGTTAATAATTTTGTAATTTTCTTTATTTAAAATTAATAATAATAAATTTCATTTTTTTTCAATCAATGTAAATTGTAAAAGTATAATCTTTTTTGTTCAATATTAATACATTTTTTTTATAATTTTATTGCACTTTTTTATTAAGTAATATGTTTTTATTAATTTTCTTTAAAAAAAATCGGGCCCGACCCGCCCTGACAGAGGGGGACGGATCAGGCCCATTCCCAGGGATACTGCCCAAGCTAGATATTAAGAAAGCCCGGGATCGACCCAGTTAACTAAAGCCTGGGCCCATAGGGCCCGGTACCGGGCCGGCCGGATCAGGCTAAATGAATGAGACTATACACATATGTATACACAAATATATGTTGAAACCGAGAATTCGGTCTCTGTGGAGTTCACCCTTGGGGAAGGGGTGATCGCACACTTACTTCTCTCATACAAGCCAAATAACAAAGGAAGAGAAAAGAGAACTGACCCATGGGCTCGGCGTGGAGGTCCCACCACACACTCGGAAGATCATAGAGTGCTTCCTCTGCTTAGCCAAGTGCTGAGCTAAGATAACCTCAAAAAGCGTTAGAAGACTGGGGAGCAAGTAAACATGCCTTCTGAGATACCTCCTTGGGTCAATTTATAGATTTCTGAAAACGGCCTACAAATAGCCAACCTCTGTTGTTCCAAATAGCTATGTGCACTCCAGGTTGGCCTGCCAACAGCGTAACTCCGTTGTTCTGGAAAGCTATGGGCAGGACAGCGAGGACAAAATGGTAAAAAGCATCATAAATGAACGGGCGAGTAGCCCCCAAGACCTCTACACGCCTGGGGCGACAAGTGCTCGATGGAGCTGACACTCGCCACCCTCTCCTAGGCCTTGGCGAGTACGGGCCTGGCTGACCCTACTCACATGACGCTTGCCGAGCTCGCCTGGGGCGAGTACGAGCCCTCTTGCTCCACTCGCCCCCCTGAAATTCCACCCCGCCCGGGAGAGTCAGGGGCTGCCGAGCTCCTTCCCCCTTGGATGCTCGCCCAGGACTTGGACTGTTCGATCCTGCCGGTCTGGTTCCTACCGAGACCACTCGCCGGATACAGGGTTGTATATAATTCCCGCTCCTTTTGAGCTTGACAAAGCTCGGAAAGATTCATCCAACCTCAAGTATTCGACGAGTGCGGCAGGAGCCAAAGAGAATCTTCAGGTGGGGTCCAACTATAGCTATATATATACCTCTGCGTACTTGGGTGACTTTTGTCATTCCCTTTATTCTAACCCTGCCGAGATGCCCATCCCCAAAGAGATCCAAGAGAGTCTTGCCCAAGCTCACGAGGTTTCCTCTGCTCGCGTTGCCAGCTTGATCGTGGCTCCACATAGCATCCTGCATAGTGGTATGGCAGAACCCAATCCAGCCATGAGGGCGAAACCATTTCCTCAAGCGACTGAGCCTATCTTTAATGACTTGAAATCCACCCGGGAGCACGGGGCCGACTCCTCTACTCTGCCCGCCCCTAAGAATAAGGAGAAAAACATTGTCGACCTTTTCGCCGACCCAGACAGCCAACGATATGATGGCGAGGCCTCCGCGCCGCGAGTCAAGACCCCCTTCGGCGACTCGCGGCTTAAAACTCCGGAGAATCGCCCACGAGACCCGTCACCCCCCTTTGGGACCCTGAGGCTGGACTCGCAGAGGACAAATTCTCCAGCTTGCACCCCCCTCCCCACAACAACTTCCTGCCGGGACTGCGGGAGGAGGCGCTGAAGCCATCCACGTGTCGGGCTTCAACATCCTCCCGCCAAAAAACACATCGCCCAGGCCGTGGAAAGAACCTGAGTTTCCCCCCACCTCGCATTCTTCTTGGGGCGCTGAGCTCGCCAGGTAGGTTTTGACTTCCGCTGATTTTGTTATGTGATTTTCCTGGGGTACTCACCTTTCATGCTGATACTTAACTGAATCCCCCTACAGCTCTTCCCGGTTAGTCTGAGGCCGGCGAATCTTCGGAGCCGACCCGCTACTCGCCCCTCCCTTCTCCAAGCTCGCTACATTCCTTCCTGGGCTCTGAGGTGGATAAAAACGAGTCGACGAGGAGGGGGATCGGGATCTTCGAGAAGCTGGTGTGCGGGCTGCGTAAGGTGCAAGAGGACAACGAGGCATTACAGCACAACTACGTGCGGCTCGCTGATGAAGTGAGGGGAAACCGGGCAAGCGAGGCGATGTCACCTTCTTGGCTCTTACACGGGATTGACGAGAACCTCCAGATGGCCCGGAGGAACTTGGGGCGGATCCGCGAGCTTCACAACTCGTGGCGACCTGCGGGGAAGGAGACGCGAGGCTGGGGTAGATAGAAACGACTCCATTACTGGGCCTATCGGCGCTCGCCTCTTCCCCACCCCAGCTCGCGCGTATTGAACTTTTTTCCCTTTTTATTTTCCTGCATTTGATTCCTTTGGACAATATTTGCCCCCTGATCTGTAATAACTTAGAATATTTTTAGATTTCAATGTTCGTTATTCAAATATACTACCCTTTAGGTTCAGCTTGGCATGTGATGGGACAGGTCTCAGAAGTCGGCAAGCTGGGGTTGGCTAGCTGGGTCAGGCGAGCTGGACTGATTCGTCAGCTCAGCCTTAGATTTCTTTTTCTATAAATAGGCCCCCCTCACCAATCCCTGCCTACTGCCTTTATTGCTTTTGTACTCCCTCTTCTCGTCATTTTTCCTTCCCGTACTCGCGCCTTAATCCTCCCTCGAGCATGGGCAAGACAAACCCCGAAGTCGACGGCCGCTCCAAATGCGCTCAGCACTTCACCGGCTACTATTTTTTCGAGGGGAACACTACCGAGGGAGAGCTCGTGGATTTCATGACCGACTATATGCCCCCTGGCTTAGAGGTGCACCGGCCTAGGGAGCAGGAAGCCATCAACACCTTTTACCCCGACGAGCTCGCCTTCCCCATCTCAAATTTTTAGGTGGGGTTGCGCCTACCGCTCTGGCTGGAAGTCTGACAGATTCTGAAATATTATGGCGCGGTGCCTGCACAGCTGAACTCGAACGCCATCGCCATGATGGTGGAGTTCGCGTGCTTCCTCCATACAGAGAGAATAGAGTTCAACCTGACTGTCTTCAGGAAACTCTTCACCTACAAGGCCAATACAGATGTCATCGCCTGCTTCGGGGGCTCCTTCATCAAAGTTCGCGAGATCGCGAACAAGTACCACAACTGGATGACCAAGATCGTCTTCATCAAGGGCGATCTCAGCAACACCTCCTACTTGCCCCTGCAGAAGTGGGGAGGAGGTGCATAGCCCGACCCCCCCCCCCCCCCCCCCCCCCGCCGTGTCTGACAACGACATCGAGCTCCACAAATTCTTCCTCCACACAGAATTCAAGGTAGCGTTCCTCCGAAGGGGCCTCGACTCACTTCTCCCCGTCCATCCCGGCGAAGGTATTTTTCTCACTTTTTCCTCTTGCCCAGCTCACCAAATTAACAAAATTTTTATGACTAAGTTTTTATATGCAAGGGAGCCACTGATTACCGAGAACCCACCCTTCACAAACTCGGGACTATTCCCTGACCCACTCGCATTCGAAAGGGCGGCCGAAACCACTTGCCGAGATGAGCTGGCCTCATCCAAGCCCTCATCTAGCAAGAAGCGGTCTGATCCTGCGGGGTCCAGCTTGCCTCGCCGCCCACTGCCGCTAAAGAAGATGAAAAGGGTTGTGGGGGTCCCCCGGGCAAGACAGCAACAACAACAATAAAAGCCAAAGTACATGAACTCGCCTGATACCACCCCGGATGGGTCGCCAGAGAGCTCGCTGAAGGAAAATTCGGGCAAAGGGCAGGTGGGTGGCGAGTCCTCCGCTCCCACTGCAGCTAAGAAAACTACGGCCCACGAGCTCAGCTTGCCAAAGAGCCACCCCCACTTCGGCTTCGAGGGAAGGCCGAAAGACTTGGCTGGCTAGCCTATGGTCCAATGGGACGAGCTGGCCCACCAGATCTCCATCTCTACCCTCCACTGGTCATGCCTACACACTCGGTTTCGACCTCTATGGGTGCGAGGATGCCAAGGCCTTCAAGGGTGTTGAAGTATTAGACCGGGCGACCTAGCGGTCTTGTCTGGCGGGTTGTTGACTGCGCGGTCTAGCGGTTCCTTTCCAGTGGGTTCATATTCAGACTGTTGCTGTTTGTTGTCCGAGCGGTCTGGCGGTCTCACTCAGAAGCCTGGAGACCGGGCGGTCTATCGGTCTCCTATTGCGGCATGTTCTCTCCCTGCTGGAGTTGCCTAGCGGTTAGCCCATCTGTCTAACCGCGCGGCCTGTGCGGTCTCTTTAATTTCTAGCCGCTCAGCCCTATACATTTTTAGTCCCACATTGTTTGTTTGTACTCTCTCATATCTCCTCCATTATATAAAAGAGAGGTCATACCTTTGTAAATGATATCTTTTTTGAATAATAAACTTTCAATTATTCAAATTTGTCTGTTTTTAGCGCATGTTCGCTACTTTTACATGGTATCAGAGGACTCAGTCCTTTCCTCCTGACTAAGCTCTATCTGCACGTGCAGCTTGTTTCTTCTTTCCGCGACCTGTTCTCGCGGCTTGTTTTCTCTTCTGTCCGCTGCCCTATTCGCACGGCTTCTCCCTGTTCGCGCGACTTTCTTCGTCCTGTTCTCTTGGGTACCTTACTTCCTCTTCTCTTCTGTTCGCTCGGCCTCTTTCAGTTCGCGCGACCTCTTTCCCTGTGCCTTGGTCTGCTTCTTGGCCGTTGGTGTTTTGCCACCGTGCCACTGCAACTTCTTCTCTTTAGCCAGCTGCGGTTTCGTCCTTGTTCACTGCGGTTTATTTCTCGTGTCCCGGCCTCCTCCTTAGGTCGTGCGGCTTGCTCTTGTTGGAACACCCTATTACTAATTTGGGTCAGGATCACTATGTCTCTAGGAAACCTGTTTTTGACCTCCTGTATAAATCTAAAGGTCAATTAGAATTGAGTCTAAGGGTTAGAAGTCTAAGTTTGGAAGCTGCCCTCAAGACCAAGAAATTTCAGTTTGAGACTAAGTCATATCGTCGAGCTCAGCACGACGATTCGTCGAACTCCAATCGACGATCGTCTAGCTCAACTTCGACAGATCGTCGAACTCCATTCGATGATCGCTGAGCTCAACTTCAACAAATCGTCGAACTCCATTCGACGATCTGCGAGCTCAGTTCGACGATCTTGAATCAGTATTGGATCTCTATCTCTGAGCTCAGTTCGACGATCTTTGAGCTCAGATCGACGATTTTTGTTGCTGTATAAGTCCAAATCGCTGAGCTCAGTTCGACGATAGCAGAGCTCAGTTCGACGTTTTTCTGTTGAGTTAAAGGATTGTTCAAGATTCAAATTCAGATAAGTTAAGGAGTTATTCAGCAATTAATTCAGAAGATTTTCTAGCCGTTTTCATTTATTCTGGACCAAGTTTCAAGGGATTATCAAGGAATGTTTCTTTGGACTTTCCTCCAGAAGACATTTGCAATTAAGGATGCAATTAATGACAGGCCAACGACTATGAAAGTGCAACTAGATCTGATATACTCTAGAGGGGGGGTGAATAGAGTATATGGTGTTTTAAAACTTTTTAAAAGCTTTTACAACAATTATTGTACTATGTGTGAGCAGGGAAGCAAATATAAATCTAATCACAGAACTAAGCTATGCAAAAACTAAGCACAGACAAATCAAGGCCAGAAACAAAAAGTAAACAAGCAGAACCAGAAGACACAAGGAAATATAGTGGTTCCCCAAACTTGGGTACATCCACACTTCTACCACCCTAGGTAGGAATCCACTGCAGGATGAGTTGATCAGGTGTCCTGGGCACCAATGAGCTTTTGATAAGGTGCTCAAAAACCAAAGCAGATTTTTTGATCAGGTGTCTTGCCACCAATGAGCTTTTGACAAGGTGCTCAAAAACCAGATTCAAACTTTTGAAGGGAGTTTGAGAAACCCTTTACAGAATGGGGGTGAGAGAGTGATGGCAGTCTTCTCTTTCTCAAACAACTGAGAAGACTATGTGGATTGATGTCAAAGCTCCCCCTGAATCCTTGAAATCTTCAGGAAGAAAAGCTTTGCTGAGGGTGATAGGCCTTCAAAGGTAGAACTCCAGCAAAAGATGATTTCAGCAATGGCTGAAATGTAGAGTGTCTGGAGTCTTGAAATGATGTTGGCCTTGAACACTTTGACAGCTGAAGAGATCTGAAGATCTGAAGATTTTTTGAAAGCTTGATCTCTTTGATGAGTGTTCTTCAGGATTCTTTTTGACAGAAGATTTTGAAGGAGACTCAGTAATCTGTGTTGTGTGTCCTCTTCTTGTTAATCTCTGTATTTCATCTATATTGATTCAAAAACATTCTGTCTTTTATTCTCTGTGCCAGAATAGAATATCACTCTGTCAAAGATAGCCGTTGGTCTGCATTTGTTAGAAAGTAGAGAACAAGAAGCGAAAAGTAGAGAACAAGCGAACAAACTTTTGAATAATTGAAATTTTATTATCCAAAAAGGATATCATTTACAAAGGTATGGCCTCCCTTATATAGAATGGAGGAGATAAGAAAGAGAGTATACAAACAATGTGGGACTAAACATTTACAGTACTGAGCGGCTAGAATAATGGAGACCGCATAGGCCGCGCGGTTAGACAGATAGGCTAACCGCTCGGCAACTCCAGCAGGATAGAACAAACCGCAGAGGTAGACCGACAGACCGCCCGGTCTACAAACCGCTGGATCAGACCGCTAAGCCGCTCGGTCAACAAACCGCTGGATCAGACCGCCAAGCCGCCCGGTCTAATACTTCAACACTCCCCCTCAAGCTGGAGCATAGATATCAATCATGCCCAGCTTGTCACAAATGCGGAAGAAGGAAGTAGAAACCGGCTTGGTGAAGATATCTGCCAACTCCTTGTCAGAGGTGACAAAAGGAGTACAAATCTGATTCTTCAAAATCTCTTCCCGAATGAAGTGACAGTCAACCTCTATATGCTTCGTTCTCTCATGGAAGACCGGATTTCTGGATATGTGTATAACGGCCTTGTTGTCACAGAACATAGGGAGAGGACAATCATATACCTCGCCCAGGTCAAGCATGAGAGCCCGCAACCACTTTAACTCACACGTAGTTGACGCCATACTCCGGTATTCTGCTTCGGCACTGGATCTGGAAACAACAGACTGTTTCTTGCTCTTCCAACTCACGAGATTACCTCCAACAAAGATACAAAAACCTGACGTGGATTTACGATCGCCTTTGTCATTCGCGTAACTTGAGTCTGAGTAGGCCTCAACACTCAGGTGGCCATTTTTCTGGAAGAGTAACCCTCTGCCCGGTGCTGCTTTGATATACTCTAAAATCTTCAGGGCAGACTGAAGATGACACTCCCTGGGAGCTTGCATAAACTGACTGACCTTTCCTACAGCATAGGCGATGTCGGGTCTAGTCACCGTGAGATAGATGAGTTTCCCTACCAAACGTCTGTACCGTGTGACATCAGATAGAGGAGGCGATTCATCCGTCCACATTTTGTCTTCTCCAACATCCATGGGAAGATGAGCTGGTTTGGCACCTGTCAAGCCTGCTTCTTGAAGAAGATCAAGGGCATACTTCCGTTGAGAGAGAACCAAGGAGTCAGATTTCCGAGAGATTTCTATCCCCAAAAAGTATTTTGGGGAGCCCATATCCTTCGTGACCAAGTGCTGACGGAGGTGCTTCTTCGTCAAGTCCACCCCATCTCGGTCATCACCAGTAAGGAGAATATCATCCACATATACGGCCAAAACCACCAGTCCCGAGGCCGTTTTGCGAATGAATAAGGAGTGATCGGCCGAACTCCTTTGAAAGCCGATGGTTGCCACAATACCACTGAATTTTTCGAACCATGCCCGAGGGCTCTGCTTTAGGCCATAAATGGCCTTCTTCAAATGACAGACACGTGTCTCCCCCTGAGCAACATACCCAGGAGGTTGCTCTATATAGACGTCCTCCTGAAGATCGCCATAGAGAAAGGCATTCTTCACATCAAGCTGGGAAATATCCCAAGCCCGGTTAACAGCCACAGAAAAGAGAACCCGGATGGTGCTGAGGCGAGCAACCGGAGAGAAGGTATCAAAGTAATCAACGCCATAAGTCTGAGTAAAGCCCTTGGCCACCAGCCGGGCTTTGTAGCGATCCACAGTGCCGTCGGGGCGAAACTTCACAACAAAGACCCAGCGACAGCCAACCACATCAGTACCCACGGGAGGAGGAACCAGGGTCCAGGTACCCCGTTCAGTAAGAGTAGCCATCTCCTCATCCATGGCAGACTTCCAATGAGGGAGAGCGAGAGCCTCCTGGTAGGTACGAGGAGTAGAAGTAGCAGAGATAGCCAAGGCAAAACACCTGCGAGAAGGAGAAAGCTGATCATAAGAAACAACAGCCGTGAGCGGGTGTTGAGTACACGCCCGCACCCCTTTGCGAAGGGCAATGGGAACATCCAGATCATCGGGAGCGTCGGCGACGGGAGCGTCAGCGACCGGAGCGTCCGTGGCGGAGAAGGCTGGCCCGGGACTAGAGAGAGACGGCAGCGGAGAGGAGGGTGGAGGGGTGGGTGGGGAGACGGACTGGGAAGGAGTGGGTGGAGGAGGAGACGAAGGTGGGAAAACGTCGAGAGGTGTGGAAGGAACAGAGATATCAGAAGGAAGAGAAGGAAGAGAAGAGGAAGGAGAGAAATAGGAAGCATTTTCGAAAAAAGTCACATCTGCGGAGACAAACTGCTTGCGGAGAAGGGGGTCAAAGCAGCAATAGCCTTTTTGAGCGGTAGAGTACCCCAAAAAGACACATTTGGTGGAACGGGGGGAAAGCTTGTCGCGGGTAGCGGAGGGAGCGTGAACAAAGGCCGTACAGCCAAAAACACGGAGAGGAAGAGGAAAAGGTTCCTGGTGGGGGTAGAGAAGAGAGAAGGGAGTCCGGCCGTGGAGGACCGTGGAGGGAATGCGATTGATAAGATAGCAAGCGAGGAGCACAGCGTAGCCCCAGTAGGAGCGAGGGACGTGCATCTGCGCCATGAGAGTACGCGCAACATCAAGCAGGTGACGGTTTTTACGCTCCGCCACCCCATTCTGTTGGGAGGTGTAAACACATGTCGTTTGATGAATGAGGCCGTGTTGGTGAAAGAACGCGGAGAACTCATGAGACAGATATTCCTTGGCATTATCAGAACATAAGACTTTAATAGAGAGAGCAAATTGAGTCTTAATCATAAAGTAAAAAGATTGCCAAACAGAAAATAGTTCAGAGCGATCCTTTAAGAGATACACCCAGGTACATCGAGTAAAATCATCGATAAAAGTGACAAAATAGGAACTGCCCCGACCAACTGTGAGGGTAGGAGCAGGACCCCATACATCAGAATGAATAAGATCAAAAATGCGAGAGGAGCCACGACCTTGCTTCGGCGGGAAGGAGGAGCGATGATGTTTGCCAAGCTGACACGCATCACAGTTGAGCGGAGAACTGGTGGGAGGTAAGTGGGGAAGAAGCTGACGAATAAGCCGAGGAGGAGGATGTCCAAGACGAAGATGCCACTGAAGGAGATCGGTGGAGGAGGAGTAAGAAGAAAGAGCGGAAACATCGTCGAGGAAGTAGAGGCCGCCGCTCTCAGTCCCAGTAGCAATCGTCCGCTGGGTCCTCGGGTCCTGAAAAGAACAAGTAGTGGGAGTGAACAAAACGGAGCACTGAAGTTGCCGGCATAAAGTAGTAACAGATAACAAGTTGCACGGGAACTTCGGGACATAGAGGGTATCCTCCAAGCAAAGCGATGGAGTGAGTTGAACCATGCCCGTCCCATGAACCGGAGACGGGGAACCATCCGCCACACGAACTGGGGGTAAGCGGTCATGGGTCTCAAGACGGGAGAAGCAATGAGGGTTGCCCGTCATATGATTGGTGGCACCGGAGTCAATCAGCCATTTACCTTGGGTAACGACGTGGGCACTACCTGACGTCGTGACCACCGAGGCAGACGGCCTAGAAGAGGCGGAGGCCGAAGGAGCATCACCGGAAGGGCGAAGATGAGGATGTTTCTGCCAGCAGCGGTCAACAGTATGACCAGTACGATTACAGTGAGAGCAGAAGAACCGGGAGGAACTCCGTCCGCCAGAGGAGCTTCGGCCACTCGGGCCCCCCCGCTGAGCTTGGTGAGCAGAGGAGTCCTGGGAAGGGGGGGAGGCCAACAGAGGCCGCTGGAGGAGCGAAGTAACGGCGGCAATGCGAGCCGCAGTGGCATCCAAAGTAGGAGATTCCGCCTCACCCAAGATCTGCTGGCGGATCATATCATAAGAGTCGGGAAGACGAAGAAGATAACAAACAACCAGGAGTTCCTGGAAGTGTTTGTGCTGGTCGGCCAAGTCCGCAGAGAAGGGGCGATTCTGGAGGATTTCAGCCCCAAGGGCCTGAACCTGCTGATAAGCCGCAGCTGGGGACATGGAGGGGCGGGCGAAGAGGTCCGCATAGAGAGTATAAATGCGGGACGTCTGGCCCCCCCTAGAATAGAGAGCAGCGAGGTGAAGCCATGCGGCCTTGACCGTCTCATCATGGCGAATGACGGGAAGGCACTCATCAGAAAGGCTGTTGGCCAGCCAGGTGCGAACAAGAGCATCACTCGCATCCCAGTCATCAAACTCAGGAGAGGTGCGAGGAGGAGGGTCATCGGTGAGGTGATGACGCTTGCGTTGAGAACGAAGGAGAAAGGTGAAAGAGACGCTCCAATCGGGATAGTTGGAGCCCACAAGCTTGGAAAGGGTGCCAAGGTTGCCCGAAGGAGGAGGAGGAGAAGGAGCTGCAGGAGTAGTGGTGAGACCGGAGGTAGTCATAGAACCCGGAAGCAGAAGAAGCCGCACGAACAGGAGCGGTTAGAAAACAGAGGAAGCCGCGCGAACAGTAGCGGCTAGAAAGAGACACTGCGGGGAAGAGGTCGCGCGGACTGAAAAGGCCGAGCGAACAGAAGAGAGGAGAAGAGCAGGTGACCGCGACCAAGATGCGGGTAAGAAAGAGACAACCCGCACGGTCAGGCAGATCACAGCAGCGGCTAGAAGGTGGTCAAAGGCTCGGCGGGGAAGAAGTCGCACGAACTGAGAAGCCCGAGCGAACAGAAAAGAGGAGAAGAGCTGGCGACCGCGACCAAGATGCGGGTGAGAAAGGAACAACCCGCACGGTCAGGCAGATCACAGCAGCAATCCGCGAGTAGAGAGACAATACACGCGGACAGGGACAGACCGCAACGACTAGGAAGTCGGAGAGGCAAGAAAGAACAAGGAGCGCGGCGACAACGAAACAGGTCGCTGCGACAACAAGGAGAAGGAGAAGAGAAACTAGAAGGAGCAAGCCGCGCGAACAGATTGGCGGACAAAACCAAGCCGCGCGGATAGAAACAGGCCGCGCGGATAGAAGAGAGGGCAAGCCGCGAATCAAGTCGCAGAGGGCGGAAAAGAAGTCGCGAACAACAGAGGGCGCACAGAATCAAGAGGAAATGACCGTGTCCTCTGATACCATGTTAGAAAGTAGAGAACAAGAAGCGAAAAGTAGAGAACAAGCGAACAAACTTTTGAATAATTGAAATTTTATTATCCAAAAAGGATATCATTTACAAAGGTATGGCCTCCCTTATATAGAATGAAGGAGATAAGAAAGAGATTATACAAATAATGTGGGACTAAACATTTACAGTACTGAGCGGCTAGAATAATGGAGACCGCATAGGCCGCGCGGTTAGACAGATGGGCTAACCGCTCGGCAACTCCAGCAGGATAGAACAAACCGCAGAGGTAGACCGACAGACCGCCCGGTCTACAAACCGCTGGATCAGACCGCTAAGCCGCTCGGTCAACAAACCGCTGGATCAGACCGCCAAGCCGCCCGGTCTAATACTTCAACAGCATTGATTGCATCCTTAATTGCAAAAACTCTTCTGGAGGAAAGTCCACAGAATTATTCCTTGAAAAATCCCTTGAAACTTGGTCCAGAAATAAATGAAAACGGCTAGCAAATCTCTGAATTAATTGCATAATAACTCCTAACTGATTTGAATTTGAATTCTGGAAGATATCTGAAATCGTCGAACTGAGCTCTACTATCGTCGATCTGAGCTCAGCGATCTGGAAAACTTAAGCAGTAAACTAATCGTCGATCTGAGCTCAAAGATCGTCGACCTGAGCTCAGAGATAAAGATCCAATGCAGAGTCAAAATCGTCGAACTGAGCTCACCGATCGTCGAATGGAGTTCGACGATATTCTGAAGTTGAGCTCAGCGATCGTCGAATGGAGTTCGACGATCTGTCGAAGTTGAGCTCGACGATCGTCGATCTGAGTTCGACGAATCGTCGTGCTGAGCTCGACGATCAGACTTGGTCTCCAGACAGAAAAACTTGGTCTTCAGGGCAGCTTCCAATCCTAGACTTCTAACCCTTAGACTCAATTCTAATTGACCTATTAAGCTATACAGAAGGTCAAACACAGATTCCTAGAGACATAGTGATCCTGACCCAAATTAGTAATAGGGTGTTCCAACAATCTCCCCCTATTTGGGTTAGGATTACTATTTACAGACTTTGGAAAATCAAATAACAACAAACAATCAGAAAAGCATAAAAACAGCAGCAGCTAGACATGGCAGAAACATCACAGATATATATATATATATATATATATATATATATATATATATATATATATATATATGGCATCCAGATAGCAGTCAGAAAATCCAAAGATTGTCACCTTACAGAGTTACTTCTTCTCTTTGCCTTTAACCATTTTGATTTCTCTGTTAGGGTCTAAGGCTTCCTTGTTGGACCTGGTGTCATCAGCTGCACCCAAGTATGTTTGCTTTGAAGTCCTGGGAACCACAGCAGCAGGATGCAACTCCATATATCTGTCTGCATCAAAGAATTTGCTGGAGGCATATCTTTCTAGCTCTTTTTGTCTTTGCTCTGACATGGTAGAAATATTTGAAGTGTCTAGGCCTTGCTCTCTGGCTTTCTTTATCTGGTCTAATGCAGCCAACTCCTTCATCCTAGCAGTCCAAGCAACTGGATTCTTTTCAGGGTCCTCAAATGGTACAGGTGGTTCATACATGTTGGAAGAATTATCTTGAGGAGGCCTAGCAGACACTGTCTCTCTTAGCTTGTAGGGGAATGGACCCGAAGTAGTATCAGATGAAACATGTCCTCCCCTGGAATATGGGTGCTGCCTGGAGTGCCCTTTAGAATAAACCTGAATATCTCTTTGACTTCCCCTGTATCCTCCTCTCCTAGAGTAAGAACCCCTAGACTGACTTTCCCTTTGGTATGATCTGACATGGGGTTGATAGGGAGCCTGGCTTCTAGATGGGGCTTGACTTGCAGAGCTTCCACCTGCACCTGCATCAGGAGGAGGTGGTGGAAGAGGATGAGGGTGCTGGAACTGGGAGGAGCCCTTCTCATACTTTCTCTTCTTTTTCATTGCTTTCAGCTGATTTTTGGAATACTGCATCCAATGTTCAGTAATTTGGCAGTTATGCAGAATATAATAGGGAATATCATTATCATCCTTTACTTTTGCAGGAGGAACCCTTTTCATAGCTTTGCTTCTAGCCTTCCTCTTCCTGGCAATAGTGGCAGCAGAGTCATCAGAGTCTGTCTTGAACTCATCAGAGTCAGAACTCTGGGCATCATATACAGCATCTATTTTCTTCATCAATTCTTTCTTCAACTGAGCAGCAGCAGATGAGGCAGAAGCAGAAGGAGCAGCAGCAGGGACAGCAACAGATTCAGCAGCAGACACAGAAGGAGAAGCAGAAACAACAATAGTAACTTCAGGAGTGATGGCAGCAGCAAAATCTTCAGCAGGCTCAAAATCAGTGGCCTCTGACATCAGAAAATCCTTGGATGTCTGCTCATCAGAGGCAGTTGGGATTTCAGCAGCAGCAAAAACAGTTTCAGAAGCAGATTCAGTCTTTTCTTCAACAGCAGCAGCAGCAGCAGTTACTGAGAGTACAAAGGAGGATATAATGCTGGGGTCACAGCCAGAGAAGGGCACCAGAGCCTTGGACAAATCTTCTGGGGGCTGGACAACATTAGGCTCTGGGAGATAGCTGAAGTATGCAGTATCAAAGTCAGAAAGCAAAGACCTTAAGTCTATTGCCAAGACTACAGTAGGAGCCACAACAACAGGAACAGCAGATACAAAAACAACAGCAGCAGCAACAGTATCATGAACAGCAGGAGCAGAAGCAGCAGCAACAGCAGCATGAAGGCTTGCTTCATATGGCATCTCCCCCTGCCTGGATGCAGATACATTTGTATCAAGGAACACTGCTGGAGGTGCTGCCTGAGGAAGGAGGGAGGAAAGCCTGGCAGAGAGAGCTGCCACTGACTGTTGTAGAGGAGCTAAGGAGGCCTCCAAGAGAAGAGAGAGCCTGGGGGCAAGGAGCTCATACAACTTGTCAGCTAAGGCTGGGAGATCTACATGCTCAATAGCAGGAGCAGAGGTAGATGGAATAGGGATGGCTGAGGATGCTGGAAGTGGAGGGCTGGATAGTGGTGGTATGGATGGCTGAGGAGTGGGGATAGTGGAAATGGAGGATAAGGGGATGGATATGGATGGAGTGAATGTTGGTTGGTCAATGATATGGTGGAGGAGATCTTGGAATGAGGTTGAGGAGGAGGGTAATTCTGGAGGAGATGAGGGGGAATCATCCATGTAGGAGTCATCCAGAAGGGTGAATGATGGTATGGATGGTGAAGAAGTGACATCTGGTGGAGGGTATTAAAACAATGGGTGGAAGTGGTCTACTGGAGGTGATGAAATGGGTGCTGGAGATGGAATTGATGTTGGGGAAGGGCTAGAGATGGTAATGGTTGATGGAGCTGGAGTGGTGGATGGTAGAGGTAAGGTTGGACTTGGAGGAGGAGGAGAGGCAGCAACAGCAGCAGCCAGGTCTTCTGCAGGAGCAGAGACCTGTGGGAGAGTGACTCTGTGAGTCCTGGTGCCTGAAGGAGCACTAGATGAGGGCCTGCTTGGTTTGCTGATTTGCCTGTCCCACTTGCCAAAGAGGGCACAGGTGAGTCTCTTGGAGGCATTTATGTGCACTCCAGAGGAGACCAGCAAGGTAGGGCACTTGTTCTGCAGGAAGACTCCAATAATCCTTCCAAAATTTACAAAGCTTTTATTTATTTTCTTCTTTATTAGGTCAAAGAAGACCTCTCCCCAGTTCAAACTTTTCTTATCTACCAGAGCTCCCATGAGGCAGAGCTGATGTCTGGAGATAGTGTCATGTGCAGAGTGCTTTGCCAACAGCACTTTTCCTACAACATCTGCTAGGAACCTGTACTCAACAGACAAGTTCCTTTTGAATAACTTGCTAGGGTTTCCCTCAGGATGACCCATCCTGGCAAGTATATCAGAAAACTCTTCTCCAGATAATTCAGCAGTTTCTTCTCCATTTCTCAAACCAAAAACCTCTGTTAAAACTGTGGGGGTCAGAGGTACCTGAGTTCCAGCAATAGATCCAACTATTGTGTTGTTGTCGAGATTGTGAGCAGTATAGACCCATTCCTTTATTTCATCTGAAGCAAGCTTGATTCTAGTGGTCATGAGGGCAGACAAGTTCTGATCCTTGAATAAATTCAGAATGTCTTGGAAAACTTGATCAGTAGTGTTGAACGATTCCAGATCAATGTCGAAGCCTGCATCAAACTTCATGGCGGCTAGAACAGCAACTGATACGGCCATTGTACCTGCAAAAACTTAACAAACAAAACGACCAAGTGTAGAGTTGTTTGGAGGGAAGAAGATTCTTGCAGAGAAATTGAAAGCGCAAGAGAGAACGACGGCGAAAAAAATGAGTTTTATATTAGGGTTCGACGCAGAATTGGAAAGATCGTTGAACTCAGTTCGACGATCGAGGCTGCTAAAGGAATCTGAAGAGACTCCAACATCGTCGATCTCCGTTCGACGATCTGGAAAGGCGTCGAGCTTCGTTCGACGATCGTTCAGGGAACAAAATCGTCGAGCGCCGTTCGACGATCGTTTACCGAAGGAGATAGTTCATACTATCTGAGAGGCGCTGAACTCAGTTCGACGATTCTGGAAATCGTCGACCTCCGTTCGACGATCTGTGGGGAAGTTGTCGAGCGCAGTTCAGAGATCAGAAAATTCTAGTCACTAAGAGAAATCAGAATTTTTGCCTAGTCTTGATCAATTTTTAGCTTTCAAAATCTTGGATATTATTTAAGACTTCCTCCATCTAACATTCCTAATTGATTTAGGAAGAAGGTGTGTTTCTTTTCATCCAAAGGCTTGGTGAAAATATCTCCCCTTTGTAAATCAGTTGGGATATATTGTAATTCAATTTTATTCTTTTCAACATTATCCCTTAAGAAATGATGCCTAATCTCTATGTGTTTTGTCCTACTATGGAGGACTGGATTTTGAGCTATGGAAATAGCACTTGTATTGTCACAAAAGATTTTTGACTTCTCTAAGTTGTAGCCATAGTCTAGGAGTTGGTTTTGAATCCACAGTATTTGTGAACAACAACTGCCTGCAGCCATATATTCAGCTTCAGCAGTTGAAGTTGACACAGATGTTTGTTTCTTGCAAAACCAAGAGACAAGTCTGTCACCAAGGAACTGACAAGTTCCACTGGTGCTTTTCCTGTCAATTCTGCATCCAGTATAATCAGCATCAGAGAATCCAGTTAAATCAAATGCTGAATCTTTTGGATACCAGAGACCTAGATTTAGACAACTTTTAACATACCTGAGAATCCTCTTTACTAATGTGAGGTGTGACTCTCTAGGGCTTACTTGGAACCTAGCACATATACATGTAGCAAACATTATATCTGGTCTACTAGCTGTAAGATACAGTAAAGAGCCAATCATTGCTCTATATGTTGTCTGATCAACAGATTTCCCATGTTCATCAGCATCCAATATAGCATTGGTAGGCATGGGTGTTTTCATACAAGATGCCTCAGACATACCAAACTTCTTAACCAGTTCATTAGCATATTTGGTTTGAGAAATAAAGATGCCTTCAGCATGTTGTTTGACTTGCAATCCTAGGAAGAAGGATAGCTCACCCATGCTACTCATCTCAAATTTAGAATGCATCAGGTTAGAAAACCTTCTGCACAATTTTGAGTCAGTAGAACCAAAAATGATATCGTCTACATAAATTTGCACTAGTAGGGTATGGGACTTATGGGTTCTAATAAAAAGAGTTTGGTCTACTCTACCCCTTATAAAACCATTTTCCAAGAGAAAGCATGCTAAGGTCTCATACCATGCTCTAGGAGCTTGCTTGAGACCATATAATGCTTTGTTCAGTCTAAAAACATAATCATGGTAAGTTGGAGAGATAAAACCTGGAGGTTGTCTGACATAGACTTCCTCTTTGATGTCTCCATTTAAGAAGGCACTCTTGACATCCATTTGATAGACTTTGAAACCTTTGTGAGCTGCATAAGCTAGAAATATCCTGATGGCTTCCAATCTTGCAACTGGTGCAAAAGTCTGGTCGTAGTCAATTCCTTCTTCTTGAGAATATCCCTGAGCAACTAGCCTTGCCTTGTTCCTTATTATTACTCCTTGATCATCCAGTTTATTTTTGAATACCCATTTTGTTCCAACAATGGAATGATCCTTTGGCTTTGGCACTAGTTCCCATACTTTGTTCCTCTCAAATTGATGCAATTCCTCTTGCATTGCAATGATCCAGTGTGGATCTTGCTCTGCATCTTGAATGGACTGAGGTTCAATTTGAGATAGGAAGCAGGTGTGCAACAGGTTTTGGTTGACCTGATTTCTGGTTTGCACACCAGCTGAGATTTCTCCAATTATTTGGGTAATTGGATGGTCTCTTGATGTTACTGGATCAACAGGGGGTGTTGATTGTTCACCAACCTGTGTTGTTGTTTCCTCTTGTGGTACAACAACTGGCTCTTCAAGCGGTGGTTCAATATGTTGAGCATTGTTTTCATCTTCACTGCTTTCTTCTTCTTGAGCAACCTGTAACTTGTTCATATCTTCAACTAGAGAGTGTTCCTGCAAAGGTTCTATGGTAGAAGAAATCTTCTCCTTAAAAGACATGTTAGTTTCATCAAAAGAAATATGAACAGATTCCTCAATTTTCAAAGATGATTTATTATAGACCCTATATGCCTTGCTGATCATGGAGTATCCCAGAAACACTCCTTCATCAGCTTTGGCTTGAAATTTTGCTAAGTATTTCTTGTCATTATTGTGAATATAGCAAATGCAACCAAAAATTCTGAAATAGTCAACTTTAGGTTTCTTCCCTTTGAGTAATTCATAGGGAGTCTTTCCCTTCAGTTTATGTATCAGACTTCTGTTCAGCACATAGTTAGAGGTGTTCACTGCCTCTGCCCAAAAGGATAGAGGTAGATGAGCATCTGACAACAATGTAGTGGCAGATTCAATAAGGGTTCTATTTTTCCTTTCAGCTACCCCATTTTGTTGAGGAGTTCTAGGAGCTGAGAAAGTATGCCTGATCCCTTCACTCTGACAGAACTCTTGCATAAGAAGAGAATCAAACTCTGTCCCATGATCACTTCTGATCAGGGCAATGTGAGTATTGAACTCAATCTGTATACATTTGAGAAACTCTGTCAGACACTTAAAGTTATCAGACTTCTTCCTTAGAAAGAACACCCAAGTGAATCTAGAGAAGTCATCTACAACTACTAAAGTGTAGGATTTCCCTCCTAGGCTTTGTACTGTGATGGGTCCAAATAGATCCATGTGTAACAGGTACAATATCCTAGGTGAATCACTCTTATTAAGTGACTTAAAACTGTTTTTAGTTTGCTTGCCTAATTGACAAGCCTTGCAGAGTCCTTCCTTCTTGTAGGGGCCAGAAGGTAGTCCTCTAACAAGGTTGTCCTTGGATAGCCTAGCAATAGTTCTAAGATTTAGGTGTCCTAATCTCTTATGCCATAAAACATTTGGTCTACAGACTGAATTAAACAAGCAGATATCTATATCAGTTGAAAGAAAATCTACTAAGTAGATGTTACCTTTCCTTTTACCTGTCAACACTGTTGTGTTGTCCTCTGACTTGATTTTGCATAAGTTCTTGTTGAAGGTCACCTGGTAGCCTTCATCACACAGCTGACTGATGCTGATTAAGTTGTGCTTCAGTCCTTCCACATATGCTACCTTCTTGAAGGTTACTGAACCAATCTGGACTGTACCATATCCTTTAGTCTGTCCAAAGTTGGAATCACCAAAGATAACTTTGGGTCCAAGCTTGGCTCTAAAGGAAGTGAGGTTGTCCTTATTCCCTGTCATGTGCTTAGAGCACCCACTATCCAAATACCATTGCTGGTTAGATGTTGGATAGGTCTTCACCTGCACATAAAGCAATTCACTTGTTTTTGACCCAGTTTACCTTGGGCCTAGGTTGATAGCCTTTAAATTCAGAAATGAAAGACATCCCTGGTTGACTCTTATATCCTTCAGGATGATATCTCCTTGGAGGTAAAATCCATTCAGTATAAGGGTTGAAGGTTTGGGATGAAGAACCCTCAGGATTCAATTTTGATTTGCCTTTGAAAAATTTTCCAGAGCTCTGACCTCTGTTCGACGATCTTGGAGCTGAGTTCGACGATCTTGGGTCAGATCGTCGAGCTCCGTTCGACGGTCGACTATGGGTGAGGTCAGGTATATGAGATCGTCGACCTGCGTTCAACGACTTTGGCTGAGATCGTCGATCTGCGTTCGACGATTTTTGTTGAGGTCGTCGAGCTGCGTTCGGCGATCGTCGATCTTCATTCGGCGATCGTCGAGCTTCGTTCGACGATTTCTGTTGGGACTTAAATTTCTGAGGCAGATCAGAATTTTTCCTGGCAACCTCTACAACTCCCTTTCCCTTGCTAGAAATAAACTTGATGGGAGTTGTTAGGACTATAGGTTGGCTGGATGAAGCACCCAAGCCCAGTGTACTGTTGAATCTTGAGTTCACTGTGCTTGTGATGTCCATCAGCTTGATGCTTCTCCCATTAAGGGATTCTTCAAGCTTCTTGGCCTCAGAGAGCTCACTTTTCAGTGTAGCTATCTGTTCCCTATAGTTCTCCAACTCCTGAGAGAGTTTGAGGTTTTCTGACTTTAAACCATTGTGTTCAGATAATTGATTTCTGAGAGAGATAATCTCTTTCTCAGACTTTAGCAGGTCTAAACACAGTGCTTTAAATTCAGATTTAAAATCTTCTGAAGTAAAATCAAAAGAACTAATTACCTGATCTTCTTCAGGTTGAGTTTCTGAGTCTGACTCTGACTCTTCTTCCTCTGAATTATGCTGTGAGGCATTGATTGCCATCATGCAGAACTCCTTTTCCTCTGCATCATCCTCATCATCACTGGAGCTAGAAGAGGCTTCTGACTCCTCTTTAGTCTCACTCCAGGATTCAGCAACAAACCCTTTTCTTGTATGCTTATTCCTGCTTGAAGAAGGTTTGCTATTGCCATTCCTTTTGAGGTCCTTCTCCTTTCTTCTTTCTTTTCTGTCCCTTCTGTCCTTGTTCTTGTTCTCTGGACAGTCAGGAACTATGTGCCCTGGTTTCCTGCAACCAAAACAGATAATGTCTTTGTTATTGCCAATGGACTTGTCATACCTTGGCTTATCCTGCTCCTTGTATGATCTTCTTCTGAAGTCCTTTCTGGCCATCTTATAGAATCTTTTGGCCAACAAGCTGAGAAGTTCATCATTGCCTGTAGCTTTTCTTCAGGCAGATCCTCAGTTGCCTTGAACGCTATGGTTTTCTCTTTCCTTGTGGCTGGTGAAGCAGCCTTCTGTTCTTCCTCTCTATTCTTGATGAGTAGCTCATAAGATTTGAGCTTACCCAACAAGGCTTCAGTGGTGATCTCATTTAGACTTCTAGCATCCTTAATTGGCCAGATTCTTGAATCCCAAGTGCTGGGGAAGCACATTAGGATCTTGTCATTAAGTTCTGTCAGAGAAATCTCTTTATCCAATGTCCTTAGCTCACTGACAATTAGACTCAATCTGTTGTACATGTCTCCCACTGACTCAGTCTCTCCCTTCTTGAAGTTCTCATATTGGGAGATGAGATGGGATCTTCTGTCCTTTCTCTCATCAGCTGAGCCTGAGACAATTTCTGAGAGTCTATCCCAAATTTCCTTGGCTGAATTACATTCAGCTACCTTTTGAAAAATGTCATCTGACATTGTCTGAGCTAGAATGTTCATAGCTTTGGCATCAGCTACTTTCCATTTTTTGATGTCAGCATCTATTCCTGATGGAGGTGGAACAGCATTTGTACTTGTACTTTCTGGGGGTCTTGGACACACTGTCAAAACAGAATTAAATATATCTTCGTCAATAGAATTCATGTAGAGTCTAATCCTTGCTTTCCAAAGTGCAAACTTTGACAGATTGCACACTGGAGGTCTGGTGCTAGCATAATCTTTGTTTTGGGCCATGAGTTGTGCAAACAAAATCTAATAATGAAATACAAAAGAAAAACAGATCTAGTTTAGGAACTTGGGGTTCAGGTGTTAGCCTGTACAACCAATCAGGTATGGTATGTTTAACCAACCTCGCTTTGATACCAATTGAAAGTGCAACTAGATCTGATATACTCTAGAGGGGGGGGGGGGGTAAATAGAGTATATGGTGTTTTAAAACTTTTTAAAAGCTTTTACAACAATTGTTGTACTATGTGTGAGCAGGGAAGCAAATATAAATCTAATCACAGAACTAAGCTATGCAAAAACTAAGCACAGATAAATCAAGGCCAGAAACAAAAAGTAAACAAGCAGAACCAGAAGACACAAGGAAATATAGTGGTTCCCCAAACTTGGGTACATCCACTCTTCTACCACCCTAGGTAGGAATCCACTGCAGGATGAGTTGATCAGGTGTCCTGGGCACCAATGAGCTTTTGATAAGGTGCTCAAAAACCAAAGCAGATTTTTTGATCAGGTGTCTTGCCACCAATGAGCTTTTGACAAGGTGCTCAAAAACCAGATTCAAACTTTTGAAGGGAGTTTGAGAAACCCTTTACAGAATGGGGGTGAGAGAGTGATGGCAGTCTTCTCTTTCTCAAACAACTGAGAAGACTATGTGGATTGATGTCAAAGCTCCCCCTGAATCCTTGAAATCTTCAGGAAGAAAAGCTTTGCTGAGGGTGATAGGCCTTCAAATGTAGAACTCCAGCAAAAGATGATTTCAGCAATGGCTGAAATGTAGAGTGTCTGGAGTCTTGAAATGATGTTGGCCTTGAACACTTTGACAGCTGAAGAGATCTGAAGATCTGAAGATTTTTTGAAAGCTTGATCTCTTTGATGAGTGTTCTTCAGGATTCTTTTTGACAGAAGATTTTGAAGGAGACTCAGTAATCTGTGTTGTGTGTCCTCTTCTTGTTAATCTCTGTATTTCATCTATATTGATTCAAAAACATTCTGTCTTTTATTCTCTATGCCAGAATAGAATATCACTCTGTCAAAGATAGCCGTTGGTCTGCATTGATTGCATCCTTAATTGCAAAAACTCTTCTAGAGGAAAGTCCACAGAATTATTCCTTGAAAAATCCCTTGAAACTTGGTCCAGAAATAAATGAAAACGGCTAGCAAATCTCTGAATTAATTGCATAATAACTCCTAACTGATTTGAATTTGAATTCTGGAAGATATCTGAAATCGTCGAACTGAGCTCTGCTATCGTCGATCTGAGCTCAGCGATCTGGAAAACCTAAGCAGCAAACTAATCGTCGATCTGAGCTCAAAGATCGTCGACCTGAGCTCAGAGATAAAGATCCAATGCAGAGTCAAAATCGTCGAACTGAGCTCACCGATCGTCGAATGGAGTTCGACGATATTCTGAAGTTGAGCTCAGCGATCGTCGAATGGAGTTCGACGATCTGTCGAAGTTGAGCTCGACGATCGTCCATCTGAGTTCGACGAATCGTCGTGCTGAGCTCGACGATCAGACTTGGTCTCCAGACAGAAAAACTTGGTCTTCAGGGCAGCTTCCAATCCTAGACTTCTAACCCTTAGACTCAATTCTAATTGACCTATTAAGCTATACAGAAGGTCAAACACAGATTCCTAGAGACATAGTGATCCTGACCCAAATTAGTAATAGGGTGTTCCAACAGACTATTCTTGACAGAGGATGATTTTCTATTCAGTACCAGAGAATAAAATACAAGTTTTTTTGAATCTCTCTATCACTTATCACTCAGAACACAGACAAGAAGAACAAGAAAAAAAAATATTCTCTGTCTCAAAGAATTCTCTCAAGAACACACATCCAAGGAGATCAAAACTTCTGAAATCTTCTGATCTCACTTGTCTCAAGTGTTCAAGGTCAACATCTTTCAAGACTCCAGACACCTAACATTTCAGCTGTTGCTGAAATCATCATTTGCTGGAGATCAACTTCTGAAGGCCTATCACCCTACAACAAAGCTTCATTTCCTGAACATCTCAAGGACTCAGGGGGAGCTTTGACACCATCAAATCCACAGTCTTCTCAGTTGCTTTGAGAAAGAGAAGACTTCCATAACTCTCTCATCCCCATCTCTGTAAAGGGTTTCTCAAACTCCCTTCAAAATTTTGTGCTTGGTTTTTGAGCACCTTGTCAAAAGCTCATTGGTGGCAAGACACCTGATCAAAAAATTTGATTTGGTTTTTGAGCACCTTATCAAAAGCTCATTGGTGCCCAGGACACCTGATCAACTCATCCTGCAGTGGATTCCTACCTAGGGTGGTAGAAGAGTGGATGTACCCAAGTTTAGGGGAACCACTATAGCTCCTTGTGTCTTCTGGCTTGCTTGTCTTTATCTTTTGTTTCTGGCTATGATTGTTTTGTGATTAGTTTAGATCTGTGATTAGTTTCTGTTGTAGGTTATTTTGTGATTAGAATTAATAGTTGCTTCCCTGTTCACTCAGATTACAACAATTGTTGTAAAAAGTTTTCAAGCACAATATACTCTATTCACCCCCCTCTAGAGTATATCAGATCTAGCTGCACTTTCAATTGGTATCAGAGCCAGGTTGGTTAAAAATACCACATCTTCCAGGTTGGTTAAAAAATCACACCTTAGTGGTTGCACAGGCTAACACCTGAACCAAAACGATCTGATAGATCTTAAATTTCTTGAGAGTTTTTCATGGCACAAAATGAAGAGTGTTCAAGCACTGGACCTCCTAAGTGCAATCTGGATAAGCTTGCACTATGGAAGACAAGGATTAGGCTTTTTATGAACTCTATTGATGAAGCCATTTTCAATTCTATTTTGACAGGTCCTTATCAACCATTGGAAACAATAAGCATGAATGCTGCTCCATCATCTCAATGGACAGAAGCTCAAAAATTGCTAAAGATTGCTAATGCAAGAGCAATGGACATCCTTGCTCAATCAATGTATGATGATATTTTTGAAGGAGTTATTGAATGTACTTCAACAAAAGACATCTGGGACTCCCTCACAGCAATGGCTGCTGGATCAAGAAAAGAAAAAACATTAAATACTGAATCTTGGAGTGACTCTGAAGCTTCATCCTGTACAACTGAAGATGAAGAAGAGTCAAGAGCAAGAGAGTTTTGCCTAATGGCAATAAATGCTTCATGCAGCAGACATGATGAGGAATCAGTCTCTGATGAAGAATCAGAATGTGAATCAGAAGAGGATCAGGTTATCTCTTCCCTTGAATTTGACAACATAACTGAATTTTTACCAAAACAGATTAAAAAATTTCAGAAAATTCATGTTCAACATAGTTCGTCGAACGGAGCTCGACGAAAACTACACTCTTCGTCGAACTCAGGTCGACGATCTCTGAACAGAGATTTCTGGTCAGAAAATCTTGATCGACGAAATAAATACCCTTTGTCGAACTGAGAACGACGAACGTCGAACTCAGATCGACGAAAATATTTTTCGTCGAACTCAGAATTTCAAAACAGAAATTTTTATTCTTTTATTTCAAATTATTATTGTGAAAGAAAAATAGGACCCAAGGTAATCTGGGTCCAGAACTCCTAACCTCTCTTTTCAGGAAATGCAGAGGATACAGCAGTAGCTGTATAGGGGGAGATTGTCAATTTTATGTGTAAAGAAAATTACTTATTAGGATTCTCTAGTAGTTTTTTTTTTCATGTATTTTATTTCTCAAAGTACCTATGTACATCTACTGAAAAACTTTTAAATCAGGCAGATTATTTTTGCTTTGTGTTTTATTTTATGTGAATAGTGTCCTCACCCAAATAGGGGGAGATTGTTGGAACCCAAGGTTGGATTTGGGTAAGGATCACTATTAGGGTTTATTAGAATGACCCAAAATGTATAGTCATGGGTCATAGGATTATTTCTAGGTTTGGTCATTCAGAAAAATTCCAGAGAAGTTCAGATTTGAAGTTCAGAAAATTGCTGGAAGAAAATCTCTGAAATCAGTTCAACTATCTCTGAGCGGAGATCAACTATCTCTGAACCCAGTTTGAAGATGCTTTAAAATTCAGATGCAGTTCAAAATCTCTGAACTCAGCTCAATGATCTCCGAGCTGAGTTCAACGATCTCCGAACCCAGTTTGAAGAAGCTTTAAGATTTAGTTTGGCGATTTCTTATGCCGTTTTCAGACCTTCTTATTTACAGCTGGCAGATTTATTTAAGGCTTAACTGCAGGCATTTATAGCTCTCAGATTTAATGCTATCAAATATAGCCATTTGAATGACAGTATAAAACATGACTTATTACAGAGATTAAATGCCAATTGATTTCTCAAGACATTCCATTCTCGGGAATTGATTTAGCCATTCCAAGATAGAAAGATTTCAAATGCTTGAATTCTTCAGGCATTAAATATACAGATATTATATCTTACAGACAAAATAAGAAGAGTAATACATCACTCGACAGAATAGAAGAGATAGAGAGAGAATATTCAAGAAGGCTTTTTCTCTCAACAAAGAAGAACTTAGCTATAAGTTTTCTTACAGCAAATCAACATCATCTTCTTCATCTGCTCCAGGCTTTCAAGAGATAATCAATTCATATCAGTCTAAAAGTTTGTTGGAGAGCAACATCAACTTGAAGGCCTACACCCTGAAGCAAAGCTTCCACTCTTGAACTATTCTACATCTCAGGGGGAGCTTTGACAACATCACTGAATCCACATAGTCTTCTCATTGTGATTGAGAAAGAGAAGACTTTCATCACTCTCTCATCCCCACCTCTTGTAAAGGGTTATTACTCCCTTCAAAAATGAACTCCTTGGTGATAAGGCACCTGATCAAAAACCTATTGGTTTTTAGGCACCTGATCAAAAGCCTGAAGGGTTTCTAGATCTACCTGAAACAGATCTTGTGGTGATAGGGCACCTGATCAAAAACCTAAGTGGATTCCTACCAGGGTGGTAGAAGAGTGGACTACCCAGATTTGGGGAACCACTATAAATTTCCTTGTGTCGTCTGGATTGCTTGCTTTCTTTCTTTTTATTTGTGTTGTGACTTTTTATCTCTTAATTATAATTTAGAATAAATTAAGATCTATCACCTCAATTAAGATCTATCACCTTCAATCTTATTGATGATTCCTTCATGGATGACTCACCCTCATCTCCTCCTGAGCTGCCCTCCTCATCAACATCTTACCAAGACCTTCTACAAGAGATCATTGATCAACCCACCTTCACACCATCTATCTCAATCCCCTTGTCTTCCATCACCACTTTACCCACACCTCAACCATCTCTTCCCCAATACACTAGCTCTCCACTACCATCACCAATAGCTCCACCTCCATCCTCTACCTCTGCTCCAGTCACTGCTGAGCAAGTAGAACTTCCAGCCCTAGCTGACAGGATATATAAATTGCTAGCCCCCAGGCTATCTCTTCTCTTGGAGACCTCCTTGGCTCCATTACTCCAGTCAGTGGCAGCTCTTTTTGCCAGGCTCTCCTCCTTAATTCCTCAGGCAATCCCTTCAGCAGTGTGCCTTGATCCAGCTTTGTCTGAATCTAGGCAGGGGGAGATGCCCTATGAAGTGAGCTTGCCTGCTGTGTCTCCTGTTTCTTCAGTTGCTGCTGCTGCTGTTCTTCAAGATCCAGTTCCACCTCCAGTTGCAGTCCTCTCAATAGACCTCAGGTCTCTGCTTTCAGCATGTGATTCAGCCTACTTCAGTTGTCTTCCAGAGAGAGTTGTTGTCCAGCCCCCAGAGGATCTCTCCAAAGCCCTTGTGCCCTTCTCATGTTGTGACCCCAGCATCATAACTTCCTTTGTCAATTCAGTATATGCTGCTGCTACTCCTACTAAAAGCAGTGTTGCTGTTTTTGATGCTGCTGTCCCTCCTGCTGAAGATAGTGTTGATGTATCTGTTGCTATTAGTACTGTCAGTGCTGCTGCTACTGTTGTTCCAGTTTCTGATGATATCCTTATGACAGAGGCACATGATTTTGAGCCTTCTGTGTTTTCTGATGATACTCCTGCTGTTGGTGATTTTGTTGTTTCTGAAAGTGAAACTGTTGCTGCCCCAACTGCTATTGTTATTACTGCTGCCATACCTTCTAAGAGTGTTGCTCCAGAACCTTCTGTATCTGCTGTTACTACTGCTACTGCTTCAACTTCAATTGCTACAAGTGTTGTATCTACTGCTCCAACCTCTGCTGCTTCATCTGCTTCAACCCAGCTCAAGAAAGAATTGATGAAAAAGATTGATGCTCTATATGCTGAGCAAAGCTCTGAAAGTGATGAGTTCAAAACTGATTCTGATGACTCCTCTGCCACTATTGCCAGAAAGAGAAAGGCAAGGAGCAAAGCCATGAAGAGAGTACCTCCAGCCAAAGTCAAGGACAATAATGATATTCCATATTATATTCTTCATGACTGCCCCATAACTGAGCACTGGATGCAGTATTCAAAGAATCAACTCAAAGCCATGAAGAAAAAGAGGAAATATGAAAAAGGATCTTCCCAATTTCAACATCCTCATCCTCCTCCACCACCTCCTCCTGATGCAGGTGCAGGTGGAAGTTCAGCTGCTCAACCCTCTGCCAAAAGCCAAACCCCCTATCAGCCTCATGCCAGATCATATCATAGGGGAAGCCAGTCTAGGGGTTCTCAATCCAGAAGAGGAAACTATATAGGAAATCAAAGAGAAGTCCAGGTTTACTCAAAAGGTTATTCAAGGCAACATCCTTACTCCAGGGAAGGACAAACCCCATCAGACACAACCTCTGGTCCTTTTCCCTATAAACTGAAGGAAGTAGTTTCATCCAGGCCTCCTCAAGATAATCCATCAAATAGATATGAGCCACCAGTGCCATTTGAAGATACTGAAAATAATCCAACTGCTTGGACTGCAAGGATGAAAGAGCTTGCTGCACTGGACCAGATTAAGAAAGCTAGAGAGCAAGGCAGAGACTCCTCCAACATCACTACATTGTCTGAGCAGTGAAAGAAAGAGTTGGAAAGATATGGCTCAAGCAAATTCTTTGATTCTGATAGATACATGGAGCTGCATCCTGAAGCTGTGGTTCCCAGGCCCAAACAACAAACCTCTTTAGGTACAGCAGATGACACAAGATCAAAGAAGGAATCTCTCAACCCCAATAGAGAAATCAAACTCATTAAGAGCAAGGAGAAGAAATAACTATGTAAGGTGACAATCATCTTGATTTCTGATTATTATCTGGGATGATATATATCTGTGGTTCTGCAATGTCTAGCTTATTGCTTTTCTGTATTATTGCCTTGTATGTTGTTATTTAATTTTTCAAAATTCTATAAATAGTAATCCTAACCCAAATAGGGGGAGATTGTTGGAACACCCTATTACTAATTTGGGTCAGGATCACTATGTCTCTAGGAAACCTGTTTTTGACCTCCTGTATAGATCGAAAGGTCAATTAGAATTGAGTCTAAGGGTTAGAAGTCTAGGTTTTGAAGCTGCCCTCAAGACCAAGAACTTTCAGTTTGAGACTAAGTCATATCGTCGAGCTCAGCACGACGATTCGTCGAACTCCAATCGACGATCGTCTAGCTCAACTTCGACAGATCGTCGAACTCCATTCGACGATCGCTGAGCTCAACTTCAACAAATCGTCGAACTCCATTCGACGATCTGCGAGCTCAGTTTGACGATCTTGACAAAGTATTGGATCTCTATCTCTGAGCTCAGTTCGACGATCTTTGAGCTCAGATTGACGATTTTTGTTGCTGTATAAGTCCAAATCGCTGAGCTCAGTTCGACGATAGCAGAGCTCAGTTCGACGTTTTTCTGATGAGTTAAAGGATTGTTCAAGATTCAAATTCAGATCAGTTAAGGAGTTATTCAGCAATTAATTCAGAAGATTTTCTAGCCATTTTCATTTATTCTGGACCAAGTTTCAAGGGATTATCAAGGAATGTTTCTTTGGACTTTCCTCCAGAAGATATTTGCAATTAAGGATGCAATTAATGACAGGCCAATGACTATTCTTGACAGAGGATGATTTTCTATTCAGTACCAGAGAATAAAATAAAAGTTTTTTTGAATCTCTCTATCACTTTTCACTCAGAACACAGACAAGAAGAACAAGAAAAAAAAATATTCTCTGTCTCAAAGAATTCTCTCAAGAACACACATCCAAGGAGATCAAACCTTCTGAAATCTTCTGATCTCACTTGTCTCAAGTGTTCAAGGCCAACATCTTTCAAGACTCCAGACACCTAACATTTCAGCTGTTGCTGAAATCATCATTTGCTGGAGATCAACTTCTGAAGGCCTATCACCCTACATCAAAGCTTCATTTCCTGAACATCTCAAGGACTCAGGGGGAGCTTTGACACCATCAAATCCACATAGTCTTCTCAGCTGCTTTAAGGAAGATAAGACTTCCATAACTCTCTCATCCCCATCTCTGTAAAGGGTTTCTCAAACTCCCTTCAAAAGTTTGTGCTTGGTTTTTGAGCACCTTGTCAAAAGCTCATTGGTGGCAAGAAACCTGATCAAAAAATCTGATTTGGTTTTTGAGCACCTTATCAAAAGCTCATTGGTGCCCAGGACACCTGATCAACTCATCCTGCAGTGGATTCCTACCTAGGGTGGTAGAAGAGTGGATGTACCCAAGTTTAGGGGAACCACTATAGCTCCTTGTGTCTTCTGGCTTGCTTGTCTTTATCTTTTGTTTCTGGCTATGATTATTTTGTGATTAGTTTAGATCTGTGATTAGTTTCTGTTGTAGGTTATTTTGTGATTAGAATTAATAGTTGCTTCCCTGTTCACTCAGATTACAATAATTATTGTAAAAAGTTTTCAAGCACCATATACTCTATTCACCCCCCCCTCTAGAGTATATCAGATCTAGCTGCACTTTCAGCTCTCCTTTTTTCTCTCCCCGCGGCTTCTCTTCTTCTCGCGTAGTTTCTTGCCTTCTCTATGGCCACTTCTGGTCTCTCCACCCCCGTTATCTCTACCTCCACCACTCCTGTAGCTCCTCCTCCTCCTACTCCTTCGGGTAACCTTGGCACGCTTTCTAAACTTGTTGGCTCCAACTATCCCGATTGGAGCGTTTCTTTCACCTTTATTCTTCTCTCTCAGCGCAAGCGTCATCACCTCACCAATGACCATCCTCCTCTTGACTCTCCTTAATTTGATGACTGGGATGCGAGTGATGCCCTTGTTCGCACTTGGCTGGCCAACAACCTCTCTGATGAGTGCCTTCCCGTCATTCTCCATGATCAGACGGTCACGGCCGCTTGGCTTCACCTAGCTGCTCTCTATTCGAAGGGGGCCAGATGTCCCGCATTTATACTCTTTATGCGGACCTCTTCGCCTGCCATTCCATGTCTCCTGCTGCGGCTTATCAGCAGGTTCAGGCTCTTGGCGCCGAGATCCTCCAGAATCTCCCCTTCTCCGCGGACTTGGCCGACCAGCACAAACACTTCCAGGAACTCCTGGTTGTTTGTTATCTTCTCCGTCTTCCCGACTCCTATGATATGATCCGCCAGCAGATCTTGGGTGAGGCGGAATCTCCTACTTTGGATGCCACCACGGCTAGCATTGCTGCTGTTACTTCGCTGCTCCAGCGGCCTCTGTTGACCTCCCCCCCTTCCCAGGACTCCTCAGGCGGGCGTCGTGCATCCAGGTTCCTCTGCTCTCACTGTGGTCGTACCAGCCATTCTGTTGACCGCTGCTGGCAGAAACATCCTCATCTTCGCCCTTCCGGTGATACTCCTTCCTCGACCTCCGCCTCCTCTCGGCCGTCTTCCTCTATGGCCACGACTTCAGGTAGTGCCCACGTCGTTACCCAAGGTAAATGGCTGATTGACTCAGGTGCTACAAATCATATGATTGGCAACCCTCATTGCTTCTCTCTCCTTCAAACACATGACCGGCTACCCCCGGTTCGGGTGGCGGATGGTTCACCGTCCCTGGTTCTTGGGACAGGCATGGTTCAAGTCACCCCGTCACTTCGCTTGGAGGACACTCTCTATGTCCCGAAGTTCCCGTACAATTTATTATCTGTTACTACTTTATGCCGGCAACTTCAGTGCTCCGTCTTATTCACTCCCACTTCTTGTTCTTTTCAGGACCCGAGGACCTAGAAGACGATTGCTACTGGGACTGAGAGCGGTGGTATCTACTTCCTCGACAACGTTTCCGCTCTGTGTGCCTACTCCTCCTCCTCTACAGATCTGCTTCAATGTCATCTTCGCCTTGGACATCCTCCTCGGATTCTTTGACAGCTTCTGCCCCACTTACCTCCGACTAGTTCTCCGCTCAACTGTGATGCGTGTCAACTTGGCAAACATAATCACTCCTCCTTCCCGCCGAAGCACGGCCGTGGCTCCTCTCGCCCGTTTGATCTCATTCATTCTAATGTCTGGGGTCCTGCTCTTACCCTCACCGTTGGTCGGGGTAGTTCCTACTTTGTAACTTTTATAGATGATTTTTCTAGACGTACCTGGGTGTATCTGTTAAAAGATTGCTCTGAACTCTTTTCTATCTGTCACTCTTTCTATTTTATGATTAGAACTCAATTTGGCATTTCTATTAAAGTTTTTCGCTCTAATAATGCTAAGAAATATCTTAGTCATGAGTTCTCCTCTTTCTTTCTGCAACATGGTCTTCTTCATCAAACCACCTATGTTTACACCTCCCAGCAGAATGGGGTGGCGGAGCGTGAAAACCGTCACCTCCTTGATGTCGCTCGCACTCTCATGACGCAGATGCAAGTGCCCCGCTCCTACTGGGGCTACGCTGTGCTCCTCGCGTGTTATCTCATCAATCCTCTTCCCTCCACGGTTCTCCACGGCCAGACCCCCTTCTCCATTCTATACCCCCGCCAGGAACCTTTTCCTCTCCCTCTCCGTGTCTTTGGGTGTACGACCTTTGTTCATGCTCTGTCTGCTACCCGCGACAAGATTTCCCCCCGTTCCACCAAGTGTGTCTTTTTGGGGTACTCTACCACTCAAAAGGCTATTGTTGTTTTGACCCCGTTCTGCGCAAACAATTTGTCTCCGCAGACGTGGCATTCTTCGAGCATGCTTCATACTTCTCTCTTAACTCCCCTCTTCCTCATGATGTCTCTGCTTCTCCACTGCCTCTCTCCCTTCCTTCCACGCCTATCGACGTCTCTCCTATTCCCTCATCTCCTCCTCCGTCTCCTTCTCTGTCCATCTCACCTCCTTCGCCTCCCTCTTCTCCATAATTATCTCTCTAGTCCTGGGCCAGCCTTCTCCTCCACGGACGCTCCGGTCGGTGAGGCACGCGACAACCTGGATCTTCCCATTGCTCTTCGCAAATGGGTGCGGGGGTGTACTCAACACCTGCTTGCGGCAGTTGTTTCCTATGAGCGGCTTTCTCCTTCTCGCAGGTGTTTTGCCTTAGCTATCTCCGCGGCTACCACTCCCTGCACCTACCAGGAGGCTCTTGCTATTACTCATTGGAAATCTGCCATGGATGAAGAGATGGCTACTCTTACTGAATAGGGTACCTGGACCCTTGTTCCTCCACCAGTGGGTACTGATGTGGTTAGCTGTCGCTGGGTATTTGTTGTGAAATTTCGGCCCGACGGCACTGTGGATCGCTACAAGGCCCGGCTGGTGGCCAAAGGTTTCACTCAGACTTACGACATTGATTACTTTGATACTTTCTCTCCGGTTACTCGCCTCAGCACCATCCAAGTTCTTCTCTCTGTGGCTGTTAACCGGGATTGAGCTATTTCCCAGCTTGATGTCAAGAATGCCTTTCTCTATGGAGATATTCAGGAGGACGTATACATGGAACAACCTCCTTGGTATGTTGCTCAGGGGGAGACACAAGTATGCCGGTTGAAGAAGGCCATTTATGGCCTAAAGCAGAGCCCTCGAGCGTGGTTCGACAAGTTCAGTGGCATTGTGGCTACCATCGGCTTTGCAAGGAGTTCGGACGATCACTTCTTATTTATTCGCAAAACGGCCTTGGGACTGGTGATTTTGGCAGTGTATGTGGATGATATTCTTCTTACTGGCGATGACCAAGCTGGGGTGGACTTGACGAAGAAACACCTCCGTCAACACCTGATCACGAAGGATATGGGCTCCCTGAAATACTTTTTGGGGATAGAAATCTCTCGGAAGCTTGACTCGTTGGTTCTCTCCCAACGGAAGTATGCCCTTGATCTTCTACAAGAGGCAGGATTGACAGGTGCCAAACCAGCCCGGTTTCCCATGGCTATTGGAGAAGACAAAATGTGGACGGATGACTCGACTCTTCTATCTGATGTCACAAGATACAGACGTTAGGTGGACAAACTCATCTATCTCACGGTGACCAGACCCGACATCTCCTATGTTGTAGGAAAAGGTCAGTCAGCTTATGCAAGCTCCCAGGGAGTGCCATCTCCAGTCTGCCTTGAAGATTTTAGAGTATGTCAAAGCAGCACAGGGCAAAGGGCTAATCTTTCAGAAGAATGGTCATCTGAGGGTTGAAGCCTACTCAGATTCAAGCTATGCGGCTGATAAAGGCAATCGTTAATCCACATCAGATTTTTGTACTTTTGTTGGAGGAAATCTTGTGACTTGGAAGAGCAAGAAACAGTCTGTTGTCTCCAGATCCAGTGCAAAAGCCGAATACTAGAGTATGGCGTCAACCACGTGTGAGTTGAAGTGGTTGCGGGGTCTCATGCTTGACCTAGGAGAGTTCTATGACTATCCTCTTCCTATGTTCTGTGACAACAAGGCCACTATATACATATCCAAAAATTCGGTCTTCCATGAGAGAACAAAGCATATAGAGGTTGACTGCCATTTCATTCGGGAGGAGGTTTTGAAGAAACAGATTTGTACTCCGTTTGTCACCTCTGACAAAGAATTAGCAGATATCTTCACAAAACTGGTCTCTACTTCCTTCTTCCACATTTGTGACAATCTGGGCATGATTGATATCTATGCTCCAGCTTGAGGGGGAGTGTTGAAGTATTAGACCGGGCGGCCTAGCGGTCTTGTCTAGCGGGTTGTTAACTGCGCGGTCTAGCGGTTCCTTTCCAGCGGGTTCATATTTAGACTGTTGCTGTTTGTTGTCGGAGCGGTCTGGCGGTCTCACTCAGAAGCCTGGAGACCGGGCGGTCTATTGGTCTCCTATTGCGGCATGTTCTCTTCCTGCTGGAGTTGCCGAGAGGTTAGCCCATCTGTCTAACCGTGCGGCCTGTGCGGTCTCTTTAATTTCTTGCCGCGCAGCCCTGTACATTTTTAGTCCCATATTGTTTGTTTGTACTCTCTCATATCTCCTCCATTCTATAAAAGGGAGGTCATACCTTTGTATATGATATCTTTTTTGAATAATAAACTTTCAATTATTCAAATTTCTGTCTGTTTTTAGCTGCGTGTTCGCTACTTTTACAAAGGGAATGACCCTATGCCAGCTCGGCCATGAGGGCATGCAAGCCCACATGCGGGCTCTAGAGCTGCACCATATGGTGGTTCGCTGCGGCTTCAATCTCAGCCACCTCTTGCAGAAGGCCGAGCAGAAGCGCGATGTCGCCCAGGACAAGGATGCCGACCTTGTGAGACAATTCGGCATCATCGAGGATCTACTCGCCAAGGCTGCAGACGGACTGGTGAGTACCAGTAGCTCCTCTCCTTTTTACTTAGGATTTCATGCCCTTTCGGCAAATAGTTTGCTTACCTTTTTGTTTTATAGGATGCTAAGGCCGCTGGCAAGCTGAGGGCCCGCACCGTCAGGCTAGAAGACGAAAACACCCAGCTGCGTACTCGCATCGCCAAGCTGGAGGCTCGCGTTGCGGGGCTGGAGGAGGAGAACAGGGTGTTGAAGGAAAAGAACAAAGGACTCCATGGCGAGATCCTCCGTCAGGCGGAAGCCTTCTTTCCCCCGGGTGGCAGCGAGCCCCCCTTCCCGTACAAGAGGCCAAGGATCTTTGGCAAGGCCGAGGTTGCCGAACAGTTGCGGATCAACTCGATCGAATCTGCTGAGTGAGCCCTGCAGATTATGAAGGACACGGGGGTGCTGGTGGAGGGCTGTGAGGAGATCACGGCAAGGGACCTTATTTCGAGCCTGTTCCCGTCCACGCCACCCAGCAAGAAGGAGGACAACTTCGACATACTCTTCGGGAAGGACTACAAGGATGATCTCTCCGGAGGAGTGGGCAAAGACAACCAATCTAGGTGGGAGGTGAGAGCTGACCCATACCCCTTTTTTTCTTTTCTCTGTGTAATTCTTCCCCCTCCTTTTTGTAACCTCGCCGAGGCGAGCTCTCACTTGTATAATAAAATTTTATTTAATGAAAAATTTCTATCTTCTTTTTCTTGAACCCTCTTTCTGTGATGCACTCGCCCGCGAGCTCTCCTCCTTAGGTGATCCCGCTAAGATAGGGCTCGCTGTTAGAATGGATGTTAGGAATTGCACATGTGAGTAGACTTTGAGAGCTCGCCAGCCTTGGGCGATCCAGGGCTGGACCACTTACCACGCTATGCTCTCCACCACCCAGCTCGCTCGCGAGCTGCCTCCTTTCTCGCCAATGTCAAGCTAAAATTGTTAAAAGTTTAACAAGTAATACTGAAGGGGGTGGAGTGAATTGTTGGAGCTCGTCTCCTTTGCCGAGCTGACCCGCGAGCCCCGACTTTTTTGTGAGGATTCCTCTCTCCCTATTTTCAGGAAAAAGGACAAACTACCCAAGTAACATCTGGAAAGGGTAGGATTCCCCTGAGTGACGTCCAGACCTATCAGCTAGGTGAGAGCCTGGAAGCGGGATCTGCTCGGGGTCTGGTTAGACTAACTTGAGTGACATCCAGTCTTACCAGCTGGATGAGATCCTGATAGCGGGATCTGCTCAGGGTCTGGGTAGACTCTCTCCAGTGACATCCAGCCCTGCTAGTTTGGTGAGAGCCTGACAGCAGGATCTGCTCGGGGTCTGGGTAGACTCTCTCGGTTGACATACAACCCTGCCAGCTAGGTGAGAGCCTGACAACGGGATATGCTCGAGTTCTGGGTAAACTCTCTCGAGTGACATCCAACACTATCAGTTGGGTGAGAGCCTGACAGCGGGATCTGCTTGGGGTCTTAGTAGACTCACTCGAGTGACATCTAGCCCTGCCATCTATATGAGAGCCTGATAGCCAGATCTGCTAGGGGTCTGGGTAGACTCACTCGGTTGACATCCAGACCTGCTAGCTAGATGAGAGCCTGGCAGCGGGATCGACTCGGGGTCTGGGTAGACTCTCTTGAGTGACATCCAGCCCTGCCAGCTAGGTGAGAGTCTGGCAACGGGATCTGCTCGGGGTATGGGTAGACTCTCTCGAGTGACATCCAGTCCTGCCAGCTAGATGAGAGTCTGACAGCTGGATCTGCTTGGGGTCTGGGTAGACTCTCCCGAGTGACATCTAGCCCTGCCAGCTAGGTAAGAGCCTGATAGTAGGATCTTCTCAGGGTCTGAGTAGACTCTCTTGAGTGACATCTAGCCCTGCTAGCTAGGTGAGAGCCTGACAACGAGATCTGCTCAGGGTTTGGGTAGACTCTCTCGAGTGACATTCAGCCCTGCCAGCTTGATGAGAGCCTGACAACGGTATATTATTGGGGTCTGGGTAGACTCTCTTGAGTGACATCCATCCCTGCTAGCTTGATGAGAGCCTAGCAGCGGTATCTGCTCGGGGTCTGGGTAGACTCGCTCGAGTGACATACAACCCTGCCAACTATTTGAGAGCCTGGCAGTTGGACCTGCTCGGGGTCCGGGAAGACTCTCTCGATTGACATTCAGCCCTGCCAGCTAGGTGAGAGCCTAACAGCGGGATCTGCTCGGGGTCTGCTAAGTAAGTTCTTGACCAATTCACATGGATCCTTGCAGGAGAATTGTCACATCAAGAAGCTTTATTTGAAAAAAAGGACATCACTTACATGGCTCAAGGGTAAAAACGCTTCAAGTCATCACCGCTCTAGGCGAGACATAGGGTCTCGCCCTCCATATTCTAGAGGATTTACCCTCCTGATTTCATTGTTTCTTTTACAATGTACAGACCCTCCCAGTTGTGGTTGAGCTTCGCCATGGCTTTTGATCTTCCCCCTACATCTACCTTTTTCAGGACTAAGTCCCCTTCCGTGAATTGTTTGACCCTGCCATGCTTGTCAAAGTACTTAGCCATTCTTCTTTTCACTTCTTCCTGTCGGATGGCGGAGAGATCAAGCGGCTCCTCCACCATATCGAGGGAGAGCCATAGCTCCTCCTTATTTTTAGTTCTCCATTCCTCTCTGTCTGCCTCTGCCTCAACCACCCGAGGCGGTCAGACCTCGAACTCTATGGGGAGCATCACCTTGCATCCATAGGAGAGCTTGAAGGGGGTCTCCCACGTGGCCATATTGGGAGTGGTCCTCAGGGCCCAGAGAACCGAGGGAAGCTGCTCCACATAGCTCCCCTTCAAGTTTTCAACTTTTTTCTTCAGGAGGTTTACTATAATCTTGTTTTCCGCCTCCACCTGCCTGTTGCTCCTGGGCTTGCCACAACCCGCATTTTCTCCGAATTTAGGAAGTATCAGAGTTTGAGAAAACACGCGTTGTGATGCCACGTCGAGTAGGGGATAACTGTCGACGCTCAGACGAACACCCACTCACTATACTATGAAAACTCATAAGTTTAATGATTAGAAAAATCAGTTATATTTTAGAGGCCGTATCCCTCGGCTCAGTGGAGCACCTAGTCCACAGTTTAAAATTATACTTATACGCGGCGAAAAATACTTTATTTATATTTGACATCCTATGAGAGTGCATAAGTGACCCCCGAGGTCAACTAATACTATGCAAGACTCTAGATTTATATTATATTATAAGTAGGAAAACGATCTTTTTACGTTGCTTGGAAAGTAATGTATGAATTTTATAAACATGCTGGTCATGAAATATAATAGTAATAGTGTTTTTAGGTTTAAAAGTAACTAGCAACCTAGCATAAATCTTCCCAAGAGCAAGTAGACTATCTCCAGAAAGGTAGCAGTAAAAGAAACATATCTAGTATCATAAGGTAAAACTACCAGTGGGCCCCAACAAACTGACACGAACCCATTGACAAGTATGTATGTCTATAAGAAAACAGAAAACTACCTCACAACAGCAAGAGAAAGATCCCTACAACTCAAGGGATCACCAGCAACACCACAACAAATCTAGCCGCCTTCCCGGCTACTAATCAGAACCTGAGGCATTCAGAAAAGAAAAGAATGCCTCAGCAAGTAAAATAAGAAAATCTGAATTAGGGCATTAAATCAAAATGGAATAAAGAGAGTAAGCAAACATGACAGTAAAAGCAAACACTATCCAAAGCAAGCAAAAAGTACACCAAGTAACCGGTAACAACAACAAGCCCTGCCCAAATCCTGAGAGGCTACATGGCAAAAGACAAGAAAACTTGCCACAATATGCTGCATTCTACAAGGAAGAAACACCTAATAATCCTAATTTGTGAGTTAATGGCAGTAGTAAACAACATGGATCTGAGTTGGTGACCAAAAACAGTCCCCCAAACAAGACAGTTCCAACTAAAAATAAAATTTCACCGTGTCAGCACAAAACAACCACAAACCCAGCCCGTACCTGAGATTAAAAGGGTGGCGGCCACAGCAATACCCAGCCCGTACCTGGGACTAAAAGTGGCGGCCACAGCTCGCACACAAAACATCCCGCTCCTTTAGAGCGTCAAAATACCACTACCTGCCATAACCCATGATTCGGCCCTCAAAACAAAGGAAGAACGAAAGGCCGACAAGACATCCCCCTAGGAGGCAATCACTCGGGAAGAAAAGAAACTGAAAAGGAATAAATCCTAGCTTACAGGAATCGTCGATCTCCAGCCACAGGAAATCGTCGAACTCCGTTCGACGATTTTCCCTTCATCGATCACAGGTCACGGGAAAAATCGTCGAACGTCGTTCGACGATTTGCCGTTAAACGCAGGCCACATGAAATCGTCGAATTTCGTTCGACGATTTTGCGTGAAACACTGGAAATAGAAAATCGTCGAACTCAGTTCAACGATCCTCGTGAAACTCAGCTCGACGATCCTCGCCGAACTCAGGCAACCAGAGATCGTCGATCTCAGTTTGACGATCTTCGTCGAACTCAGGTCGACGATCTTCATCGATCTCAAGCAACCAGAGATTGTCGATCTCAGTTCGACGATCGTCGTCGAACTCAGGTCGACGATCTTCGCAGAACTGGCTGCGTTGAGTACACCGCAATCCTGTACAACCACCTTCATTTTCGACCAATCCTCTTAGCCTAATTCGATCCTATTACTCGCAATGCAAGTATGAAAACCCACTGCTACTAGTTCTAGGGCTGATAGGCTAAATGCTACCCAAACTGAGATTAACAGGGAACAATTTGATTAAAAAACAATACTACAACAACCCGGCCGGAAATTTGAGTTTCAGAACTTGAGAAAATGCAAAAAGAAACATAAAGGAGCATTTATGGTTTAAGATCCACATGACTTTGACGGAAAAATAGAGCAAAATACGCAATCTCGGGAAACATGAATGATTACATCAACTATGACCATGAAAAGGAGAAGAAAACTTGGCAAAGGTAGGAGCACCACTTGCCTCAAATTCATGCGATTTATCTTGCACAACCCTTCCTATCTCTCTCGGCTCCAGCCGCAACAACACCTAAACAGGATTCTAAAGTTTTAATGGCGGAAAAGGGTCAAACTAAAAATTCCGAGACCCCTAGAAACACCACGAAAATTGAATCTCTTACCGTAAGAATGAAGGTCTAGGCGAGAGTAATCCAAATCTGCTTTCAAAATCGAATTCCGTCCACTAACGCTCCCAGAATCGGCGTCTGAAGGGTAGCAGGGTTGGCGGTTTTTCTTCCTCTCGAACAAGCGACGATTATTCTCTCACGGAAGGAGACAATGAATAGTCTCGTTTTTTTTGTCTTAAGGTTATATATATGCATAGACACGCCTTATCATCCTTAACTGCCACCTAAAAGCCACTGGATTCATTTCAAGCTTTAATAATTAATCCTATACATCCATTATTATTAACACATCAAAACGACGCGAAAATCGAACCACCTCGGAATCCGATGAAATTCACACCGTAGCTAAATACCCATGCTACGAACGCAACGACGAAGTTGAAATCAACGTTCGACGAATAAAACTCGGGTTATTACTACCCGAAGCCAAAACACAAGCATCCCCCGAGAGGCCTCACCGGTCACCAAAACAAACCTAAAGAGCTAAGACCACGCTCTAACAAACGACACCTGCTGGAAATGCGTTAACGTAACGCCAAATAAGAATTAAATAATCGCAGAAATATCAGGGGCGTTACAGTCACTCCCCCTAAAAGAAAGTTTTGTCCCAAAACTTTATATACGCTACTTCTACTATGGAAGGAAAGTAACAAAACAAAAGCTACTAGAAAGAAATGTACCAATCAAATCAAGGGAACAGATGAGGGTGAGCCTCCCTCATAGCCGACTCTAGTTCCCAAGTCGCGGTTTCCAAATCTTGATTCCTCCATAGAACTTTCACCATCGGGATAGACTTTGTCCGCAACACCCGATCTTGAGTATCCAAGATACGGACCGGCACCTCAACATATGAAAGGTTAGGCTCTAACTGGGGCACATCATCCAAGACTTGCCCACTGCTTCGCACACACTTCCTTAATTGGCTTACATGAAACACTGTTGGGTATTTCATCCACATGAACCCAGATTTGATGAAGTCACCCTGTAACTAAGATGAATTAAGTTGTATTTGATGCTTGGTTTGAGCTATATGTGTGCAGGAGTTTCACTGGGAAGTGTAGGCCAATGTCAGCCCACAATGGGTCACCAAACACAGGAACTGTGCAATGTAATCCCTCATTGCATATTCCAAAGTGTTGACTCATGTGTGGTCTCTCTATTGGGATACACTTCATATTCAAGCTATTGGACTATGGGAAAGACATTGGGAGTTGGCTACTCTAGAAGACTCAATTTTTCCAACATCAGAAAAATTCTAAGTGTTTTACTCGAGTAGTGCTTTCACCTACTCGAGTAGTCTGGGTATAAGTTACTCGAGTAAAGGAATCTTGTACTCGAGTAGACATAGTCATATACTCGAGTAGCTAAGTCATCTACTCGAGTAGACTAAGTCATATACTCGAGTAAGTTTACTCACATACTCTAGTAGATAGAAACATACTCGAGTAGTTCACTTTACATACTCGAGTAGCTCACTTTACATACTCGAGTAGATAGAAACATACTCGAGTAGTTCACTTTACCTACTCGAGTAGTTCTTGTGTTACCCGTGTACCTTGCAATTTCCCTACTCCAGAATTTTTCTAAGTCTTTTACTCGAGTAGAACCTTCACCTACTCGAGTAGGTTACTTCCTCTCGAGTAGTTTAGTTCAACTACTCGAGTAGTTGCCAGCAGACCTCTTCAGAATTTTTCTAAGTATTCCACTCGAGTAGGACTTCATGTACTCGAGTAGGTTATGCAATATACTCGAGTAGCTCTTCCAGTACTCGAGTAGTTCCTCTATATACTCGAGTAGGTCTCTTAGTATACTCGAGTAGTTCTGTCTATATACTCGAGTAGTTGATCTCTATATACTCGAGTAGTCTGTTTATACTTACCCGAGTATGTTTCCCATCATATACTCGAGTAGCTATTCAACTACTCGAGTAGTTATTGACCTACTCGTGTAATTGGCCATATATTTCCGAAAATTTTCTAAGTCATTTTTCTGACGGGATTTTTCAAATCACGCGACATGATTGGTCCACGTGTACATCATTAAGACCGATTATGACCGTTAGTCTCTCCTATAAAAGGTCCTATCAGAAAATGACAAACCCTAAGTTTTTCTCAAAGCTTTCTTGTAATCTCTTTTTCGAGAAATATTCTTCAGCCGCCTCTCTCCGACTTTCGCGAAACGGAAGCCGCCGCCGCCGCCTTCTTCTCCGGCCAAAGCTTCTACTTTCAGAGGTTTATTCTGAAGAAAAGTTACAGATCGAGATCGACTTCACTGATCACATTCTCTCTCGATTTCTGTAAAAGGAAGTAGATCCAGATCGAGGCCGAGACCTTCTTCACCGATTTCTGAAAAAGCTGCAAAGTTGAAAAGAAGAAGATCCTGGTCATTTCTTTCAGATCTGAGTGATTTACTATTTTTATTCTTGTAAACACTTTATTAATCTTGTAGGAGAAATCTTCTCCGAGTGTAGGAGTTTTTCACTCCGAGTTTGTAGGAAGTGCTATCTTCCGAGGTGTAGATCCGTTTTGTTGGATCGAGTTTGTAGGAACTTTGTTCCGAGGGTAGGATCGATTTTTGATCCGAGATAGTGGAGTAGCCGAGTCTAGTTGATTGCTAGATCGGTGAGGGAAAGTGGATGTACCCAAGGTTGGGGAACCACTATACATCTTGTGTCGTCTGTGATATTGGTAGATATTTCTGTGCAGTGCTCTAATTAATTTTTATTCCGCAAAATACGCACAAACCACCTATTCACCCCCCTCTAGGTGATTTAGGTCGACAACATTTTCATTTCAATTGGTATCAAAGCGAGGTTCATCGTTAAAAGGCTAACACCTTGATCAGATCCTGATCTGTTGTCTGAAAGATACTACCATAAAATGGACAGGGGCAAAGATTTCGCCAAGCTTCCTCTGTGCAACAAAAACAACTTTCCCATGTGGAAAGAAAGGATAAAATTTTTCATGGAAGCTGTGGATCCAAGGATCTTCATGATCGTTGAAGAAGGTCCTTACGTTCCCATGACTATGTCCACTATCGACCCTACCAAGAGAGTTCCCAAGAAGCTAATGGATCTCGACAAAGATGAGATTGCACTTGTCTCTCTCGACAAGAAAGCTAAAAACAAAATAGCAAGTGCAGTCGATGACTCGATGCTGCAGAACTTGATTCACTGTCAATCAGCTAAGGAGATGTGGCACTCCTTAGTCACTTTGATGGAAGGGACTGAAGAAGTAAGGGATGATCGGAGGTCCCTCCTCAATCAAAAATATGAAGCGTTCCGACAAGAGAACAAGGAAACAATTGCCGACACCTTCGAGAACTTCTTCAAGATTGTAAATGGCCTAAGGGTGTATGGCCGTGTCTTCACAAACGGAGAACTGAACGACAAATTCTTGAGATCCCTAACCAAGGAATGGGATAACAAGGTATGTGTCATCAGGGAGTTCGGGAAGCTAGCTGAAACGGACCCGCAAAATCTCTTTGGAAAGCTTATGTCCTATGAACTCCAAATCAATACAAGAAAAGCTGAAGAAGAGAAGGGCAGGTCTGCTCTAAAGGAGAAATCTGTCGCTCTGAAGGCAGACACCTCCAGAAATACTAAGGCTGCCTCCCCCGCTCCAGCTCCAGAAGTTGATGAAGAAGAAGAAACATCAGAGCCCAGCACCTCAGGCTCTGAACTATCTGAAGGAGAGTTCTCCTTGCTCTCAAGGCAATTCAAGAAGTTTCTTAACAAAAAGAAACAATGGAAAGGCAAGGATGCCTCACACAGAAGATCGTGGCGCTATGACGATCGACAAAGAAAAGGCTCAAGCAGCCACGACAGGTATAACACTAAACAGAACAAATACGTTTCAACTGACATCATTTGCTACTGTTGCAATAAGCCAGGTCACGTCATTGCTGACTGCCCCCACAAGAAGAAGGAGAGTGGCAGAAGGGAAGATAAGAAATCCTCACACAACAGAAAGAGGAAAGAGAAGAGCCTCATAGCCAAAAGGAGCAAGACTCTTAACGACTCCGACTCCTCAGAGTCAAGCGAAGAAGAAGAAGCTTACTTTGGGCTAATGGCTCAAACAGATGATGAACAAGAGCCCCAGTTCACTAGGAAGGTAAACTCTCACACCCCTCTCTCAGAGTCTGAAGTCTCTGAACATGATTGCGAGAGTAGCTCCTCTGACGATGAGTCAGAGTTGATGGCCCAGTATAAGGAGTTAATCATGGCTTACGACAAATATCGTCGAGTCATGAAGACTCAGGCTAAAGAGATCAAATCTCTAAAAGCCGAAGAGAGCAACTTGAGAGAGAAAGTCGCAAAGACTGACTCCCTCGAAGAAAACTTCAATAATGCTATTGAAGAATACAACAAGGCTCTCGAGCACCTTGACCTGAAGGAGAAGATCAACAAAGGTTTGGAAGCCGAACTTGCGGCTGAAAGGAAACTTGTTGAGAGTTTCTCTAAGCCCAAGACGGTTCTTCCATTCGTTGCTGAATTCTCAGCAAAGGCCAAGGGAGCTGGACTAGGCCATGAAGAAGCTCCTAGTAAATCCTCTAGGAGAAACAAGAACCAACAAAAAAATAAGGCCGCCAAAAAGGCCTCAGCCGAAGAAAAGGGAAAAGCCCCTCTGAATCAAACCACATTCAGAAAGGTCATCTTTCCAACAAATGAGTTTGATTTTGACTCATCATACGGGCACTTTACTAGGCCTACTCATGTAGAGCCAAAGTCCCGCTATCAAGGATGGGCTCGACCTCGAAACTTTGGCAAAAGTGTCTTTAAGGCACCTTATGAAGAAGTTGTTCTTCATAGCTATGGCCCTTTCAATCATGGGCATAACTTCAAGAACGCACCAAAGACAAAGCCTGCCGTAGAAAAGCCTATAAAGGAGAAGAATCCATGTGATTGCCATCACCATGAGGCATATTCCTCCAAAAATGCTACCCCTGCTAGACCAAAGCTCCAGAAGGTCAAGCAGGAGATCTTGAGGCAAAGGTACAACAGATTTGACTGTTGGTGCTGTGGCAAGGTTGGTCACTTCGCCATAGATTGCTGGTTCAATTCCAGAAACGCTGCAACCCCTCATGTCAGCAATATGAGAAAGACCGCTCATAATGCCAACACTCGCAGGGGGAGCACTCTAACCCGAGACCAAGGACCCAAACGTGTTTGGGTTCCTAAGGCGAATTGATTGTAATTGCAGGGATGTCCAAAGGCCAACAAAATGCCTATCTGGTACTTGGACAGCGGATGCTCTCGGCATATGACCGGGACGAGAAGCCTCATTCAGAACTTTACTCCAGTCGTGAACGGACCAAAGGTCATCTTTGGAGGTTCAGACCGTGGAATTACTAGAGGCTACGGTATGATTACTAACGGCAATGTATCCTTCTCGGATGTGGCCTATGTTGAAGGATTGGAACACAATCTCATTAGCATAAGCCAACTCTGCGACAAAGGATACATAGTTGAGTTCCATGCTGATAAGTGCTTGATAAAATCCGTTGACAATATGGAAACGATTCTATCCGACACTCGAAGCAGGAATATTTTCTGTTTAAACTTCATCTGTATAGATTCCTCCACACCAGTGTGTCTTTTGGAAAAAGATAGTACGTCTCTTGGTGACCAATGGCACAAGAGACTAGCACATATTAATTTCAAAACAATTAATAAACTATTTTCAATGAACTTGGTACGTGATGCCCCAAATGTCAAATGCGTCAAAGACAGACCTTGTCATACATGCGTAAAAGGCAAGCAAACAAGGGCTACCTTTACAAGCACTGTTGGCAAAGACTCTAATAGATGTATCCATCTATTGCACATGGACTTGTTTGGTCCACTGTAGATTAGAAGTTTGGGAGGCAAGCAATATACATTGGTAATTGTTGATGACTACTCGCGCTTTGCGTGGGTGTTCTTTCTGAAGCACAAGTCAGATACCTTCGATATCTTTACCAATTTTGTCAGGAAAGTCCAGAATGAATACAACTGCTCCATAGTCAAAATCAGAAGTGACAACGGAACAGAGTTCAAATCTGGGGCCATGACAGAATTCTGTGAAAGCTTAGGTATCTTTCATGAGTTTTCCTCTCCTCGTACTCCACAACAAAATGGAGTGGCTGAGAGAAGGAATAGAACACTCATAGAGGCCTGCAGGACCATGTTGAGTGATGCTTCACTACCGGAGTACTTCTGGGCCGAGGCCGTCAACACTGCATGCCACGTGCAAAATCGAGCACTCATAAACAAAGACCACAATAAGACTCCTTACGAACTTCTGAAAGGCAGAAAACCAACAGTCTCTTACTTTAGAATCTTTGGCTGCAAATGCTTCGTACTTAACAATGGGAAGTATCATACCACCAAGTTCAGTGAAAAGAGCTTTGAAGGTATTTTTGTAGGATATAGTAGTCATAGTAAGGCATACAGGATTTTTAATAGAAAAACCCTGGTGGTGGAAGAATCGATACATGTTGTATTTGATGAGACGAGCTTGCTGCAAAGCAATCCGTCTAGTGTGCTCATTGAAGATGCAGGTGAAAAGCTGAAAGAAACTAGCTTGGATGATCCTTTCGAAGAAGAAGGCAAGAAGTTCATTAAGATCACCACTCCCACTCCCATTGGAGAGGCTGATGATCAAAATGAAGAAGTCATCCAGGATGAAGAAATCACTCCGGTGCTTGAAGATATTCCAGATGCAAGGACCCTAGAGCTCAGACATCTGAAGGATCACCCCATGGACCAGATCATAGGAGATCCCCGGGACGGTGTCAGAACTCGGAGAGGTACAACTAATGAGAATCTTCATTTGAGTTTTCTCTCACAGGTTGAACCAAAGAAATTTGAGGAAGCAAACTCAGACGCATCGTGGATAATGGCAATGGAAGAAGAGCTAAATCAGTTCAAGCGCTGCAATGTATGGATACTGGTTCCAAGACCCAAGGGAAAGAACATCATTGGAACAAAATGGGTCTTCAGGAACAAGATGGATGAAGACGGGACTATCATAAAGAACAAGGCCAGACTCGTCGCTAAAGGATATCGTCAAGAAGAAGGAATCGACTTCGACCAGACCTATGCTCCAGTGGCCAGGCTGGAGGCAATAAGGTTATTCCTAGCATATGCTGCCTTCAAAGGCTTCACCGTCTATCAGATGGACGTGAAGTCGGCCTTCCTGAATGGTAACTTAAAGGAGGAAGTGTATGTGGAACAACCTCCAGGTTTCGTTGATCCTAACTTTCCCGATCATGTCTATTTCCTGCACAAGGCCCTATATGGTCTGAAACAAGCTCCTCGAGCTTGGTATGAAACGCTGTCTACCTTTCTACTTGAGAACAAGTTCACAAGGGGAAAGATAGACAAGACATTATTTCTTAGGGAAATAAAAGGCAAGATTTTGCTAGTGCAAATCTATGTCGACGACATTATCTTTGGCTCTACAGACAACAACCTCTGCAAAAAGTTCTCAAAACTTATGCAAGGGAAGTTTGAAATGAGTAGTATGGGCGAGCTGAAGTATTTCTTAGGGCTTCAAGTGAAACAATCTGAAGATGGAATTTTCATCTCACAGACCAAATTCACCAAAGAGCTAATTAAGAAATTCGGAATGAAGAACGCAACCTCTATGAGGACTCCAATGGGTTCAACTATGTCTCTGGACAAGGATGAGAAAGAGAAACCTTTTGATGAAACCAAGTACAGAAGCATAATTGGATCCTTGCTCTACCTTACTGCCAGTAGGCCTGACATAATGTTCTCAACATGTGTATGTGCTAGATTTCAGGTGAACTCTAAGGAATCTCATTATGCTGCTGCAAAGCGGATCCTGAGATATCTTAAAGGCACACCAAATCTTGGCTTATGGTACCCAAGAAGTAATGACAGCGAACTAATTGGATTTTCAGATGCAGATTTTGCAGGGAGCAAAGACGACCGGAAAAGCACCTCAGGGACTTGCCAATTCTTCGGAAGAAGGCTAATTTCCTGGAGTAGCAAGAAGCAGTACTGTGTCGCAATCTCAACGGCCGAGTCAGAGTATATCTCTGCAGGCAGCTGTTGCGCACAGTTGCTATGGATAAAGAATCAGTTCGAGGATTACAACCTACAGTTCAAGGATATACCCTTGTACTGTGACTCCTCCAGCGCAATTGCAATAGCCAACAATCCAGTCTCTCACAGCCGGACAAAGCACATTGAGCTAAGGTACCACTTCATCCGGGAACATGTGGAGCATGGAGACATAGATCTCCAATATGTGCCTACCGATAGGCAAGTTGCAGATATCTTCACAAAGCCACTGGACGAGACCAAGTTCTCGTTCTTCAAGACAGAGCTTGGGATGCTCAACAAGGAGGACTAAAGAAGGCTGAATGACTAAGAAGCAAGTATTTGCAAAAGTGTTAGTCACAAAATCCACTCTCTCTCAACTTTTTCAAAATTCCACTCGAGAAGTATGAGGCATACTCGAGTAACTAAAGACCCACTCGAGTATATGAAAGAACCTACTCGAGTATGTGTACTGACCTACTCGAGTACCTAAAGATCTACTCGAGTGCGTTTCTGACCTACTCGAGTAAGTCAAGATCTACTCGAGTAAGTTTGTGACCTACTCAAGTAAGTCAATACCTACTCGAGTAAGTCTCTCACCTACTCGAGTAAGTCCTTACCTACTCGAGTAGCTTTTCTTACATACTCGAGTAGCTCCAGTCGACCTACTCGAGTAGCTCCTTTATCTACTCGAGTAGCCTACCTCTCTCTCGTGTCCTGATTTCCAGTTTTTCAAAATTTGTTCTATTCGCCACCCAAGGCTATATGCCGCCTCTTTATTTAAATTAATTAGCGGAAATTGAAGAGTTATATATATATATGAAATTCCGAAAACATCAAACCTACTCGACATCTTTCTGTCTCTCGAGTACTCTGTCTCTTCGTCTACCCTGCCGACTCGCCTCCGCCGAAGCTGCAGAACTTTCTCTCTCTCTAATTTCCTCCAGACAGTTGCATCCATGACGACTTCTCACAAGATCGGCGTCGGCTCCGAACTCGTCACCGACGGTATTGCAGAACTTTCCGACGATTTCCACAACCTCCTCATCCTCCTCGACACCGCCGGCCTCTCTTTCATACTCCAAGAACCCTGTCGCGTTCTCTTCCCCGCAGTTGCAGAATTGTTCACAAATCTCAAGGTTCGACGGAATGGCAAAGTCCTAAAATCTACAGTCAAGGGTTTGAAACTAAAGTTCACCAAGACCTCTGTCTCTCAACTTCTCCGTTTACCGATTGTTGATGAAGAGGATCACCTTGTTGCTGAGGATTCCGACAGGACATCGCTTATCTGTGGCTTTTCCACTGATGCTCAATATTTCAAACGGTCAGATATGAATGCAAAAGGCAAATTCTTGGTTGATGTCATTGGAAAAATCTTACTGTGCAAGACTCACTCAATCAGAGAAATTCCCTCATACTTCTTCGATATAATGCAAGCCATTGTATGCCGCAAGAAGTACCAATTTGGTATGTTGATTATGGACAAGATAAAGGATAGCATAAAATCCCCCAACTACGCAAGAATTATATCTCTGCTCCTTCATGAAACCAATCCTGAAGTTTTCGACTTCTCAAAAGGGACTCCTCTTCACCACATGAAGAAGGTCTCCATCTCTTCAATTCAGAGATGGGATCTCAAGCTCAAGAACTCTGCCCAAGCTGCAAAGGTTTCAGAAATTTCAGAAGTTCCAGCTGCAGAGGACAGGACTCCATCTCCCTCTCCTCATCCTGTGGCCAGCTCCTCTGGTGCACCAAGTGAGGGGGAGCCTGCTCCCTCTAGCCTAGTTAGGCCACCCTCTCCTCAGCCAGAGATTCCATCCCTACCTCATACTCCAAAGAGTCCAGCCATTTCCTCAGATCAAGTCCCTCAAGACACTCTTCTGTCCACAGCTGCTGCCATAGATGCCATGATTGTAGAGCTCACTGAAGATGTGCTTCCCCCTCCTCCTCTATCTCCTCCAGCTCCAACCACTGAGCTTCACAAAGACTTGTCTCCAGCACAGTCTCCTGCCCATTCTCCAACCAGAACTCCAACACCTTCTCCTCCTCCTCCAGCAGATGAGCCAGACACCATCCTCATTTCTGATGAGCCTTCTCCTGAGCCAGCTGAAGCCCCTCTCAGAAACCTTGACTTCTCTATTCCCCATGATCCAGAAGAACTGGATGCTGTCACTAATACCACCAGAGCTCTCAGCTCAGTGATCATTGAAGAAATAGCTCCCTGGGTAACACCTCCTATCCTTACTGCTGCTCCCTCTACTACTGCTGCTACAGTTTCCTCCTCCTCAGATTTGCTGCAAAGTATTACCATTCTTCTTCAAGAACAAAGACATTATTTTGACACCTCTCTAAAGGTGGTCACTGACAAGGTCACTGCTCTTGAAACTGAGATGAGCAGAGGTTTTGCTGAAATTCAGCATAACACTGACAAGCTAAAGTACCTGTTCCAACTTGGTGGTAAAGCTCTTGACCATACTATCACTAGTATTGGTAATGTCATGGAACAAGGTGTCACCTTGGCAAACAATCAGATTGAGCTATATAAGAGGACTGAAGCCAACAAGATGAAAATGTGTGAAGAGGTTGGAACCTTCAAAGATGACACCATAGAGAAAGTATCTGTTGAAATCAGAAAGGGGGAGGGCTTGATAAAAGAACTCAAAGGACAGGTAGAAAAATCTACTGCTTAGAAGACAGTTGAATGGGAAGCTCATATAAAGACCATTCATGATGATGTGCTTGCCCAGATACAGAGTGTTAAATTTCACACCTATGATACTGCTGTCTGGATGCACAACCAGATCTTGCCAGATCTGGCAGTTGACCCAAACATCATTCCCCATCATCTCAACCCACTGGCCACAGATGTTACTGCTCCAGCTGTTCCTCCATAACCCACCTTCTCTCCCAGGCCTGGAGACTCAGTTGCTCCACCAGATACTTATGTCCCAGGCTGGGAAGACGATCCTGCTGATATATTCCTTCAAGCTCCTCCAGAGATCAGAACCAAGAAGAAAAGGAAATATGGTGAAGGCCCCTCTGCCAGCAGGACAGCTCCTTCTAAGGCCCCTAAACATGCTGAAGCCTGGTCTCCAATTTCAAAGTCTCTCATCTTGGACACACTCAGGTTGGTCATGGATCACAATGAGAACAGGAACATGCACTACAGTTCCCAAGAATGGGAGTTATATGAGAAGTCTATGCTGAAAAGGAAGATCCATGATAGAGAGTTTGGGAGAAACAACCCTGCTGCTCCTCCAAGGCCTCCTAAGTACTTTCCTAAGCCTTTCAGCTACCTAAGGAGACAACAAGAGAAGATGGATAAACAGCAATCTCAAGCCCAAACCTAAAAAGATGATGAGAAATTGAAATGACAATTGTAGACTTGATGTTTTTTTTGGAAACTTATATATATATATATACAATTCTTCATTCTGTCTAATTATCTTTTTCATTATCCTTTGCTTACCTGCTCATATTTTTCTACTTAGTTTCTTTTATGTCCATAATTCACCTTAGTGTAAAGGGTTCTGACTTCAACAAATAGGGGGAGATTGTTGGGTATTTCATCCACATGAACCCAGATTTGATGAAGTCACCCTGGAACTAAGATGAATTAAGTTGTATTTGATGCTTGGTTTGAGCTATATGTGTGCAGGAGTTTCACTGGGAAGTGTAGGCCAATGTCAGCCCATAGTGGGTCACCAAACACAGGAACTGTGCAATGTAATCCCTCATTGCATATTCCAAAGTGTTGACTCATGTGTGGTCTCTCTATTGGGATACACTTCATATTCAAGCTATTGGACTATGGGAAAGGCATTGGGAGTTGGCTACTCTAGAAGAATCAATTTTTCCAACATCAGAACAATTCTAAGTGTTTTACTCGAGTAGTGCTTTCACCTACTCGAGTAGTCTGGGTATAAGTTACTCGAGTAAAGGAATCTTGTACTCGAGTAGACATAGTCATATACTCGAGTAGCTAAGTCATCTACTCGAGTAGACTAAGTCATATACTCGAGTAAGTTTACTCACATACTCGAGTAGATAGAAACATACTCGAGTAGTTCACTTTACATACTCGAGTAGATAGAAACATACTCGAGTAGTTCACTTTACCTACTCGAGTAGTTCTTGTGTTACCCGTGTACCTTGCAATTTCCCTACTCCAGAATTTTCCTAAGTCTTTTACTCGAGTAGAACCTTCACCTACTCGAGTAGGTTACTTCCTCTCGAGTAGTTTAGTTCAACTACTCGAGTAGTTGCCAGCAGACCTCTTCAGAATTTTTCTAAGTATTCCACTCGAGTAGGACTTCATGTACTCGAGTAGGTTATGTAATATACTCGAGTAGCTCTTCCAGTACTCGAGTAGTTCCTCTATATACTCGAGTAGGTCTCTTAGTATACTCGAGTAGTTCTGTCTATATACTCGAGTAGTTGATCTCTATATACTCAAGTAGTCTGTTTATACTTACCCGAGTATGTTTCCCATCATATACTTGAGTAGCTATTCAACTACTCGAGTAGTTATTGACCTACTCGTGTAGTTGGCCATATATTTCCAAAAATTTTCTAAGTCATTTTTCTGACGGGATTTTTCAAATCACGTGACATGATTGGTCCACGTGTACATCATTAAGACCGATTATGACCGTTAGTGTCTCCTATAAAAGGTCCTATCAGAAAATGACAAACCCTAAGTTTTTCTCAAAGCTTTCTTGTAATCTCTTTTTCGAGAAATATTCTTCAGCCGCCTCTCTCTGACTTTCGCGAAACGGAAGCCGCCGCCGCCGCCTTCTTCTCCGGCCAAAGCTTCTACTTTCAGAGGTTTATTCTGAAGAAAAGTTATAGATCGAGATCGACTTCACTGATCACATTCTCTCTCGATTTCTGTAAAAGGAAGTAGATCCAGATCGAGGCCGAGACCTTCTTCACCGATTTTTGAAAAAGCTGCAAAGTTGAAAAGAAGAAGATCCTGGTCATTTCTTTCAGATCTGAGTGATTTACTGTTTGTATTCTTGTAAACACTTTATTAATCTTGTAGGAGAAATCTTCTCCGAGTGTAGGAGTTTTTCACTCCGAGTTTGTAGGAAGTGCTATCTTCCGAGGTGTAGATCCGTTTTGTTGGATCGAGTTTGTAGGAACTTTGTTCCGAGGGTAGGATCGATTTTTGATCCGAGATACTGGAGTAGCCGAGTCTAGTTGATTGCTAGATCGGTGAGGGAAAGTGGATGTACCCAAGGTTGGGGAACCACTATACATCTTGTGTCGTCTGTGATATTGGTAGATATTTCTGTGCAGTGCTCTAATTAATTTTTATTCCGCAAAAGACACACAAACCACCTATTCACCCCCTCTAGGTGATTTAGGTCGACAACAGTTTCATTTCAAACACATTATGAACCTCAGGTAAATTTGCTGACAAATCTAATCTATATGCTGACACGCCAATCCGTTCAACAATCTTAAACGAGCCCACATACCTCGGATCTAACTTCCGGTTCTTACCGAACCTCTTAACACCAACCATCGGGGAAACCTTAAGAAACACAAGGTCCCCTACAGAAAACTCCAAATCAGACCTACGCCGGTTGGCGTTCTTCTCATATCTCTCCCGAGCAATACAAAGCTTTTCTCGAATAAGCTTCACTGCGACTTCTATTTCCTCGAGCGCATCCTGACCCAGCACAGGACTCTCACCGACCTCGGTCCAAAACAAGGGAGTTCTGCAGTGCCTCCCATACAGAGCTTCAAACGGAGCCATTTGCAAGCTCTCCTGGTAACTGTTATTGTATGCAAATTCCATAAGCCGCAAACGCTCATCCCATGCTCCACCGTGGTCCAAGATGTAGCACCTGATCATATCCTTAACTATCTGGTTCACCCGCTCAGTCTGGCCATTGGTCGGTGGGTGGTAAGCTGTAGAATATCTCAAATATGTACCCAAACCCTCTTGCAGACTCCTCCAGAAGCGAGATGTAAAACGGGAGTCTCGATCCGAATGATGCTAACTGGCACACAGTGTAATCTGATGACTTTATTCAGATATAACTCTGCTATCTTTTTCATCGGATAGTCAATCTTGTACTGCACGAAGTGAGGACACTTCGTCAGTCTGTCCACTATAACCCAAACAGAATCAAATCCCCTTGGAGATCTCGGCAAGCCTGTAATGAAGTCCATAGAAATACTTTCCCGCTTCCAAGTAGGGATCTCCAACGGAGTCAACTTGCCATCAGACCTTCCATGATCAGCCTTCACACGCTTGCAAGTGTGGACTCAGCAATAAATCAGGCTATATCATCCTTTATCCCATACCACCAGGCAATCTGCTTTAATTCATGATACATCTTTGTAGATGCTGGATGGTAGACAACACTGGATACATGAGCCTCTCTGCAAAACATACCCCTGATGTCTCCAACAGCGGGGATGCAAAACCTGCCGTGGTACTTCAACGTACCCGCATCATCGATAGAAAAATCCGGCAACTCCCCTCTCTCAGTCCTGAGGTATAAGTGCAGAAGATCCGGATCATCCTTCTGGTGCAACTTTATAAGTGCAATTCAAGACGGCTCTGCCACTGCCAAACTGCTCTGCATGTCACAACGTCCCACAGAGATATCCATCAGGAGGAACTCTTCCACTAAATGATCGGTGGTGAGATTAAAGATCTTCCCCATCTTTCGGCTCAGGGCGTCGGCCACCACATTTTCCTTGCCCGGATGATACTGTATATCCACCTCATAATCGGCCACATACTCTAGCCACCGCCATTGGCACAGATTCAACTCCTTCTGAGTGAACAAGTACTTTAGACTTTTATGATCTGTGAAGATCTTGCACCGAGCACCATAAAGTAGATGTCTCCACAGCTTTAGCGCATAAATCACCGCTGCAAACTCAAGGTCATGCGTAGGGTAATTCCTCTCATGAGTCTTTAGTTGCATAGACCCATACACAATCACTTTCCCAACCTGCATCAAAACGCAACCAAAACCAACATGCGAAGCATCCACGTACACATCAAACTCCATGCCCTCTGTAGGTAGGGTCAGAACGGGAGCAGTGCACAACATGTACTTTAGTTCCAGGAAGGCTTCTTCGCACTTCTCGATCCAAACAAAGGCCGTGTTCTTCTGAGTCAATCTGGTCAAAGGTGCAGCCAGGGTAGATAAACCCTCCACGAACCTCCTATAGTAGACGGCCAACCCTAGGAAGCTTCTAATCTACTTGAGCGTGCCCGACCTGCTCCAATCCATCACTGCTGCAATCTTTTCCGGGTCGACCGAAATCCCATCCTTATTCACCACGTGGCCCAGAAATGAGACCTAAGGCAACCAAAATTCGCACTTGCTCAGCTTGGAGAATAACTTGTGGTTCCTCACCTCCGATAGAACCAAGCGTAGATGTTGCTCATACTCCTCAGCATTGTGAGAGTAGATCAACACATCATCGATGAATACCACCACGAACTTGTCTAGAAAGTCCTTCAACACCTGGTTCATCATGTCCATGAATGTTGATGGCGCATTGGTCAATCCAAACGACATAACTAGGAATTCAAAATGGCCATGCCTCGACCAGAAAGCAGTCCGTGGAATGTCCGACTCACGGATCCTGAGCTGATGATAGCCTGAACGAAGATCGATCTTGGAAAATACCGTGCTACCACGCAACTAATCAAAAGCTCTACAAAAGCTCTAGCCACAAACGAGTGTGTAGCGCCGGAGTCGAACAGAACACGCGCCCAACGGTTCTTCACCTTAAATTTCAGTATAGGAGTATATATAAGCAACTAAGGAACTACCAAAACAAAACTATAACCATTCTAGCAAATAAAACTTTCAGGCTATGAAAACAACAAACCTGAGATGACCTGAGTCGAAGCTTGAGCCTCCTCGGAAGAGAGCACGTTCAGCTTTACTTTGCCCTTGTCCACACGCTGAGGCAGAGGTAAAGCCTGAAGTGGAACTGCTTGAAGAACAGGCTGGACCTTAGTACACCTTGTCTTAATATGGCCCTTCTGGCCACACTGATATCAGACCTTATCCTTGGACCATCACTGGGCAGCATCATGCCCGGGTCGCTTGCAAACAGAACAGGAACCATCCTTCCTAGGAGCACCTTGAATAGCATGAACTTGCTCCTTCTTCTGAGATCCCGCCTTCTTGAAACACCTCTCAACAGGGTGGCCTGACCGGCCACAGAAGCTACACACTACCTTGCTCTTCTTTCCCGAAACAGCATCGAGTACCTGGGGGTTCTTCTCTTCAGCAGACTTCCTCTTGTCCTTCCTCATTTGTTGTCCTCTGTTCTTTACGGTCTCAATTGCCTCCACTTTCAGAGCAGCCTCCACTACCCCTGCATAAGTCTCTGATCCATAAGCACTGGACAACTGCTGAACCTCGCTCCTCATGCCACCAAGGAACCGTTTGACTCGATCTGCTTCAACACTCACCAACCTAGGGGCAAACCATCTCAACTTGTTGAACTCTATCTCGTACTCACTGACCGTGAGTTGCCTTTGCTTCAGATGAAGGAAGTCATTCATTAGTCGGTTATGCTCGACCGAAGGCAAGAACTTCCTCAACAGCATCTCCTTGAACAATCCCCAAGAGCAACCAGCCACCAAGCTCTCCTTTTCCCTAAGCCACCAGCTCTTAGCCAAACCATTTAGATAATAGGCGACTATCATCACTCTCTGATCATCTGCAATACCGGAGTACAAGAACATCTCCTCCATGGAGATCAGCCAATCATCTATGACAATGAAATCTGCCTTCCCATCATATGTAGGAGGGATAAGTCTCTGAAACTGAGAAATAAAGGCTATCTCTGCTGACACCACCACTGGAGGTCTCAGGGGAGCAGGAGGGGGAGGAGCAGCTGACCCCCTTACAGGGTCTTGCACCCCCTAAGTCTGCCCTGCCACAACTGCCACCAGAGACTGGATCCGGGCCTGTATCTCCACTGTTGGAACACCCTATTACTCATTTGGGTCAGGATCACTATGTCTCTAGGAATCCTTTGCTTGACCTTCTGTATAGCTTAATAGGTCAATTAGAATTGAGTCTAAGGGTTAGAAGTCTAGGTTTGGAAGCTTCCCTGAAGACCAGGATTCTCTGTCTGGAGACTAAGTCTGATCGTCGAGCTCAGCACGACGATTCGTCGAACTCCGGTCGACGATCGTCAAGCTCAACTTCGACAGATCGTCGAACTCCATTCGACGATCGCTGAACTCAACTTCATTATATCGTCGAACTCCATTCGACGATCGGTGAGCTCAGGTCGACGATTTTGACTATGCTTTGGATTTTTATCTCTGAGCTCAGTTCGACGATCTTTGAGCTCAGATCGACGATATTTTGCTGCTGTATATTTCCAGATCGCTGAGCTCAGCTCGACGATAGCAGAGCTCAGTTCGACGATTTCTGATAACTTTCAGGATATTTCTTAATTCAAATTCAAATCAGTTAAGAGTTATTCTGCAATTAATTCAGAGATTTCCTAGCCGTTATCATTCAATTCTGGACCAAGTTTCAAGGGATTTTTCAAGGAATAATTCTGTGGGCTTTCCTCTTGAAGAGATTATGCAATTAAGGATGCAATTAATGCAGGCCAACGGCTATACTTGACAGAGAATGATATTCTATTCTGGACCAGAGAATAAAAGACAGAATGCTTTTTGAATCTAAAACAATAACAAGAAGAACACACAATACAGAGAGAGAGATACTGACTACAGAGACACTCTCAAAAATCTTCTGTCTCAAAGAATTCTGAAGAACACTCATCCAAGGAGATCAAGTTTTCAAATCTTCAGATCTCTTTAGTTTTCAAAGTGTTCAAGGCCAACATAATTCCAGACTCCAGACATTCAACATTTCAGCTATTGCTGAAATTATCTATTGCTGGAGTTCAATCTTTGAAGGCCTATCACCCTCAGCAAAGCTTTTCTTCCTGAAGATTTCAAGGATTCAGGGGGAGCTTTGACATCAATCCACATAGTCTTCTCAGTTGTTTGAGAAAGAGAAGACTTCCATCACTCTCTCACCCCCACTCTGTAAAGGGTTTTTCAAACTCCCTTCAAAAGTTTGAGCTTGGTTTTTGAGCACCTTGTCAAAAGCTCATTGGTGGCAAGACACCTGATCAAAAAATCTGCTTTGGTTTTTGAGCACCTTATCAAAAGCTCATTGGTGCCCAGGACACCTGATCAACTCATCCTGTAGTGGATTCCTACCTAGGGTGGTAGAAGAGTGGATGTACCCAAGTTTGGGAAACCACTATATTTCCTTGTGTCTTCTGGTTCTGCTTGCTTTCTTTTTTTTGTTTCTGGCCTTGATTTTTCTGTACTTAGTTTTTGCTTAGCTTAGTGCTGTGATTAGATTTATTTTTGCTTCCCTGCTCACACATATTACAACAATTGTTGTAAAAGTTTGTAAAAGTTTTTAAAGCACCATATACTCTATTCACCCCCCTCTAGAGTATATCAGATCTAGTTGCACTTTCAATTGGTATCAGAGCCAGGTTGGTTAAACATACCATACCTGATTGGTTGTACAGGCTAACACCTGAACCCAAAGATCCCAAACTAGATCTATTCCTCTTTTGTAGTGTTTTATTAGATTTTGTTTTCTCAAATCATGGCCCAAAACAAAGATTATGCAAGCACCAGACCTCCAGTGTGCAATCTATCCAAGTTTGCACTTTGGAAGGCAAGGATCAGACTTTACATGAATTCTATTGACGAAGATATCTTTAATTCTGTTTTGACAGTATGTCCAAGACCCCCAGAGAACACAAGTACAAATGCTGTGCCACCTCCATCAGGAACAGATGCTGACATCAAGAGATGGAAGGTAGCTGATGCCAAGGCTATGAACATCCTAGCCCAGACAATGTCAGATGACATATTTCAAAAGGTAGCTGAATGTAATTCAGCCAAGGAAATTTGGGACAAGCTCTCAGAAATAGTCTCAGGCTCAGCTGATGAGAGAAAGGATAGAAGATCTCATCTTATCTCTCAATATGAGAATTTCAAAAAGGGAGAAACTGAGTCAGTAGGAGATATGTACAACAGACTAAGTCTAATTGTCAGTGAACTTAGGACATTAGACAAAGAGGTCTCTCTAACAGAACTTAATGACAAGATCCTAATGTGCTTCCCCAGCACTTGGGATTCAAGAATCTGGCCAATTAAGGATGCCAAAAGTCTAAATGAGATTACCACTGAAGCTCTATTGGGTAAGCTCAAATCTTATGAGCTACTCATCAAGAATAGAGAGGAAGAACAGAAGGCTGCCTCACCAGCCACAAGAAAAGAGAAGACCATAGCATTCAAGGCAACTGAGGATCTGCCTGAAGATAAAGCTACAGGCAATGATGAACTACTCAGTCTGCTGGCCAAAAGATTCTACAAGATGGCCAGAAAGGACTTTAGAAGAAGATCATACAAGGAGCAGGACAAGCCAAGGTATGACAAGTCCATTAGTAATAATAAAGACATTATTTGCTTTGGTTGCAGGAAACCAGGGAACATAGTTCCTGACTGTCCAGAGAACAAGAATAAGGACAGAAGGGACAGAAAAGAAAGAAGAAAGGAGAAAGACTCCAAAAGGAATGGCAATGGAAAACCTTCTTCAAGCAAAAATAAGCATACAAGAAAAGGCTTTGTTGCTGAATCCTGGAGTGAGACAGAAGAGGAGTCAGAAGCCTCATCCAGCTCCAGTGATGATGAGGATGATGCAGAAGAAAAGGAGTTCTGCATGATGGCTATCAATGACTCACAGCACAATTCAGAGGAAGAAGAGTCAGAGTCAGACTCAGAGACTCAACCTGAAGAAGATCAGGTAATTAGCTCTTTTGATTTTAGTTCAGAAGACTTTAAATCTGAATTTAAAGCACTGTGTTTAGACCTGCTAAAGTCTGAGAAAGAGATTATCACTCTCAGAAACCAATTATCTGAACACAATGCTCTAAAGTCAGAAAACCTCAAACTCTCTCAGGAGTTGGAGTGCTGTAGGGAACAGATAGCTTCACTGAAGAGTGAGCTCTCTGAGGCCAAGAAGCTTGAAGAATCCCTTAATGGGAGAAGCATCAAGCTGATGGACATCACAAGCACAGTGAACTCTAGACTTAACAGTACACTGGGCTTGGGTGCTTCATCCAGCCAACCTATAGTCCTAACAACTCCCATCAAATTCATTTCTGACAAGGGAAAGGGAGTTGTAGAGGTTGCCAGAAAAAATTCTGATCTGCCTCAGAAAATTAAGCCCCAGCAGAAATCGTCGAACGTAGATTGACGATCGCCGAACGAAGATCGATGATCGCCGAACGCAGCTCGACGATCTCAGGCAAAATCGTCGAACGTAGATCGACGATCTCAGCCAAAGTCGTCGAACGCAGGTCGACGATCTCAAATACCTGACCTCACCCATAGTCGACCGTCGAACGGAGCTCGATGATCTGACCCAAGATCGTCGAACGCAACTCCAAGATCGTCGAACAGAGGTCAGAGCTCTGGAAAATTTTTCAAAGGCAAATCAAAATTGAATCCTAAGGGTCCTTCATCCCAAATCTATAACCCTTATACTGAATGGATTTTACCTCCAAGGAGATATCATCCTGAAGGATATAAGAGTCAACCTGGGATGTCTTTCATTTCTGAATTTAAAGGCTATCAACCTAGGCCCAAGGTAAAGTGGGTCAAAAACAAATGAATTGTTTTATGTGCAGGTGAAGACCTATCCAACATCTAACCAACAATGGTATTTGGATAGTGGGTGCTCTAAGCACATGACAGGGAACAAGGACAACCTCACATCCTTCAGAGCCAAGCTTGGACCCAAAGTTATCTTTGGTGATTCAAACTTTGGACAGACCAAAGGATATGGTGCAGTCCAGATTGGTTCAGTAACTTTCAAGAAGGTAGCTTATGTGGAAGGACTGAAGCACAACCTAATTAGCATCAGTCAGCTGTGTGATGAAGGCTACCAGGTGACCTTCAGCAAAGCCTTATGCAAAATCAAGTCAGAGGACAACACAACAGTGTTGACAGGTAAAAGGAAAGGTAACATCTATCTAGTAGATTTTCTTTCAACTGATGTAGATATTTGCTTGTTTAACTCTGTCTGTAGACCAAATGTTTTATGGCATAAGAGATTAGTACACCTAAACCTTAGAACTATTGCTAGGCTATCCAAGGACAAGCTTGTTAGAGGACTACCTTCTGGCCCCTACAAGAAGGAAGGACTCTGTAGGGCTTGTCAATTAGGCAAGCAAACTAAAAACAGCTTTAAGTCACTTAATAAGAGTGATTCACCTAGGATATTGTATCTGTTTCACATGGATCTTTTTGGACCCATCACAGTACAAAGCCTAGGAGGGAAATCCTACACTTTAGTAGTTGTAGATGACTTCTCTAGATTCACTTGAGTGTTCTTTCTAAGGAAGAAGTCTGATAACTTTAAGTGTCTGACAGAGTTTCTCAAATGCATACAGATTGAGTTCAATACTCACATTGCCCTGATCAGAAGTGATCATGGGACAGAGTTTGATTCTCTTCTTATGCAAGAGTTCTGTCAGAGTGAAGGGATCAGACATACTTTCTCAGCTCCTAGAACTCCTCAACAAAATGGGGTAGCTGAAAGGAAAAATAGAACCCTTATTGAATCTGCCGCTACATTGTTGTCAGATGCTCATCTACCTCTATCCTTTTGGGCAGAGGCAGTGAACACCTCCAACTATGTGCTGAATAGAAGTCTGATACATAAACTAAAGGGAAAGACTCCCTATGAATTACTCAAAGGGAAGAAACCTAAAGTTGACTACTTTAGAGTCTTTGGTTGTATTTGCTACATTCACAATAATGACAAGAAATATTTAGCAAAATTTCAAGCCAAAGCTGATGAAGGAGTGTTTCTGGGATACTCCATGATCAGCAAGGCCTATAGGGTCTATAATAAATCATCTTTGAAAATTGAGGAATCTGTTCACATTTCTTTTGATGAATCTAACATGTCTTTCAAGGAGAAGATTTCTTCTACCATAGAACCTTTGCAGGAACATTCTCTAGTTGAAGACTTGAACAGGTTACAGGTTACTCAAGAGGATGAAAGCAGTGAAGATGAAGGGAATGCTCAACATATTGAAGCACAACTTGAAGAGCCAGTTGTTGTACCACAAGAGGAAACAACAACACAGGTTGGTGAACAATCAACACCCCCTGTTGATTTAGTAACATCAAGAGACCATCCAATTTCCCAAATAATTGGAGAAATCTCAGCTGGTGTGCAAACCAGAAATCAGGTCAACCAAAACCTGTTGCACACCTGCTTCCTATCTCAAATTGAACCTCAGACCATTCAAGATGCAGAGCAAGATCCACACTAGATCATTGCAATGCAAGAGGAGTTGCATCAATTTGAGAGGAACAAAGTATGGGAACTAGTGCCAAAGCCTAAGGATCACTCCATTGTTGGAACAAAATGGGTATTCAGAAACAAACTGGATGATCAAGGAGTAATTATAAGGAACAAGACAAGACTAGTTGCTCAGGGATATTCTCAAGAAGAAGGAATTGACTACGGCCAGACCTTTGCACCTGTTGCAAGATTGGAAGCCATCAGAATATTTCTAGCTTATGCAGCTCACAAAGGCTTCAAAGTATATCAGATGGATGTCAAAAGTGCTTTCTTAAATGGAGACATCAAAGAGGAAGTTTATGTCAGACAACCTCCAGGTTTTATCTCTCCAACTTTTCCTGATTATGTTTTTAGACTGGACAAAGCATTATATGGTCTCAAGCAAGCTCCTAGAGCATGGTATGAGACCCTAGCATGCTTTCTCCTGGAAAATGGTTTTATAAGGGGTAGAGTAGACCAAACTCTTTTCATTAGAACCCATAAGTCCCATACCCTACTAGTACAAATTTATGTAGATGATATCATTTTTGGTTCTACTGACTCAAAATTGTGCAGAAGGTTTTCTAACCTGATGCATTCTAAATTTGAGATGAGTAGCATGGGTGAGCTGTCCTTCTTCCTAGGATTGCAAGTCAAGCAACATGCTGACGGCATCTTCATTTCTCAAACCAAGTGTGCAAATGAATTAGTTAAGAAATTTGGTATGCCTGAGGCATCTTGTATGAAAATACCCATGCCTACCAATGCTGTATTGGATGCTGATGAACATGGGAAACCTGTTGATCAGACAACATATAGAGCAATGATTGGCTCCTTACTGTATCTTACAGCTAGTAGACCAGACATCATGTTTGCTACATGTATATGTGCTAGGTTCCAAGTAAGCCCTAGAGAGTCACACCTAACTTTAGTAAAGAGGATTCTCAGGTATGTTAAAAGTTGTCCAAATCTAGGTCTCTGGTATCCAAAAGATTCAGCATTTGAGTTAACTGGATTCTCTGATGCTGATTATGCTGGATGCAGAATTGACAGGAAAAGCACCAGTGGAACTTGTCCGTTCCTTGGTGACAGACTTGTCTTTTGGTTTTGTAAGAAACAAACATCTGTGTCAACTTCAACTGCTGAAGCTGAATATATGGCTGCAGGCAGTTGTTGTTCACAAATCTTGTGGATTCAAAACCAACTCCTAGACTATGGTTACAACTTAGAGAAGTCTAAAATCTTTTGTGACAATACAAGTGCTATTTCCATAGCTCAAAATCCAGTCCTCCATAGTAGGACAAAACACATAGAGATTAGGCATCACTTCTTAAGGGATAATGTTGAAAAGAATAAAATTGAATTACAATATATTCCAACTGATTTACAAAGGGGAGATATTTTCACCAAGCCTTTGGATGAAAAGAAACACACCTTCTTCCTAAATCAGTTAGGAATGTTAGATGGAGGAAGTCTTAAATAATATCCAAGATTTTGAAAGCTTAAAAATTGACCAATACTAGGCAAACATTCTGATTTTTTCTTAGTGTCTAGAATTTTTCTAATCTCTGAACTGCGCTCGACGATTTGCCCCAAGATCGTTGAACGGAGATCGACGATTTCCAAAATCGTCGAACTGAGTTCAGCGCCTCTCAGATAGTGTGAACTATCTCTTCCGGTCAACGATCGTCGAACGGCGCTCGACGATTTTTTTTCCCTGAACGATCGTTGAACTGAGCTCGACGCTCTCCAAGATCGTCGAACGGAGATCGACGATGTTGAAGACTCTTCAGATTCCATTAGAAGCCTCGATCGTCGAACTGAGTTCAACGATCTTTCCAATTGTGCATCGAACCCTAATATAAAACTCATTTTTCGCCGTCGTTCTCATTTGCGCTTTCGATTTCTCTGCAAGAATCTTCTTTCCCTCCAAATAGTTCTACGCTTGGTCGTTTTATTTGTTGAGTTTTTGCAGGTACAATGGCTGTGTCAGTTGCTGTCCTAGCTGCAATAAAGTTTGATGCAGGTTTTGATATTGATATAGAATCTTTCAGCACGACTGATCAGATCTTCCAAGATATACTGGGTTTATTCAAGGATCAGAATTTGACTGCCATCATGACCACCAGGATCAAGCTGGCTTCTGATGAGATCAAGGAGTGGGTTTATACTGCCCATAATCAAGACAATAACACCATAGTTGGGTCCATTTCTGGAAATCAGGTACCCTTGACCCCAACAGTTTTATCAGAAGTTTTTGGACTGAGAAATGGAGAAGATGTTGCTGAGTTATCTGGAGAGGACTATTCTGAACTGGTTGCCAGGATGGGTCATCCAGAGGGAAACCCTAGCAAGCTCTTCAAAAGGAACTTGTCTGTTGAGTACAGGTTCATGACAGATATGGTAGGAAAAGTGCTACTGGCAAAGCACTCAGCCCATGATACAATATCCAGACATCAGCTCTGTCTCATGGGAGCTCTTGTGGACAAGAAAAATCTGAACTGGGGAGAGGTTTTCTTTGACCTCATCAAAAAGAAAATAAACAAAAGTTTTGTTAATTTTGGAAGAATTATTGGAGTATTTCTGCAGCAAAGGTGCCCTGCCTTGCTGGTCTCCTCTGGAGTTCATATCGTGCCCTCTTTGGAAAGTGGGACAGGCAAATCAGCAAGCCTAGCAGGCCCTCCTCCAGTGCTCCTTCATGCACAAGGACTCAAAGAGTCACTCCTCCACAGGTCTCTGCCCCTGCAGATGACCTGGCTGCTGCTGCTGCCTCTCCTCCTCCTCCAATTCCATCCCTGCCCCTACTATCCACCATTCTAGCTCCATCCACCATTATCATCTCCAGCCCATCTCCAACATCAACACCTTCTCCAGAACCCATTCCACCTCCACCAGAAGACCAATTCCACCCACTGTTCTCCTACCCTCCACCAGATATCACCTCCTCACCCTCTATTCCATCCTTCACCCTACTGGATGACTCCTTTATGGATGATTCCCCATCATCTCCTCCTGAGTTACCCTCCTCCTCCACTTCTTTCCAGGATCTCCTACACCACATCATAGATCAACCAACATTCACCCCATCCATCTCCATTCCCCTGTCCTCCATATCCACCATACCAACACCTCAGCCATCCATACCAACATTCTCCAGCCCTAGCTGACAGGTTGTATGAGTTACTTGCCCCCAGGCTAACTCTACTATTGTAGACCTCCTTGGCTCCTCTACACCTGTCAGTGACAGCTCTTTCTGCCAGGCTCTCCTCCCTCTTCCCTCAGGCAGCACCTACAGCAGTGTGCCTTGATCCAGATGTATCTGCATCTAGGCAGGGGGAGATGCCATATGAAGAGAATCTTCATGATGCTGCTGCTGCTGTGCCTCCTACTGCAGTTCTTGCAATAGACCTCAGGTCTCTGCTATCTGCTTTTGATTCTGCCTTCTTCAGCTGTCTGCCAGAGGGTAATGCTGTCCAGCCCCCAGAAGACTTATCCAAGGCACTTGTGCCTTTCTCTTGCTATGACCCTAGCATTATCACCTCTTTTGTACATTCAGTAATTGCTGCTACTGACAATGTTGCTGCTGATGCCTCCTCTGAAGAAAGGATTGTTAACACTGATGCTGAAGTTTCTGCTGCTTCTGATGAGCCAATATCCAAGGACATTCTGATGTCAGAGGCCACTGAAATTGAGCCTGCTGCAGATTTTGATGATGTTTCTGCTGTTACTGCTGTTATCAGTGAAGTTGTTGCTGCTATCAGCTCTCCAGTCTCTGTTGTTGTTAGTAAATATGTTAGTGAATCTGCTGTTGTTAGTAAAGTTGCTGCTGTTGTCACCTATCCAGAGCCTGCTGCTACTGTTGTTGCACCTTCTCCATCTGCTGCTGTCCCTGCTGTTACCATCTCAACCCCTACTGCTGCTGCTGTTTCAGCTTCTGCCTCATCTGCCTCTATTCAGCTAAAGAAAGATTTGATGAAGAAAATATATGCTCTATAAGATGACCAGAGTTCTGAATCTGATGAATTCAAAATAGACTCTGATGACTCATTTGCTACCATTGCCAGGAAAAGGAAGGCAAGGAGCAAAGCAATGAAAAGGGTTCCTCCTGCTAAAGTTAAGGATAATAATGATATCCCTTATTATATCCTTCATAATTGCCCAATCACTGAACACTGGATGCAGTATTCCAAGAACCAGCTGAAAGCCATGAAGAAAAAGAGAAAATATGAGAAGGGTTCATCCCCATTCCAGCACTCTCATCCTCCTCCACCACCTCCTCCTGATGCAGGTGCAGGTGGAAGCTCTGCAAGTCAACCCCCAGCCAGAAGCCAGGCTCCCTATCAACCTCATGCCAGATCCTATCAAAGGGAAAGCCAATCCAGGGGTTCATATTCTAGGAGAGGAGGATATAGAGGTAATCAGAGAGATATTCAAGTATATTCCAAAGGGTACTCCAGGCAGCACCCATATTCTAGGGGAGGACATATCTCATCTGATACATCATCAGGTCCTTTCCCTTATAAGCTGAAAGAGACTGTGTCTGCCAGGCCTCCTCAAGACAATCCTTCCAACAGGTATGAGCCACCTGTACCTTTTGAGGACCCTGAAAACAATCCAGCTGTCTGGACTGCCAGGATGAAGGAATTGGCTGCACTGGATCAGATTAAGAAGGCCAAAGAACAAGGATTAGATTCTTCCAACATCTCTACTATGTCTGAACAGAGACAAAAAGAACTAGAGAGATATGGTTCAAGTAGATTCTTTGATGCTGACAGATACATGGAATTACATCCTGCAGCTGTGGTTCCCAGGCCTTCAAAGCAAACATATTTGGGTGCAGCAGATGACACCAGGTCCAACAAGGAAGCCCTAAATCCTAACAGAGAAATTAAAATGGTTAAAGGCAAAGAGAAGAAATGATTTTGTAAGGTGACAATTTCTGTGATATCTGCTATCTGGATGATATATATATCTCTGTGATGTTTCTGCATGTCTAGCTGTTGTTTTTATGTTTTGCTGATTGTATGTTGTTATTCAAGTTTTTCCAAAGTCTGTAAATAGTAATCCTAACCCAAATAGGGGAGATTGTTGGAACACCCTATTACTCATTTGGGTCAGGATCACTATGTCTCTAGGAATCCTTTGCTTGACCTTCTGTATAGCTTAATATGTCAATTAGAATTGAGTCTAAGGGTTAGAAGTCTAGGTTTGGAAGCTGCCCTGAAGACCAGGATTCTCTGTCTGGAGACTAAGTCTGATCGTCGAGCTCAGCACGACGATTCGTCGAACTCCGGTCGACGATCGTCAAGCTCAACTTCGACATATCGTCGAACTCCATTCGACGATCGCTGAACTCAACTTCATTATATCGTCGAACTCCATTCGACGATCGGTGAGCTCAGGTCGACGATTTTGACTATGCTTTGGATTTTTATCTCTGAGCTCAGTTCGACGATCTTTGAGCTCAGATCGACGATATTTTGCTGCTGTATATTTCCAGATCGCTGAGCTCAGCTCGACGATAGCAGAGCTCAGTTCGACGATTTCTGATAACTTCCAGGATATTTCTTAATTCAAATTCAAATCAGTTAAGAGTTATTCTGCAATTAATTCAGAGATTTCCTAGCCGTTATCATTCAATTCTGGACCAAGTTTCAAGGGATTTTTCAAGGAATAATTCTGTGGACTTTCCTCTTGAAGAGATTATGCAATTAAGGATGCAATTAATGCAGGCCAATGGCTATACTTGATAGAGAATGATATTCTATTCTGGACCAGAGAATAAAAGACAGAATGCTTTTTGAATCTAAAACAACAACAAGAAGAACACACAATACAGAGAGAGAGATACTGACTATAGAGACACTCTCAAAAATCTTCTGTCTCAAAGAATTCTGAAGAACACTCATCCAAGGAGATCAAGTTTTCAAATCTTCAGATCTCTTTAGTTTTCAAAGTGTTCAAGGCCAACATAATTCCAGACTCCAGACATTCAACATTTCAGCTATTGCTGAAATTATCTATTACTGGAGTTCAATCTTTGAAGGCCTATCACCCTCAGCAAAGCTTTTCTTCCTGAAGATTTTAAGGATTCAGGGGGAGCTTTGACATCAATCCACATAGTCTTCTCAGTTGTTTGAGAAAGAGAAGACTTCCATCACTCTCTCACCCCCACTCTGTAAAGGGTTTTTCAAACTCCCTTCAAAAGTTTGAGCTTGGTTTTTGAGCACCTTGTCAAAAGCTCATTGGTGGCAAGACACCTGATCAAAAAATCTGCTTTGGTTTTTGAGCACCTTATCAAAAGCTCATTGGTGCCCAGGACACCTGATCAACTCATCCTGCAGTGGATTCCTACCTAGGGTGGTAGAAGAGTGGATGTACCCAAGTTTGGGGAACCACTATATTTCCTTGTGTCTTCTGGTTCTGCTTGCTTTCATTTTTTTGTTTCTGGCCTTGATTTTTCTATACTTAGTTTTTGCTTAGCTTAGTGCTGTGATTAGATTTATTTTTGCTTCCCTGCTCACACATATTACAACAATTGTTGTAAAAGTTTGTAAAAGTTTTTAAAGCACCATATACTCTATTCACCCCCCTCTAGAGTATATCAGATCTAGTTGCACTTTCATCCACCATCTGTCTGGTCAAGGAATCGTTGCTCTGTCGCAGGCTCTCGATCACTGCATCACTCTGCGCTCCTGTGGACTCACCCTCAGACAGGGGAGTCGACCTGGTAGAAGGACGTCTCGCCATCCTAAAACATATCAACATTAGTCAAATCCTGGTACAATAGTTGGAACTAACTACAAGTACAGACAATACATACATAAATATGATCTTAAAACTGCTAAACTTGCTCTGAGAGTTTATTTGAATAAAAATGATGTTATGCCTAACCTATGATGGTTTACCACCATCAACTAACTCTTGTGCCTCGATCGGGAATACATGAATTTGTATTCTTTTTCTGATTTAAAACCATGTGTGTACATATGTCATCCTGCAAATCTTTAGCTTGGCACGTTGTGCTTATGCAATGTTATGCTATGCTTGATTATGCTATGCATTCTAAAAAGGCCCTAATGCATGTCATGAGCGGCGTACACATGAAAATGTTATGCATCCCATACTACATAACATTCTCATGCAACGAAAAAGAAACGTACTAGTCGCATTCATGTGGTGAGGTTATGCATCCCATACTACATAACCCTCACATGTTGCCCCTATGGTGGATCCATATACAGACACATATTATGCATCCCATACTACATAATATGCCCCATATACTTCATGTTATGCTATGAGTGTAGTGTTCGTGCTTCAGCCAAGACGTGCTGATGATATATCGGTGTGTGTATGATATGATGCTAAACATCTAATACTTATAAGGAAAGGTTGCCCGACAAATTGTCAAGCAACCTCCCTCTGATACTAACTGTCACAACCCGCATTTTCTCCTAATTTAGGAAGTATCAGAGTTTGAGAAAACACGCGTTGTGATGCCACGTCGAGCAGGGGATAACTGTCGACGCTCAGGCGAACACCCACTAACTAGACTATGAAAACTCATAAGTTTAATGATTAGAAAAATCAGTTATATTTTAGAGGCCGTATCCCTCGACTCAGTGGAGCATCTAGTCCACAGTTTAAAACTATACTTATACGCGGCAGAAAATACTTTATTTATATTTGACACCCTATAAGAGTGCATAAGTGACCCCCGAGGTCAACTTATAATATGCAAGACTCTAGATTTATATTATATTATAAGTAGGAAAACAATCTTTTTACGTTGCTTGGAAAGTAATGTATGAATTTTATAAACATGCTGGTCATGAAATATAATAGTAATAGTTTTTTTAGGTTTAAAAGTAACTAGCAACCTAGCATAAATCTTCCCAAGAGCAAGTAGACTATCTCCAGAAAGGTAGCAGTAAAAGAAACATATCTAGTATCATAAGGTAAAACTACTAGTGGGCGCCAACAAACTGATACAAACCCACTAGCAACTATGTATGTCTATAAGAAAACAGAAAAACTACATCACAACAGCAAGAGAAAGATCCCTACAGCTCAAGGGATCACCAACAACACCACAGCAAATCTAGCCGCCTACCCGGCTATTAATCAGAACCTGAGGCATTCAGAAAAGAAAAGAATACCTCAGCAAGTAAAACAAGAAAATCTGAATATGGGCATTAAATCAAAATGGAACAAAGAGAGAAAGCAAACATGACAGTAAAAACAAACACTGTCCAAAGTAAGCAAAAAGTACACCAAGTACCAGGTAACAACAACAAGCCCTGCCCAAACCCTGCAGAGGCTACAAGGCAAAAGACAAGAAAACTTGCCACAATATGCTGCATTCTATAAGGAAGAAACACCTAACACTCCTAATTTGTGAGTTAATGGCAGTAGTAAACAACATGGACCTGAGTTGGTGACCAAAAATAGTCCCCCAAACAAGACAGTTCCAATTAAAAATAAAATTTCACTGTGTTAGCACAAAACCACCACAAACCGAGCCCGTACCTGGGACTAAAAGGGTGGCGGCCACAGCAATACCCAGCCCGTACCTGGGACTAAAAAGTGGCGGCCACGGCTCGCACACAAAACATCCCACTCCTTTAGAGCATCAAAATACCACTACCTGCCATAACCCACGATTCGTCCCTCAAAACAAAGGAAGAACAAAAGGATGATAAGACATCCCCCTAGGAGGCAATCACTCGGGAAGAAAAGAAACTGAAAAGGAATAAATCCCTGCTTACAGGAATCGTCGATCTCCAGCCATAGGAAATCATCGAACTCCGTTCGACGATTTTCCCTTCGTCGATAACAGGTCACGGGAAAAATCGTCGAACGCCGTTCGACGATTTGCCGTTAAACACAGGCCACAGGAAATTGTCGAATTCCGTTCGATGTTTTTGCGTGAAACACTGGACATAGAAAATCGTCGAACTCAGTTCGACGATCCTCGTCGTAATCAGCTCGACGATCCTCGCCGAACTCAGGCAACCGGAGATCGTCGATCTCAGTTCGACGATCTTCGTCGAACTCAGGTCGATGATCTTCGTCGATCTCAAGCAACCAGAGATCGTCGATCTCAGTTTGACGATCGTCGTCGAACTCAGGTCGATGATCTTCGCAGAACTGGCTGCGTTGAGTACACCGCAATCCTGTACAACCACCTTCATTTCCGACCAATCCTCTTAGCCTAATTCGATCCTATTACTCGCAATGCAAGTATGAAAACCCACTGCCACTAGTTCTATTGCTGATAGGCTAATTGCTACCCAAACCGAGATTAACAGGGAACAATTTGATTAAAAACCAATACTATAGCAACCCGACCGGAAATTTGAGTTTCAGACCTTGAGAAAATGAAAAAAGAAACATAAAGGAGCATTTAAGGATTAAGATCCACATGACTTTGACGGAAAAATAGAGCAAAATACGCAATATCGGGAAACACGAATGATTACAGCAACTATGACCATGAAAAGGAGAAGAAAAACTTGGCAAAGGTAGGAGCACCACTTGCCTCAAATTCTAGCAATTTATCTTTCACAACCCTTCCTATCTCTCTCGGCTCCAGCCGCAACAGCACCTAAACAGGATTCTAAAGTTTTAATGGCGTAAAAGGGTCAAACTAAAAATTCCGAGACCCCTAGAAACACCACAAAAATTGAATCTCTTACCATAGGAATGAATGTCTAGGAGAGAGTAATCCAAATCCGCTTTAGGAATCGAATTCCATCCACTAATGCTCCCAGAATCGGCGTCTGAAGGGTAGCAGGGTTGGCGGTTTTTCTTCCTCTCGAACAGGCGACAGTTATTCTCTCACGGAAGGAGACAATGAATAGTCTCGTTTTTTTGTCTTAAGGTTATATATATGTATAGAAACGCCTTATCATCCTTAACTGCCACCTAAAAGCCACTGGATTCATTTCAAGCTTTAATAATTAATCCTTTACATCCATTATTATTAACACATCAAAACAACGCGAAAACCGAACCACCTCAGAATCCGACGAAATTCACACCGTAGCTAAATACCCATGCTACGAACGCAACGACGAAGTCGAAATCAACTTTCGACGAACAAAACTCGGGTTATCACTACCTGAAGCCAAAACACAAGCACCCCCGAGAGGCCTCACCGGTCACCAAAACAGACCCGGCTTGCAAGGGGATCTTGCCAAAAAGGTTATCAACAATCCACACAAGGAACCTAAAGAGCTAAGACCACGCTCTAACAAACAGCACCTGTCGGAAACGGGTCAACGTAACGCCAAACGAGAATTAAATAATCGCAGAAAAATCGGGGGCGTTACATGGGTGGTGGACTGAGACAAACCTGAGGTCGATCCCGAGCTGCCCATAGAAGCTGATGAACTTGACGCTGACAAACTGAGGCCCGTTGCCTGTGACGATGGCTTACGGTAATCCATACCGGAAGATGATCACCCCCCAAACAAATTCCTGATAAAATGGAAGGTCACCATGACCAGTGCCTTAACCTCCAACCACTTAAAAAAATAATCTATCATGACAAGTAAGAACCACCTCTGCCCACTGGCCTGGGGGAATGGCCCCACCAAGTCCATCCCCCAGATGATAAAAGACCAAGGGGCTGTGATGCTTCTGAGGCGCTGGGCTGGTTTCAGTTGGAGGGGGCAAACAACTGGCATTTGTGGCACTTCTTTGTGAATTCTGCAGCGTCGCGGCCTAGGGTAGGCCAGAAGTACCCTCGCCTGATAATCCTTCCTTCCAGGGTCTGACTATAAGAGTGACTCCCACACTCCCCGGAGTGGACTTCTTCTAAGATCCTCTGAACCTCCCTCTCAGCTACGCAATGTGCCAGCATCCATGAGAGGGTCTTTTTGTACAGCTGCTAATGCGCGCGAAGCCCGGCTCTAAATTATCTAGGGAGTGCGGCGGGTCCGGATTTTGCGCGAAGAATTATAGGCAAGTGCACCTATTGCAAGTAATACATGATATTCAGGGGGAATATCGAGATCATAAATTTTCCGGGAACAAGTTGATTATCCCTACTGCTCCAAAACAACTATTATTTTACTGAAATATTTAAGTTGTCGATTTTAACTAAGAAAAAGCTGGAAATAGATTAAGAACAAGGTCGATGAAGAAATAACATTCGGTATCGAATTACATTTAGACTAAAATAGATTGAATAATTAGAGATCTTAGGTTTCAATTCAATTAAAGCGAAAACTTGGCCATGGAGGTTCCAAAAGAATGAGCTCACCTATCTCTAGGAATATCACTCACTTAACATTAAGACTATTCGACCGGGCTCTCGTCCGATGAAGGATTCCCCTTAATGCCTGCATTACGCTAAGAACCCCACTATTGGAGGGGGGACCCAATCCGATAGAATTACGCACCTCCTCTCTCGAGGGTTAGTGCGAAACTCTCTTTACCCAGGGGTGATTAGTACATATGGATGACCTCTCAGCTAGCTAGTATATGGATAACAGAAATAGAGCCCACACATCAATATGTGGTTCTACGCGTCGTTAACCTGGGGTAAACCTTAAGTTTTTAATTAAATTAAAAAATAAGACCTTTGGTTATTTAAAAAACATTTTATATCCCAATGCTCTTCGATATCGAGGTCTAAAAGCAATTAACCACTCATCGGAATGTGGATGGCTTATGAATTTGGTTAGGCGTGAGTTCTAAACTATGCAAAAGCTCTAAAACAGCCTCCTAGAAGCAGCCCCTAAGACCAACATGGTTCAAAATTTCGAACCAACACACCTTACAACAAGGTCCTATTTATAGCCCAAAAAAATCAGTTTACACACCCTAGGTCACGGGCGTCTAGGGGGGTGTGTCAACACTGTTGTTGAAGTGAAGCCGATCATTCAATGCATGTTGACTTTGGGGAAGTCCACATGGAAGTCACGGGCGTGACCCTGCTGACACAGGCGTGTAGCATGGGCGTGTCCAGTAGGTACATCTGGGGGAGGCATTACTTCATTTCGTCGCCGATGACGTCTTGTTTGGGCTAGGTGGAGAAATCACAGGCGTGTCGCATCTTGGCACGAGCGTGACGGTTTGTTCGACGAACTTCGAGCATCAAACATCGAATGACGTGATACGGTGCGTGGTCACGGGCGTGTCACATTGGGAAAGGGCTTGTACTTGGGCGTGTACTTGGGCTTGTTCAGAAATTTCTTTGCGGGCGGTTGATTTCACTTGGAATTGAGGTCACACGCCTAGGTCATGGGCGTGACCTGAAGTACACGGGCGTGTACTATGCAATTTTGACAAATTTTCTGAAAATTTCAGGAAACAATTTTAAAGCTAAGTTAGCACAATATTTACAAAAAGAAACATTTTATTGAAGAAAATTAACTAAAAAATAAGGAAAGGAAACTAAAATTACCTAAATAAACTAAGTAAAAATACGAATATTTACAATTTATCAAATACCCCTATACTTAAGCTTTTGCTATTCCAGAGCAAAGTTAGAGATATACTTATAAGAAATTAAAGAAATGCTAAGTTTAGCTACCGCTTGAATTAATTGAAAGAAAGATCAAAATAATTATCAGAGGTATAAGAGTTAAGTCCTAAATCATGAAATTGATTTAAATAGAGGAAAAGTTTTGCCCAAAAATACTTCTTGAAGTAGCCAAATGCAAGCAAAAATTATAATAGTTAGCTGACAAGAATAGATTGGAATTATAGAAACTTTAGCTCAAGAGTTAAAAGAAAATAATGCAATTTAAAAATTATGCTCTCAAAAAGATTTTTTATTAAGTCTAGAATCATTGAATATGACTAAGGGGATTGTTTTGGTTTATGAAGAGGGCTTTGGAAGATGTGAGGTATATTTTTTTCTCAAACCTCGAATACAAATTTTTTTGAATATGATTGTTTAGGAAAACGAAAACTTATTTTCCATAACATGCAATAGTAATTTTTGTACAACTTCATATAACCCAATGTATATGTATAGGAGTAATGAATTTTATCCTCTTACCCCGTAACATATAATCTTTTCAAAGATTGGATACCTATGTTTACGGAACGAAATCTTATTCCCATTGACACAAGTTCTTTTAAGGATAAAACAATACTAGAAAATAGACCTTTAACCATGGTTTTTTTTTGCCACGGGGGAAAACCGTGGCTAATAATGAAGTATTAGCCACAATACCTATTTCATGGCTAATAGGTTACTATTAGCCATGGATGACTAATTCGTGGCAAATAAAAAAGGTTTTGCCACGGTTTGCCTATTTCGTGGCTAATACTATTAGTATTAGCCACGAAAGCCAAATCCGTGGCAAAAATGGGTATTTTTTAGTCCCACACCGCCAGTTAAAACTTCTATTTCGGGTTTATATTTCTCATTCCGCAATGAATGTTTGAATTAATCTGGGCTCGCGGGCGGGCTCGTGGGCGGGCTTGCGAGCGGGCTCGCGAGCGGCGAGCAGCGGGCGGCGTGCGGCGGCGGCCGGCGGCGGCAGGCCGTGCCGCCGGAATCTTTTCTATGTGAGGAAAGAAGGAGCTTTTAGCCACGACAATTGAACCGTGGCAAAAAAGGAGCTTTTAGCCATGACAATTGAACCATGGCTAATAATTGCTGAAAACAGGCCATTTAGCCACGATTTTAATTCGTGGCTAAAATTCTTGGCTAAAACTTATTTGCCACAGTTTCAGCGTGGCTAATACTATTAGCCACGCTCGCATTGCCCACGTCCATTTGTCGTGGGTAGGCCGTGGCTAAAAGGCTTTAGCCACGGTTTTGGACTTTTAGCCACGACAATCTGCCGTGGCTAAAAGTCTGTTTTCTAGTAGTGAAATATGGGGAGATGGGTTTTTTTCAAAAATAAAACTAGATTTTAATAAAACAAATTTGAGAGCAACCTTTATAAATTGAACGTTCTTGTGTTTCTAAAAAGCTTGAAGTAGAAATAATTGAAGTCTGTAGTTGTTTTTTCTAGCATAATACACATGCCTCTATTTGAGATAAATTAGAAGTAATGCCTAAAATAAGTCACTTATCTTAAGAAAAAAGCGTAAAAAATTCTTTAAAACTTAACCCTAGATATTTAAATATATCAATCTCTAATTAATAAACGGATAGTAAATAAAGAATTAATGAAATTTGCTTATAAATAAACTCACAACAAAATATTTGGAGAGCAAAAAGGGTTAAGAATTGAATATTCGATTTATTTGTTTCATAATTGTTTTGGGATTTTTAGAGTTTTCATCATTTTTTTTGTGTTTTTAATTTATTATCTTTTTTGGAATTTTTGTTTTTGTTTTGTTTTACACTTTTTTGACTTTTGACTTATTATCTTTTTTTGTGTTTTGTGTTTAATTTTGCTATTATATACATACTAAAAAAGCGATAACATATATATATTTTTGAACTATTTTTCTTTTCTAATTTTTTTGTATTTTTGTTTTTTATAAGCAAATATTTTCGAAATAAGGAAAAAGAGAAAAGTTATTTACAAAGAATAGAAAGAAAGGAAGAGGGGAAAGAGAGAACAAAATATTTACAAAAATATTTACAAAAAGATATGTGCATAAAGTATTTACAAAAAAAATTTACAAAATAAAACTAAATATTTTTTGGAATTTTTGTTTTATAATTTTTTGGAATTTTTGTTTTATAAATTTTTTTGGAATTTTTGTTTTATAATTTTTTTGGAATTTTTGTTTTATAATTTTTTTGGAATTTTTGTTTTATAATTTTTTTGAAATTTCTTTTTTTTTGATGATAGAAGAATGTGGAGTTTTCATTTTAAATTTTTTTGTTTGTTTTGTTTTTATATATATTTTTTATATTTTTAAATTTTGGAGTGTAGAAAGTAGAAGTGCAGAAAATAAAATAAAAAACACCCCAATACTTAAGTCCAACATTTTCCCCAATGTTGCAATGTAAGTATGCAGAACAAAAATAAAATGCAATATTTATAAAGAAAATAAAGAGAGGGGAGGGGGGGTAGAAGCTTCCCTGAAACGAGGTCGGGGAGGCCCAGTTTAGGAACCCTGCATTATTAACAATAGCAAAGAAAAAGTAAAGAAATAGCGCAAAAGATAAACATGTGGTGCCTCCCAGGAGCTCTTTGTTTATAGTCGTGTAGCTTGACTATTTTGGCGGTTTATATGTGTTAGAAAGTAGAGAAAAGAAGCGAAAAGTAGAGAGCAAGCGAATAAACTTTTGAATAATTGAAATTTTATTATCCAAAAAAGATATCATTTACAAAGGTATGGCCTCCCTTATATAGAATGGAGGAGATAAGAAAGAGAGTATACAAACAATGTGGGACTAAACATTTACAGTACTGAGCGGATAGAATAATGGAGACCGCATAGGCCGCGCGGTTAGACAGATGGGCTAACCGCTCGGCAACTCCAGCAGGATAGAACAGGCCGCAGAGGTAGACCGATAGACCGCCCGGTCTCCAGGCACCAGAGAGACCGCCAGACCGCTCGGTCAACAAACCGCTGGATCAGATCGCTAAGCTACCCGGTCTAATACTTCAACACTCCCCCTCAAGCTGGAGCATAGATATCAATCATGCCCAGCTTGTCACAAATAGAAACTGGCTTGGTGAAGATATCTGCCAACTCCTTGTCAGAGGTGACAAAAGGAGTACAAATCTGTTTCTTCAAAATCTCCTCCCGAATGAAGTGACAGTCAACCTTTATATGCTTCGTTCTCTCATGGAAGACCGGATTTCTGGATATGTGTATAGCGGCCTTGTTGTCACAGAACATAGGGAGAGGACAGTCATATACCTCGCCCAGGTCAAGCATGAGAGCCCGCAACCACTTTAACTCACACGTAGTTGACTCCATACTCCGGTATTCTGCTTCGGCACTGGATCTGGAAACAACAGACTGTTTCTTGCTCTTCCAACTCACGAGATTACCTCCAACAAAGGTACAAAAACCTGACGTGGATTTACGATCGCCTTTGTCATCCGCATAACTTGAATCTGAGTAGGCCTCAACCCTCAGATGGCCATTCTTCTGGAAGAGTAACCCTCTGCCCGGTGCTGCTTTGATATACTCTAAAATCTTCAGGGCGGACTGAAGATGACACTCCCTAGGAGCTTGCATAAACTGACTGACCTTTCCTACAGCGTAGGCGATGTCGGGTCTAGTCACCGTGAGATAGATGAGTTTGCCTACCAAACGTCTGTACCGTGTGACATCAGATAGAGGAGGCGATTCATCCATCCACGTTTTGTCTTCTCCAACAGCCATGGGAAGATGAGCTGGTTTGGCACCTGTCAAGCCTGCTTCTCGAAGAAGATCAAGGGCATACTTCCGTTGAGAGAGAACCAAGGAGTCAGGTTTCCGAGAGATTTCTATCCCCAAAAAGTATTTTGGGGAGCCCATATCCTTCGTGACCAAGTGCTGACGGAGGTGCTTCTTCGTCAAGTCCACCCCATCTCGGTCATCACCAGTAAGGAGAATATCATCCACATATACGGCCAAAACCACCAGTCCCGAGGCCGTTTTGCGAATGAATAAGGAGTGATCAGCCAAACTCCTTTGAATGCCGATGGTTGCCACAATACCACTGAATTTTTCGAACCATGCCCGAGGGCTCTGCTTTAGGCCATAAATGGCCTTCTTCAAATGACAGACATGTGTCTCCCCCTGAGCAACATACCCAGGAGGTTGCTCCATATAGACGTCCTCCTGAAGATCGCCATAGAGAAAGGCATACTTCACATCAAGCTGGGAAATAGCCCAAGCCCGGTTAACAGCCACAGAAAAGAGAACCCGGATGGTGCTGAGGCGAGCAACCGGAGAGAAGGTATCAAAGTAATCAACGCCATAAGTCTGAGTAAAGCCCTTGGCCACCAGCCGGGCTTTGTAGCGATCCACAGTGCCGTCGGGGCGAAACTTGACAACAAAGACCCAGCGACAGCCAACCACATCAGTGCCCACGGGAGGAGGAACCAGGGTCCAGGTACCCCGTTCAGTAAGAGCAGCCATCTCCTCATCCATGGCAGACTTCCAATGAGGGAGAGCGAGAGCCTCCTGGTAGGTACGGGGAGTAGAGGTAGCAGAGATAGCCAAGGCAAAAGACCTGCGAGAAGGAGAAACCTGATCATAAGAAACAATAGCCGTGAGCGGGTGTTGAGTACATGCCCGCACCCCTTTGCGAAGGGCAATGGGAACATCCAGGTCAACGGGAGCGTCGGCGACGAGAGCATCAGCGACCGGAGCGTCCGTGGCGGAGAAGGCTGGCCCGGGACTAGAGAGAGACGGCAGAGAAGAGGAGGGTGGAGGGGTGGGTGGGGAGACGGACTGGGAAGGAGTGGGTGGAGGAGTAGACGAAGGTGGGAAAACGTGAAGAGGTGTGGAAGGAACGGAGATATTAGAAGGAAGAGAAGGAAGGGAAGAGGAAGGAGAGAAATAGGAAGCATTTTCGAAAAAAGTCACATCTGCGGAGACAAACTGCTTGCGGAGAAGGGGGTCAAAGCAGCAATAGCCTTTTTGAGTGCTAGAGTACCCCAAAAAGACACACTTGGTGGAATGGGGGGAAAGTTTGTCGCGGGTAGCGGAGGGAGCGTGAACAAAGGCCGTACAGCCAAAGACACGGAGAGGAAGAGGAAAAGGTTCCTGGTGGGGGTAGAGAAGGGAGAAGGGAGTCTGGTCGTGGAGAACCGCGGAGGGAAGGCGATTGATGAGATAGCAGGCGAGGAGCACAGCGTAGCCCCAGTAGGAGCGAGGGACGTGCATCTGCGTCATGAGAGTACGCGCAACATCAAGCAGGTGACGGTTTTTACGCTCCGCCACCCCATTCTGCTGGGAGGTGTAAACACAAGTCGTTTGATGAAGGAGGCCATGTTTGTGAAAGAACGCGGAGAACTCATGAGTCAGATACTCCTTGGCATTATCAGAACGTAAGACTTTAATAGAAATAGCAAATTGAGTCTTAATCATAAAGTAAAATGATTGTCAAACAGAAAACAGTTCAGAGCGATCTTTTAATAGATACACCCAGGTACATCTAGTAAAATCATCGATAAAAGTGACAAAATAGGAACTGCCCCGACCAACTGTGTGGGTAGGAGCAGGACCCCATACATCAGAATGAATAAGATCAAAAATGCGAATGGAGCCACGGCCTTGCTTCGGTGGGAAGGAGGAGCGATGATGTTTGCCAAGCTGACACGCATCACAGTTGAGCGGAGAACTGGTAGGAGGTAAGTGAGGCAGAAGCTGACGAATAAGCCGAGGAGGTGGATGACCAAGACGAAGATGCCACTGAAGGAGATCGGTGGAGGAGGAGTAGGCAGATAGAGCGGAAACATCGTCGAGGAAGTAGAGGCCGCCGCTCTCAGTCCCAGTAGCAATCGTCCGCTGGGTCCTCGGGTCCTGAAAAGAACAAGTAGTGGGAGTGAATAAGACGGAGCACTGAAGTTGCCGGCATAAAGTAGTAACTGATAACAAATTGCACGGGAACTTCGGGACATAGAGGGTATCCTCCAAGCAAAGCGATGGAGTGAGTTGAACCATGCCCGTCCCATGAACCGGGGATGGGGAACCATCCGCCACACGAACTGGGGGTAAGCGGTCATGGGTCTCAAGACGGGAGAAACAATGAGGGTTGCCCGTCATATGATTGGTGGCACCGGAGTCAATCAGCCATTTACCTTGGGTAACGACGTGGACACTACCTGACGTCGTGGACACAGAGGCAGACGGCCTAGAAGAGGCGGAGGCCGAAGGAGCATCACCGGAAGGGCGAAGATGAGGATGTTTCTGCCAGCAGCGGTCAACAGTATGGCCAGTACGACCACAGTGAGAGCAGAGGAACCGGGAGGAGCCCCGTCTGCCAGAGGAGCCACGGCCACTGGGCCCCCCCCGCTGAGCGTGGTGAGCAAAGGAGTCCTAGGAAGGGGGGGAGGCCAACAGAGGCCGCTGGAGGAGCGAAGTAACGGCGGCAATGCGAGCCGCAGTGGCATCCAAAGTAGGAGATTCCGCCTCACCCAAGATCTGCTGGCGGATCATATCATAAGAGTCGGGAAGACGAAGAAGATAACAAACAACCAGGAGTTCCTGAAGTGTTTGTGCTGGTCGGCCAAGTCCGCGGAGAAGGGGCGATTCTGGAGGATTTCAGCACCAAGAGCCTGAACCTTCTGATAAGCCGCAGCCGGTGACACGGAAGGGCGGGCGAAGAGGTCCGCATAGAGAGTATAAATGCGGGACGTCTGGCCCCCCTTAGAATAGAGAGCAGCGAGGTGAAGCCAGGCGGCCTTGACCGTCTCATCATGGTGAATGACGGGAAGGCACTCATCAGAAAGGCTGTTGGCCAGCCAGGTGCGGACAAGAGCATCACTCGCATCCCAGTCATCAAACTCAGGAGAGGTGCGAGGAGGAGGGTCATCGGTGAGGTGATGACGCTTGCGTTGAGAACGAAGGAGAAAGGTGAAAGAAACGCTCCAATCGGGATAGTTGGAGCCAACAAGCTTGGAAAGGGTGCCAAGGTTGCCCGAAGGAGGAGGAGGAGAAGGAGCTACAGGAGTAGTGGTGAGACCTGAGGTAGTCATAGAACCCGGCAAGCAGAAGAAGCCGCGCGAACAGAAGCAGTTAGAAAACAGACGAAGCCGCGTGAACAGTAGCGGCTTGAAAGACTCAAAGGCACAGTGGGGAAGAGGTCGCGCGGACTGAAAAGGCCGAGCGAACAGAAGAGAGGAGAAGAGCAGGTGACCGCGACCAAGATGCGGGTAAGAAAGGTATAACCCGCACGGTCAGGCAGATCACAGCAGCTGCGAGAAGGCGGTCAAAGGCACAGCGGGGAAGAGGTCGCGCGGACTAAAAAGGCCGAGCGAACAGAAGAGAGGAGAAGAGCTGGTGACTGCGACCAAGATGCGGGTGAGAAAGGAACAACCCGCACGGTCAGGCAGATCACAGCAGCAAGCCGCGAGTAGAGAGACAACACACGCGGATAGGGACAGACCGCTACGATTAGGAAGTCGGAGCGGTAGGAAAGAACAAGGAGCGCGGCGACAAGGAAACAGGTCGCTGCGACAAAGAGCAGTAGGAGAAGAGAAGTAAGAAGAAGCAAGCCGCGCGAACAGGGCAGCGGACAGAAACACACCGCGCGGATAGAAACAAGCCAAGTCACGAAGCAAGTCGCAGAATGCGGAAAACAAGCCGCGAACAACAGAGAGCGCACAGAATCAGAAGGAAATGACCGTGTCCTCTGATACCGCATAGGCCGCGCAGTTAGAATAATGGAGACCGCATAGGCCGCGCGGTTAGACAGATGGGCTAACCGCTCGGCAACTCCAGCAGGATAGAACAGGCCGCAGAGGTAGACCGATAGACCGCCCGGTGTCCAGGCACCAGAGAGACCGCCAGACCGCTCGGTCAACAAACCGCTGGATCAGACCGCTAAGCCGCCCGGTCTAATACTTCAACAATATGTCGAGGAGGGTTATGGATTCTATATTACCGCCCACATGATCGTCTGCTATATATAATTTTAAGCGATAACCGTTCACTTTAAACGAGCCTTTTTCTGGGTGTGAGACGAGTACAGTCCCATATGGCCAAACCTCTTCAACTTTGAAGGGGCCGGACCATCGTGATTTTAGTTTACCGGGAAAAAGTCTAAGTCGTGAACTATATAGACGGACAATATTGCTCGGAGAAAAAGTTTTTTGGGTCTTGATTTTTCAGTCGTGGTAAAACTTAGAACGCTCCTTATAAAACTTATTGCTCTCATAAGAGTTTGCGGGCCATTCATCGAGCTCGTTTAGTTGCAGTTTTATATTTTGAGCGGCTAAGTTAGCGTCGAGATTTAATAGTTTTAAAGCCCAGAGAGTGCGATGTTCTAGTTCTACGGGGAGATGACACGCTTTGTCATAGACTAATCGATACGGCATACAACAAATTGCGGTTTTGTATGCGGTACGATATGCCCACAACGCATCATCGAGTTTGTTGGACCAATCTTTCATATTAAGTGAAACGGTTTTCTCTAATATACGCTTAATCTCTCGATTTACTACCTAAACTTGGCTATTAGTTTGCGGGTGGTAGGGGGGCAAGTTTGTGCGTGACGCCGTATTTATCTAACGTCTTAGCCATCTGGGTGTTGTAGAAATGCGTTGCCATATCGCTTACAATAGCGCGAGGTGTGCTGAAGCGAGAAAATAGTTTTTTAAGAAAAGTAACGATGACTCGCGCATCATTGGTGGGGAGAGCTTGCGCTTCCGCCCACCTCGATACATAGTCGACCGCCACTAAAATATAATTATTTTTAAAAGACGGAGGTAGGGGGCCAACGAAATTGATGCCCCACAAATTGAAGACTTCGCGTTCTAAAAACAAATTTTGGGGCATCTCGTCGCAACGAGAGATGTTATCCGACTGCTGGAAGCTATCGCAGGAGTGCACAAAATTATGAGCGTCTTTGAATAGAGTAGGCCAAAAGAAGCCCGTCTCCAACACCTTACGCACGGTCCGGTTAGCTTGATAATGCCCCCCAGCTAGACCCTCACGGCAGTGCCTAAGTATTTGCGTGCACTCCACACCTGCGACACATCTTCGAACCGCTTGATCCGCGCAGATACAAAAAGGAAAAGGGTCCTCCCAAAAGAAATATTTCAAGTCAGAAAAGAATTTCTTCTTTTGCTGGCTCGAAAAATCTTTTGGGAGCACCCATGCAACTAAATAGTTCACAAAATCTGCGAACCAAGGCGGGGAAGATGAACTAATATTTATAGATAGGAGGCATTCCTCGGCGAATCTGTCATTTATGTCAGATTTGACGAGCGCTTCCGCACCGAGATTTTCTAAGCAGGAGAGGTGATCGGCGGCTAAACTTTCTACACCCTTCTTATCCCGGATATGCAAATCAAATTCTTGCAGGAGGAGGATCCATCGAAGAAGGCGGGGTTTGGCATCCGTTTTTACAAACAAATATTTTAAGGCGAAGTGGTCGGTAAATACGATAACTTCAAATAGCGTTATATACGAGCGAAACTTATCAAATGCAAAAACGACGGCTAAAAGTTCCTTTTCCGTTGTCGTGTAATTTCCTTGTGCGGAAGTGACCATCTTGCTAGCGTAATAAATAGGATGAAAATATGTGTTTATACGTTCTCCAAGAATGACACCTACGATAATATCACTAGCATCACACATAATCTCGAACGAAAGGGTCCAATTGGGCGCCACTAAAATGGGTGAATTGATAAGTTTTTGTTTTATAAAATTAAATGCAGTCTCGCATTCGCTACTAAATATAAAATTTGATTCCTTTTCCAAGAGGCGAGTAAGCGACTTTGTTATTTTTTAAAAATCTTGAATGAAACGTCTATAAAAGCCAGCGTTGCCTAAGAAACTCATAATAGATTAATGTTAGAAGGCGGGGGAAGTTTTTCGATAATTTCAACCTTGGCCTTATCGACCTCCATCCCCTTAGACAAAATCTTATGGCCGAGAACCAAACCTTCTTGAACCATAAAGTTACATTTTTTCCAATTTAAAACAAGATGTGTGTCCTCGCATCGCTGAAGGACACGATCTAAACTGTGAAGACAAGACAAGAAGGAGCATCCGAAAACAGAGAAGACATCCATAAAGACTTCCATAATATCTTCTACTAGCTCGCCAAAGATCGCTAGCATACATCTTTGGAATATAGATGGCGCATTGTAGAGGCCAAATGGCATTCTTCGGTATGCGAAGGTACCAAACGGACAGGTAAGAGTTGTTTTATCTTGGTCATCAGGGGAAATAGGGATTTGGAAAAACCCCGATAAGACATCAAGAAAACGGTAGTGGGAAATGGTCCTTACGGGTGAAATCATTTAGTTTACTATAATCTATGCACACCCAGCAACCCGTAACAGTACGAGTTGGGACGAGTTCATTATGCTCATTTTCCACTATGGTAAGACTGCCCTTTTTGGGCACGACATGAACGGTACTAACCCACATACTATCCGATATAGGATAAATAATCCCCGCATCTAATAATTTTATAATTTCGGCTTTAATGACATCTTTCATGTTTGGGTTAAGACGTCGCTGCGGCTGAATAGTTTTGCGACAATTATCATGAAGGAAAATCTTATGGGTGCAGAAAGAAGGGTTAATCCCTTTTAGGACAGAAATTTGCAACGCAATTGCGTGACGATGTTTAAGTAAAACTTCCAATAAATCAGAACTCTCTGAATTGCTCAAATGCGAAGAAATGTTAACAGGAAGGGTATCATCTTTTCCCAAAAGGCGTATTTGAGTGATGTAGGTAGGGGTTTGAGTTCAAGGCAGGGCGGTTCTTCTAAAGAGGTTTTAATTTTAATGTCGTTAAATCTAAAAGGTTCAAAGGACAAATTTGTATAGTTATCCTCATCGCAGTTAAAATTTTCGAGGGCAAAAGTGTCGTCGTTTAAAAAAGTAGACTCGAAAATAGGGGAAGAACAATCTCCGAGAGAGGTATCTAAATTATAACAAAAGTCATCGCTCTATGACGAGTCTCCTATGGAGGGATTAATAGAGAAAGTAACTTCATCATCTCCTACCCGAAGGAGGAGACGATCGTTACTTACATCAATTAATGAGCGAGAGGTGGCGTGAAAAGTGCGACCGAGTATAATTGGTACATTAGTGTCCTCCTCGATGTCTAAGATGACGAAGTATATCGGAAAGATAAACCTATCAACTCAGACAAGTACATCCTCCACTACCCCGACGGGAAACTTAACCGAGCGATCAACTAGTTGGATATGCATTTTAGTAGGGGTCGTAATGCCCAAACCTAATTTTTGAAAGAGCGATAACAACATCAAATTAATGCTTGCGCCTAAATCTGCAAGCGTATATTTACTAATATATTGCCAAAAAGGCACGGGATGGAGAACCGTCCCGGGTCATTTCTTTTAAGGGGCAATTTATTAGTAAGAGCCGCTGAGCAGTTAGCATTCAGAGAAATATGCGAAATATTTTCTAATTTTTGTTTATTAGAAAGAAGTTGTTTTAAATATTTCAAATACTTAGGCATCTGCGAGATCGCCACGCAGAAGCGAACATTAATATGAATTTGTTTTAATAATAAAATAAATTTTTTGTACTACACGTCCTTACGCTCACTATCTAGCTTATGTGGATGCGGCAGGGGCGTTTTAATAATTTTTTCATTTAAAATTTGTAAATGCAGCGTAATCGAAGAAGGGGGAAGAGGGGTCAGAGGTGAAATATGTACCTGCGGATCGATCACCTCCTTTCCGCTATGGAGGGTTATAGTGTTGATATTCTCCCGCAGATTAGGCTCCGTATTTCCCGGCCGTGCCCCGAGCGCACGCTCGGATATCAATCGCGCCAGCTATCCAACCTGGAGTTCTATGTTTTTTAGCGATCCGATGATGTTCCAGATATTTGATTCATTGGAAGCTACGCATTTAGAAAAAATTTCCTCCAATGGGGAGGGTTTTGGATGAGGGGGAGGCGGTAGAAATCCGGGCGCAAAAGAATTGGGCGGGCACTGCGCATTGTTCGCGTTGCTCCATGAGAAGTTGGGGTGGTTCCTCCAACCCGGATTATAGTTATTACTATAAGGGTTATTGTTGGGGTTGAAGTAAGGTCGCCTAGGATTTCCCACATAGTCTACGAACTCATTGACTATGCTGACATTAGGGGGAATCGCCCAAGGCAGAGTGGAGGAGGCAGCAGACATCTTCGCCACCTGCTTCATCAGCCTTTCAACTTGAAGGGCTATGCGGGCAGTGTCATATACTTCGAAGAGGCCGGCCGCCTACTTGGGACGTCCTCGCGGGACGTTCCATTGGTAGGCGTTCATAGCCATCTCTTTTATAAGAGCTTGGGCAGCCTCGGGGTCTTATTATTCAAGGTACCCCCAGCAGCTACGTCAATCATTTGACGCGTTTGATAGTTAAGCCCATTGTAGAAGATTTGGACCTGCAACCACGCAGGCAGCGTATGGTGTGGATACCTGCAGAGGAGTTCTTTAAACCGCTCCCAAGTCTCAAATAGAGACTCAGAATCGTTCTGCACAAACGAAGAAATGTCTGCATACAATTTTGCAGTTTTGGTGGGCAGAAAATACTTCGTCAAGAACCGTTGCGCAAGCTCGGCCCAGGTGGTGATACATCCTCGTGGGAGGGAATTCAACCACTCCTTAGCTTTGGATCTTAAGGAAAATGGAAAAAGGCGCAAACGAATGGCATCATCAATGACTCCATTAATCTTATAGGTATCACAGATTTCCAAAAACTAGATAAATGAACGTTCGGGTCCTCATTTGTCAATCCATCGAACTGCACAACATTTTTGGTCATTTGGATAACGCTCGATTTTATTCCAAAAATATTGTTCGCCACCATCGGGAGAACAATACTGGACCCAGTATCGTCCAAATTCGGCCGGGCGTAATAAGACATTGTATGCTCGACGACCGCGTTCGTATTAGGGTCGGCCATAGTAAAGGCAGAGGGTTCTCCGATGGATTCTTCGGGATCCAAAGAGGGATTTCGGCATTGAGAACGAATACGCGCAAGTGAGCGTTCGATCTCAGGACCGAAATCCAAATTTTCAGACTCCGAAGTTTGTCCACGGGTCATACACCATAAAATAAAAACGAAATAACTAATTTTTTTTTGGATTTTTAAGAAGGGTTTTTAAGTTTTTTTAGATTTTAGAAAATTGGTAAAAGTAATAGACTTCAGATTTTAAAATAACAACTCGTAGAGTTCCCCGGAAACGGCGCCAAAAACTTGATGGGCGCGAAGCCCGACTCTAAATTATCTAGGGAGCGTGGCGGGTCCGGATTTCGCGCGGCGAATTATAGGCAAGCACACCTATCAAAAGTAATACAGAATATTTGGGGGGGGGGGGAATATCGAGATCATAAATTTCCCAAGAACGGGTTGATTATCCCTACTGCCCTGAAAGAACTATTATTTTACTGAAATATCTAAGTTGTCGATTTTAACTAAGAAAAAACTGGAAATAGATTAAGAACATGGTCGATAAAGAAATAACACTTGGTATCGAATTACGTTAGGACTAAAATAGATTTGAATAATTAGAGATCTTAGGTTTCAATTCAATTAAAGCGGAAACTTGGCCGTTGAGGTTCCAAAAGAATGAGCTCACCTATCTATAGGAATATCGATCACCTGAACATTAAGACTATTCGACCGAGCTCTCGTCCGACGAAGGATTCCTCTTAGTGCCCGCATTACGCTAAGAACCCCGCTATTGGGGGGGGGGGAACCCAATCTGGTTGAATTATGCGCCTCCTTTCTCGAGAGTTAGTGCGAAACTCACTTTGCCCCGGGGTGATCAGTCCATACGCATGGCCTCTCGGCTAACTAGCGTATGGATAATCGAAATAGATCCCACACATCGATATGTGGTTCTACGCATCGTTAACCCGGGGTAAACCTTAAGTTTTTAATTAAATATAAAAACAAGACATTTAGTTATTTAAAAACATTTTATATCACAATGCTCTTCGATATCGAGGGCTAAAAGCGATTAGACACTCATCAGAATGGGGATGGCTTATGAGTTTGGTTAGGCGTGAGTTCTAAACTATGCGATAGCTCTAAAACAGCCTCCTAGAAGCAGCCCCTAAGACGAAAATGGTTCAAAATTTCGAACCCACACACCTTACAGCAAGGTCCTATTAATAGCCCAAAAAATCAATTTACACGCCCTAGTTCACGGGCATGTAGGAGGGGGGAGTGTCAGTACTGTTGTTGAAGTGAATCCAATCATTCAATACATGTTGACTATGGGGCGGTCCACGTAGAAGTCACGGGCGTGACCCTGTTGACACGGGCATGCAGCATGGGCGTGTCCAGTAGGTACATCTAGGGGAAGACGTCACATCATTTCGTCACCGACGATTTATTGTCTGGGACAGGTGGAGAAATCAGGGGCATGTAACATCTTGGCATGGGCTTGACGGTCGGTTCGATGAACTTCGAGCACCAAATGTCGAATGACATGACATGGGGCATGGTTACACGCGTGTCTCATTGGACAAGGGCGTGTACTTAGGCGTGCAATTAGGCGTGTTCAGTAATTTCTTTGCGGGCGGCTGATTTGACTTGGAATGAGGTCACACGCCCAGGTCATGGGCGTGACCTGAAGTAACTATGCAATTTTGACAATTTTTCTGAAAATTTCTGGGAACAATTTTAAAGCTAAGTTAGTACAATATTTACAAAAAGGAACATTTTATTGAAGAAAATTAACTAAAAATAAGGAAAGTAAACTAAAACTACATAAATAAACTAAGTAAAAATACGAATATTTACAACTTATCAGCTGCCCATCGCGGATGAGGTAGTACGCTGTCTTGTATTTGAACAACTGTTTATCCATCCCCTCCGGATACTCCCCCGTGGAAAGGAATGTTATGAAATGGTCCATCCATGAGGGGGGTTGATCCACCTCCATCAGCTCTCCGTCTTCAATGAAAGGGCAGAATAGGTTTGTGATGGTACCTCCCACCACAGGACCATGCTTTGCCAGGTGATCAACCTGTTCATTCTCCCCCTAGGTACGTCTCAGATGGAGAAGGTCTGGAACTTGCCGATGACCCCCTTCACCTTTGCTAAGTATAACTGGAGGGTGGACTCCCTTGCCTCGAACTCCCCGTTGATCTGGGAAGCCACAACCATGGAGTTAGTAAGGACCTCCACATCTTGCACCCCTAGCTCCCTGACCCGGCGCAACCCTGCTATCACGGCCTCATATTCGGCCTGGTTATTAGTGATGAGAAAGTTCACCACCACCATTTGTTTGATCCTCGTTCCCTGGGGGCTTTCTAAGATCACCCCCACCCCTAGGGAATACCTTCCTGAAGCGCCGTCTACCATCATCTTCCATGGAGCTTGGTGAGTGAGTTCTTCCTCCGCCACCTCGACCACATAGTCAGCAAGAAAGTAGGCCATCACCGGAGCCTTGATCGAGAGGCGGGCAACAAATGAGATATCAAACTCACTCAGATCTACCAACCATTTGGCCAACCTGCCCGAATGCTCCACCCCCTCGAAGATGTTGCGGAGGGGATAGTCAGTCACCACTCGGATGAAGTGTGCCTGAAAGTAGGGTCGGAGCCTCCGAGCCAAGATGACCAAGGCAAAGGCTAGCATTTCCAAGATGGGATACCGAAGCTCTGCCTTCCTCAAGACCCAGCTCATATAATAGATGGGCAACTGCATCTTCCCTTCTTCCCAAACCAGGATGGAACTCAAGGCCTCTGCTCCGACCATGTGATATAACGAAAGGTCTCCCCCTCCTTCGGCCCGTGGAGCAGCGGGGCCTGAGTTAACTGCCACTTCAAGGCTTGGAATGCCTCCTCGCACTCCCTGGTCCAATCTAATGTCTGCCCCCCCCCCCCTCAATGTTTTGAAGAAGGGGGAGCACTTCTCTACAGCCTAGGAGAGGAACCTGCTTTGCCCTGCTAATTTTCCTGTCAGACACTGCACCTCCTTAGCATTCCGAGGCGACCCCAACTCCATGATCGCATTAACCTTGTCTGGATCTGGTTCAACTACTGTGGGGGTAAGGAGATGGCCCAAGAACTTGCCCCTGCTGGCACCAAAGATACACTTCAAAGGGTTCAGCCTCATCTTGTACTGGCGCAATGTAGCAAAGGTCTCCTCCAGGTCCTGGAGGTGAGAGTCCACGTCTTGACTCTTGATCATAAGGTCATTTACGTACACCTCAAGGTTTCTCCCCTTCTATTCCCGGAAGACCCTGTCCATCATTTTTTGGTACGTCGCCCCTGCATTCTTCAGCCCAATGGGCATCATTTTGTAGTAGTAGTACCCATCCCCTGTGATGAAGGAGACATCTTTTATGTTGGGAGGGTGCATCCTTATTTGGTGGTAACCTGAAAATGCATCTAAAAAGCTCATTATAGGAAAACTGACGGGTGAGTTAACCAGTGCGTCAATCCGAGGCAAGAGATAATAGTCCTTAGGGTATGATTTATTAAGTAAAGAAAAATCGACACACATACGCCACCGTCCGTCTCCTCTTTTAACCATAACTACATTAGAGACCCAGCCGGGGTATTGTATTTCGAATACAAAGCCGGCCTTGAGGGGTTTGGCCACCTCCTCCCTGATGGGCTCGACCAGCTTGTCCGCAATAGACTTTTTCTTTTGTTAGATAGGGCGGGCCTCCGGGTCTAGATTGAGAGGGTGGCAGACAATGTCTGCATCGATCCCTGGCATCTCCACTGCACTCTAGAAGAAGATGTCCATATTCTTCTAGATGCATGACAGTATCCTCTCATGTGCCTCCGGGGTCAGCCCCCCGCTGATACGAACCTTCTCCACCCTACCTCCAAGGGTGAGAACTTCCATCTCCACGACCTCTTCCGTAGACTCCAGCCTAGACTTCTCCTCCCATTCTCCAACATCCCTCTCCTCCGGGACAAGAACCTCCTCTGCTTCCATCGCTTCTTCCACGACCATCACCTCAGCCGGCTCCTCTTGGACTCCTCCTACCACCTCTACCAGGGTGCAGCTCTCCACCTCCATCTCCTCTCTACCGGCCTCCTGCTCCGTCTCCTCCATCCTCCACTCCATCTCCTCATCTCCCTCCTGCCAAGAGATGGAGTTCACAACGGTGGCATATGTTGGATCCCTAGTTTGAATTTGGGCTAGGTTCACTAATTAGGATGTTTGACTCACCTTGTATAGCCAGGGTCAAGTCTGTTAGTCCTAGAGTTCAGGCTAGTCATTAGTATCAAACTTCATGGACCAGCCTGCAGAGGACTTCAGTAGACTCAAGACTTAGAAGAATTTAGATTCTTAGTTCGAAGTTCTTCGAACTCAGCTCGACGATCGTCGATCGCAGATCAATGAACTCAGAATCTTTCTCTGGGTTGAGCTCGATGATTTTCGAGCTCAGGTAGACGATTTCTTCCTCAAGATAGATTCTCTGTTCGACGAAATCTGGAGTTCAGCTTTGACAGATTCTTTCCAGTTTATTTTCTCTGAACTCAGGTCAACGAAGACAGATTCTTGACTCGACGAACTTGTGCACATAATTGGCAAGATATTTCCAGATTGAGGTTCATTGAGCTTAGGTCAACGAATAGGATTTCTCAGCTCGACGAACTTGGAACACCAGTCGATGAATTCTACCCAGAGGTCGACGATTTCTATCCCGAGTCAGATTGATAAGTTTTCCTCATTTCTATCCACAATTTCTTATATTATTTAGCAGTAATTCGCTGAGTAGTTAATGCTTATATTCTCAAGAATATAGCCGTTCTTGGCAGCATTAATTATGAATTTCATCAGAATTAATTACTTGCTTATTTTACAGGGACAATTCGGGAAACTCATTAAATATTATATTCCAGCCATTTCATTCTCCAGAATTAGTCAGTAATTAATATTTGGAATACAAAAATTCAAAAGGAGAATTTGACAGAAGAATATATAAGAGAGGATTTTCTTTCAGACAACAATAGACAGGATATATGTAATACAAGCAAGCAAGCAGAAAAATACACAGTGATATACAAAGAAGAGATACACATCTTCTCTATGTTGAAAACTTTCTGTTTTTCCCTTGATCTTTCAGAAGACTGAAGAAGAACATCAATCCTATATCAAGAGTCTTCTTCAACTTCTACTGTAGGAATCGTCAAGGACAACAACTCTAGATATGTCTACAAGTTCCTGGATTTCAACAATACAAGGCTGAAGACCTACACCCTGAGCAAGGCTCCAGGCTTTCTGAACATCTCAACATTTCAGAAGGAGCTTTGATAATAACAATCCACTGAGTCTTCACTGTTGAATAGAGAAAAGAGAATACACCATCAACTCTCTCAACCTCATATACAAAGAGTTTATTAACTCCCTTCAAAAGTTTATTGTTGGTTTTTGGGCACCTGATCAAAAGCCTAAAGGGTTGTGAGATCTCCCTATAAATAGATCTTGTGGTGACAGTCACCTAATCAAAAACCTGATAGTGGATTCCTACCAGGGTGGCAGAAGAGTGGATGTACCCAGTTTGGGGAATCACTATAAAATTTTTGTGTTGTCTGGTTGTTCATTTTCTCTTTGTTTTGCTGTGCTGTGATAGTGTAGTTTAGCTTAGTTTGCATTTCTTTTTATACTACTACCATTATCACTTATTTCTCTGATAAAATTTTTTTATAGACAAAAAGTTTTAAGTTACTCTATTCACCCCACCCCCTTTAGAGTAAATCAGGTCTACCCCTAATTTATAATTAGTATCAGTAGATTATCAATTGCCTAAGTTGTCTTTCAACGTAGCTTTCCCTGGCCACCTTGGGATCCACCCGGGCCTGGACCTGGATCCCCTCAGTGCTAAACTTCTTACATTGATGAAAGGACGATGGGATGCAGTGGAAGGAGATGATGAGGGGCTGTTCGAAGATGGCATTGTAGCTGCTGGGGGCATACACGATGACGAACCTGCAGGTACGGGACTACCCCCAGAGTAACATGCAGTGCCAGTCCTCCTTACACCTCCTTCCTCTCCCCCGAAAATCCAAATAGGGGGCCTTCCGAGGCCAGAACCCTCTTCGCCTCTACCTTCATCTCGTCAAATGCCTTCTTAAAGATGACGTTGACCAAACTCCCATTGTCAATGAGGATCCGGGAAATAATGAAATTCTCGATGGCTGTCTGGATGACCAGCGCATCACAAAAGGGATCCTCATGATCCGACATATCCTTCCTTGAGAAGGTAATCATCTCCTTTTGGGGTGGGGTCTGGGACGTGGAGCCAACACTCCTTTGATACATGGTGTGGAGGCTTGCCTTCTAGCCCACCCCCATGGATCCCTCCTATCCCTCCTCGGGTTCCAACATACGCCCGGTCTTCACACCTATCCTCCTCCGCCCAAGGCAGGACCTCCTCAATCCGCACTTCCTGGCAATCTCGCTGCTGTTGCTACTCTCTGTTTCCTCTCATTTCGAGGAACTCCGGGCACATGGATATGGCGTGCCCTTCCTCTTGGTGTAAGTCACAGTAGGGTAACTCCACCCTGACTTCCCTTCTCCTCCTCCATGTAGCTCTCCTCTTCTCCCCCAGGGCTATAACTATAGAGTGATTTTGATCGGGGAGGGGAGGTCTCTGACCCTGCCTCCAACTCAGAGGATGAAGTTGACCCTGGCCCCCATCGGTGGTCTCCTCCACAGAAACCTCTCCGCGGCCCCTTGTCTTGCCACTCCATCCTCCAACCTAGCCGATGGTTTGGCTCCTGCCGCCCCCACCTGGGCTGTTGTTGCTGCTGCTATTATTCCCTCGATCGGTGCTCAGCTCTCCTCTCCTCTTAACCTTTGCCACCTCTGGGCACCTTCTCCTCCTCCGTGGCCTACCTGGCCAGTTTTTGGGAAAACTTCGGGTTCGACACCTCCTCGTCGACTTCTCTTGCCGCGCTCTCCATAAGCTCCTCGTAGGAGAGGGGAGACACCCTCTTCAGCTCTATTTTGAATAAACCCAGTTATAGCCCCAGGGTGAAGGCCATCATCAGGGTGTGCCCTGACATCTCTTGGACCTGGGTGACCTCCTCCTGGAACCGGTTGACGTAACTCCCCAAGGTCTCGTTCACCCCCTACTTGATGTGGAACAAGGACTCCGACTCCTTCCTCCTCTTGGAGGTGGTGAATCTCAACATGAACCCCCAATACAGGTCCTCAAAGCAGTAAATGGAGTTGGTCGGTAGATGGTGGAATCACTCTCTTGCCTTCTACTTGAGAGTGATGGCAAAGAGCTTGCACTTGAAACCATCCGACATCTGTCAGATCAAGAACACGTCCTCAAACCACTGGTCATGTTGGACCGGGTCTCCATTTCCGGTGTAGTAAGACATGTCTGGCTCCATGAACCCCTCTGGAACTAGGGAAGAAGAAACCAACTTGCTGAAGGGGCTGCCTCCCCCTACTGGGCGAGCTAGAGGATCTTGCACCCCATCTCGCCGAACCGGCCCCCACTTGCCGAGCCCAGGAAGAGCACTCGCCTAGGGAGCTCGCATCCTCTCCCCTCCTCTGCAACTTCCTTCCCGGCTCGCCTGCCGGGAGCGTCCTCTCCAAGGGTCGGGACTACGAGTACATGTGCTGCTGGTGTCGAGCACTCGACACATGCATCGAGTGCGAACCTGATGAGGCCGAGTACCTCCTGCCTGAACACTTCGAACACCCGCACCATGGCGAGAGGGGGAGGGGGTGGCGAGTCGGACCTGTATGAGCCTTGCCCTGATCCTCCAGTCATCAAGCTTGCTGAAGATTTTCTATTCTGACCACTCTCCACACTCACCGTACCAAAAATGTTGAAATCGAGAATTCTGTCTTTGTGGAGTTCACCGTTGGGTAAGGGGTGATCGCACACTTACTTCTCTCATGTAAGCCAAATAATAAAGGAAGAGAAAAGAGAACTGACCTAAGGGCTCGGCGTGGAGGTCCCACCATACACCCAGAAGATGTTAGAGTGCTTCCCCTCCTTATCCAAGTGCCGATCTAAGGCAACCTCAGAAAGCACTAGAATACCGGGGAGTAAGTAAGCATGCCTTCTAAAGTACCCCCTTGGGTCTATTTATAGATTTCTGAAAACGGCCTGCAAATATCCAACATCCGCTATTCCAAATAGCTCTGTACAGTCCAGGTTGGCCTGCAAACAACGTAACTCCGCTGTTCTGGAAGGATATGGGGAGGCCAGCGGGGACAAAATGGTAAAAAGCATCATAAATTACTGGGAGAGTAGTCCCTGAGACCTCTACTCACCTGGGGCGGCGAGTGGTTGATGGAGCTGGCACTCACCGCCCACTCCTAGGCCTTGGCGAGTATAGGCCTAACCCTACTCACCTGCTGCCTGCCAAGCTCGCCTGGGGAGAGTGCAAGCCCTCTTGCTCCACTCGCCCCCCTGAAATTCCACCCCGCCCGGGCGAGCCGGGGCCTGTCGAGCTCCTTCCTCCTTGGGTGCTTGCTCGGGACTTGGACTGTTCGATCCAGCCGGTCTAGTTCCTGCTGATCCCACTCGCCGGTTACGGGGTTGTACAATATAAATATACAAATAACATATTGAAAGTTAGAGGTTAGATCTGATTTACTCTAGAGGGGGGGGGGGGTGAATAGAGTAAAAAATCTTTTGGCAGTTTAAAATATTATAAGAATATATTAGTGATAACAGTAGTGGTAATAAAAAAAGAAAAGATAATCTAATCTACCAAAGCAAAATATCACAGTGCAGCTAGCCTATCACAGCCACAGTAAGAACAACAAGAAAATGGGCAACCAGACAACACACAAAATTTTATAGTGGTTCCCCAACCTGGGTACATCCACTCTTCTACAACCATGGCAGGAATCCACTAGCAGGTTTTTGATCAGGTGACTGCCACCACAAGATCTATTTTCAGGAAGATCTCACAACCCTTTGAGATTTTGATCAGGTTCCCAAAAAGCAAAATAAACTTTTGAAGGGAGTTAATAAACCCTTTATACAGGAGGGGGAGAGAGATTTGATGGTGTCTTCTCTTTTTCTATTCAATAGAGAAAACAAGTGGATTTTGTGTTGTCAAGGCTCCTTCAGAAATCACTTGAAGCCTTGCTCAGGGTGTAGGTCTTCTGCCTTGACTTGAAGTATTCCAGGAATTCTGACTGATCTGAATTTGTTGTCCTTGAAAGCTCCTAGAGTTGAAGTTGAAGAAGACTCTTAATTTTGTGTTTGTTGTTGTTCTTCTTCTTCAGAAAGATCAAGGTGAAAACAGGATGTTTTCTGCACAGAGAATGTTTGTATATCTTTCTGTATTCTCTGTGTATCTATTTTCTCTATTACTTCCTGTATGTCAGACTGAAAAGAGAAAATCTCTTTTATATTCTCTGTCGACATTCTCCTTTGAATTTTGAATTCTCTGCATTGAATGCTGATTACATGGAGAATGAAAATCGGCTGGGGAATAATATCTTTAATGAGTTTCCCCAACTGTCCCAATAAATTAAGCAAGTAATTAACCTGATGAAGACCATAATCAATGCTTCCAATAACAGCTATATTCAGATAATATAAGCTTTAATTACTCAGGAAATTACTGCTAGGTAATATGGAATAAGGACAGAAATGAGGGAAAAACTCTAAGTCTGGCTGGATAGAATTCATCGAACTCTGAACAGATTCCATCGACCAGAGCTCCAAGTTCGTCGAACTGAGAAATCCTTTTCGCCGAACTGAGAAATCCTGTTCGTCGACCTAAGCTCAGCAAACTGCATTCTGGAGATAACTTGCCTATTCTGCGCTCCAAGTTCATCGAGCTGATAACCTGTCTTCGTCGTGATGAGTTCAGCGAAAGTAATTATGAAAGAATGTGTTGAAGGCTGAACTCCAGAATTCGTCGACCTGAGCTCAAATATCGTCGAGCTCAGCTCAGAGAATTAACTCTGAGTTCGTCGATCTGTGATCGACGATCGTTGAGCTGAGTTCGATGAATGTCGAACTTATATACTGAACTTTGATTTCTTCTAAGTCTTGTGTCTACTGAGGTCTAATGCTGGCTGGTCCATCAAGGTTGAACCTAATGACTTACCCTAAACTCTAGGACTCAAAGACATGACCCTTGCTATATATTGTGGGTCAGACATCCTAATTAGTGAACCTAGCCCAAATCCAACTAGGTATCCAACACATATAAATACAAATATATATAATCTATATGCATATACAAATATAAATATATATATATATATAAGAAACATTATATAGAGAGAACTGGTTTTTTGAAACGTACATATAAAACCGCAAGATTGACTCCCAAATATATCTTATTTCAAAGCGTGATCAACATGAAAGTGACTTTTTAGGGTCCAAATCGGGGGCCTAAATGGCTTCAAATCAAAACATGATCATCATGAAAGTTGTAGATTTTGATGATGTTTTGAGAGTTGTAGATCAACATGAAAGTTGTAGATCTTCATGAGATCTACATCTTTCATGTTGATCACGTTTTGAAATAAGATATATTGGGGGGGGGTCAATCTTGTGATTTTCTATGTAAGGTTCATAGAATCAGTTCTATATGTATAACTACTCATACATATTATATATAAATACATATGTATATCCATTAAAAAATATCATGTTCTTCAAATATGAAGAACATGGTTGGAGTTGAACAACCAAATTCTCCATATTTGAAGAACCTATTACAATGAGAATCTCTAAATATAGAGATCCCCAATGGAGATGCTCTAATCCGATCCAGTGTACTCGTCCTAGAAGAAACCCTTGCCTAGTGAAAGATGAAAACCCATCCAAGAAGATACCCTTAGCCCCGTGGATGAAGAGAACCCAAGGCTTGGTAGTGGATGTTAGATTACCTACTTGATTCAACTCGTAGGAATCCGGTAGGGTGGTTAGTATAAAGTGGTGACTCGGTAGACCCAATAGTGACATGTGGTTTAAGTTAGATCGGGTTTTAAGTCAAGATCCTCTAGATGAGAGGATGGACAACCCAGATCATTCAGAGTTTTGCTTGAGGCTTTGGATTAGGGTATATATAGGGATTATAAACCCATCTTTATTTATCCATCTGGTTCATTCTCTTCCCCAACATCTAGAAGCCCGATCAGCATAAAAATGCCATTTGCGATTTTAGGGTTTCATCTAGATTCATCGTCGTCCCTTGACAATTCCTGCAGATCAGAGGATCTACGTTTAGGAGCACTGTCCCAAGCCCTCTTTGTAACACCCCAAATCCCAATTTGGGTTCAGGTTGGGTGACACATACTGGGACACGGGCGTGTCCTGCTTGGTTGGGTAGCCGCTTGAGTGCTTGACGAAATGCACTCGAGAAGTTCTCGAGAGGGAACACGCCCTGCGACATGGGCGTGTCAGGGGGCGCGTCCTCCTCTGCTCGACGAACTGCGCTCGATGATCGTCGAGCGGCAAGTTAAATTGAGTACACGGCCTGTGACACGCCCGTGTCACAGGGTCGTGTCCTTCTCTAGGTTAGCCAGGGATGTGCGTGCTGGTGGACACGGGTGTGTTTTGGGGTACATGGCCTGTGACATGGGTGTGTACCAAGGTGGTGTCCCGCTCGGGTTGAGTTGGTGGTGGGTGTACTGTCTGAGGAACACGCCTGCCACACAGGTGTGTACTGTGTGACACAGGTGTGTCAGCCATGTGATACGGGCGTGTCACATGGCCGTATCCTATTATGGCTAAGGCTGTTCGTGCACCGCTTAAGGGACACCTCCTATGATACGGGCGTGTCACAGGACGTGTCAGCCCAAAAATGGAGATTTTTGGGCAAATCGTGGCTGTTCATTTCCTTCATCCTAGATCCAAGGGTTCAGGATCTTCCCTGCTAATTATAAGGATGAGAGTAAGAAGATAATCTTCATTCTTCTTTAGTCATTCTCTTTCTAAAGGGCTTGGGAGAGAGAGCAAGAAAGGAGGAGATGAAGGGAGACGGCTACCGAAGGAGCTTCAGCGTGCTGAATCGTGAGCCGAGTCCGAATTCGTGGAGGCAAAGCTGTGGTGGTAATTTCCATCCAGCTAGTTCATGGCTCCAAAATGATCTTCAAGGGTAACGATCTCCTTCTTGGACAAGCAAAGTCCTTTCTTTATGCATATGCATGGAATCCTCCACCAAGAGGTGGAAAGGGTAAGTGATTCCAGGTTGAGTCTGCATCTAGAGCCAGAAGTGTGTAGTATGGCATAAGCATGCTGTGTGAAGCCCATCCAGATGGTTAGTCTGGATTGGTGATGGTTATGTTGTGAACTGGAGAAGACTCCATGTATTATGTGATATGACTTGTGAATGTAAGGTCTTTTGTTGTAAGCTCTGCGTGAACTGTATGCTGATCTTGGATGCTTTGCGTAAGCTCCTTGTGGTTGAGCGTTGTAAGTGCTATTTGCTCTGAGAGAGCAGAAAGCTGCGGTTGATCAGGAGGGAAAGCCTACCCGTGTATTGTGGTGCGCTACTGATGAATTGAGCAACGGGAAAAGGCTAACCTACGTCTGGTTATTCGGGAGATCAATTGGTGGCAATGCTTGGGAGGATGCGGGGTAGACCCGACTTGCTGCACCACAATGGTGGGTCGATCTAGATGCGATTTAAATGCTCAAGTTTGTCGTGAGGTTAGCACCTTTGAGTGGGATGGGCGGAATGTCGCCAGCATGCGTGTTGGTGGACTAGGACCGGCCAACCAACATGTTAAAAACCTCTACTCGGTGGTGGTGCCAAGTTATCCGTCCCACCGTAAGGTGCCCTGAGTGCATGGAGCGTCTGGTGGAAGATGGCGTTTGTGATACTGTTTTGATACTTGTTGTAATATATAACATGTGATTGCAATGCATACATGGAAGGAACCACTGCCCTAGGTAAGGGGTAGGGTCGTTATAATTGGTCAGCTAATGCTGACCATTGCTTTCTTTACCGCTCTTGGGGTGGTTGTCTAATTGCAGGTGCTGAAGGATTGAATTGAATTGAGTGGATTAAAACCTTGCTTCTTAAAGGCCCTTGAAGGCCGTGCGAAGAATTCTTGGATTTCATGTGTGGTCAGCCTGCGTGCCGATGTATGAAGCTGTATATTTGGTAAAGAGCAACTTGTAAGGCCTTAAGGCCATGAGCGTGTTCATTTGTATACATTCCTGGTGATATATATATAACTGTATGGTTTATATATTTAGTGGACATTCGCTATGATGAGTTCTTACAACTTAAAATGCTGCTCTAGAATGCTCTGAGTTAGGATCCGAGTAGAATGTGATCTGATATTCATACGTAATTCCGCCATTTGTATGTGAAATATGGCATAGGGCCCCGGCCGGACCCACCGTTATATTCCATATGACAAATGGAGGTGTTACACTCTTCCTCCGACATTTTCGCATTCGGACAAGAGGTCATTTTTCTTCGATGTTCACGCTGTAACACCCACCCGTCTGACGTCTTCTATGTCATCCACATTACAACACACGTCCTGAGGGACACTATTCTTCTTCATCCTAGGAAGGCAAACATGATAGTAGATGTTTTGAGCCGGAGAGCCACAACATCTGGAGCAGGGACCTAGCTGATGGCTATAGAGCTGGTACAGATGTTAGAGGAGATGCAGATATCTCTGGTATCCAAGGATGATCCAGAGTTATATGAGGAGTACTTGGTGTCAATGAGCATCACCGATGAAATCCGGCATCGCATCAGGGACGGGCAGAGGCTGGATGCGAGGATGGAGCCGATTTTTAGGGCCTTGGAGGAAGGCACGACAGTGGATTACTCTCGAAGTAATGGGCTTCTGTGTTTTAGAGGCCGAGTTTACATACCAGCAGGAGGCCGAATTCGGGAGGATATCATGACATAGGCTCACTGTAGCAGATATTCAGTGCACCCGGGTATCACAAAGATGGCAGCAGATCTGAAAAGGACTTTGTATTGGTCGGGCATGAAGAAGGATATCATATACTACGTGACCCATTACGAGTCTTTCCAGCTCATAAAGGTGGAGTGCAAGAGTCCAGCCAGAGTGTTGCAACCACTACCGGTGCCGAAGTGGAGGTTTGATGATATAGCCATAGATTTCATACATGGGATACCCCGATCGCATGCGAGGAATGATTCTATCTGGGTCATCATCGACAGGTTGATGAAGGTGATCAAATTTATTGCATTCAGGAAGGATGCTCCGATCTGTGATCTGGTGCGGAGATTTATGGAGCAGTTTGTCTGCTACCATGGAGTTCCCAGGACGATCGTATCAGATAGGGATGAAAGGTTCACGTCCAAGGATTGGAGGTCGGTCCAGGCTTACCTGGGCTCTCGGTTGACATTAAGCACAACCTTCTACCCTCAGACGGATGGATAGATGAAGTGTACTAACCGGACACTGGAGGATCTTCCGCACCTATGCATTTTGGACTGCGGAGAGCCATGGGAGAGACTATTGCCACTGATCGAGTTCTCCTACAACAACAGTCATCAGTCCATCATAGTCATGACCCATTACGAGGTTTTGTATGGACGGAGGTGCAGGACCCCACTATCTTGGATCCAGGATGAGGATCCAAAGGCACTCAGCTCAGAGTTTGTGGAGGAACATATGCTCCAGTGAGATTGATCTAAGACAGGATGCTGGAGGCCTAGAGCAGGCAGGCCAAATATTACGATGCATGATATCGTTAGGTGGAGTTCTAGGTGTGAGAAAGGGTTTTCTTGAAGATACGGCTAATGCATGGAGTCTCGCGGGTACACGGGCGGAAGAAGCTCAGTTCGAGATACATCGAGCCCTACAGGATCCTGGAGCGGATCGGCCCCTTGGCTTACATACTGGAGCTACTGTCGGAGATGGCGGGGTTGCATGGCGTCTTCCAGGTCTATTCACTTCAGAGGGCTCTACTATGGTCGGAGCAGCAGATTTCTATCATAGATGGCCCAGTAACATCAGATCAATCGGTCAGCGTGGAGCCGGTCGGGATCGATGATTCGGTAGTGCGGGTCTTACGGCGCAGGAAGGTTCCGCTGGTCAAGGTCCTGTGGAGGAATAATGGGCAGGAGGAGCACACCTGAGAGCCACGGGACCTGATGCAGCAGAGGTACCCAGATATCTTCGAGTCAGGCATTCCTTCAAATTTCTAGGGATGTTACATGTTTTTACTTTAGTAGAAACCCCGTAGGCCTAACCTTAATTTCGGGGATAAAATTATTATTTTTATGTATTGTAATTTGTAACATCCCTCAAACAACTAGACCCCTAAGAGTGGTTTTGTCATGACTAGGTCATGACAAAACCCTAGGAAGCTCAAGAGACCAAGTGAACCAAGGTAAGAAACTGGAAATCACCTTGGTCTGCAAATAGCTCATTTCAAGCAACACCCATAGGGTTTGACTTTAAGGCCTCAACTTGACTCAATACCCCACCAGAACACCCCTAACCCTTTAGGAGGTCCACTGGGTCACTGAGGACCAATTGGGGTCAATAAAAGTGGTCAAGTTGACCAAAGTCAACCCTAACCCTAAATGAAACTAACCTACATAGGGTCAATTGACCTTTCCTTAGCCAAATTGACCCCACCTAGACCTTCCTAACCCTTAAGGGAGGTCAATGGGTCACCAAGGACTCATTGGGGTCAACTAAAGAGGTCAAGTTGACCAAAGTCACCCTAAACCCTAAAAGTGGTCAAAGTGCCCTATTAAGGGTCAAGTGGCCTCCAAGGTGACAAACCAACCCTATCCAACCCTTCCTAGACCTCAGGGGAGGCCAATGGTTCACCAAGGATCCATTGGGGTGAACCCAAATGGTCAATTTGACCAAAGTCAACTCAACAGTAAAATTATGTCAAATTAGCCCAAGTGGACCCAGCCAAGCCCAATCCACTTGGGCTAAGCCCAATTTGAGTGGCCCATTAACCTTAGGAGGCTGAGAATTATCTAAAATGCCATTAAGTTTCTAAAAATAGTGACTAGGAGAGAGAAAACTCTATTTCTCCTTTAATGGAGGAGAGGGAATGTGAGGAGTGAAGGCCATTCATGGCCAAGGGAGGCAAAGGGCCTCCCCATTTGCTGGATTCACCTCCCCTAATTAATTGGGAGAAGATTGAGGGTCTTTACGACCATGGAAGTGGCTAGGGGAGGAGAATTCACCATGGCCAAAATCCTCCTTCATGGCCATAAATGGTGCCATTGAAGAATGGCCCCTCTTCTCCCCCATGTGTCATTTTTAAAACCTTTCCCAGACCCAGAGCAATCATTTCCACCTTTCCTGTGAAGAAGTCGAGCCCTCAGGTTTTGTGGTTGCAGAGCACCAAGCGGCGCCACCACTGCCAATGGCAACCCGACGATCGGCTAGGCTCAAGCCCTCCCAAAAGGTCCCGTCTCTCTCTCTTTCTCTAATGGATAGATCCAATTCGTTGGCCACAAGATTCGAGTCCAATTGGCCCCAGATCAAGCTGGCTGAGAGCTTGATTTTCAAGCTTCTTCCACCATGCACATTTCACTGTTCCGGCCAACTCTGACCAGCCAACCACCACGAATCGCCAGCCACCACATCAACGAAGGTGGTGGTGGTGGTAGTGGCCGGCCGGGAGGAGGCACCGGTAGCCGGTAATTCGCCATCCAAAATGGCCCAGGATGGGAGAATTGTGGCCGTTGGCGCGCTGGGGATGATGACGGGATGCCGACGGATGAGTGTCAAGATTCATGCAGATCGTTTTATTATTAATTCATTTTGAATATTATTTTGTCACATATAATGTTGTAGCTAGTTTTAATTATTAAAAAACTTAGAGGACAAATCAGAGGAAATGTTCTATAAGAAAGTTGTAGCATTTTGAGCCTAGTTTATTTTAAAATTGGTCTCAACTAATTTGGGTAAGTGCTTGACCTTAGTACACCAAATGGTGCAAGCTATACCTAAGATTAACCAGACACAAATTTGAGTGCCCCCACTAATCTACTCATCCAAATACTTTGAAATTTGGATCATAGGTTATTCTAATCTATATCTCAGACATATACAAAAATTAGAATTTTTGGAATACATGTTTCTATAGTTTTAGAAAACATTTAATAAATTATGTATGATTTAATTAAGGGGTCTAATGATCTCAAAAGCACCCAATATTTCTTTGGTTCACCATTAGGGTCATGACATGACTCTGGTAAAAATCTCAGCCGACTTGGGGTTGGTTTGAGTAGGTTTGGTGTGATCAAAACTTGATCCCTTATGGGTAAATTAGGGCAAGGAGGAAATTGGTGGGTTGAGTGGCCAATCCTCATCCAAAAGGGATGAAACATTGACCACTGCCTCAAAGTCATCTAAAACACCCCCTCAAGAGAATTTGAGTGGTTTAGGGTGGATATGCCCTAAGACCCTAGTGTAGGCCCTAATGTTGAGGTTTGGGGCCTAGTGAAGGACATGGGACTATATGTCCTTGGATGGTCTTGGAACTTGGTTGGTGAGTTCCTAGAGTAAAAATAGGCTTTAGAAAGTGGTTTTTGGATTGTTAGGAACATATACCCTATTTATAATGGTTATGGATAGATTAGGGCACTTTGGTCCAATATTTAATTACATACTCAAATTATTTTGGATACTTATGAAACTTAGGAAGTGCTCTTAATTGGTTGATATTGTTCCCTAGGAATTTTATTGTGAATTTTGGGTTGGTAATCATAGTAGTTCATTCATAAATCCTAATTTTGCTTTATTCATAAGATAATTATTATAGGGTTATTTGCTTCCTAGAAAATGATGAAACTTGGTTAGAGAACATTTTAGAATACAATAATGCTCTGTAAATTTTTAAAAAAAATATTTGAAGAATTATCATATATGCTCCTTCATAAGTGCCCATTTGTTGAATATTTTAATATAATTCATTTATGTGATCAATTAGAGTGTAAAAATCATAATTCTTGGTCAGTAGCCTTTCCTAGTCATATTTATCATCTAGTAATTTTCTCATAAATTTTGGATGGATGGTTCAAATTTTCCACTAATTAAATTAATATTGTGCTTGTTTGTTCCATAATTTGTTAAAGGTCAAATCCACCTTGGAAAATTGGGATTTTTGGTATTTAGAGTTATTTTGATGTTATTAGGTTATTATAATTTTGTTAAGGCCATACTTAGTAAGGAAAGTGCACTTGGTGTTCAAAGGCTCATGAGGCCTGATTTTGTAGAAATTAAAATAAATAACAAACGAAGTAGGAAAATTATAATCTTCTAGATTTATTCCTAGAATATCATGATAGACCCCCAATAATAATCTTAGGTCATTTGGATTAATAGTTTAAGGGTTCACCATTCATACACATCATGTAGGTTATTTGGTCTACATATAGTAGAAATTGTAAAAGCAGGGAATCATGTGGAACTGGTATGAGAAAGGGTAGTTGGTGTACTTGGTCTGGTTGGAATATATAGGGTCACCAAAAGAAGGTAGTTGTGTGAGCCCGGTTGTGCAACAATAGAGTTGTGCTCGGGATCGACGGTGGACCGTCCTTCCTTGAAGAGGGAAAGACTAAATATGATTAGAGCTAGTTAAAGAGTAATGATAACAAATTGGGATATGGATAAATACTAACAATAATAAGTACCTTGCAAAATGGAGGTTTGAGCTTCAGCTCATCTAGTTCCTAGTGCCCTCTAGAGCCCTTCACAGGGAATGCCCTGGGTAGTCGAAGGTTAACCTTAAACCGTAAGACTAAAATGTTAAAGAGCAATTAGTAAAAACTAGGGCTTCACCTTCACTCACCCCGATGACTCGGGAGGTTAGTTTGGTTGGGTTGTCCGAGCGGAAGGCTCGATGGTTGTGGAAATGTGAAAGTTAGCCCGGCGAGCCAAAGGCTCAGAAGATAGTTATTATGGACAGGTCAGTCCGGGGAGCCAATGGCTCGGGAATTCATGACAGCATGTGCAGAAGGTGGTGTGAATTCGGTATCTGACGGTCATTCACACCGACATCAATACGATGACTTAGCGGGTGTGGTTTACACTTAGCTAAGGAAAAGACTGGCAGGTATGTCAGCATTAGTACGTGGTGACTCTGGTGTGTCCTTCAGAGGCGTACATAAGGGCTAGGCCTGGTAGTGTGGATACCCTCCTAGGAGTGGGATGGCCCAACCTACTGTCTCTATTGGCCACTACGAAGGCTCCTGAGAGTGAAGCTAGCTTCCAAAATCGCGGAACTAAAGGTCTGTGTGTATAGAGTCATGTGTGTGTTGCACTTGTATGAACATACCATTAAACTCACATAACATATCATATCATGTCATCATCATACTTCAACCCTTACATAAATTAGTATGAGACTTTTTATACATTAGGCCTTGCAAAATGACCTCATAGTTTATAAGCTTGTGTGGGCATGCTTATAAGCTATGGTTACATTCCTTATGGTTATCTGTTACTTTTCTTTATGATGCACTTACTTTCTACTTTTTACTGCTCGATTACTATAGTATTGTTAGCTCACATTTCTTTTTTATAGCATTGTGAACATTACAATAAAACTGCTAGATTAGGGCCACCGTCACCTGCTCTTTTTTACTCTTCACCATCATAGCTTTCCTATCATTCCTCCCACACGGTGCCTAGCAGCCACTAGGGGAGGGGTGGAGGAAATTAGGCTTAGTATTTTTGACTAATGGTCAGTGGACCAAACATTTCAGGGGCTCCGGATGGGAGACAGAGAGCAGCAGTAGGAGATGCAGCACTAGCGAAGTGCGGTGCACATGGAGGTGGGACAGTCTAGTATGAGAGCACCAGCTTCTGGCTCCGTGAGTGTTAGTTTTACTTAGCTTCCACGAGAGTGTTGTAGTGAGGTCATGATGTACCGGGCATGAGCCTATTTATATTCCTACTTTACTGTTCTATTTCATTACCTTTATCTCTATGAACTTTACTGTAATTCATGCTTATATATATGTTGTGATTTTTATAGACTTAACTTGATTGTCTTCACTATGGTACTTCTAATTCTTTGGTGATCATTATTGCCCGTAGGATCGGCATTTTGTAGTGGTGACCCACCCGAGTGTTGGTGTCACCGCAAAATGGTGATTCTGGGCGTAAGACCCTGTAGCATAGCAAAAAGAATGGGGGGGGGGTCTTACACTAGGTGAGTTCAGATCTACAGAGGCAAAGTCGAAGCAGTCATTTCCATCCGACTAGATTCTCTCCCATGGCGCCGAAGCGAACTTCTAGGGTAACGATCCTTTTCCTTGGACATGTGAAGTCCTTATTTTTGGCATTACAGGGTAGATACTCCACGAGCATGTGGAAGTGGTTCTCCCGACGAGTAGATCCATGTATCCCCGTTAGTTTTGCATTTAGACCAGGAATCGAAGTATGGAATTGGCATACTGTGTGAAGCCCATCCGAACAGGTTGGTCTGGATTGTTGATGTGTTGTACGCTTTGTATGCTAGAGAAGACTCTGTGTTGGGTACATTAGAATATATGTACCTGATTTGAAGAAGCCTCACCCTACTCAATGATATGCATCAAAGTGTATTTGATGTGCTTTGAGTTTATTTGTGCAGGTTAAGTAACTGCAGGTTTGCAGGAAAAGTTTCTAAGTCCATGTGTCGACACCTAGAAGAAAAGTGTCGACACTTAAGAAGGCTTGTGTCGACACCTAGAGAAGCAGTGTCGACACTTGGAGTAATTGTGTCGACACCAGGAATGCAAAGTCGACACCAGAAGGGAAGTGTCGACACATACAGGCAGTGTCGACACACAATGAAGAAGTGTCTACATAATCAGTGTCGACACTTAGAAGCAGTGTCGACACCCAGAGGAACTTTGTCGACAGCAAAAGTGTCGACACTAGGAGGCTGTGTCGACACTCAGAAAAACATCAACAAAGTACAAGTACATGTGTCGACACTAGGAGGCTGTGTTGACACTCACCAAACTTCAACATAGTTCAAGTACAAGTGTCGACACAAAGGAAATGTGTTGACACTCAGCAAAAGTCTCAACACATGAAGAATGTGTCGACACAAAGGAGATTTGTCGACACTCAGCAAAAGTTTAAACACAGAAGGCATGTGTCGACACAAAGAAGATGTGTCGACAATTAGCAAGTTTCAACACAAGAAGATGTGTCGACACAAAGGAGTTGTGTCGACACTTTGCAGAAATCAACTAAGTATTGAAGAAGAAGGACTTGTGTCAACACACATGATCAGTGTTGACACATTCTGAAGAAGCAGTGTCGAGAAGCTATTTCTACAACACAAGGAGTTCTGTCGACACCATGAAGGCTAGTGTCGACACTTAGTCTACTTGTGTCGACACTTGGTCTATTTGTGTCGATACATAAAGACTATCTGTCTCGACATTTTCAGACAGTGACAGAGATTTCAAGAAGTGACTGGATGACTTGACAGCTGCCATTTCAACCGGTCAACTGCTACTATCAGAGCTGTCAGAAGTTGTTAGAAACCAGATCAGCCGGTCACCATGAAGAAAGCTTATATAAAGGCTTATTCCTTCAACAGAAGGGAATAATTATTGAGTGATGAAGTAATCATTGAAGTGAAAAAATACACAACAAGAAGAAGACCTTCAAGTGAAGATCTAAGAAGTTGGAGAGAGAAAGCTCATTCTAAGAAGACAACTATTGAACCAGGCTGATAAGAAAGTTTCAGATTGAGATCTGATCCTCAAGTCAGCAGTTGATTGAAGATCATTTGCATAGAGATACAACCCTACTGTGTTTTAATTCAAGAAGCTTTTAAGAAAGCCAAGGGAGGTTGATCTCAGCAAAGTTCTTTCAAGAACTCATCAAGAAGCCAGTCAACTCAACTTTCTCAATCAGAGTTGTGGTTATTAATCTTTGTACTCTTTATTTTCTGTAGGATCCTAAGGGATCTGAGTTGTAAGCCTATATTTATAAAGGCTGAGTTGTAGGGCTTGTGTGCCTGAGTGTAGGAGATACTTTTCTCTGAGTGTAGGCCTTGTTGAAGGCTGAGTGTAGGACTTATTGAAGGCTGAGTGTAGGCCTTGTTGAAGGCTGAGTGTAGGTCTTGGTGAAGACTGAGTGGTAGGGCTTTTGTGCCCGAGTTGTAGGAACCTAGTTGGGGTTCTGAGTTGTAAGATCTGAGGATCTGAGGAGAAGAGGAGAAGTTAGGCCGAGTCTAGTACACTACTAGATAGGCGAAGGGGGAAAGTGGATGTACCCAGACCTTGGGGAACCACTATAAATCCTGTGTGCTCTCTATGATTGTGTGCTTGTATGGTTGTTGTGCTGTGAATTGCAATTACTGTACTGTATTTCTGCCTTAAATATTTAAAAAGATATAAGTCACCTATTCACCCCCCCTCTAGGTGTTTAGGCACTGTTTCTTTCAAGTGGTATCAGAGCCAGGTTGCTCAAAAAGGACATAACAGTCTGAGTAAAGATCCTGTTGGCAGAATCAGTATAATCAAGAATCAAGAAAATGAGTTCAACTGAGAATCACAAAGAGCTAGGATCCATGAAATTGCCAATCTGCATAAAGGAGATCTTTGGCATTTGGAAAGAAAGGGTTAGACTTTTATGTAGGCGTCTGACCCAAGAATTTACATTACAATTAAAGAAGGGCCATATGTGCCAATGAAAGTATCTGTTCTGGATACAAATCAGAGAACTCCAAAAGACTATTCAGAAATGACAAAGGATGAAATAATTCTGGACACTATGGACAAGAGGGCCCAAAATATTATTGTAAGTGCAATTGATGATGCCACATTTCAGAATCTGATTCATTGTAAAACATCAAAATAAATTTGGGACACACTGATAGTCTATATGGAGGGATCAGAAGAGGTAAGACAAGACAGGAAGTCCTTGTTAAACCAAGAGTATGAAAGCTTCAGATAAGGCAGGTCTGATAGCATAATTGAATGCTACAAGAAATTCTATAGGATAGTCAATGAATTAATGTCCTATGGAAGAGAGTTCAGCAATTATGAATTGAATGATAAGTTCTTGAGATCCCTGACAAAGGACTGGGACACCAAGATTTGTGCCATAAGGGAAATGGCCAAATTAGCAGACATTCCTCCTCCAACTTTGTTTGGGAAACTATTATCTTATGAGATGCAGTTAATGGTAAGGAAGGAGGAAGAAAAGACTACAAGAGTGGAGCACAAAGAAAGAGCCGTGGCCTTCAAGACTGAAGCCACTAGGAAATATAAAAGCAAGTCTCCATCTCCACCTCAAAAAGTTACTGAGGCTGAAACAGATACTACAGACAGGAAGAAGTCAGAATGCAGTGAAAGTGATGAAGACTTTACTGCATTTACTATGCACTTTCAGAAGTTTCTAAAGAAGAAGCAGTGGAGGTCCAAGCCATCCACTTCACAGACAAAAGATGACTATTATCAGAACAGGAAGTCATCAAGGAATGACAGGAGAAAGTCCAAGTCTAGTAAAACTACATCCTCAAAGATAATATGCTATTGTTGCAATAGACAAGGACATGTAATAACTGATTGTCCAGAAAAGAGGAAAGAGTCCACTGACAAGAAGAAGACATAGTTCAAGGGCAAAAAGGAAAGGTCCTTTGTTGCCAAGAAGGATAAAAGTCTGACTGATATGTCATCTTCAGAAATAGATTTAGAAGCTGAAGCCTATATTGGCTTGTTTGCTGAAGAAGAAGAAAATGAGTTCATGCAGCTAATGAACTCAATTTATGAGCATGAGGACATTCAGTGCAAGGGACTGATGGCCTTATCAGAAGGAAACAAAATCCATGATCAGCCTGGACCTAGTCAGGTACAAAATTGTTCTTCAAGTTTAATTTCTAGTACTGAGTCAGTTTCAGATACATCAGCATCAAGTGATGTGAGTGGATCTGAATCTGAAGGAGACATTCATCAGTTGATTGATGAATATAGAGTATTGTTGCAGGCTTTGAAGAAAAGCAAACTCTTGGCCAAAACTCAGGCTAAGGAGATTGCTAGTCTTAAAGTGGCTGTAACAGATTTTGACAAGTTATTAGATCAGAAATTAAATGAAATAGCCAGACTGAAGAATATTACAGTTATTCAGATGGGGACTATTACATTTAAAAATGATCAAATTAGAAATCTGGAGATTAGTCTTTAGAAGGAGAGAGATATTGTAGCAAGTTTCTCTAAACCAAAATCTGTTCTACCTTTGATAGATGAGTTTGTACCTCACAAGGGTAAAACTGGATTAGAGTTTACAAAACCTGCCTGGACAGTAAAGTCCAAGTCTAAGGGCAAAGCCCCAGTACTCAACAAGAAGCCTGCTGTAGATAAAACAGCCAGGGTTGTATCCAAACAAAGGTACAACAGATTTGAGTGCTGGTGTTGTGACAAGGTTGGACACTTTGCCATAGATTGTTGGCATAATTCAAGTGCCAAGGTGAGTAGCAAACTGCCTGCTAGAAAAGCTACAGGTAGTTTTGTTAAGAGTCAGACTAACTTGCACCAAGGACCCAAGAATTATTTGGGTTCTAAGGTTAAGTAATCTGTTTTGCAGGTGAGTCCAAGTGGCCATGCCCCAATATGGTACTTGGACAGTAGATGTTCCAGGCACATGACTGGAACTAGGGGATTGCTGAAGGACTATACACCAATCAAGGATGGTCCTAAGGTTACCTTTGGTGGTTCAGAAAAAGGAATCATTAAAGGCTTTGGTAACATTTCTAGCAACCTAATTACAATTACTCAAGTGGCTTATGTAAAGGGTTTGAGACATAACCTCATTTGCAAAAGTCAGCTGAGTGATTTAGGATATGACATCTCATTTATCAAGGATGGTTGTCATATCAGTAGGTCAAGTGATCAAAAGATCATTTTGATAGGATATAGGAAGAGAAATGTCTATTGTCTAGACATTATGTGTGAGAACATTGTTTCTCCTATTTGTCTTGTAGCTGATAAGAAAGTCTCACATTGTGTTAAGTGGCATAAGAGGCTGGCTCATCTTAACTATAAGATAATTGGTCAACTCTTTAGCAAAGAGTTAGTGAGGAATGGTCCTCAAGTTAAGTGCATAAAAGTTGGGATATGTTCAGCTTGTCAGAAAGGCAAGCAGACTAGATCCACCTTTAATAGCATTGAGAACAAAGATGCTGTGAGGTGTTTATACCTCTTGCATATGGATCTTTTGGTCCTATGCCAGTTCACAGCCTAGGTAGGAAGGTCTATACATTTGTGGTAGTTGATGACTACTCAAGGTATTCCTGGGTGTTCTTCCTAAGGCAAAAATCTGAAACACCAAGTATCTTTTATAGTTTTGTCAAACAAATTCAGAATGAGTTAAACAGTACAGTGGTCAAAATCAGAAGTGACCATGGTACTGAATTCCAGTCTGATAGTATGACAAAGCTATGTGAAGAGTTTGGGATATTTCAGGAATTTTCCTCATCAAGAACACCTCAGCAAAATGGCATTACTGAAAGGAAAAATAGAACCTTGATAGAGGCTGGTAGAACCCTATTGAGTGACACATCTCTCCCAGAATATTTTTGGGCTGAGGCAGTTAATACTGCATGTCATGTGATCAATAGGTCTACTATCACCAAAGCCACAAGAAGACCCCCTATGAGATTGTGAAGGGCAGAAAACCAAATCTATCCTATTTCAGGATCTTTGGTTGTAAATGCTATATACTTAACAATGGTAAGTCTTATTTAACCAAGTTTGCTGCCAAATCCCAAGAGGGGATCTTTGTTGGGTACAACAACAACAGTAAGGCTTATAGGGTCTACAACTTAACTACTCAAGTTGTAGAAGAGTCTGTTCATGTAGTTTTTGATGAAGCTAGACTCATTAATAATGAATTGCCTAGAAGTATATGCAGCTCCACAGGTATGACTGTGAAGATGGAGAAGCTTACTATTGAAGAAGGTTCTACTACAAGTCAGCAAGTGGATGATAGTGGCTACTGTCCAGGGGGAGTACAAGTTACTCCATTTGCTGAAGAAGACCAAGAGGAGCTGCTGAATGAAGAAGCTGAAGGTGTACAACCAGTAGACAGGCTGCCTCCAGCAAATAGGCATTTAAAAGATCATCCAGCCAATCAAATTATTGGAGATCTCAGACAAGGGGTACAAACAAGAAGCAGGAATTTAAGTTCAGTTCTCTACTCCAGCTTTCTATCCCAAGTAGAGCCAAAGAAATTTTAAGAAGCAATCCTAGACCCTCATTGGATTGAGGAAATGCAAGAGGAGCTGAATCAGTTCAAAAGATGCAAAGTCTGGGAGCTTGTTCCGAAACCAAAAGACCACAACATTATAGGAACTAAGTGGATCTTTAGGAACAAGTTGGATGAAAATGGAGTAATTATAAAGAACAAAGCTAGACTAGTTGCAAAAGGATATAGGCAGGAAGAAGGTATTGATTTTGATCAAACCTTTGCTCCAGTAGCAAGACTGGAAGCAATAAGGATGTTCCTTGCCTATGCAACATTCCAAGGATTTAAGGTATACCAAATGGATGTTAAGTCAGCTTTTCTGAATGGAAATCTGAAGGAAGAAGTCTATGTAGAACAGCCATCAGGTTTTGTTGATTCTACTAAACCCAATTATGTTTATAGACTTAGGAAGGCTTTGTATGGGTTAAAACAAGCCCCTAGGGCTTGGTATGAAACCCTATCTAGTTTTCTCATTGAGAATAAATTCACAAGGGGGAAAATAGACAAGACTCTATTCCTTAGGGAATCCAGAGGTAAGATTATCTTAGTCCAAATATATGTAGATGACATAATATTTGGGTCTATAGAAAGTAGTCTTTGCAGGAAGTTTGCAAAACTAATGCAAGGACAATTTGAAATGAGCAGTATGGGGGAACTTAAGTTCTTCTTGGGGCTCCAAGTTAGATAGACTGAGGATGGTTTATCCATATGCCAGTATAAGTTCACCCTAGAATTGATAAGGAAGTATGGTATGGAATCATCCACTACCATGAAAACTCCTATGGGGTCAACAATGTCTTTTTGCAAAGATGATGCAGGGAAACCTGTAGATGAAACTTTGTATAGAGGGATAGTTGGCTCCCTACTATATTTGACTGCTAGTAGACCAGATATCATGTATGCTACATGTGTCTGTGCTAGGTACCAAGCTTGCCCTAAAAAATCTCATTTGACAGCAGTCAAAAGAATTTTGAGATATCTTAAGGGCACACCTTATCTAGGCCTTTGGTACCCTAGGAATGGAGACTTTGTACTAACATGTTATTCAGATGCAGATTTTGCAGGCTGCAAGGAAGATAGGAAAAGTACAACTGGAACCTGTCAATTTCTAGGTGGAAGGCTGGTGTCATGGAGTAGCAAGAAGCAAACCAGTGTGGCTATCTACACAACTGAGTCAGAGTATGTTGCTGCAGGAAACTACTGTGCACAACTACTATGGATACAACACCAACTAGAAGATTATGGTATTCAAGTAAGTAGAACACCTTTATTTTGTGATTCTACAAGTGCTATTTCTATTGCAAACAATCCTGTCTCCCATAGTAGGACTAAGCACATAGAAATAAAATACTATTTTCTAAGAGAACATGTGGAAAAAGGAGATATTTCACTAGAGTATATTAATACAGATAATCAGCTAGCTGATATGTATACTAAGCCTTTAGATGAAACCAAATTCAATAAATTTAAAATTGAATTAGGGATGATAAACTTAGAATAGTTTACAAAATTGGCTAAGTAAAATGGTGTCGACACACAGAGTTGTCTGTATCGACACATAAAAGTGGTGTCGATATTTCAGAGAAATGGTGTCGACACATCTAGGAAGTCTGTGTCGACACTTCAGAGAATTAGTGTCGACACATGCAGTATAGGTGTCGACACATCCAAGGTGGTGTCGACACTTAGGCTTTACACAGAATTAGTCTAGAAGAGTCTCGACAAAGTGTCGAGCTCAGTGGTGTCGACACATATATTCTGTCGACTATACTTGTGTCGACACATAGTTGTCGAGACATTATAAGTAAGTGTCGACACTTTTCAATAGTGTCGACACAATTTAAGTATTTTGACGTGCCTTTTCACCTTCGATTCTAGAAAGGTATAAATAGATTTTCCCTAGTGTTTGTCGACACGCTTACCTTAGTCTCGAGACCAAACTTGTGTGTCAACATCTCTCTTCTCTAAATTAACATTTCTTCAAACCCTAATGGCGCCCAAGCTAGAAGAGAATGTTAATGAAGGATATGAGCTCGTGCGACATGCCTTTGATGACGCGGAACCTGAAATCAAAGGTGTGGTAACCCTAATAGCCGAGACTGGATTGGAATATCTTGTATCTGAACAAATCAAGATCTGGAAGAAAGAGGTCCTGGAATTTTTGAGTGCAACATCACTTGATGATACTGGACTCAAGATTAAGTCCAGAGTTCATGGGACCAAAGTCAAGGTCACACAAAAAAGTCTAAGGAAGGTACTTCAACTACCAAGAACAAAGGAGGAAGAAGATGTATCTGCTTCTAAGACTAGAGAGGCATTGAGATGGTGTGGACTGGGTTCAAACTTGAAAATTGGATCAGGTTTCAATAGAAAAGGAATGAACATCCAAGGAACGTTTCTGTCTGAAATAGTTGGCAAGGTCATCCTGAGCAAGCCTGGAGGACATGATAGAATTTTAGCTTATATGTTCAGTTTGATGACAAGGATCATCTTCAAACTTAATACTGATTGGTCTGCAGTTGTGTTTGAGAAGATAAAAGAAAGTATGAAGAAGCCCAATCTGGGTAGAATACTGAGTCTATACCTAGCTGGAAATGTCCTGAAGTGATGAATCAGGCTGCAGGTTCCAAGATAAATCACATGAGGAGAATGGATGTCAGAATATTCTCAAGATGGGATAGGGTGCTGACAAAAGAACTGCCATCTCCAGTAAAGGACACACCCCAGAAGAAGAAGAAGACAGCCACTGTGGCTCAAGAATCCTCCAGCAGCTCTGAAGAGCAAGTAGTCTTTACTCCTGATGATGAAGAGACGGGAAATGCTGGACAGTCTCCAGCAAGATAAGAAGATGCACAAGGGTAGGGGGAGATACCCTCAGTAAGCCCAATTCACCTGGATCCACTCCAGGGGGAGCCTCTACTTGTGGAAGAGCCAACTCCACTAGAGAGTGAAAGGGCTACCCAAACCATTCTGGAGGTAATCACTGAAATTAGTCAATTAGATTTCACTATTGAGGAAGAAGTTTTGACTGATTCATTACCTAATGTTCATCAGCAAACACAGATACAGACTCAACCACAAGATGTTGTCATGGAGGACACATCTGTTGCTGATAAAGTGGTTGATGAAATCAGAGATTCCCCAGCCCATCCTCAACAGGGATTTACATTAGAGGAGCTATTCCCTGATCTTGTACAGACAGATCTTGAGAAAGAAATAGCTGCTGTTGAGGGGGAGAAGGGCCATATTGAGGGGGAGCATATGGAGAATGTAGAAGAAACTGCTACACAAGAGACAGAGAAGCCAAAGGATGCTGAGGAACCACAAAAGACTGAGAAGGATTCACATCCTAGTCCTAAGGAAAGAGTAGACATAGTCAACACATCTGCTTCAGAGGATGAAGAGGCTACTAGAGCAAAGAAGAGGAAGTTCCAAGTCTTCAAAAGAAGGAGCCAGAACTATAAGAAAGCCCTACAGACAGTTACTCCACAACCTGCCCCATCTACTGATTACAGTTCACTGATGGTGGCTTTACAGATTAAGCTGGATGAGCAAAGGAAAGCTTTACAAACCTATATAGATGAAGGCCATAAGTCACTGCAATTTGATCTAGCACAAGACATCAAGTCAATCAGATTTGAAGTGAATCTCAACAAAAAGGAAATTACTGATTGTTTCCATAAGGGAGGCAATGCAGTGGTCTATTTGGCCACACATCAAGAGAAAATAAAGACAAAACTTGATGATCTAGAAGTCAAGCAAGGATATGTTCTAGAAAATCAAATAAGAATGAATGATAATTTGACAGCTTCTCATAATGCTATAGTCACTGAAATGAAGAATATAGCAACTGTCCAGACTGCACACTATGCTACTGCCAAAGCTGAGTTTGATAAGCAACTCCAAGAGAGCCTTCTTGTAGTTCACACTGCTATTGCAGATTTACAGAAGATAATTACTGACAAGCTTCAAAAATTGAAACCTTTTATAAGGATGGAGTAAACTATCTGAATGCCCAGATAAGATTTCAAAAAGATGATTTGAGGGATCATATAGAGAGAGAAGTCATAAAGGGGGAGAGGGTATTAGTCAAGGCAGGCTCTGATCATGCCAAATGGATTTCAAATTCCATCAGAGCCACCCTTGGATATCCACCCTTATGTGATGATGATAATGTTGCAGAGTCTGGAATCAATCCTGCATATCTTGGAGGAGAGCAAGCTGAAGTAGCTCAAGTGATATACCCTCCACCAGACTTTAACATGATACATCAAGAGATACAGACTATGTATAGTCCTCCTGAGGGAAATCAGAATATCATCATTGAGAAAGTAGTTTAGCCTGTGCCAGAGGCACTACTAAAAGAACAGGATGCTTTGTTAAAAGAACAAGAGGCTTAATTGTCTAAGAAAAATTCAGAGAGGAAGCTGAATTAAGGCCTGATTTTGAACAATGGAGCCCCACTTCCAGGAATATCATCTTGACTGCATGGAAGGCTGCTAAGGACAATATCCTGGATAGAGGCAAGTGGTATTCTGACCTGGAGTGGAGGAAGCATGAGAATAGGCAAGAGACCATTGTACAATATTGAAGAAAGGCTAAACTGGGAAAGCCACCTCCTAATACACAGGAGCCTAGCAAGTATTTCCCTAAGCCTTATCACTATTTTGAAAGGCAGAAGATAAAGGTTGAAGAGTTAAAAAAGAAAGATCTTAAAGGGAAGAAGCCTGCTGCTGCTGATGATACTGAAGCTCCAGTTCAAGCTAAGATTCAATCTGGAAAGGGGATTGTAATCAAGGAACCAGAGCAGCCTTAGGATAACATTTTTTTAAGTTTACAAATTGTAATCAATTGTATTAAAATTCTATGTAAACTTTTGACTAATGAAAATGTTGGAATTTGTGAGAACATTGTGTCATGGTTTAAATCTATTACATTAATTGTTCTAAGCTAATTGTATATACATGTTCTATTCATGTATGTTTAAGTATTTTCCCTGTCACATAATATTGTTGTACATCATACTGAGAATTTGTTATGTATGGTGTATATCATTGACTAAGGGTTATGACTTCTCCAAATAGGGGGAGATTGTTGGGTACATTGGAATATATGTACCTGATTTGAAGAAGCCTCACCCTACTTAATGATATACATCAAAGTGTATTTGATGTGCTTTGAGTTTATTTGTGCAGGTTAAGTAACTGCAGGTTTGCAGGAAAAGTTTCTAACTCCATGTATCGACACCTAGAAGAAAAGTGTCGACACTTAAGAAGGCTTGTGTCGACACCTAGAGAAGCAGTGTCGACACTTGGAGTAATTGTGTCGACACCAGGAATGCAGAGTCGACACCAGAAGGGAAGTGTCGACACATACAGGCAGTGTCGACACACAATGAAGAAGTATCTACATAATCACTGCCGATACTTAGAAGCAGTGTCGACACCCAGAGGAACTTTGTCGACAGCAAAAGTGTCGACACTAGGAGGCTGTGTCGACACTCAGCAAAACATCAACAAAGTACAAGTACATGTGTCGACACTAGGAGGCTGTGTCGACACTCAGTAAACTTCAACAGAGTTCAAGTACAAGTGTCGACACAAAGGAGATGTGTCAACACTAAGCAAAAGTCTCAACACATGAAGAATGTGTTGACACAAAGGAGATGTGTTGACACTCAGCAAAAGTTTCAACACAAAAGGCATGTGTCGACACAAAGAAGATGTGTCGACACTTAGCAAGTTTCAACACAAGAAGATGTGTCGACACAAAGGAGTTGTATCGACACTTTGCAGAAATCAACTAAATATTGAAGAAGAAGGACTTGTGTCGACACACATGATCAGTGTCGACACATTCTGAAGAAGCAGTGTCGATAAGCTATTTCTACAACACAAGGAGTTATGTCGACACCATGAAGGCTAGTGTCGACACTTAGTCTACTTGTGTCGACACTTGGTCTATTTGTGTCGACACATAAAGACTATCTGTCTCGACACTTTCACACAGTGACAGAGATTTCAAGAAGTGACTGGATGACTTGACAGCTGCCATTTCAACCGGTCAACTGCTACTGTCAGAGCTGTCAGAAGTTGTTAGAAACCGGATCAGCCGGTCACCATGAAGAAAGCTTATATAAAGGCTTATTCCTTCAACAGAATGGAATAATTATTGAGTGATGAAGCAATCATTGAAGTGAAAAATTACACAACAAGAAGAAGACCTTCAAGTGAAGATCTAAGAAGTTGGAGAGAGAAAGCTCCTTCTAAGAAGACAGCTATTGAACTAGGCTGATAAGAAAGTTTCAGATTGAGATCTGATCCTCAAGTCAGCAGTTGATTGAAGATCATCTGCATAGAGATACAACCCTACTGTGTTCTAATTCAAGAAGCTTTGAAGAAAGCCAAGGGAGGTTGATCTCAGGAAAGTTCTTTCAAGAACTCATCAAGAAGCCAGTCAACTCATTTTCTCAATCAGTGTTGTGGTTATTAATCTTTGTACTCTTTATTTTCTGTAGGATCCTAAGGGATCTGAGTTGTAAGCCTATATTTATAAAGGATGAGTGGTAGGGCTTGTGTGCTTGAGTGTAGGAGATACTTTTCTCTGAGTGTAGGCCTTGTTGAAGGTTGAGTGTAGGCCTTGTTGAAGGCTGAGTGTAGGCCTTGTTGAAGGCTGAGTGTAGGTCTTGGTGAAGACTGAGTGGTAGGGCTTTTGTGCCTGAGTTGTAGGAACCTAGTTGGGGTTCTGAGTTGTAAGATCTGAGGATCTGAGGAGAAGAGGAGACGTTAGGCCGAGTCTAGTACACTACTAGATAGGCAAAGGGGGAAAGTGGATGTACCCAGACCTTGGGGAACCACTATAAATCCTGTGTGCTCTCTGTGATTGTGTGCTTTTATGGTTGCTGTGCTGTGAATTGCAATTACTATACTGTATTTCTGCCTTAAAAGTTTAAAAAGATATAAGTCACCTATTCACCCCCCTCTAGGTGTTTAGGCACTGTTTCTTTCACTCTGTGGCTGTCACAAAGATTTCGGAGTCACATGTGTGTAGATGGCTGCAGTGAGAGTACTGGAGGTAGTCTCCAAAAAAACACCCAATTTTGGTGGAAGAATCAATAGTCTGTCCACCTAAAGCGCGGTGGTAGCACTACCACTGGTGATAGCTCCCAGTGAGCTATGTGTGATTGTGAGGCATGTTTCTTGGAAACCTTGTGGCCATTTGCTAAGGCCTGTCTTGTGAGTCCTGGGGTCCATGATGGCCTGTCTCTCGAAGACCTGGGGGCCAATTTGTGGGGTGTGAGCTTAAGTTTCTCAGCTTTGGTAGCCATGAGTGCTAGCCTTGGATCATAATGGGGTTATGGATCATACGAAAAAGGGAAAGGGGATGCTGACCCGCATCAGGCCTGCGAGCTGGATGATTTGAGCACGGGATATGGATGAACTGTACCATCCTCTGTCATTCGACCTGGAGTGAGTCAAAGTGTATGTCCCTGTCATTATTCGTAGCCATAGGGGCGTTGCCTCTGGCTTTGGCCTTGTGAGACTGAAAGCTCAAATGTTGTTGACCATCATAGAGGACAGTGGTGCGACCCTTGAGGTATTGTGCACCAAGAATTTTCCCTAAGAGCCCGGGGCATTGGGCATTTGCGCCAATGTCTATGGTGAATGGTGCTTAAGTTGCACGCTTTGATTGCCATATTATGATTATCCTAATGCCTGCAGGGAAGGAACACCTCCACCCTGAGTGAGGGGTGAGATCGTTATAATTTGCTCAGCTATTGCTAACTGTTGCTATCATTTTCCACAGTGCAGTGGAATGTTTCATGCAGGTGCTACCGAGCCAAGAGGTTAATAGCGGGCTGGAGCCCCGGATTGCTAAGCTAGCCCTTGAAGGACAAAGCGAATTACCCGTTTACTTTATTGTTCATGTGTGGCATACCTGCGTGCTGATGTATGTAAGACATTTACTGTAACATCTCTCAAACAACTAGACCCATAGGAGTGGTTTTGTCACGACTAGGTCATGACAAAATCCTAGGAAGCTCAAGTAGACCAGGTGAACTAAGACATGAAGGTAGAAATCACCCTGATCTGAAAATAACACATTCCAATTATCTAACTTAGGGTTTGACTTTAGTGAATCACCTTGACTCCTTGACTGCACCATAACATCCCTAGCCCTTTAGAAGGTTCATTGGGTCACCTAGAACCCATTGGGATCAACTACAGTGGTCAAGTTGATCAAAGTCAACCCTAACTCTAAAATGGTCAAAATGGACTATCTAGGACAAATGGACCTCCAACTTGCCAAAATGAACACACCTAAACCTCCCTAACCATTTAAGAGGTCTATTGGGTCACTAAGGACCCATTGTGGTCAGCCCAAGTGGTCAAGTTTACCAAAGTCAACCTAAACCCTAAAATGGTCAAGGTACCTTAGTAAGGGTCAAGTGACCACCAAGGTGTCAAACCAACCCTGCCCAAGTCTCCCTAGAGCTTAGGAGAGTCCAATAGGTCACTAAGGACCCATTGGGGTCAAACCAAAAGGTCAAACTGACCAAAGTCAACTCAACCTAAAATACGTCAAACTAGCCTAAATGACCTAACCAAGCCCAAGCCACTTGGGCTAAGCTCAACTTGAGTGACCCATTAACTTTAGGGAGCTGATATTTACATGGAATGACATTCATTTTCTAGAAATGGTGACCAGGAGAGAGAAAGCTCATTTTCCCTTTAATGGGGGAGAGAGAAAGAGAGAGAAAGAGGGCCATCCATGGCCAAGGAAGGCCAAGGGTCCTCCTCTCTCCATCTCCAAAGGCTTGATTCATCTCCCCCATCAAGTCTGAGAAGATCAAGGGGTTTTCCATGAACTTTCAGTGACTGGGTGCAATGAATTCACCATGGCCGAAAATCTCCTTCCAAGGCCATTAATGACATTGATGCCATGACCACTCCCCTCCCCCATTTGGATATTTTAAAAGCTTCACCATACTGTGAGGAGCCGTTTCCACATTTTCCCTGAAGATTTCAAGATCTTTGGCTGAAGTGTTTCAGAGCACCCGAGAGCTTGGATAGGCCATGACATGGTGGTGGTCGACTAGGATTTTCCTCCCCAAACAAGGCCCACTTCTCCTCCTCTCCCCTTGTGCTAGTATCCTAGATCATTTAGGTGATAAATTGGGCTCAAATGAGCCCGATCCAGCGAGAAAAAATGGAGCTTTATCTGATTTTTCATGGTGGCGGGTTCGCTAGAAACCAACACCTCCGGCGACGGTGCCGCCGCCCAACGATAGCCACCACCTTAAGGGAGGTGGTGGTGGCGGTGGCCGACCAGGGAGGTGGTCGGGTGGTCAGCGGTAGCAATTGGAAGTACCTCCATGTCGTTTAAATCATGGCCAATGGCTGGAGGAAGAAGACATACTCAGGACTGTTGGATTTGATTAAATGCTTAAATTTATTATTAATAAAAGTGTTGTTTTATTCCATTTACTCTACTCATTTTCAATTAGTAAAATGTGGCTCTAGGTGCCATTTTGGAAAAATGGCCAGTCAAAAAAGTTGTAGGTCTTTGAGTCTACGTTATTGTAAAATTAATTTCAACCCATTTGGTTCAGTGGTCTGACCATAGCAATCAAAAGGTGCAGTCTATACATAGGGCTAGTCAGAGACTAAAGTTACTGCCCCCACTAAACCATTTATCCTAATGACTTGAAATTTGGACTGAGAGTTAGTCTTACCCATACCTATAACATATCCAAAAATGGGAATTTTTGGAAAAATATTTTCTATAGTTTTTGTGAAATTTTAATAAATAATATATGATTTAATTAGAATGCCTAATTATCTCATAATTCACCAAACGTTTGGTGGATGATTCTTAGGGTCATGATATGACCTTGTTAAAAATATCAGTCCAATTAGGGTTGATTTGGATAGGTATTGGTGTGACCAAAGTTTGGTCCCTTAAGGGTAAATTAGGGCAAAAGGGTGCTTGGGGGCATGGAGGGGCCAATTCTCACCCAAAGGGGATGAGACTTTGGCCAGAGACTCAAGGTGTAACACCCCCTATCCGTCGCATAGTATATATAGCAGTAGGTCCGGCCGGGGCCCGACGCCATATACCACAGACAGACCGAGTGGTTACGTATGGAAACCATCCAACCAATCTCAACGTCCTACACATAGCATTCTAGCGGAAGCAGTTTATAATTTGTAAACAAGAACCCAGCATTAGAGCACGAATGTCCACTAGCACAAAATTAGGAATGTATACAAAATACCCCAAAATATCGGCCTTAAGGCCTTACAAAATGTTTCACTTGAATACTACATGATTTACAAACCTCGGCATGCAGGCCGGTCATACATGAATAAAACAGAAAACATTTCCACTTGGGCCTTCGAGGGCCAGCTTCGCAAAAAGGGCTTTAGCCCGCTATTGACCGCTTGGTCCAGCTGCACCTGCAAGCAACAAACCACCGCACGGTGGCAAACAAGGCAACGGTCAGCAATGCTGACCAAATTATAACGACCCCGCCCCCAACTCGGGGCGGCGATGCTCCTTCCCTGCATTTCATTAGCACAAGCGAGCAATGCATATAACCATAGCCATTTCATCACAGACGTTGGCTCGTACGGCCACACGTCCCGTGCACTCAGGGCACATTCTCGGTGAACCGGTCGATGTCACGTCAATTAAAGCCATTAACATTCCGGACTCACCACCGCCACTTAGACGGCCAAACCTATGAGCATTTTGTCTTCCTGGCCTGGGTCACGACAGTTTAAGCCATTGACCGCCGAAGACTCCCATCTATGCCAACGGCGAGTGCCACGTAACCTTAGGTCTCTCTAACCGAACGACATAAAGCGGGTACGGTTCCATCTAACCCGTGCTCACATCGCAACGACAATTTAAGCCATTTGCGCGGGTCAAACTTCCACCGAGTCCCATTCTACCGCAAGTCACATAACCCCGTTATGTTCAAGTTGGCTCTCAGGCCACCAAGTTGGCAAGATCTCGTATCCGCCCAGTTTTCCGGGTGCACCTTTGGGTTAGTCCCCAAGGCTCCCTGCTGCAATCTACCGCGTAGAAAACCCGAAAAACACCCAATAGCACGGAGTCTTCTCCGGCCTTAAGCAATGCAACATCACCGATCCAGACTACATGTCCGGGTAGGCTTCACAGAAAATGCCTACGTCCGTTCTCGCATACGAACTCTAAACAACGGGGACTTTACATATCTACCCGAAGGAACGCCTCCAACTCTCCGCAAACTCGCGAGAGCGGGCTTCCTATGCTAAGAAAAGGAGCGATTCAAGCTCAAGATGAGGATCGTTACCCTTGAGTTCCTCTTTGGCGCCATCGAAAAGTAATCGGATAGAAATCACCGCACTTGCGTTGCCTCCGTGGATCCGGAGTCGGCTTGCGATTCGGAGCTCCGAAGCTCCTCCAATGGCGGATCTAGCTCTTCTTCCTCCAAGGGCTCTCCTCTTTCTCCAAGGGTTTGGAGAGATGAAAAAGGTAAGAAAGTGATGGATTTTCTAAGTCAAACCCGGGTATATCCTCTCAGGAGCCATCCCCAGCCGTTAGATCTTCAATCAAGGAAACGAACGGCTTTGATTCAGGGCTGAAATGCCTAATCTGGACCGAACACGGCCTGGCACACGCCCGTGTCCAGGGCCGTGTACCGCATTCGCCGTCACAATCGAATCTCCTGGACCCTCACACGGGTATCGAACACGCCCGTGTTCGAGCTGACACGCCCGTGTTCCAGCTGACACGGCCGTGTCGCCGGCCATGTACCCCATGATTTTCCCCCGTTTTCAACCCGAGCACTGCACGGGTCCTAGGACACGCCCGTGTCCTTGCCCGTGTCACCTTGACACGCCTGGGCCCCAGGCCGTGTACAAGGTCTCGACATTTCGTCGCGTGCAGATCGACGACTCGATGACACGGCCTTGGACACGCCCGTGTCCGAGGCCGTGTGCCTTATCTCAACGATCGTCGAGCGAATCTCGACGAATTCCCCGGGACGATCGTCGACACGGGTCGACACGCCCGGCGACACGCCTGTGTCGCGGGCCGTGTGCCCATTCTCGACGAATCGTCGAGTATAACTCAACGATTTCACGGCTAAGTGTCGACACGGGTCGACACGCCCTGCGACACGCCCGTGTCGCAGGCCGTGTGCCCATTCTCGACGAATCGTCGAGTATAACTCGACGACTTCGCGGCTAAGTGTCGACACACGCTTGACACGCCTTGGGACACGCCCGTGTCCCAGGCCGTGTGCCTTCTGCCAGAACCCAAACTGGCCCAAAACGTCCCCCTTTGCTCCTTTGAGTTTCGGGGCGTTACACAAGGTCAGTTAAAACACCCTCATTTGGAGTTTGGGGTGGATTAGGGCAGATTTGCCCTAGGACCCTTGTTCAAACCCTAAGGTTGAACTTTAGGGCTTTGTGAAGGACATAAGGTTATATGTCCTTGTATCGACTTTGAGTTTAGTCAATGTGATCTTAGGGTGGTGATTAGCCTTAGGAAGAAATTTGGTGATATTTAGACACATGCACACAACTTTAATCAATTAAAAATTATTTAGGCTTATACCTCTTTATGGAAAAAGTGAAAGGTCATATGACCTTAGATCTTTATGAAAATTTGGCAGAAGAGTTTTTATAGCAATATGAACATCTAGAATTTATTATAGGATATTTGGAAGAGAGTAGCTCATACTTATAGTTATAACCTTCATGTTGCCCCTTTTTATGATTTTGAAGTAATCATGGTTAAATTAACTTAAAATGTTGTGAAACTCTGGCAGTGTTGATTAAATATCATTTATATGCACTAGTCAGTAATTTGGAAGGATTGGACATTATCTCAGAGTACTTCATGTGTTAAGTGAACTAGTGCACCTTGTCTTGATAAATAGATAACAAATACTATATCTTGCCGGAGAATTAAGTTTCTTGGTTAGAGAACCTTTTAGGGCATATTAAAGCTTGAAAAAATTATTACATGTTTGGAAGAGATTACAAGTATGTTTCTTCACAAAGTGCCCTATTAGGGATTTATTTGAAGTATTTATCTATATAGATTACTGACATCGGAATTGTATGAAACTTAGTAAGTAATGTTTATGATCATATTAAAGCTCTCGTAATTTTTGTGTAAATTTTGGATAATGTTTGGTGGTACTTTCCTCTTTATCTCTATTTATTGCAATTATATTGAATTAATTAATTAGGGGCGAATACATTCATGAAAATTTGTGAAACTTGGTATTCTTTGATATTTTGGAATCATATAGTGTTCATATTTTTTGGATGGCCATAACTTAAGGAAATATAGTACTTCATGTTCAAATCCACCCATGGCCTAATTTTGGAAAAAATTGATAAATGCTAAATTAATTAGGAAAATTACAAGTTTCTGGATTTAGTCTAAATATATCACGAGATCTACCCGATCCGATTTATACGAAAATATTCGGAACAAACTCACTTAAACATCAGATTTAATTAAGCATCAATTTCAATATAAATCAGGACTAATTACTAGCCTTCTATTCCACCAAACCTCACAAATATTATTGAAGAAATCACACAAGAGAGTTTTAGGAATCGTTACCCAATCCCAAGATAATATGTCCACAAGAGGAGTGGATGAAGTACACATGACGGTGGAAGAATCTCTTTCTACGTAAATCCACGGACCCGCACCGGATGATGAGGCTGTAAGCCGTTCTCCTTTTGCAAACCCTAGGAGAGGGAGAATCCTTGAAAGCCAAAAAAATATTGTCAGAGGAGAGAGGAAAGGTGGTGGTATTGTTATCAAGGTGGAGAAGGGAGGCATGGCGTATTTAGGGAAGGGGAGAGATGTGGTTGGCCGGTGGTTTTGAGAGTGGGGGCTGCTCTGTTTCTTTGGAGGGAGAGAGGGAGGAGTGGGGGTGGCTGACAGTTTTGGAGGGATGGAGTAGGGGTGGTTGGCCGGCAGTTTAGAGAAAGGAAAGAGAGGGGCGGCTCAAGTATTGAGGGAGAAGGAGTGGTGGGGTTCTGTTTTTGGAGAGGGAGGGGGTGGTGGTGGAGATCTTGAGGAGGAGAAAGGAAAGAGAAGAGAGGTGGCAGTAATTAGAGATGGATGGGAGAGGGTGGTCGATGGCCAAGAGAGAGAGAGGAGAGGAGGGGGTTGACCGAATTTTTCCTAGGAGGGGAGGAAAAATCTTAATAGATTTTAGGGTTTCAATTTCCTATTCAACATTTTTCAAAATCCTTCATAAGCATGGCCTTATACAGCCTACACCACTCCATCTCCACCCTTCATGAAAATAAAAAAATACTTGATGGTTATAAGCACCCATCATAATACATGAAATAAGAAAATACAACAATAGATGATTATATGCACCCATCAAAATGAAATAAAAATACATTAATCAAATGCTTGAAATTAAAATGCTAAATAAATAAATTGCTTAATAATATATAATTATAAATTTTTAATTTTATTTATATAATTTTATTTGATGGTAACGGAGGATGTCGTGCATAACATGTAGTTGCGTTGGCAAAGAACGTCGTCGTAGAATTCCATCTTAGAGCTTGTGGCATCGATCGTCCCAAAAAACAATTTTTATATGTCGGGGATCAACGACCACATCAGCAACGTCGCTATCAGTGAATCTTGTGGACTTGAACTTATATTTGTTCATTTATACTTCTACTTTCGTTTATGATCATCAATGCAAGCAGGATCGGCGTTTTGTAGTGACGACCACCCCGAGTGTTGGTGTCATCGCAAAATGGCGATTCTGAGTGTAAGAACCGGTTCTGAAAAAAATGGGGTCTTACATTTACATTCGAGAAAAACAATGTAAGGCCTTAATGAAAATGTTTAGTTGTCTACCTAAATCACCTAGAGGGGGGGGGGGGGTGAATAGGTGAGTTTTGCGTCTTTTTTCAGAATAAAAGTTGTACGAGCGATGCACAGAAAATAAACAAGCAATCACAGACGACACCAAAAATTATAGTGGTTCCCCAACCTTGGGTACATCCACTTTCCACCTCACCGATCTAGTAACACACTAGACGCGGCTACTTCACTATTCTCTCGGATTGAAAACAATCCTACAACTCGAAACAAAGTTCCTACAACTCGGAGTAAACAACTCCTACAAAAACACGGAGAACAACTCCTACAAAAATAGGAGAATAACTCCTATAATAATAAAATGAATTTACAATCAGAACACACTAACTTGCCTTCACAGATCTGGCTGAGTCTCGGGTTCTTCCTTCTTGAAAAACTGAAAAGCCCTATCAGAAAAGTTGAGGAAGAAATCTGAGAATCCTTCGATCTGAGAACTTAGGATCACCACGATCAAGGAGAAGATTTGGAGATGTCAAAAATCTTGATCGGTGAACTCCTTCTTGTCTGAATGTCTGGATCTAGAAGTTTGGTGATGAAGAATGATCCTTGTCGGCGGCGAAGCTTCTCTATTTAGAAAGTTGAGAATTATTCAGAAACTTGTATAATACTTCTTAGGGTTTGTCGATTCTGACAAGACCTTTTATAGACCTTTCAAAATGGTCTAATTTACATTAAATGCACGCCACGTGCACCAATTAAGAGTTAATGACATTTGAAATCGATTCCGTCAGATACTTAAGAAAATTCAGAAATCTGCATTCCATTTCTCGAGAAGAGTAAGTGTACTAGAGAAGATATTTCTGTTTATCGAGAAGAGTTATGAAGTTCTCAAGAAGAAATACTTAAGGAAAGTGTAAGAAATGAATTCTGGCATCTTGAGAATGAGGAGACTTACTCGAGAAAAATAAACTTCTGTTCTAGAGAAAAATTCTTATGTTATTGTAGAACAAGTAAGTATCTCGAGAAAAGATTTTTGTGTCTCGAGAAACAACATCTGGTTCTCGAGAACTATTTATGGCCTTCTCGAGAAATGCTTTGGATTCTCGAGAAAAATACTTAGAAAAATTTAGAGCTTATATTAAGGTAACTCAAGAAGGAGAGTCATGATATACTCGAGTACGCATGGATTTCTCGAGAACTACACTAGCCTTTCTCGAGAACAGCTTATACTACTCGAATACTTGACTGAGCTCACTCGAGTACTAGGTTTAATTCTACTCGAGTATAATAAGTCTTTCTCGAGAAAAACACTTAGAAATTTTTGTTATATTCTGAAAAATGATCATCTTCAAGGAATCCAGCAACCAACCTTTATCTCATTGCTTTAGTACTTAAAAATAAAGTGTATCCCAATAGAGAGGTTACACATGAGTCAACACCATGGATCACACAATGAGGGATTACATTGTATGGTCCTGTGTTTGGTGACCCATTATAAACTGACATTGGTCTACACTTGGAAATTATAACCTGCAAGCACTCAACTTTAAAAGATATTAAATACAAACTTAATTCATCTTAGTTCAAGGGTGACTTCATACAAATCTAGGTTATTGTGATACAATACCCAACAATCTCCCTCTATTTGTAGAAATTAGAACCCTCTACACTAAGGCGAATTACATCAAGATAAATAAGTAACATAACTAATAAGCAAAGTAAATGGAAGAAAAGCTATGAAATAGAAAATTTAATTAATCAAAATTTAAAGAAATATATATAGATATTGTCCAGGAAAGGTCCTATTCAGCAAAATTTCTCATATATAAAACTTTTGATCATCTTCAATCACTTCTTGGTCTGCTGTTGATGCTGGCTCTGATGCTTGTCTTCTTGTCTGGAAATACATGAATGGATTTGGAAAATACTTGGCTGGTCTGGGAGGAGTAGTAGGGTCATCTCGACTATATTTCTTATCATGTAACCTTCTTAGTGTCATGGATTTCTCATACTGCATCCATTCAGAATGAAAGTAGTATGTATCCTTGTTTCCACTGAAATACACTACAAGTCTTAAAGTATACAGAATAATGGATTTAGAAGTAGGACTGCAGACTTCAGAAAATTATCTTTCAGCATGTTCTGGCATGGGAGTGGACCTGCTAGCAGAAGCACCATCACCATACTTTCTTCTTTTAAGTATCAATATTTCAGGAGGTATCTGTGGAGGTACATCAGCTTGTTCAGTGTTCCAGACTTGTGAATATGTTTCAGGAGGTGGATCTTCATAAAGTTCTGGATGTGGAGAGAATGTTGGCCTATGAACATCCAGACTGGGAGGAGGGGCTACAGTGGGATCAACTGAGAAATCAGGGAAGATTAGATTGTGCATCCACACTGTAGTGTCATAGGTATAAAGCTTTGTGGTCTTAATTTACTATATCACTGATGTTTGAACCTCTTTAAGTCGATTATCCCATTGATCTTTCATCGTTCGTACTTTCTTCTCTAGATGTTCTTTCACTTTATCCTCCCCTTTCTGACTTCTACAGAGAGGGTGTCTATGACATCTTCCTTGAACTTGCCAACTTCTTCACATGTCTTGAAGTTGCGTTCTTGAGCTTTCTTTTCTAATTGAATCTGGTTGTTAGCTAGAGTGATAGATTGTTCAATTACTGTACCAATACTGGTAATGGTGCGGTCTATGGCTTTGCCTCCAATTTGTAAGAGCCTTTTGAACTCATCAGTGTTTCTCTAGATTTCTACAAATCCTCCGCTCATTTCGTTTTCTAAAGCAGCTACTTTATCTTTGACAGCTTGTATTGAGGTATAAAAGTATTTTATTTGTTCAGCTAGCATGGCTTCTATCTTACTCAAGATATTATCTTCATGAATGATTTTAGTCCGGGGAGGTGGAGGAGGTTGAACTGGAGCTGTCCAGGGGTCTATTTCTTCAAGAAGCATAGTAGTTGTAGAAATCTATTTTCTTCTGGCAGTAGTTATTTCATCTTCAACATCACCACCTAGGAAAGTGGGAATGTTGAAGTGTAGGCTTGGAAGAGGAGGTTTAGTAGCTTCAGCAGGTACTTCTTCTTCAGTATCAGAAATAGAGACAACATCTTCATCTTGCACATCTTTAACAAGAGATTGTGGTAGACATAGGTCTGGTTATGATGGATGTTCTGGTTGAGGAGATTTTTTTTGTGGAGATGGATATTCTTCAAGCAGAGGGGATAAAGTCTCTTTAGAGGTGAGTTCCTCTATCATCTTGTCAATGTCATCCGCTGTAGATAGTATTTGATCATTTACCTAGGCATCAGTCAGAATTTCTATATCAGGCAGGTCTGCAATAATAAATTCTGAGCTATCTCCTTGGAGAGAAGAGTCTTTTACAACAACAGATATAGATGTATCTTCTTCTAAAACTGTATGTACAGCAGCTGGTGAGGTTGTGACTTGGGCTGGAGTATCTCTATGAACTGTGGCTGGAGTTTGAACTTGAGTAGGCTGTACTTGCATAGATGGAGTAGGCTCCCCCTCAATAACTAGATCAGCTATGTCAGTTATGTGATGAGAGAGGGGAGATGGAGTTCTGACTTCATCTCCATCTATCCTCGAAACTTGGTCTGATTTTTGAAGCTTGATTTCCCATCTCTAGATGGAGGTGATTGAGACCTTTTTCATGTGATGAATTGCCATCCCCTTAGCCATGAAAAATACATCTGGATTCAACTAATTTAAATAGAGAGACAAAATCCTCCCATAGTTGGGGCTTTTTATACTTCCTTTGATCTTGTCAAAGATCATCATCCCCCATTAATACTTCTTTCTACAGATAATAACAGTCATCATGTCAAAGAAGTCAGGTGTGATGTAGCTAATGGAACTGGTGCGTCAGATGAGGACTTTTCCAAGAATATCTTCAAGTAATTTGCTCTATGCATTCATATGTTGTCGACGAACTGTGTGGGTTGAATAGGGAAGGACACAGAAACTGTAAGCCCTGTCATAATCTGAGCTTTCTAGGTCGTCTTCCATGTCAATCAGCGACAGTTACCGAAGTTGAGAAATAGAGGTAGATGTCATCTTGATTTTGATGTCCCATACCTTGGTTTTCAGAAGTTTACCATTGCGCTTGACCTTGGAATTTTGGAAAAATTCTTCCACATCAGATATAAGAACTCTACAAGGGTGTTGAAGAACACAAGATAGTCCGCATTGTCGAGCAAGATGAGGACGTTTCTGAAGTCGTCAGAAATTTCACCGATTCTAGTGGAGATGAGTTTGCTGCTGATGCCTAACTTTGATGAGGAGGCCATTGATTGAAGAACAAAATGTCTGCTGGCCGGCAAGAAGAGAGATAGGGTTGTTTGCAGTAGTGCAGCGGAGACAGAGAAGGCAAAAAGTTTTTCTCGAGATAGGGATTTTGAACTTCGGGAATATGAAATTTCTGGACTTAATATATTTATATATACCTTAAATCTTGATGATTAATGAAATAAATAATGCTGAAATACCTGGAGTAAAGCGGTTGAAGTGCCCGGGTGCCAATATCAAAAATTTGAACTTGAGAGAGATTTTGCATCTGATTCCTCGAGTGAGATATCAGTTCTCGAGAAGAAGAAAGCTTGTTCTTAAGTAGAAGGTGTCTTGTTCTCGAGTAGAAGGTGTCTTGTTCTCGAGTAGAGCTATTATTCCCGAGAAGCAAGTCTAACGTTCTCGAGAAGAAATGAGGTAATCGAGAAAAGAAGTCCAGACTTAGAGTTTTCTTCATTTTTGAAAAGTAATCCGACTCTGAACTTAGCTGTGTGACCCTTTTCTTCAGCATTCCTTGTTGAGTATTACAAGTTCTATTTTGAAGAATGAGAACTTGGCCTCATCTGGTGGCTTCGTGAATATGTCTGCAACTTTCCTGTCAGTTGGAACATATTGGAGATTGATGTCTCCATGCTGCACATGCTCCTAGATGAAATGATACCGCAGCTCTATGTGATTTGTCTGGTTGTGAGAGATTGGATTGTTGGCTATTGAAATTGCATCGGAGGAGTCACAGAACAATGGAATGTAATTGACCTTCAAGTTATAGTCTTCAGGTTTATTCTTGATCTAGAGTAATTGTGCATAGCAACTGCCAGTAGAAATGTATTCTGACTTAGCTGTTGATATTGTGACACAATTTTGCTTCCTGCTTCTCCATGAAATGAGTCTTCTTCCAAGGAATTTGCAAGTCCCGAAAGTTCTCCTTCTATCATCTTTACTACCTGCAAAATCTGCATCTAAAAATCTAATTAGCTCGCCATCGTTACTTCTTGGGTACCATAAGCCAAGATTTGGTGTGCCCTTAAGGTATCTCAAGATACGCTTTGCAGTAATGTAATGAGATATCTTAGAGTTCATCTGATATCTAGCACACACACATGTTGAAAACATGATGTCTGGCCTACTAGCAGTAAGGTAGAGCAAAAATCCAATTATGCTTATGTACTTGGTTTCATCAAAAAGTTCCCCTTTCTCATCCTTGTCCAGAGACATAGCTGAGCCCATTGGAGTCTTCATAGAGGTTGCATTCTCCATTCCGAATTTCTTAATTAACTCTTTGGTTAACTTCGTCTGAGAGATAAAAATTCCATCCTCAGATTGTTTCACCTGAAGACATAAGAAATACTTCAGCTCTCCTATACTGCTCATTTCAAACTTCCCTTGCATAAGTTTGGAAAACTTTTTGCAAAGGTTATCGTCAGTAGAGCCAAAAATGATGTCATCGACATAGATTTGCACTAGCAAAATCTTGCCATTTACTTTCTAAGAAATAATGTCTTGTCTATGTTTCCCCTTGTGAACTTATTCTCAAGAAGAAAGTGAGACAACATTTCATACCAAGCTCGTGGGGCTTGTTTCAAACCGTATAGCACTTTAAATAATAAATAAACAAAATTAGGATGTTCAGGATCAACGAAACCTGGAGATTGTTCCACATACACTTATTCCTTTATGTCACCATTAAGGAAAGCTGACATCACGTCCATTTGGTAGACATTGAAGACTTTGAGTGCAACATATACTAGGAACAACCTGATTGCCTCGAGTCTTGCCACTGGAGCATATGTTTGATCGAAGTCGATCCTTTCTTCTTATATGTACCCTTTGGCGACGAGTCTGGCTTTATTCTTGATTATTGTTCCATCTTCATCCATCTTGTTCCGGTAGACCCACTTTGTTCCAATCACATTCTTTCCATTGGGTCTTAACACAAGCTTCCAGAATTGACAACATTTGAATTGATTTAGTTCTTCTTCCATTTCCATTACCCAAGATGCGTCGTTATTTGCTTCCTCAAACTTCTTTGGTTCAACCTGTGAGAGAAAACTCAAATACAAATTCTCATTAACTGTACCTCTATGAGTTCTGACACCATCACGGGGGTCTCCTATAATTTGATCAATTGGGTGATCCTTCAAGTGTCTAAGCTCTAAAGTCCTTGCATCTGGAGCTTCCTCTACCACTAGAAAAACTTCATTAGCTTGAATGACATCTTCATCATGGTGATCAACCTCTCCAATTGGAGTTGGAGTGGTGATTTTGATGAACTCTTGACCTTTTTCCTTAACTGACTCATCCGGGCTTAATTCCTTTAGTCTTGAACCTGTATCTTCAACAAACACACTAGAAGAGCTGCTATGCATCAAGCTTGTCTCATCAAATACAACATTAATAGATTCTTCTACGACCAGGGTTTTCTTGTTAAAAAACATATATGCCTTACTATGGCTACTATATCCTACAAAAATACCTTCAAAACTCTTTTCACTGAATTTAGTTATGTAATACTTTTCATTGTTAAGTACGAAGCATTTGCTACCAAAGATTCTAAAATATGAAATAATCGGTTTACTACCCTTTAGTAGTTCGTAAGGTGTTTTATCATGGTTCTTATTTATGAGTGTTATATTTTGCACGTGACACACAATATTGACAGCTTTAGCCCAGAGGTATTCTGGTAGTGAGGCATCACTCAACATGGTTCTACAGGTCTCTATGAGTGTTCTATTCCTTCTCTCAGTGATTCCGTTCTGTTGAGGAGTACGAGTAGAGGAAAACTCATGAAAGATACCTAGGCTTTCACAGAATTCTGTCATGACCCTAGATTTGAACTCTGTTCCATTGTCACTTCTGATTTTGATAACTGAACAGTTGTATTCATTCTGGATCTGCCTGACAAAATTAGCGAAAATATCAAAGTATCTTACTTGTGTTTTAGAAAGAACACCCATGCAAAATGAGAGTAGTCATCTACAATAACCAGTGTATAATCCTTACCTCCCAAACTTCTAACTTGCAGGGGACCGAACAAGTCCATATGAAGTAGGTGTAAACACCTGTTAGAATCTTTGCCAATAATACTTTTAAAGGTAACCCTTATTTGCTTGCCTTTTATGCATGTGTGACAAGATCTATCTTTAATGCACTTAACGTTGGGTGCATCACATACTAAATTAAGAGAAAATAATTTATTTATAGTTTTTTAATTTATATATGCTAATCTCTTGTGCCATTGGTCAACAAGAGACGCACTATCTTTTGCCAAAAAGCACATTGGTGTAGAAGAGTCTATGTAAATAAAATTTAAACAAAATATATTTCTACTACGAGTACCTGATAGAATCATTTCTAAGTTATCAACCGATATTATCAAGCACTTATTTGCATGAAATTCTACTATGTATCCTTTATCACAGAGCTAGTTTATGCTTATAAGATTATGTTCTAATCCTTCAACATAAGACACATATGAGGAGGATACACTACCGTTAGTAATCATATCATTGCCTTTTGCGATTCCCCTATCAGAACCTCCAAAGATCACCTTTGGCCCGTTCACAACTGGAGAGTACTTTTGAAGAAGGCTTCTAGTCCCGGTCATGTGCTGAGAGCATCCACTGTCCAAATACAAGATAGGCCTTTTGTTGGACTTTGGACATACCTGCAAAAATAGTATCAGTTTACCTTAGGAACCCATACGCATTTGGGTCCTTGGTTATTTGTTAGCCTGCTCCCCCTAGGAGTGTTAACATTACGAGTGGTCTGCCTCACATGATTAACTAGAGGAGTTTTAAAATTTCTGGGACAATGCCAGCAATCTACGGTAAAGTGACCAAATTTACCCTCAACACCAACAGTCAAACCTGTTGTACCTTTTCCAAGTCTCTTGCTTGACCTTTTGAACGTGTGGTCTTGTAGGGCCAGCTGATCTGGAGGCAGAAACCTCATGATGATGGCATTCACAAGCCTTTTTCACCTCCTTTTCCTTGGGTACAACTGGCTTGGCCTTCAGTTCCTTCTTCATATTATGGCCATGAACGTATGGACTATAGCGTTTCATTGGTATCTCCTTATAAGGTGCCTTGAAGACACTTTCACCAAAGTTTTGGGGACGGGTCCATCCTTTGTATCGTGACTTAGACTCTAAATAAGTAGGCCTGACAAAATGACCATAGGATGAATCAAAATTGAACTCGTTTGTTGGGAAGATGACCTTCATAAATGACATTTGATCTAGAGGAGCTTTCCCCTTTTCCTTGGCTAAAGCTTTCTTGGCAGCCTTATTCTTCTGTTGAGCTTTATTTCTGCTAGAAGATTTACTAGGAGCAGCCTGATGGCCTAAGCCAGCTCCTTTCGCCTGAGCGGAGAATTCAGTAATAAATGGAAAGACTGTTTTGGGCATGGATAAGCTTTCAACCAGCTTCTTTTCAGCGGCAAGTTGTTCTTCCAATTTCTTGATGATTTTCTCTTTCATGTTAAGGTGCTCGAGAGCTTTATTGTATTCCTAGATTGCGGCATGGAATTCCTCTCTGAGTGAGTCCGTCTTGGCGACTTCCTCTCTCAGAGTGCTCTCCTTAGCCTTAAGAGATTTGATCTCCTTGGCCTGAGTTCTAGCGACTCTTCAACATTTGTCATAGGCTTTGATTAATTCCTTGTATTGAATAATGAGTTCAGACTCATCATCAGAAAAGTATTTCTTATGATCAGGGTCTGAAGCATCATATTCTGAGAGAGGGGTGTGAGAGTTTACCTTACCAGTATACTGGGGTTCTTCTTCCTCGTCTGTCTGTACCATCAACCTAAAGTAGGCTTCCTCTTACTCACTTGACTCAGATGAGTTAGAGTCACTGAGAGTCTTGGCATTCTTGGCTACTAGGTTTCTTTCAGATGTCTTTTTACTATACGAGGGCTTCTTTTCTTCTCTTCTTCCACCTTCTTTCTTCTTGTGCATGCAATCAACAATTATGTGCCCTGGATTATTATAACAATAACAAACGATGTCGGATGAAATATGTTTGTTCGGTTTGGAGTTATACCTATCATGGATACTTGAGCCTTTATTATGACGATCACCATCGTGACGTGATCTTATGGAGGAAAAGTCTTTGCCTTTCCATCTCTTCTTCTTACTTAGGAACTTCTTGAACTGTTTAGAGAGTAGGGAGAACTCTCCATCTGATAGTTCTGAGCCCGAGGTGCTCGGCTCTGAGACTTCTTCTTCACTTCCTTCCTGTGCAGGAGCAGGTGATGCAACTCTAACCTTCCTTGAGCTGCCTGCCTTTAGTATGACAGACATCTCCTTCGATGAGGATCTACTTCCCTCTTCTTCAGCTTTTCTTGCATTTATTTGAAGCTCATATGACATCAGCTTCCAAAGGAGATTCTAAGGACCAATCTCAGCTAGCTTTTCAAACTCCGTTATAGTACATATCTTGTTGTCCCATTCCTTTGTTAAGGATCTTAGGAGCTTATCATTTAATTCTCCATTTGTGAGGACTCAGCCGCAGTTCCTTAGGCCGTTGACGATCTTGAAGAAATTTTCAAAAGTATCTGCTATGGTGTCTTTGGGGCCTTGCCTGAAAGCCTCATACTTCTAGTTCAATAGGGATCTTCTATCATCCCTCACTTCTTCGGTGCCTTCCATCAACACGATCAGTGCCTGCCACATTTCTTTTTCAGATTTGCAATGAACAAGATTTTGTAGCATAGAATCATCGACTGCACTTGCAATAAAATTTTTTGGCCTTCTTGTCTAGAGAGACAAGTGCAATCTCATCCTTATCTAGATCCATCAGCTTCTTTGGTACTTGCTTTGTGGGATCAATAGTGGAGACCGTCATAGGAATGTAGGGGCATTCTTACACTATCATGAAGATCCTTGGATCCACTACTTCCAAGAAGAACTTCACCCTTTCTTTCCATATGGGGAAGTTTGCCTTAGTAAATATGGGAAGCTTAGCAAAATCGTTGACTCTGTCCATGCTTGTATACTCTAAAGATAACTAGGGATAAATCTGTTCAAGGTGTTAAACTTTTGATGAACAACCTCCCTCTGATACCAATTAAAAATGTTTTGTTGTCTACCTAAATCACATAGAGGGGGGTAAATAAGTGAGTTCTGCGTCTTTTTGCGGAATAAAAATTGTACGAGCTATGCACAGAAAATATACAAGTAATCATAGATGACACAAAAAATTATAGTGGTTCCCCAACCTTGGGTACATCCACTTTCCACCTCACTGATCTAGCAACACACTAGACTCGGCTAATTCACAATTCTCTCGGATTGAAAACAATCCTACCACTCAGAACAAAGTTCCTACAACTCGGAGTAAACAACTCATACAAAAATTTGGAGAACAACTCCTACAAAACTCGGAGAATAACTCCTACAATAGTAAAATGAATTTACAATCATAACACACTAACTTTTCTTCGCAGATCTAGCTGAGTCTCGGGTTCTTCCTTCTTGAAAAACTAAAAAGCCCTATCAGAAAAGTTGAGGAAGAAATCTGAGAATCCTTTGATCTGAGAACTTAGGATCACCACAATCAAGGAGAAGATTTGGAGTTGTCAAAAATATTGATCGGTGGACTCCTTGTCTGAATATCTGAATCGATAAGTTTGGCGATGAAGGATGATCCTTGTCGACGACGAAGCTTCTCGATTTAGGAAGTTGAGAATTATTCAGAAACTTGTATAATACTTCTTAGGGTTTGTCGATTCTGACAAGACCTTTTATAGACCTTTCATGACTGTATAATTTACATTAAATGAACGCCACATGAACCAATCAAGAGTTAATGATATTTGAAATTGAATCCGTCAGATACTTAAGAAAATTCAAAAATATGCATTCCATTTCTCGAGAAGAGTAAGTATTCTCGAGAAGAAATTTTTATTTCTCGAGAAGAGTTACGAAGTTCTCGAGAAGAAATACTTAAGAAAAGTATAAGAAATGAATTCTGGCATCTCGAGAATAAGGTGACTTACTCGAGAAAAATAAACTTCTGTTCTCGAGAAAAATTCTTCTATTACTCGAGAAAAGATTTCTGTATCTCGAGAAACAACATCTGGTTCTCGAGAACTATTTCCGGCCTTCTCGAGAAATGCTTTGTCTTCTCGAGAAAAATACTTAGAAAAATTTAGAGCTTATATTAAGGTAACTCGAGAAGGAGAGTCATGATCTACTCGAGTACGCATGGCTTTCTTGAGAACTACAATAGGCTTTCTCGAGAACAGCTTCTACTACTCGAATACTTGACTGAGCTCACTCGAGTATTAAGTTTAATTCTACTCGAGTACAATAAGTCCTTCACAAGAAAAACACTTAGAAATTTTTGTTATATTCTGAAAAATGATTTTCTTCAAGGAATCCAGCAACCAGCCTTTCTCTCATAGCTTTAGTACTTGAAAATAAAGTGTATCCCAATGGAGAGGTTACACATGAGTCAATATTAGAGACCACATAATTAGGGATTACATTGTATGGTCCTATGTTTGGTGACCCATTGTAAACTGATATTGGTCTATACATGGCAATTATAACCTGCAAGCACTCAACTTGAAAAGACATCAAATACAAACTTAATTCATCTTAGTTCAAGGGCGACTTCATACAAATCTAGGTTATTGTGGATACAATACCCAACACTTAAGGCCATGAATATTTATGTAATTAGTTATTCATTCCTACTTTTTATGTTAGTGGACATTCAATTCTTTGGGTTCATTTTAACCTTTAAAGTTACTACTACTAGAATGCACTCTGTATTAGGATGTGTGTTTTTGGATTATGATTTCAATTAGTGACTCCTTTGACTGTCCTTAGTATATGGCATCGGGCCCCGGCCGGACCTTCTGTTATATGCTATGTGACGGATGAAGGTGTTATAAAGTTGGTATCAGACTCTGGTGTCGGTCTTTCTTATTTGAATTAGTGGGTGAATTCTTTATGGGGTGGTGAGCACATGTATGTGTGTTACCATTATAACATAAAAGAACCCATGAATGCCCATATAGGAATAAAAATACACATGTTTGAGGAACCTGCGTGTTCCTATGATTACTTATGGAAATTGTTTATCACATAATTGAGTGTTTCATGATTATAGGTGACAAGGAGTGTTGCAGAGCAGTCACAATGTCAGCACTCTGTAGAAAGTAATGCGCCCATTGACACGCCTACGACCCCTCCTTTTGCTGAAACCATTCGAATGGTAGCTGAAGCGGTGTTCATAATGATCAATGTCCAACTAGGGAGGCATGTGCATCCTCCTACTCCTGGATTAGGTCACACACCACTTGTCATAGCAGAAACTTTGGTGGCAGATTATGTAGTGGCAGAGCCCGTAGTGTAGAGGAGAGCAACTGAAAAATAACTAAAACACATGATGAGCTTTAATCCACTAGTGTTTTGGGGTATGATGAATTGTAAATATACCTACTTTTATGTACATTACTTAAGTCGTTTTATTTAATTTTTGTAATTTCTACTTGTTTTTATTCAATAAAATGCTCCTATTTTTGTAAATATTGTACTAACTTGTTTTATTTTATTTGTCAGGAAAAATGTCAAAATCTGCAAAAAAAAGACATGTCACGCCCGTGACATATTGGTCACGCCCGTGACCAGGGCGTGACAACTCAAAATCCCGAAAAGAAGCCAATTTTGAAGAGGAAAGCCTGACACGGCCGTGTTCCATGATTCGACACGCCCGTGTCAATCCAACACGGGGCGTGACCAAGCCGTGTCCATCCCGCTCGACGAGTTCAACTCGACATTCGTCGACCCAAGAGGGACACGCCCGTGTCCGATATGCGACACGCCCGTGTCAGCCCGACACGCCCCGTGCCAGCCAGTTCAATGTTTCGCGCTCAACATTCGTCGAACCCAAGAGGGACACGCCCGTGTCTGATGTGCGCCACGCCTGTGTCCGCCCGACAAACTGCCGCCGGCGAATCCCGAAGTCAACATCGCCTTTAAGCGCCGAACGACACGCCCACCATCACTCCCGTGACCTGGGGCGTGACCGCCGCGTTTTCGGCCGGAAAGTCAAATCGCCGTCAAATCCATCAGATCGCCGAATTCTGCTGTAAAATAGTGCTGACACGCCCCCCGACACGCCCGTGTCGGCCCCCCGACACGCCCGTGTCGGAGGGCGTGTACTTGGAAATTTTTGCCTATAAAAAGGCAGCTGCTGTATGAGTTCAGGGTTCCAAAAATCCGAACCATTTTGATGTATAAGGGCTGCCGTTAGAGCTGCTTTAGTGCTATGTAAGTATTCTCGTTCCCCCCCTTTTTGAATTTAGTTTGTTTAAGCTCCTGTAATCAACTTCTTTTATTAATAAAATAGATATTTTTCTCATCCTTATATGCTCTGAATTTTCTCTAAAGGCCTCCTTTTCATCAATCTTATACACTTTCATGTTTTAAAATGAAAATGTTCTCGCTTTCTTTTCATTTATAACAAAATTTATAGCCATTATTATGTCCGATTTCATTCTCATTCTTTAAAATTGGTTAGACTTAGGATTTTCATGCTTTAAAATACGTTCTTATGAACATGTTAAACTTTAAAAAGGTGATTTTCACCCCTCTTAACTTAGCTTTTACTTTGTTTTACTTATAAAACTATTGCTTCTTTTTAGCTTACTCCCACTTTTTAAACCATTTTACAAGGCTATAGTAATGTATAAATTGTCATTTTTATTTTTCATCAACTTTCATTTTAAGTACTTACAAAAAAATATTTTCGCTCGAACAATTTTTATTTTCATTTTTTAAGCATTTCTATCAAAATCTAACGGTAAAAAGGTAAACGTTTTAATTTTTCGGGCACTTGCCTTTCTCACTTTAATTTGAAAACTTTTTGCTCAAACAATTTTTATTTTGCCTTTTTATGCATTTCTACTGCATTCCAGCGGTAGAAATGCAGTCATTTTAATTTTTCGATAACTTCGATTTTTGCAATTATTTTAGCACGAGTGTTTGCGTGTATGAGATATTTTTCAGCTCCTAAGTTAAATTATGCAAGTGTGTGTGTGTGTGGTTATTCAAGTAGAGTGAGTGTGTTATTTTTATTTTTCCGCCTACTCGTTTGAGTTAATTGGCTGGATTTTATTCTAGTAGAGTGCGTGTGTTGTTTTTATTTTTCCGCCTACTCATTTGAGTTAATTGGCTGGATTTTATTCAAGTAGAGTGCGTGTGTAATTTTTTATTTTTCCGCCTACTCGTTTGAGTTAATTGGCTGGATTTGATTCAAGCAAGCGTTTGTAGTTTTTATTTTTCCGCCTACTCACTTGAGTTAAATGGTTGGATTTGATTTTCCTCCTACTCGCTAGGAGTTAAATGATCGGACTTTATTTTGATGTAAATATTTAAGGAAGCCATGTAATCGCATTTATTTTCTCCTACTCGTTTGAGTAGTACTCGCTTTTATTTCAGTCCTACTCGTTTGAGTAGGACTTGCAATTTTCAGCTTTAATTTTCCGCCCCCACTCGTTTGAGTGGGACTTGCAAATTTCAATTATGCACTTTTCAGCTTTTATTTCCCGCCCCCACTCGTTTGAGTGGGACCTGCACATGTCAATTATGCAATTTTCTCTTATGTGTAACTTAGTTTTATTTCTTCTTTTTGTTATATGTTTGAATGAGTGCGGGTGTGTTTATTTGTATTAACTTTTCTAAAATTAGGTTATTTTGCTTTTCTTCTTATTTTCTTTATAACCTTTCAGCGAATAGTTTAGGACGCTCGCACAACCAAACATATAAGCTATCCCCATTCCGATGAGTGGCTAATTGCTTTTAGCCCTCGGTATCGAAGAGTTTTGGGATCTAAAATTGTTTTAAATAACCAAATGTCTAATTTTTCAATTTAATTAAAAACTTAAGGTTTACCCCGGGTTAACGACGCGTAGACCTACATATCGATGTGTGGGCTCTATTTCCGTTATCCATACGCTAGCTAGCCGAGAGGTCGTGCATATGGACAGATCACCCCTGGGTAGATAGAGTTCCGCACTAACCCTCGAGAGAGGAAGCGCGCTAACTCTACCGGATTGGGTTCCCCACCCAATAGCGGGGTTCTTAGCGTACTGCGGGCATTAAGGGGAATCCTTCGTCGGACGAGAGCCCGGTCGAATAGCCTTAATGTCTAGGTGAGCGATATTCCTAGAGATAGGTGAGCTCATTATTTTGAACCTCCACGGCCAAGTTTCCGCATTAATTAAATTGAAACCTTAGATATCTAGTTATTCAAATCTATTTTTAATCCTAACGCAATTCGATACCGGGAGTTATCTCTTCATCGACTACTTTCTTAAAATCTATTTTCGTTCCTATTTTACTTAAAACCCTCAACTTCTATTTCGGTAAAATAATAGTGTTTTCGGAGGAGTAAGGGTAATCAACCCGTTCCCGGGAATAATACGACCTCGGTATTCTCCCGAATATCGAGTACTACTTGCGATAGGTGCACTTGCCTACCCCTAGCAAGCCCGCGGCGATCGACTCACCGAACCAACCACAGTAAGAGTCTGTTCGCGGGCCAATCAAGTTTTTGGCGCCGTTGCCGGGGACTTCTCTTTGAGTTGTTATTCCGAATCCGAACTCTATTACTTTTACTTTTATTTCTAAAAACTAAAAAAAAAACTTAAAAAACTTTTCTTCAAAATCCGAAAAAAAAGAGAGTTAATTTTCTACTTTTTATTAGGGTGTATGACCCGTGGACAGCCTTCGGAGTCCGAAAATTTGGATTTCGATCCTGAGATCTAACGCTCTCTTGCGCGTATTCGGTCTCAACGCCGAAATCCCTCTTTGGATCACGAAGAATCCATCGGAGAACCCTCTGCCGTTGCTATGGCCGACCCCAATCCGAACGCGGCCCTTGAGCGTACAATGTCATATTACGCCCGGCCAAATTTGGACGATACTGGGTTCAGTATTGTCCGCCCGACGGTGGCGAACAATAATTTTGAGATCAAATCAAGCGTTATCCAAATGATCCAAAACGCCGTGCAGTTCGATGGACAGCCGGATGAGGACCCGAACATTCATTTGTCTAGTTTCTTGGAGATTTGCGATACTTTTAAGATCAATGGTGTCACTGATGACGCCATTCGTTTGCGCCTTTTTCCATTCTCCTTCAGATCCAAAGCTAAGGTGTGGTTGAATTCCCTCCCACGAGGATGTATCACCACCTGGGCCGAGCTTGCGGAGCGGTTCTTAACGAAGTATTTTCCGCCCGCCAAAACTGCAAAGTTGCGGGCGGACATTTCTTCGTTCGTGCAGAACAATTCTGAGTCTCTTTTTGAGACTTGGGAGCGCTTTAAGGAATTCCTCCGCAAGTGTCCGCACCACGCGCTGCCTGCGTGGTTGTAGGTCCAAATCTTCTACAATGGGATTAATTATCAGACGCGTCAAATGATTGACGCGGCTGCCGGGGGTACCTTGAATAATAAGACCCCCGAGGCTGCCCAAGCTCTTATTGAAGAGATGGCTATGAACGCCTACCAATGGAACATCCATCGGGGATGTCACAAGCAGGCGGCTGGCCTCTTCGAAGTGGATGCCACTGCCCACTTAGCCCTTCAAGTTGAAAGGCTGACGAAGCAGGTGGCGGAGATGTCTGCTTCCTCCACCACTGCTCCTTGGGCGATTCCCCCTAATGCCGGCGTAGCAAATGAATTCGTAGACTACGTGGGAAATGCTGGGCGACCTTCCTTCAACCCCAATAACAACCCTTATAGCAATAACTATAATCCGGGTTGGAGGAACCACCCCAACTTCTCATGGAGCAATCCGAATAATGCGCAGCCCCCCCCCCCAATTCTTTCGCGCCTGGATTTCTGCCGCCTCCCCCTCTTCCAAAACCCTCCCCGATGGAGGATAATTTTTCTAAATATATAGCTTCCAACGAGTCAAATATCCGGAACATCACCGGATCGCTAAAAAACTTAGAACTCCAGGTTGGATAGCTAGCGCGAATGATGTCCGAGCGCGCACTCGGGGCACTGCCGGGAAACACGGAGCCCAATCCGCGGGAAAATATCAACGCTATAACCCTCCGTAGCGGAAAGGAGGTGATCGATCCAAAACGGACCGATCCTCAGGTACATTTTTCATCTCCGACCCCTCTTCCCCCTTCTTTGATTACGCCGCCTTTACAAATTTTAAATGAAAAAATTATTAAAACGCCCTTGCCGTATCCGCATAAACTTAATTGTGAGCGTAAGGATGCGCAACTTGAAAAATTTATTTTATTATTAAAACAAATTCATATTAATGTTCCCTTCTGCGAGGCACTCTCTCAAATGCCTAAATATGCGAAATACCTAAAACAACTTCTTTCTAATAAACAAAAATTAGAAAGTATTTCGCATATTTCTCTTAATGCTGACTGCTCAGCGGCTCTTACTAATAAATTGCCCCTAAAAAGAAATGACCCGGGACGGTTCTCCATCCCGTGCATTTTTGGCAATATATTAATAAAATACGCTCTTGCAGATTTAGGCGCGAGCATTAATTTGATGTCGTTCTCGCTCTTTCAAAAATTAGGTTTGGGCACTCCGGCCCCTACTAAAATGCGAATCCAACTAGCAGATCGCTCGGTTAAGTTTCCCGTCGGGGTAGTGGAGGACGTACTTGTCCGAGTTGATAAGTTTATCTTTCTAGTAGACTTCGTCATCTTGGACATCGAGGAGGACACCGATGTACCAATTATACTCGGTCGCCATTTTCTCGCCACCTCCCGCACATTAATTGATGTCAGTAACGGTCGTCTCCTCCTTCGGGTAGGAGATGACGAAGTTACTTTCTCTATTAATCCCTCCATAGGAGACTCATCATCGAGCGATGACTTTTGTTATAATTTAGACACATATATCGGAGATTGTTCTTCCCCTATTTTTGAGTCTACGTTTTTAAACGACGGTCTTTTTGCGCTCGAAAATTTTAACTGCGATGAGGACACCTCTATAGACTTGCCTTTCGAACCAATTGGTAAGAAAGACATAGGAATTAAAACCTCGTTAGAAGAACCGCCCTACCTTGAACTCAAACCCCTACCCGATTCACTCAAATACGCCTTTTTGGGGAAAGATGATACACTCCCTGTTATCATTTCTTCGCATTTGAGCGAATCGGAGACTTCTAATTTATTGGGAGTTTTGCTTAAACATCGCCACACAATTGCTTGGCAAATTTCTGATCTCAAAGGGATTAACCCGTCTTTCTGCACCCATAAGATTTTCTTTCTAAATAATTGCCGCAAAACTATTCAGCCGCAGCGACGTCTTAACCCAAACATGAAAGACGTCGTTAAGGCCGAAATTATTAAATTATTAGATGCGGGGATTATTTATCCCATATCGGATAGTACGTGGGTTAGTCCCATTCACGTGGTGCCCAAAAAGGGCGGTCTTACCGTAGTGGAGAATGAGCACAATGAACTCGTCCCAACTCGTACTGTTATGGGTTGGCGGGTGTGCATCGATTATAGAAAACTAAATGACGCCACCCGTAAGGATCATTTCCCACTACAATTTTTAGACCAAATTTTAGAGCGTTTGTCCGGTCATCCGTATTTTTGTTTTCTCGATGGATTATCGGGGTTTTTCCAAATCCCCATTTCCCCCGATGACCAAGAGAAAACAACTTTTACCTGCCCGTTTGGTACCTTCGCATATCGAAGAATGCCATTTGGCCTTTGCAACGCGCCTGCTACATTCCAAAGATGTATGCTGGCGATCTTTGGCGAGCTGGTAGGAGACATTATGTAAGTCTTTATGGATGACTTCTTTGTTTTTGGAAGCTCTTTCCCATCCTGTCTTCGTAATTTAGACCGTGTCCTTCAGCGATGCGAGGACACACATCTTGTTTTAAATTGGGAAAAATGTAACTTTATGGTTCGAGAAGGTTTGGTTCTCGGCCATATGATTTCGTCTAAGGGGATGGAGGTCGATAAGGCCAAAGTTGAAATTATAGAAAAACTTCCCCCGCCTTCCAACGTTAAATCTATTAGGAGTTTCATAGGGCACGCAGGCTTTTATAGGCGTTTTATTCAAGATTTTTCAAAAATAACAAAGCCGCTTACTCGCCTCTTGGAAAAGGAATCAAATTTTGTCTTTGATAACGAATGCAAGTCTGCATTTAATTTCATAAAACAAAAACTTATCAATTCACCTATTTTAGTGGCGCCCGATTGGACCCTTCTGTTCGAGATTATGTGCGACGCTAGTGATATTGCCGTAGGAGCCGTTCTTGGCCAACGTATAAACAAATATTTTCATCCTATTTACTATGCTAGCAAGACCCTCACTTCCGCACAAGGAAATTATACGACAACGGAAAAGGAACTTTTAGCCGTCGTATTTGCTTTCGATAAGTTTCGCTCGTATATAACGTTATCCAAAGTTATCGTATTTACCGACCATTACGCCTTAAAATATTTGTTAGCAAAAACGGATGCCAAACCCCGCCTTCTTCGATGGATCCTCCTCTTGCAGGAGTTCGATTTAGAGATCCGGGATAAGAGGGGCGTGGAAAATTTAGCCGCCGATCACCTCTCCCGCTTAGAAAATCCCGCTGCGGAAGCACTCGTCGAATCTGACATAAATGACAGATTCCCCGAGGAACGCCTCCTATCCATAACTACTAGTTCTTCTTCCCCGCCTTGGTTCGCAGATTTTGCAAACTATTTAGTTGCGAGTGTACTTCCAAAAGACTTTTCAAGCCAGCAAAAGAAGAAATTCTTTTCCTACTTGAAATATTTCTTTTGGGAGGACCCTTTCCTTTTTCGCATCTGCGCGGACCAAGCGGTCCGAAGATGTGTCGCTGGTGTGGAGTGCACGCAAATCCTTAGGCACTGCCACGAGGGTCCGACTGGTGGGCATTATCAAGCTAACCGGACCGCGCGGAAGGCGCTAGAGGCGGGCTTCTTTTGGCCCACTCTATTCAAAGATGCTCACAATTTTGTGCGCGCATGCGATAACTGTCAGCGGTCGGGTAACATTTCTCGTCGCGACGAGATGCCCCAAAACATGTTTTTAGAGTGCGAAGTCTTCGATTTATGGGGCATAGATTTCGTCGGCCCCCTACCTCCGTCTTACAAAAATATGTATATTTTAGTAGCGGTCGACTACGTATCGAGATGGGCGGAAGCGCAAGCTCTCCCCACCAACGATGCGCGAGTCGTCGTTTTATTTCTTAAAAAGCTATTTTCTCGCTTTGGCACTCCGCGCGCTATTATAAGTGAGAGGGGGACACATTTCTGCAACACCCAGATGGCTAAGACGTTAGCTAGATACGACATCACGCACAAACTTGCCACCCCCTAACACCCGCAAACTAGTGGCCAAGTAGAGGTAGTAAATCGGGAGATAAAGCGCATATTAGAGAAAACCGTTTCACTTAATAAGAAAGATTGGTCCATCAAACTCGACGATGCGTTGTGGGCTTATCGTACCGCATACAAAACCGCAATTGGTTGTATGCCGTATCGATTAGTGTACGGCAAAGCGTGTCATCTACCCGTAGAATTAGAACATCGCGCACTTTGGGCTTTAAAACTTTTAAATCCCGACGCTAACTTAGCCGCCCAAAATAGAAAACTACAACTAAACAAGCTCGATGAATGGCGTTCCAACGCTTACGAGAGCAATAAGTTCTATAAGGAGCGTTCTAAGTTTTATCACGACCGAAAACTCAAGCCCCCAAAAACTTTTTCTCCGGGCGATCTTGTCCTTCTTTATAACTCACGACTTAGACTTTTCCCCGGGAAACTTAGATCACGTTGGTTCGGCCCCTTCAAAGTTGAAGAGGTTTGGCCTTATGGGATAAAGGCTCGTTTAAAGTGAACGGTCATCGCTTAAAATTATACATATCGGGCGATCCTGTGGACGGTATTTTCGAATCCATAACCCACCTAGATATATAAACCGCCAACATAGTCAAGCTACGCGACTATAAACACAGCGCTCCTGGGAGGCACCCCATGTTTATCTTTTTCGCTATCTCTTTACCTTTTTATTTGCTATCTTTCTTCCTAATGCAGGGTTCCTAAACTGCGCCTTCCCCACCTCCTATCAGGGAAGCTTCTACCCCCCCCATTTCTTTCTTTTCTTTGTATATATTATCTTACCTGTTTTGTTCCGCATACTTACGTTACAACATTGGGGACAATGTTGGCCTTAAGTATGGGGGTGTTTTCTCGCTTTCTTTTTCATATTTCTATTTTCTGCACTGTCTTTCTATTTTCTTCACGGTCTTTCTATTTTTTGCACTTTAAACATAAAAAAATTATGAACAAAAAAAAACTATAAAAATAACAAAAACTTCAAAAAAAAATTGAAAATTACAAAAACTTCAACAAAAAAATTGAAAATGAAACCAAAATCCCAAAAAACTAAGTTTTTTTTTTCTGTCTTTAAATTGTTTTTGTTTTATGTCTTTTTAAACCAAAAATCCCAAAAAAAATTGTAACACACACAAAAAAAATTTTTCAAACAAACAAAAACTCCAGAAAAATTATAAAACCAAAATTCCAAAAACATTTTTAGTTTCATTTTGTAAAACTCTGTGTAAATAGTTTTGTAAAAATTTTCTCTCTCATTCTTGTAAATACCGTTTCTTTTTCTCGCACTTTACGCAAAACCTAAAAAATCTAAAAAAAATAATAAGTTAAAAAAAAAAAAATTCAAAAAAAAAAATGTTTTGAAAAACTAAACGAAAATTCAAACCATTTTGATGTATAAGGGCTGCCGTTAGAGCTGCTTTAGTGCTATGTAAGGATTCTCTTTCCCCCCCTTTTTGAATTTAGTTTGTTTAAGCTCCTGTAATCAACTTCTTTTATTAATAAAATAGATATTTTTCTCATCCTTATATGCTCTGAATTTTCTCTAAAGGCCTCCTTTTCATCAATCTTATACAGTTTCATGTTTTAAAATGAAAATGTTCTCATTTTCTTTTCATTTATAACAAAATTTATAGCCATTATTATGTCCTATTTCATTCTCATTCTTTAAAATTGGTTAGACTTAGGATTTTCATGCTTTAAAATACGTTCTTATGAACATGTTAAACTTTAAAAAGGTGATTTTCACCCCTCTTAACTTAGCTTTTACTTTGTTTTACTTATAAAACTATTGCTTCTTTTTTGATTACTCCCACTTTTTAAACAATTTTACAAGGCTATAGTAATGTATAAATTGTCATTTTTATTTTTCATCAACTTTCATTTTAAGTACTTACAAAAAAATATTTTCGCTCGAACAATTTTTATTTTCACTTTTTAAGCATTTCTATCAAAATCTAACGGTAAAAATGTAAACGTTTTAATTTTTCGGGCACTTGCCTTTCTCACTTTAATTTGAAAACTTTTTGCGCAAACAATTTTTATTTTGCCTTTTTATGTATTTCTACTACATTCCAGCGGTAGACATGCAGTCATTTTAATTTTTCGATAACTTTGATTTTTGCAATTATTTTAGCACGAGTGTGTGCCTGTATGAGATATTTTTCAGCTCCTAAGTTAAATTATGCAAGTGTGTGTGTGTGTGGTTATTCAAGTAGAGTGCGTGTGTTGTTTTTATTTTTCCGCCTACTCGCTTGAGTTAATTGGCTGGATTTTATTCAAGTAGAGTGCGTGTGTTGTTTTTATTTTTCCGCCTACTCATTTGAGTTAATTGGCTGGATTTTAATCAAGTAGAGTGCGTGTGTAATTTTTATTTTTCCGCCTACTCGTTTGAGTTAATTGGCTGGATTTTATTCAAGTAGAGTGCGTGTGTTGTTTTTATTTTTCCGCCTACTCATTTGAGTTAATTGGCTGGATTTTATTCAAGTAGAGTGCGTGTGTAATTTTTATTTTTCCGTCTACTCGTTTGAGTTAATTGGCTGGATTTGATTCAAGCAAGCGTTTGTAGTTTTTATTTTTCCGCCTACTCACTTGAGTTAAATGGCTGGATTGGATTTTCCGCCTACTCGCTGGGAGTTAAATGGTCGGAATTTATTTTGATGTAAATATTTAAGGAAGCCCTGTAATCGCATTTATTTTCTCCTACTCGTTTGAGTAAGAATCGCTTGCATTTCAGTCCGACTCGTTTGAGTAGAACTTGTAATTTTCAGCTTTAATTTTCCGCCCCCACTCGTTTGAGTGGGACTTGCAAATTTCAATTATGCACTTTTCAGCTTTTATTTTCCGCCCCCACTCGTTTGAGTGGGACTTGCACATGTCAATTATGCAATTTTCTCTTATGTGTAACTTAGTTTTATTTCTTCCTTTTGTTATATGTTTGAATGAGTGCGGGTGTGTTTATTTGTAATAACTTTTCTAAAATTAGGTTATTTTGCTTTTCTTCTTATTTTCTTTATAACCTTTCAGCGAATAGTTTAGGACGCTCGCACAACCAAACATATAAGCTATCCCCATTCCGATGAGTGGCTAATTGCTTTTAGCCCTCGGTATCGAAGAGCTTTGGGATGTAAAATTATTTTAAATAACCAAATGTTTAATTTTTCAATTTAATTAAAAACTTAAAGTTTACCCCGGGTTAATGACGCGTAGACCCACATATCGATGTGTGGGCTCTATTTCCTTTATCCATACGCTAGCTAGCCGAGAGGCCGTGCATATGGACAGATCACCCCTGGGTAGATAGAGTTCCGCACTAACCCTCGAGAGAGGACGCACGCTAACTCTACCGGATTGGGTTCCCCACCCAATAGCGGGGTTCTTAGCGTACTGCGGGCATTAAGGGGAATCCTTCGTCGGACGAGAGCCCGGTCGAATAGCCTTAATGTCTAGGTGAGCGATATTCCTAGAGATAGGTGAGCTCATTATTTTGAACCTCCACGGTCAAGTTTCCGCATTATTTAAATTGAAACCTTAGATATCTAGTTATTCAAATCTATTTTTAATCCTAACGCAATTCGATACCGGGAGTTATCTCTTCATCGACTACTTTCTTAAAATCTATTTTTGTTCCTATTTTACTTAAAACCCTCAACTTCTATTTCGGTAAAATAATAGTGTTTTCGGAGGAGTAGGGGTAATCAACCCGTTCTCAGGAATAATACGACCTCGGTATTCTCCCGAATATCGAGTACTACTTGCGATAGGTGCACTTGCCTACCCCTAGCATTCAAAAAAAAATTGAAAATAATAAAAACTTCAACAAAAAAATTGAAAATGAAACCAAAATCCCAAAAAACTAAGTTTTTTTTTCTATCTTTAAATTGTTTTTGTTTTATGTCTTTTTAAACCAAAAATCCCAAAAAAATTGTAACACAAAAAAAAAAAATTTTCAAACAAACAAAAACTCCAGAAAAATTATAAAACCAAAATTCCAAAAACATTTTTAGTTTCATTTTGTAAAAATCTGTGTAAATATTTTTGTAAAAATTTTCTCTCTCATTCTTGTAAATACCGTTTCTTTTTCTCGCACTTTCCGCAAAACCTAAAAAATCTAAAAAAAATAATAAGTTCAAAAAAAAAAAATGTTTTGAAAAACTAAATGAAAATTCAAAAAAAAAAAATTTGAGTAAACCAAAACCAAAAACAAAAACAAAAAAAGAGATAATAAATAAAAAAAAACACAAAAAAAAAAATTACGATGAAAAACCTCTAAAAAAACCAAGAATATTTTGAAACAAAAAACACAAAAAAACTTTTGAAACAATTCCATCAAATATACCATCCTTAATTTTCTTGCTATCCAAAAATTTTGCTTTGAGTTTATTTATATGTGAATTTTATTAATTTTTTATTTGTTATTCGTTTGTTAATTATTGATTGAAAAATTTAAATATTCGGGGTTAAGTTTTAAAGAATTCATTATGCTTTGTTAAAAATAGCGAACTCGTTTTAGGCACTACTTCTAATTTTTCATTGATAGGAGCACGTGTATTATGTTAGAAAATAACGATTATAGGATTCAATTATGTTTAATTTTATCTTTCTGAAAAATTGGAACTTACAATTTATTAAGGTAGCTCTCAAAATTATTTTTTAATAAAAAATCTAGTTTTCTTTTCTCACCGTCCTTATCATGACCGACTTGGCATGATAAAATTGTTATCCTTAAAAGATCCTATGTCAATGGGAATAAGAATTCGTTCCGTAAACATAGGCACCCAATAGATTAAAAAGATTATATGCTATGGAGTAAGAGGATAAAATTCATTACTCCTACACATATACATTGAGTTAAAATTTATTATGAAGTTGAAAAAAAAATCGATATTAGGAAAATAAGATTTCGTTTTCCTAATAATCCAAAAAAAAATATGGAGGTTCGAGAAAAAATTACCTCGCCTCAAAAATCAAAACCCTCTTCATAAACCAACATCAACCCCCTTAGCCAATTTCACGATTCTAGATTTAATTCAAAAATCGTTTTGAGAGCATAATTTGTAAATTGTATTATTTCCAGTAAAACTCCTATAGGCTAAAAGTTCATATAATTCCAAACTATTCTTATTAATCTAACCATTACAATTATTGCTTTCTATTTGATTATATCAAGAAGTCTTTTGGCCAAAACTTTTGCGCTATTTAAATCATCTTCATAAATTTAGGACTTAACTCTTACGCCCCGTTTATTTATTTAGATCTCTCTTATAATTGATTAAGCGGTAGCTAAACTTAGAGTTTTTTTTATTCCTTATAAGTTCATCTCAAACTTTTGCTCTGGAATAACAAAAGCTTAAGTATGAGGGTATTTGATGAATTATAAATATACCTACTTTTATGTACATTACTTAAGTCGTTTTATTTAATTTTTGTCATTTCTACTTGTTTTTATTCAATAAAATGCTCCTATTTTTGTAAATATTGTACTAACTTGTTTTATTTTATTAGTCAGGAAAAACGTCAAAATCTGCAAAAAAATGACATGTCACGCCCGTGACATATTGGTCACGCCCGTGACCAGCGCGTGACAGCTCAAAATCTCGAAAAGAAGCCAATTTTGAAGAGGAAAGCCTGACACGCCCGTATTCCATGATTCGACACGCCCGTGTCAATCCAATACGGGGCGTGACCAAGCCGTGTCCATCCCGCTCGACGAGTTCAACTCGACGTTCATCGACCCAAGAGGGACACGCCCGTGTCCGATGTGCGACACGCCCGTGTCAGCCCGACACGCCCCGTGCCAGCCAGTTTAATGTTTCGCGCTCAACGTTCGTCGAACCCAAGAGGGACACGCCCGTGTCCGATGTGCGCCACGCCCGTGTCCGCCCGACAAACTGCCGCCGGCGAATCCCGAAGTCAACATCGCCTTTAAGCGCCGAATGACACGCCCACCGTCACGCCCGTGACCTGGGGCGTGACCGCCGCATTTTCGGCCGGAAAGTCAAATCGCCGTCAAATCCGCCAGATCGCCGAATTCTGCTGTAAAATAGTGCTGACACGCCCCCCGACACGCCCGTGTTGGAGGGCGTGTACTTGGAAATTTTTGCCTATAAAAAGGCAGCTGCTGTATGAGTTCAGGGTTCCAAAAATCCGAACCATTTTGATGTATAAGGGCTGCCGTTAGAGCTGCTTTAGTGCTATGTAAGTATTCTCTTTCCCCCCCTTTTTGAATTTAGTTTGTTTAAGCTCCTGTAATCAACTTCTTTTATTAATAAAATAGATATTTTTCTCATCCTTATATGCTCTGAATTTTCTCTAAAGGCCTCCTTTTCATCAATCTTATACACTTTCATGTTTTAAAATGAAAATGTTCTCGTTTTCTTTTCATTTATAACAAAATTTATAGCCATTATTATGTCCGATTTCATTCTCATTCTTTAAAATTGGTTAGATTTAGGATTTTCATGCTTTAAAATACGTTCTTATGAACATGTTAAACTTTAAAAAGGTGATTTTCACCCCTCTTAACTTAGCTTTTACTTTGTTTTACTTATAAAACTATTGCTTCTTTTTAGCTTACTCCCACTTTTTAAACCATTTTACAAGGCTATAGTAATGTATAAATTGTCATTTTTATTTTTCATCAACTTTCATTTTAAGTACTTACAAAAAAATATTTTCGCTCGAACAATTTTTATTTTCACTTTTAAGCATTTCTATCAAAATCTAACGGTAAAAATGTAAACGTTTTAATTTTTCGGGCACTTGCCTTTCTCACTTTAATTTGAAAACTTTTTGCTCAAACAATTTTTATTTTGCCTTTTTATGCATTTCTACTGCATTCTAGCGGTAGAAATGCAGTCATTTTAATTTTTCGATAACTTTGATTTTTGCAATTATTTTAGCACGAGTGTGTGCGTGTATGAGATATTTTTCAGCTCCTAAGTTAAATTATGCAAGTGTGTGTGTGTGTGGTTATTCAAGTACAGTGCGTGTGTTATTTTTATTTTTCCGCCTACTCGTTTGAGTTAATTGGCTGGATTTTATTCAAGTAGAGTGCGTGTGTTGTTTTTATTTTTCTGCCTACTCATTTGAGTTAATTGGCTGGATTTTATTCAAGTAGAGTGCGTGTGTAATTTTTATTTTTCCGCCTACTCGTTTGAGTTAATTGGCTGGATTTGATTCAAGCAATCGTTTGTAGTTTTTATTTTTCCGCCTACTCACTTGAGTTAAATGGCTGGATTTGATTTTCCGGCTACTCGCTAGGAGTTAAATGGTCGGACTTTATTTTGATGTAAATATTTAAGGAAGCCCTGTAATCGCATTTATTTTCTCCTACTCGTTTGAGTAGGACTCGCTTTCATTTCAGTCCTACTCGTTTGAGTAGGACTTGCAATTTTCAGCTTTAATTTTCCGCCCCCACTCGTTTGAGTGGGACTTGCAAATTTCAATTATGCACTTTTCAGCTTTTATTTCCCGCCCCCACTCCTTTGAGTGGGACCTGCACATGTCAATTATGCAATTTTCTCTTATGTGTAACTTAGTTTTATTTCTTCCTTTTGTTATATGTTTGAATGAGTGCGGGTGTGTTTATTTGTAATAACTTTTCTAAAATTAGGTTATTTTGCTTTTCTTCTTATTTTCTTTATAACCTTTCAGCGAATAGTTTAGGACGCTCGCACAACCAAACATATAAGCTATCCCCATTCCGATGAGTGGCTAATTGCTTTTAGCCCTCGGTATCGAAGAGATTTGGGATCTAAAAATGTTTTAAATAACCAAATGTCTAATTTTTCAATTTAATTAAAAACTTAAGGTTTACCCCGGGTTAACGACGCGTAGACCCACATATCGATGTGTGGGCTCTATTTTCGTTATCCATACGCTAGCTAGCCGAGAGGCCGTGCATATGAACAGATCACCCCTGGGTAGATAGAGTTCCGCACTAACCCTCGAGAGAGGACGCGCGCTAACTCTACCAGATTGGGTTACCCACCCAATAGCGGGGTTCTTAGCGTACCGCGGGCATTAAGGGTAATCCTTCGTCAGACGAGAGCCCGGTCGAATAGCCTTAATGTCTAGGTGAGCGATATTCCTAGAGATAGGTGAGCTCATTATTTTGAACTTCCACGACCAAGTTTCCGCATTAATTAAATTGAAACCTTAGATATCTAGTTATTCAAATCTATTTTTAATCCTAACGCAATTCGATACCGGGAGTTATCTCTTCATCGACTACTTTCTTAAAATCTATTTTCGTTCCTATTTTACTTAAAACCCTCAACTTCTATTTCGGTAAAATAATAGTGTTTTCGGAGGAGTAGGGGTAATCAACCCGTTCCCGGGAATAATACGACCTCGGTATTCTCCCGAATATCGAGTACTACTTGCGATAGGTGCACTTGCCTACCCCTAGCAAGCCCGCGGCGATCGACTCACCGAACCAACCACAGTAAGAGTCTGTTCGCGGGCCAATCAGGGTACTGAGACCCCAACGCAAGCTTAAGACTGGCTTTCTATGGTGAAGAGAGTCATGTTAGCAACATAGACTGAGGAGTGCCAGAAGGTTACGATAGCCACTTTCCTTATGGATAGTGAAACAAGGTTATGGTGGGAGGATTTAGTGCAACATCACTTCACGGTGTGGCAACTTTCTGATATCTCGATGGAGGAGTTCTCAAGAATTTTTCTGGCATGATTTATCCAGTCATCACAGAAAATAGCTATGAAGAATCAGTTCTAGAGACGGACTCAGGGTTACAGTAGCGTGGATGACTACCTACATAAGTTCAAGGTAAGAGGGACTTGGTGGTGAAGAGGTTAGAATCTAAAGTTCCAAGTTCGTCGATCGAAAGTGGTATAAGAAGCCCAAAACTTCTGGACCGACTACTTCATCAGTTATTACAAAAGCATCATCTGATCAAGGAGGCCTAATTATTTGTTAAAACTGGGGCAAATCGGGACATATAGCCTGCGAATGTTGGAGTAACAAATCATAGAAGAAGGCAAAAGTGTCATATGCTGAAAAAGGGAAGGTGGTGGAGTCAGCCGCATCCTATTAAGCTCCAGCCCAACCAAGAGTCTACAACCTTGGCTAGTAGGAGACCATAAAACAAGGTGATGGGGTGACAGGTATATGTTAGAGTTTAGTCGTAATACTTTGCATACCTTGCGCCTTATACTTTGGTCATATGAATGTCATGTTTTAGGCTTTGTCGTGGTTATGGACTATTGGGCTCGAGCACTGTTTGATACATGAGCTTAACACTCCTTTCTATTCGAGGACTTCGTATCCTGTATCGGAGTGCCTACTTCGGTGGCAAATGATAGGTTGGATGTGCTGCTACCTAATGGATGTTTGATGCGCACAAATAGATTTTGTTACGTTAAAGTGTTGATAGGAAGTCAAACTTTTGACTTGGAAGCGTCTCTACTACCAATAGTAAAGTTTGACGTAATCTTTGGTATGAATTGGCTCTTAGAGCAATGTGCATTCATTGATTGCAGTTCGAAGACTGTTAAACTGGGGTTGAACACTAGCCAAGAAACTACTTTCTCTGGTATGAAGGGATTGAGTAAGACAATGATACCTCCTCTTCAAGTAGTTAAAGCAATTCATGAGGGTGCTAAGTTTTTCTTCACTCTTTTAGAGGCAAATAAGTCCAAGCCTGGCGTGGTCATTATTCCAGTGGTGTTGGAGTTTGCTGACGTTTCCCCGAATAACTCCCTGGAGCACCACCTTAGAGAGAGATCGATTTCACCATCGAGTTGGTGCCAGGTACTAAACATGTGTGACGCTCTCCTTACCGCTTAACACTGAGAGAGATTACAGAATTGAAGGCATATCCTCAAGAATTAATAGAGCAGGGGTTTGTGCATCCAAGTTCGTCACATTGGATCACCCCGGTCCTCTTCGTGAAGAATAAGGATGGAAGTCTGCAGCTATGCATTGATTATTGGGAACTCAATAAGCTAACAGAGAAGAACAAGTACCCGATTCCAAGAATCGATGATCCATTCGACCAACTTGTTGGGTCGATTGTGTATTCGAAGCTGGATTTGAAGTTTGGATATTATCAGCTGAGAATCAGGGAATGCAATATTCTCAAGACGACATTTAGTACACAATATGAGCATTACGAGTTCACGGTCATGCCTTTTGGGCTGAAAAATGCACTATCTGTGTTTATGGACTTGATGAACCAGACGTTCAGGGAGTATTTGGATCGATTCATGATATTCTTTATTGAGGATATCCTGGTGTAGTCCCAGTCCGAGTTTGAGCATGCAGAGCATCTACATATTTTTTTGGAGACCTTGGGAGTAATCAGTTGTACGCTAAGTTCTCTAAATATGCGTTTTGGCCATCTTCTATGGTAATCCTTGGTTATATTGTCAATGGTGAGGGTATCATAGTGGATCCGACAAAAGTGGATGCAATACGGGAGTGGCCTGTGTTGTCTTCAGTGGCAGAAGTCCGGAGTTTTCTGGGACTTGTCGACTACTACAGACGCTTCGTAGAGAACTTCTCCTGGATAGCTTTACCCCTCACAACCCTGACAAGGAAGGATCAGAAGTTTGTTTGGTTGCCAGTGTGCATGTGTAACACCCCCTATTCGTCGCATAGTATATAGCAGTAGGTCCGACCGGGGCCCGACGCCGTATGCCACAGACAGACCGGGTGGTTACTCATGGAAACCATCCAACCAATCACAACGTCCTACGCAGAGCATTCTAGCGGAAGCAGTTTATAAAAGTTGCAAATAAGAACCCAGCACTAAAGCATGAATGTCCACTAATCCAAAATAGGAATGTTATACAAATACCAACAAAAGCCTTAAGGCCTTACAAAATGTTTCACTTGATATTACATGATTTACAAACCACGGCACGTAGGCCGGTCATACATGAATAAAACAGTAAAAACTTCCAAATAGGCCTTCGAGGGCCGGCTTCGCAAAAAGGGCTTTAGCCCGCTATTGACCGCTTGGTCCAGTAGTACCTGCAAGCAACAAACCATCGCACGGTGGCAAAACAATGCAACGGTCAGCAATGCTGACCAAATTATAACGAGCCCGCCCCCAACTCGGGGCGGCGATGCTCCTTCCCTGCATTTCATTAGCATAAGCGAGCAATATATATATAGCCATTTCATCACAGATGTTGGCTCGCACGGCCACACGCCCCGTGCACTCAGGGCACATTCTCGGTGAACCGGTCGATGTCACATCAATTAAAGACATAGACATTCCAGACTCACCACCGCCACTTTGACGGCCAAACCTATGAGCAATTCGTCTTCCTGGCCTGGGTCACGACAATTTAAGCCATTGACCGCTGAAGATCCTAATCTATGCCAACGGCAAGTGCCACGTACCCTTAGGTCTCTTTAACCGAACGACATAAAACGGGTACGGTTCCATCTAACCCGTGCTCACATCGCAGCGACAATTTACGCCATTTGCGCGGGTCAAACTTCCACCGAGTCCCATTTCCATCACAATTCACATAACCCGGTTATGTTCAAGTTAGCTCTCAGGCCACCAAGTTGGCAAGATCTCGTATCCGCCCAGTTTTCCAGGTGCACCTTTGGGTTAGTCCCCAAGGCTCCCTGCTGCAATCTACGGCGTAGAAAACCCGAAAAACAATCAATAACACAGAGTCTTCTCCGGCATTTATGCAATGCAACATCACCGATCCAGACTGACATGTCCGGGTAGGCTTCACACATCATGCCTATGTCCGTTCTCGCTTACGGACTGTAAACAACGGGGACTTCACATATCTACCCGAAGGAACGCCTCCAACTCTCCGCAAACTCGCGAGAGCGGGCTTCCTATGCAAAGAAGGAGAGCTACTCATGCTCAAGAAGAGAATCGTTACCCTAGCGTTCCTCTTTGGCGCCATGGAAAAGTAAGCAGATGAAAAGCACCGCACTAGCTTTGCCTCCGTGGATCCGGAGTCGGCTCGCGATTCGGAGCTTCGAAGCTCCTCCAATGGCCGGATCTAGCTCCTTCTTCCTTCATTGGCTCTCCTCTCTCTCTAAGGTTTTAGAAAGATAATAACTTATGAAAAGTGAGGGTTTCTAAGTCCAATCCCGGGTATATCCCTTCAGGAACAACCCCCAGCCGTTGGATCATCAATTAAAGAAATGAACGGATTTGATTCGGGACTGAAATGCCCAATCTGGACCGCACACGGCCTGACACACGCCCGTGTCCAGGGCCGTGCGCCTCATTAGCCGTCAAAATCGGCTCTCTTGGAACAATACACAGGTATCGAACACGCCCGTGTTCGACCTGACATGCCTGTGTTCCACCTGACACGACCGCGTGGCCGGCCGTGTACCCCCATCATTTTTCCCCGAAAACAATCTGAGCACTGCACGGGTTCTAGGACATGCCCGTGTCCTTGCCCGTGTCACCTCGGCACGCCTGGGCTCTAGGCCGTGTACACGGTCTTGACACTCGACACTTCGTCGAGCGAAGATCGTCGACCTGATGACACGGCCTTGGACACGCCGGTGTCCTAGGCCGTGTGCCTTGTCTCGACACAATGTCAAGACCAAAGTGTCGACTTCCCGGGACGAGTGTCGACACGGGTTGACATGCCCTGCGACACGACCTTGTCGTAGGCCGTGTGCCATGTCTCGACACTTCGTCGAACGCAGAGTGTCTACTTCGCGGGCTAAGTGTCGACACGAGTCGACATGCCCGTGTCGCAGGCCGTGTGCCCAGTCTCGACACATTGTCGAGACCAAAGTGTCGACTTCCCGGCTGAGTGTCGACACAATCTTGACACGACCTGGGACACGCCCGTATCCCAGGCCGTGTGCCTGCAGCCAGAACCCAAAACTGGCCCAAAACGTCCCCCGTCGCTCCTTTGAGTTACAGGGCGTTACAACTCTCCCCCTCTTAACAGAATTTCGACCTCGAAATTATATAAAGGAAAGACATGTACAAAACCAAAATTTGTACCTGAGCGGAACAACTCCGTATACTCGTCAAGCATAGTCTGCTCTCGCTCCCAAGAGAGCTCCTCACGACCGCAATTGTCCCACCGGACCTTGACCATCCTGATCTCTTTATTGCGTAGCCGCTTGAACTCCGAGTCCTCAATCCGCACGGGCTTGACCTTTGTCGTCAGCCCACTATCCACCGGCACTTGATCAACCGTGATCACTTGCGTAGGCTCTTGCACCGCCTTTCGAAACACCGAAATATGGAATACATCATGCAAACCACTAAGCTCCACTGAAAGCTTCAACCGATAGGCCGTTTCACCAACTCGCTCCAGAACCTCAAACGGTCCAAGGTACCTCGGGATTAGATTTTTCAATCGCCGCACCCGCGAGACACCCTTGAACGGCTTGATCTTTAAGTATACATAATCGCCCACAGCGAACTCCACGTTCCTGTGCTTGACATTATAGTACTTTGCTTGCCGGTCCTGAGCGATAAGCAACCTCTCCCGAATGGTTCTCACCAAAGAAGTAGCATCCTATACTTCCGATCGCTTATACAACTTTGACTCACCGGTTTCTAACCAAGACAACGGCGTGCGACATTTTCTACCATATATGGCCTCGAAAGGTGCCATCAGAATACTCGCTTGGTAGCTATTATTGTATGCGAACTCCACCAAATAAAGGTGGTCTTCCCATTGCTTTCTGAAATCCAAGACACACATGCGGAGCATGTCTTCCATGGTTCTATTGACCCTCTCGGTCTGCCCATCCGTTTGCGGATGGAAGGCTGTGCTGAATTTCAACTTTGTTCAGAACATTTGATGCACTAGCCTCCAATCATTGGATGTGAACCGCCCATCTCGGTCACTCACGATGCTGCGGGGCACACCATGAAGCCGTACTATGTTATCCACATAAAGCTTTACCAACTTCTCCACCGGATCATCCTTCCTATGCGGAATAAAATGCGACACCTTCGTTAATCGATCAACAACCACCCAAATGACGTCGTTCCCCTTTTGCGACCTTGGCAAACCGTACACAAAGTCCATAGAGATGTCGTCAAATTTCCACTCCGGAATAGGCAAGGACTTAAGAAATCCTCCCGGCTTTTGGCACTCCGCCTTTACCAAGGCGCAAGTTTGGCACTTTTCTACGTATAGCGTCACATCCTTCTTCAAACCCGGCCACCAAAATAGTTTCTTCACATCACGGTACATCTTCATGCTCCCCGGGTGAATCGAGTACTTGGTATGGTGTGCCTCGTACAATAACTCCACCCGCAAATTACCCACACTTGGGACGCACAGACGACCGTCCTTCCAAAGTAATCCGTCCTCCACGACGAATTGGGAATTTGACCCATCCAGAGCCTCTACCATGAACTGCTTCATATGAGCATCCATATCCAAAGCCTGCCGAATACGATCAGCCAGGTCATATTGGACTTCAGTCCAATTCAGAACTGCTTCAGTTCTTGATTGTCTATCCACACAAACAATCTCCAACGCCTCCAACTCCCGCACCAACCGCTCATCATGCACTGATAGCCAATTGGCTTGAGCTGGGGATCGGCGACTCAACGCATCCGCAACCGCATTCCCTTTACTAGGCACGTAGTGGATCTTAAATGTATAGTCCCCCCGGAACTCCATCCATCTACGCTGCCGCATATTCAGATCTTTCTAATCAATAAGATATTTCAGGCTCTTATGATCGGTGTAGATATCAATCTTCACACCGTACAAATAGTGTCTCCACAGCTTCAAGGCAAATATCACGGCCGCTAACTCCAAGTCATGGACCGGATAATTCCTCTCGTGCACTTTTAGCTGTCTCGAGACATAAGCTATTACACTTCCATGTTGCAGTAGTACGCAACCAAAACCGCTGCCCGAAGCATCGCTATAAATCTCATAGCCTTCGGTCCCACATGGCGAACTCAGCACAGGCGCCGTGGTCAACCGACACTTCAACTCTTCAAAAGCTTGCGCGCACTCCGACTTCCAAACGAACTTATGCTCCTTCCTCGTCAATGTAGTGAGAGGTAACGCTATCCGCGAGAAGTTCTCTACGAAGCGCCTATAATAGCCGGCAAGCCCCAGAAAACTCCGGACTTCCGCTACCGTAACAAGCTCAGGCCATTCCCGTATCGCAACGATCTTCGCCGGATCCACAGTAATACCCTCTCCACTTACTATATGCCTGAGGAACGCCACTGAGGATAGCCAAAACTCGCACTTCGAGAACTTGGCATACAACTGATTTCTCCTTAGCGTCTCCAACACCAAATGAAGATGCTTGAAGTGATCTTCCTCACTTTGCGAGTACACCAAAATATCATCGATGAAGATGATCACGAAATGGTCCAAGTACTCCCTGAAAGTCGTATTTATCAAATCCATGAACACTGACGGCGCATTAGTCAGCCCAAACGGCATGACCGTAAACTCATAATGCCCGTATCTCGTACTAAACGCTGTCTTCGGGATATCACTCTCCCTTATTCGTAGCTGATAGTACCCAGCCTTGAGATCCAACTTCGAGTACAACGTCGACCCGACTAACTGATCAAAAAGATCATCAATCCGGGGGATCGGGTACTTGTTCTTCTCCGTCAGCTTGTTGAGCTCCCTATAATCAATACATAGCCTCAAGCTTCCGTCCTTCTTCTTAACAAAGAGGACCGGTGCGCTCCAAGACGAAGAACTCGGGCGCACATACCATTGCTCCAACAACTCTTGCAGTTGAACTTTCAGCTCCGCCATTTCCTTAGGCGCTAGCCGATAAGGAGATCGTGACACAGGCTTTGCACCTGGCACTAGCTCGATCGTGAAATCTATCTCCCGCTGAGGCGGGGCTCCAGGAAGATTTGCGGGGAACACATCAGGGTATTCCGATACCACTGAAATACAATCCAACGTGGGCTTCGGCTTTGCAACCTCCACTAGTGTAAAGAACAGTTCTGCACCGGCACGAACCGCCTTCACCACCTGAAGAGCAGACATCAGCATCTTGCTCGACCCCTTTAAGCCCGTAAAAGTCGTTTCACGACTTGCTCCCAGCTTGACTTCCTTGCTACCGCAATCTATATGGGCCTGCTGCTCCGAGAGCCAGTCCATGCCAAATATGACGTCGAACTCCACCAACGAAAGTAAAGACGACCGCAGGTCGAACTCCTGATCCCCAATACAAATCTTAACATCGCAGATCCTATCCGCTTGCATCGAACACCCATTGGGCAACAACACATCCAACTTATCCTTCGCCATCGAAGAAGGGACTCCGATGCGTGATATAAATCCTTCGGACAAGAAGGAGTGTGAAGCTCCCGTATCGAAGAGTGCTCGTGCCGGATTTTCACAAATCAATACAAATCCTAAACAAGCAGTGGTAAGGTAACATGTGCATAACAAGTATTTAAAGAAATTGACTTGCTATAAATTAAACCGTACTTGTCACCACATCAGCCTGTTTGATGGCCTCCTGTTGGCCAAGATTATAAACCCTTGGTTGGGCCGGAGCATAATGGGATGCGGTCGACTCCACCGCCTTTCCCCTCTCTTCATAAGTAGCTCCCGGCCTTCTCTCGGACTTAGGACGTCCAATCCAACAGTCACGGGCAAAATGCCCTATCTTGCCACAAGTAAAACACGCACCCGGGGTCCGACCCGTAGTCGCCCCAGAAGCACCAGAAGGAGCTGGACCCGAAGTCCTATGCTTCTTGAAAGACCTCCGATAGCCGGACTTTGAAGTAGTTGACACTTTAAATTCAGATTTCCTATCACCCAAGCTTTTCTTTCCTGGCACATTCTTCATGTCCTTCTCCAAGGACCGGGCAGTATTGACCAAGGTTAAGAAACCCTGCGTCATCGGCCCCGAAAGTAGTAATCTCAACTCATCTCTCAAGCCTTCATAGAAGCGATTAGTCTTGCGCTCCTCATCCACGATGGTGGAGCTAGCATATCGACTCAAACGAGTGAACTCGTGGAGATATTCATCCACGCTCTTCTCACCCTGAACCAACTTCAGAAATTCGTTCTCCATCGAAATCCTCTGAGTAGAAGGGAGGTATCTTGCTAAGAACAATCCCGAGAACTCTTCCATCGGGACGTCTATAAGTTGTCTACCTCTCAAATGATGCAGCTCCAAACCTTCCCACCATAATCTCGCTTCACCGTCCAGAAGGAATGTTGCGATGGTGGTCATTTGCCACTCCTCTGTCTCCGTTGCTGTCATGACTCTCTTCACCCTGGAGAGCTAGTCTTCAGCCTGAGATGGGGTTCCCAACCCCGAGAATAACGGAGGGTTAAAGCTCATTACATGCTTAAGCTGCCTCTCGGTTACCCTCCTTGGCACCACCAGTTCCACAACCACTTGCTCCACTCTCCTCGGCTCAGCCTCTTGAAGAGGTTCCTGCTCCATCGCAGGAGCGGGCTGCTGCGTTTGCCTTGCAGGCTGCGCATTTATCACGGCCAACACCGCTTCAGCCACCAATCGTATGTTCTCAGCCGATAGAGGTGTTGCAGGAGCAACATCTGGTGCACTGCTAGCCTCAGAAACTCGGCATTCTGACGGCCCAACACCACTTCTGGTCACCTATAGTGGTAGAAAACACCGTTAAGCGACCAATTAAATTACAAATAGCAATTATAGGAACACGCAGGTTCCTCAAACACGTGTATTTTCATTCCTAAGTGGACATTCATGGGTTCTTTTACTGTTATAACAATGACGCACACAATGTGCTCACCACCCCTTAAAAAGAATTCGTCCACGAATTCATCTTAAGCCCGAACAAAACCAGTAGTCTGATACCAAATTGTAACACCCCCTATCCGTCGCATAGCATATAGTAGTAGGTCCGGCCGGGGCCCGACGCCGTATGCCACAGACATACCGGGTGGTTACTCATGGAAACCATCCAACCAATCACAACGTCCTACGCAGAGCATTCTAGCGGAAGCAGTTTATAAAAGTTGCAAATAAGAACCCAGCACTAAAGCATGAATGTCCACTAATCCAAAATAGGAATGTTATACAAATACCAACAAAAGCCTTAAGGCCTTACAAAATGTTTCACTTGATATTACATGATTTACAAACCACGGCACGCAGGCCGGTCATACATGAATAAAACAGTAAACACTTCAAAATAGGCCTTCGAGGGCCGGCTTCGCAAAAAGGGCTTTAGCCCGCTATTGACCGCTTGGTCCAGCAGTACCTGCAAGCAACAAACCACCGCACGGTGGCAAAACAAGGCAACGGTCAGCAATGCTGACCAAATTATAACGATCCCGCCCCCAACTCAGGGCGGTGATGCTCCTTCCCTGCATTTCATTAGCATAAGCGAGCAATATATATAGCCATTTCATCACAGACGTTGGCTCGCACGGCCACACGCCCCGTGCTCTCAGGGCACATTATCGGTGAACCGGTCGATGTCACGTCAATTAAAGCCATAGACATTCCGGACTCACCACCGCCACTTTGACGGCCAAACCTATGAGCAATTTGTCTTCCTGGCCTGGGTCACGACAATTTAAGCCATTGACTGCCGAAGACCCTAATCTATGCCAACGACAAGTGCCACGTACCCTTAGGTCTCTTTAACCAAACGACATAGAACGGGTATGGTTCCATCTAACCCGTGCTCACATCGCAACGACAATTTAAGTCATTTGCGTGGGTCAAACTTCCACCGAGTCCCATTTCCATCACAATTCACATAACCCAGTTATGTTCAAGTTGGCTCTCAGGCCACCAAGTTGGAAAGATCTCGTATCCACCCAGTTTTTCGGGTGCACCTTTGGGTTAGTCCCCAAGGCTCCCTGCTGCAATCTACGGCGTAGAAAACCCGAAAAACAATCAATAGCACGGAGTCTTCTCCGGTATTTATGCAATGCAACATCACCGATCCAGACCAACATGTCCGGGTAGGCTTCACACATCATGCTTATGTCCGTTCTCGCTTACAGACTCTAAACAACGTGGACTTCACATATCTACCCGAAGGAACGCCTCCAACTCTCCGCAAACTCGCGAGAGCGGGCTTCCTATGCAAAGAAGGAGAGCTACTCATGCTCAAGAAGAGAATCGTTACCCTAGCATTCCTCTTTGGCGCCATGGAAAAGTAAGCGGATGAAAAGCACCGCACTAGCATTGCCTCCGTGGATCCGGAGTCGGCTCGCGATTCGGAGCTTCGAAGCTCCTCCAATGGCCGGATCTAGATCCTTCTTCCTTCCTTGGCTCTCCTCTCTCTCTAAGGTTTTAGAAAGATAATAACTTATGAAAAGTGAGGGTTTCTAAGTCCAATCCCGGGTATATCCCTTCAGGAACAACCCCCAGCCGTTGGATCATCAATTAAAGAAATGAACGACTTTGATTCGGGACTGAAATGCCCAATCTGGACCGCACACAGCCTGGCACACGCCCGTGTCCAGGGCCGTGTGCCTCATTCGCCGTCAAAATCGGCTCGCCTGGAACAACACACGGGTATCGAACACGCCCGTTTTCGACCTGACATGCCCGTGTTCCACCTGAAATGGTCGTGTGGCCGGCCGTGTACCCCCATCATTTTTCCCCGAAAACAACCCGAGCACTGCACGGGTTCTAGGACATGCTCGTGTCCTTGCCCGTGTCACCTCGGCATGCCTGGGCTCCAGGCCGTGTACACGGTCTCGACACTCGACACTTCGTCTAGCAAAGATCGCCGACCTGATGACACGGCCTTGGACACTCCCGTGTCCTAGGCCGTGTGCCTTGTCTCGACACAATGTCGAGACCAAAGTGTCGACTTCCCGGGACGAGTGTCAACACGGGTTGACACGCCCTGCGACACGCTCGTGTCGTAGGCCGTGTGCCATGTCTCGACACTTCGTCAAACACAGAGTGTCGACTTCACGGGCTAAGTGTCGACACGGGTCGACACGCCCTGCGACACGCCCGTGTCGCAGGCCGTGTGCCCAGTCTCGACACAATGTCGAGACCAAAGTGTCGACTTCCCGGCTGAGTGTCGACACAAGCTTGACACGTCCTGGGACACGCCTGTGTCCTAGGCCGTGTGCCTGCAGCCAGAACCCAAAACTGGCCCAAAACGTCCCCCGTCGCTCCTTTGAGTTACAGGGCGTTACAGCATGCAAGCTGTAGAAGAACTGAAAAGTCTTCTTCAAAGATAGGGGTTAGATCTGATTTAATCTAGAGGGAGGGCGGGTGAATAGAGTAATGAAACTTTTTGGCTGTTTAAAATATTATCAGAATATATTAGTAATACCAGTAGTACTAATAGAAAAAAAAGATAATCTAATCTAATCTATCACAGCCACAACAACAACAAAAGGAAAAAGGGCAACCAGACAACACAAGAAATTTTATAGTGGTTCCCCAACCTAGGTACATCCACTCTTCTACCACCCTGGTAGGAATCCACTAGCAGGTTTTTGATCAGGTGAATGACACCACAAGATCTATTTGCAGGGAGATCTCACAACCCTTTGAGCTTTTGGTCAGGTGCCCAAAAAACTAAACATAAACTTTTGAAGGGAGTTAATAAACCATTTATACAGGAGGGCGAGAGAGATTTGATGGTGTCTTCTCTTTCTCTAATCAACAGAGAAGACTAGTGGATTAGTTGTTGTCAAGAGCTCCTTCAGAAATCACTTGGAGCTTTGCTCAGGGTATAGTTCTTCGGCCTTGACTTGAAGTATTCCATAAACTTCTTACTGATCTGAATATGTTGTCCATGAAAGCTCCTGGAGTTGAAGTTGAAGAAGACTCTTGATTTGTGATTGTTGTTCTTCTTCTTCAGTAAGATCAAGGAGAAAACAGGTTGTTTTCTTACACAGAGAATTTCTGAATATCTTTCTGTATATTCTCTGGTTTTGTATTTTGCTCTACTTCTATGCTATGTTCTTTCCATTTGAAAGAGAAAATTTCCTTTATATATTCTCTGTCGAAATTCTCCTTTGAATTTTGAATTCCTTGCATTGATTGATGATTGCCTGGAGAATGAAAATCAGCTGGAGAATATTTGCTTTAATGAGTTTCCTAACTGTCCCATTTAATTAAGCAAGTAATTAATCCCTGATGAATACCATAATCAATGCTGCCAATAACGGATATATTCAAGAGAACATGTGCATTAATTACTCAGAGAAATAACTGCTAAATAATATAGAAAGTAAGGACAAAAAGAAGGGAAAAACTCTAAGTCAGGCTTAGACAAAATTCGTCGATCTCTGAACGGATTTCGTCAACCGGAGGTCCAAGTTTGTCGAGTTGAGAAATCCTGTTTGTCGACCTGAGAAAACCTGTTCGTCGACCTGAGCTCAGCGAACTACATTCTGGAGATAACTTGCCTAATCTGTGCTCCAAGTTCGTCGAGCTGATAATCTGTCTTCGTCGAGCTGAGTTCAGAGAAATTAATCTGGAAAGAATATGTTGAAGCTGAACTTTAGACTTCGTCGACCTGAGCTCGAATATCATCGAGCTCAACTCAGAGAATTAACTCTGAGTTCGTCGAGTAGAGCACGACTATCATTGAGCTAAGTTCGACGAACGTCGAACTTAAATTCTGGACTTGATTTCTTCTAAGTCTTGAGACAATCTGAGGTCTTCTGCTGGCTGGTCCATGTAAGGTTGAACCTAAAGACTTAGCCTAAACTCTAGGACTCAAATACTTGACCCTGGTTATACATTATGGGTCAGACATCCTAATTAGTGAACCTAGCCCAAATCCAACTAGGGTTCAAAGAATCTCCCCCTATTTGGGTGAGGTCACTAATACAATTGAAAGAAAAACAATCACAAAGTAAAATAAATATATCTGACAGAAAACTTAAATCATTCAGCAGATATGTACATAATCAAAAGCTTTGTGACAGATTAAACAAATATAGTTCAGTAAATAACAACTAAACAGAATGTCATTTCCTATTCTTTTGCTTTCCTTTATCAGCTTTGTCTTTCTCAAAGGGCTGTGTGAATTTGATTTCTCTGTTAGGATTGGCTGCTTCTCTTCTAAAGATGGTCATATATGTAGCTCCAATTATATTGACAGAGGTAGCTCTTGGTACAACAACCTCTGGATGCAAGTTCATGTAAGCATCAGCATTGAAAAATTTGTTAGCCTTTTCATACCTTTTAAGTTCTTCTCTTCTATAGGATGACATGGTGGAGTATTGAGAAGGATCTCTGCCTTCAGCTTTGACTTTATTAATCATGGAGAGTCCGACTAGCTCTTGGAATCTGGCCAATCTTGAAGTATTATCTTGTTCTGGATCTACAAATGGAACTGGAGGAGAATCTGTCCTTTTTGGACTTTCAACTTTTTCTATTTCAGATATTTTCTGTTGATGTTGTTGCTGTCTGCTGCTTGAAGAATATCTTTGCTGACTGCTTCCTTGTGATTTTGAAGATCTACCTTGATGTCTATGGTAAGTTTGAGTATAAGAGGTAGATCTTTGAGAACTGCTTCCTGAAGCACCAGCAGCTGGAGGAGGAGGACCTCTCTAGTTCCTTTGAGAAGGAGGAGGAGGAGAGTTCCTTCTACTCTTCTTCCTGGCTTTTTGCTCATTCTTCGAGAACCGAATCCATGCAGGTATCCCTGGATATGGAGTGATATTCTATAGAATGTAGTATGGAGTATCATGAGTGAGATTTGGTTTAGTAGCAGCTTTAGGAACAACCTTTCTCTTCTTAACAACTTTCTTCTTTGTCTTATATCCATTAGATGCATCTGAATCATCATCATCTTCATCATCAGAAGAACCCGGAGGATTGTCATACAAGGCATCAATGGACTTCAGAATATCTTTAAATATTTATATTTCAGCTTGAGGAGCCACTGAAGGTTCTGGAAGAGCTGGTGGAGCAACAATGGTTTCAGAAACTGTCAGACTTTCTTCTGCAATGTCTGCAAGAATAATTTCATCTAAATATGGTACAGGACTATCATCCATCTTATATGTAGGAGGGGAGATAGCCTTTTGTTCTGGGGAGGAGACTAACTAAAGAACATTCTCAGTCATATGCTCTTTTATGATCACTGGAGCAACAAAACTTGCCTTGAGTTGCTTGGCAACTATAGGGCTTATTGGAGAAGTATATGGTACAATAGCCATAGAAGGCTTTGAGAAGTCCTCTAGAAGGTGATTAGAATGAACTGTATCAAAACAATTTAACTGTAACGCCCCAAAACTCAAAAGAGCGATGGGGGATGTTTTGGGCCAGATTTAGAATCTGGCAGTAGGCATACGGCCTGGGACACGGGCGTCTCCCAGGGCATGTCAGGCTGGAGTTGACGACTTGGCCGTGAAGTCGACGAATTTTGCTTGACAATGTGTCGAGACAGGGCACATGGCCTGAGACACAGGCGTGTCTCAGGGCGTGTCGAGCCCGTGTCGACTATCGGCCCGGGAATCGATGATTTTCGCTCGACCATGTGTCGAGAGGGGGCACACGGCCTGAGACACGGGCGTGTCTCAGGGCGTGTCGAGCCCGTGTCGACGATCGACCTGTGATGTCGACGAATTTCGCTCGACGAAGTGTCGAGACAGGGCACACGGCCTCGGACACGGGCGTGTCCAAGGCCGTGTCGTGAGGTCGACGAACTTCACTCGACGAAGTGTCGAGACCGTGAACACGGCCTGGAGCCCAGACGTGTTCGAGTGGACACAGGTTAAGACACGGGCGTATCCAAGAACCCGTGTGACTCTCGGGTGGTTTTCGGGCTGTGTCGATGGGTGTACACGGCCGACCACACGGCCGTGTCAGTTGGAACACGGGCGTGTCAGGTCGAACACGGGCATGTCAGATGCCCGTGTGTTGTTCCAGGCGTGTCGATTTTGAAGGTGAATGGGGGACACGGCCCGGGACACGGGCATGTGCCAGGCCGTGTTCGGTCCAGATTGGACATTTCAGGCCCGAATCAAAGCCGTTCGTTTCTTTAATTTGTGATCCAACGGCTGGGAGTTATTCCTAATGGGATATACATGGGATTGGACCCTTGAAACCCTCATTTCCTTTGAGTGGTTATCTTTCTAAAGTATATAGAGAGAGGAGAGCCAAGGGAGGAAGAAGAAGCTAGATCCGGCCATTGGAGGAACTTCGAAGCTCCAAATCGCGAGCCGACTTCGGATCCACGGAGGTGAAGAGAGTGCGGTGCTTTTAATCTACTTACATTTCCATGGCGCCAAAGAGGAACGCTAGGGTAACGATTCTCTTCTTGAGCATGTGAAGCTCTCATTCTTTGCATAGGATGCCCGCTCACGCGAGTTTGCGGTGAGTTGGAGGCGTTCCTACGGGTAGACATGTATAGTCCCCGTTGTGTAGAGTCCGTAAACGAGAATGGACATAGGCATGATGTGTGAAGCCTACCCGGACATGTTGGTCTAGATTGGTGATGTTGCATTACATAAATGCCGGAGAAGACTCCGTGCGATTGGTTGTTTTTCGGGTTTTCTACACGGTAGATTGCAACAGGGAGCCTTGGGGATTAACCCTAAGGTGCACCCGGAAAACTGGGCGGATGCATGATCTTGCTAACTTCGTGGCCTGAGAGCCAACTTGAACATAACCGGGTTATGTGAAATGCGATGGAAATGGGACTCGGGAGAAGTTTGACCCGCGCATATGGCTTAAACTATCGTTGCGATGTGAGCACCGGTTAGATGGAACTGTACCCATTCTATATCGTTCGGTTAAAGAGACCTAAGGGTACGTGGCACTTACAATTGGCATAGATTAGGGTCTTCGGCGGTCTATGGCTTAAATTGTCGTGACCCAGGCAAAGAAGACAATATGCTCATAGGTTTGGCCGTCAAAGTGGTGGTGGTGAGTCCGGAATGTCTATGGCGTCAATTGACGTGACATTGGCCGGTTCACCGAAAATGTGCCCTGAGTGCACGGGGTGTGTGGCCGTACGAGCCTACGCCTGTGATGTTGTGACAATACTATATTGCTCGCTTATGCTAATGAAATGCAGGGAAGGAGCATCGCCGCCCCGAGTTGGGGGCCGGATCGTTATAATTTGGTCAGCATTGCTGACCGTTGCTTTGTTTGCCACCGTGCGGTGGTTTTGTTGCTTGCAGGTGCTGCTAGACCAAGCGGTCAATAGCGGGCTAAAGCTCAAATTACGAAGCCGGCCCTCGAAGGCCTAATTGGAGTGTTTACTGCTTTTACTCATGTATGACCGGCCTGCGTGCCGTGGTTTGTAAAACATGTAATATTGAAGTAAACCATTTTGTAAGGACTTAAGGCTTGCACTTGCGTCGTATTACATTCCTATTTGGTATTAGTGGACATTCATGCTTTTGAGTTGGGTTCTCTGTTGCAACTTATTAAACTGCTTCCGCTAGAATGCTCTGTGTAGGACGTTATGATTGGTTGGATGGTTTCCATGAGTAACCACCCGGTTTGTCTGTGGTATATGGCGTCGGGCCCCGGCCGGACCTACTGCTATATGCTATGCGACGGATAGGGGGTGTTACAATTTGGTATCAGACTACTGGTTTTGGTCGGGCTTAAGGTGACTTCGTGGACGAATTCTTTTTAAGGGGTGGTGAGCACATGTGCGTGCGTCATCGTTATAACAGTAAAAAGAACCCATGAATGTCCACTTAGGAATGAAAATACACGTGTTTGGGGAACCTGCGTGTTCCTATAATTGCTGTTTGCAATTTTATTTGGTCTCTTAACGGTGTTTTGTACCACTATAGGTGATCATAAGTAGTGCTGGGCCGTCAGAACGTCGAGTTTCTGAGGCTAGCAGTGCACCTAATGAAGCTCCTGCAACACCTCTATCGGCTGAGACCATATGATTGGTGGTCGAAGCAGTGTTGGCCATGATTAATGCGCAGCCTGCAAGGCAAACGCAGCAGCCCCCTCCTGCGATGGAGCAGGTACCGCTGCAAGCGGCTGAGCCGAGGAGAGTGGAACAGGTAGTAGTGGAGCCGTTGGTGCCAAGGAGGGCAACCGAGAGACAGCTCAAGCATGTCATGAGCTTTAATCCTCTGGTATTCTCGGGGTTGGGAACCCCATCTCAAAGCTGAGGACTGGCTCTCCAGGGTGAAGAGAGTCATGATAGCAACGGAGATGGAGGAGTGGCAAATGACCACCATTGCTACGTTCCTTTTGGACGGTGAAGCGAGAATGTGGTGGGAAGGATTGGAGATGCATATACTGAGAGGTAGGAAACTTGTTGATGTCTCGATGGAGGAGTTCTCGAGATTGTTCTTGGCTAGATACCTCCCTTCGGCACAGAGGATAGCGTTGGAGAATGAGTTCCTGAAGTTGGTATAAGGGGACAGTAGCGTGGATGAATATATCCACGAGTTTACTCATTTGAGTCGATATGCTAGCTCCACCATAACGAATGAGGAGCGCAAGACGAATCGATTCCACGAAGGGTTGAGAGATGAGTTGAGGTTACTACTCTCGGGGCCGATGACGCAGGGTTTCTTGACCTTGGTCAACACGACCCGATCCTTGGAGAAGGACATGAAGAATGTCCAAGCGAAGAAGAGCGTTGGTGATAAGAAATCTGAGTTCAAAGTGACGACTACTTCAAAGTCTGGCTATCGAAGGTCCTTCAAGAAGCATAGGACTTTGGGTCCAACTCCTTCTGGTGCTTCTGGGGCGACTACGGGTCGGACCCCGGGCGCATATTTTACTTGCGGAAAGTCAGGTCACTTTGCCCGCGATTGTTGGTGCGGACGTCCCAAGTCCGAGAGAAGTCCGGGAGCGACCTATGAAGGGAAGGGCAAGGTGGTGGAGTCGACCACGTCCCATTATGCTCCGGCCCAACCAAGGGTCTATAATATTGGCCAACAGGAGACCATCAAACAGGCAGATGTGGTGACAGGTACGGTTTAATTTATAGCAAGTTAATTTCTTTAAATTCTTATTATGCACATGTTACCTTACAACTGCTTGTTTAGGATTTGTTTTGATTTGTGAAAATCCGGCAAGAGTACTATTTGATACAGGAGCTTCACACTCCTTCTTGTCCGAGGGATTTATATCACGCATCAGAGTCCCTTCTTCGATGGCGAAGGATAAGTTGGAAGTGTTGTTGCCCAATGGGTGTTCGATGTGAGCGGATAAGATCTGCGGTGTTAAGATTCGCATTGGGAATCAGGAGTTCGATCTGCAAGCGTCGTTACTTCCATTGGTGGAGTTCGACGTTATATTTGGCATGAACTGTCTCTCGGATCAGCAAGCCTATATTGATTGCGGTCGCAAGGAAGTCAAGTTGGGAGCAAGTCGTAAGATGACTTTTACGGGCTTGAAGGGGTCGAGCAAGACGTTGATGTCTGCTCTTCAGGTGGTGACGGCGGTTCGTGCCGGTGTAGAACTGTTCTTTACACTAGTGGAGGTTGCAAAGCCGAAGCCCGCGTTGGATTGTATTTCAGTGGTATCGGAGTACCCTGATGTGTTCCCTGCAGATCTTCCTGGAGCCCCGCCTCAACGGGAAATAGATTTTACGATTGAGCTAGTGCCAGGTGCAAAGCCTGTGTCACGATCTCCATATCGGCTAGCGCCTAAGGAAATGGCGGAGCTGAAGGTTCAACTGCAAGAGTTGTTGGAGCAAGGGTATATGCGCCCAAGTTCTTCGCCTTGGAGCGCGCCAGTCCTCTTTGTTAAGAAGAAGGACGGAAGCTTGAGGCTATGCATTGATTATCGGGAGCTCAACAAGTTGACGGAAAAGAACAAGTACCCGATCCCCCAGATCGATGATCTTTTTGATCAGTTGGTCGGGTCGACGGTGTACTCAAAGTTGGATCTCAAGTCCGGGTACTATCAGCTGCGAATAAGGGAGAGTGATATCCTGAAGACAGCGTTTAGTACGAGATACATACATTACGAGTTTACGGTCATGCCGTTTGGGCTGACTAATGCACCGTCAGTGTTCATGGATTTGATGAACAGGACCTTTAGGGAGTACTTGGACCATTTTGTGATTGTCTTCATCGATGATATATTGGTGTACTCGCAGAGTGAGGAAGATCACTACAAGCATCTTCATTTGGTTTTGGAGACGCTAAGAAGGAATCAGTTGTATGCCAAGTTCTCGAAGTGCGAGTTTTGGTTATCCTCAGTGGCGTTCCTCGGTCATATAGTGAGTGGAGTGGGTATTGTTGTTTATCCGGCGAAGATTGTTGCGATATGGGAGTGGCCTGAGCTTTCTACAGTAGCGGACATCCGGAGCTTTCTGGGGCTTGCCGACTATTATAGGCGCTTCATAGAGAACTTCTCGCGGATAGCGTTACCTCTCACTACTTTGACGAGGAAGGAGCAGAAGTTCGTTTGGACGCAGGAGTGCGCACGAGCTTTTGAGGAGTTGAAATGTCGGTTGACCACGACGCCTGTGCTGAGTTCGCCGATTGGGACCGACCGATATGAGATTTATAGCGACGCTTCAGACAGCGGTTTGGGCTGCGTGCTACTGCAACACGAAAGTGTAATAGCTTATGGCTCGAGACTGCTAAAAGTGCATGAGAGAAATTATCCGGTCCATGACTTGGAATTAGCGGCCGTGATTTTTGCCTTGAAGCTGTGGAAACACTATTTGTACGGTGTGAAGATTGATATCTACACCGATCATAAGAGCCTGAAGTATCTGATCAATCAAAAAGATATGAATATACGGCAGCGTAGATGGATGGAGTTCCTGGGGGATTATACATTCAAGATCCACTACGTGCCTGGTAAAGGTAATGCGGTTGCGGATGCGTTGAGTCGCCAAGCCCCGGCTCAAGCCAATTGGCTATCGGTGCATGATGAGCGATTAGTGCGGGAGTTGGAGGCGTTGGAGATTGTTTGTGTGGATAAGCAATCAAGTGCTGAAGCAGTACTGAATTGGACTGAAGTCCAATATGACCTGGCTGATCGAATTCGGCAGGCTTTGGATATGGATGTCCATATGAAGCAGTTCATGGTTGAGGCTCTGGATGGGTCAAATTTCCAATTCGTTGTGGAGGACGGATTGCTTTGGAAAGGCGGTCGTCTGTGTGTCCCAAGTGTGGGCAATTTGCGGGTGGAATTGTTGTACGAGGCACACCATACCAAGTACTCAATTCACCCGGGGAGCACGAAGATGTACCGCGATGTAAAGAAACTGTTTTGGTGGCCGGGTTTGAAGAAGGATGTGGCGCTCTACATAGCGAAGTGCCAAACTTGCGCCTTGGTGAAGGCGGGGTGCCAAAAGCCAGGAGGATTTCTTAAGTCCTTGCCTGTTCCGGAGTGGAAATTCGACGACATCTCTATGGACTTTGTGCATGGTTTGCCAAGGTCGCAAAAGGGGAACGACGCCATTTGGGTGGTCGTAGATTGGCTAACGAAGGTGTCGCATTTCATTCCGCATAGGAAGGATGATCCGGTGGAGAAGTTGGCAAAACTGTATGTGGATAACATTGTACGGCTTCATGGTATGCCCCGCAGCATCGTGAGTGACCGAGATGGGCGGTTCACGTCCAATGATTGGAGGCTTGTGCAACAAATGTTGGGAACAAAGATAAAATTCAGCACAACTTTCCATCCACAAATAGATGGGCAGACCGAGAGGGTCAATAGAACTATGGAAGACATGCTTTGCATGTGTGTCTTGGATTTTGGAAAGCAATGAGAAGACCATATTTATTTGGGGGAGTTCACGTACAACAATAGCTACCAGGCGAGTATTCAAATGGCGCCCTTCGAGGCCCTATATGGTAGAAAATGTCGCACACCGTTGTCTTGGTTAGAAACGGGTGAGTCAAAGTTGTACAAGCGCCAAGAGGTAGAAGATGCTACGTCTTTGGTTCGTACCATTCGGGAGAGGTTGCTAATCGCTCAAGACCATCAGGCGAAGTACTATAATGCCAAGCACAGGAATATGGAGTTCGCTGTGGGCGACTATGTGTACTTAAAGATCAAGTCGTTCAAGGGTGTCTTGCGGGTGCGGCGATTGAAAAAGCTAAGCCCGAGGTACCTTGGGTCATTTGAGGTTTTGGAGCGGGTTGGTTAAGCAGCCTATCGGTTGAAGCTCTCAGTGGAGCTAAGTGGTTTGCATGATGCATTCCATATTTCGGTGCTACGGAAGGCGGTGCAAGAGCCTTCGCAAGTGATTGCGGTTGATCAAGTGTCGGTGGATAGTGGGCTAACGATAAAAGTCAAGCCCGTGCGGATTGAGGACTCAGAGGTCAAGCGACTACGCAATAAAGAGATCAGGATGGTCAAGGTCCGATGGGACAATTGCGGTCAAGAGGAGCTCTCTTGAGAACGAGAGCAGACTATGCTTGACGAGTATCCGGAGTTGTTCCGCTCAATTACAATTTAATTTCGGTACTTGTCTTTCCTTTATATAATTTCGTGGACGAAATTCTTTTAAGAGGGGGAGAGTTGTAACGCCCCGAAACTCAAAAGAGCGAAGGGGGACATTTTGGGCCAGATTTGGAATCTGGTAGTAGGCACACGGCCTGGGACATGGGCGTCTCCCAGGGCGTGTCAGGCTGGAGTCGACGACTTGGCCGTGAAGTCGACGAATTTTGCTCGACAATGTGTCGAGATAGGGCTCACGGCCTGAGACACGGGCGTGTCTCAGGGCGTGTCGAGCCCGTGTCGACTATCGGCCCGGGAGTCGACGATTTTCGCTCGACCATGTGTCGAGAGGGGGCACACGGCCTGAGACACGGGCGTGTCTCAGGGCATGTCGAGCCCGTGTCGACGATCGACCTGTGATGTCGACGAATTTCGCTCGACGAAGTGTCGAGACAGGGCACACGGCCTCGGATACGGGCGTGTCCAAGGTCTTGTCGTGAGGTCGACGAACTTCGCTCGACGAAGTGTCGAGACCGTGAACACGTCCTGGAGCCCAGGCGTGTTCGAGTGGACACGGGTTAGGACACGGGCGTGTCCAAGAACCCGTGTGACTCTCGGGTTGTTTTCGGGCTGTGTCGATGGGTGCATACGGCCGACCACACGGCCGTGTCAGTTGGAACACGGGCGTGTAAGGTCAAACACGGGCGTGTCGGATGCCCGTGTGTTATTCCAGGCGCGTCGATTTTGACGGCGAATGGGGGACACGGCCCTGGACACGGGCGTGTGCCAGGCCGTGTTTGGTCCAGATTGTACATTTCAGGCCCGAATCAAAGCCGTTTGTTTCTTTAATTTGGGATCCAACGTCTGGGGGTTGTTCCTGATGGGATATAAACGGGATTGGACCCTTGAAACCCTCATTTATTTTGAGTGGTTATCTTTCTAAAGTATAGAGAGAGAGGAGAGCCAAGGGAGGAAGAAGAAGCTAGATCCGGCCATTGGAGGAGCTTCGAAGCTCCAAATCGCGAGCCGCATTCAGATCCACGGAGGCGAAGAGAGTGCGGTGCTATTCATCCGCTTACATTTCCATGGCGCCAAAGAGGAACACTAGGGTAACGATTCTCTTCTTGAGCATGTGAAGCTCTCCTTCTTTGCATAGGAAGCCCTCTCTCGCGAGTTTGCAGTGAGTTGGAGGCGTTCCTACGGGTAGACATATATAGTCCCCATTGTGTAGAGTCCGTAAGCGAGAACGGACATAGGCATGATGTGTGAAGCCTACCCGGACATGTTGGTCTGGATTGGTGATGTTGCATTGCATAAATGCCGGAGAAGAATCCGTGCAATTGGTTGTTTTTCGGGTTTTCTACATGGTAGATTGCAACAGGGAGCCATGAGGATTAACCCTAAGGTGCACCCGGAAAACTGGGCGGATGCGTGATCTTGCCAACTTGGTGGCCTGAGAGCCAACTTGAACATAACCGGGTTATGTGAAATGCGATGGAAATGGGACTCGGGAGAAGTTTGACCCGCGCATATGTCATTGCGATGTGAGCACGGGTTAGATGGAACCGTACCCGTTCTATGTCGTTCGGTTAAAGAGACCTAAGGGTACGTGGCACTTGCCGTTGGCATAGATTAGGGTCTTCGGCGGTCTATCGCTTAAATTGTCATGACCCAGGCCAAGAAGACAAAATGCTCATAGCTTTGGCCGTCAAAGTCACGGTGGTGAGTCCAGAATGTCTATGGCTTCAATTGACGTGACATTGGCCGGTTCACCGAGAATGTGCCCTGAGTGCACGAGGTGTGTGGTCGTGCGAGCCTACGCCTGTGATGTTGTGACAATACTATATTGCTCGCTTATGCTAATGAAATGCAGGGAAGGAGCATTGCCGCCCCGAGTTGGGGGCGGGATCGTTATAATTTGGTCAGCATTGCTGACCGTTGCATTGTTTGCCACCGTGCGGTGGTTTTGTTTCTTGCAGGTGCTGCTGGACCAAGCGGTCAATAGCGGGCTAAAGCCCAAATTGCGAAGCCGGCCCTCGAAGGCCTAATTGGAGTGTTTACTGCTTTTACTCATGTATGACCGGCCTGCGTGCCGTGGTTTGTAAAACATGTAATATTGAAGTAAACCATTTTGTAAGGCCTTAAGGCTTGTACTTGCGTCGTATTACATTCCTATTTGGTATTAGTGGACATTCATACTTTTGAGCTGGGTTCTCTATTGCAACTTTTTAAACTGCTTCCGCTAGAATGCTCTGTGTACGACGTTATGATTGGTTGGATGGTTTCCATGAGTAACCACCCGGTCTGACTGTGGTATATGGCGTCGGGCCCCGGCCGGACCTACTGCTATATGCTCTGCGACGGATAGGGGGTGTTACATTAACAAACTGTAAATATCTATTGTGGGATTGACAATGCAATCACCTATAGTCAAAACTTCCGGAATGTCTATATCTGTATCTGTACATAATATATCAACAGTTACTGACTCAGCTTCTGTAAGCATATATACATCAGTCTCTACATCTATAAACAAAATTTCTGCTGCTGCTGCTGGGGCTGGAACTGCCTCTTCATTGAGCATCTCTCCCTGCCTGATTTCAGTGGATACTAGGATCAGGCCCATAGAAGAAGAAGGGACAGAGGAGGCAGCAAGGAGAGCAGCAAGAGAAGAAATGGAGGCCGCAAGAGGTGTGATTGCCTCTGCTATGAGGTGCCTAATCACTAGAGTGATATGCTCCAAGATAAAGGAAAGGGAGGGAGAATCTATATCCATAAACTCTGGAGGAGTTTGAGTGGATATAGATGGATGAGGGGGAGGAATAACATCATATGGAGGGACATCTAGTGTGATGTCATCCTGTGAAGTTGAGGCAACAGGAGATGGTATGGGAGTGGAATTGTCATGTACATGTGAAGTAAGTGTAGATGGTAAGGAGGTGAGTAGATTAAAGGTGGAGGATGACATAAATGTGTCAGGATGTATGTCATTTAGATGAGGTGGAAGTGGAGATGGAGGTAGAGTGATGTGCTAAGGAGATGGAACTAGTGTAGGTGGATGTATTGGTGATGCAGGTGGTGAAGGAATTTTGGTGGAGGGAAGGACAACTTCTGGATGTGGAGGAGTTATTATTGGAAGAGGTGTTGTTGCAGGAGGAGGTAGAATGTGAACTTCTTCAACACTAGGGTGGGGAGTGGCTGGTACAGCCCTAGTGCCCTCAGAAGGTGTGGAAGAGGAGGAAGCCCTAGACGGCATAGTGATGGTACTCTCCCAGCTTCCAAATAAGGCACAAGTCAGCCTCTTGGAAGCATTTATGAATATGGTCTGGGAGACCAGTGATTCAGATGCTTTTTCCTGAAGGAATATGCTCAGTATTCTTCCAAAACAAACCTCTCTCTTATTATTCTTTTTCTTTATCAAATCAAACAATATTTTTCCTCAGTTTACTCCTTTCTTTTCAACCAGAGCACCCTGTTGAAATTTGTGAAGTGGAAGTGGGTGACGGGACAGGCCGCGCGGCCTGTGGCGGACAGCTTTGGCGGACTGGGCGGACTGGGCAGACTGAGGGTTGCGGCCTGGTGAGAAGTCTGGTGGAAGCCGGCTGTGTTCTGAGCGGGTTGTTGCATGGAGTCCGCGGTTTGGTGCGGCCTGGTATCTGCAGATAGAGAGGCTTGCGGACTGATGCTTTGCTCAGTGGTCGCGGGTGCAAGCTTGCGCTGTTGGCGGGTTGGTTCGAGTTCGCGGGAAGCCTTGCGGACTGGTGTGTTCGCGGTTTGGGCTGTTGCGGACTGGGCCTTGAGCTTGGCTGAGGCCTTGTCGAGCTCAGGTGTTACAGCAGGTCTTGCTGTGGAGACCGGTTGTCGGACTGGTGTTTGGAGTTCGGGAGGTAGCTGCTGTGTTGGACAAGTGAGAGGAGCTCGCGGACTGGTTGCGGTCTGTGCTAGGGTGTTTGGCGGACGGGACTTTGTGTCCGCCATGCTCGCACTGGCCCTTGATGGTTTTGGACTTGGTCACACATTGTGCCAAGTTCATGGTGTCCGCCGTATCCGCCAAGTCCGCTGTGACCGGGCGGACTGTTGCTGTTTGCCTTTGGTCGAGGACTTGTGGCGGATTGAGGTGTGAGTCCTGCGGACTGCCTCGGGTTGGTGCGGACAGCCATTGAAGGGGGTTTGCTGTCCTGAAGCAGTTGGAGCTTTGCGGGCTGGTGCCTTGTCCGCTTAGCTTGGGAGGACTGGAGAGGGTTCGTCAACGGTTGCCGTGCTCCTGGCGGTTTCCTTGGTATCCAGCTAAGTCCATGCGGACTCAGCGGACGGTGGTTGTATTCGCGCGGACTGAGGGTGGTGTCGCTATCTCTTGGGCGGTGACCACACTCCTCACCTTGCCTATAAATAGGACCCCCTGGCACATCTACAGTAACCTGAGTAACGTGAGTGAACAGTAAATTGGGTTGGGCGAGTGCTGCGGTCTGTGTTTTCCAGTCCGCGCGGATTGTTTCAGGCTGACGGTTTGCTGTGTGCAGGTCGCGCGGATAACTTCAATGAGCCAGGAGTTTGGCTGTGACTTCGGTCAGTGCTTGGAAGTGTGCGGTCTCTGCGGACTCAGCAGGAGGTCGCTCTGCGGCTTGTCAGTTCTGTTTCATCTTTGCCAGCTTCAATAACCTGTCCGCCGGTTTCAGGCGGGTAGGGGAGTTCCTCAGTTCGGGTTCAGCAGGAGGCGAATAACGGTCTGTCCGCGCGGCCTCGCGGTCTCGGCGGACTCCGTGGTATTCAGCGGATTGCAGCATAGCTTGGGCGAGCTCAGCGGTCTTGACGGTCTCGGCGACCTCGCGGTCTCGGCGGACTGGAGTGCTGTCCGCCCGGCTTGTTTTTTGGTTCTTTCTGTTTACAGCTGTAATACTAGCGAAATCATGTCTCGCTATGTATGCCTCGGATTGTAAAGAAGTGAATGCATAATAAGACCTTCTTGTGCTTCCATTGTTTTGTTGGGTGCAACCTCTAGTCCTTGGGTTTTCCGCAGGTTCATCGTGCGAACTGGGTAGTTCTGAAGATATTAATTTGGTGTTTGGGCTATCTTGCTGACCACGTTGAGAAAATTTAACATGGTATCAAAGCCAGGTTTCTGAGGTTGCGGAGGTTCAGTTGCGTGAGCGGAGGCCAACCAGCGTTGTTACTCAGGGATTGAGTGGTGTTCAACCTGTGTTGTTGCTCGGAGCTGCTGAAGGGTACCAACAGGTGGTGGCAATGGAAGGAAGCTTAGCAAGAGGTCTTGGCATTGAACTCTTAACGCCGACTAACTATAAAAGTGGAAGTCGTGCATGAAGAGTTATCTTCTAGGCGAGGAGCTGTGGGAAGTCGTCGGTGGAGACGACAGACAGGAAGTAACTGCTGCTTTCGATACTGCTGAGCAGGTGAGGCTCTGGAGAAGAACAAATGCTAAGGCAGAGTTCGTTCTGAAGAGAGCTGTCTCTCCGGAACTGTTTGATCACATCATTGGATGTGAGTCGGCTGCTGATATTTGGACAACCATTGATGAGTTGTTCAATAGGAAGAATGTGGCGCGGCTGCAGTTCCTGGAGAATGAGTTGGCCAGGGCAACTCAGGGAGACCTTTCCATCTCCAAGTACTTCTTAAAGATGAAGAGCTTGTGTGCTGAGCTGTCGGCACTGGATCCTGATGAGCCTATCTCTGAGGCAAAGATGAAGAGGCACATTATCCGTGGCTTGTGGAAGGAGTATGTGGCCTTTGTTACATCTGTTCAAGGGTGGGCTACTCAGCCGTCTCTGCTGGAGCTGGAGAATCTGCTTGCCTCGCAGGAGAGCTTAGCAAGGCAGATGGCTGGAGTGAATCTGAATCAGGAAGGCAGCGAGGCTCTCTTCTCAGGCAAGAAGAAGGGATGGGAAGGGAAGAAGAAGAAGAAGAAGGTGCAGGCCGCTGTTGAGAAGGAGACTTCAACTTCGTATCCGCCGGAGAGGAGCAATGCTCCTAAGGACTGGAAGAAGAATCTGAAGTGCTACCGGTGTCATCAGCGAGGGCACTTCAAGCGGGACTGCAAGGTCAAACTGCAGCCTGGGCATGCTGCGGGAAAGGAGGAAGCTTGCTCGCGAAGTGAAGAAGCAGAATGGGGAGGAGCTTTCATGACGGGCACTTGTGTCCGGGCCTTATCTGCTGAGGACTTCAACAGCGAGTGGATCATCGACTCCGGGTGTGGTCATCACCTCACCGGAGACAAGTCGAAGTTCACCTCCATGCATGCTTACTCAGGTAATGAAGCTATTATCACTGCTGATAATACTGTTTATGCAGTAGAGAAGGAGGGGGTCGTGTCTTTGGGTAGTGATCAGGGGCCACTCACGTTAAGGAGTGTGTATCACGTGCCGGGCATGAAGAAGAACCTCTTCTCGGTGACCAACGCGATGGACGCTGGGTATCACGTTCTGTTTGGGCCAACAGACGTGAGGTTCCTTCGCAACGTATCAGCGGTGAAGGCTGATGTTGCTCATGTTGGGAGGAGGGTGAAGAACTTGTTTGTTCTTTCCACCAGTGCCTATGTTGATAGGATGAGGGCCAATGATAGTGCGGCTATCTGGCATGAGAGGCTGGGGCATGTTGGCATGGACAAGCTAAAGGCAATGGCGAGTAGAAGTCTGGTGAGGGGGTTGTCGAAGTTGTCCTCCTTTGGTGATGCGCATGTTTGTGCGGGCTGTCAATACGGTAAGGCACATCGCCTTCCGTTTGATAAATCTCAAACAAGGAGCAAGAAACCATTGGAGTGTATTCATGGCGACCTGATGGGACCGACTGTTACTGCCAGCCTTGGTGGAAGCAAATACATGCTTGTCTTGGTTGATGACTACTCAAGGTATACTTGGGTGTACTTCTTAAAGGAGAAGTCGGAAGCCTTCCATTTGTTCGTGGAGTTCAAGGAGTTGGTAGAAGGCTGGCTTGGCTTGCGGATTAAGAAGCTTAGAACTGATAACGGGGGGGAGTTTGTCTCCTCCGAGTTTTCTAACTTCTGCAGGAAGCACGGGATCCAACGGGAGCTTACATGTGCTCACACTCCACAACAAAATGGGGTAGCGGAGCGGAAGATCCGTCATTTGACGGAAACCTGCAAATGCTGGCTGCATGCGAAAGATATCTCGAGGTCCTTTTGGGAGGAGGGAATGTCTTGTGCTGCTTATGTTATCAACCGGATGCCACTCAGCCCTATCAACATGAAGACTCCTATTGAGCTGTTGCTGAAGGAGAAGCCGAGTATTGGACACCTTCGGGTGTTCGGTTCAACTTGCTACGTGCATGTCCCGGATGCTTCACGGACAAAGCTGGATGCGAAGGCAAGGAAACTTGTCTTTGTTGGCTATGATGAGCGGAAGAAGGGATGGAAGTGCATGGACCCTGTGACGAAGAAGTTCGTGGTGTCAAGAGACGTTGTCTTTGACGAGCTGACGTCATATGAAGGTGGCTCGGTGGAGCTAACCGGAAGTAGCAAGGTTGAGGAAGCACCGGTGGAGGCTGCTGAAGGCTTGGAAGAGGAGCTTGCTGTTTCACCAGCAGCTCCTGTTGCTTCGAACTCCGAGGCTGAGCCTTCTGGCTCAGGAAACAGGGGGAGCACTGCTCAATGCTTGCCCCAGGTAGGAGTGGAGCCTGAAGAAGCAACGGAAGCCGTGAGCAAGGAGCCGTGTCTTCGGATATCGAAGAGGGTGGTTAAGCCACCGACTCGGTACTGTGATGGGAATGCAGTGAGCTTTGTCTCCTGCTTCTTTGCAGGTCCTCTGGATGAGCGAGAGCCTGCAAACTTCAACGAGGCCACTGGAGTGAAGGAGTGGGATGATGCCATGAAGGAAGATATTGATGCTCTGAAGAAGAATGAAACCTGGGACCTTGTGCCCAAGGTTGATGGCGTTACTCCGGTTACTTGCAAGTGGGTGTATAAGTTGAAGAAGAAGGCTGATGGGAGCATTGATCGGTTCAAGGCTCGCCTGGTCGCTAGAGGATTCTCACAGCAGTATGGAGAAGACTATGAGGAGACATTCAGTCCAGTTGCGAAGATGACTTCTGTAAGAGTGGTGATCGCCTTGGCTGCTAGCAAGGGATGGAGGTTGTGGCAACTCGATGTGAAGAATGCCTTTCTTTACGGAGAGATTGACAAGGACATCTTCATGGATCAGCCGCTTGGTTTTGTCTCTGAGAAGCATCCGGACTATGTCTGCAAACTCAGGAAGGCTCTCTATGGGTTGAAGCAAGCTCCTCGAGCGTGGTATGGGAAGATTGCAGAGTACTTACAATTCTGTGGATACCTGGCTTCCAACTCGGATTCAAGCTTGTTCGTCAAGAAGAAGGGAGAGCTAAGAGTCTTGGTCCTACTGTATGTGGATGACATGATCATCACAGGGAATTCGGAGGAGGAAGTAGCAAGGCTCAGGGCTGAGCTTGCTATACGCTTCGAGATGAAAGACCTAGGAGAGTTGCATCACTTTCTTGGTCTTGAAGTGGAGAGGAAGGAGTGCGGGATTCTCATTAGCCAGAAAGGGTATGCTGATCGTATTGTGAAGCGGTTTGGCATGGGCGAAGGGAAGAAGTGCTCTACTCCACTGGAACCTGGGCTAAAGCTTCGACGAAATGAGGGAAGGGTTCTTCATGATCCCTTGGTGTTCAGGGCTCTTGTTGGGAGCTTGATTTACCTGACGATTACAAGGCCAGATATAGCTTATGCTGTTGGCCGAGTAAGTCGGTATATGGCTGAACCAAGGAAATCTCATCTGTTGGCGGCAAAGGGGATTCTGAAGTATGTCAAGGTGACTTCTGAGATGGGACTCCTCTATGGAAGGGATGCGGAGTTTGCGTTGCTCGGGTACACGGATGCTGACTATGGCGGTGATTCGGATGATCGAAGGTCTACTTCAGGTTATGTGTTCACTTGCGGTTCAGCTAGCATCTCGTGGTGTAGCAAGAAGCAGGACTCGGTGTCAGTTTCAACCACGGAGGCGGAGTATAAGGCTTCGGCCTTGGCTGCTCGGGAAGCCGTTTGGTTGAGGAGACTCATAGAGGATGTTCATGAAGAAGTGCAAGGGCCTACTTTACTCCGGGGTGACAATGAGAGTGCTCTCAAACTGGTAAACAATCCAGTGTGTCACGCCAGGACCAAGCATATAGAGATTGATCACCACTTCATCAGGGAGAAGGTGTTGGAAGGATCTCTGCTGGTCGGGCATGTTCGGAGTGAAGATAATCTTGCTGACATCTTCACGAAGCCGCTGTCGAAGGGTCCCTTTGAACGCTTGCGCAGCTTGCTGGGCTTGGTCACCACTTCTCACTTCAAGGGGGAGTGTTGAAATTTGTGAAGTGGAAGTGGGTGATGGGACAGGCCGCGCGGCCTGTGGCGGACAGCTTTGGCGGACTGGGCGGACTGGGCGGACTGAGGGTTGCGGCCTGGTGAGAAGTCTGGTGGAAGCCGGCTGTGTTCTGAGCGGGTTGTTGCGTGGAGTCCGCGGTTTGGTGCGGCCTGGTATCTGCGGATAGAGAGGCTTGCGGACTGATGCTTTGCTCAGTGGTCGCGGGTGCAAGCTTGCGCTGTTGGCGGGTTAGTTCGAGTTCGCGGGAAGCCTTGCAGACTGGTGTGTCCGCGGTTTGGGCTGTTGCGGACTGGGCCTTGAGCTTGGCTGAGGCCTTGTCGAGCTCAGGTGTTACAACAGGTCTTGCTGTGGAGACCGGTTGGCGGACTGGTGTTTGGAGTCCGGGAGGTAGCTGCTGTGTTGGACAAGTGCAAGGAGCTCGCGGACTGGTTGCGGTCTGTGCTAGGGTGTTTGGCGGACGGGACTTTGTGTCCGCCATGCTCGCACTGGCCCTTGATGGTTTTGGACTTGGTCACACATTGTGCCAAGTTCATGGTGTCCGCCATATCCGCCAAGTCCGCTGTGACCGGGCGGACTGTTGCTGTTTGCCTTTGGTCGTGGACTTGTGGCGGATTGAGGTGTGAGTCTTGCGGACTGCCTCGGGTTGGTGCGGACAGCCATTGAAGGGGGTTTGCTGTCCTGAAGCAGTTGGAGCTTTGCGGGCTGGTGCCTTGTCCGCTTAGCTTGGGCGGACTGGAGAGGGTTCGTCAACGGTTGCCGTGCTTCTGGCGGTTTCCTTGGTATCCGGCTAAGTCCATGCGGACTCAGCGGACGGTGGTTGTATTCGCGCGGACTGAGGGTGGTGTCGCTATCTCTTGGGCGGTGACCACACTCCTCACCTTGCCTATAAATAGGACCCCCCCTGGCACATCTACAGTAACCTGAGTAACGTGAGTGAACAGTAAATTGGGTTGGGCGAGTGCTACGGTCTGTGTTTTCCAGTCCGCGCGGATTGTTTCAGGCTGACGGTTTGCTGTGTGCAGGTCGCGCGGATAACTTCAAGGAGCCAGGAGTTTGGCTGTGACTTCGGTCAGTGCTTGGAAGTGTGCGGTCTCTGCGGACTCAGCAGGAGGTCGCTCTGCGGCTTGTCAGTTCTGTTTCATCTTTGCCAGCTTCAATAACCTGTCTGCCGGTTTCAGGCGGGTAAGGGAGTTCCTCAGTTCGGGTTCAGCAGGAGGCGAATAACGGTCTGTCCGCGCGGCCTCGCGGTCTCGGCGGACTCCGTGGTATTCGGCGGATTGCAGCATAACTTGGGCGAGCTCAGCGGTCTCGACGGTCTCGGCGACCTCGCGGTCTCGGCGGACTGGAGTGCTGTCCGCCCGGCTTATTTTTTGGTTCTTTCTGTTTACAGCTGTAATACTAGCGAAATCATGTCTCGCTATGTATGCCTCGGATTGTAAAGAAGTGAATGCATAATAAGACCTTCTTGTGCTTCCATTGTTTTGTTGGGTGCAACCTCTAGTCCTTGGGTTTTCCGCAGGTTCAGCGTGCGAATTGGGTAGTTCTGAAGATATTAATTTGGTGTTTGGGCTATCTTGCTGACCACGTTGAGAAAATTTAACACACTCATCACCAAGAACCGGTGCCTGGTAATATAGTCGTGGGCGGTATGTTTTCCCAGTAGAACTTTGCCAACTACATCGGCTAAGAACTTATACTCAGAAGATAAGATTTTCTTCAGTAGTTTATTTGGGTTTTCTCTAGAATGACCCATCTTCATCTGCATGTTATTATATTCATCACTATCCATTTCTATATCTTTATTACCGTTCATTAAACCAAAAATCTCAGTCAAAACGGTGGGGTAAAGAGAGACTTGATTACCAGATATAGTGTTGGTCATAGTATCTGCATCGGGTGTGGTGGAAGTGAACACCCATTCTCTAATCTCAGTTGCTGCTATCTTTATTCTTTGAGTCATGAAATTCCTCAGATTTTGTTCTTCAAACAATTGCAGTATGTCCAAGAAGATTTGGTCTGAGTGCTGGAAGGAATTGGAATCAATGTCAAAGCCCATGTCGAACTTCATCGCTGCCAGGGAGTTCGCCGGAATCACCATTAGTTTGCATGCAAAATAAAACATAGAGATCAAGTGCAAGGGAACAGAAAGGATGGGACGTAGCTCGAAGAAAACCCAGATATACGGTTTTCAGAATATGTAGCGACAGACTCCGTCCGACGAAAAATAAAAATTCTTCGATCTCAGGTCGACGAAATATTTTATTGACAAAAGACTTCGTCGGTCTCAGTCAGAAGAAGTTAAAACATTTCGTCGATCTTAGTTCGATGAAAATTTTCTGAAGCAATATCATCGATCTCCGTTCTACGAAAAGAGCTTCACAGACAGAGAGTTCGTCGATCTCCATTCGACGAATTTCTCAAGAAATTTTCTCAGCTCGTCGATCTCTGTTCGTCGAATTGAGGCAAATTCTTCGACCACAGATAGAAATTTAAATCAAGGGCTCTCCATTGATCATATCAAGCTGATTTATAAAGAACTGATGGTTCCTCTCATCCAATGGTTTGGTGAGGATGTCTGCTCTTTGCAAATCAGTGTAGATGTAAACAAGAATAATTTTTTTTGTGCACACACTCTCTAATAAAATGATGCCTGATGTCTATTTGCTTAGTTCTACTATGATGCACTGGATTTTGTGCAATGGAAATTGCACTTGTGTTATCACATAGTAATGTTGAATATTTAAGTTGAAGCCATAATCTGGAAGTTGGTTCTGAATCCACAACATCTAGGAACAGCAACTGTCAGCTGCTATGTATTTTGCTTCAACAGTTGAAGTAGACACAGATAACTGTTTTTTGCAAAACCAAGACACTAGTCTCATACCAAGGAACTGACATGTTCCTGAGGTGCTTTTTCTGTCTACTCTACATTCAACAAAGTCAGCATCTGAGCATCCAGTAAACTCAAACTCTGACTCAGTTGGATACCAGAGTCCTAGACTAGGACAACTCTTTATATATCTTAAAATCCTTTTTAAGAAAATAAGGTGAGATTTTTTAGGGTTCACTTGGAACCTAGAACAAAGATATGTAGCAAACATGATGTCTGGTCTACTTGCTGTAAGATATAATAGGGACCCAATAATGGCCTTATATAATTTCTGATCAACAGGTTTCCCATATTCATCAGAATCAATTACAACATTTGTAGCCATATGTGTTTTCTTGGCTAAGGCATCTAACATCCCAAACTTTTTGATTAGCTCCTTAGCATACTTAGATTGGGATATGAAGATGCCATCAGGTAGCTGCATCACTTGGAGACCAAGGAAGTAGGAGAGCTCACCCATGCTACTCATTCCAAACTTGGAATGCCTCAGGTCAGAGAATCTCTTACATAGTTTGGAATCTATAGACCCAAAACTAATGTCATCTACATAGATTTGTACTAATAAGATTTGATCCTTATGGTGTCTAGTGAATAATGTCTTATCTACTATACCCCTAGAAAATTTATGCTCTAGAAGAAAGCTAGCTAAGGTTTCATACCAAGCTCTTGGAGCTTGCTTTAAAACATAGAGAGCTTTATAAAATTTAAAGACATAAGAGGGATGTGTAGGAGAGATAAAACCTGGTGGTTGCTCCACATAAACATCTTCTTTAAGTTCACCATTCAATAATGCACTCTTGACATCCATTTGGTATACTTTGAACTTTTTGTAGGCTGCATATGCAAGAAAGACTCTGATTGATTCCAGCCTTGCAACATGTGCAAATTTCTGGTCATAATCAATCCCTTCCTCTTGTCTGTAGCCTTGAGTAACCAGCCTTGCTTTGTTCCTTAAGATAATACCTTGGGCATCAAGCTTGTTTCCGGATACCCATTTAGTTTCAATGACTGGGAAGTCTTTTAGTCTTGGAACTAAATCCCAAACTCTGCATCTCTCAAATTAGTTGAGCTCCTCTTGCATTGCAATGATTCAGTGGGGATCTTACTATGCATCTTTAATGGATTGGGGCTCAATTTAAGATATGAAGTAGGCATGCATCAAGTCTTGGTTGAGTTGATGCCTAGTCTGCACACCAACTGAAATGTCTCCAATCACTTGAGATGCAGGGTGATCTCTAAGTGTAACAAATTCAGTAGGTGGAGTTGGTTGAGCAACAACTTGGGGAATTAATTCCTCTTATGTAATTAGAGCTATTGCTGGTTATTCACTGATCTCAGTGTCTTAATCTTCATTGTCTTCAGCAATATGTGGAGAAGGATGGCTAACAGCCTCATTGGTGACGGTTAATTCATTCAGCTTCTCACACAAATGTGGTTCCTGCAAAGAATCACTAGTAGAAAATTCTTTCTCCTTGTAAAACATGTTAGTCTCATCAGATGAAATATGGACAGATTCTTCTATTTTCATGGTAGATTTATTATAGACCCTATAAGCCTTGCTTACTTTGAAATATCCAAGAAAAATTGCCGTTTCAGCATTGGCTTCAAATTTTCTAATGTGTTTCTTATTATGGTTGTGAATGTAACATATGCAACCAAATATTTTAAAATAGTCTACTTTAGGTTTCTTCCCTTTAAGTAGCTCATAAGGAGTCTTATTTTTAAGCTTGTGTATAAGACTTCTATTCAGTACATAATTTGCTATGCTTACAGCCTCTGCCCAAAAGGAGATGGAAAAATAAGCATCTGCAAGTAATGTGCCTGCAGATTCAATTATGGTTCTATTCTTTATTTCAGCAACCCCATTTTGTTGAGATGTTCTAGGAGCTGAGGAGCAGTACCTGATACCTTCCTTCTCACAGAACTCTTGCATAAGATGTAACATCCCTTAAACAACTAGACCCCTAGGATTTTGTTTTGTCATGACTAGGTCATGACAAAACAACCAAAAGCTCAAGGACCAAGTGAACAAGGGCCAAGGTAAAAAATCACCTTGGTCTGCCTATAGCTCATCCTCAACATTAGACCTAAGGTTGGACTTTAGGGCTACACCTTAATCCATGACCCTACCACAACACCCCTAACACCATGGGAAGTCCATAGGGCCACTAAGGACCCACTGTAGGCAGTCAAAGAGGTTAAGTTAACCTAAGTCAACCCTAACCCTAAATAGGTCAAACTAGCCTACTTAGGGTCAATTGACATTCCCCCACCCATGCCCTCCTAACCCTAAAGTGAGGTCAATGGATCACCAAGGACTCATTGGGGTCAACCCAAGTGGCTAAGTTGACCCAAGTCAACTCTAGCCCCAAAGTTGTGAAAGTGCCCTTACTAAGGGTCATGTGACCTCCAAGATGCCAAGTCAACCCTACCGATCCCTACCTAGATCTTAGGGGAGGCCAATAGGTCACCAAGGACCCATTGATGGTGGCATAAAAGGTCAATTTGACCAAAGTCAACCCTAAGCCAAGGTCAAGTCAACTTGACCCAAATGGGCTAACCTAAGCTCAAGCCCTCTTTCCATTTTGGCTAACCTTATTACCATGAAAAAATATGGGTTAGTGGGCTGCCAATAGGCTGGAGTGGTCAGCAAGGTCAACCTAGATGACTAGGAGAGAGAAAGCTCTAATTTCTCTTTAATGGAGGAGGGAGAAATGGTGAAAGAGGGCCATTCATGGTCAAGGAGGCCAAGGGGCCATTCCTCATTAGCTGATTCAACTCCATATTCAATCAGAGAGATAAGGGGGCCACTTTTGTGGCTATTCATTGCCGGAATAATGCTGCCAAGCCATGGCCGAATTCAAGCTCCAAGGCCATTAATGGCTTTGAAGCTTGAACCACTTAACTCTCCCCATTAAGGGCTGGAATCAGTTTCTCTAGGGGAGAGGAAGAGTTCCCGACCTTTTCCCGACCTGTTCATGCCCAGATTCATCCCCCATGCTTTGGCTGAGCAAGCTTTCAATGGCCATTGATGACTTGGCCTCTCCCATCCCTAACTGAGGCTTTAAATACCATCAATGGCCAGAGAGGAGTTTTCCCCACCGTTTACTTGAAGAATTCGTGACCTCTCACTGTGCAGTTGCAGAATGCCAGCGACTCCTCCACCACCGATGGCTTCCCGGCGATCGATGCGTCTCTAAGCCACAAGCAAGGTCCTCCCCTCCTTCTCTCTCTATGGGTAGATCGTAACAATAACTAGGGATTGAAATCGGGCTCAATTGAGCCCGATCGAGAAAGGATTTTTCCTGGTTTTTCATGAAAAATCAAACTGTCAGGTATGCCGGAATAGGCCCCTCCGGCGGCTGTGCCACCGCCTGGCAATAGCCACCACCTCAACGGAGGTGGTGGTGGTGATGGTGACTGGCCGGGGAGGTGGCCGGATGGCCGGCTGTGGCGGCTGGAAGAAGCTCCAGGTTGGGAGAATTGAGATCGTCGGCTGGAGGTAGAAGATAACCAAGCGCCGTCCGATCCGGCACCAAGATTCGTGCGGGATTTAATTAAATCAAACTATAGACTTGTATGTTTTTGTCACACTATTTGTATTTAATGTTTGTAATTACTAAAAATACTTAGAGGCAAAATCTGGGAAAGTGATGAATATGAAAGTTGTAGCTATAGGGGTTAATGTAATTGAAAATTAACTTCACCAAATTTGGTCAAGTGGTTTGACCACAGCACCAAAAATGGTGCAACCTATACCAAGGGGTGGCCAAACACAAAATTAATCCCCACCCTTAACCACTCACCCAAATGCCTTGAAATTTAGAGCATATGCTTTTCATAACCTTCCCCTAATACTGTTCAAATATCAAAATTTTTGGACATTATTTTTCTATAGTTTTGTGAAAAATTTAATAATCTTGGGATAACTTTATTAGGTACCCTAATGACCTCCAAACCCTCCCAAATCTTGGTGAGTGGTCCTCGAGGTATTCAGGGGGTTGTGTATAAAGTTTAATCTCAGTTGGAGTTGATTTGGTTGGGAAATGAACAAACCCTAGTTTAGCACAAATGAGGGGTATTTAAGTCAAAAGTGCACTTTGAGTTTTGAGTGGCCAAATCACCTCAACATAGGTTGAAATTTGGGCCCCTGACTTGGCATGACTTTTAACACCCTCCCATGGAAGATGGGGTGGATTGGTATAGATTTGACCTAGGACCTAAGACCAAACCCTAAGGATGGGCTTTTGTGTCTTGTGAGGGGCATGTGGTCAAAATACCTTGAATGGACTTGAAATTTGGTAGGGAGGGTACTAGGGTAGCTAAAACCCTCTGGTAAAAAACTTAGGGGATTTGGAAATTGGTAGGCCCCACAAAACCCTAACCCTAGTTTAGGGCACAAAATTTGTAGAGATATAATAGGTTACTAAAACTCATTGAACAGTGATGAAACTTGGGTAGTGTAGTCTTAGGGTTAGGATGAACCTCTAGAAATTTAATTGGAAATTTTGGATTAATAATCTTGGTACTTCCTTTGTAATGCATGAGTAAGCCCTACTTAATCATTTTGTTATTGTGAACTTACTGTCATTTGAAATGTCATAAAAATCATGCAGAAGAAGTTTTAGATCATTATGCTCATGTATGAATTTTATTAGAATTTTTGAATACATATTTACAGTACCTACTTCACAAGCTCATTAATTTGGAAACTTGTTCAATATTTTATTCAGAGCTCATCATTTGCTGAGAAATTGTGAAACTTAGTCAGTAATGATTTCAGGTCAATATGCTCGGGTGGAGATTTTTGTTACAACTTTTTAATGAATAATTTTTACACTTAGTGCATAAAATTGCCAATATGAACATTTGATCAAAATTAGATTTAAAGCTATTTATTAATTTATAAATTATGAAACTTGGCCTGGAGTATTTAAATGTCCTTACAATCATCCTTGAATTTTCTCATAATTTTTGGAAGTATTTTTGCTGTACTTGTCTCTTAAAATGATTCATTATAGGTATATTCAAAATTAGGGTTGAGGGTCTACACTTTTCAAAGAAATTTGAAAGACCTTGGATTCTATGTTAAATAGTCATCTTGTAATTATCATAAATTTTAAGGAGCATTTGCATGTTTGAAATTAACACTTCAGGTTCAAACTTGAGTTTTTGGATTACTAGAGAAGTTAATTAAATTATCAGATAAACTAGGAAAATTATGAATTTCTGGATTTAGGCCAAACATGTCATAACAGACCCCCAATAATTATTATAGGGTTATTGGATGATTATTTTGAGTACACCCCCATTGTACACATTATATTGCTTATGATGGTCTGTGATTAGTAAGAACTGCAGAAGTCGAGGTATGGTGCCAGATGAACTTAGGGAGTTGAGATTTTAGTCTGATAAGGGAAATAAGACTATCAATGGAAGTCATGATGAGGAGTGGGGAGTTTGGCTATAGTTAAGAGGTGCTCAAGGTCGACGAAACATCGACTTCCCCGTAGGAGAGAAAGTGTCAAATACTCTAGGGTTAGATCCAGTACAACAAGTAAGGGTTTGGAAAATTTGATAGCAACCAACAATAGTAAGTGCCTTGCGAAAGGGCACTTTGGGCTTCATGCCATCATAGTTCCTAGTGCCCTCGAGAGCCCTTCACGGGGAATACCTGGGGCAGTCCTGGGCTAACCTAAACAGTAGGAATAAAATATTACAAGAGCAAATAGTATAAATAGGGTTGCATATTCACACACCCCGGTAGCTCGGGAGGTTGACTAGGTTATTTTGATTGCCATCCGGACGGTTCATTCGGAATGTAGATGCACGGACGGATAGTCCGGGGAGCCAGTGGATCAAAAGATTTTGGATTCAAAATAAGGTGGTGGGTCTTCGGTATTGGACGGTCGTTCACACCGATGTCGATACGTTGACTCGGCGGTGTGGGATACTTAGCTAAAGAAAGTCTGGTGGATATGGCCAGTATTAGTACACAGATACTCTAGGTTGTGTTCTTCTAGGGGCGTACGGTAGGGCTAGGCCTGGTAGTGTGAATACCCGCCTAGGAGTGGGGAGCCCGACCCACTGTCTCCGTTTGCCACTACAGAGGTTCCTGGGAGTGAAGCTAGCTGCCCAAATAGGGGGAACTAAAGGTCTGTGCGCATAGAGTCATGTGTATGAGTTCACTTGCATGAATCATGGCATAGCATACTTGCATACAACTGACACCCCAATGTATAAATTGGTATGGGACTTTTTATATGATGGGAGCCTTGCTGAAGACCCCTTAACTTATATGTTTGTATGAGCATTCATATAGGTTAATGTTACTTATTTGTTACTTATCTTTCTTACATATGCTGCTTACTCTACTTGCTTACTTTCCTGCATACTATTATAGAACTGCTAGCTTGTATCTTGCTTACTTAGCTGTTTATACAATATAAATAACTGCTAGACTAGTTCCACTGTCACCTGCCACTTTGTACTCTCCACCTTTGTAGCTTACCTTTCCTCCTCCCCGCTCGGTGCCAAGGAGCCATGGGGGTGGGGTAGGGGATGATAGATCTTAGTCTTTATGACTAATGGTTTTTGGACCAGAACATTACAGGGGCTCCGGATGGGAGACAGGGACCAGCACCAGCGGAGTACGGTGCACATGGAGGTGGGACAGTCTAATACCAGAGCACCGGTGACCAGCTCTATGAGTGATTAGCACTTTTTATAGCTTCCCTGAGAGATTGTAGTGAGGATCTAATGTACCTGTCTTAAGCCCGTTTATATTCCCAGTTTTGTTACTTTTCAGTACACTCTATTATATATGGACTCGATGTGATTTCATTTACATATGTTACATGTGATGGTGGACTTAGTTTTGTCGAAACTATGTTATGTTTCTTTCTCTTTGTTGATCGAAAAGGCTGACAAAATCAGAATTTTATAGTGGCGGCTTTCCCGAGTGTCGGGGCCACCGCAAAACGGCGGTTCTGGGCATAAGACCCCGGGGTTTTTAAAAGAAAAATGGGGGGGGGGGGTCTTAAAAGTGGTATCAGAGCGAAACCTCGATCGAAAGAGAAGTAGTCCACAAAAACCATAGGCCACCCCACACGAGCTTAGTTTGCAGACAAACTAGTAGCGGAAGCAGTGGTGTGCCCATAAGGAAAATCATATGTAGAAGTCCATTTTATCCTCCTCTTATTCCATTGGTACGCTATCTAACTGTTGGAATTTTCCTTGTAGCTTGCGACGAACCCTACTCCACAGTAGGGGACACCTTAGGCTCCGAATATAGTTCCACCTCTGCCGGCTCCAGTTCCGTTTCAGTAGACGGAGATGGAGCAAACGTTGACGGCCATCCTGGAGGCCTTCAGAGCTCAGCAGGCCCCGACTCCACAGCCAAATCCCGGGGCCAACTGGATGAGTGCCTTCCGGGCACTTCCCCTCCATCCTACCAGGGGATGGAGTCGGCAGTTTGCATGGAAGAATGGTTGGATACCATCTATGAGATGATTGCGGGGATACGATGCCCCACTAAGGAGGCAGTTGCTTTGACAGTCTCCTGCTTGGAGTCGCACGGGAAGTGGTGGTGGAAGTCACAGCTGGACACCACCTTTGCGGATATGGATTGCGTAGATATCTCTTGGGGAGAGTTCAGAGCGGCACTTCTGGGACATTTTGTACCTCAGTCGGCGAGGGATGAGCTGGAGGATAGGTTCCTACAGTTGAAGCAGGGCAATAGGATAGTGCTGGAGTATTACCAGGTGTTTACACACCTAGCCCATTATACAGACTCTTATCAGTTGGACGACGCTAGCTACTCCAGGAGGTTCTACAAGGGGCTGCACGACGACATAAGACAGGCCCTCCACTTCATCTCCGAGGGAAGCTTGGCCAGGATTCTGGAAATGGCTAAGAAAAGGGAGGCAGATCAGCTTACGGTCAAGAGCTGGAAGAGGCCAGCTGACGATGTAGTGATTGGAGGATGTAGAGACCGTGCTCGAGGCCAGGTCATTGTGGAAAGAAGGAACGGGGATCAACCCTATCATGAGATTGGACCAGAGCAGAGGAATCAATGGGTATTGTCCCCCCAGCCCTTACAGATGTTGGAGATACCGAGGATAGCAAAGCAGGCATCGGTGTGCTTATATAGCAATCAGCTGAGGCATTTCAAAAGAAATTGTCCCATGAGGCGAGCACCCCCACTAGCACTTCAGGGTGCCCCACCTCCTCGGCAGTTTGGTGGCCGAGGACACGACTGAGGATGGGGATATCAGGGCAGAGGCCACATGCTAGAGAGGGAGCAGGTGTACGCACTAGATCTGGCACAACCCCAGAACCCGGAGTAGGTTATAGTAGGTATGCCAGTACATTGAATTTCCTTCTTTCCTAAGAACTAGTACTCATAGACACAAACTATTTAGAAATTAAGAAAAGAAAATTACCACTAGAACACTAAGACACTTAATTACCTCAGGCGTGATTTTCATCAGCGGCAAGCCCGCTCACACACTCTACGATACCGGGGCTTCACACTCGTTTGTGTTAGAGGACTTCGTGAAAGGACTGGAAGGTGTGGAGAAATTCACAGGAAGGGTGATGAGGGTGCGTCTACCCGATGGATCAGAGCTCATGACCTCCTCTCATTGCAAAATTGAGGCGGAGATCGGCAGGAAGGCATTTGAGGCACCATTGACGATCCTGAGGATGCCGGACTATGATCTCATACTAGGCATGACATGGTTACACTAAAACCATGCCCAGATTGACTACTTGGCAAAGAGGATCGCTGTGAGGCATGGGGACTCCTCTATTGTTATCGAAGGTATTACACCAGCTCACCCATTATTATTATCGTCTATACAGGCCGTCAAGGCCCACCTATAGGGAGACAAAGTTTATCAGGTTCTCTTCGAGATGGTCGTGGCCAAGGATTCTATATCAGATATTCCAGTGGTGCGGGACTTTACCGATGTATTTCCAGAGAAGCTACCCGGGCTACCCATGCACCGGGAGAAAGACTTTCAGATACAGCTCGTGCCGGGGGCTAAACCGGTATCCAGGGATCCCTATCGAATGGCTCCGAAGGAGTTGGTGGAATTTCGAAGCCAGCTTCAAGAGTTAGTGGAATCTGGGTTCGTCCGGCCTAGCTCTTCACCATGGGGAGCTCCGGTACTATTTTCCAAAAAGAAGGACAGGACACTTCGGCTGTATATCGATTACCGGGCCCTGAACAGGCTAACGGTCCGGAATACGTACCCTTTGCCAAGGATAGACGAGTTATTTGACCAGCTGGAGGGAGATCATTGGTTCTCAAAGCTAGACCTGAGATCGGGGTATTACCAGCTATGTATTTAGGAGGAGGACATCCCGAAAACGGCCTTTAGCAGTAGATATGGACTGTATGAGTTTACCTTGATGCCCTTTGGGCTCATGAATTCACCCTCCGTATTCATGGCCTTGATGAATCGGGTGTTCAAAGAATATCTGGATGTCTTCGTCATCATATTCATTGACGACATCCTTATTTATTCGAGGGCCGAGGAGGAGCACACGAGGCACCTGGCTTTGACTTTGGAGAAGCTCCGAGAGCATAAGATGTACTCTAAGTTCAGCAAGTGCCAATTCTGGCTAAAGGAGGTGGCCTTTTGGGCCATGTTATTAGCGGAGCATGTTTGGCAGTAGATCCGGCAAAGGTCCAGGCAGTGCAAGATTGGACACCACTGAAGACGGCCACGAATGTGCAGAGTTTCTTAGGACTTGCCGATTATTACCGGAAGTTCGTGGAGGGATTCTCTCAGATTGCCCTCCCTCTTATGTCTATGACGAAGAAGGAGTCACCTTTTATTTGGACACCATAGTGCGAGTCTGCCTTTTTGGAGCTGAAGGATCGGCTTACCTCAGCCCCCATTCTTGCCCTTCCATCAGGGAAGGAAGGATTCCAGGTGTATACAAATGCATCTTATCAGGGGATGGGTGCCATTCTGATGCAGAACAGGCACGTGATAGCCTACACCTCCCGTTAGTCGAAGAAACATGAGCAGAATTACCCAGTGCACGACTTGGAGATGGGGGCAGTTATATTTGCTCTATAGATCTGGCGACACTACCTCTATGGGGTCCACTGTTATATATTCTCAGACCACAACAACTTGAAGTATGTAGACACATAGAAGGAGCTGAACATCAAGCAGAGACGCTGGGTGGAGTTTCTGTCAGAATACCAGTACACCATGCATTACCATCCCGGGAAAGCAAACGTGGTGGCAGACGCTCTGAGCCGGAAAGCGAGTACACCAGGAGCAGGCCCGCAGCTGATGGCTTTGGAGTTGGTCGAGTCATTTAAGAAGATGCAGATATCACTAGTGTCCGAGGATGACCCAGATCTTTATACATAGTACCTGATATCAATGACTGCCACCGATGACATTCAGGATCGCATTCGAGACGGGCAGAGGCTGGATGCGAGGGCTGAGCCGATATTTAGGGCCTTGGAGGAAGGCACAATAGATGATTACTCCTTGTGGGATGGGCTCTTATGTTTTAGAGGCAAAATCTACATACCGGCAGGAGGCCAGATTCGGGAGGACATCATGACGGAGGCACACTGTAGTAGATACTCAGTGCACCCGGGGATCACTAAGATGGCAGCGGACCTAAAAAAGACAATGTACTGGCCAGGTATGAAGAAGGACATTATGTATTTTGTGATGCATTGTGAGGCTTGCCAACTCGTAAAGGCAGAGTGTAAGAATCCGACCGGTTTACTACAACCACTTCCGGTGCCGGAGTGGAAGTTTGAGGATATAGCCATGGATTTCGTACATGGGCTACCCCGGTCTCGTGCGGGGAATGACTCGATCTGGGTGAGAGTGGACAGACTAACGAAGGTGGCCAGATTTATTCCAGTGGCAAAGAACTCACCGGTTAGTGTGTTAGTATGGAGATTCATCGAGTAGTTTGTGTGCTATCATGGAGTACCCAGGACTATCATTTCAGATCGGGATGGGCGGTTTACGTCCAGGGAGTGGAGGACAGTTCAGGCCCGTCTGGGTTCTCGGTTGACATTCAACACGGCTTTTTATCCTCAAATTTATGGACAGACGGAGCGCACCTACCGCACCTTGGAAGATCTTCTGTGCCTATGTATCTTGGATCGCGGCGAGCCTTGGGAGAGATTGCTGCTGCTGATCGAGTTTTCGTACAACAAGAGCCATCCTTCTAGTATAGGCATGACCCCTTACGAGGCATTGTATGGATGAAGGTGCAAGACCCCACTATCATGTATTCAGGATGAAGATCCTCAGGAACTCGACTCGGAGTTTGTGGAGGATACTGATGCTCAGGTTAGATTGATCCGGGACAGGATGCTGGAAGCCTACAGCAGGCAGGCCAAATATTACGATGCGAGGAATCATCAGGTGGAGTTCTAGGTGGGAGACCAGGTCTTCTTGAAGATACGACTGATGCATGGGGTATCGCGGTTTCGCAGGCGGAAGAAGCTCATTCCGAGATATATGGGGCCCTATAGGATCTTGGAGCGGATCGGCCCCTTGGCTTATAGTCTAGAGCTACCACCAGCATTAACGGGATTGCATGATGTATTCCACGTCTCCTCACTATGGAGGGCTCTACTATGCCCTGAGCAGCTAATTTCCACAGCCGACGGTCCGGTGGCCTCAGATCGATCAGTCAGCTTGGAGCCGATCAAGATCGACGACACGGCAGTGCGGGTCTTGCGATGCAAGAAGGTCCCGCTAGTCAAGGTTCTGTGGAGAAACCATGGATAGGAGGAGCATACATGGGAGCCACAGGACTTGATGCAGCAAAAGTACCCGGAGCTCTTTGAGTCATGTATACCTTAAACCTTAGGGATGTTACAAGTTTTATTTATTTCAGTACAAAACCCCGTAGGCTTAACCTTAATTTCGAGGACGAAGTTTTTATATATATATTGGGATTTGTAACATCCCTTAAACAACTAGACCCCTAGGATTTTGTTTTGTCATAACTAGGTCATGACAAAACAACAAAAAGCTCAAGGACCAAGTGAACAAAGGCCAAGGTAAAAATCACCTTAGTCTGCCTATAGCTCATCCTCAACATTAGACCTAAGGTTGGACTTTAAGGCTACACCTTGATCCATGACCCTACCACAACACCCCTAACACCGTGGGAAGTCCATAGGGACACTAAGGACCCACTGTAGGTAGTCAAAGAGGTTAAGTTGACCTAGGTCAACCCTAACCCTAAATGGGTCAAACTAGCCTACTTAGGGTCAAATGACATTCCCCTAGCCAAGTGGACCCCACCCATGCCCTCCTAACCCTAAAGTGAGGTCAAAGGGTCACCAAGGACTCATTGGGGTGAACCCTAGTGGCTAAGTTGACCCAAGTCAACTCTATCCCCAAAGTGGTCAAAGTGCCCTTACTAAGGGTCATGTGACCTCCAAGGTGCCAAGTCAACCCTACCCATCCCTACCTAAACCTTAGGGAAGGCCAATAGGTCACCAAGGACCCATTGATGGTGGCACAAAATGTCAATTTGACCAAAGTCAACCCTAAGCCAAGGTCAAGTCAACTTGACCCAAATGGGATACCCAAGCTCAAGCACTCTTTCCATTTGGGCTAATCTTATTACCATGAAAATATATGGGTTAGTGGGCTGCCAATAGGCTGGAGTGGTCAGCAAGGTCAACCTAGATGACTATGAGAGAGAGAGCTCCAATTTCTCTTTAATGGAGGAGGGAGAAATGGTGAAAGAGGGCCATTCATGGCCAAGGAGGCCAAGGGACCATTCCTCATTGGCTGATTCAACTCCATATTCAATCAGGGAGATCAGGGGGCCACTTTTGTGGCTGTTCATGGACGGAATAGTGCTACCAAGCCATGACCGAATTCAAGCTACAAGGCCATTAATGGATTTGAAGCTTGAACCACTTAACTCTCCCCATTAAGGGTTGGAATCGGTTTCTCTAGAGGAGAGGAAGAGTTCTCGACCTTTTCCTGACCTGTTCATGCCCAGATTCATCCCCCATGCCATGGCAGAGCAAGCTTTCAATGGCCATTAATGGCCATTGATGACTTGGCCTCTCCACTCCCTAATTGAGGCTTTAAACACCATTAGTGTCCAGAGAGGAGTTTTACCCACCATTTACCTGAAGAATTCGAGCCCTCTCACTATACAGTTGTAGAACGCCAGTGACTCCTCCACCACCGATGGCTTCCCGGCGATTGACTTGTCTCCAGGCTGCAAGCAAGGTCCTCCCCTCCTTCTCTCTCTATGGGTAGATCGTAGCAACCACTAGGGATAGAAATCGGGCTCAATTGAGTCAGATCGGGAAAGTAATTTTCCTGGTTTTTCATGAAAAATCGAACTGTCTGGTTCACCGGAATAGGCCCCTCCGGCGGCTGTGCCGCCGCCTGGCGATAGCCACCACCTCAATGGAGGTGGTGGTGGCGGTGGCCAGCCGGGGAGGTGGCCGGATAGCCGGCTGTGGCAGCTGGAAGAAGCTCCAGGATGGGAGAATCGGGATCGTCAACTAGAGGTAGAAGATAACCCAGTGCCCTCCGATCCTGCGCCAAGATTCGTGCGGGATTTAATTAAATCAAACTATAAACTTGTATTTTTCTGTCACATTATTTGTATTTAATGTTTGTAATTACTAAAAATACTTAGATGCAAAATCTGGGAAAGTGATGAATATCAAAGCTGTAGCCCTAGGGGTTAAATATAATTAAAAATTAACTTCACCAAATTTGGTCAAGTGGTTTGACCATAACACCAAAAATGGTGCAACCTATACAAAGGGGTGGCCAGATACAAAAATTAATCCCCACCATTAAACGCTCACCCAAATGCCTTGAAATTTACAGCATATGCTTTTCATAACCTTTCTCTAATACTGTCTAAATATCAGAATTTTTGGACATAATTTTTCTATAGTTTTGTGAAACAATTAATAGTCTTGGGGTAAATTAATTAGGTACCCTGATGACCTCCAAACCCTCCCAAATCATTGTGAGTGGTCCTTGAGGTCTTCAGGGGACTGTGTCTAAATTTTCATCTCAGTTGCAGTTGATTTGGTTGGGAAATGAACAAACCCTAGTCTTGCCCTAATGAGGGGTATTTAAGTCAAAAGTGCACTTTGAGTTTTAAGTGGCCAAATCACCTCAACAGAGGTTGAATTTGGGCCCCTGACTTGGCATGACTTTTAACACCCTCCCATGGAAGATGGGGTGGATTGAAATAGATTTAACTTAGGACCTAAGACCAAACCCTAAGGATGGGCTTTTGTGTCTTGTGAGGGGCATGAGGACAAAAGGCCTTGTATGGACTCGACATTTGGTTGGGAGGATACCAGGGTAGCTAAAACCCTCTGGTAAAAATCTTAGGGGATTTGTAAATGTGTAGGCCCCACAAAACACTAACCCAAGTTTAGGGCACAAAATTTGTAGTGATAGAATAGGTTACTAAAACTCATTGAACAGTGATGAAACTTGGGTAGTGTAGTCTTAGGGTTAGGATGAGCCTCTGGAAATTTAATTGAAAATTTTGGATCAATAAGCTTGTTACTTCCTTGGTAATGCATGAGTAAGCCATACTTAATCATTTGGTTATTGTGAACTCACTGTCCATTGGAATGTCATAAAAATCAGGCAGAAGAAGTTTTAGACCATTATGCTCATGTATGAATTTTATTAGAATTTTTGAAAACATATTTACAGTACCTACTTCACAAGCTCATTAATTTGGAAACTTATTCAATATTTTATTCAGAGCTCATCATTTGTTGAGAAATTATGAAACTTAGTCAGTAATGATTCTAGTCAATATGCTCTGGTGGAATTTTTGTTACAACTTTTTAATAATAATTTTTATACTTAGTGCATAAAATTGCGAATATTAACATTTGATCAAAATTAGTTTTAGAGCTCTTTATTAATTTATAAATTATTAAACTTGGCCTGGACTATTTATATGTCCTTACATTCATCTTTGAATTTTCTCAGAATTTTTGGAAGTATTTTTGCTGTACTTGTCTCTTAAAATGATTCATTGTAGGTTATATTCAAAATTAGGGTTGGGGGTCTACACATTGCAAAGAAAATTGGAAGACCTTGGATTCTATGTTAAATAGTCATCTTGTAATTATCATAAATTTTAAGGAGCATTTGCATGTCTGAAATTGAAACTTCATGTTCAAACTTGAGTTTTTGGATTACTAGAGAAATTAATTAAATTATCAGATAAATTGCCAAACATGTCATGATAGACCCCCAATAATTACTATAGGGTTATTGGATGAATATTTTGAATACCACCATTGTACAAATTATATTGCTTAGAATGGTCTACGATTAGTAAGAAATGCAGAAGTCGAGGTATAGTGCCAGATGAACTTAGGGAGTTAAGATTTTAGTATGATAAGGGAAATGAGACTATCAACGGAAGTCGTGATGAGGAGTGGGGAGTTTGGCTAGAGTTATGAGGTGCTCGGGGTCGACGAAACATCGTCTTCCCCATAGGAGAGAAAGTGTAAAATACTCTAGGGTTAGATCCAGTACAACAAGTAAGGGTTTGGGAAATTTGATAGCAACCAACAATAGTAAGTGCCTTGCGAAAGGGAGTTTTGGGCTTCATCCCATCGTAGTTCCTAGTGCTCTCGAGAGCCCTTCACGGGGAATACCTTGGGCAGTCCTGGGCTAACCTAAACAGTAGGAATAAAATATTACAAGAGCAACTAGTATAACTAGGGTTGCACATTCACACACCCCGGTAGCTTTGGAGGTTGATTAGGTTGTTTTGATTGCCATCCGGACAGTTCGTTCGGAAGGTAGATGCACGGACGGAGTGTTCGGGGAGCCAGTGGCTCAAAATGTTTTGGATACAAAATAAGGTGGTGGGTCTTCGGTATTGGACGGTCGTTCACACTGACGTCGATACGTTGACTCGGCGGTGTGTGACACTTAGCCAAACAAAGTCGGGTGGATATGGCCAGCATTAGTACGCGGATACTCTAGGTTGTGTTCTTCTAGGGGCGTACGGAAGGGCTAGGCCGGGTAGTGTGAATACCCGCCTAGGATTGGGGGGCACGACCCACTATCTCCATTTACCACTACAGAGGTTCCTGGGAGTGAAGCTAGATGCCCAAATAGGGGGAACTAGAGGTCTGTGCGCATAGAGTTGTGTGCGTGAGTTTCACTTGCATGAATCATGGCATAGCATACTTGCATATAATAGACACCCCAACGTATAAATTAGTATGGAACTTTTTATATGATGGGAGCCTCACTGAAGACCCCTTAACTTATATGTTTGTATGGGCGTTCATATAAGTTAAGGTTACTTATTTGTTACTTATCTTTCTTATATATGCTGCTTACTCTACTTGCTTACCTTCCTGCATACTATTATAAAACTGTTAGCTTGTACCTTTCTTACTTAGTTGTTTATACAATATAAATAACTACTAGACTAGTTCCACTATCACCTGCCACTTTATACTCTCCACCTTTGTAGCTCCCCTTTGCTCCTCCCCGCTCGGTGCCTAGGAGCTATGGGGGTGGGGTAGGGGATGATAGGGCTTAGTATTTATGACTAATGGTTTTCGGACCACAACATTACAAGGGCTCCGGATGGGAGACAGGGACCAGCAGCTCAAGGACCAGCACTAGCAGAGTACAGTGCGCATGGAGGTGGGCCAGTCTAGTATCAGAGTACCTGTGACCTTCTCTGTGAGTGATTAGCACTTTTTATAGCTTCTGTGAGAGATTGTAGTGAGGATCTGATGTACCGGGCTTAAGCCCATTTATATTTCTAGTTTTGTTACTTTTCAATACACTCTATTATATATGGACTCGATGTGATTTCATTTACATATGTTACATGTGATGGTGGACTTAGTTTTGTCGAAACTATGTTATGTTTCTTTCTCTTTGGTGATCTAAAAGGCCGACAGAATCAGCGTTTTGTAGTGGCGGCTTTCTCGAGTGTCCGGGCCACCGCAAAACGGCGGTTCTGGGCATAAGACCCCAGGGTTTTTAAAAGAAAAAAGGGGTATTACATAAGAAGAGACTCAAACTCAGTACCATGATCACTTCTGATCAATACAACTGGTGTAGAGTGCTCAATCTATATGTTTTTGAGAAAATATTTAAGAACCTTGAATTTATCAGACTTAGATCTCAAAAAGAATACCCAAGTGAATCTAGAGAAGTCATCTAAAATCACTAAAGTATAAGATTTCCCTCCTAGACTTTATACTGCAATAGGGCCAAAAAGGTCCATATGTAGCAGGTACAATATTTTAGGTGAGTCACTTTTATTTACAGATTTGAAACTATTTTTAGTTTGCTTGCCTAACTGACATGCCCTGCAAAGGCTTTCCTTCTTGTAGGGTCAAGAAGGAAATTCTCTAACAAGGTTGTCCCTAGAGAGTTTGGCAATGTTTTTCAAATTTACTTGACCTAATCTCCTATGCCAAAGGTCATTATTATTGCTAGTTTGATTAAATAAACACATTTCAGATTTAGTTGACTGGAAGTTAACTATGTAAATGTTTCCTACTCTCGTGCAAGTCAATACTACATGGTTATCTAAAGAAGTAATAATATAGGAAGTTTTATTAAAGGATACCTGAAACCTTTCATCACATAACTGACTTATGGAGATGAGGTTGTGCTTCATTCCATTTACATATGCTACCTTCCTGAAGGTGACTGCTCCAATCTTGACCTTTCCATAGCCTTCAGTCTAGCCACAATTGGAGTGACCAAATATTACTTTGTGTCCTAGCTTTGACTTGTAATTGATTAGGTTGTCCTTATTTCCAATCATGTGTTTAGAATAGCCACTATCCAGATACCACTGTTGCTCTATGGTGGAATAGTCTTTCACCTACAAGGAAACATATTAGATATTCTTGACCCAGGTTACCTTGGGTCATTTTTTCTTTACATAACTAAAACTGGAAATGTAAGAGTATTCAGGTTGGCATTTATAACCTAATGGATGATATCTTTTAGGTGGAATAATCCATTGATTAAATTGGTTTATGGATAATCTTGGTTGATTATGAGTTTTGGCAAAACTAAAGTTTCTATTAACTTAAACTGGGTTCGACGAATTCAAGTGAGTTCGTCGAACTCCACTAAGAGAATGAGAATATTCATTCTCTGGGCCCCAAAATCGTTGATCTCGGGTCGACAAACCATACTGGTTTCATCGATCGTAGTTCAACGAATAATTATAGTATACATTTGCATTCGGAGTTTGTCGACTTGAGTTCGACGAACTGTACACATTTTGTCGATCTGAGTTTGAAGAAATCTGTTGAACATTGTTATAATTGGGATTTTTCTTATTCTTTTCTTTTTCTTATTCATTTGTTTTAATTCAGTTTGTTTAACATTTTTATCATTATCTATCTTCACTTTTCCTTTTTCGGAGACAAATTTAATGGGAGTTGTTAGTATATTTTTCTGAATTAGTGGGGGTTGTCTTGATGATGCACCTAAGCCCAGCTTGCCATTTAGTCTGGCATTCACTATGCTTGTGATGTCCATCAACTTGATGCTTCTCCAATTTAGGGATTCTTCAAGTTGTCTTGCCTCAACCAATTCAGGCTTTAGGGATATAATTTGTTCTTGAGCTAAAGTTAATTCATCTTTTAACTTAATATTTTCAAAAACAAAGTTTTCATGATCTGTTAATTTTTCCTTAAGTATTTTAATTTTTTTTTCAGAATTTATTAAATCTATACATAAAGATTTAAATTCAGTTTTAAACTATCTGAATTATAATCAAAGGAAGATAATACTGATCTGCCTCTAATTCAGAAGTTTCATTATCTGACTCTTCTGCTTGTCCGTCAGCATCAAATGGGCTGCAAGAGGCATTGATAGCCATAAGGTAAACTTTGCTTGCCTTAGCTTCTTCTTCCTCTTCACTGGAGCTAGAAGATGAGGATTCATCTTCAGTGTCACTCCAGGTGTCAACCACAAAGCCCTTCTCTTTTCTCTTATGCTTGATGGAGGAAGGCTTGCTGTAGTGATGCTTCTTGGAGTCCTTTTCTCTTCTTCTTTCGTTCTTTTGATTTTCTAGACACTCTGAAATGAAGTGTCCGGGTTTCCTGCACCCAAAGTAAACAATTTCTTTAGTGTGTGTCTCGTCATACTTGGGTTTGTCATCCTGCCTAGATGACTTTCTTCTGAAGTCCTTTCTTGCCATTTTGTAGAATCTCTTGGCTAAGAGACTCAGAAGTTCTTCACTGGCAGTTGGGGCTTCTATTCCTTCTGAAGCTTTAAAAGCTATGCTTTGTTCCTTTCTTGCTGGAGGAGGAGTCTTCTGGTCTACAGCTTTTCTTGACTTGATCAGTTGCTCATATGATTTGAGCTTTCCAAGAAGAGATTCAGTGGAAATCTCATTCAAGCTTCTGGCCTCCTTAATTGGCCATATCCTGGAATCCCAAGTGCTGGGCATGCACATTAGGATTTTGTCATTCACTTTAGTGAGAGTGATATCCTTATCCAAGGACTTTAGCTCACTGATAATTGAACTTAATCTATTGTACATGTCAGTAACAGATTCTGATTCATCCTTCTTAAAGTTCTCATAATGGGAGATGAGAGTTAATCTCCTGTCCTTTCTCTCATGTGCTGATCCAGCAACCATCTGGTTGAGAGAGTCCCAAATTGCTTTGGCAGATGTGCATTCAACCACTTTTTGGAAGATGTCATCTGACATAGTTTGGGCCAGTATTGTAACACCCTAAAGCCCAGGTTGGGTTAAGCTTGGGTGATACAGCCTAGGACATGGGCGTGTCCCAGGGCATGTCGTGCTCGGGTTGAGTAGTTGGGTGTGTGGTCGTTGAATTTGGGTCGATGATTGTCGAGTGTAGAGTACACAGCCTGTGACACGGGCATGTCACAGGGCATGTCCTTTGCAGGTTTCCATAAGGAATGCGTGTGTACTTGGACACGAGTATGTCCTGATGAACACGGCATGGGGAACGGGCGTGTTCCATGGCCGTGTCTTGCTTGGGTGAAGTGGTGATTGTGCTGGGTGAAGTACACGGCTACAAGACACGGGCGTGTTAGGCATGACACGGGCATATAGTGTGTGACACGGGCGTGTCACACGGCCGTGTACTGGTTGGATTTGAGTCGGTTGACTGCCACTTAAGTGACATGGCCTGTGACACGGGCGTGTAATAGTGCGTGTCAGGCCGTGTTTAGCCTGTTTTTGTGCGTATCTGAGCTGTTAAATTCCCTTATCCTAGATCCAAGGGCCAGGCTTCTTCCCTGTGGTTATAAGGCCGAGAATGAAGGGGGGAGATGTATTTAAACCCTTCATCTTCTTCTTCTCATTCTCAAAACAAAAGAGAGAGAGAAAGGGAGAGCAAGGGAAGGAAAGGAGGAAGGAGAAAGCTAGCTGCTGGAGGAGCTGCAGAGTGCGAATTTAAGATCCGAGTTCGAATTCGTGAAGGCATAGCCGAGGCGGTGATTTCCACCGGCTAGTTCATGGCACCGAAGCGATCTTCAAGGGTAACGATCTCCTTCTTGGACATCGAAGTCCTTTCTTTATGCATGTGCATGGAATCCTCCACCAAGAGATGGATCGTGGAAGTGATTCCTTGGTTGAGTCTGCATCTAGAGCCAAAAGTGTGGAGTACGACATAGGCATGCTGTGTGATGCCCATCTGGACGGGTAGTCTGGATTGGTGATGAATATGGGTAAACCGGACAAGACTCTGTGGATTTGATGATATGAAAGGTTTATGCTTTTTGGTGTGGATACATGAATGTATGGATGTAGATTATGGATGTATGGATGCTTTGAGTAAGCTACTGGTTGTGATGAGAGATCAATTGGTAGCAACGCCTGTGGAGCGCGGATAAACCCGACCTGCTACACCACTAGGCTGGGTTGATCTGGCTAGTAAAGAGGTCGATTGGTGGCAATGCCTGTGGAGCCGAGTTAAACCCTGCTTGCTGCACCACAAGGGAGGGTCGATCAAAAATAGGTGAGGGGTCGATTGGTGGTAGTGCCTGGGGAGCATCGATAAACCTGGCTTGCTACACCTCTAGGGCAGGTCGATCTGCTCTGGTTATGTTTGTGGACGCTTTGAGGTAGTAGCTCTGAGTGGTATAGACAGAATGTCTCCAGCCCGCGGGATTGGTGGACTAGGATTGAACCGCCCAAACAACAAGTGAAGAACCTCTAATCGGTGATGTATGACTGGGATATCCGATACACCAATAAGGTGCCCTGAGTGCACAGAGCGTCTGATGGATACCGGCATTTGTGATGTGGTTGTGATTGGTAGGTTGATAGCTTGTGATGGCAATGCATACAAGAAAGGAACCACTGCCCCGGGTAAGGGGTAGGGTCATTATAATTGGTCAGCTAAAGCTGACTGTTACTTTGTTTGCCACTCTTAGGTGGATAATGAATTGCAGGTGCTGATGATTGAATTGAATTGAGCGGAATGGAGGTTTACTGCTTTTGCTGCTAAAGGCCCTTGAAGGTCATGCGAAGCGTGGTTGGATTTCATATGTAGCCGACTTGTGTGCCGATGTATGAAACTATACATTTGTGAAAAGAGAAATCTGTAAGGCCATAAGGCCATGGGTGTGTGTGTTGTCTACATTCCTGGTTTGATATATAAATCTGGAGTTTGTATATTAGTGGACATTCATTGAGCTGAGTTCATCCAACTTAAAATGCTACGCTAGAATGTTTTGAGTTAGGATATGAGTAGATTTTGATTTCTACACGTAATTCCTCCGCTTGTATATGAAATATGGCATGGGGCCCCAGCCGGACCCACCGTTATATTCCATGTGACGTGTGGGGGCGTTACAAAGTGGTATCAGAGCCAGGTTGAGATTGTTTGAGAAGGAGAACATAATTGAACTCACGAATGTCCACTAGGAATGTGCATCAATGTGTATTTGCCATTATGAACTGCATGATTAATGGTGTTTTGTACGTTGATTGATAGGTGGCGAGGAGTGGTGCTGGGCAGTCTGAGACCCAGTGTTGCGATGAGAGTACAACACCCGTTGAAGCGCCTACGCCTCACTCGGCGGAGACCATACGGCTGGTGATGGAGACGGTGCTTGCAGTGTTACATGCACAGCCTACTGGGCAGGCAAGGCCTGCAGGGGTGCCAAGATGGCCTGTTGTGAGGCCAGAGCGCATTGAAGTTGTGGTGGATGAGCAAGCAGTGGATGAGTCATTGAAACGATTTATGGAGATTCATCCACCTACGTTTGGTGGGGCGATTTCCCCAACGCAGGCGGAAGACTGGCTTGCTAGAGTAAAGAGGATCCTGACGGCAATCAGGATGACAGAAGAGCAGAAAGTGACCTTAGCCACTTTTCTGCTAGAAGGAGATGCGAGATTATGGTGGGATGACATGGAAGTGCATCGCTTGGCAGGTCGAGAATTAGAGGAGGTCTCAATTGACGAATTCTCCAGATTGTTTTTAGCCAAGTACTTACCAGTGTCACAGTGGATTGCGATGGAGAATGAATTTCAACGTCTGGTGCAGGGTGAGACTGATATTGATACATACCTGCATGTGTTTACCAGACTAGGGCAATATGCGGGGTCTACCTTCGCGGAGGAAGCGCGAAAGACGAATCACTTTTAGGAGGGACTGCGGGATGAGTTGTGGTTAGTACTCCTGAGTTCGGTGAACCAAGGCTTCCAAGAATTGGTCGATACAGCCCGTGCACTGGAGATGGATTTTAAGCGGGTACAAGAGAAGAAGAGGCTGGCAGTGGAGAAGCCAGAATTCAAAGTGCCACAATCGGAGCAATCAGAGTTTAGAAGACGGGACAAGAAAAGGTTTAGGCCTGCAGAATCAGCTCCGTCGACTGTTTCTTCGGGTGCAACTTATGGGCAATGACGTGTTGATACACATACCTGTTATAATTGCGGGAAGCAAGGACATATTACTAAATATTGTTGGAGTTCCCCTTCAGGGAGTGAGAAAAAGACAGGTGCGTCATATGAAGAAAAGGGTAAAGCAGTGGCCGAGTCATCTACATCCCGGATGCAACCTCGACTGCATAATTTGGAAGTGCAAGAGCCGCAAAGCTCAATTGATGAAATTCAACCTCGAGTGTTTAATCAGGCGGGTGAGTGAAAGGAAACATAGAAAAGTGACTTGTACCAGTTGGATGCCGTGACTACTGTATATATATGATAATACTACTGTACATATATGTGATATATGATGGTGAACAATGAAATGTTGGTGCACAAGTGTGATAGTTTAGTGATCAATTGATCATAATATATATATATATATGATGTGGTTGGTTTCAGATCACTAGAGGACTTTTGTGGATGAATGTGCACATGAGGAGGTTATGTATTTGTGTATGTGCTGCATGTGTGGTTTGGTTTGTGCGATGTCTTGGGGTGAGACAAGCTACAGCCTCTGAGCTCGAACCCGGCTTGTTTTATTTAAGTGCGCAGTTGTGTGTGGTACAACGTGAGTGGTTATATTGTTGGTTATAGTTGAGCCAAATTTTGGGGACGAAATGTTTTTGAAGGAGGGGAGGATTGTAACACCCTAAAGCCCAGGTTGGGTTAAGCTTAGGTGACACGGCCTGGGACACGGGCGTTTCCCAAAGAGTGTCGTGCTCGGGTTGAGTAGTTGGGTGTGTGGGCAACAAATTTGGGTCGACAATCGTCGAGTGTAGAGTACACGGCCTGTGATACGGGCATGTCATAGGGCGTGTCCTTTGCAGGTTTCCATGAGGAATGCGTGCGTAGCTGGACACGGGTGTGTCCTGGTGAACACGGTATGGGACACATGCATATTCCATGTCTGTGTCCTGCTTGGGTGAAGTGGAGATTGTGCTGGGTGAAGTACACGGCTACATGACACGGGCGTGTCAGGCATGACACGAGCGTGTAGAGTGTGACACGGGCGTGTCACACGGCCGTGTATTGGTTGAATTTGAGTCGGTTGACTGCCGCTTAAGTGATACGGCCTGTGACACGGGCGTGTCACAGGGTGTGTCAGGCCGTGTTTAGCCTTTTTCTGGGCGTATCTGAGCCGTTCCATTCCCTTATCCTGGATCCAAGGGCCAGGCTTCTTCCCTGTGGTTATAAGGCCGAGAATGAAGGGGGGAGATGTATTTAAACCCTTCTTCTTCTTCTTCTTCTTCTCATTATCAAAACAAAAGACAGAGAGAAAGGGAGAGCAAGGGAAGGAAAGGAGGAAGGAGAAAGCCAGCTACTGGAGGAGCTGCAGAGTACGGATTTAAGATCCGAGTTAGGATTCATGAAGGCAAAGCCAAGGCGGTGATTTCCACCGGCTAGTTCATGGTGCCGAAGTGATCTTCAAGGGTAACGATCTCCTTCTTGGACATCGAAATCCTTTCTTTATGCATGTGCATGGAATCCTCCAGCAAGAGGTGGATTGTAGAAGTGATTCCTTGGTTGAGTCTACATCTAGAGCCAGAAGTGTGGAGTACGACATAGACATGATGTGTGTAGCCCATCTGGACAGGTAGTCTGGATTGGTGATGAATATGGGTAAACCAGAGAAGACTACGTGGATTTGATGATATGAAAGGTTTATGCTTTGTGGTGGGAATACATGAATGTATGGATGTTGATTATGGATGCATGAATGCTTTGAGTAAGCTCATGGATGTGATGAGAGATCAATTGGTAGCAATGCCTGGGGAGCGCGGATAAACCCGGCCTGCTACACCTTGTGAGCGGAATGGAGGCATGCTGCTTTTGCTACTAAAGGCCCTTGAAGGCCGTGCAAAGCGTGGTTGGATTTCATGCGTGGCCGGCCTGCGTGCCGATGTATGAAACTGTACATTTGTGAAAAGAGAAACCTGTAAGGTCATAAGTCCATAGGTGTGTGTTGTCTACATTCCTGGTCTGATATATAAATGTGGAGTTTGTATATAAGTGGACATTCATTGAGCTGAGTTCATCCAACTTAAAATACTGCGCTAGAATGTTTTGAGTTAGGATACGAGTAGATTTTGATTTCCACACGTAATTCTGCTGCTTGTCTGTGAAATATGGCATGGGGCCCCGATCGGACCCACCATTATATTCCATGTGACGCGTGGGGGCGTTACAAACATAATCATGGCCTTTGCATCTACAATCTTTGCCTTTTTCTGAGCATCTGTCCACTCAGATGGTGGAACAACATGAGTGCTTGAAGTAGAGGTAGATGTAGCAGCTATAGGTTGTGGAGGACCGGTCAAAATAGAATTATATATGTCCTCATCAATTGAATTCATATAACGTCTGATTTTTGACTTCCGGATTGCAAATTTATTCAAGTTGCAGACTGGAGGTCTGGTGCTTGCATAATCCTTATTCTATGCCATGTTGTGAAAATAATCAGAAAAACTATGAAAAAGAAGATCAGATCTAATAAGGATCTTTTGGTTCAAGTGTTAACTTGTACAACCAAAGGAACCTGCTTTGATACCAATTGAAAGATAGGGGTTCGATCTGATTTACTCCATGGGGGGGGGGGGGGGTGAATAGAGTAATGAATCTTTTTGGTTGTTTAAAATATTATCAGAATATATTAGTGATACTAGTAGTAATAGAAAGAAAAGTGATTCTAGTCTAATCTACAAAAGCACAACAAACTAATCTATCACAGCCACAGCAAGAACAACAAAAAATGGCAACCAGATAACACAAGAAATTTTATAGTGGTTCCCCAACCTGGGTACATCCACTCTTCTACCACCCTGGTAGGAATCCACTAGCAGGTTTTTGATCAGGTGACTGCCACCACAAGATCTATTTCCAGGGAGATCTCACAACCCTTTGAGCTTTTGATTAAGTGCCCAAAAACCAAACATAAACTTTTGAAGGGAGTTAATAAACCCTTTATACAGGAGGGGGGAGAGAGATTTGATGGTGCCTTCTCTTTCTCTAATCAACAGAGAAGACTAGCGAATTTGCTGTTGTCAAGGGCTCCTTCAGAAATCACTTGGAGCCTTTCTCAGTGTGTAGGTTTTCAACCTTGACTTGAAGTATTCCAGGAACTTCTGACTGATCTGAATTTTTTGTCCTTGAAAGCTCCTGGAGTTGAAGTTGAAGAAGACTCTTGATTTGTGACTGCTCTTCTTTTTCTTCTTCAGTAAGATCAGGAAGAAAACATGTTGTTTTCTTACACAAAGAATTTCTGAATATCTTTCTGTATATTCTCTGGTTCTGTATTTTGCTCTACTTCTATGCTGTGTTCTTGCCGTCTGAAAGAGAAAATCTCTTTTATATATTCTCTGTCGAAATTCTCCTTTGAATTTTGAATTCCTTGCATTGATTGCTGATTGCATGGAGAATGAAAATCGACTGGAGAATATTTGCTTTAATGAGTTTCCCAACTGTCCCATTTAATCAAGCAAATAATTAATCCTTGATGAATACCATAATCAATGATGCATATAATGTCTATATTAAAGAGAATATGTGCATTAATTACTTAGAGAAATCACTGTTGTACAACCTCGGGCTCGTGAGAGGCCATCAAGATGCGAATAGGAAGAAGCGGGTGAGAGGTGTGGATAGGCGAGTGGGACCACGTAGTCCACTCGCAGGCAGCAAGTCGGGAGGTCTCTGTAGTAGGTGAGACGCCCCCTCTGGGGCACGAGTAGGCCTTTATAGGCGAGAGGGTCCCCTAGCAAAGGATACCCGCGAGATGAGCGGGAAGGCCCGTCTTGCCACCAGGTGATCTCCCACTCGCAGTACAGAAAAGGGACCGTTTTAACATTTCTATACCCAAGGGGGTTTTTACTCTTCTACCCCGGGTAATTTTACCCTTTTGCCCTTGATGATCTGCATATAACTCCTCAGGACAGCGGAGTTTGGTTGTTAGCAGACCCAACCAGGGGTACTATGGTAATTTCAGGTTAGCTCAGTATGGATATTGGCAATTCAAACTCAGAAAACTATAAATAGGCCCATAGGGGTTCTTAAGAAGCACACAGACTTTGGCCCAGGACTTGAGAGGATTTTTCTGTGCTTTTTGAGGAGATCCAAGCCCAGCTTTTGGCTTTGGAGGTGAAGCTCTCAGAGATCTTTCGGGTAAGCGATGAGACCTCCCTGCTGAGGCTTAGGGCCGGTTTCTAGTCCTTCAAGACCAGTCGGAGGTAAGAGCTTGGGACGAGTAGGTGTTGGCTACGCCCCTATTTTTAGAACTTTTGTCAAAGTTAAGTTTTGGCTTCAACAATTCTGCTGCGGTGAGTATGGAAGGTAGCCGATACAAGAAAGTTTTGAGTTTGGTCCGATGGCAGGAGGTGAAGGTGAAGGATCTGGTTCAGGAGGTTCCCCCTCCCGGGGAGAGGAGGCGACGAAGAAGATACTGGAAGATTTCAGGCGAGAGGTCTTGCAGACCATCAGCTTGGCCTTCTCGGCGAGGAGCGAGTGGGCAACGCCTCAAGCTCCGATAGAAGGGATCCCGCTCTTGGGAGAGAACGCCCCTGAACAGCGCCCGAGGAAGGAGGTCCCGACATAGGCTGGCGAGAGGGACATCACGGGAAGGAGATTCCGGCAGAAGTTGGCGAGAGGGAGGCAGCTGTGCGAGAGCTCTTCCCTAGGCATGGTCTCGTGGATCGGGCCAGCTAGCCAAGGCCGTGAGACGTGCCCACTCGGCAGGCAGGTGGCAAGAGCCCATTCAGTGAGCTCATCATCTCGGCTCCGGTGCCGGAGGGGTTCTAGGAGCCCGACATGTCCTACTACTAGGGGAAGGATGACCCTGTACAGCATGTGCAGTGGTTTGAAGATGTTGTTTTAATAAGGCAGATGACAGATGCCTTCAAGTTTCGGCTGTTTGCCATCACGTTGAAGGAGAAGGCACGAGACTGGTTAAACCAGTTACCGGCAAGGTCGATCTATAGTTTCGAGGATCTGCGTCGAGGTTTCCTGTTGAGGTTCTCAACATCGAAGAAGCGTAAGAAGGAGGCGGAGTGCCTGTTTGTGATGAGGCAGAAGCAGGATGAGACGTTGGGACATTATGTGGATCAGTTTCTAGAAGAGGTCCTCCTGGTCCAAGAAGTCCCAGGGTATACGCTGATGCTTGCGTTTACTCTAGGACTGAGGCCGGGTTTCTTTTGCATGGAGTTGAAGAGAGTGCCCCCTCTGATTTGAGGAGCTCATGGAGAGGCCGGTAAAGGAGACAGACTTCGAGAGGGCCAATCCGGTATTCTCAAGGAAGCTGGCCAGGTTGGAGAAGGATGATGTGAAGGAGCGGGAAGCAGGAAGGCGGAGGGAGCAGAGAGAAGAGAGGCGGAGGGAAGAGCACCGAGGTCAGGGGCAGTAAGGACTGTGTTGGGTACATTGGTCAGATGTACCTGATTTGAAGAAGCCTCACCTAACTCAATGATATACATCATAATGTATTTGATGTTTGTTTGAGTTACTTGTGCAGGTTAGGTATTCACTGGACTGAAGCTAAAAGTTTCTAAGTCCATGTGTCGACACCCAGAGGGAAAGTGTCGACACTTGAGAAAGCTTGTGTCGACACCCAGACAAGCAGTGTCGACACTTGGAGTAATTGTGTCGACACCTGAGAAGAAGAGTCGACACCAGGCAGAAGTGTCGACACTTGGAGCTGTGTCGACACTCAGTGAAGAAGAATGCAGAAAAGCTGTGTCGACACTTAGCAGAAGTGTCGACACCTAGAAGAGCTGAGTCTACATCAGAAAGTGTCGACACTTGGAGTTGTGTCGACACTCAGCAAAATTCTGCAGAGACTAAGGACAAGTGTCGACACTCAACACAATTTGTCGACACTCAATCAGCAGAGTCAACATATGAAGAATGTGTCGACACTCAGCACAATGTGTCGACACACACTCAAAGGAGTCAACACTTGAAGTATGTGTCGACACTCAGCACAATGTGTCGACACACAACTAGAAGAGTCAACACTTGAAGAAAGTGTCGACACCCAGCACAATGTGTCGACACTTAGTTGAAGACTCTACACTTGAAGAATGTGTCGACACAAAGAGCTGTGTCGACACTTAGCAAAGAACAGAAAAGTTTACAAAATATTCTAAGTACAAGTGTCGACACTAAGGGAATGTGTCGACACTCAGCTGAAGAAACAAAATTGAAGACATGTGTCGACACCAAGAAGCAGTGTCGACAGTTGACAGTTTCAACACATGAAGATGTGTCGACACAAAGGAGATGTGTCGACACTTAGAAGAATTCAACAAGTTACAGAAGATCAAGTACTTGTGTCGACACTTAATTTCAGTGTCGACACTTGAAGAAGAATCTGTGTCGAGACATACAAGGAGTTGTGTCGACACCTTGTAGACTTGTGTCGACACTTACACAACATGTGTCGACACTTGGTCTATAAGTGTCGACACTTAAGAACAGAAAGTATAGACACTATCTGACAGTTAGAGAATTTCAAGAATTGACTGGTTGATATGACAGCTGCCGATCCAGCCGGTCTACAGCAACTGTCAGGGAAGTCAGAAGTCAGTTATGAACCGGACCAGCCGGTTACCATGAAGAATGCCTATAAATAGGCACTCACAGTTTACAGAAACTGTTGTTAAAAGCTATTTGAAGTAATAGATCAGATTATTCAAGTAATCAGAAAAGTGGTACACAGAGTATCAACACAAGAAGATCTTGCTGTCTAACAGCAGATCTAAGAAGTTGGAGAGAGAGAGCTCCAATCAAGAATTCAGTCTTTGGAACTAAGGCTGAGAAGAAGGATTCAGAATCATCTGGATCTCAAGAAGCAGAGGTCAAGGATCAACTGCAGAGGATTCAGACTAATTCAGTTCTACTCAAGAAGCTTTGAAGGAAGCTAAGTCAGTTTGGATCTAGCTGAGTTCTTCTAAGAACTCTTCAAGAAACTCTCAACTCCTCTCTTATTTTCTGAGTTGTAGAGTTAGTTATTGTAATTCAATTTTAACTTGTAGGATCCATTGGATCTGAGTGAATTGTAAGCCTATATTATAAAGGCTGAGGGTAGGGCTTGGTTGCCTGAGTGTAGGAGTTGAAGAACTCTGAGTGTAGGCCTTAATTGGCTGAGTGTAGGCCTGGGTGGCTGAGTGTAGGCCTTGGTGGCTGAGTGTAAGGCTTTGGGCCTGAGGTGTAGGAACCTAGTTGGGTTCTGAGATAGTGGAGAAGTTTGGCCAAATCTAGTACACTGCTAGATAGGCGAAGGGGAAAGTGGATGTACACAAAGATTGGAGAACCACTATAAATTTGTGTGTCTGCTGTGCTGTGCTGTGCTGTGGATTAGCAGTTTTTATTTTGTTATTGCTGTTAGCTGTAGAAATCTGTGAGATAACTGTTTTGCTGCCAACAAAGTTTCAAAAAGGTTTAGGTCATCTATTCACCCCCCCTCTAGGTGTTTAGGTACCATATCTTTCAAGTGGTATCAGAGCCAGGTTCCTCAAAAAGGACTAACTGTCTGAGGAGATCCAGTTTGGCAGATTCAGTGTAAGTCAGAACACAGTTTCAAGAAAATCAAGAAACATGGGTTCTTCAGAAAATCACAAGGAATTGGGTTCAATGAAACTGCCCATATGCAGAAAAGAGATCTTTGGGATCTGGAAAGAAAGGGTTAGGCTATTTATGGAGGCCTCTGATCCTAGAATCTACATCACAGTCAAAGAGGGTCCATATGTGCCCATGAAGGTTTCAGTTTTGGATGCTACACAGAGAACTCCAAAGGATTTCTCTGAGATGACTAAGGATGAAATTGTCCTAGCCACTATGGACAAGAGGGCACAAAACATTATAGTGAGTGCCATTGATGATGCCACTTTTCAGAACTTAATTCACTGTAAAACAGCAAAAGAGATGTGGGATACTCTCATTGTCTATATGGAAGGTTCTGAAGAAGTTAGGCAAGATAGGGAGTCCTTGCTTAATCAAGAGTATGAGAGCTTTAGGCAAGGAAGAGGAGATAGCATCACTGAATGCTACAAGAAGTTCTATAGAATTGTTAATGAACTCATGTCCTATGGAAGAGAGTTCACTAACTATGAATTGAATGATAAGTTCTTAAGGTCCCTAACCAAAGATTGGGACACCAAGATCTGTGCCATCAGAGAAATGGCAAAGTTGGGAGAAATTCCTCCTCCCACACTGTTTGGCAAGTTGTTGTCTTATGAGATGCAGCTGTCTGTGAGAAAAGAGGAAGAAAAATCAACAAGGACTGAGCACAGGGAAAGGACTGTTGCCTTCAAGTTAGAAGTACCTAGAAAGGGCAGGACTAAGTTATCAACACCTCCTCCAGAGGTAGTTGAATCAGAATCTGATGAGTCTGTTAGCACAAAGTCTACAAGCAGTGAAAGTGATGAAGACTTTGCTGCATTCACCAGACATTTTCAGAAATTCCTGAAGAAGAAACAGTGGAGGTCCAGACCTTCATTCTCCAAAGGGAAAGAAGTCCAGTATCAGGAGAAGAAGCCTTCAAAGAAGGACAAGAAAAAGACAAAGACTAGCAAGGCAACTGGGTCTAAGATAGTGTGTTACTGCTGCAATAGACAGGGTCATGTTATTGCAGATTGTCCTGAGAGAAGAAAAGAATCCAGTGACAAAAAGAAGACTCACTTCAAAGGAAAGAAGGAGAAGTCCTTTGTTGCAAAGAATGAGAAGACTCTTTCAGACATTTCTTCTTCAGACACTGAGACAGATGCTGAAGCCTACATAGGGCTATTTGCTGAAGAAGAAGAAGAGTTTATGCAGATCATGGAATCAATCTATGAACAAGAAGAGTGTCAGTGCCAAGGACTGATGGCATTGACTGAAAGTACCAAAATCCTGGAGCAGCCAGGACCTAGTCAGGTACAAAGTCCAACTCAAAGTTCAGATTCCAGTTCTAGTTCAGAGTCAGATTCATCTTCATCAAGTGATGGAAGTGTTTCTGAATCTGAGGGAGATATTCATCAGCTCTTAGATGAATATAAAGTACTGTTGCAAGCCTATAAGAAAAGCAAGACCCTAGCCAAAAGTCAGGCAAAGGAGATTGCTGATCTCAAGGCAGCTGCAACAGATTTTGAGAAGAAATTTGATCAAAAGCTCAATGAGGTAGCCAGGCTGAAACACATTACTGTGATTCAGATGGGAACTATCACCTTTAAAAATGATCAAATTAAGAGACTGGAGATCAATCTTCAGAAGGAAAGAGAGCTAGTTGCTAGGTTTTCAAAACCTAAATCAGTGTTACCCTTGATTGATGAATTTGTTCATCATAAAGGAAAGGCTGGATTGGGTTTTATTAAACCAGCTAGGACTGTTCAGGATCAGTCCAAGTCCAAGGGCAAAGCCCCAACATTCAATAAGCCTGCTGTAGTCAAGACAGCCAAGTCTGTACCTAAGTAAAGGTACAACAAGTTTGAATGCTGGTGCTGTGGCAAAGTTGGCCACTTTGCCTTGGACTGTTGGCACAATGCAAGTGCCAATGGGAGTAGCAAGCTACCTGGTGGAAAGCCAGTAGGTAGCTATGTCATGTTGCAAACTAACAATCACCAAGGACCCAAGTTTACTTTGGGTTCTAAGGTTTATTAATTTGTTTTGCAGGTGAATCCAAGTGACCATACCCCAACATGGTACTTGGATAATGGATGTTCCAGATATATGACTGGAATAAGGGGACTACTGAAGGACTACATTCCAATCAAAAATGGTCCTAAAGTGACCTTTGGTGGTTCTGAAAAAGGAATCATCAAAGGGTTTGGTAACATTTCTTCAAACCTTGTTACCATTACTCAAGTGGCTTATGTTAAAGGGTTGAAACACAACCTTATAAGTATAAGTCAGTTAAGTGATGTAGGGTATGACATCTCATTTGTTAAAAATGGTTGTCATATCAAGAGGTCAAGTGATCAAGAGATCATTTTGACAGGATATAGAAAGAGGAATGTCTACTGTCCAGACATCATGATTGAGAACAATGGTTCTCCTGTTTGTCTTGTAGCTGATGAGACAGTCTCTCATTGTGTCAAGTGGCACAAGAGGCTAGCTCATCTTAACTACAAGACTATTGGCAAACTCTTTAACAAAGAGTTAGTGAGGAATGGTCCTCAAGTTAAGTGTGTTAAAGATGGCATTTGCTCAGCTTGTCAAAAGGGCAAGCAGACCAAATCCACCTTTAAAAGCATTGAGAACAAAGATGCTGTGAGGTGCTTATACCTCTTGCATATGGATCTCTTTGGTCCAATGCCAGTTCACAGCTTAGGTAGGAAGGTCTATACCTTTGTAGTTGTTGATGACTACTCAAGGTTTTCCTGGGTGTTCTTCTTAAGGCAGAAATCTGAAACACCTAGTGTCTTCTACAGCTTTGTCAAGCAAATTCAGAATGAACTAAATAGTACTGTGGTCAAAATTAGAAGTGACATGGTACTGAGTTTCAATCTGAAAGCATGACAAAACTATGTGAAGACTTTGGGATATTTCAAGAATTCTCTTCACCTAGAACACCTCAGCAAAATGGCATTGCTGAGAGGAAGAATAGAACCTTGATAGAGGCTGGTAGAACCCTACTTAGTGATACATCACTGCCTGAGTATTTCTGGGCTGAAGCAGTTAACACTGCATGCCATGTGATAAATAGGGCTACCATCACTAAAAGGTTAAATAAGACCCCCTATGAAGTTGTGAAAGGCAGGAAACCAAACCTATCCTATTTCAGGATTTTTGGTTGCAAATGCTTCATACTTAACAATGGGAAGTCTTACTTAACTAAGTTTGCTGCCAAGTCCCAAGAGGGAGTGTTTGTTGGGTACAGCAATAATAGTAAGGCTTATAGAGTCTACAACTTGACTACACAAGTTGTAGAGGAGTCTGTGCATGTAGTTTTTGATGAGACAAAACTTATTAACAATGAGTTGTCTAGTAGTGTGTGCAGCCCCACAGGTCTTACTAAGAAGATGGACAAGCTAACCATAGAAGATGTACCTGCTGCAAGACAGCAAGTAGAAGAAGATGGCTTATGTCCAGGGGGAGAACTACATGTACCAGGAGCTGAAGAAGTACAAGGAACTCAGCATGATGAAGATGCTGTTGAAGTACAACCAGAAGTAAGGATGCCTCCAGCCAACAGGCATCTAAGAGATCATCCAGTAGAGCTGATTATTGGAGATCCAAGACAAGGTGTTCAGACAAGGAGCAGAAATCAGAATGCTGTAGTATATTCAAGTTTTCTGTCTCAAATAGAACCAAAGAAATTTGAAGAAGCTATACAAGATCCACAGTGGACTGAAGCAATGCAGGAAGAGCTTAATCAGTTCAAAAGGTGCAAGGTTTGGGACCTGGTTCCTAAACCTAAAGACCACAATGTTATAGGAACTAAGTGGATCTACAGAAATAAGTTAGATGAACAAGGGGTCATCATTAAGAATAAAGCAAGACTGGTTGCAAAAGGATATAGACAAGAAGAAGGTATTGATTTTGATCAAACCTTTGCCCTAGTAGCCAGACTGGAGGCCATAAGGATGTTCTTGGCCTATGCAACCTATCAAGGATTCAAGGTATACCAAATGGATGTCAAGTCAGCATTCCTAAATGGTAATTTGAAAGAAGAAGTCTATGTGGAGCAGCCATCAGGTTTTGTTGATCCAACTCAACCTCATTATGTCTATAGACTTAGGAAAGCATTGTATGGGTTAAAGCAAGCTCCTAGAGCTTGGTATGAAACCCTATCTAGTTTCCTCATTGAGAACAAGTTCACAAGGGGGAAAATAGATAAGACTCTATTCCTTAGGGAATCTAGAGGCAAAGTCATACTAGTCCAAATATATGTAGATGACATTATATTTGGGTCTACTGAAAGCAGCCTTTGCAAAAAGTTTGCAAAACTTATGCAAGGTCAATTTGAGATAAGTAGTATGGGAGAACTGAAGTTTTTCTTGGGTCTCCAAGTTAAACAGACTGAAAGTGGTCTATCCATATGTCAGTCCAAGTTCACCCTAGAACTCATAAGGAAGTATGGTATGGATTCATCCAGTACCATGAAGACTCCTATGGGGTCAAGTATGTCTCTTAGCAAGGATGATGTAGGGAAACCTGTAGATGAAACCTTGTATAGAGGGATAGTTGGCTCCCTTTTATACTTGACTGCTAGTAGACCTGACATCATGTATGCTACATGTGTTTGTGCCAGGTATCAAGCCTGCCCTAAAGAGTCTCATTTGACTGCAGTCAAAAGGATTTTGAGATATCTAAAGGGCACACCTTATCTAGGCCTCTGGTACCCTAGGAATGGAGATTTTGATCTAACAGGCTATTCAGATGCAGACTTATGCAGGATGCAAAGAAGATAGAAAGAGCACTACTGGATCCTGTCAATTCCTAGGTGGAAGACTCATTTCATGGAGTAGTAAGAAGCAAACCAGTGTGGCTATCTCCACAGCTGAGTCAGAATATGTAGCTGCAGGAAGTTGCTGTGCTCAACTTCTGTGGATTCAACATCAGCTAGAAGACTATGGATTTCAGGTAAGTAGAACTCCACTTTTCTGTGATTCTACAAGTGCTATTTCAATAACTAATAATCCTGTATCACATAGTAGAACTAAACATATTGAGATTAAATATCACTTTCTTAGGGAGCATGTAGAAAGAAATGATATTGCACTTGAATATGTTAAAACTGATAATCAGATAGCTGATATGTTTACTAAGCCCTTAGAAGAAGCTAAGTTCAATAGGTTCAAAATTGAACTAGGTATGATAAACTTAAACTAAGTTTACAGAACTAAAAATTGGCTAAGTAAAAAGGTGTCGACACATAGACAAGTCTATGTCGACACAGAATAGTAAGTGTCGACACTTCAGGAAAATGGTGTCGACACATCTAGGAAGTTGGTGTCGACACTTCAGAATGTAAGTGTTGACACATGTCGAGTTGGTGTCGACACATCCAATGAGGTGTCGACACTTAAGTTTTACTCAGAATTTTCTAAGTAACGTCTCGACTACATGTCGAGTAGTGTGGTGTCGACACATAACCAAGTGTCGACACATAAAATCTGTTGGCTAAACTTGTGTCGACACATGAGTGTCGAGACATTATAAGTCAGTGTCGACACTTATTGCCAGTGTCGACACATCTTTAGTAATCCATCCCGCCTGTTCGTCTTCAAACCAGAAAGGTATAAATAGGATTCTGTCTTTGTTTGTCGACACGCTTTCAGTGCTTTCAGAGTTTCTAGACCAAACTACTGTGTCGACATTTCTCTTTCCTAAAGACTAATTCTACAAACCCTAATGGCTCCCAAGCTCGAGGAGAACGTCAATGAAGGCTATGAACTGGTTCGTGGCGCGTTCGACGATGGCGATCAAGAAATCAAATCGGTGGTAACCCTAGTCACCGATTCTGGATTGGAGTACTTGGTTTCAGAACCAACCAAAATATGGAAAAAGGAAGTTCTTGAATTCCTTACTGGAGCTTCTGTTGCTGACTCAGGTTACAGAATCAAATCAAGAGTGCATGGAACCAAGGTCAAGATTTCACCCAAAACTCTGAGAAAGGTACTTCAGCTACCTAAAATTCAAGCAGAAGAGGAAGTGACTACATCTAAGACCAGGGAAGCACTTACCTGGTGTGGTCTAGATTCTAAGATGAAGATAGGATCTGTATTCAACAGGAAAGGCATGAATAACCAAGGAAAATTCCTATCTGAAATTGTGGGGAAAGTTATACTCAGCAAGAGTGGAGGGCATGACAGGGTGTCAGCCTCCATGTTCTGTGTTATGACCAGAATTATCTTCAACCTAAAAACAGACTGGTCAATGGTTGTGTATGAGAAAATTAAGGAGAGTCTGAAGAAGCCCAATCTGGGCAGAATACTAAGTCTCTACCTGGCTGGTACAATACCAGAGGTAATGAGCAATGCTGCTGGTACTAAAATCAATCACATGAGAAGGATGGATCAAAGGATATTTTCCAGGTGGGAAAGAGTACTATCTAAGGAAATACCTACCCCAGAGAAACAAGTTTCTAAGAAAGATTCACCTCCAAAGAAGAAGAGGAAGATAGCTCCTGTGACACAGGAGTCCTCCAGCAGTTCAGGTAGTGAAGAACAAGTTATTTTCACTCCTGATAGTCAAGAGGAAGTGGCTGCAGAGAAGTCTCCTGCTCCTCAAGAGACAGCTGAAATCCAGGGGGAGCTGCCTCCAGCTAGCCCCAAGTATAAGGATCCAAGCCAGGGGGAGCTTCCAGCAGTAGAAGAACCCTCTACTCTGGACAGTGAGCAAGCCACCACCATTATTCAAGAGGTACTCACTGACTTAAAAACTTCAGAATATCTTATTGAAGATGCTGATTTGTCTGATGTTCCTCAGCAAACTCAGCTACCTAGCCAAGCTCCAGATGTTGGTCTTGAAGACACATCTGCTGTTGTGCTAAATGTTCCAGATACTACTCAAGTAGTTGAAGAACCAAGTACTTCTCCTGCACAGTCACCTCCTGAATACACAATGGAAGACCTCTTTCTGAATTTAGATCAAGAGGATTTTGACATGGACAAGGTTGCTGCTGCTGAAGATAAGGGTGCTGCTGCTGAGGGGGAGCACATGGCAGTTCTGGAAGAGCCTTTAAGGCTAGACACTGAGAAGGCACTAGATGTGCAAGCTGAACAACCACAAAGCCCTAAGGATAGGGTTGAGATTGCCAGCACCTCTGCCTCTGAAGATGAGGAGAGTGCTAGGGCTAAGAAGAAGAAATTGTTTGTCTTCAAAAGAAGAAGTCAGAGCTACAAGAAAGCCCTCCAATCCATTGCCCCACAGCCCATAGTTCAGCAAGCTCCAACTGCTGACTATAGTGCTTTACTGATTGTACTACAGATCAAGCTGGATGAGCAAAGGAAGGCTATAGAGACTTATGTTGATGAAGGGCACAAGACCCTACAATTTGATCTGGCACATGAAATCAAGTCAATAAGGTTTGAAATGAACCTTAATAAAAAGGAGATGACTGACTGCTTCCACAAGGGTGGGAATGCAGTAGTCTATTTGGCTACTCACCAGGAGAAGATCAAGACTCAAGTAGATGATATAGCATTGAAACAAGGCTATGTGCTGGAAAATCAATTAAGGATGAATGATAATTTGACTGCATCCCACAATGCTATAGTCACTGAACTGAAGAATAAGACTGCTGAACCTTCAACATCATCTGCTGCAAAGGCTGAATTTGATAAAGCTTTTCAAGATGAAATTGCTGCTGTCAAGACTGCAATCAAGGATTCACAGAAGGTCATTTCTGAACAGCTTACAAAGCTTAGACCTTATTTTAAGGATGGAATCAGGTACTTGGACAGCCAAATCAGGTTCCAGAAAGATGATGTAAGAGATCATGTTGCACAAGAAGTCATAAAGGGGGAGAGGGTGTTAGTCAAAGCAAGCTCAGACCATGCTAAGTGGATATCAAATTCCATCAGGGCTACCCTTGGATATCCTCCCCTGTGTGATGATGATAATGTTGCTGAATCAGGGATTCAAAGTGCATATCTTGGAGGTGAGCAACAGGAAGTAGCTCAAGTGATTTATCCACCTCCAGATTTTGACATGGTTCATGCAGAAGTCAGCACAATGTATAGTCCAACTGCTGGAAAGTCAAATGTTGTTCTGGAAAAGGTTGTTCAACCTATAACAGCAGCTATGCAAGAGGCTTTGGACAAAGAAGAAGAGACAAGGCTGTCAAAGAGGAAGTTTAGGGAACTAGCTGAGCAAAAACCAGATTTTGAACAGTGGAGCCCTACTTCTAGGAACATCATTCTCACAGCCTGGAAAGCAGCCAAGGACAATGCTCATGAAAGGAACAAATGGTTCTCAGAAGCAGAATGGAGGAAGCATGAGATTAGGCAGGAAGCCATTGTCCAGTATAGAAGGAAGGCTAAGTTAGGAAAGCTACCTCCTACAGCTGTGGAGCCTAGCAAGTACTTTCCTAAGCCCTGTCATTACTTTGAGAGGCAAAAGATCAAGGCTGATAAGAAAGATCTCAAAGGCAAGAAGCCTGCTGATGCTGAGCCTGCTGCTGCTGCTGTAAAGGCTAAAGTCCAACCTGGAAAAGGAATTGTTATAAAAGAACCTGATCAGAACTAGACTAAGATTAGACTAAGAAACATTATTGTAATCTTTTACATATGAAATATGTTTGTAAAACAATGGAAATGTATTAAAACAATGTTAGAACAATTTTTGATAAATATATCTCATGATTGTTCAGAAGCATGTGTCTATTTCTTGTTTGTTCTGCAATGTTTAATGAGTATACATGTGTGCTTTATTACATGTTTAAGTTTACCCTGTTGACATATACCTGCTTTACATCATTTTCTAATTTTTAATTATGAGTGGTGTATATCATTGACTAAGGGTTATGACTTCTCCAAATAGGGGGAGATTGTTGGGTACATTGGTCAGATGTACCTGATTTGAAGAAGCCTCACCTAACTCAATGATATATATCATAATGTATTTGATGTTTGTTTGAGTTACTTGTGCAGGTTAGGTATTCACTGGACTGAAGCTAAAAGTTTCTAAGTCCATGTGTCGACACCCAGAGGGAAAGTGTCGACACTTGAGAAAGCTTGTGTCGACACCCAGACAAGCAGTGTCGACACTTGGAGTAATTGTGTCGACACCTGAGAAGAAGAGTCGACACCAGGCAGAAGTGTCGACACTTGGAGCTGTGTCGACACTCAGTGAAGAAGAATGCAGAAAAGCTGTGTCGACACTTAGCAGAAGTGTCGACACCTAGAAGAGCTGAGTCTACATCAGAAAGTGTCGACACTTGGAGTTGTGTCGACACTCAGCAAAATTCTGCAGAGACTAAGGACAAGTGTCGACACTCAACACAATGTGTCGACACTCAATCAGCAGAGTCAACATATGAAGAATGTGTCGACACTCAGCATAATGTGTCGACACACACTCAAAGGAGTCAACACTTGAAGTATGTGTCGACACTCAGCACAATGTGTCGACACACAACCAGAAGAGTCAACACTTGAAGAAAGTGTCGACACCCAGCACAATGTGTCGACACTTAGTTGAAGACTCTACACTTGAAGAAAGTGTCGACACAAGGAGCTGTGTCGACACTTAGCAAAGAACAGAAAAGTTTACAAAATATTCTAAGTACAAGTGTCGACACTAAGGGAATGTGTCGACACTCAGCTGAAGAAACAAAATTGAAGACATGTGTCGACACCAAGAAGCAGTGTCGACACTTGACAGTTTCAACACATGAAGATGTGTCGACACAAAGGAGATGTGTCGACACTTAGAAGAATTCAACAAGTTACAGAAGATCAAGTACTTGTGTCGACACTTAATTTCAGTGTCGACACTTGAAGAAGAATCTGTGTCGAGACATACAAGGAGTTGTGTCGACACCTTGTAGACTTGTGTCGACACTTACACAACATGTGTCAACACTTGGTCTATAAGTGTCGACACTTAAGAACAGAAAGTCTCGACACTATCTGACAGTTAGAGAATTTCAAGAATTGACTGGTTGATATGACAGCTGCTGATCCAGCCGGTCTACAGCAACTGTCAGGGAAGTCAGAAGTCAGTTATGAACCGGACCAGCCGGTTACCATGAAGAATGCCTATAAATAGGCACTCACAGTTTACAGAAACTGTTGTTAAAAGCTATTTGAAGTAATAGATCAGATTATTCAAGTAATCAGAAAAGTGGTACACAGAGTATCAACACAAGAAGATCTTGCTGTCCAACAGCAGATCTAAGAAGTTGGAGAGAGAGAGCTCCAATCAAGAATTCAGTCTTTGGAACTAAGGCTGAGAAGAAGGATTCAGAATCATCTGGATCTCAAGAAGCAGAGGTCAAGGATCAACTACAGAGGATTCAGACTAATTCAGTTCTACTCAAGAAGCTTTGAAGGAAACTAAGTCAGTTTGGATCTAGCTGAGTTCTTCCAAGAACTCTTCAAGAAACTCTCAACTCCTCTCTTATTTTCTGAGTTGTAGAGTTAGTTATTGTAATTCAATTTTAACTTGTAGGATCCATTGGATCTGAGTGAATTGTAAGCCTATATTATAAAGGCTGAGGGTAGGGCTTGGTTGCCTGAGTGTAGGAGTTGAAGAACTCTGAGTGTAGGCCTTAATTGGCTGAGTGTAGGCCTGGGTGGCTGAGTGTAGGCCTTGGTGGCTGAGTGTAAGGCTTTGGGCCTGAGGTGTAGGAACCTAGTTGGGTTCTGAGATAGTGGAGAAGTTTGGCCAAATCTAGTACACTGCTAGATAGGCGAAGGGGGAAAGTGGATGTACCCAAAGATTGGGGAACCACTATAAATTTGTGTGTCTGCTGTGCTGTGCTGTGCTGTGGATTAACAGTTTTTATTTTGTTATTGCTGTTAGCTGTAGAAATCTGTGAGATAACTGTTTTGCTGCCAACAAAGTTTCAAAAAGGTTTAGTTCACCTATTCACCCCCCCCTCTAGGTGTTTAGGTACCATATCTTTCAGACTGCATCAAGGACGGGGGGCTCGGGTGCAGAACAACCGTTTAGGTTGGAGGCCTCAGGAGGGTCGCCCCCAGGAGCTAGGAGGAGGCTTTCAGGGAAGAGATAACTTCCGCAAGCCGAGGAGGTTCGATCAGCCCGCATGGAGGTAGGGCCAAGTGATCACTTCCAGCAGTAGCAAGAGGCGATGGAGATCGGTCGAGGTAGAGGAGGAAGGAGAGGAGCTTGGGGAGGAGCTGGAAGGATATATGGTGGAGAGGGAAGAAGGGGCAGGGTGGCGTTGCCTTTCTGTGACTTCCATCAGGAGGAGAGTCACACAACGGACACCTGCCCAGAGTTCTTAGAAATAAGAGAAGCCAGGGGGGTGAGGAGGCAGGATCCGCCGATAAGGATCGTGGAAGTGCAGAAGGGGGAGACAGAGGATATATGTGAGGACCGGGTGGATGTATGAACCCATGGAGGGATCGGGGTGATCCACGGAGGAGTTGGGATCGAGGCAGCTCTTAAGGGGAGCCTCCAGATTATGTTCTGAAGGGGAGTAGCCTCGAGCTCCCAGGCTCCCAGACTCATTCTGCGACGCCTTGGTGATCCCGACGGCGGTAGAAAACTTCACGGTCTCCAAGATCCTAGTGGACAATGGGAGCTCCATAATTGTGATCTTCAAGAAGGCCTTCGATGAAATGCAGGTTGAGACCAGGAGGGTCATAGCTTCGGATGGGCCGTTGTTCGGTTTCTCAAGAGAGAGGAAGGAAGTAGAAGGAGGAGTAGGGCTGCATGTGAAGTTGGGGGGCATGTCACGAAACTGCAGGTTCGTGATCGTAGACTCCCCGAGCAGCTATAGCGCCATCTTTGGGCGCCCCCTCATCAACGCCTTTTGCTGCCCCCTCCTCTTTTCACCAATGCCTCAAGTTCAACAACGGAGAGGTGCAGATTAGGGTCAGAGGTGACCCGAAGGTGGCAAGACAGTGCTACGTCACGACAATCAACACCATATCATGGATGAAAGAGGCAAAGGAATTGGAGAAGGAGATGGTGGCGCATAATTAGGTGGTCGGAGAAGAGGGGATGAGCCTAGAGGAGGCGAGAGAGGAGACTGAAGAGGTTATCGGGGAGGAGGAGATCGAGGAGAAGCAGAGGAAAGGAGATGTGCAGGAGGTCCAGAGGAATGGAGAGTTGGAGCAGTAAGAAGGTTGGCGAGTGGAAGTGGAAGGAGGAGGAGTTGAGAGGGAAGCCCGGATAGGCGTGAAGGTCGAGCAGCAGCAGAGTGAGAGCCCAGAGGAGGCGATGGAAGTTAAGGAAGCAGGAGGAGAGGAAGAGTTTGGACAAGGAGAGGAGGCAAGGGCCAGCTTGGAGCAGTCGTTGCTGGAGCCAGCTGAGGAGGTGGTGGAGATGGAAGTCTTCACCAGCGCCAATCAAGTACAAAAGGTGCGGATCAACGGGGGTCTGAGTCTCGAGGACAAGTAGCGAGTGCGGGCTAGCATCCAGAGCAACGTCGACATCTTCACTTGGAGAGCGGCGGGCATGCCGGGCATCGATGCGGATGTGGCCTGCCACCTCCTGAACCTAGATCCCGGGACACGCCCCATACGCCAGAAGTTGAGGACCATCGCAACCAAGATGGAAGAGCCAATCCGCGAAGAGCTCAAGAAGCTTCTGGAGGCCGGCTTCATATCGGAGATCCAGTATCTGGGCTGGGTCTCCAACGTGGTAATGGTGAAGAAAGGGGGAGGGAAGTGGCACATGTGTATTGACATTTCTCTTTTAAATAAATCATGCCCTAAGGTTTGTTACCCCCTGCCTCGAATCGACGCACTGGTTGATTCAGCCGTCGGTTTTTCAATTATGAGTTTTTTGGATACTTTTTTAGGTTACCACCAAATCCGAATGCACCCTCCCGACGTCAAGGATGTCTCCTTCATCACAAGGGAGGGATGCTTCAGTTATAAGATGATTCCCTTTGGGTTGAAAAATGCAGGGGCTACATACCAACGCATGATGGACTGAGTTTTCCAAGGCCAAAAGGGGAGGAACCTGAGGTCTATGTTAATGACCTAATGGTTAAAAGCAAGGGCGTGGACTCACACCTTTGGGGCCTGGAGGAGACGTTCGCCACCACGTGGAAGTTCAAGATGAGGTTGAACCCCTTAAAATGCGTTTTCGGGGCGAGCCGTGGAAGGTTCCTCGGGAATCTCCTGACTCCGGCGGGGGAGAAACCCAACCCAGATAAGGTGAAGGCTATCCTAGAGCTGGAGTCACCACGCAATGCTAAGGAGGTCCAGCGCTTGATAGACAAGCTGGCCGGCCTAAGTAGATTCCTCTCCAGGCCGGGAGAGAAATGCTCATCTTTCTTCAAAGTGCTACGGGGTAACCAAAGGTTCAAGTGGACCGCCGAATGTGAAGAATATTTCCAAGGGCTGAAGAGGCAGATCTCCCTGGCTCCTCTACTTCAAAGCTCGAAGGAGGGGGAGGATCTGGCCTTGTATATTGGAGTGGGAGTAGAGGCAGCGAGCTCTGTTCTGGTTAGGGAAGAGGGTAGGAAGCAATTACCAGTCTACTATGTTAGTAGGATCCTAAAGAAGGCAGAGCTTCGTTACCCTATCTTAGAAGAGTTGTCATTCGCCTTGATCATTTTGGCCAGGAAGCTTGGGCCATATTTCCAAGCACATTCAATCAGGGTGGTGACAGACCATCCCCTCTGTAAGATTTTTGAAGGAGTGGAGCACTCAGGTAGGCTGGCCAAGTGGTCTTTTGAGTTGAGTGAGTTCTATATCTCGTTCGTACCAAAGCTCTCCATCAAGACACAAGTGGTGGCCGACTTCTTGGCGGACTATGTTGTGGAGGTCGGGGTCGAGGAGTCGCGGCCGCAGGAGGCATGGAAGATGACAGTGGATGGGGCCTCGGGAAAGCACTACCTCAGAGCAAGGGTGGTATTGACAAGTCCTCAAGGGGTCACCATTGGGCAGGCGGTGGTCTTGCACTTCCCTGTAACTAACAACCAGGAGGAGTACGAGGCTGTGATAGCCGGCCTTTGTTTGGCAAAGGAGCTTGAGATCCAGGATGTGGGGGTTTTCACGGACTCATTGGTGGTGGCATCACAGATTCGAGGAGAGTTCGAAGCTCGGGAACCCACACTTATGAAGTACTTGTCAAAGGTAAGGGCGATCATCTGGAGGTTCCAGACATTCTCCATCCAACACGTTCCCAGAGAAGAGAGTACCGCTGCCGATCATTTGGCTAAATTTGGACCTCGGGGAGGAGGAACCTTGATGGATTTGTTCCATCCAGCGATCGAGGAAGGGGAGCTCATTGAAGTAGATCGACGACCCTCATGGGTGGATCCCTTCGTGACCTTCTTCGTCACAGGCAACCTTCCTGAGGGGATCAAGGAGGCAAAGAGCTTTCGGCATAAGGCGTCCCACTATCTCATGCATGAAGGAAGCCTACATCGGAAGATGCTTTCAGGCCTTCTGGCATGATGTGTGACGGAAGAGGAGACTCGGTGGATTCTGTGCACTCTGGGGAATGTGGTAGCCATTCTGGAGGTAGAATGTTGGAGGCAAGGGTGGTCAGGTAGGGGTACTTCTGGCCCACCCTAAGGAAGGATGCCGTGGAATTTGCGAGGATGTGCCAAAAATGCCAGCTCTACACCCCCTCCAGCTCTTAGCATCTCAAAGGCTTCGAAGCATCATGACACCATGGCCGTTTGCTATCTGGGGGATGGATTTAGTTGGGCCTTTTTCTCCAGCTAGTGGGCAAAGGAGGTTCCACCTAGTTATGATCGACTACATCTCAAAGTGACTGGAGGTTAAGGCGCTAGCCAAAGTAACCTACCAAGTCATCAGGAACTTTATTTGGGGGGAGATCATCTTGTAACGCCCCGAAACTCAAAAGAGCGACGGGTGATGAATCTGTACCAAATTTGGAATTTGGCAGGGGTACACGGCCTGGGACACGGGCGTGTCCCATAGCGTGTCGTGTTGGGTTCGACGATTTGGCCGAGAGGTCGACGAAATTGTGTTCGACAATCGTCGAGCAGCAAACACGGCCCTGTACACGGGCGTGTCCCAGGGCGTGTCGGGGTAGTTCAAAGTTGGCAAAACTTTCAGGCAGAAAACTGGGTTCGACGATCGTCGAGCAGCGGTCGACGATCTGGTCTCAATGCTACGGTCATCGATCGGGCCAGCTATCTGTGTTCGACGATCGGGCCAGCTTTCTGGGTTCGACGATCGGGCCGTGTGTTCGTCGAACAGGCAGTTTTCTGGGTTCGACGATCGGGCTGTGGGTTCGACGATCGGGCCGCGCGTTCGACGATTTAGCCAGAGTTTTGCGTTCGACAATCGGGCTATAGATCTCCGTTCAACGATCTGGCAGCGGTCGACGATCTTGGTTCGATGATCGTCGAGCGCGGGGCTAATTCTGGCGTGTCTGACTCCGTCAACGCGGAGTGTTGATGTAGGCATTTTGGCGGGAGTTGACTAAATGTCCCGACACAATTTCATTGGCCGCGGACGTGTCCTGCTCCTATTGGTGAACCATGCGGTGCTTAAACCCATTCATCCAGGTCAGGCCTGGATCGTATCCGTGTATCCCTTTTGGTGGGATCTGATGGCTGTTGTTATCCTGAAAGGATTATACACGAGAGAAAGGGTTTCAGAACCCTTATTTTCCTGCCGTGTTCTCTGTCTAAATTCTAGAGAGAAGGGAGAGCCAAAGGAGGAAGAAGAAGCTTAGATCCAGTCTTTGGAGGAGTTTTAGAGCTCCAAATCGCGAGCTGACTTCGGATCTACGAAGGCAATGAGATTGCGGTGCTTTTCATCCGCGTACTTTTCCATGGCGCCAAGGAAGAACGCTAGGGTAACGATTCTCTACTTGAGCATGTGAAGCTCTCCTTCTTTTGCATAGGAAGCCCCCTCGCGAGTTTGCGGTGAGTTGGAGGCATTCCTTCGGGTAGATATGTGAAGTCCTCGTTGTGTAGAGTCCGTAATCGAGAACGGACATAGGCATGATGTGTGAAGCCTATCCGGACATGTTGGTCTGGATCGGTGATGTTGCATTGCATAAATGCCGGAGAAGACTGTGTGCGAATGTTTGTTTTCGGGTTATCTACGTGGTAGATTGCAACAGGGAGCCTTGGGGATTAACCCTAAGGTGCACCCGAAAAACTGAGCGGATGCGTGATCTTGCCAACTTGGTGGCCTGGGAGCCAACTTGAACATAACCGGGTTATGTGAAGTATGTAATGGAAACGAGACTCGGGAGAAGTTTGACCCGCGCATATGGCTTAAATTATCGTTGCGATGTGAGCACGGGTTAGGCGGAACTGTACCCGTTCTATGTCTTTCGGTTAGAGTCGTTGGCATAGATGAGGGTCTTCGGCGATTTATGGCTTAAATTGACATGACCCATACCAAGAAGAAAAAATTCTCATAGTTTGGCTGTCAAAATGATGGTGGTGAGATCAGAATGTCTATGGCTTAAATTGATGTGACATTGACCGGTTCATCGAGAATGTGCCCTGAGTGTACGGGGCGTGTGGCCGTGTGTGCTAATGCCTGTGATGCAATGTATATATTTATATACTGCTTGGTTATGCTAATAAACTGCAGGGAAGGAGCATCGCCGCCCCGAACTAGGGGCATGATCGTTATAATTTGGTAAGCATTGCTGACCGTTGCTTTTGTTTGCCACCGTGCGGTGGTTTGTTGCTTGCAGGTGCTGCTGGACCAAGCGGTCAATAGCGGGCTAAAGCCCAAATTGCGAAGTCGGACCTCGAAGGCCTAATTGAAGTGTTTACTTGCTTTTGTTCATGTATGACCGGTCTGTGTGCCGTGGTATGGAATACATGTAATAAGAGTAAACTATTTGTAAGGCCTTAAGGCCAGTACTTGTGCATGTACTTCATTCCTTTTGGCTTGTTAGTGGAGATTCATGCTTGTTGCTGGGTTCTTTTAAATTGCAACTATTTAAACTGCTTCTGCTAGAATGCTCCGTGCAGGACGTTGTGATTGGTTGGTGATAAGTTGTAAATATACCTATTTTTGTGTACATTAATTTAGTTGTTTTCATTTATTTTTGTCGTTTTTACTTATTTTTATTCAATAAAATGCTCCTATTTTTGTAAATATTATACTAACTTAGTTTATTTTATTTTTCAGGAAAAATTGAAAATCTGCCAAAAAATTGACATGTCACGCCCGTGACATATTGGTCACGCCCGTGACCAGGGCGTGACACGTCAAAATCCCGTGAATCAGCAAATTTTCGAAGACCAGTACTGTCACGCCCCCTGTCACGCCCGTGTCACCCGACACGGGGCGTGACCCAAGCCCGTGTTCACTCAACTCGACACTTTCAGCTCGACGATCGTCGAGTGTCGACACCCGCCTGTCACGCCCCGAGTCACGCCTGTGACCTGGGGCGTGACCTTTCCAGCTAGCCCGACAAGACCCGCACGGCGACTTTCTGGCGCACCGCGCCCAGATCCACCTACCTGTCACGCCCCCTGTCACGCCCGTGACCAAGGGCGTGACCACTGCGAGACCGCCACGTGTCCAGCCCGAAGTCAACTTTCCCGTCAAATCGCTGGCCGCCTTCCAAATAGTACTGTCACGCCCCCTGTCACGCCCGTGACCAAGGGCGTGACACATGAAATTTTTTTCTATAAATTCCAGTCTTCTGCTCTGGATTTCTGTTCCTTTTTTTGGTTCCATTTTGTATAGAGTTATGCTGCTCGGATGAAGTCCAAATGCTATGTAAGGGATATTTTCTCCCCCTCTCCTTAGTTTTTATTTTCATTCCTGTGTAACCCGTTATTATTAGCTTAATAAAATGTGTTTTTCATCCCTTTATTTGGCTTTGGAATGAGTCTAAACGACTACCTCTATGCAATCTTATCTTTTTTCCTTGTCTTAACTTAGTTTTCTTTCGTTCTTTTTTATATGCGTGTGTGTGTGTATGAGATTAGTTTTCTTGTTTTTTATGATTAGTTATTTTTACTTTGTTTTCGTTTAACTTAGATTTTTATAGTTTCTAATTCATCCCTATAGATCCGTAAAAACGTTTTCAAAGTGTTTTTCCTTTTTTTAACTTGGCTTTTTATTTTTTGTAAAACTTTTTCGTTCTTTTTCCTTTATTCGCACTTTTTTAACGTTTTTACGGAGTTATAGGAATGATAATATAGTCGTTTTAATTTTTCATGCACTTTGATTTTCATTTAAAACTTTTGTCCGTTTAATTTTTTCGTTCTCTTTTTATGCATTTCTACCGCATTCTAGCGGTAGAAATGTATCCGTTTTCATTTTTCGATCACTTGCTTTTTTCATTTTTATTTGCAAAACTTTCTTTCCGGTTAATTTTTATTTCAGCTTTTTATGCATTTCTACCGCATTTTAGCGGTAGAAATGCAGTTGTTTTCAATTTTAAATAACTTAGTTTTTTTTTTACATTTTTTGTACTTGCGCATTTATTTCCGCCTACTCGTTAAGAGTTAAATGGCGCTCGCTTATTTTACTTTCTGTAGAGTGCGTGAGTTTGTAATTTTCTTTTTTTCCGCCTACTCACTTGAGTTTAATGGCTGGATTTTATTTTGGTAGCGTGTGTTTTACTTTCCTGTAGAGTGTGTGCGTTTTCATTTATGTCGAGAGAGTGTGTGCGTGCGTTGCATTTATTTTGTCCTACTCGGTTGAGTAGGACCCGCATTTATTTTCCCCTACTCATTTGAGTAGGATTTGCGTGTGTGCGTTTTACCGCTTTCTTTCTCCCGCCCACGCAGTTGCGCCGGGACTCGCAATTTACTGCTTTCTTCAGTCCTACTCGTTTGGGTAGGACTTGCAATTTTCAGCTTTCCTTTACTGCTTTCATTTACTGCTTTCATTTTCAGCTTTCTTTCCTGCTTTATTTATTGCTTTCCTCGCAAGCCGTCCCCATTCCGATGAGTGGCTAATCGTTCTTAGCCCTCGGCATCGAAGAGCATTGGGACAGATAAAATAGCTTAAAATAACTAAAGGTCTAATCTTTCTAATTAATTAAAAGTACTTAAGGTTTGCCCGGGGTTAACGACGCGTAGGACCACATATCGATGTGTGGGCCCTATTTCCGTAGTCCATATGCTAGCTAGCCGAGAGGCCGTGCATATGGACCGATCACCCCTTGGCAAAGAGAGTTCCGCACTAACCCTCGAGAGAGGAGGCGCGCCAACTCTACCGGATTGGGTCCCCCACCCAATAGCGGGGTTCTTAGCGTAATGCGGGCGTTAAGAGGAATCCTTCGTCGGACTAACGTTCGGTCGAATAGTCTTAGCGTTCAGGTGAGCGATAGCCCTATAGCTAGGTGAGCTCATTTTAGTGGAACCTCCACGGCCAAGTCTCCGCCTTAATTAATTAGAAATTTAGGAGCTCTTTTTATTTAAAGTCTATTTTAGTTCAATTGTTTTTTCGGTGCCATCGAGCTAAGCTCTTCATCGGCACCACCTTCTTGCTTTCTTTTTATGCTTTCATTTTCTTTCCGCCATTTTCTGCATTTTATTATATATAAAATATCCCGACAAGATAATTATCGGTAAAATAATAGTCCCCTCCAGGGAAGAGTAGAAATAATCGAACCAGACCCGAGAACAATACGACCTCGATATTCCACCCGGAATATCCTGTACTACTCACGATAGGTGCACTTGCCTCCTTTCGTTAAAACTCGATTTCTAAACCTTTTTTATATCCAAAATAAATAAATAAATACGCGCGACCCGTTTTCTTAAATAAATTCACTTCCGCCTTTTTTCGCAAATAAAACCGCCGGGTTGCCGCGTGACCGCAAATAATTTTGGAGTTTTAACCATCAAGTTTTTGGCGCCGTTGCCGGGGAGTTTTACGTTCGTTATTTTAAACCCTGGAAATCTATTAATTTTACCTATATATATTTATAAAAAAAAAATATAGTTTGGCCAACTCAAAAAAAATTATAATATAATAATAATAATAATAAAAACTAATATATATATTTACAAATTTATAAACCAAAAAAAAATTGAAAAACTCAAAACAAAAAAAAAATTTGAAAAACCTTAAAAATTAAAAATTTGAAAAAACTATAAAACTAAAAAAACTAAACTAAAAAAAAAACTAAAAATCCAAAAATGAAAAAAAAAAAAAAACTTAACAAAAAATATTTTTATTTTCATTCTTGTTTTTGAAAAAGAAGAAAAAAAAAAAACAATAAAAAAAAAACAACACAAAAAAAAAAAATACAAAAAAAAAACAAAAGAAAAAAAAAAAAAAAAAAAAACTAAAACAAAATATATATTTTAATTTAACTTATTATATTACTTTATTTTGTTTCGGCGCTCTTCCACTCTTATGCGCGCTAGGGGATCACATTTTTATCACGTAGTGGTCGCTAAGGCCTTAGCTACCTCCGACTCCCCCACGCACATCGCCCCCCTACCGCCCGCGATCTTTAGGCCGAGTTTATCCTTTTTTTGTTTTTTCTGTTTCTTTTTGCTTTTTTCTTCTAAATAATGCAGGGTTTTGACCTGCGCCCTCCCGGACTCGTCTTAGGGAAGCTTCTACCCTCTCTATTTTTGTTTTTTTTGTACTTCTTTTAATTTGTATATTATCTGTTCCGCATACTTAGATTGCAACATTGGGGACAATGTTGGGTTTAAGTATGGGGGTGTTTTTCTATACTGCATTTTTTATTCTGTACTCATCAAAAATACAAAAAAAAAATTTGCAAAACATAAAACCTAAAAAATTTTTCCCTTATTTTTATTTTCATAAAACTTAAAAACAAAAAAAAATTCAAAAAAAAAAATTTCTCTTTCCCCCTCTTCTTCTTCTTTTTTGTAAAAACTCGCATCTTGCCTGCCCGCGACGGTCGACTCATCGAACCAACCATTCAAATAAGAGTCTGTTCGCGGGGCCGCAATCGAGTTTTTACTTTGCTTTTTTTGTAAAAATCTCTCTTTCCCCCCTATCTTCTTTGTAAATAACACTTCTTTCTCTCCTCTTTCTTGTAAATAACTTATCAAAATAACTCTAAAAATCAAAAAATTAGAAAAACCAAAAACCCTAAAAAGATAAAAAGTCTAAAAAATCCTAAAAAGATAATAATTAAAACACAAAAAAAAATGATAAAAACTCTAAAAATTCAAAAAAAAAAATGTTTTGAAAAATTATGTAACAAAATAATTCGAATATATCATATCTTAACTCTTTTTGCTTTCCACAAATCTAGTTTCGAGTTAATTTATATGCGAATTTTAGTTATTCTTTGCTTACTATTCGTTTATTAATTAAAGTTCGATAGATTTAAGTGTCTGGGGTTAAGTCTTAAAGAATTTTTTATGTCTTATCCTTATAATAGGGAACTTGTTTTTCACCACCACTTCTAATTTTATAAATAGAAGCTCGTTTTTATGTTAGAAAATAACATCTATGGATTTCAATTATTTCAACTTCATGCTTTTAGAAACATTGGAACGTTCATTTTAAAAAAGGTTGCTCTCAAAACTTTTTGATTAAAAGCTAGTTTTATTTTTGAAAAACTAAACCCACTTCCATTTTTTTTCGTGTCTTAATTGACATGATTCCCCCTATCCCTTAAAAGATCCTATGTCAATGAGAATAAGATTTCGTTCCGTAAACATAGGCACCCAATAATTTAAAAAGATTATATATGGAGTAAGAGGATAAAATTCATTACTCCTACAAATATACATTGGGTTAATTTTATCCTTATGAAGAAAGAAAAAAAATTTATGTGTTAGGAAAATAAGATTTCGTTTTCCTAACTATCCAAAAAGAAAAAAAATTGGAGGTTCGAGAAAAAATTACCTCGCCTCAATATTCAAGCCTTCTTCATAAACCACCAAACCAGTTATCTCATTTCAATGATTCTAGACTTAATTTAAATTTTTTTGAGAGCATAATTTTTAAATTGCATTATTTCCTTTTAACTTCTTTTAAGCTAAAGTTTTTTGTATAAATCCAATCCATCTTTGTTAAACTAACAAAAATAAATTTTTGCTTTCTATTTTATTTTTTCTAGAAGTCTTTTTGAAACTGTTCCTCTATTCATAACATTTCATAAATTACGATTTAATTCTTTAACCCCAGATGTTTATTTTGATCTTCCTTTTAATTAAGTCAAGCGGTAGCTAAACTTAGGATTTCTTTTATTCCTTATAAGTTCATCTCCAACTTTTGCTCTGGAATAGCAAAAGCTTAAGTATGGGGGTATTTGATAAGTTGTAAATATACCTATTTTTGTGTACATTAATTTAGTTGTTTTCATTTATTTTTGTCGTTTTTACTTATTTTTATTCAATAAAATGCTCCTATTTTTGTAAATATTATACTAACTTAGTTTATTTTATTTTTCAGGAAAAATTGAAAATCTGCCAAAAAATTGACATGTCACGCCCGTGACATATTGGTCACGCCCGTGACCAGGGCGTGACACGTCAAAATCCCGTGAATCAGCAAATTTTCGAAGACCAGTACTGTCACGCCCCCTGTCACGCCCGTGTCACCCGACACGGGGCGTGACCCAAGCCCGTGTTCACTCAACTCGACACTTTCAGCTCGACGATCGTCGAGTGTCGACACCCGCCTGTCACGCCCCGAGTCACGCCGTGACCTGGGGCGTGACCTTTCCAGCTAGCCCGACAAGACCCGCGCGGCGACTTTCTGGCGCACCGCGCCCAGATCCACCTACCTGTCACGCCCCCTGTCACGCCCGTGACCAAGGGCGTGACCACTGCGAGACCGCCACGTGTCCAGCCCGAAGTCAACTTTCCCGTCAAATCGCTGGCCGCCTTCCAAATAGTACTGTCACGCCCCCTATCACGCCCGTGACCAAGGGCGTGACACATGAAATTTTTTCTATAAATTCCAGTCTTCTGCTCTGGATTTCTGTTCCTTTTTTTGGTTCCATTTTGTATAGAGTTATGCTGCTCGGATGAAGTCCAAATGCTATGTAAGGGATATTTTCTCCCCCTCTCCTTAGTTTTTATTTTCATTCCTGTGTAACCCGTTATTATTAGCTTAATAAAATGTGTTTTTCATCCCTTTATTTGGCTTTGGAATGAGTCTAAACGACTACCTCTATGCAATCTTATCTTTTTTCCTTGTCTTAACTTAGTTTTCTTTCGTTCTTTTTTATATGCGTGTGTGTGTGTATGAGATTAGTTTTCTTGTTTTTTATGATTAGTTATTTTTACTTTGTTTTCGTTTAACTTAGATTTTTATAGTTTCTAATTCATCCCTATAGATCCGTAAAAACGTTTTCAAAGTGTTTTTCCTTTTTTTAACTTGGCTTTTTATTTTTTGTAAAACTTTTTCGTTCTTTTTCCTTTATTCGCACTTTTTTAACGTTTTTACGGAGTTATAGGAATGATAATATAGTCGTTTTAATTTTTCACGCACTTTGATTTTCATTTAAAACTTTTGTCCGTTTAATTTTTTCGTTCTCTTTTTATGCATTTCTACCGCATTCTAGCGGTAGAAATGTATCCGTTTTCATTTTTCGATCACTTGCTTTTTTCATTTTTATTTGCAAAACTTTCTTTCCGGTTAATTTTTATTTCAGCTTTTTATGCATTTCTACCGCATTTTAGCGGTAGAAATGCAGTTGTTTTCAATTTTAAATAACTTAGTTTTTTTTTACATTTTTTGTACTTGCGCATTTATTTCCGCCTACTCGTTAAGAGTTAAATGGCGCTCGCTTATTTTACTTTCTGTAGAGTGCGTGAGTTTGTAATTTTCTTTTTTTCCGCCTACTCACTTGAGTTTAATGGCTGGATTTTATTTTGGTAGCGTGTGTTTTACTTTCCTGTAGAGTGTGTGCGTTTTCATTTATGTCGAGAGAGTGTGTGCGTGCGTTGCATTTATTTTGTCCTACTCGGTTGAGTAGGACCCGCATTTATTTTCCCCTACTCATTTGAGTAGGATTTGCGTGTGTGCGTTTTACCGCTTTCTTTCTCCCGCCCACGCAGTTGCGCCGGGACTCGCAATTTACTGCTTTCTTCAGTCCTACTCGTTTGGGTAGGACTTGCAATTTTCAGCTTTCCTTTACTGCTTTCATTTACTGCTTTCATTTTCAGCTTTCTTTCCTGCTTTATTTATTGCTTTCCTCGCAAGCCGTCCCCATTCCGATGAGTGGCTAATCGTTCTTAGCCCTCGGCATCGAAGAGCATTGGGACAGATAAAATAGCTTAAAATAACTAAAGGTCTAATCTTTCTAATTAATTAAAAGTACTTAAGGTTTGCCCGGGGTTAACGACGCGTAGGACCACATATCGATGTGTGGGCCCTATTTCCGTAGTCCATATGCTAGCTAGCCGAGAGGCCGTGCATATGGACCGATCACCCCTTGGCAAAGAGAGTTCCGCACTAACCCTCGAGAGAGGAGGCGCGCCAACTCTACCGGATTGGGTCCCCCACCCAATAGCGGGGTTCTTAGCGTAATGCGGGCGTTAAGAGGAATCCTTCGTCGGACTAACGTTCGGTCGAATAGTCTTAGCGTTCAGGTGAGCGATAGCCCTATAGCTAGGTGAGCTCATTTTAGTGGAACCTCCACGGCCAAGTCTCCGCCTTAATTAATTAGAAATTTAGGAGCTCTTTTTATTTAAAGTCTATTTTAGTTCAATTGTTTTTTCGGTGCCATCGAGCTAGGCTCTTCATCGGCACCACCTTCTTGCTTTCTTTTTATGCTTTCATTTTCTTTCCGCCATTTTCTGCATTTTATTATATATAAAATATCCCGACAAGATAATTATCGGTAAAATAATAGTCCCCTCCAGGGAAGAGTAGAAATAATCGAACCAGACCCGAGAACAATACGACCTCGATATTCCACCCGGAATATCCTGTACTACTCACGATAGGTGCACTTGCCTCCTTTAGTTAAAACTCGATTTCTAAACCTTTTTTATATCCAAAATAAATAAATAAATACGCGCGACCCGTTTTCTTAAATAAATTCACTTCCGCCTTTTTTCGCAAATAAAACCGCCGGGTCGCCGCGTGACCGCAAATAATTTTGGAGTTTTAACCATCAGTTGGATGGTTTCCATGGAGTAACCACCTGGTCTGTCTGTGGTATATGGCGCCGGGCCCCGGCCGGACCTACTGTTATATGCTATGTGACGGATAGGGGGTGTTACAATTTGGTATCAGACTACAGGTTTTGGTCAGCCTTAAATGAATTCGTTGGCAAATTCTTTTTAAGGGGTGGTGAGAACATGTGTGTGCGTCATCGTTATAACAACAAACGAACCTATGTATGTCCACTTAGGAATGAAAATACACATGTTTGGGGAAACTGCGTGTTCCTATAATTGATGTTTGCAATTTTATTTGGTCACTTAACGGTGTTTTGTACCACTATAGGTGACTAGAAGCGGTGCTGGGCCGTTAGAACGTCGAGTTTCTGAGGCTAGCAGTGCACCAAATGTTGCTCCTGCAACACCTCCATTGGCTGAGACCATACGATTGGTTGCCGAAGCAGTGTTTGCCATGATTAATGCGCAGCCTACAAGGAAAATACAGCAGCCCGCTTCTGCGATGTAGCAGGTACCAATGCAAGCGGCTGAGCAGAGAAGGGCTGAACAGGTAGTAGTGGAGCCGTTGGTGCCAAGGAGGGCAACCGAGAGACAGCTCAAGCATGTCATGAGCTTTAATCCTCCGGTATTCTCGGGGTTTGGAACCCCATATCAAGCTGAAGACTGGCTCTCCAGGGTGAACAGAGTCTTGACAGCAACGGAGACGGAAGAATAGTAAATGACCACCATTGCTACGTTCCTTCTGGACGGTGAAGCGAGATTGTGGTGGGAAGGATTGGAGCTGCATCTATTAAGAGGTAGGCAACTTATAGATGTCTCGATGGAGGAGTTCTCGAGACTATTCTTGGCTAGGTACCTCCCTTCGACACAGAGGATAGCGTTGGAGAACGAGTTCCTGAAGTTGGTCCAAGGAGACAGTAGCATGGATGACTATCTCCACGAGTTTACTCGACTGAGTCGATATGCTAGATCCACCATCGCGGATGAGGAGCGCAAGACGAATTGATTCTATGAAGGGTTGGGAGATGATTTAAGGCTACTACTCTCGGGGCCGATGACGCAGGGTTTCTTGACCTTGCTCAATACGACCCGGTCCTTGGAGAAGGACATGAAGAATGTTCAGGCAAAGAAAAGTTTGGGTGATAAGAGATCTGAGTTCAAGGTGCAGACTACCTCAAAGTCTGGGTATCGTAAATCCTTTAAGAAGGCTAGGACTTCGGGTCCAGCTCCCTCTTCTGGTGCTTCTAGGGCGACTACGGGTCGTACCCCGGGTGCATGCTTTACTTGTGGAAAGCTAGGGCACTTTGCCCGTTACTGTTGGAGCGAACGTCCCAAGTCCGAAAGGAAGCTAGGAGCAACTTATGAAGAGAAGGGCAAGGCGGTGGAGTCAATCGCATCCTATTATGCTCCGGCCCAACCGAGGGTGTACAATCTTGGCCAACAAGAGACCATCAAACAAGCAGATGTGGTGACAGGTAAAATTTAAATTTATAGCAAGTTAATCTTTTAAATACTTGTTATGTGCTTTTTACCTTACCACTGCTTGTTTAAGATTTGTTTTGATTTGTGAAAATCCGGCAAGAGCACTTTTGACACAGGAGCTTCACCCTCTTTCTTGTCCGGAGGATTCATATCGCGCATCGGAGTACCTTCTTCGATGGCGAAGGACAAGTTGGATGTGTTGTTGCCCAATGGGTGTTCGATGCGCGCGGATAGAATCTGTGGAGTGAAGATTCGAATTGGGAATCAAGAGTTCGATCTACAAGCGTCATTACTACCGTTGGTGGAGTTCGACGTTATATTTAGCATGGACTGGCTCTCGGAGCAGCGAGACTATATTGATTGCAGTAGCAAGGAATTCAAGCTGGGAGCAGGTCGTGAGACGACTTTCACGGGCTTGAAGGGGTCGAGCAAGACGTTGATGTCTGCTCTTCAGGTGGTGAAGGCGGTTTGTGTCGGTGCAGAACTGTTCTTTACACTAGTGGAGGTTGCAAAGCCTAAGCCCGCGTTGGATAGTATATCAGTGGTAGCTGAGTATGTAAGAGACCACAATACTCTATTCACCCCCCCTCTAGAGTATTTCAGATCTAACCTTCACTTTCAATTGGTATCAGAAAGAGGTTGGTTATTGTTGGTTGCACAGGCTAACACCTGAACCATAAAGATCCGTCTTGTTAGATCTGATTGTTCTGTATCCGTTATTAGATTTATTTCTTCACAGAATGGCTCAAAACAAAGATTATGCAAGCAGCAGACCTCCATTATGCAATCTTAACAGATTTGCCATCTGGAAGGCAAGAATCAAATTATATATGAACTCTATTGATGAAGATATCTACAATTCTATTTTTACAGGTCCCCCCCCCCCCAAATCTTCACATTTTATGCAACATCTTCAAGCACAACAGCAGTGCCACCACCTAAGTGGACTGAAGCCCAAAGGAAAGCCAAAATTGCAGATGCAAAAGCAATGAACATCTGGCTCAGACTATGTCAGATGATATATTTCAGAAGGTGGCTGAGTGCACCTCAGCCAAGGCCATTTGGGACTCCCTCAACCAAATGGTAGCTGGTTCAGCTGATGAAAGGAAAGACAGGATATCAAATCTCATATCCCTGTATGAGAATTTTAAGAAGGATGAGGCTGAATCAGTTGCTGAAATGTACAATAGGTTGAGCTCAATCATCAATGAGCTTAAAATCTTGGATAAAGATATCACCCTTATAGAGGTGAATGACAAATCTTGATGTGCTTCCCTAGCTCTTGGGACTCAAGAATCTGGCATATCAAAGAAGCCAGAAGCCTAAATGAGATATCAACTGAATCTCTGCTAGGCAAACTAAAATCTTATGAGCAGTTGATTAAATCAAGAGAAGCAGCTGAACAGAAATCAACAACTCCAGTGAGAAAAGATCACAGTATAGCTTTCAAGGCATTATAGGAAAGTGAGACCTCAACATCCAATGAAGAACTAATGAGCCTCTTTGCAAAAAGATTTTATAAGAAGGCTAGAAAGGACTTTAGAAGAAAATCATCCAGGCAGGATAATAAGCCCAAATATGACAAGACACCAACCAAGGAGGTTGTGTGCTTTGGATGTAGAAAGCCTGGACATTACATCTCTGAATGTCCAGAAAGCCAGAAGAAGGAGAAAAGCAGAGAAAAAGACTCCAGGAGAAAACACAGCAGCAGACCCTCCTCCAGCAAGTACAAAAAGAGAGACAAAGGCTTTGTTGCTGAAAAATGGAGTGATACTGAAGAAGAATCATCCTCCTCCAGCTCAAGTGAAGAAGAGGAAGAAGCAAGAACCAAGGAGGTTTGCCTTATGGCAATTGATGCCTCCAAGAGCAGTTCAGGATCAGAAGGTGAATCTGAAGATGAGGCAGCCTCAGAGTCAGAGGCAGATCAGGTTCTTTCAAGTTTTGATTATAATTCTGATTCATTTAAAATTGAATTCAAGACTATGTGTTTAGATTTAATTAGTTCAGAGAAAGAAATAAAAACCCTTAGAGAAAAACTAGGAAACCTTGAATCTGTTAACTCAGAAAATCTTAAACTAAAAGATCAACTAACTTCAGCAAATGTGTAGATAATTAAATTAAAATCTGATTTATGTGAGGCTAAACAACTTGAGCAATCTCTCATTGGAAGAAGTCTCAAGCTGATGGACATAACAAGCACAGTAAATGCCAGATTAAATGGCAAGCTGGGCTTGGGTGCATCATCAGGTTTGACCCCCATAATTAAGAAAAATATCCTTGCGACACCCATTAAATTTGTTTCTGCCAAGGGAAAAGAGAAGATAATAAACAAACCAATGTCTGAAAACAATCCAAAACCCATAGACAAGAGTAATAAAAAATCAGAAAACAGCTAATAAAAACAATATTTAGTAGCATTCGTCGAACTTAGATCGACGAAATCTGGCCCATTCGTCGAACCTAGATCGACGAATGCTGAACGCAAACTTCAGTAATAACAATTCGTCTAACTGCAATCGACGAACTTTGCATGATTCGTCGAGCAGAGGTCGACGAACAGGGGGCGCAGAAAATGACTATTGTCATTCTCTGAGCAGAGATCGACGATCTTAGCTCTATTCGTCGAACTCTGGTCGACGAACTTACAGAAACTCGTCGAACCCAGAAGGACTAAGCATAAATCATTTCTCTTACAGAAATTCTAAGCCAGCTGATAAACCATTCACTCTAGTAGCTGATTGGGTTATTCCACATTGGAGATATCACCCCTTATGTTATAAATCTCAACCTACTTTGTCAGTTATATCCAACTTTTCATTTCAACAAAATAAATGACCCAAGGTAACCTGGGTCAAGAACAATTAATTTTTGTTTTTTATTACAGGTGAAGAGCTGTCCAAGGGTGAGTCAGACCTGGTACTTGGACAGTGGTTGCTCCAAGCATATGACAAGCAGCAAGGACAATCTATTTAATTACATGTCCAAGCTAGGACCAAAGGTGATCTTTGGTGATTCAAATAGTAGACCAGAAATCGTCGACCAAGGAATATGGTTCGTTGAGCTGAGATCGACGAACGTCGAACACATTTGCTTGAGCTGAAGATATCTCTAAGTCTTGAGTTTCTCTGGTAGTCTGGAGGATGGCTGGTCCACATGATGATGTTCTAAGGACAAACCCTAGACTCTACCCTGACTATACAAGGTGGGTCAAAGACATCCTAACTCAGTGAACCTAGCCCAAATCCAAACTAGGGATCAAACAGAGTACCCTGATTTGTTCCCCGCAGATCTTCCTGGAGCCCTGCCACAGCGGGAGATAGATTTTACGATAGAGCTCATACCAAGTGCAAAGCCTTTGTCACGCTCTCCATATCGGCTAGCGCCTAAGGAAATGGCGGAGCTGAAGGTTCAACTGCAAGAGTTGTTGGAGTAAGGGAATGTGTGTCCAAGCTCTTCGCCTTGGAGCACGCCGATCCTCTTTGTTAAGAAGAAGGACAGAAGCTTGAGGCTATATATTGATTATCGGGAGCTCAACAAGTTGACGGAGAAGAATAAGTACCCGATTCCCAGCTTGAGGCTATGTATTGTTCTTTACACTGGCGAAAAACTTAGATGCACATACCCTTGCTCCAATAACTCTTGCAGTTGAACCTTCAGCTCCACCATTTCCTTAGGCGCTAGACGATATGGAGAGCGTGACACAGACCAAGCACCTGGTACAAGCTCTATCGTAAAATCTATCTCCTGCTGCGGCGGGGCTCCATGAAGATCGCTAGGGAACACATCAGGGTACTCCGATACCACTGAAATACTGTCCCACACGGGCTTAGGATTTGCAACCTCCACTTTTGTAAAGAACAGTTCTGCACCGGCGCGAACCGCCTTCACCACCTGAAGAGCAGACATCAACGTCTTGCTCAACCCCTTCAAGCCCGTGAAAGTCGGCTCATGACCTGCTCCCAGCTTGACTTCATTGCTACCGCAATCAATATAGGCTCGCTGCTCCGAGAGCCAGTCCATGCCAAATATAACGTCGAACTCCACCAATGGTAGTAACGATGCTTGCAGATCGAACTCTTGATTCCCAATGCGAATCTTAACACCGCAGATTCTATCAGCGTGCATCGAACACCCATTGGGCAACAACACATCCAACTTGTACTTCACCATCGAAGAAGGTACTCCGATGCGCGATATGAATTATTCGGACAAAAAGGAGTGTGAAGCTCCTGTATCAAAGAGTGCTCTTGCCGAATTTTCACAAATCAAAACAAATCCTATACAAGCAGTAGTAAGGTAACAAGCACATAACAAGTATTTAAAAGATTAAACTGCTATAAATTTAAATTTTACTTGTCACCACATCCGCCTGTTTGATGGCCTCCTGCTGGCCAAGATTATAAACCCTCGGTTGGGCCGGAGCATAATGGGACGCGGTTGACTCCACCGTCTTGCCCTTCTCTTCATAAGTTGCTCCCGGCTTTCTCTCAGACTTGGGACGTCCGCTCCAACAGACACGGGCAAAGTGCCCTGGCTTTCCACAAGTAAAACATGCACCCGGGGTCCGACCCATAGTCACCCCAAAAGCACCAGAAGGAGCTGGACTCGAAGTCCTAGAATTCTTAAAGAACCTTTGATAGCCGGACTTTGAAGTAGTCGGCACTTTGAACCCAAACTTCTTATCACCAATGCTCTTCTTCACTTGAACATTCTTCATGTTGTTCTGCAAGGACCGGGCCGTGTTGACCAAGGTCAAGAAATCCTACATCATCGGCCCCGAGAGTAGTAGCCTCAAATCATCTCTCAACCCTTCATAGAATCTATTCGTCTTGCGCTCCTCATCCGCAATGGTGGAGCTAGCATATCGACTCAATCGAGTAAACTCGTGGAGATATTCATCCACGCTACTGTCTCCTTGAACCAACTTCAGGAACTCGTTCTCCAACGCTATCCTCTGCATCGAAGGGAGGTACCTAGCCAAGAACAGTCTCGAGAACTCCTCCATCGAGACATCTGTAAGTTACCTAGCTCTCAATAGATGCAGCTCCAATCCTTCCCACCACAATCTCGCTTCACCGTCCAGAAGGAACGTAGCAATAGTGGTCATTTGCCATTCTTCTGTCTACGTTGCTATCAAGACTCTCTTCACCCTGGAGAGCCAGTATTCAGCTTGAGATGAGGTTCCCAACCCCGAGAATACCAGAGGATTAAAGCTCATGACATGTTTGAGCTGTCTCTTGGTTGCCCTACTCGGCACCACCGGTTCCTCTACTACCTATTCCACCCTTCTCGGCTCAACCTCTGGAAGAGGTTCCTGCTCCATCACAGGAGCGGGCTGCTGCATTTGCCATTTAGGCTGCGCATTTATCATGGCAAACACTACTTCGACAACCAATCGTATGGTCTCAGCCGATGGAGGTGTTGCAGGAGCAACATTTGGTGCACAGCTAGCCTCAAAAACTCGACGTTCTGATGGCCCAGCACCGTTTCTGGTCACCTATAGTGGTACAAAACACCGTTAAGCGACCAAACAAAATTGCAAACAACAATTATATGAACACTCAGGTTCCCCAAACACGTGAATTTTCATTCCTAAGTGGACATTCATGGGTTCTTTTATTGTTATAACGATGACACACATACATGTGCTCACCACCCCTTAAAAAGAATTCGTCCACGAATTCATGTTTAAGCCTGATCAAAACCAGTAGTTTGATACCAAATTGTAACACCCCCTATCCGTCGCATAGCATATAGCAGTAGGTCCGGCCGGGGCCCGACGCCATATACCACAGACAGACCGGGTGGTTACTCAATGGAAACCATACAACCAATCCAACATCCTACACAGAGAATTCTAGCGGAAGCAGTTTTATAAGTTGTAATTAAAAGAACCCAGCAACAAGCATGAATGTCCACTAAAAAGCCAAAAAGGAATGAAGTACATACACAAGTACTAGCCTTAAGGCCTTACAAAAAGTTTACTCAAATTACATGTTTTCCATACCACGACACGCAAGCCGGTCATACATGAACAAAAGCAAGTAAACACTCCAATTAGGCCTTCGAGGGCCGGCTTCGCAATTTGGGCTTTAGCCCGCTATTGACCGCTTGGTCCAGCAGCACCTGCAAGCACAATCCACCGCACGGTGGCAAACAAGAGCAACAGTCAGCAATGCTGACCAAATTATAACAATCCCGCCCCCAACTCGGGGCGACGATGCTCCTTCCCTGCACTTTATTAGTATAACCAAGCAGTAGTAATATCACTACATCACAGGAGTAGGCTCGCACGGCGACACACCCCGTGCACTCAGGGCACATTCTTGGTGATCATGGTCAAAGCCCGCCGACTCACCACCATCCCTTTGGACGACCAAACAATGAGCAATTTGTCTTCCAGGTATGGGTCACGGTAATTTAAACCATAGACCGCCGAAGACCCTCATCTATGCCAACGTCTCTAACCGAACGACATAGAACGGGTACGGTTCCATCTAACCCGTGCTCACATCGCAACGTTAATTTAAAACATATGCGCAGGTCAAACTTCTCCCGAGTCCCGTTTCCGTCACATACTTCACATAACCTGGTTATGTTCAAGTTGGCTCCCAGGCCACCACGTTGGCAAGATCACGCATCCGCCCAGTTTTCCGGGTGCACCTTAGGGTTAATCCCCAAGGCTCCCTGTTGCAATCTACCACGTAGAAAACCCGAAAAACAAACATTCGCAAGGAGTCTTCTCCGGCACTTATGCAATACAACATCTCCGATCCAGACCAACATGTCCGAATAGGCTTCATACATCATGCCTATGTCCGTTCTCGATTACGGACTCTACACAATGGGGACTTCAAATATCTACCTGAAGGAACGCCTCCAACTCACCGCAAACTCGCGAGAGCGAGCTTCCTATGCAAAGAAGGAGAGCTTCACATGCTCAAGTAGAGAATCGTTACCCTAGCGTTCTTCCCTGGCGCCATGGAAATATAAGCGGATGAAAAGCACCGCAATCTCCTTGCCTTCGTAGATCCGAAGTCGGCTCGTGATTTGGAGCTCTAAAAATCCTCCAAAGACTGGATCTAGACTTCTTCTTCCTCCTTTGCTCTCCCCTCTCTCTAGGATTTAGACAGAGAACTTACGGCAGAAAATAATGGTTTTGAAACCCTTCTATCGGGTATAACCCTTTCGGGATAACCACAGCCGTCAAATCCAACAAAAAGGGATGCACGGATATGATCCAGGTCTGACCGGACAAATGGGGCTAAGCACCGCACAGTACACCAATAGGAGCAGGACACGTCTGCGTCAAAACAGTGTCGGAACATTTAGTCAACTCCTGCCAAAAACCCCTGCATCGACACTCCGTGTCGAACGAGTCAAACACGCCACAAACGTCCCGCGCTCGACGATCGTCGAACCAAGATCGTCGACCGCTGCCAGATCATCGACCGAAAAACTCTGGCCAAATCGTCGAATGCACGACCCGATCGTCGAACGGAGATCGCTGGCCCGATCGTCGAACCCAGAATATCGACGGATCGTCGACCGCAATATTGTGACCAGATCGTCGACCGCTGCTCGACGATCGTCGAACCCAGATTTCTGCCTGATCGATTTTCCAGAACTTTGAACTACCCCGACATGCCCTGGGACACGCCCGTGTCCAGGGCCGTGTTTGCTGCTCGACGATCGTCGAACCCAATTTTGTCGACCTCTCGGCCAAATCGTCGAACCCAACACGACACGCCCTGGGACACGCCCGTGTCTCAGGCCGTGTACGTCCTGAAAAATTCCAAATTTGTCACGGAATGCCTCCCGTCGCTCTTTTGAGTTTCGGGGCGTTACATCGTCGTCTCACCGCGAACCCCTCCCGACCCCTCTGCCTCACTATTCTTTGGATGAAGTTGAGGAGAAGTGCCGAGATGCCAGAATCATGATGGCGGAGCTGGTTCTAAAGATGATGAAGGAGCTGGGGGTCGTGAAGGAAGACTCTGAAATGGTGACCGCTCGCGATCTGGTACCCCAGCTCTATGGTGTGGAGAGCAAAGATTCTTCTTGCAGCGAGAAGGAATGACATGTTTCCTGTGAGATCCAGGACCCCTCTCTTTTTTGCTCCGGTATAACTTAACTTCTTTTTGAGTTTATTTTTGTGATCATTTCGAAAATGTATTCATGACACTGCGATGAACAGATATTGATCAAATGCATACACTCTTGTCCTGTTACTTTATTTTACATTTTGCGAAATGATTTATTGGCTTGCTTTTGTTTGCGAGACGGTGCTACCCACCCGTCTCGTCGCCTCGCTTTTACTCTTTTCACTTTGCTTTATTTTGTTTACTGTGAGACGACCCTTTGATGCTCTCACGGCTGCGAGACGGTGCTGTGTCGTGTCTCTCTCCCTTGTTGGAGAGTTGACTTTTTTCAGAGCGCAAGTCGTCACTTATCTCATCTTATTTATATATGAGATCAACTATCATAACCTTATCATCTCGCCTCAGGGTACTTTCGGTGCGAGCTGCTTTTAGCGATTTAACTTGTTCCCCTATTATTAGGCCGAGCCTTCTGTCCCACGCGAGTGCCCACTCGCCGTATGCAAGACCATCGCCGAGGCCGCCAGTTGGGAGTGCCTCCACTCGCACTGCTCCAGCCTTTGGCTCTCATAATTTGTCTTTCATGAGATTAAGTAGGGATGCTCCTTAAGGAGGTCTCCTCAACCACTCTACCATCGAGTGAGCTTACCGCCCTGCCAGCTTGATGAGAGCCTGAGCAACGGGTCTACCGGGGACCGAACCAAGCTCTGTGTGGTTCAAAAATTCTCAAAGAACCAAGAACCAAGAACACATCCTCTCCCCCACAGGAGAGCCTTCGGACCTGCCAGCTAATGAGAGACTGCGCAGCGGGTCTAACTGGGGCCGAGCCATGCTCGGGGTCCCTTACCCCTATAGGAGAGCCTTCAGACCTGCCAGCTAATGAGAGCCTGCGCAGCGGGTCTACCTGGGGCCGAGCCAGGCTCGGGGTAGCGTAAAGGTCTCCAAGAACCAAGAACTAAGAACCAATCCTCTCCCCCATAGGAGAGCCTTCGGACTTGCCAGCTAATGAGAGCCTCTGCAGCGGGTCTATCTTGGGCCGAGCCATGCTCGGGGTCCCTTACCCCACAGGAGAGCCTTCGTACCTGCCAGCTAATGAGAGCCTACACAGTGGGACTTCCTGGGGCCGAGTCAGGATCGGGGTAGTGCAAAGGTCTCCAAGAACTATGAACCCAGAACCAAGAACCAATCTTCTCCCCCACAAGCGAGCCTTCGGACCTGCCAGCTAATGAGAGCCTGCGCTGCGGGTCTACTTGGGGCCGAGCCAGGCTCGGGGTAGTGCAAAGGTCTCCAAAAACCAAGAAACAAGAACCAAGAACCAAGAACCAATCCTCTCCGCCACAGCGTGCCTTCAGACCTACCAGCTAATGAGAGCCTGCACATCGGGTCTACCTGGGGCCGAGCCGCGCTTGGGGTCCCTTACCCCCACAGGCGATCCTTCAGACCTATTAGCTAATGAGATCCCGCGCAGCGGGTCTACCTGGGTCCGAGCCAGGCTCGGGCTAGTGCGAAGGTCTCCAAGAACCAAGAACCAATCCTCTCCCCCGCAGGTGAGCCTTTGGACCTGCCAGCTAATGAGATCCTACGCAGCGGGTCTACCTGGGGCCGAGCCGCGCTCAGGGTCCCTTACCCCCACAGGAGTGCCTTCAGACCTGCCATCTAATGAGAGACTGTGCAACGGGTCTACCTGGGGCTGAGCCAGACTCGCGGTAGTGAAAAGGTCTCCAAGAACCAAGAACCAATCCTCTCACCCACAGGTGAGCCTTCAGACTTGCCAGCTAATGAGAGCCTACGTAGCGGGTCTACTTGGGGGCGAGCCGCGCTAGGGGTCCCTTACCCCCACAGGCGAGCCTTCAGACCTGCCAGCTAATGAGAGCTTGCGCAGTGGGTCTACCTGGGGCCGAGCCAGGCTTGGCGTAGTGCAAAGGTCTCCAAGAACCAAGAACCAAGGACCAATCTTCTCTCGCACACGCGAGCCTTCGGACCTGCCAGCTAATGTGAGCCTACATAGTGGGTCTACCTGGGTCCGAGCCGCGATCGAGGTCCCTTACCCCCACAGGCGAGCGTTCGAACCTGCCAGCTAATGAGATCCTGTGCAGCAGGTCTACCTGGGGCCGAGCCAGGCTCAACGTAGTGCAAAGGTCCAATCTTCCTGCCGTTAGAATTTCACAGTAGGTAAATTCAAAAGTAATTTGGGGAATATATTACAATAAACTTAACTTTGAGATATAATTTTTACTCTCCCTTCTCATGGGTAGAAGCGCTTCAAGTCGTCGCCACTCCAGGTGTGGATCATGGACATACCCTCCACGTCCTGGAGGTGGTAACCTCCCTTTCTCAGGACCCTCTCGACAATATAAGGCCCTTCCCAATTTGAGTTGAGCTTACCCATGGAGGCAGATCTCCCCACATCATCAACTTTCTTCAGCACCAGATCTCCCTCCGTGAACTGTTTGATCCTGATATGCTTGTTAAAGTATTTCTCAATTCGTCGTTTGATCTCTTCCTGTCTGATAGCTGCGACATCACGTAGATCTTCTACCATATCCAACGAGAGGCGTAACCCCCCTTCATTTTCCAACCTCCAAGCCTCATCCCCGTCACCCGCGGCTGCGACTCGTGTGGATCAAACCTCAAACTCCACGGGCAGGACTGCCTCACACCCATGGGAAAGTTTGAATGGGGTCTCACCGGTGGCCATGTTCGGGGTTGTCCGCAAGGACCACAATACTGAGGGGAGTTGCTCCACCCAAATTCCCCTCAAGTTCTCCACCTTCTTCTTGAGTAGGTTCACGATGATCTTGTTGGCCGCCTCCACCTGGCCGTTGCTCCTGGGGTGATGTACGGAGGAAAACCTAAGGTCTATCCCCAGTTGAGCGCAGAAGCTAATGAACTCTTCGCTGTCAAACTGTGGCCCATTGTCTGTCACTATCGCCTGGGGGAGCCCATGCCTGCATAGGATCTCTCCCCAGACAAAATTCCTTATGAATTGTGAGGTGACCTTGGCCATTGCCTTAACCTCCAGCCACTTTGAAAAGTAATCAATCATGACCCGGAGGAACCTCCTTTGTCCACTAGCCGGAGGGAAATGCTCGACTAAATCCATCCCCCAGATGACGAAAGGCCATGGTGCCATGATGCTTCGGAGCCTTTGAGCGGGCAAGAGTTGGAGGGGGGCGTACAATTGACACTTCCGGCACCTCCTCGCAAACTCAGCCGCATCCTTCCTCAGGGTCTGCCAGAAATACCCTTGCCTCACCACCCTTGCTTCCATCGTCCTTCCCCCTGAGTGACTGCCGCATTCACCTGAATGCACTTCCTCCAAGATCCTCGGGATCTCCTCCTCAGTCAAACACCTTGCCAGGAGACCTAACAACATCTTCCGATGTAACCCCCCTTCCAACATTAGGTAGTGAGCCACCTTGTTCCTGAAGCATTTTGCATCCTTAGCCCCCTCCGGAAGCTCACCAGTGGTTAGCAAAGTCACTAATGGATCCACCCATGAGGTTCGCCGATCCACCTCCATCAACTCTTCTTCCTCGATAGCCGGTCGAAATAGCTTAGTCAAGGTCCCTCCTCCCCGAGTTCCAAACTTAGCCAACCGATCGACAACTATACTTTCTTCCCTAGGAACATGTTAGATTGAGAACGTCCGGAACTCTCCGATGATCGCCCTCACCTTGCATAAGTACTTCACAAGGGTGGGCTCCCGAGCTTCGAACTCCTCTCGGATCTGTGATGCCACCACCAACAAGTCCGTAAAAGCATCCACATCTTGGATCTTAAGTTCCTTTGCCAAACGAAGGCCGGCTATCACGGCCTCATACTCCGCCTAGTTGTTAGTCGCTAGAAAGTGCAAGACCACTGCTTGTTCTATAATGACCCCTTGAGGACTTATCAACACCACCCTTGCTCTGAGGGAGTGCTTTCCCGAGGCCCCATCAACCATCATATTCCACACCTCCTGCGGTCACGGCTCCTCGGCTCCAACCTCAACAACGTAGTCTGCCAAGAAGTCAGCCACCGCCTGTCCCTTAATGGAGATCCTTGGCACGAATGAGATATCAAACTTGCTCAATTCGATAGACAAATTTGCCAACCTGCCTGAGTGCTCCACTCCCTCAAAAATCATACGAAGGGGATGGTCCGTCACCACCTTGATCGAATGCGCTTGGAAGTACTGCCAGAGCTTCCTGGCCGAAATGATCAAAGCGTACACCAGCTTTTCCAAGATGGGGTAGCGGTGCTCCGTGATTGTTATTTTGCATCAAGTCCCTGACAATGGCGCCAAAAACTTGATGGCACGCGAACAGACTCTTATTGTGGTTGGTTCGATGAGTCGATCGTCGCAGGCTTGCTAAGGTAGGCAAGTGCACCTATCACAAGTAGTACTCAATATTTGGGAGAATACCGAAGTCGTATTGTTCTCGGGGTCGGGTTGATTATTCTTACTTCTCTAGGAGGACTATTATTTTACTAAAAGTACGGTGGAGGTTTTACATAACTAAAGACAGGAAATATAAAAGAGCGAAAAATGATTTAGAAAAATTCGATGAAGGGTTAACGCTCGGCACCGAATCGAATTAAAACTAAAATAACTTTTAATAATTATTGAACTTAGATTTCAAATTAATAAAAGGCAACTTGGTCGTGGAGGTTCCACAAATATGAGCTCACCTAGCTATAGAGATATCTCTCACCTGAACGCTAAGACTATTCGACTGAATATTAGTCCGACGAAGGATTCCTCTTAACGCCCGCTTTACGCTAAGAACCCTGCTATTGGGTGGGGAACCCAATCCAGAAGAATTACGCTTGTCCTCTCTCGAGGGTATGCACACAACTCTCTTTACCCAGGGGTGATTTGTCCATACGTACGACCTCTCAGCTAGCTCGTGTATGGATAACAAAAATAGGGCCCACACATCGATTTGTGATCCTACACGTCGTTAACCCGGGGTAAACCTTAAGTACTAAAATTAAAGTGAAAATTAAGGACTTTAATTATTTCAAATAATTTTAAATGTCCCAATGCTCTTCGATGCCGAGACTAATAACGATTAGCCACACATCGGTATGGGGACGACTTTATAATTTGATGAGGCGCGAGTTCGAGTTCATGTAGAAATGATAAGTTAGCTAAAATGAGAAAAGAACTAAGTTACAAAAAAAAGGAAAGGTCATACTCGAACGAGTAGGCAGGAAATAAAAGAAAAAGAGTTCGGGTCCAAAAAGATGACCATGCACCTACTACCCTCAAAACGATCTAGGCACAAGGTTAGGAACACAAGGGATAGACCCAATGTCTCAGTGTGGAGGACCCACCGCATACCCGGAAGACTAACAAACTCTTCCCCTCCCAAGCCAAAGGCTGAGCTAAGACACCTTCGGAGGGCACTCTTGGCCGACCGGAATATCTAAGGAGAATATCGAGATCAACTCTCTCCTATCCAGATGTGTCCCCTTGGGTCTACACAAAATGCTCCTCACCCGCCCTACTAATGGCGCAAACTCGCCGAGCAATTCCATGACACGCTGCCCAAGTTGGGCCACTAACAACGTAATTCCGCTCTTCTAAAAGGCTGTCAACAGGCCATCAGGGGCTTCCCGACAACTATATCTCGGGGCCCCCACGGGGCGAGTGGTTCACGAGAACACCGCCCACCTAGTACAAAGAAGAAGTAAACTACACATACACAGAGCATCACAGATATTATAAAATATTACAGGAATATAAATTCCATACTTCGACACGCATGCCGGCAATATAAGCAAAAATAGGCCTTCCAGGGCCGACACCAGCTTGGGCTTAAGCCCGCTACTCCCTGCTTGGTACTGCAACACCTGTACGCCAACGTCTCGAATGGCGATAACAAGCCAAACATAGGTCGACTAAAAGCGAAGCAAAACATCGCACCCACCCCTTTTTCGGGGGCTGTGGCGCGCATTCCATGCAAATGGATAATATACAACTTCCTCAGAGTCTTCTCCGGGAACCCTATAACATCACCACTCCGGCTCACACGTCCGGATGGGCTTCACACAACATGCCTAAACCCGTACGCATGCTTCCGGGTGCTAATGCAGTTAATTGCAGGGATGTACACGTCAACCTGTCGGAGAGCTCCCTTACCCCACCTATTGGTGGAGAGGGGCTTCCATGCAAATATGTAAACTGAGGGCTTCACCTGCCCAAGTAGAAACATCGTTACCCTTGACGCATGTTTTTTGTCGGCAGTGTCGGGCCTTGCTGAAGAAATAACTTCCCATCATCCTCCTTGAAGGCCGAGTCTTTGCTGGGAGAGATGGATTCATCCCCTTCTCTCTTGGTAGCTGGTTCAAGCTACAGGAGGCGCCCGGAGAGAAGCTCCCGGCCGGCCTTGTTGTAGGCGGCGCCGGGAGAGGAGCTCCCAGCCGGCCATACTGTAGGCGCCGCCGGGAGAGGAGCTCCCGGCCAGCCTTGCTGTAGGCGGTGTGTAACACCCCCTATCCGTCGCATAGCATATAGCAGTAGGTCCGGCCGGGGCCCGAAGCCATATACCACAGACAGACCGGGTGGTTACATATGGAAACCATCCAACCAATCTCAACGTCCTACACAGAGCATTCTAGCGGAAGCAGTTTATAAAAGTTGCAAAACAAGAACCCAGCAACAAGCATGAATGTCCACTAACAAGATAATAGGAATGTTATTACAAAATACTCAAAAGTCGGCCTTAAGGCCTTACAAAATGTTTCACTTGTCTTTTACATGATTTCCAAACCTCGGCTCGCAGGCCGGCCATACATGAATAAAACATAAAACATTTCCACTTGGGCCTTCGAGGGCCAGCTTCGCAAAAAGGGCTTTAGCCCGCTATTGACCGCTTGGTCCAGCTGCACCTGCAAGCAAACAAACCACCGCACGGTGGCAAACAAAACAACGGTCAGCAATGCTGACCAAATTATAACGATCCCGCCCCCAACTCGGGGCGGCGATGCTCCTTCCCTGCATTTCATTAGCACAAGCGAGCAATGCATATAACCATAGCCAATTCATCACAGACGTTGGCTCGTACGGCCACACGTCCCGTGCACTCAGGGCACATTCTCGGTGAACCGGTCGATGTTACGTCAATTAAAGCCATTAACATTCCGGACTCACCACCGCCACTTAGACGGTCATTCCTATGAGCAATTTGTCTTCATGGTATTGGTCACGTCAATTTAAGCCATCGACCACCGAAGACTCACATCTATGCCAACGGCGAGTGCCATGTAACTTTAGGTCTCTCTAACCCGAACGACATAAAGCGGGTACGGCTCCATCTAACCCGTGCTCACATCGCAACGCAATTTAAGCCATCTGCGCGGGTCAAACTTTCACCGATTCCCATTCTACCACAAATCACATAACCCCGTTATGTTCAAGTTGGCTCTCAGGCCACCAAGTTGGCAAGACCTCGTGTCCGCCCAGTTTTCCGGGTGCACCTTTGGGTTAGTCCCCAAGGCTCCCTGCTGCAATCTACCGCGTAGAAAACCCGAAAAACACCCAATAGCACGGAGTCTTCTCCGGCCTTATGCAATGCAACATCACCGATCCGAACTACATGTCCGGGTAGGCTTCAACCAAAATGCCTATGTCCGTTCTCGCATACGGACGCTAAACAACGGGGACTTTACATATCTACCCGAAGGAACGCCTCCAACTCTTCGCAAACTCGCGAGAGAGGGCTTCCTATGCTAAGAAAGAGAGCTATCATGCTCACAAGTGAGGATCGTTACCCTTGCGTTCCTCTTTGGCGCCATCGAAATGTAATCGGATAGAAATCACCGCGCTTGCGTTGCCTCCGTAGATCCGGAGTCGGCTTGCGATTCGGAGCTCCGAAGCTCCTCCAATGGCGGATCTAGCTCTTCTTCCTCCAATAGCTTTCCTCTTTCTCCAAGGGTTTGGAGAGATGATCAAGTGAAGGAAAATGGATTTTTCTTAAGTCAAACCCATGTATATCCTCCCAGGAACCATCCCCAGCCGTCGGATCTCAACCTAAGAAAACGAGCGGCTTTGATTCGGGGCTGAAATGCCCAATCTGGGCCGAACACGGCCTGGCACACGCCCGTGTCCAGGGCCGTGTGCCGCATTCGCCGTCAAAATCGAATCTTCTGAACACGCACACGGGTATCGAACACGCCCGTGTTCGAGCTGACACGCCCGTGTTCCAGCTGACACGGCCGTGTAGCCGGCCGTGTACCCCATGATTTTTCCCCCGTTTCCAACCCGAGCACTGCACGGGTTCTAGGACACGCCCGTGTCCTTGCCCGTGTCACATTGACACGCCTGGGCCCCCAGGCCGTGTACACGGGACATTTCGTCGAGGGGAGAATGACGACTGGATGACACGGCCTTGGACACGCCCGTGTCCTAGGCCGTGTGCCTTGTCTCGACGATCGTCGAGTGAATCTCGACGATTTCACCTTGACGATCGTCGACACGGGTCGACACGCCCTGCGACACGCCCGTGTCGCAGGCCGTGTGCCCATTCTCGACGAATCGTCGAGAATAACTCGACGATTTCACGGCTAAGTGTCGACACGGGTCGACACGCCCTGCGACACGCCCGTGTCGCAGGCCGTGTGCCCATTCTCGACGAATCGTCGAGAATAACTCGACGACTTCGCGGCTAAGTGTCGACACACGCTTGACACGCCCTGGGACACGCCCGTGTCCCAGGCCGTGTGCTTTCAGCCAGAAACCAAAACTGGCCCAAAACGTCCCCCTTTGCTCCTTTGAGTTTCGGGGCGTTACAACTCTCCCCCTCTTAAAAGAATTTCGCCCACGAAATTACATAAAGGAAAAGATATACAAAAACAACATTTGTACCTGAGCGGAACAACTCCGGATACTCGTCAAGCATAGTCTGCTCTCGCTCCCAGGAGAGCTCCTCACGACCGCAATTGTCCCATCGGACCTTGACCATCCTGATCTCTTTATTGCGTAGCCGCTTGACCTCCGAGTCCTCAATCCGCACGGGCTTTACCTTTGTCGTTAGCCCACTATCCACCGGCACTTGATCGACCGCGATCACTTGCGTAGGCTCTTGCACCGCCTTCCGAAGCACCGAAATGTGGAATACATCGTGTAAACCACTTAGCTCCACAGAAAGCTTCAACCTATAGGCCGCTTCTCCAACTCGCTCCAGAACCTCAAACGGTCCAAGGTACCTCGGGCTTAGCTTTTTCAATCGTCGCACCCGCGAGACACCCTTGAACGGCTTGATCTTTAGGTACACATAATCACCCACAGCGAACTCCACGTTCCTGTGCTTGGCATTATAGTACTTTGCTTGCCGGTCCTGAGCGATGAGTAACCTCTCCCGAATGGTTCTCACCAAAGAAGTAGCATCATCCACTTCCGATCGCTTATACAACTTCGACTCGCCCGTTTCTAACCAAGACAACGGCGTGCGACATCTTCTACCATATAGGGCCTCGAAAGGCGCCATCTGAATACTTGCTTGGTAGCTGTTGTTGTATGCGAACTCCACCAAATAAAGGTGGTCCTCCCATTGCTTTCCGAAATCCAAGACACACATGCGAAGCATGTCTTCCATGGTTCTATTGACCCTCTCGGTCTGCCCATCCGTTTGCGGATGGAAGGCTGTGCTAAACTTCAGCTTTGTTCCCAACATTTGCTGCACCAGCCTCCAATCATTGGACGTGAACCGCCCATCTCGGTCACTCACGATGCTGCGGGGCACACCATGAAGCCGTACTATGTTATCCACATAAAGCTTCGCCAGCTTCTCCACCGGATCATCCTTCCTATGCGGAATAAAATGCGACACCTTCGTTAATCGATCGACCACCACCCAAATGGCGTCGTTCCCCTTCTGCGACCTTGGCAAACCATGCACAAAGTCCATAGAGATGTCGTCGAATTTCCACTCCGGAATAGGCAAGGACTTAAGAAATCCTCCCGGCTTTTGGCACTCCGCCTTTACTAAGGCGCAGGTTTGGCACTTCGCTACGTATAGCGCCACATCCTTTTTCAAACCCGGCCACCAAAATAGCTTCTTTACATCGCGGTACATCTTCGTGCTCCCCGGGTGAATCGAGTACTTGGTATGGTGTGCCTCGTACAACAACTCCACCCGTAAATTGCCCACGCTTGGGACGCACAGACGACCGTCTTTCCACAGCAATCCGTCCTCCACGACGAATTGGGAATTTGACCCATCCAGAGCCTCTATCATGAACTGCTTCATATGAGCATCCATATCCAAAGCCTGCCGAATCCGATCAGCCAGGTCATATTGGACTTCAGTCCAATTCAGCACTGCTTCAGCACTAGATTGTCTATCCACACAAACAATCTCCAACGCCTCCAGCTCCTGCACCAACCGCTCATCATGCACTGATAGCCAATTTGCTTGAGCTGGGGCTCGGCGACTCAACGCGTCCGCAACCGCATTCCCTTTGCCAGGCACGTAGTGGATCTTGAATGTATAGTCCCCCTAAGAACTCCATCCATCTACGCTGCCGCATATTCAGATCTTTCTGATCAATCAAATACTTTAGGCTCTTGTGATCGGTGTAGATATCAATCTTCACACCGTACAAATAGTGTCTCCACAGCTTCAAGGCAAAAATCACGGCCGCTAACTCCAAGTCATGGACCGGATAATTCCTCTCGTGCACTTTTAGCTGTCTCGAGCCATAAGCTATCACGCTTCCGTGCTGCAGTAGCACACAACCCAAACCGCTGCCTGAAGCATCGCTATATATCTCATAGCCTTCGGTCCCAACCGGCGAACTCAACACAGGCGCCGTGGTCAACCGACACTTCAATTCCTCAAAAGCTCGCGCGCACTCCGGCGTCCAAACGAACTTATGCTCCTTCCTCGTCAAAGTAGTGAGAGGTAGCGCTATCCGCGAGAAGTTCTCTACGAAGCGCCTATAATAACCGGCAAGCCCCAAAAAGCTCCGGACTTCTGCTACCGTAGCAAGCTCAGGCCACTCCCGTATCGCAACAATCTTCGCCGGATCCACCGCAATACCCTCTCCACTCACTATATGCCCGAGGAACGCTACTGAGGATAGCCAAAACTCGCACTTCGAGAACTTGGCATACAACTGGTTTCTCCTTAGCGTCTCCAGCACCAAATGAAGATGCTTGAAGTGATCTTCCTCACTTTGCGAGTACACCAAAATATCGTCGATGAAGACGATCACGAAATGGTCCAAGTACTCCCTGAACGTCCTGTTCATCAAATCCATGAACACCGACGGCGCATTAGTCAGCCCAAACGGCATGACCGTAAACTCATAATGCCCGTATCTCGTACTAAACGCTGTCTTCGGGATATCACTCTCCCTTATCCGCAGCTGATAGTACCCAGACTTGAGATCTAACTTCGAGTACACCGTCGACCCGACTAACTGATCAAAGAGATCATCAATCCTAGGGATCGGGTACTTATTCTTCTCAGTCAGCTTGTTTAGCTCCCGATAATCAATACACAATCTCAAGCTTCCGTCCTTCTTCTTAACAAAGAGGACCGGTGCGCTCCAAGGCGAAGAACTCGGGCGCACATACCCTTGCTCCAACAACTCTTGCAGTTGAACTTTCAGCTCCGCCATTTCCTTAGGCGCTAGCCGATACGGAGATCGTGACACAGGCTTTGCACCTGGCACTAGCTCGATCGTAAAATCTATCTCCCGTTGAGGCGGGGCTCCAGGAAGATCTGCGGGGAACACATCAGGGTATTCCGATACCACTGAAATACAATCCAACGCGGGCTTCGGCTTTGCAACCTCCACTAGTGTAAAGAACAGTTCTGCTCCAGCACGAACCGCCTTCACCACCTGAAGAGCAGACATCAACGTCTTGCTCGACCCCTTTAAGCCCGTAAAAGTCGTCTCACGACTCGCTCCCAGCTTGACTTCCTTGCTACCGCAATCTATATGGGCCTGCTGCTCCGAGAGCCAGTCCATGCCAAATATGACGTCGAACTCCACTAACGGAAGTAAAGACGCCCGCAGGTCGAACTCCTGCTCTCCAATACGAGTCTTAACCTCGCAGATCCTAACCGCTCGCATCGAACACCCATTGGGCAACAACACATCCAACTTGTCCTTCGCCATCGAAGAAGGGACTCCGATGCGTGATATAAATCCTTCGGACAAGAAGGAGTGTGAAGCTCCCGTATCAAAGAGTGCTCGTGCCGGGTTTTCACAAATCAACACAAATCCTAAACAAGCAGTGGTAAGGTAACATATACATAACAAGCATATAAAGGAATTGACTTGCTATAAATTAAACCGTACCTGTCACCACATCAGCTTGTTTAATGGCCTCCTGTTGGCCAAGATTGTAAACCCTTGGTTGGGCCGGAGCATAGTGGGATGCGGTCGACTCCACCGCCTTTCCCTTCTCTTCATAAGTAGCTCCTGGCCTCCGCTCGGACTTAGGACGTCCGCTCCAACAGTCACGGGCGAAATGCCCCGTCTTTCCACACGTAAAGCACGCACCCGGGGTCCGACCCGTAGTCGCCCCAGAAGCGCCAGAAGGAGCTGGACCCGAAGCCCTATGCTTCTTGAAAGTCCTCCGATAGCCTGACTTTGAGGTAGTCGGCACTCTGAACTCAGATTTCTTATCAGCCAAGCCTTTCTTCGCTTGTACACTCTTCATGTCCTTCTCCAAGGACCGGGCAGTATTGACCAAGGTTAAGAAACCTTGCGTCATCGGCCCCGACAGTAACAGTCTCAGCTCATCCCTCAAGCCTTCGTAGAAACGATTAGTCTTGCGCTCCTCATCCATGATGGTAGAGCTCGCATAACGACTCAACCGCGTAAACTCGTGGAGATATTCATCCACGTTTCTCTCACCCTGCACCAACTTCAGGAATTCATTCTCCATTGAAATCCTCTGAGTAGAAGGGAGGTATCTTGCTAAGAACAATTCCGAGAACTCTTCCATCGGAACGTCTATCAATTGTCTTCCTCTCAGATGATGTAGCTCCAAGCCTTCCCACCACATCCTCGCTTCCCCGTCTAGAAGGAACGTAGCGATGGTGGTCATTTGCCACTCCTCCGTCTCCGTCGCTGTCATGACTCTCTTCACCCTAGAGAGCCAGTCTTCAGCCTGCGATGGGGTTCCCAACCCCGAGAATAACGGAGGGTTAAAGCTCATTACATGCTTCAACTGCCTCTCAGTTGCCCTCCTTGGCACTAATGGTTCCACAACCACTTGCTCCACCCTCCTCGGCTCAGCCTCTTGAAGAGGTACTTGCTCCATCACAGGAGCGGGCTGCTGCGCTTGCCTCCCAGGCTGCGCATTTATCACGGCCAACACCGCTTCAGCAACCAATCTAATATTCTCAGCCGACAGAGGTGTTGCGGGAGCAACATCCGGTGCACTACTTGCCTCAGAAACTCGGCGTTCTGACGGCCCAACACCACTTCTGGTCACCTATAGTGGTACAAAACACCGTTAAGCGACCACATAACATTGCAAACAGCAATTATAGGAACACGCAGGTTCCTCAAACACGAGTATTTTCATTCCTAAGTGGACATTCATGGGTTCTTTTACGGTTATAACGATGACGCACACAATGTGCTCACCACCCCTTAAAAAGAATTCGCCCACGAATTCAATTCAAGCCCAACCAAAACCAGTAGTCTGATACCAAATTGTAACACCCCCTATCCGTCGCATAGCATATAGCAGTAGGTCCGGCCGGGGCCCGAAGCCATATACCACAGACAGACCGGGTGGTTACGTATGGAAACCATCCAACCAATCTCAACGTCCTACACAGAGCATTCTAGCGGAAGCAGTTTATAAAAGTTGCAAAACAAGAACCCAGCAACAAGCATGAATGTCCACTAACAAGATAATAGGAATGTTATTACAAAATACTCAAAAGTCGGCCTTAAGGCCTTACAAAATGTTTCACTTGTCTTTTACATGATTTCCAAACCTCGGCTCGCAGGCCGGCCATACATGAATAAAACATAAAACATTTCCACTTGGGCCTTCGAGGGCCAGCTTCGCAAAAAGGGCTTTAGCCCGCTATTGACCGCTTGGTCCAGCTGCACCTGCAAGCAAACAAACCACCGCACGGTGGCAAACAAAACAACGGTCAGCAATGCTGACCAAATTATAACGATCCCGCCCCCAACTCGGGGCGGCGATGCTCCTTCCCTGCATTTCATTAGCACAAGCAAGCAATGCATATAACCATAGCCAATTCATCACAGACGTTGGCTCGTACGGCCACACGTCCCGTGCACTCAGGGCACATTCTCGGTGAACCGGTCGATGTTACGTCAATTAAAGCCATTAACATTCCGGACTCACCACCGCCACTTAGACGGTCATTCCTATGAGCAATTTGTCTTCATGGTATTGGTCACGTCAATTTAAGCCATCGACCACCGAAGACTCACATCTATGCCAACGGCGAGTGCCATGTAACTTTAGGTCTCTCTAACCCGAACGACATAAAGCGGGTACGGCTCCATCTAACCCGTGCTCACATCGCAACGGCAATTTAAGCCATCTGCGCGGGTCAAACTTTCACCGATTCCCATTCTACCACAAATCACATAACCCCGTTATGTTCAAGTTGGCTCTCAGGCCACCAAGTTGGCAAGACCTCGTGTCCGCCCAGTTTTCCGGGTGCACCTTTGGGTTAGTCCCCAAGGCTCCCTGCTGCAATCTACCGCGTAGAAAACCCGAAAAACACCCAATAGCACGGAGTCTTCTCCGGCCTTATGCAATGCAACATCACCGATCCGAACTACATGTCCGGGTAGGCTTCAACCAAAATGCCTATGTCCGTTCTCGCATACGGACGCTAAACAACGGGGACTTTACATATCTACCCGCAGGAACGCCTCCAACTCTTCGCAAACTCGCGAGAGAGGGCTTCCTATGCTAAGAAAGAGAGCTATCATGCTCACAAGTGAGGATCGTTACCCTTGCGTTCCTCTTTGGCGCCATCGAAATGTAATCGGATAGAAATCACCGCGCTTGCGTTGCCTCCGTAGATCCGGAGTCGGCTTGCGATTCGGAGCTCCGAAGCTCCTCCAATGGCGGATCTAGCTCTTCTTCCTCCAATAGCTTTCCTCTTTCTCCAAGGGTTTGGAGAGATGATCAAGTGAAGGAAAATGGATTTTTCTTAAGTCAAACCCGTGTATATCCTCCCAGGAACCATCCCCAGCCGTCGGATCTCAACCTAAGAAAATGAGCGGCTTTGATTCGGGGCTGAAATGCCCAATCTGGGCCGAACACGTCCTGGCACACGCCCGTGTCCAGGGCCGTGTGCCGCATTCGCCGTCAAAATCGAATCTTCTGAACACGCACACGGGTATCGAACACGCCCGTGTTCGAGCTGACACGCCCGTGTTCCAGCTGACACGGCCGTGTAGCCGGCCGTGTACCCCATGATTTTTCCCCCGTTTCCAACCCGAGCACTGCACGGGTTCTAGGACACGCCCGTGTCCTTGCCCGTGTCACATTGACACGCCTGGGCCCCCAGGCCGTGTACACGGGACATTTCGTCGAGGGGAGAACGACGACTGGATGACACGGCCTTGGACACGCCCGTGTCCTAGGCCGTGTGCCTTGTCTCGACGATCGTCGAGTGAATCTCGACGATTTCACCTTGACGATCGTCGACACGGGTCGACACGTGCGACACGCCCGTGTCGCAGGCCGTGTGCCCATTCTCGACGAATCGTCGAGAATAACTCGACGATTTCACGGCTAAGTGTCGACACGGGTCGACACGCCCTGCGACACGCCCGTGTCGCAGGCCGTGTGCCCATTCTCGACGAATCGTCGAGAATAACTCGACGACTTCGCGGCTAAGTGTCGACGCACGCTTGACACGCCCTGGGACACGCCCGTGTCCCAGGCCGTGTGCTTTCAGCCAGAAACCAAAACTGGCCCAAAACATCCCCCTTTGCTCCTTTGAGTTTCGGGGCGTTACACGGTGTCAGGAGAGGAGCTCCCGACCGGCCTTGTTGTAGGCATCGCCGGGAGAGGAGCTCCCGGCCGGCCTTGTCGTAGGCGGCACCGGGAGAGAAGCTCCCGACCCGCCTTTCTGTGGGCTACGTCGGGAGAGGAGCTCCTGACCGACCTTGCTGTAGACGGCAATAGGGAAAGGAAGGCAAGGTCAGGCTTGCTTTGCCCTAGGAGGCGGCGACAAAGAGAGGAGGAGGAGCTCGGACAGCCCTTGCTGCTGGCGGCTGCGATGAAGAAGAGCCAAGCTCGGGCTGCACTTGCCGGCGTACCAGGACAGAGGATGGAGAGGGGTGGCTCGAGATGCCGCTTCAGGCGGCCGGAGAGAGAGAGACGGGCGGGGCTGTGCTGCTCCAGGCCGAGAGAGAGAGAGGGTCGGGGGTTGTGCTGCTCCAGGCCGAGAGAGAGAGGGAGGGGGAGGGCAGTTTTTCCTTGACCGAACCCTAGTCAGGGAGTAAAAAAAATAAACCCTGCTGCCTGATGCCTTTCCCTCCCACTTATCCTCTCTCTTATCTTTTTTTTTTTATTTTCTTCCTGCTGCTTTTGCTGTGCCGCCTCCCCACTGCCCTTTCCCTAATGTAAACCTATATATAATATATATATATATGTTTTGATATTAATATATAATATAGTAATAATATATTATAATATTAATCATGCCTTTACGTATAAATTCTCCGCACGCATGCACGACTACTCGCACGTCCTCAAACGGGGCTGCACCAAAATATCGCTCATAGCATGTCCCGAGCACGCCGCTTGTGGAGGATCCCGCTCGACCGGATACGGGGTTGTATACAATCCCTGCTCTTTTCGAAGTTGGCACAAGCTCGGAAAGAAATGTCCAACCCCAAATATCCGACGAGTGGGTGCCGACCCAAAGAAAAATTTTGGGAGAATCCAAAATTTGCATTTAAAACACTAATCTCTCCATGCCCATTCTGATCTTGTTGAACCACTCGATACATTTTTGCTCACTGCTATTGGATTGCCCTTATACCATTACTTACAATAAGTACATAATTTCTCAAGATATTGTGAAACAATGAAGCCAAATATTTTGCATTCTCTTGAACATGCGGAGCTAATCCTTTCCCCCAGGTGTGCCTACCGCCCTGCCCAGCTAATGAGAGCCTGAGCAGCGAGTCTACTCGGGGCCGAGCAGCACTCGGGGTCCCTTACACCCACAGGCGAGCCTACGGACCTGCCAGCTAGATGAGAACCTGCGCAGAGGGTCTACCTGGGGACGAGCCGATCTCGGGGTGCTGATGAAGTTTCCTCAAACCAAACCTATCCCCCACAGGCGAGCCTTCAGACCTGCCAGCTAGATGAGAGCCTGCGCAGCGGGTCTACCTGGGGCCGAGCTGAGCTCGGGGTGTCGAAGAAGTTTCCTCAAACCAAAACCTATCCCCCACAGGCAAGCCTTCAGACCTGCCAGCTAGATAAGAGCCTGCACAGCGGGTCTACCTGGGGCCGACCCGAGCTCGGAGTGTCGATGAAGTTTCCTCAAACCAAACCTATCCCCCACAGGCGAGCCTTCAGACCTGTCAGCTAGATGAAAGCCTGCGCAGCGGGTCTACCTGGGGCCGAGCCGAGCTCGGGGTGCTGATGAAGTTTCCTCAAACCAAACCTATCCCCCACAGGCGAGCCTTCGGACATGTCATCTAGATGAGAGCCTGTGCAGCGGGTCTACCTGGGGCCGAGCCGAGCTCGGGGTGCCGATGAAGTTTCCTCAAACAAAACCTATCCCCCACAGGCTAGCCTTCGGACCTGCCAGCTAGATGAGAGCCTGCGCAGCGGGTCTACCTGGGGCCGATCCGAGCTCGGGGTGCCGATGAAGTTTCCTCAAACCAAACCTATCCCCCACAGGCATGCCTTCGGACCTGCCAGCTAGATGAGAGCCTGAGCAGCGGGTCTACATGGGGCCGAGCCGAGCTCGGGGTGCCGATGAAGTTTCCTCAAACCAAACATATCCCCCACTGGCGAGCCTTCGGACCTGTCAGCTAGATGAGAGCCTGTGCAGCGGGTCTACCTGGGGCCGAGCTGAGCTCGGGGTGCCGATGAAGTTTCCCCAAACCAAACCTATCCTCCACAAGCGAGCCTTCGGACCTGCCAGCTAGATGAGATCCTGCGCAGCGGATCTACCTAGGGCCGAATCGAGCTCGGGGTGCCGATGAAGTTTCCTCAAACCAAACCTATCCCCCACAGGCGAGCCTTCGGACCTGCCAGCTAGATAAGAGCCTGCGCAGTGTAACGCCACGAAACTCAAAGGAGCGAAGGGGGACATTTTGGGCCAGTTTGAGTTCTGGCTGCAGGCACACGGCCAGGGACACAGGCGTGTCCCAGGGCGTGTCAAGCCTGTGTCGACGCTAAGACGGGAAGTCGACACTTTGGTCTCGACATTGTGTCGAGACTGGGCACACGGCCTGCGACACGGGCGTGTCGCGGGGCGTGTCGACCTGTGTCGACGATCGTCCCGGGGAGTCGACGAGATTCGGTCGACGATGCGTCGAGAGTGGGCACACGGCCTGCGACACAGGCGTGTCGCAGGGCGTGTCGAACCGTGTCGACACTCGTCCCGGAAGTCGACGAATCTTGCTCGACAATCGTCGAGACAAGGCACACGGCCTAGGACACGGGCGTGTCCGAGGCCGTGTCGAGTGTGGAGACCGTGTACACGGCCCTGGAGCCCAGGCGTGTCAAGGTGACACGGGCAAGGACACGGGCGTGTCCTAGAACCCGTGCAGTGCTCGTGTTGATTTTGGGGAAAAATGATGGGGTACACGGCCGGCCACACGGCCGTGTCAGGTAGAACACGGGCGTGTCAGCTCGAACACGGGCGTGTTTGATACCCGTGTGAGGTTCCAGGTGATTCGATTTTGACGGCGAATGAGGCACACGGCCATGGACACGGGCGTGTACCAGGCCGTGTTCGGTCCAGATTGGGCATTTCAGCCCCGAATCGAAGCCGTTCATTTCTTTAACTGAAGATCCAACGGCTGGGGGTTGTTCCTGAAGGGATATACCCGTGAATGGACTTGGAAAACCATTACTTTTCATAACTTCTCATCTTTCTAAAACCTTAGAGAGAGAGGAGAGCCAAGGGAGGAAGAAGGAGCTAGATCCCGCCATTGGAGGAGCTTCGGAGCTCCGAATCGCGAGCTGACTCCGGATACACGGAGGCAACGCTAGTGTGGTGGTTTTCATCCGATTACTTTTCCATGGCGCCAAAGAGGAATGCAAGGGTAACGATCCTCATCTTGAGCATGAGTAGCTCTCTTTCTTTGCATAGGAAGCCCGCTCTCGCGAGTTTGCGGAGAGTTGGAGGTGTTCCTTCGGGTAGATATGTGAAGTCCCCGTTGTTTAGAGTCCGTAAGCGAGAACGGACATAGGCATGATGTGTGAAGCCTACCTGGACATGTTGGTCTGGATCGGTGATGTTGCATTGCATAATGCCGGAGAAGACTCCGTGCTATTGGTTGTTTTTCGGGTTTTCTACACGGTAGATTGCAGTAGTGAGCCTTGGGGACTAACCCAAAGGTGCACCCGGAAAACTGGGCGGATATGAGATCTTGCCAACTTGGTGGCTTGAGAGCCAACTTGAACATAACTGGGTTATGTGACTTGTGATGGAAATGGGACTCGGCGGAAGTTTGACCCGCGCAAATGGATTAAATTGTCGTTGCGATGTGAGCACGGGTTAGATGGAACCGTACCCGTTCTATGTCGTTCGGTTAAAGAGACCTAAAGGCACGTGACACTTACCGTTGGCATAGATTAGGGTCTTCGGCGGTCAATGGCTTAAATTGTCGTGACCCAGGCCAGGAAGACAAATTGCTCATAGGTTTGGTCGTCCAAGTGGCGGTGGTGAGTCCGGAATGTCTATGACTTTAATTGACGTGACATCGACCGGTTCACCGAGAATGTGCCCTGAGAGCACGGGGCGTGTGGCCGTGCGAGCCAACGTCTGTGATGAAATGGGTATATATATACATTGCTCGCTTATGCTAATGAAATGCAGGGAAGGAGCATCGCCGCCCCGAGTTGGGGGCGGGATTGTTATAATTTGGTCAGCATTGCTGACCGTTGCCATGTTTTGCCACCGTGCGGTGGTTTGTTGCTTGCAGGTGCAGCTGGACCAAGCGGTCAATAGCGGGCTAAAGCCCGAATGCGAAGTCGGCCCTTGAAGGCCTAAGTTGGAAGTGTTTACTGCTTTATTCATGTGTGACCGGCCTGCGTGCCGTGGTTTGTAAAACATGTAATTGGTAGTGAAACATTTTGTAAGGCCTTAAGGCTCATTTTGGGTATTTTGTAATAACATTCCTATTTTGTATTAGTGGACATTCGTGCTTTAATGCTGGGTTCTTTGTTACAACTTTTTATACTGCTTCCGCTAGAATGCTCTGTGTAGGACGTTGAGATTGGTTGGATGGTTTCCATAAGTAACCACCCGGTCTGTCTGTGGCATACGGCGTCGGGCCCCGGCCGGACCTACTACTATATGCTATGTGACAGATATGGGGTGTTACAATTTGGTATCAGACTACTGGTTTTGGTTGGGCTTAAACTGAATTCGTGGGCGAATTCTTTTTAAGGGGTGGTGAGCACATTGTGTGCGTCATCGTTATAATGGTAAAAGAACCCATGAATGTCCACTTAGGAATGAAAATACTCGTGTTTGAGGAACCTGTGTGTTCCTATAATTGCTGTTTGCAATTTATTTGGTCACTTAATGGTGTTTAGTACCACTATAGGTGACCAGAAGTGGTGTTGGGCCGTCAGAATGCCGAGTTTCTGAGGCTAGTAGTGCACCGGATGTTGCTCCTGCAACACCTCTGTCGGCTGAGAATATTCGATTGGTGGCTGAAGCGGTGTTGGCCGTGATAAATGCGCAGCCTGGAAGGCAAACGCAGTAGCCCGCTCCTGCGATGGAGCAAGAACCTCTTCAAGAGGTTGAGCTGAGGAGAGTGGAGCAAGTGGTTGTGGAACCGGTGGTGCCAATGAGGGCAACTGAGAGGCAGCTTAAGAATGTAATGAGCTTTAACCCTCCGTTATTCTCGGGGTTGGGAACCCCATCTCAGGCTGAAGACTGGCTCTCTAGGGTGAAGAGAGTCATGACAGCAACGGAGACGGAGGAGTGGCAAATGACCACCATCGCTACGTTCCTTCTGGACGGTGAAGCGAGGATGTGGTGGGAAGGATTGGAGCTGCATCATTTGAGAGGTAGATAACTTATAGACGTTCCGATGGAAGAGTTCTCGGGATTGTTCTTAGCAAGATACCTCCCTTCTACTCAGAGGATTTCGATGGAGAATGAGTTTCTGAAGTTAGTTCAGGGTGAGAGGAGCGTGGATGAATATCTCCACGAGTTTACTCGTCTGAGTCGTTATGCTAGTTCCACCATCATGGACGAGGAGCGTAAGACTAATCGCTTCTACGAAGGCTTGAGAGATGAGTTGAGATTATTACTCTCGGGACCGATGACGCAGGGTTTCTTAACCTTGATCAACAATGCCCGGTCCTTGGAGAAGGACATGAAGAACGTACAAGCAAAGAAAAGCTTGGGTGAGAAGAAATCTGAATTCAAAGTGCCGACTACTTCAATGTCCGGCTATCAGAGGTCTTTCAAGAAGCATAGGACTTAGGGTCCAGCTCCTTCTGGTGCTTCTGGGGCGACTACGAGTCTGACCCGGGGCGCGTGTTTTACATGTGGAAAGACGTGGAATTTTGCCCGTGATTGTTGGAGCGGACGTCCTAAGTCCGAGAGGAGGCCGGGAGCTACTTATGAAGAAAAGGGAAAGGCGGTGGAGTCGACCGCATCCCATTATGCTCCGGCCCAACCAAGGGTCTATAATCTTGGCCAACAGGAGGCCATCAAACAAGCTGATGTGGTGACAGGTACGGTTTAATTTATAGCAAGTCAATTTCTTTAAATACTTGTTATGCACATGTTACCTTACCACTACTTGTTTAGGATTTGTATTGATTTGTGAAAATATGGCACGAGCACTCTTTGATACGTGAGCTTCACACTCCTTCTTGTCCGAAGGATTTATATCACGCATCGGAGTCCCTTCTTCGATGGCGAAGGATAAGTTGGATGTGTTGTTGCCCAATGGGTGATCGATACGAGCGGATAGGATCTACGATGTTAAGATTCGTATTGGGGAGCAGGAGTTCGACCTGCGGGCGTCTTTACTTCCGTTAGTGGAGTTCGACGTCATATTTGGCATGGACTGGCTCTCGGAGCAGCAGGCCCATATAGATTGCGGTAGCAAGGAAGTCAAGCTGGGAGCAAGTCGTGAAACGACTTTTACGGGCTTAAAGGGGTCGAGCAAGACGTTGATGTCTGCTCTTCAGGTGGTGAAGGCGGTTCGTGCTGGTGCAGAACTGTTCTTTACACTAGTGGAGGTTGCAAAGCCGAAGCCCGCGTTGGATTGTATTTCAGTGGTATCGGAATACCCTGATGTGTTCCCCGCAGATCTTCCTAGAGCCCCGCCTCAGCGGGAGATAGATTTTACGATTGAGCTAGTGCCAGGTGCAAAGCCTGTGTCACGATCTCCCTATCGGCTGGCGCCTAAGGAAATGGCGGAGCTGAAAGTTCAACTGCAAGAGTTGTTGGAGCAAGGGTATGTGCGCCCGAGTTCTTCGCCTTGGAGCGCACCGGTCCTCTTTGTTAAGAAGAAGGACGGAAGCTTGAGGCTATGTATTGATTATCGGGAGCTCAACAAGCTGACTGAGAAGAACAAGTACCCGATCCCTCGGATTGATGATCTCTTTGATCAGTTAGTCGGGTTGACGGTGTACTCAAAGTTAGATCTCAAGTCTGGGTACTATAAGCTGCGAATAAGGGAGAGTGATATCCCGAAGACAGCGTTTAGTACGAGATACGGGCATTATGAGTTTACGGTCATGCCGTTTGGGCTGACTAATGCGCCGTCAGTGTTCATGGATTTGATGAACAGGACTTTCAGGGAGTACTTGGACCATTTCGTGATCGTCTTCATCGACGATATTTTGGTGTACTCGCAAAGTGAGGAAGATCACTTCAAGCATCTTCATTTGGTGTTGGAGACGCTAATGAGAAATCAGTTGTATGCCAAGTTCTCGAAGTGCGAGTTTTGGCTTTCCTCAGTGGCGTTCCTCGGGCATATAGTGAGTGGAGAGGGTATTGCTGTGGATCCGGCGAAGATTGTTGCGATACGGGAGTGTCCTGAGCTTGCTACTGTAGCGGAAGTCCGGAGTTTTCTGGGGCTTGCCGGCTATTATAGGCGCTTCGTAGAGAACTTCTCGCGGATAGCGTTACCTCTCACTACTTTGACGAGGAAGGAGCATAAGTTCGTTTGGACGCCGGAGTGCGCGCGAGCTTTTGAGGAGTTGAAGTGTCGGTTGACCACGGCGCCTGTGCTGAGTTCGCCATGTGGGACCAAAGGCTATGAGATTTATAGCGATGCTTCAGGCAGCGGTTTGGGTTGCGTGCTACTGCAACACAGAAGTGTAATAGCTTATGGCTCGAGACAGCTAAAAGTGCATGAGAGGAATTATCCGGTCCATGACTTGGAGTTAGCGGCCGTGATTTTTGCCTTGAAGCTGTGGAGACACTACTTGTACGGTGTGAAGATTGATATCTACACCGATCACAAGAGCCTGAAGTATCTTATTGATCAGAAGGATCTGAATATGCGGCAGCGTAGATGGATGGAGTTCCTGGGGGACTATACATTTAAGATCCACTACGTGCCTGGCAAAGGGAATGCGGTTGCTGACGCGTTGAGTCGCCGAGCCCCAGCTCAAGCTAATTGGCTATCGGTGCATGATGAGCGGTTGGTGCGGGAGTTGGAGGCGTTGGAGATTGTTTGTGTGGACAGACAATCAAGTGCTGAAGCAGTTTTGAATTGGACTGAAGTCCAATATGACCTGGCTGATCGTATTCGGCAGGCTTTGGATATGGATGCTCTTATGAAGCAGTTCATGGTAGAGGCTCTGGATGGGTCAAATTCCCAATTCGTCGTGGAGGACGGGTTGCTTTGGAAAGACGGTCGTTTGTGCGTCCCAAGTGTGGGCAATTTACGGGTGGAGTTGTTGTACGAGGCACACCATACCAAGTACTCGATTCACCCGGGGAGCACGAAGATGTACCGTGATGTGAAGAAACTATTTTGGTGGCCGGGTTTAAAGAAGGATGTGGCGCTATACGTAGCGAAGTGCCAAACTTGCGCCTTGGTAAAGGCGGAGTGCCAAAAGCCGGGAGGATTTCTTAAGTCCTTGCCTATTCCGGAGTGGAAATTTGACGACATCTCTATGGACTTTGTGCACGGTTTGCCAAGGTCGCAGAAGGGAAACGACGCCATTTGGGTGGTTGTTGATCGATTAACGAAGGTGTCGCATTTTATTCCGCATAGGAAGGATGATCCGGTGGAGAAGTTGGCAAAGCTTTATGTGGATAACATAGTGCGACTTCATGGTGTGCCCCGCAGCATCGTGAGTGACCGAGATGGGCGGTTCACGTCCAATGATTGGAGGATGGTGCAGCAAATGTTGGGAACAAAGCTGAAATTCAGCACAGCCTTCCATCCGCAAACGGATGGGCAGACCGAGAGGGTCAAAAGAACCATGGAAGACATGCTTCGCATGTGTATCTTGGATTTTGGAAAGCAATGGGAAGACCACCTATATTTGGTGGAGTTCGTATACAACAACAGCTACCAAGCGAGTATTCAGATAACGCCTTTCGAGGCCCTATATGGTAGGAAATGTCGCACGCCGTTGTCTTGGTTAAAAACGGGTGAGTCAAAGTTGTATAAGCGATCAGAAGTGGATGATGCTACTTCTTTGGTGAGAACCATTCGGGAGAGGTTGCTTATCGCTCAGGACCGGCAAGCAAAGTACTATAATGCCAAGCACAGGAATGTGGAGTTCGCTGTGGGCGATTATGTATACTTAAAGATCAAGCCGTTCAAGGGTGTCTCGCAGGTGCGACGATTGAAAAAGCTAAGCCCGAGGTAACTTGGACCGTTTGAGGTTCTGGAGCGAGTTGGTGAAGCGGCCTATCGGTTGAAGCTTTCAGTGGAGCTTAGTGGTTTACATGATGTATTCCACATTTCGGTACTTCGGAAGGCGGTGCAAGAGCCTACGCAAGTGATCGCGGTTGATCAAGTGCCGGTGGATAGTGGGCTAACGACAAAGGTCAAGACCGTGCGGATCGAGGACTCGGAGGTCAAGCGGCTACGCAATAAAGAGATCAGGATGGTCAAGGTCCGGTGGGACAATTGCGGTCGTGAGGAGCTCTCTTGGGAGCGAGAGCAGACAATGCTTGACGAGTATCCGGAGTTGTTCCGCTCAGGTACAAAAATTTGGTTTTGTACATGTCTTTTCGTTATGTAATTTCGTGGGCGAAATTCTTTTAAGAGGGGGAGAGTTGTAACACCCCGAAACTCAAAGGAGCGAAGGGGGACGTTTTGGGACAGTTTGAGTTCTGGCTGCAGGCACACGGCCAGGGACACGGGCGTGTCCCAGGGCGTGTCAAGCCTGTGTCGACACTAAGACGGGAAGTCGACACTTTGGTCTCGACATTGTGTCGAGACTGGGCACACGGCCTGCGACACGGGCGTGTCGCAGGGCATGTCGACCCGTGTCGACGATCGTCCCGGGGAGTCGACGAGATTCGCTCGATGATGCGTCGAGAGTGGGCACACGGCCTGCGACACGGGCGTGTCGCAGGGCGTGTCGACCCGTGTCGACACTCGTCCCGGAAGTCGACGAATCTTGCTTGACGATCGTCGAGACAAGGCACACGACCTAGGACACGGGCGTGTCCGAGGCCGTGTCGAGTGTGGAGATCGTGTACACGGCCCTGGAGCCCAGGCGTGTCAAGGTGACACGGGCAAGGACACGGGCGTGTCCTAGAACCCGTGTAGTGCTCGGGTTGATTTTGGGGAAAAATGATGGGGTACACGGCCGGCCACACGGCCGTGTCAGGTAGAACACGGGCGTGTCAGCTCGAACACGGGAGTGTTCGATACCCGTGTGAGGTTCCAGGTGATTCGATTTTGACGGCGAATGAGGCACACGGCCCTGGACACGGGCGTGTGCAAGGCCGTGTTCGGTCCAGATTGGGCATTTCGGCCCCGAATCGAAGCCGTTCATTTCTTTAACTGAAGATCCAACAGCTGGGGGTTGTTCCTGAAGGGATATACCCGTGAATGGACTTGGAAAACCCTTACTTTTCATAACTTCTCATCTTTCTAAAACCTTAGAGAGAGAGGAGAGCCAAGGGAGGAAGAAGGAGCTAGATCCCGCCATTGGAGGAGCTTCGGAGCTCCGAATCGCGAGCCGACTCCGGATCCACGGAGGCAACGCTAGTGCGGTGGTTTTCATCCGATTACTTTTCCATGGCGCCAAAGAGGAACGCAAGGGTAACGATCCTCATCTTGAGCATGAGTAGCTCTCTTTCTTTGCATAGGAAGCCCGCTCTCGCGAGTTTGCGGAGAGTTGGAGGCGTTCCTTCGGGTAGATATGTGAAGTCCCCATTGTTTAGAGTCCGTAAGCGAGAACGGACATAGGCATGATGTGTGAAGCCTACCCGGACATGTTGGTCTGGATCGGTGATGTTGCATTGCATAATGCCGGAGAAGACTCCGTACTATTGGTTGTTTTTCGGGTTTTCTACGCGGTAGATTGCAGCAGGGAGCCTTGGGGACTAACCCAAAAGTGCACCCGAAAAACTGGGCGGATATGAGATCTTGCCAACTTGGTGGCTTGAGAGCCAACTTGAACATAACCGGGTTATGTGACTTGTGATGGAAATGGGACTCGGCGGAAGTTTGACCCGTGCAAATGGCTTAAATTGTCGTTGCGATGTGAGCACGGGTTAGATGGAACCGTACCCGTTCTATGTCGTTCGGTTAAAGAGACCTAAAGGCACGTGGCACTTACTTTTGGCATAGATTAGGGTCTTCGGCGGTCAATGGCTTAAATTGTCGTGACCCAGGCCAGGAAGACAAATTGCTCATAGGTTTGGCCGTCCAAGTGGCGGTGGTGAGTCCGGAATGTCTATGGCTTTAATTGACGTGACATCGACCGGTTCACCGAGAATGTGCCCTGAGAGCACGGGGCGTGTGGCCGTGCGAGCGAACGTCTATGATGAAATGGATATATATATACATTGCTCGCTTATGCTAATGAAATGCAGGGAAGGAGCATCGCCGCCCCGAGTTTGGGGCGGGATTGTTATAATTTGGTCAGCATTGCTGACCGTTGCCTTGTTTTGCCACCGTGCGGTGGTTTGTTGCTTGCAGGTGCAGCTGGACCAAGCGGTCAATAGCGGGCTAAAGCCCGAATGCGAAGCCGGCCCTTGAAGGCCTAAGTTGGAAGTGTTTACTGCTTTATTCATGTGTGACCGGCCTGCGTGCCGTGCTTTGTAAAACATGTAATTGGTAGTGAAACATTTTGTAAGGCCTTAAGGCTCATTTTGGGTATTTTGTAATAACATTCCTATTTTGTATTAGTGGACATTCGTGCTTTAATGCTGGGTTCTTTGTTACAACTTTTTATACTGCTTCCGCTAGAATGCTCTGTGTAGGACGTTGAGATTGGTTGGATGGTTTCCATAAGTAACCACCCGGTCTGTCTGTGGCATACGGCGTCGGTCCCGGGCCGGACCTACTGTTATATGCTATGTGACGGATAGGGGGTGTTACACGCAGCGGGTCTACCTGGGGCCGAGCCGAGCTCGGGGTGCCGATGAAGTTTCCTCAAACCAAACCTATCCCCCATAGGCGAGCCTTCGGACCTGCCAGCTAGATGAGAGCCTGCGCAGTGGGTCTACCTGGGGCCGAGCCGAACTTGGGGTGCCGATGAAGTTTCCCCAAACAAAACATATCCCCGACAGGCGAGCCTTCGGACCTGCCAGCTAGATGAGAGCCTACGCAACGGGTCTACCTGGGGCCGAGCCGAGCTCGGGGTACCGATGAAGTTTCCTCAAACCAAACCTATCCCCCACAGGCAAGCCTTCGGACCTACCATCTAGATGAGAGCCTGCGCAGCGGGTCTACCTGGGGCCGAGCCGAGCTCGGTGTACCGATGAAGTTTCCTCAAACCAAACATATCCCCCACAGGCGAGCCTTCGGACCTGCCTGTAAGACCCCCCCTTTTTTTTTCTTTTTCCACACTGGGGTCTTAGGCTCAGAACCACCGTTTTGCGGTGACTCCTTCACGCCCTGAGGGGTCATCACCACAAAGCGCCGTTTCTGCCGGCCAAATTCGATCACAGAAAAGTAGCACAATAAAGTAAATGCAAACTAGCAGTCCACAGAAAATCACATATCATAGTAAATAAATCTCCACGAAGGGAGTGTCCACAGAAAATACATATCAGAGTGCTAAACTACGGGCTTATGCCCGGTACATGATATCCTCACTACAAAATCACTCATGCGAAAGCAAAAGCAGAAAAACTACTCAAGGTCGAGACTCACGGTCCCGGCTGTATGAACTCCGGAGCTAGACTGCCCCACCTCCAAGCACACCGGTCTCTGGGGCTGCTCCTCCATGCTGGGCTCCTCGATCCCCTAAATGATGCGGTTCGAAAAACGTTAGTCTAAAAGACTAAGCCCTATCATCCCCCGCCCCTTCCCCCATGACTCCTAGGCACCGAGCGGAGAGGAAGAAAGAGGAGGACTTGAAGGTAGAGAATATCAAAAACGGATGGCAACGGACCTATACTAGCAATTCTATAACAGGTATGGACAATAAGCTGAAATATGAAAAGTAACCTTCACTTATGTGAGAACACATAAGCCAAGGGGTCTTCTGCAAGGCTCCCATCGTATAAAAAGTCCCATACCAATTTATACGTTGGGGTGTCGGTTATCAAACAGCAATAAATATATATATCAGAATTGACCTTAATTTATAAACTTGTCCACACAAGCTTATAGACCAAGGGGTCGTTTTGCAGGGCCTAAAGTATAAGCGTCCCATTCCACTTATACTTTAGGTGTCAGGGTTGAATGAATCGATTATGCTATGACATGCAAGTGGGTATGATGGAACATGCAAGTGCAACGCAAACACCCGACTTTGTGCACACAGACCTTTAGTTCCCCCTTTCTAGAGCCGTAACCTCCCAGGATACCTCCGTAGTGGCAGACGGAAGCGGTGGGTTGGGCCTCGCCCACCTCTAAATCAGTAAAGCACTACCGGTCAGACCTATCGTACGCCTCAACGCTTGGTGCACGAAGCGGACTCCTACGTACTCTTGCCGGCTGGCGCACCAGACTTCTATTGGTGAAGTGCTAACCACACTTGCCGAGTCAACGTATTGGCGTCTTTGCATCGACCCTCCAATACCGAAGACCCACCACCTTAATTTTTCTTTCCTTTTATGCACATGCAAATTTAGCGTAATCAAAAAACGAGCCGAAGCTCCCCGGACCAAAACGTCTGTCTCAAACAATCGAGCCGAAGCTCCCCGGACCCAAAGTCCGTCTTTTAACCATCCGAGCCGAAGCTCCCAGCTATCTTCCTGTGTTACCTGTGTTCGTGAAATGTGCAACCCTAATTGCTAAGTTACTCTTTTCAGCTTGTTAATACTGTTTACGTTAACCCAAGACTGCCCCCGGTATTCCCTGTGAAGGGCTCTCAAGGGGCACTAGGAACTATGTTGGGATTACGCCCAGCGTTCCTTTTCGCAAGGTACTTATTATTATTATTGGTTGATTCCCTTACCCATTATTTTCTCATGTTACGATAGGCCAATCCTAGGGTGATTTTTGACTCTACTTCACCTTGGGGAGGATGATCTTTCGTCGAACCCGAGCGCCTCTAAACCCTAGCCAAAACAACACTCTACTCATTTTATCTTCCAATGATGCTCCTAATTCTATTTATCCCTTCAAGCAAACCACTAAACCCAACTCATGTGCTCTAATTCATATCCCAACTTATTCCCTGCAGTTTTACTAAATGCAGACCACTTAAGCTATATGACCCGTAAAATGAGAAGTATACCAAATGATCATCCAGTACTCATATAATAATTATTGGAGGGCTATACTGGCATATGTAGCCTAAATCCATAATTTCCTAATTTTCATAATTTAGCTGATAATTTATTTATTTATTCTAATAACCAAAAGTTCCAAGTTTGAACATGAAGTACAGGTTTTAGACAAGATAAAATTCCACTAAATTTATGTCAAATGAAAAATGAATAATAATTTAAAAATCCAGAATCTCCCAATTTTTCAGCAAGGTTTATGCCCTTAAATGTTATTTCAAATTTATTCCATAATAAATCATTTAAAGGGGATGTACAACAATAATACTTCCAAAAATTCAGAGAAAATCCAGGATGATTATAAGGACACATAAAACCTCTAAATAAAGTTTCCTTATTTTTTTTGAAAGAATTATTCCCTGAATTAATTAAATATCCAATTCTCAAAATTATGGTCTTGTAAAGGAAGTTCTGTAAACAGACCTATAAAAATTATAAATAAATTTTTACAAGTACATTTTGGCTTGGAAACATCAAAACCTAAGTCTCATGATTTTTGAACAGAAATATAATCAATAATTAATTATATACTACCAAGGCCCCTTTCCCAAGCTTGTGAAGGAAGTACCAAATATATACGAGCAAAGATTATGATAAAATTCAGGGGTATTCACTTAGGGCTATAAGATCTTCTAACCAAGTTTCATCAGATTCAAATGGACAGAATAACCATAAGAAATTCAAACATCATTTTAGGCCTTTTGGTAATTAACAAATGAAGTACTAGGAATAAAATCCATAAAATTCTATAGACATTACCAGGGGTTATAGATGGCCTAAAACCTACTCTACCCAAGTTCCATAGCTTTTGGGGAAGGTTTAGTGGCTGAATCTTCAAATTTGTGCTTCTACCCTAAAACTAGGGTTAGGGTTTTGAGGTGCCTACCTTCCTCCAAATCCCATAAGATTCCTTCCAGAGAACTTAGGATACACTACCTCCATTCCTACTGAGTTTCCAAGGTCATACAAGGGCATTTGCCCCTATGTCCTTCACAACCCCAAAAGGGTCCTTCCTTAGGGTTTGAGGTTGAACCCTAGGGTAAATCAATCCTAAATCATCCCATTTTCCTTAAGAGGGTGACATTGGCCATGCCAAGTCAGTGTCCAAAACCTCAGCATCTGTTGAGGGGAGGGGACCACCCTAAGTCCATAGTGCACTTTTAATCAAGAATACCACCTTAAAGCCTAACTAGGGTTTGGCGATTCCCTAGCCAAAGCCTATCCAAAAGAGTTAAACTTTTGTACAGAACTAGGATTTGATGCCAGGGACCACTCTCCAAAATTTGGGAGGGTTTGGAGGTCATTTGACCACTTAATTAAATTACCCTAGCATTATTAAATAAAAGTAAAAACTTTAGGCAAAGTGTCTCTAAAAATTCTGAGTTTTGAGCAGGCCCTAGGTATTACTAGGTTAGACGCCCTGCCAAAATTTCAAGTAGTTTGGATTAAGGATGAAGTGTGGGCACTCAGTTTAATGACTGCCTATCCCTAGGTATAGGTCCCACCATAATGGGTGCCTTGGTCAAACCATGCACCCAAATTGGTTCAAACCAATTTTAAAATATAGTAGACCCAAAGGGCTACAACTTTCATGTTGAAGGTTTTCCCACCAGGTGAGCCTAAATATTTTTAAAATCTAAAACCATTAATATCAAAAACTGTGACATAAATTTCATTATTATAAAAATATTTCCTATAGTTTAATCTCAAGCCCGCACGAATCTTGAAGCAAAAAGGGACGAAATCCCTTCATCTCCTTCCTTGAGCAGACGGCCAGGATCCATCCCGCCTGGAGACGCTTCCAAGCTCTGCCGCCGGCGATCCATCCCCTTCCCCGGCCGACCACCGCCACCACCACCTCCGTTGAGGTGGTGGCTGTCGCCAGGCGGCGCACATCTGCCGGAGGGCTGTTTTCCGGCGGTTATGGTAGGAACTTTTTCTGCCGAAAAACCATGAAATCCAAAAATTGGATCGTGCTCAATTGAGCCCGAACCTTGCACCTAATGATTTCTACGATCTACTCATGAGTTAAGGAGAGGAGGAGGACCTTCCTGGCGGCCTGAATGCGGGAGGAATGGCGGGATGCCATTGTCTACGGCAGCGGCGCTCGGCTTCTGCAACAACACAGTGGGACGGCCTGTTCCCTCCAGGTAAAAGCTTAAAAATGTCCCCCTCTGCCCACTGATGATGTTTAAATGGACAATTGGGGAGGGGGCGTCTGGTTCTTCAATGCCCATCAAACAACATTAATGGTGTGGCTCGGGTTGAGCGGGGGGGGGGGGGGGGGGGGGGGGGCTGAATCTACCCCTTGGTGGCTTGGAAACAGCTGGAATCAACTCCTCTTCCCTAGAGGAGTTGATTGCAGCCATTAAGAGTGGCTGTTGGCCTCCCTTTGGCCGGCTCCCACTCTCCCCTTCCTCTCCCCCATCTTCTCTCTCCACCATTAACATGAAGGGAAGCTCCCTTCTCTCTCCTAGTCACCCATGTTGACTGGTCAACACTATAGGCTATGTGCAGCCCACTTAGTCATAATGGTTATGAAGAGTGATGTTAGCCTAAGGGAGAAATGACTTGAGCTTAGGTTAGCCCATTTAGGCTAAGTTTGACTTGACTTAAGCTATGGTTGACTTAGGACAATCTGATCATTTGGGGTGACCCCATTGGGTCCTTGGTGACCCATTGGCCTCCCCTAAGGCCTATGTGGGGTTATGTAGGGTTATCTTACACTTTCTAGGTCACTTACCCTTAGTAAGGGCACTTTGACCAGATTTGGGGCTTGAGTTGACTTGGGTCAACTTGGCCTCTAGGGCTGACCCCAATGTATCCTTAGTGACCCTTTGACTACACTTTAGGGTTAGGAGGGCATAGGTGGGGTCCTCTAGGATAGGAGTAGGTCAATTGACCCTAAGTAGGCTAGTTTGGCCCTTATAGGGTTAGGGTTGACTTTGGTCAACTAAGTCTCTTTGATTGACCCCAATGGGTCCTTATGGCTCTGATGGGCCTCCCAAGGTATTAGGGGGTGTTGTGGTAGGGTCTTGGGGTCAAGGTGTAGCCCCATGGTCATCCTAAACCATTGTTCAGAGTTCTACTATTTGCAGACCATGGTGATCCTCACCTTGGCCTCCTACATCTTGGACTATTTCTGGCTTCCTAGGGTTTGTCATGACCTAGTCATGGACAAAACCACTCCTAGGGGTTTAGTTGGAAATGAGATGTTACAAATCCCAATAAACAAAACAAAAATTTCGTCCCCGAAATCCAGGTTAAGCCTACAGGAATTTCTATCGTAGAAAAAAGCCTGTAACATCCCATCACGACGCCAGGTTTGCTAAATTAGGTTTTGAGAGAAACCTAAGTCTATACCCAATTCGCCTAATTGGCAAACTAAGATCCCAATAAACAAAAGATAAACCCCCAATAAATAAAAGTTTAGCCTCTACTCTTCCTGGAGCAGCCCTACTAGTTTAAAGCGGGAAAATAAATTAAACATCTTGAGGGGTTGTGAGGTATACCTGACTGAACAGCTCTGGATATCTTTGTCGCATCAGGTCCTGCGGTTTCCAGGTATGCTCCTCCTGGCCATGGTTCCTCCACAGGACTTTGACCAACGGAACCTTCTTGCGACGCAAGATCCGTACTCCTCGGTCGTTGATCCTAACCGGCTCCAAACGAACTGACCGGTCTGAAGCTACCGGCCCTTCGGTGGTCAAAATCTACTGCTCCGGGCATAGCAGAGCCCTCCTCAGTGAAGAAATGTGGAAGACGTCGTGCAGAGCTGCCAGCTCTGGTGGCAACTCCAGCCTGTAGGCTAGGGGCCCGATCCGCTCCAGGATCCTGTAAGGGCCAATGTACCTAGGGCTGAGCTTCTTTCTCCGACCATGCACCCGTGAGACTCCATGCATGGGCCGGATCTTCAAAAACACACAGTCCCACACCTGGAACTCCACCTGACAATGTCGGGCATCATAGTACTTAGCCTGTTTGCTCTGTGCCTCTAGCATCCTGTCTCTGATCAGCCTTACCTGAGCCTCGGTTTCTTTAACAAAATCTGATCCCAACACCTTCGGATCTTCATCCTGAATCCAAGAAAGCGGGGTTCGGCATTTCCTTCCATACAAGGCTTCGTAAGGTGCCATCCTGATGCTAGACTGGTAGTTGTTGTTATAGGAGAACTCGACCAGGGGTAAGAGCTTCTCTCACGGTTCCCCGCGGTCCAAAATGCATATCCTCAAAAGATCTTCCAGCATCCGGTTGGTGCGTTCTGTCTGCCCGTCCGTCTGGGGATGGATTGCGGTGCTGAATGTCAATCGTGTGCCTAAGTAAGCCTGCACGGATCTCCACTCCCTGGAAGTGAACAGGCCATCCCGATCCGACACGATCATCTTGGGCACACCGTGATACCGAACGAACTGCTCCACAAATCTCCGCACTAATACTCCCACAGCGTCGTCCTTCCTGATCGGAATGAACCTGGCTACCTTTGTCAACCGATCGACGATGACCCAAATCGAGTCATTTCCCGTCCGTGATCGGGGAAGTCCGTGAATAAAGTCCATCATGATGTCTTCAAACTTCCACTCTGGTACCGGAAGTGGTTGCAACAAACTTGCGGGGTTTTTGCACTTTGCCTTCACTAGCTGGCAAGCTTCGCAGTGGGTCACAAACAGAGTGATATCCTTCTTCATGCCAGGCCAGTACATAGTCTTCTTCAAATCCGCAGTCATCTTCGTTATCCCCGGGTGCACCGAGTATCTGCTATGGAGGGCCTCTGCCATAATATCTTCCCAGACCTGGCCTCCTTCCGGTTTATAAGTCCGACCTCTAAAGCATACCACACCATCCCTCATTATGTAATCTCCTGCTACACCATTCTCCAAGGCCCAGAATATCAGCTCCAATTTGACATCTCGCCTCTGTCCCTCTCTGACTCGGACCCGGATATCGTCGGTAGCACTCACCACAGCTAAATACTCCATGTAAAGCTCGGAGTCCTCAGATGAAACTAGTGTGATGTGCATATCCTCCAATCACCTCACCAGCTCCATAGACATAACCTGGGGCCCGGCCACGGAAGTGGCAGCTCTCCGACTCAACGCGTCAGCCACCACGTTTTCCTTCCCTGGATGGTAGTGCATCTCATACTGATAATCTGCTAAGAACTCCACCCAGCGTCTCTGCCTGATATTCAGTTCCTTCTGTGTGTCCACGTATTTCAGGTTCTTGTGGTCGGAGTAGATGTCGCAGTGGACTCCATAAAGGTAGTGGCGCCAGACGTTCAAGGCAAAAACGACCGCCACCATCTCAAGGTCGTGCACCGGATAGTTCTGTTCGTTCTTCTTCAACTGGCGAGACGCATATGCAATCATATGACCCTTCTGCATCAGTACAGCTCCCATACCCTAGTAGGATGCATCAGTGTAGACCTGAAATCCTTCTCTCCCCGAGGGAAGAGCAAGTATGGGAGCCGAGGTGAGCCGCTCCTTAAGCTCCTGGAAATCTGCCTAGCACTGCGGGGTCCACACGAAAGGTACCTCCTTCTTCGTCAAAGATGTGAGCAGGAGGGCGATTCGAGAGAATCCCTCCACGAACTTCCGGTAGTAACCGACAAGTCCTAGGAAACTTCATACGTCGGTGGCTGTCTTCAGCTGCGGCCAATCTCGAATTGCCTGAATCTTTGCCGGATCCACTGCCAACCTGGCTCCACTGATAATATGGCCTAAGAAGCCCACCTCCTTTAGCCAGAACTGACATTTGCTAAACTTTGCATATAAATGATTCTCGCACAGTCTCAGTAGGGTCAGTGCCAGGTGGCGAGTGTGCTCCTCCTCCGTCCTCGAGTAGATGAGGATGTCATCGATAAACACAATAACAAACACATCTAGATACTCCTTGAAAACCTAGTTCATGAGGGTCATGAACGTCGAGGGTGCATTGGTGAGCCCGAAGGGCATCACTGTAAACTCAAATAATCCATTTCTGCTACTAAAAGCAGTCTTCTGAATATCCTCCTCTCGAATCCGAAGCTGGTAGTAGCCCGACGTCAAGTCTAATTTCGAAAAGAACTGCGCCCCCTGCAGCTGGTCGGACAACTCGTCTATCCTTGGCAGTGGATAGGTGTTTCGAACCGTCAATCGATTTAGTGCTCGGTAGTCGATGCACAATCTGAGTGTCGATTCTTTCTTTTTGACGAACAGTACCGGGGCTCCCCATGGTGAAGAGCTTGGCCGGACAAATCCGGCTACCACTAACTCCTGAAGCTGGCTTCGAAACTCTGTCAATTCCCTTGGGGCCATCCGGTAAGGGGCTTTAGATGGCGGCTTGGCCCCCGGCACAAGCTGTATCTGAAAGTCCTGCTCCCTGCACGGGGGTAATCCGGGTAATTTTTCTGGAAAGACGTCCTCAAACTCCCGCACTACCGGGATATTCGATATAGAATTCGTGGCCTCCGCCATCTCAAACAGCACCTCGTAGACCTCCTCCCCCTGTAAATAGGCCTTAACGGCCTGTACTGAAGATAAGGGTATACGTGAGGCAGGTCTTATACCTTCGATGATGATGATAGAGTCCCCATGCCTCATGGTGATCCTCTTTGCTTGACAATCAATCTGGGCATGGTTCCATTGTAACCAAGTCATGCCCAGGATCAGCTTGAAGACGGGCATCCTTAGGACCGTTGCCGATACCTCGAACGGCTTTCCTCCAATCTCCGCCTCCATGCTGCAGTGGGCAGAGGTGAGTATCTCCGATCCGTCGGCTAGACGCACCCTTCTCATCCGGCCTGTGAACCGTTCCACTCCTTCCAGCCATTCCAGAAAGGCCTCCGACACAAACGAGTGCGAGGTACCCGTGTCGAATAGAGTATAGGCGGGCTTGCCGCTGATAAAGACTATACCTGCTATGACCTGCTCTGGATTCCGAGGCTGTGCTAGGTCTAGAGCATACACCTGCTCCCTTTCCTGTCTTCGATCCCCTCCCTGGTAACCACGTCCTCAGCCGCGTCCTCGGCCTCCGAAATGCTGAGCAGGTGGGCCACCCTGTCGTGCTGGAGGTGGTGCCCCCCTCATGGGGCAGTTTCTCCGGAGGTGTCCCACCTGATGACAATGGAAGCACTCCGGTGGGGGATACGCCATACCCCCGGGTCTCGACATCTCCTGTATCCGAAGAGGTTGATGGGCCAATACCACCTGCTCTCTCGGCTCCTACCTCACCTCCTGACGAGGCTGGTCCTCTTTCCTTCTCCCATCTGGTATAGCACCTCGCCGTTGATCATTTCTGGCCCTCCGACCCTGATCCTCCGCTTGCCGCTTCCGGCCCCGAGTCGTGTGCCAATCAGCCTCAATCCTCTTTGCCATCTCCAAAATCTTGGAGATAGGCCCGTCGAATACAAACAACAAAGCCTCCCTCAACTCCACTTTCAGACCCTTATAGATCCTCTTGATGTATCCTGCATCATCCAGCTGGTAAGAACCTGCATATCGAGCCAAATGGTCGAACTCTCGATGGTACTCCACCACCGTCCTCGTGCCCTGCTTCAGCTGTAAGAACCGCTCCTCCAACTCATCCCTGGCCGACTGCGGAACAAAATGCTCCAGCAGCGTGGCCTTGAATTCCTCCAAGGTGATTTCCGCAACCTCCCTATCGACAAACATCGTGTCCAACAACGTCTTCCATCACCTCTTGGCTTGGGACTCCAAGCAAGATACCACCAAAGCCACCCTCTCCTCCCAGGGGCACCGTATCCCAGTCAACATTTCGTACATAATATCCAGCCACTCCTCTGTCCGCACTGCCGACTCTGTCCCCAAGTAGGATGGGGGAGAGAGTCCTCGGAAGGTGCTCATCCAGTTGGCCCCTGGGTTTGGCTGCTGGGCCGGAGCCTGCTGAGCCCGGAAGGCCTCAAGGATAGCTGTAAGAGTTTGCCCCATGTCTGATTGAAGGAAAGGTGTGGGGACCATGGGAGGTGGTGCAATGTCCGGAGTCTGTTGAGACCCGCCTTGTGGGGTGGGCTGAGCTGGGGGCTGCAAAACGAACTACATTAGTAGGTAATCGACTCAATACCTAATTAAGAAGTGGACAATTTACATTTACATGTGATCCATCATATGGGCACACCACTGCTTCTGCTGCTTAGTTTGTCCCGAAACTAAACTCGTGCGGGGGTGACCCAGGGTTGTGGACTGCTACTTTTCGATAGAGGTCTGCTTTGATACCACTTGTAAGACCCCCCCTTTTTTTCTTTTTCAACACCAGGGTCTTAGGCCCAGAACCGTCGTTTTGCGGTGACTCCTTCACACCCTGAGCGGTCATCACCACAAAGCGCCATTTCTGCCGGCCAAATTCGATCACAGAAAAGTAGCACAATAAAGTAAATGCAAACTAGCAGTCCACATAAAATCACATATCATAGTAAATAATTCTCCACGAATGGAGTGTCCACACAAAATACATATCAGAGTGCTAAACTACGGGCTTATGCCCGGTACATCATATCCTCACTACAAAATCACTCATGCGGAAGCAAAAGCAGAAAAACTACTCAAGGTCGAGAATCATGGTCCGGCTGTATGAACTCCGGAGCTAGACTGCCCCACCTCCAAGCGCACCGGTCTCTGGGGCTGCTCCTCCATGCTTGGCTCCTCGATCCCCTAAATGATGCGGTTCGAAAACCGTTAGTCTAAAAGACTAAGCCCTATCATCCCCCTCCCCTTCCCTCATGGCTCCTAGGCACCGAGCGAAAAGGAAGAAAGGGGAGGACTTGAAGGTGGAGAATATCAAAAACGAATGGCAGCGGACCTATACTAGCAATTCTATAATAGTTATAGACAATAAGTTGAAATATGAAAAGTAACCTTCACTTATGTGAGAACACATAAGCCAAGGGGTCTTCTGCAAGGCTTCCATCGTATAAAAAGTCCCATACCAATTTATACGTTGGGGTGTCGGTTATCAAACATCAATAAATATATATATCAAAATTGACCTTAATTTATAAACTTGCCCACACAAGCTTATAGACCAAGGGGTCGTTTTGCAGGGCCTAAAGTATAAGCGTCTCATTCCACTTATACTTTAGGTGTCGGGGTTGAATGAATCGATTATGCTATGACATGCAAGTGGGTATGATGGAACATGCAAGTGCAACGCACACACCCGACTCTGTGCACACAAACCTTTAGTTCCCCTTTTCTGGAGCTGTAACCTCCCAGGATACCTCCGTAGTGGCAGACGGAAGCGGTGGGTTGGGCCTCGCCCACCTCTAAACCAGTAAAGCACTACTGGTCAGACCTATCGTACGCCTCAACGCTTGGTGCACGAACCGGACTGCTGCGTACTCTTGCCGGCTGGCGCACCGGACTTCTATTGGCGAAGTGCTAACCACACTTGCCGAGTCAACGTATTGGCATCGGTGCATCGACCCTCCAATACCGAAGACCCACCACCTTAATTTTTCTTTCCTTTTATGCACATGCAAATTTAGCATAATCAAAAAACGAGCCGAAGCTCCCCGGACCAAAACGTCCGTCTCAAACAATCGAGCCGAAGCTCCCCGGACCCAAAGTCCGTCTTTTAACCATCCGAGCCGAAGCTCCCAGCTATCTTCCTGTACTACCTGTGTTCGTGAAATATGCAACCCTAATTGCTAAGTTATTCTTTTCAGCTTGTTAATACAGTTTACGTTAACCCAGGACTGCCCCCGGTATTCCCTGTGAAGGGCTCTCAAGGGGCACTAGGAACTATGTTGGGATTACGCCCAGCGTTCCCTTTCGCAAGATACTTATTATTATTGGTTGATTCCCTTACCCATTATTTTCTCATGTTACGATAGGCTAATCCTAGGGTGATTTTTGACTCTACTTCACCTCGGGGAGAACGATCTTTCGTCGAACACAAGCGCCTCTAAACCCTAGCCAAAACAACACTCTACTCATTTTATCTTCCAATGATGCTCCTAATTATATTTATCCCTTCCAGCAAACCACTAAACCCAACTCATGTGCTCTAATTCATATCCCAACTTATTCCCTGCAGTTTTACTAAATGCAGACCACTTAAGCTATATGACCCGTAAAATGGGAAGTATACCAAATAATCATCCAGTACTCATATAATAATTATTGGAGGGCTATACTGGCATATGTAGCCTAAATCCATAATTTCCTAATTTTCATAATTTAGCTGATAATTTATTTATTTATTCTAATAACCAAAAGTTCCAAGTTTGAACATGAAGTACATGTTTTAAACAAGATAAAATTCCACTAAATTTACGTCAAATGAAAAATGAATAATCATTTAAAAATCCAGAATCTCCCAATTTTTCAGCAAGGTTTAAGCCCTTAAATTTTATTTCAAATTTATTCCATAATAAATCATTTAAAGGGGATGTACAACAATAATACTTCCAAAAATTTAGAGAAAATTCCAGGATGATTATAAGGACACATAAAACCTCTAAATAAAGTTTCCTTATTTTTTGTGAAATAAATATTCCCTGAATTAATTAAATATCCAATTCTCAAAATTATGGTCTTGTAAAGGAAGTTCTGTAAAAAGACCTCTAAAAATTATAAATAAATTTCTACAAGTACATTTTGGCCTGCAAATATCAAAACCTAAGTCTCATGATTTGTCAACAGAAATATCATCAATAATTAATTATATACTACCAAGGCCCCTTTCCCAAGCTTGTGAAGGAAGTACCAAATATAATCAAGCAAAGATTATGATAAAATTCAGGGGTATTCAATTAGGCCTATAAGACCTTCTGACCAAGTTTCATCAGATTCAAATGGACAGAATAACCATAAGAAATTCAAACATCATTTTAGGCCTTTTGGTAATTAACAAATGAAGTACTATGAATAAAATCCATAAAATTATATAGAAATTACCAGGGGTTCTAGATAGCCTAAAACCTACTCTACCCAAGTTCCATAGCTTTTGGGGAAGGTTTAGTGTCTTAATCTTCAAATTTGTGCTTCTACCCTAAAACTAGGGTTAGGGTTTTGAGGTGCCTACCTTCCTCCAAATCCCTAAAGATTCCTTCCAGAGAACTTAGGATACACTACCTCCATTCCTACTGAGTTGCCAAGGTCATACAAGGGCATTTGCCCCTATGTCCTTCACAACCCCAAATGGGTCCTTCCTTAGGGTTTGAGGTTGAACCCTAGGGTAAATCAAGCCAAAATCATCCCATTTTCCTTAAGAGGGTGACATTGGCCATGCCAAGTCAGGCCTTGCTGAAAAAATAACTTCCCATCATCCTCCTTGATGGTCGAGTCTTTGCTGGGAGAGATGGAATCATCCCCCTCTCTCTTGTAGCTGGTTCTAGCTCCAAGCGGCGCCAGGAGAGAAGCTCCTGGCCGGCCTTGCTGTAGGAGGCGATGGGATAGGAGCTCCCGACCGGCCTTGTTGTAGGAGGCGTCGGGAGAGGAGCTCCCAGCCAGCCTTGTTGTAGGCGACGCCGGGAGAGGAGCTCCCGGCCGGCCTTGCTGTAGGTGGTGCCGGGAGAGGAGCTCCCGGCCGGCCTTGTCATAGGTGGTGCCGGGAGAGAAGCTCACGACCAGCCTTGCTGTAGGCGGCGCTAGGAGAGGAGCTCCCGACCGACCTTGCTGTAGACGGCAACAAGGAAAGGAAGTCAAGGTCGGGCTTGCTTTGCACTAGGCGGCGGCGACAAAGAGAGGAGGAGGAGCTCGTCCAGCCCTTGCTCCTGGCGGCTACGATGAAGAAGAGCCGAGCTCGGGCTGCACTTGCCGGCGCACCTGGACAGAGGATGGAGAGGGGTGGCTCGAGCTACCGCTTCAGGCGGCCAGAGAAAGAGAGACGGGCAGGGCTGTGCTGCTCCTGGCCGAGTGAGAGAGAGGGTCGGGGTGGTGCTGCTCCAGGCCGAGAGAGGGAGGGAGGGGGAGGGCAGTTTTCCTTGACCGAACCCTAGTCAGGGAGTAAAAAAATAAACCCTGATGTCTGATGCCTCTCCCTCCCCCATTATCCTCTCTCTTATCTTCTTTTTTTATTTTCTTCCTGCTGGCTTTGATGTGCCGCCACCCCCTGCCCTTTCCCTAATGTAAACCTATATATATATAATTCATATATATATATATATATATATATATATATATATATATATATATATATATTGATATTAATATATAATATAGTAATAATATATTATAATATTAATCATGCCTTTACGTATAAATTCTCTGCACGCATGCACGACTACTCGTACATCCTCGAACAGGGCTGAACCAAAACGTCGCTCATAGCATGTCCCGAGCGCGCCGCTTGGGGAGGATCCCGCTCGACCGGATATGGGGTTGTATAATGCCATTTAACTCTTAACGAGTAGGTAGAAAAAAAAAGAAAATTTCAAGGCTACTCAAACAAGTAGGCGGAAAATAAAAGCACGCCATTTTACTCTTAACGAGTGGGCGGAAATAAATGCGCACCCGCACACACTCTACACGAATTAAAAGAAAGCAATAAAACTATCTCCTACACACAACGCACTCTACATAATTGAAGAAAGCGATAAAAATAAAGCGTGAAAATTTTTCTCCTACACACGCACTCTACGTAATTGAAGAAAACAATAAAAGAAAGCATGAAAAATTAAAACAAAATGAAAGTTAACTAAAAATTAAAACAACTACTTTTTTATACTTGGATTTTATCTAAAACACATAAAAAGAACAAATTAAAAAGAAAGAAAGAGAAGAGTTTTTCAAAACAAAGCACAAACCAAAGTTCTTTAAAAATTAAAATTACAACTTTTTCATTCTTATGAGTTCATAAAAGTGATAAAAAAGTCGAAATAAAATTTAAAATAATAAAAAAGTTTTACAATCCTAAAAAAAATAAGTAAAGAAAATCAAAAATACTTAAAAAATCTCTTTTACAAATACATAAAAATGAAAACATTAAGCTCTAAGAAAAGCACATGGTGAGAAAGAGAAAATCTTAACATACATTTCATTTGGAGATAAAATTTATGACAAACCAAATATGAAGACAAGTTAAAAACATAGAAAATAAACAAGTTACACACACACACACACTCACACTTTTCATAAAATAGAAGAACAAGGAAAAACAAAGGGTAAAATGAGAAAGAAATAAGCCACCCATATGAATTTTTCATGCCATGTAGAGAGAAAAAATCTAACATTTTTATTAACATAATCAAACTATTACAAAGCTAAAAGCTAAAGCAAAAACAAACATGAAAAGAAGGGGGGAGAAATCTCCTTATATAGCACTTGAATCCACAATGGCAGCCCACAAAACACACTAAAGTGGCTCAAAAAAGTGAACCTTTGGCCCTTAAAGAGATGGGCAATTTATAGGAAAAAAATCCAAGTACACGCCCTCCGACACGGGCATGTCAGGGGGGGGGGGGGGGGGCGTGTCAGTACTGTTTGCAATGTGATCCGGTGATTTGACGACATAGTTGACTTCGGGCTTCATACGAGGATGTCACTCCCCCGGTCACAGGCGTGACACTAGGCGTGTCGGGGAGGTAGATCCGGCGCAGGTTGCGTAAAAAGTCACCGACAGCGTCTTGTCAGCCAGGTGGAGTACACGTGTCAGTCACGCCCGTATCTCTATCTACACGGGGCGTGTCGGGTTGGTCTCAACGAATGTCGAGAGCGTTGTGTCGAGAGCCTTTGTCGAGTCTGGAAGTTGTCGAGCTGAAAATGTCGAGAGCAAGTTACACGGGCGTGTTGAGTTGGCTGACACGGGTGTGTCATGTTGGTCGACAAACGTCGAGAGCGTTTCGTCGAGCTGGATGCCTTGATCATCGATCGGGCATGACACGGCCGTGTCAGGTTAGCTGACACGGGCGTGTCAGGTCAATTTTTGACCATTTTTTGAAAATTTTTAGAAATCAAAATTATGTTAAGTTAGGTAAATATTTACAAAAAGAAACATATTTATAAACAAAAATAACTAAAAACTATGAATAAAAGCGAAAATGATATAAATAAAATACTAAAATATGTGTATATTTATAACTCATCACTCTGCCTTTTTCAGGATCCTGCTAACATAGTAGATTGACAATTTCTTCTTCCCCTCTTCCCTGACCAGGACAGAGCTCACAGACTCTGCTCCTACTCTGAGGTACAAGGCTAGGTCTTCCCCCTCCTTTGGGCTTTGAAGTAGAGGAGCCACGGAGAGCTACCTTTTCAGCATTTGGAAAGGCTCTTCACACTCGGCGGTCCACTCGAACCTTTGAGTACCCCGCAACACTTTAAAGAATGATGAGCATTTTTCTCCCGACCTGGAGAGGAATCTGCTTAGTCCGGCTAGCTTGCCTATCAAGAGTTGGACCTCCTTAGTGTTGCGTGGTGACTCCAGCTCTAGGATGTCCTTCACCTTATCTGGGTTAGGCTCCACCCCTGTCGGGGTCAGGAGATGCCCAAGGAACTTCCCACGGCTCGCCCCGAAGACGCACTTCAAGGTGTTTGGCCTCAACTTGAACTTCCATAGGGTGGTGAATGTCCCCTCCAGGTCCCGAAGGTGTGAGTCCACACACCTGCTCTTGACCATTAGATCATCAAAATAGACCTCCATGTTCCTCCCCATTTGATCCTGGAAGACTCGATCCATCATGCGCTGGTATATAGTCCCTGCATTTTTTAACCCAAAGGGCATCATCTTATAGCTGAAAAATCCCTCCCTCGTGATGAAGCAGACGTCCTTGACATCAGGAGGGTGCATTCAGATCTGGTGGTAACCTGAAAAAGCATCCAAAAAACTCATAGTAGAAAAACCAACGGCTGAATCAACCAGCGCATAGATTCGAGGCAGGGGATAACAATTCTTGGGGCATGATTTATTTAATAAGGAAAAATCGATACATATGCTCCACTTCCCTCCCCCTTTCTTTACCATTACCATGTTGGAGATCCAGCCTGGATACTGTATCTCCGAGATGAATCTAGCCTCCAGAAGCTTCTTGACCTCCTCGCGGATGGGATCCTCCCGCTTGGTAGGGATGGTCCGCATCTTCTGGCAAATGGGGCGCGTCCGAGGCTCCAAGTTCATGAGATGGCAGGAAACATCTGCATCGATGCCCGACATGTCAGCCGTTCTCCAAGAAAAGATGTTGATGTTGCTCTGGATGGAAACCCAGACTCGCTCCTGGCCTCGGGACTCAAGCCACCGCTAATCCGCACCGTCTGCACCTAGCCGGGGCCGGTGAAGACTTACATCTCCAACAATTCTCCAGCCGGCTCCAGCCATGACTGCTCCCAACCGGATCTTGCTCCCTCTTCCTACCCATACTCTTCCTCCCCTCCTGCTTCCTCAACTTCCATCACCTCCCCCAGGCTCTCACGCTGCTGCTGCTCGACCTCCACGCCTCTTAGGGCCTCCCTCTCAACTCCTTTTCCTACTACTTCCACCTGCCGACCCTCTTGAGGCTCTGACTCTTCATCCCTCTAGACCTCATGCACACCTCCTCCTCTTTGCTTCTCCTCAATCTCCTCCCTCGCCTCCTCCAGGCTCACCTCCTCCTCTCCGACAACCTCTTCGTGCTCTACCATCTCCCTCTGCAGCTCTTCCGCCTCTACCATCCAAGATATGGTGTTGTCCGCAATCACGTAACATTTCCTCGCCACCTTCGGGTCCCCCCTGATCCTAACCTGTACCACTCCATTGTTGAACTTAAGTGATCGATGAAATGAGGAGGGGACACAGCGAAAGGCACTGATGAGGGGGCACCCAAAGATGGGGTTATAGCTGCTCGAGGCGTCCACGATCACGAACCTGCAATTATGTGATATACCCCCCAACTGCACATGTAGCCCTACCCCCTCCTTCTACCTCCTTTCTTTCTCCTGAAAATCCAAACAACAGTCTGTCCGAAGCTAAAACCCTCTTGCTCTCGACCTCCATCTCATTAAAGGCCTTCTTCAAGATCACATTCACGGAGCTCCCGTTGTCCACTAGGATCCTGGAGACCGTGAAGTTCTCTACTACCATCTGGATCACCAAGGCGTCACAGAACGGGTTCTCATAATCTGGCATATCTGCTGAAGAAAAGGTAATTTTTTTCTTTCTGAGGGGGAGCCTGGGAGGTCGAGGCTACCCCCCTTCGGAACATTGTCTGGAGGCTCCCCTTACGAGTTGCCTCAATCTCAACTCCTTCGTGGATCACCCCGATCCCTCTGTGTGTACCTATATCTGCCCGGTCCTCACACCTATCTTTCGTCTCCCCCTGCTGCACCTCCACGATCTTTATCGGTGGATCCTGCATCCCTAGCCCCCTGGCTTTTCTCATATCTAAGAACTCTGGGCAGGTGGCCGCCGCGTGACCCTCCTCCTGGTGGAAGTCACAGAAAAGCAACGCCACCCGACCCCCCTTCCTTCTCCACCTCCTCTTCTTCTGACTCCTACTCGAGCTCCTCTCCTTCCTCCTCTACCTCGACTGACCTCCATTGCCTCCTGCTACTGTGGGAAGTGACCCCTTTGCCCCTACCTCCACGCTAGCTGATCAAACCTCCTCGGCTCGTGGATGTTGTCTCTTCCCTGAAAGCCTCCTCCTTGCTCCTGGGGGAGACCCTCTTGAGTCCTCCAACCTAACCGGTTGTTCGCCTCCCGGGCCCCCAGTACTTGATGCTGTCCCTGCTGCCCCTATCCTCGGGGCTCCTGCCTCCTCTATTCTCTCTGCTCCTTCTGGCTTCCTACTCCCGGCTCCTTCACGTCATCCTCTGCCAACCTGGCCAGCTTCCTGCAAAGGCCGGATTGGCCCTCTCGAAGTCTATCTCCTTCAGCGCCCTCTCCATGAGCTCCTCAAAAGAGAGGGGGAGGCACTCTCTTCAGCTCCATGCTAAAGAATCCCGGCCTCAGCCCCAGGGTTAAAGCGAGCATCAATGCATACCCTGGGACCTCCTAGACCAGGAAGATCTCTTCCTAAAATGGTCAACATAATGGACCAACGTCTCGTCTTGCTTCTAACTTACCGCAAATAGGAACTCCGCCTCCTTCTTACGCTTCTTTGATGTCGAGAACCTCAACAGGAACCCTCAATGCAGATCCTCAAAACTATAGATCGAACTTGCCGGAAATTGGTGGAACCAATCCCGTGCCTTCTCCTTCAACATGATGGCAAACAACCGACACTTGAAGGCATCCATCATTTGCCTTATCGAAACAACATCCTCAAACCACTGCACGTGCTGCACATGGTCATCTTTCCCCGAGTAGTAGGACATGTCGGGCTGCCGGAACCCCTCTGGCACCAGGGCCGAGATGATGAGCTCACTGAAAGGGCTCTCGCCACCTGCCTGCTGAGAGGGCATGTCTCGCAGCCTCGGTTGGCTGGCCCGATCCACGAGACCATGCCCAGGGAAGAGCTCTCGCACAACCGCCTCCCTCTCGCCAACTTCTGCCGGGACCTCCTTCCCGGGACGCTGGCCTGGGAAGAGCTCTCGCGCGGCCACATCCCTCTCGCCAGCCTCCGCCGGGACCTCCTACCTGGTGTGCTGCCCAAGAGCGTTCTCACCCAAGAGCGGGATCGCCTCCACCGGGACCTGAGGCGTTTCCCACTCGCTCCTTGCTGATAAGGCCAAGCTGATGGTCTGCAAGGACTCTCGCCTGAAGTCCTCCAGCATCTTCCTTGTCTCCTCCTCTCCCCGAGAGGGGGAACCTCCTGAACCAGATCCTTCACCTTCACCTCCTACCATAGGACTAAACTCAAAACCTTCTTATATTGACTACCTTCCACGCTCACCGTACCAGAACTGTTGAAGCGAAAATTCGACCTCAACGAAAGTTCAAAATCAGGGGCGTAGCCAGCACCTACTTGTCCCAAGCCCTGACCTCTGACTGGTTGTGAAGGATAAGAAACCGACCCAAAGCCTCAGTAGGGAGGTCCCACCACTTACCCGGAAGATCTCTGAGAGCTTCCCCTCCAAAGCCAAAAGCTGGGCTTGGAGCTCCTCAGAAAGCACAAGAAACTCTTCCAAAGTCCCGTGAAAAAAATGCTTCTAAAGAACCCCTTTTTGGTCTATTTATAGGCCTTTGAGTTTGAAATGCCAATAACCAAATTGAACTGACCTGAATTTACAAAAGTACCCTTGGTTGTGTCTGCCAACAGCAAAACTCCGCTGTTTTGAAGGGTTATATGCATACCACCGTGGGCAAAAGCATAAAATCACAAAGGGTGAAAAAGGTGAACCGCCTTCCATCTGAACTAGCGCTTGGCGAGAGCACCGTCTCGCGGGCGAGAGCTCCTTCCTATGTGGCTCGTCTCGCCTAGCGAGGCTCTCTCCTGAGCCGCTAGGCCCTCTCTCTGGGTCCGTCTCGCCTGAAATGGCTCTTGCCTAAGCCGTTGGGCCCTCTCTCTGGGTCCATCTCGCCTGAAATGGCTCTTGCCTAAGCCGCTGGGCCCTTCTTGCATGAACCGTCGTGGCCCTCTCGCTTAGGGAGACGGCATTAACCTGGCGAGTAACCCTTTTCCTAGGACCCACTCGCCAATGAGTGGGCTTCTGTCAAAGAATCCATCTTGCCTTACCTTCCCCTCTCTTCGAGCTAGAACTGTTCCTTCGAGCCCGAGGTTGTACAATATGTATGAAGTATTAATAGTAATTTTATACTCTAAAATACCTAACATGCAACCTAGCATAAAACCTTCCCAGAGATAAAGTAAAAAACAACAACAAAAAAGGTAAAATAGCAGCTAGCAGAGTATTTAATAATCCAAAAGAAACTATCAGTGGGCGTCAAATGTAAGACCCCCCCCTCCCGGATCACAAAACACGGCACGAAGGGGTGTCTTATGCCCGGAACAGCCGCCTTGCGGTAGCATTAGCACACGGGCTAACCTGTACCACAAGACGCTTATTCCGCCGGCTACAACCAATATCAATATAAACATGCCAACCCAACCAAAATATAAGCAAGAAGAAGTCAAATCCACACCAAGTAATACTGTCCAAATAGTACAACAAATAGAGAAGCCAAAACACGCTTCTACAATATCAGAGTACAGCTATAAAATTGCCCAAATGAGCTACATCAAAATCTCACAACACTCACATCCGTAACCGATGGTAGCGACGACGTCGTCACTTCAGGCCCTATCATCCTGGCCTGGCTGTACTGCTACAAAGTCTGCGACTGCTCTACCTGCGGGGTGACATCTGATGCAGGTTAAAACTCCAAAATTATTTGCGGTCACGCGGCGACCCGGCGGTTTTATTTGAGTTGAAAAGGCGGAAGTGAATTTATTTAAGAAAACGGGTCGCGCGTATTTATTTATTTATTTTGGATATAAAAAAGGTTTAGAAATCGAGTTTTAACGAAAGGAGGCAAGTGCACCTATCGTGAGTAGTACAGGATATTCCGGGTGGAATATCGAGGTCGTATTGTTCTCGGGTCCGGTTCGATTATTTCTACTCTTCCCTGGAGGGGACTATTATTTTACCGATAATTAACTTGTCGGGTTATTTATATATAATAAAAAGCAGAAAATGGCAGAAAGAAAAAGAAAGCATAAAAGAAAGCAAGAAGGTGGTGCCGATGAAGAGCTTAGCTCGATGGCACCGAAAAAACAATTGAACTAAAATAGACCTTAAATAAAAAGAGCTCCTAAATTTCTAATTAATTAAGGCGGAGACTTGGCCGTGGAGGTTCCACTAGAATGAGCTCATCTATCTCTAGGGCTATCGCTCACCTGAACGCTAAGACTATTCGACCGAACGTTAGTCCGACGAAGGATTCCTCTTAACGCCCGCATTACGCTAAGAACCCCGCTATTGGGTGGGGAACCCAATCCGATAGAGTTGGCGCGCCTCCTCTCTCGAGGGTTAGTGCGGAACTCTCTTTGCCAAGGGGTGATCTGTCCATACGCACGGCCTCTCGGCGAGCGTATGGAAAACGGAAATAGGGCCCACACATCGATATGTGGTCCTACGCGTCGTTAACCCCGGGCAAACCTTAAGTGCTATTAATTAATTAGAAAGATTAGACCTTTAGTTATTTTAAGCTATTTTATCTGTCCCAATGCTCTTCGATGCCGAGGGCTAAGAACGGTTAGCCACTCATCGGAATGGGGACGGCTTGCGAGAAAAGCAGAAAAGAAAGCAGTAAAGAAAGCAGGAAATGAAAGCAGTAAAATAAAGCAGGAAAATAAAGCAGAAAATTGCAAGTCCTACTCAAACGAGTAGGACTGAAGAAAGCTGTAAATTGCGAGTCCCGGCGCAACTGCGTGGGCGGGAGAAAGAAAGCGGTAAAACGCACACACGCAAGTCCTACTCAAATGAGTAGGAGAAAATAAATATGGGTCCTACTCAAACGAGTAGGACAAAATAAATGCAACGCACGCACACACTCTCTCGACATAAATGAAAACACACACACTCTACCGAAATAAAATCCAGCCATTAAACTCAAGTGAGTAGGCGGAAAAAAAGGAAAATTACAAACTCACGCACTCTACAGAAAATAAAATAAGCGAGCGCCATTTAGCTCTTAACGAGTAGGCGGAAATAAATGCGCACACACACATGAGCGAAAAAATTAAGAAAAACTAAGTCGACGAAAAATTAAAACAACCGCATTTCTACCGCTAGAATGCGGTAGAAATGCATAAAAAGCGAAAATAAAAATTAAACGGGAAGAAAGTTTTGCAAATAAAAATGAAAACGCAAGTGCTCGAAAAATTAAAACGAATACATTTCTACCGCTAGAATGCGGTAGAAATGATTAAAATGAAGACAGAAAAATAAAAGGAGCAAAAGATTAAAATGAAAAACTAAGTGCGCGAAAAATTAAAACAATTATATAATCATTCCTATAACTCCGTAAAACTGATTAAAAAGTGAAAATAAAACGAAAAGAACGAAAAGTTTTTACGAAATAAAAAGCTAAGTTAAAAAAAGGAAAAACACTTTGAAAACATTTTTACTGATCTATAGGAATGAAATAAAAGCTATAAAAATCTAAGTTAACCAAAACAAGTAAAAATAACTAAACATAAAAACAAGAAAACTAATCTCATACACACACACACACACATATAAAGAAGAATAAAAACTAAGTTAAAACAAAAGAAAATAAGATTGCATAAGAGAAGTGTTTAGATGACATCCAAAACCATATAAAGGGAGAAAACAACACATTTTATTAACTAAAAAGAAGGTTACATAAATAAAAACTAAGAAGAGGGGAGAAAATCCCTTACATAACCCTTGGAATCATCTAAACAGCATCTCCGCTACACAAAATGGTTCAAAAAAAAGGAACAGAAATTCAGAGCAGAACCTCTGAATTTATAGAAAAAATTTTCATGGGTCACGCCCTTGGTCACGGGCGTGACAGGGGGCGTGACAGTACTATTTGCGAAGGTGGCCGGCGATTTGACGGGAAAGTTGACTTTGGCTGGACACGTGTCGGTCTCGCAGTGGTCACGCCCTTGGTCACGGGCGTGACAGGGGGCGTGACAGGCAGGTGGATCTGGGCGCGGTGCGCGCCGAAAGTCTTCGGGCAGGTCTTGTCGGGCTAGCTGGAAAGGTCACGCCCCAGGTCACGGGCGTGACTCTGGGCGTGTCGGCTGGTGTCGACACTCGACGATCGTCGAGATGAAATCGTCGAGTGGAGTGAACACGGGCTTGGGTCACGCCCCGTGTCGGGTGACACGGGCGTGACCCCGGGCGTGTCAGGCTTTGGTCTTCAAAATTCGCAGATTCACGGGATTTTGACGTGTCACGCCCAGGTCACGGGCGTGACCAACATGTCACGGGCGTGACATGTCAATTTTTGGCAGATTTTCATTTTTTTCCTGAAAAATAAAATAAAATAAGTTAGTATAATATTTACAAAAATAGGAGCATTTTATTGAATAAAAATAAGTAAAAACGACAAAAATAAATGAAAACAACTAAATTAATGTACATAAAAATAGGTATATTTACAACTTATCAACATCCTAAAAAGGAAGACATAGCAACTGTTAGTCGAAAAGACTAAGTGGCTTCACATCCGCTCCCCCGGCGACTCCTCGACACCGGGCGGAGAAAGGAACAAGGGTACAAGTATAATAAATTATAAAACAAGTACAAGCAGGTGGTAATGGTACAATAAGATTAATAATATTATATTCTAGCAGTTTTACCTAAACAATAATAAACTATCAAGTACAAGTATCTACAGCAGGAAAGTAACTTAATTTTTAAGGATGCCCATACAAGTTTATAAGTTAAGGATTGGGTTACATAAAAGTAACTCATCATATAAGAGTGTCCATACAAACTTATACAATGATGATCTTGTTGTGCAATGATATGAAATGGTATTTATGCTATGCAATGACTCACCCATGATCACACACATGCAATTGCCATGTCGACACAGACTATAGTTCCTACTATTCGAGCAGGTAGCTAACCTCTCAGGCATCAGCCGCCGTGGCCAGGCGGTGATAGTAGAGCCGGCATCTCTACTACTAGGCGGGTATCCACACTACTTCACCTAGTCCTCCGTATGCCTCAACGCTAAGAACACAACATCAGAGCCCATGCGTACTATGGCCCAGCGGGGTCTCGGGTAGATGTGTACTGAGAACACAGCACGAACTGTCCTGGTGTGACCCGGAAGGGGCCTCGGAAGAAAGCACGAGGACACAGCCCAACCGTTTACTTGGCACGGAAGGGGCCTCGGGATGTGAACACCGAGGACACAGCCCAACTGCCCAAAGTCTAACTGTCAACTCCCTTCGGTGTGACGATCGGCGAGCCCATAGACCTGCCAAACTATCCTTAACCCAGGATTACGACACTGTGTGTCGACTCACACCACATGCAAATTCCACATCACCGTGGTATAGAAGGGGACTCAGAAGTAAGCACGAGGACACAACTCAACCATCCATCTATACCTCATCTCAGCAATAACCCAACTAGTGACGGTTAACACCGCACTTACATCCATCCACAATACTACCCGTATGGAGACTACACTGTAAGTATTGGACTACTACATTTCATTCTAGCCCTCATACATACTCATGGCCATGGTTTATCCTTCTATTTGTCATTCCAAAAGATTTCAACATATTACAAACATGATGCGCATAAATAATAATCTACCCATTTGTGTCTAGTCATTTCATTCATCATATTATAAACATGATGCACATGTATAATAATCTATCAATTTTTAGCAAGTCATATAATGCCATAAAGCTTGCTTCACAATTCAGTTTTATGAAATCTAATTAACAAGATTCATCATTCATAGCACTACGGTGGTTAGCATAAAATAGTTCATCAAAATCTCCAGTTAATTTGTAACATCGATTCCACCGAATTCAAATTCATATTATATAAACCCCAGAATTTAAGTGCAGAATAAATCTGGACAGCAAATTCGACCGGAGATTCCCGATACTACAGCAATCCAGTAAAGATGTGTAACCCCTCGATGGAAAGGTCTTTCCATGGGTTACAACTTTCATATTCAGCCCATAACCCAGAGTTGGCTGTATCCAATTTGGAATCGGCTTCAAAGTCCGCTGCGCACAGAACAACATTTCTGCATGTAGAATTTATCGGACGTCATTTTCGTTCAGGCTTTCTTGTGGCTACATACTTCACCTGAAGCCGTGCAACATTCGTTGGAAAGGTATTTTCAAGAGCTACAACTTTCGTGTTTAGTCAGAAGCCCAGATCTAGCCACATCCTGCATGAAAAAGACCAAGAAGATCGCTGCGCGCAGATTACATATTCTGCACGCATCTTAAAGAGGAATGAACAACATCGGTTCATCTTCCTCAAGTCGAACCTCCAAAATCACCTCTAGAAATTACTCCACCCTTATTCACCCTCATGAGGCCTTTACTCTTCACGAAGCCATCCCCCATCTTTGCATAGAAGGTTGGAGATGTTGAAGACACGACTAGCCTTAGAGCACAAACCCTAGGACGACCTCTTCCTAGAGAAATCACCATCTCGCAAGTTTAGACTCTTTTGAGTCGACATCTCACCTAGGTAACTACAGATCTAGCACCAAGGGAGAGGGGAGGAAGCTCACCTCATTTCCGGCATTTCCGATATTTCCGGCCATGGAACGTGTAACTCTTCTTGGCGGCATCTTCTCCCTCACGGCGACGGCGGATCTACTCCTCCAAAACTTCTCCAGCAGTTTCCCTCTCTACAGAAGTTTCTCTCAGGAAATAGGGGATGAAATGAGCATGAAAATGGCTAGGGTTATCATTTCACTTTATATATGAGAAGTGACACGGGTAGGGACACGCCCGTGTCCTTACCCGTGTCCTACCTGGGCGAAACGGCAATGACGGTTTCCGTGTTGGTTCAATACTCGACACGGGTCGGGACACGCCCGTGTCCCGACCCATGTCCACATGACACGGCCGTGTTCCATGGCACACGGCACACGGGTAGGGACACGCCCGTGTCTCTACCCGTGTCATACAATTCATCGATCTCAACACGTAGTTTGTCTATCTCGACATGCTCTGTCGAGTGTAACTCGACAAACACGCATAGGGACACGCCTGTGTCGCTACCCGTGTCATATAATGTCGACACACCTCGTCGATCTCAACAGGCCTCGTTGAGTTCAACTCGACACAATGGCACACGGGTAGGGACATGCCCGTGTCTTTACCCGTGTCATACAATTCATCGATCTCGACACGTAGTTCGTCTATCTCGACACGCCTCGTCGAGTTCAACTCGACACAATGGCACATAGGTAGGGACACACCCGTGTCTCTACCCGTGTCATATAATTTGTCAATCTCGACACGTAGTTCGTCGATCTCAACATGCCTCGTCGAGTTCAACTCGACACAACGGCACACGGGTAGGGACACGCCCGTGTCTCTACCCGTGTCATACAATTCGTCGATCTCGACACGCAGTTCGTCGATCTCGACACGAAATTCGTCGATCTCGACATGCACACTGGTAGGGACACGCCCGTCTCTCTACCCGTGTCACTACCACACGGGTAGGGACACGCCCGTGTCTCTACCCGGGTCCTATGCTTGACTGATTTCTCCTCCTTTTTACATGTGCTGCCCAGTTTTCAGCACTCACCCTGAACCCAAGTCAGCTCTCCTGACTCAAAAACACGCACGAGGGGCCTAGTGTGATTCGGGACGTTACAAATCCTATAAACAAAATAAAAGATTTCGCCCCCGAAATCAGGCTTAGGCTATGTGGAAAAAAGCATAATAGAAAATATAATATGCTTTTAAATAAAATTGCCATGAGCAAACAACTCCGGGTAGTGTTTTTGCATCAAATCCATTGGCTCCCTTATATATTCCTCCTTCCCATGATTATACCATAGCACCTTCACCAAAGGAACACTTTTGCGGCGCAACATTCTTGTCTCGTTATCTACGATCCGCATCGGTTCTAGTCGCATAGACCTATCCGATGCCACAACACCATCAGTTGTGGGGATGTATTGATCGGGCTGCAACAGTGCCTTCCGAAGCGACGATACATGGAACACATCGTGGAGGTTCTCTACCTCGGACAGTAACTCCAACCGATAGGCCAACGGGCCAATCCTTTCTAATATAATATATGGCCCGACATACCTTGGGCTGAGCTTTTTCACACCACGCACATGTGACACTCCATGCATCAGTCGGATGTTCAGGAACACCTTATCGCCCACTTGAAACTCCACCATCCGGTGCCTTGTATTATAGTACTTCACCTGCCGACTTTGAGCCTCCAACATGCGATACCGTATCAGTCTAACCACTGCATCGGTATCATAAATATATTCAACACCCAAAGCCTCTGGGTCTTCATCTTGCACCTAAGACAAGGGGGTTCTACACCTTCTTCCATAAAGAGCTTCATGAGGAGCCATGCCGATACTAGCCTGATGGCTGTTGTTGCAGGAGAATTCTACCAACGGTAAGAGTCATTCTCACGGCTCTCCTCTATCCAACACACATAATCTCAACAAATCTTCCAACATCTGGATGGTCCTTTCAAATTTCCCATCTGTCTGAGGATGAAACGCGATGCTGAAGGTGAGGCGCGAGCCCAAATACGCTTGTACCGCTTTCCACTCCTTGGAGGTGAACCGACCAGCACAATCAGACATGATCGTCTTAGGCACGCCATGATACCTTACGAATTGCTCCACAAAGAGGCGTACTAAGACATCCACATGAGCTTCTTTCTTCATTGGGATAAACCGGGCTACTTTCGTCAGGCGATCAATTATCACCCACACCGAATCATTTCCTGAGAATGAGCCAGGTAAGCCATGGACAAAGTCCATGGAAATATCCTCAAACTTCCATTCAGGGATGGGCAACGATTGTAGCAAACCACCAGGACTCTTGCATTCCGCCTTCACCCTTTGACAAGCTTCGTAATGTGTAACAAAATATCGGACATCCTTTTTCATTCCTGGCCAACACATGGTCTTTCGTAAGCCGGCGTACATCTTAGAAATACCCGGGTGCACTGAATATTGAGAGCAATGAGCCTCCCTCAAGATATGCTCTCGGATTTTTCCGCCTTTGAGAATGTAGAGCCGGCCGCGAAAGTAAACGAGGCCACCTTTTAGCGTGCACTCATCCGTCCATCTTCGATTGACTTGATTGTCGGGGCCAGAGATGCATCCATTCTTTGCTCCACTCTGATTCGGTCCCGGATGTCATAAACTATACTCATGCTTGCCAAGTACTCCGTATACTCTGCTGAAGGATCCTTAAATATCAACGTAATATCCATCTCCTCAATCATCCGAGCCAACTCCATACTCATCAACCAAGACTCTGGGCTAGAACCTGATACCTTTCTACTCAATGCATCGGCCACCGAGTTCGCCTTTTCGGGGTGGTAGTTCATGGTGAACTCATAGTCGCATAGAAATTCTAACCATCGCCGTTGTCTCAAGTTCAACTCCTTCTGAGTATGAACGTACTTCAAGTTTTTGTGATCTGAAAAGATCTCGCAATGGACGTCGTATAGATAATGCCTCCAAACTTTCAAGGAGAACACCACTGCTCCAAGCTCCAAATAGTGAACCAGGTAATTGATTTCATGTTTCTTCAATTATCTTGAAGCATAAGCAATCACGTGTATGTGCTGCATCAATACCGCTCCCATCCCTTGATATGACGCGTCTGTGTAAACTTGAAATCCTTCCTTCCCAGACGGAAGTTCAAGGATGGGGGCGGAGGTAAGTCTATTCTTCAGTTCTTGGAACGCTGCTTCACATTGGGGTGTCCACTCAAATGACACACCTTTCTTCGTCAAAGAAGTAAGAGGAAGGGAAATCTTTGAAAATCCTTTTACGAATTTGCGGTAGTACCCAACAAGTCCAAGGAAACTCCTCACATCGGCCGCCGACTTCAAGGGAGACCACTCCTTCACGACACGCACCTTGGCCGGATCCACCGCTAGTCCTGCTCCACTGATCACATGCCCCAAGAAAGCAACCTCTTTAAGCCAGAATTCATATTTGCTGAACTTGGCGAACAAGGCTTGATCTTTTAATTTCTTCAAAACCAAGGTCAAGTGCTCAACATGCTCCTCCTCCGTCTTTGAGTAGACCAAGATGTCGTCGATGAAAATAATGACGATGACATCTAAATAAGGTTCAAACACCTTGTTCATCAGGCTCATGAAGGCCGAAGGGGCATTTGTGAACCCAAACGACATTATTGTGAACTCGTATAGTCCATATCTTGAACTAAAGGCCGTTTTCTAGATGTCACCTTCTTGTATTCTCAACTGATAATACCCTGAGCGCAAGTCCAGCTTGGAAAACCAATGCGCTCCCACTAGTTGATCGAACAACTTGTCAATCCGAGGTAGCGGGTAAGTGTTCCGCACCGTCAGTCGATTTAGTTCCCGATAGTCTATGCACAAATACAGGGTTCCATCCTTCTTCTTCACGAACAATACAGGGGCTCCCCAGGGTGACGAACTGGTGCGAACGTACCCTGACTCCACCAGTTCTTACATTTGAACTCTAAACTCAGCGAGTTCCTTCGGGGCCATTCGGTAAGGGGCCTTGGATACCGGCTTGGGAGGCTGTACTAGATTAATCTGGAAGTCAACCTCTCTATGCGGGGGTAATCCTGGAAGTTTCTCAGGAAATACCTCGGGGAAGTCCCGCACTACCCGTACGTCTTTTTTATCCAATGCTATCTCCTTCAACTCGAACCAGATCATGAAGACTTCATCCCCCTTCATATGGCTTTTACTGTCTGAACTGAAGATAGCAACATGCGAGGTGCGAAGCTAATACCTTGGAAGATGACATCGGAGTCCCCATGTCTCAAGTAGATTCATTTCTCTGCACAGTCAATCCTTGGAAAGTTCCAGTCCAACCACGCCATGCCCAAAATAATGTCAAATTCCGACATTCTCAAGACCGTGGCAGGTGTATCAAAGGACTTTCCTTCAATAAATATCTCGAACTCGCACTTAGCAGTTGCAATCATCTACGAGCCATCCGGTAGACGCACTCGTTGGGCTATACCAGTAAAGTATTGTATGCCCTCCATGTCCTTAATGAAATCCTCAGACACAAATGAGTGTGAGGCACCTGTATCGAACAGCGCATAGGCCGTCTTACCGCCAACTATCACGGTGCATAAGTACCAATAACCAAAACTTGTTGCTAGGTGTCTAGTATGTCTCAAGCAACTTTAAGTTTACAAAAAGAAAAAACGTGATAATTACTTAAATCATACCTGCAATCACATCTTGGGGATTCCGTTCTTGTGCCATGTCCAGCGCGTACACTTGATCCCGAGCAGGGCCGGGGTCTCCTCCTTACGGTCCTCGTCCTCGACTATGCATATATCCACGCCCCCGCGGAGCTACCGGAGGGGGAGCAGGAGGGACATTCCCATACAACCGCGGGCAGAAACGTCGAATGTGTCCCGGCAGGTTGCATTCAAAACACACCAAACCACGACGCCCTTCATGTTGCTGAAATTATTGAGGCTGAGGCAGTGGAGGCAATGCAGGCTGCTGCGGAACCGGATGCTCCACTCTAAAGTCTCGGTGGTAACGTCCTCCACCTCTTTGATGTCCTCTTCCTCCTCTGAAGTCCCACCTCCTTCTATTGCTTGGACCAGCTTCCATCACATCTTCTGCAAGCCTCTTACCACTACTCAAGTGATCCGCCTCCAATGTCTTCGCCATGTCGATAATCTCCGCCAAGCTAGCATCCGCTATAAACAAAAGGGCCTGCCATAGGGGACCTTACAGCCCTTTGTAGAAACGCTTTGCGTATCCTCTATCATAAAGGTCATATGAGTCCCCGAACCTTGCGAGATGCTGAAACTCTCACTGGTATTCTGTAACCGATTTTGATCCCTGCTTTAGTAGTAGAAATCTCTGCTCGAGCTCGTCTCGAGTCGATGTATGAATGAAGTTCTCCAAGAAGACACCCGAGAAATCGCTCCAACTTATCTCGGTATACACTCGTCCTTGGAACGTGGAGCCCATGAGTGACTTCCACCACCTCTTAGCATGTAGATCCAAGATGGACACCGCCAATGATACAGCCATGTTGGACGGGCAACGGATCCCCGCCAATAGCTCTTGGACCGTGTCAAGCCATTCCTCCGTGCGTACGACCGACTCTATCCCGAGGTAGGCGGGAGGGGAGAGAGCCCGAAAGGTGCTCAGCCAGTTAGAGCCCAGAGCCTGTTGTTGAACCGGAGACTACTGTGCCATGAAGACATCCAGGATGGAGGTGAGCGTCTGCCCCAACTCGGTTTGTTGAAACTGAGTGGGTATGGAAAGGGCAGGAGTGCCCCCCATCGGCACAGTGTGTACATGAATCTAGACGTAAAACACAAACGTATGGTCAGATTGGCTAATCCTGAGGTCAAAGTTGGACAACTTAGTGTGAATTACATATAGGCACACCACTGCTTTCGCTAAGTCAGTTTTTCCGCAAACTGACTAATCGAACGGGGGTGGTACCATTGTTGAATGACTTTTTTAGTTGAGGATCATGGCAAATTGATACCATTTGTAAGACTCCCCGCCTGGATCACAAAACACATCACGAAGGGGGATCTTATGCCCGAAACAGCCGCCTTGCGGTTGCATTAACACACGGGCTAAGCTGTACCACAAGACTCCTATTCCGCCGGCTACAACCAATATCAATATAAACATGACAACCCAACCAAAATATACACAAGAAGAAGTCAAATCCACACCAAGTAATACTGTCCAAATAGTATAACAAATAGAGAAGCCAAAATATGCTTCTACAATATTAGAGTACATCTATAAAATTGCCCAAACGGGCTACATCAAAATCTCACAACACTCACATTCGTAACTAACGGTAGCGACGACACCGTCACTTCAAGCCCTGTCGTCCTGGCCTGGCTGTCCTACTGCAAAGTCTGCGGCTGCTCTACCTATGGGGTGACCTCCTAAAAAGGAAGTCGTAGCAACCATTAGTCGAAAAGAGTAAGTGGCTTCACATCCGCTCCCCTGGCGACTCCTTGGCACCAGGCGGAGAAAGGAACAACGGTACAAGTATAATAAATTGAAAACAGGTACAAGCAGGTGGTGATGGTATAATAAGATTAATAACATTATATTCTAGAAGTTCTACATAAACAATAATAAACTATCAAGTACAAGTATCTACACTAGGAAAGTAACTTAACTTATAAGTATGCCCATACAAGCTTATAAGTTAAGGATCGGGTTACATAAAAGTAACTCATCGTATAAGAGTGCCCATACAAACTTATACGATGAGGATCTTGTTGTTTAATGATATGAAATGGTATGTATGCTATGCAATGACTCACCCATGATCACACTCATGCAATTACCATGTCGACACAGACTATAGTTTCCACTATTCGAGCAGGTAGCTAACCTCTCAGGCATCAGCCGTCGTGGCCAGGCGGTGACAGTAGAGCGGGCATCTCTACTACTAGGCGTGTATCCACACTACTTCACATAGGCCTCTGTATGCCTCAACGCTAAGAACACAACAGCGGAGTCCATGCGTAATATGGTGCAGTAGGGTCTCGGGTAGATGTGCACCGAGAACACAGCCCAAACTGGCCTGGTGTGACCCGGAAGGGGCCTCGGAAGAAAGCACGAGGACACAGCCCAACCGTTCACTTGGAATGGAAGGGGCCTCAGGATGTGAACACCGAGGACACATCCCAACCGCCCAAAGTCTAACTGTCAACTCCCGTCGGTGTGACGATCGGCGAGCCCGTAGACCTGCCACACTATCCTTAACCCAGGATTACGACACTGCGTGTCGACTCACACCGCATGCAAATTACACATCACCTTGGTATGGAAGGGGCCTCAGAAGTAAGCACGAGGACACAACCCAACCATCCATCTATACCTCATCTCAACACTAACCCAACTAGTGACGGTCAACACCGCACTAACATCCATCCACAATACTACCTATAGGGAGACTACACTCTAAGTATTGGACTACTACATTTCATTCTAACCCTCATACATACTCATGGCCATCGTTTATCCTTCTATTTGTCATTCCAAAAGATTTCAACATATTACAAACATGATGCGCATAAATAATAATCTACCCATTTGTATCTAGTCATTTTATTCATCATATTATAAACATGATGCGCATATATAATAATCTATCAATTTTTTGCAAGTCATATCATGCCATAAAGCTCGCTTCATAATTCAGTTTTATGAAATCTAATTAACAAGATTCATCATTCATAGCACTACGGTGGTTAGCATAAAATAGTTCATCAAAATCTCGAGTTAATTTGCAACATCGATTCCACCAAATTCAAATTCATATTATATAAACCCCAGAATTTAAGTGCAGAATAAATTTGGATAGCAACTTCGACTGGAGATTCCTGAAGCTACATGAATCCGACAAAGATGTGTAACCGCTCGATGGAAAGGTCTCTCCATTGGTTACAACTTTCACATTCAGCCCACAACCCAGATTTGAGTGTATCCTATTTGGAATCGGCTTCAAAGTCCGCTACGCACAAAACAGCATTTCTGCATGCAGGATTTATCAGGCGTCATTTTTGTTCAGGCTTTCCTATGGCTACATACTTCGCCTGAAGTCGTGCAACCATTCGTTGGAAAGGTATTTTCAAGGGCTACAACTTTCGTGTTTAGTCGGAAGCCCATATCTGGACACATCCTACATGAAAATGGCCAAGACGATCGCTGCGCGCAGAATACAGATTTTGCATGCATCTTAAAGAGGAATGAACGACATCGGTACATCTTCCTCCTCAAGTCGACCCTCTAAAATCACCTCCAGAAATTCCTCCACCCTTATTCACCCTCATGAGGCCTTTACTCTTCACGGAGCCATCCCCCATCTTCGCATAGAAGGTTGGAGAGGTTGAAGACACGACTAGCCTTAGAGCACAAGCCCTAGGACGGCCTCTTCCTAGAGAAATCTTCTCCCTCATGGCGACGACGGATCTTCTCCTCCAAAACTTCTCCAGCAGTTTTACACTCTACATAAGATTCTCTCAGGAAATAGGGGATGAAATGAGCATGAAAACGGCTAGGGTTTTCATTTCCCTTTATATATGAAAAGTGACACAGGTAGGGACACACCCGTGTCCTTACCCGTGTCCTACTTTGGCGAAACAGCAACGACGGTTTCCGTGTCGGTTCAGTACTCGACACGGGTTGGGACACGCCTGTGTCCCTACCTGTGTCCACATGACACGACCGTGTTCCCTGACTGTGTCCTTCTCTGGATGCTCTTTGACGAACTCAACTCGACACAACGGCATACGGGTAGGGACATGCCCGTGTCTCTACCCGTATTATACAATTCGTCGATCTCGACACATAGTTCGTTGATCTCGACACGTAGTTCGTCGACCTCGACACGCTCTGTCGAGTGGTACTTGACATACAAGGGTAGGAACATGCCCGTGCCGCTACCCGTGTCATACAATGTCGACACACCTCGTCGATCTCAACACGCCTCATCAAGTTCAACTCAAAACAACGACACACGGGTAGGGACACGCCCGTGTCTATACCCGTGTCATACAATTCGTCAATCTCGACGCGTAGTTCGTCGATCTCGACACGCCTCATCGAGTTCAACTCGACACAACGACACACGGGTAGAGACACGCCCGTGTCTCTACCCGTATCATACAATTCTTCGATCTCAACACGTAGTTCGTCGATCTCGACACGCCTCGTCGAGTTCAACTCGACACAACGGCACACTGGTAGGGACAAGCCCGTGTCTCTACCCGTGTCATACAATTCGTCGATCTCGGCACACAGTTCGTCGATCTCTACACGCAGTTCGTCGATCTCAACACGCATACGGGTAGGGACACGCCCGTGTCTCTACCCGTGTCACTACCACATGGGTAGGGACACACCTGTGTCTGAACCCGGGTCCTATGTTTGACTGATTTCTCCTCCTTTTTACATGGGCTGCCCAGTTGTCAGCACTCCTCCAGAACCCAAGTCAGCTCTCCTGACTCAAAAACATGCACGAGGGGCCTAGTGCGATTCAGGACGTTACATCAACAACCTGACACGAACCCACTGAAAGTATGCGAGTCTGAAACAAATTACAAAACAACAAACTAACTCACTATGGCGAGGAAAAACCACGGCAACACTGTAGTCCACAAGATACGACCCAACTCAGCCGCTCCATCGGCTACTGCCCTGAACATGAGGAATTCAAAAGAAGAATACCTCAGTAAGAAAATACAAGTGGCAAAGGAAAATAATCAGGTAAAAGTACAAAGGCTAGAAAGGGTTTACCAAACTCGACTATAAGATGCGCTGAAAAATAACAGCAGATTAGTCAAATATACAAGTAAAGTAAATGTCTGCAATGAAGAAGTTGAATGAACAAATACACCAAGTGCATAATGAAACTTATTCGACAAAATCTGCAAGGATTAGCATAAGTAGCATAGACTGTTCTAAGAAGAAAACTGAGCACAAAACAACTCAAAAATGTGAGTCACTAACACTTAGAAAAAACAACCGGGCCGAAGTCATTGACCAAAACGTCCAAACCCGAACTACCATACCCAAACATTTCAAAAAGGACACTGCGATGGTGGCCACCCGTCCAACACAACCCAACAGTCCACAAAGCAGAGAACAACCCAAATCACCAAGTGTAATGACCCACAAACTGGCATCCAGTTGGTGGTCCTTTATCCACAACCAACCTTCCTAGCCGAAGAAACATCATAACCGAACACCAAAACTGAAACCCAAGTCTAAACCGAAAGAAAAACCTTAAACAAGTCTTAAAACCATTCTAAGGACCATACAAGACGAATCCTACAAAAAATGGCAAAAATATTCAAAGTCCTAGCCAAATTCGGTGAGTATACCCAACGAATTACAATGATACTCGACGAATTTGACAACACTCGGTGAATAAGACCAGCGATACTCGACGAATTGCCCAATGATACTTGACGAAACGTATCGATACTCGACAAAATTTTCTTGGCTTTACCAGCCACTCGACACTTATAAGCCTAGACTAGACTTGACGATTCGTAGACTATACTCGACGAATCCTATACTACTCGACGAAAATGAACTAGTGATACTCGATGAATTCCTAAGATATACGTCGAATTTTACTTATCAACTATACAATAATCAGAGACTGACGATACTCGACGAGTTCCTCGATGATACTCGCCGAAAACCACTTGGGCTAAGAGGCATCCTATACTCGATGAATCTACACTTAGGCTAGACTTCACCATACCCGGCGATCTTACCAGTTATACTCGACGAATTCATAACATCGATACGCGATGAACTGATCCAAGATACTCGACGAATCTAACTTACCTAACTCGCCGAATTTCCCTTAAGCTGCTAACCAAATTCCACGATTTTGGCCGAAATCTTGCCCTTACCTCGGGAATTCTTTCATGATTCAACTATCCTAATCCTACTCTCTAAGGGAGTAGGGAGAGGAAGAAAATAAGCAAAGTATGGACATACAAGGGAGGGAAATCCACTTACCTCGAAACTCGGGAAAAAAATCGCCCGCTCGCACTGTGATAAGGATCAGCCATGAAAAGGCCCTAACAACGATTCCTGAAACTTTTGGATGGGAAAAGGAGTCAAAACCTCAAACCCTAACTCATAAAAATCGGAGAAATGGGGAAAACGTACCACGATCACGCAACCCTCGCCAAGGGCTTTCCAAATCTCTACTCTATCGAGGAATCCGTCCACCGAATCACTAGAAATCACCAGCTGAAACACACCGATCTGTCGCTCCTTCCATTTCACGAAAACAATACGCCATTCGGGTAAGGAAGAAAATGGACAAGAAAAACGCGTGACCTAATGTCCGACCGTATATATATACCCAATTAATTAATATAATATAACATAATTAATAAACAATATTCCAAACACAACTGAAATCCAAATTAACTTAGAATCTTATGAAAATCGCATCGTACCTAAATACCGACGCTACGAAACCAATGGTGAAGTCGAAATCCTGATCCGACAAACCAAACTCGAGTAAAATATCATGTGAAGACAAAATGCCACCCCATCCCTATAAAAAGCTCCACCGAGTCACCAAAACAGACCTGGCTCGCGAGGGAAGATGCGCAACCAAACCAAAAACTAACCACACAAGAAAACCCACTGAGCAAACCCATGCTCCAACAAACTACACTCGTTAACGACGTGTCAATGTAACTCCCTGACGCCAAAAATACATCACTATATTAATTAAAATAAATACTGAAAAATCATGGGCGTTACAACCACCCCTCCTAAGAGGAAGTTTCGTCCCGAAACTTAACTTAAACAGGATCCAATCCAAAACAGAATAAAAGCAATCATAAGACAACAAAGAAAAGTCTCACCAAAATACATCAGGAGAACAGATGAGGATGAGCCTCCCTCATAGCTGACTCCAACTCCCAAGTCGTGCTTTCCATGTCTTGGTTCCTCCACAAAACTTTAACCATGGGTATTACCTTCCTTCGCAATACCCGATCTTGAGTATCCAAAATACGAACAGACACTTCCACATACGAAAGATTAGGCTCCAACTGGGGCACAACATCAAGAATCTGCCTGTCACTCAACACACACTTCCGCAATTGGCTTTCGTGGAAAACATCATGCACACCAGGAAAATTTGTTGGCAAATCAAGCCTATAAGCTGACACACCAATCCGCTCGACAACTTCGAAAGATCCCACATACATAGGATCCAACTTATGGTTCTTACCCCATCTCTTAACGCCAGACATTGGGGAAACCTTCAGAAAAACCATGTCCTCAACAACAAATTCTAACTCAGTCCTTCGACGGTTGGCGTTCTTTTCATAACGTTTCTATGCTATCCAAAGCTTCTCTCGAATGTGCTTAACAGAAATATCCATCTCTTCTAACACTTCTGGACCCAATAATGGTCTCTCACCAACCTCGACCCAAAACAAGGGAGTTCTGCGACATCTCCCATACAAAGCCTCAAACGAGGCCATCTGCAAACTCTCTTGAAAGTTGTTATTATATGCAAATTCCATCAGCCTTAAATGCTCATCCCATGCTCCTCCGTGGTCCAAAATATAACATCTGATCATATCTTCCACTATCTGATCGACTCTTTCCGTCTGACCATTTGTCTGCGGATGATAGACGGTGGAATATCTCAAGTCGGTACCCAACGCCTCCTATAAACTCTTTCAAAAGCGAAACCAAATACAACTCAACATTCTTCATGGAGTAGTCGATCTTGAACAGCACTAAGTGAGCACACTTCATCAATCTGTCCACTATAACCAAAACTGAATCATGCCCTCGGGGAGATCTCGGCAATCCAGTAATAAAATCCATTGAAATACTCTCCCAATTCCAACTCAGAATTTCTAAGGGCGTCAACTTGCTTCCAGGCCTTCCATTATTTGCCTTAACTCACTTGCAAGTAAAACATTCTGATACATAAATAGCTATATCTCCCTTCATACCATACCACCAAACGATCTGCTTCAGATCCTTATACATTTTAGTAGAACCGGGGTGGTAGGAAACAATAGAACCATGCACCTCTTTGCACAACTTAACTCGGATATCCTCAACTGTGAAAATGCAAAATCTACCTCAGTACTTCATAGTACCCACGTCATCAATTGAAAGTCCGACAATTACCCTTTCGCAGTTCTGTTATGAAGGTGCAGCAAATCAGGATCATCCCTTTGATGTAGCATCATAAGTGAAATCCATGAAGGCTCTAATACTTCGAAACTGCTGGGCAAGTCGCTACTCCCCACAGATATATCCATCAAAAGAAATTCTTCCACCAGCAAATCCACAGAAAGGTTGAAAAGTTTTGCTGACTTCCTACAAAGGGCGTCGACTACCACATTAGCTTTGCCCGGATTGTATTGAATCTGTACATCATAATCTGCTATATACTCTAACCATCTTCGTTGGCGCAAATTTAATTCCTTTTGAGTGAAGAAGTACTTTTGTACAGAGCGCCATATAACAAATGTCTTCATAATTTCAAGCCATAGATCACAGCTGCGAACTCTAGATCATGCGTAGGGTAATTCCTTTCATGAGTCTTTAACTGTCGCGACCCATACACAATCAATTTGACTTATTGCATCAACACGCACCCAAGTCCAACGTGCGATGCATCCACATACACAACATAGTCTATCCTTTCGGTAGACAAGACCAAAATCGGAGCAGTGCACAATCTCCTCTTTAATTCTTGAAAAGCCTTTTCACACTTATCACTCCAAACAAAGATGCGTTCTTCTGCGTAAGCTTAGTTAGTGACGTAGAAAATGTAGAGAAACCTTCCACAAACTTTTTTTAATATTCTTCCAACCCTAGGAAACTTCTTATCTCTTTGGGAGTATCAGGTCTATTCTAATCTATAACAACAACTATCTTTTCTGGGTCCACAAAAATAACATCCTTATTAACCACATGACCCAGAAAAGAAACCTGAGGAAGCCAAAACTCACAATTGCTCACATTAGCATACAACTTATGCTCCATTAAAGCAGACAAAACTAAACGTAAGTGCTGGGCATGCTCTTCTGCATTGCAGGAGTATACCAGAACATCATCTATGAATACAACCACGAAACAATCCAGGAAATCCTTAAATACTCTCTTCATCATATCCATAAAGGCAGAGGGTGCATTAGTCAAACCAAAGGACATCACCAAAAACTCAAAAATGTCCATGCCGTGAACGAAAGGCCGTCCGTGAAATATCTGTCTTACGAATCCTCAACTGTTGGTAGCTCAAATGAAGATCAATCTTTGAAAACACAGTGCTACCACACAACTGATCAAACAAGTCATCTATCCTAGGTAGGGGATACCTATTCTTGATGGTCACCTTGTTCAACTTTCTATAATCAATGCAAAGCCTCATCGATCCATCTATTTTCTTCACAAACAACACAGGAGCACCCCACAAAGAAGAACTCGCCCTAATAAAACCATTCTAAAGCAACTCATCCAATTGGGTATGTAGCTCCTCCAGCTCGCGCAGGGCCATACGATACGGTGCCTTAGCAATAGGACGGGCACCCGACTCTAAATCTATAAAGAACTCCATGTCTCTATCTGGTGGGATACCAGGAAGATTATCAGGAAATACATCAGGAAACTCACACACAACATCAATCTCCTCAACTCGCAGGAAACTACTATCGGTCGCCAACACCAAAATCTAACAGGTGTACAACCCCATATTCGTTGAGTCAGACCAAGAGGCAGAAACATTCACAATTAGGCTAGCCAGAGGAGTTCTCGCCCTAAAGAAGATCTCGCCCAAGTAGGCGGGAGCACTTGTGCTAGAGCCAAGCTCCCTCGCCTACAAAGCTCCCCGCGCTCAACGATCGTCGAACCCAGATCGTCGGGCGCAGCCAAATCGTCGAACGGAAACGAACAGGCCCAGATCGTCGAGCGCAGCCAAATCGTCTAACGGAAACCAACAGGACTAGATCGTCGGCTGCAGCCATATCGTCGAACGAAAACCAACATGACTAGATCGTCGGGCGCAGCCAAATCGTCGAACGGAAACCAACAGGCCCAGATCGTCGAACGCAGCCAACGCGGGAATGCTTGTGCTTGCGCCAAGCTCCAATCTCAAAGGAGCTCTCGCCTATAAGTAGGCGAGAATGCTTGCGCCGGGCTCTGGACAGAAGGCTCTCGGCTCAGAGCTCTCACCGAGTGGGGCCCAGGGCCTTGGGTAAAATGACCTAATTGCCCTAAGGCAAAATTACCCCTATACCATCAGGATAAACAGCGGGATTTGGCTATTGACAGATCAACCAAGGTCATTTCAGTAATCTCAGGTCAGCAAAGGCTATAAATTGACCCATAAGGGCTCTTTGGAAAGCAGCTTTTCATTATCTTCCAACTTCCAGTGCTTTCTGAGGAGCTCCTTGATGCTAAAGATCACGGCAGTGAACCGGTCGCATAAGTAATATAAAATGAGCGAGTTTTCCCAAGTATCGATCTCTCAAGGAACATAGTAAGGTGGAGTTAATTTCGATGAGGACTTGAGATTGAAGTCCTCAGGTCAGAGCTAACTAAGGGGGGTTTTGATGTTTGCGGAAACAGAAAATAAAAGGCTATCAACTACTCCTATGCAACGCCTCTATGCGATGCTTCGCCAGGCGGGATGGAAGACTAGTCGGGCCGCTATGCACCAAATCACTAGGAGGATGGGCGAGTGGGCTTGCGGATGAGGTGATGAGAATGGCGGAATGAGGGTCGTAAGCACCTCTTCGCTACGCACGCCACTAACAATTGCTAGTGAGGCAAGGGTGGATGGTGGTGGATGGAATATGACGCAACTCGAGTAACTTAAGCAGTAAAATGAAATAGGAATCACATAGACATGAAACACATAACATATATAACCAAAGTGCACTTCATCAATATAAATAGAGTTAAACACCAATATTCAACAAGAAAGCAAGAATAAGTCAAGAGATCAACCGAATCCGAAGTCTTGCTGAGGATTCACGGTTGGAATCGTCGGGTTGTCATTCCGCGTCCAAGCTCGGTCCTCAACTGCGTCCGGGGTAGAGAAGGGCTGTCACCACCTCCCAATGGCCTGTCTTCTTCATGTCACGATAGCGGACGAAGTTTGCAAGCTTTCCTTTGCTTGATGGCTATGGCGTCAAACCCTACTTGAACCTCACAAATGAAGGAGAAGGCCGAGAGGAAGCTTCGGCTTGGATTTGGCAATGAATGCTTGCCCGGAGCACCTCCCTAGGGTGTAAGATGAAGGGGAATGGCGGATAAGGCGGAAAACGGCGGAGAAATGTTGAGCTCCGGATCGTCTCTCGAATTAGGGCGAGACCTGCGATATTTATACAAAGCAGACAATGCGCACAATCACAGGCGCACGACCAATGGTCGTGCGCACTATGTCTAGTGATCGTGCGCACATGCATGGAAGATTATTAAGAAGAACTGGGATACCGCGCACGAGCAGTGGCGCACGACCAGTGGTCATGCGCACTAAATTCAATGGTCATGTGATTACCCAGACAGGACTCCAGAAAAGATGAATCATTGCACACGATCAGTGGCGCACGACCGGTGGTCATGCACATTGTGTCCAGTGGTCGTGCACTTACCTCAGGATGATTCTGGAAAATGTAGAGTAGTGCGCACGATCAGGGGCGTATGACCAGTGGTCGTGCACATTAGATCCCATGATCGTGCGCAGTATTCCTGTTTCACAACTATCCCGGAACACGCACACGACCCATGTACCGAAAGGAAAAACCAATCACTGATATGTGCAGACATTCCAGGCAATCACAAAAAGGAGTACAAACAATAAAAGTAACAAACTACACAACCATGGACATAAATGTGCACTTCCTATGACAATAAAGATAAGATGAAATATGAACGATATAGAACTAAAAGTGAAGTGCAAACGCGTGAAAAGTAGCCCAGATGAGTCCGAAAATAGGTATATGAAGTGGACTCATCACACCCCCATACTTAACTGTTTGCGCGTCCCGAGCAAACAAAATCTAAGCAGATAGGGAAAATTACTAGTTAACAAAGAAATTGCGATACGGAGTACCATGCGAAGTCGCATGCTCGCACGCGTAAAAATATAATAGAAGAAATTTCTAAGTATACAAAATAGTTTATATTTTTCACAATGCGTATCAACATTTTATTATTACTCAAAAATGGAATCACTGTGAATCATCTGGTCACGTGTAGGGAGAAAGTAGACTAATCACTAAGCGAGCATTGCCAAAGATCAGGGCTCGGGATAACCTCTAAAGGAATCCACCAATGTCGGTGACCATATGCTTGCCGTTTCGCATTCTCTCCACGACACTGGTTTGGTTCACACATGAATCAGTAGGACTTTAGGTGAAGAGATGGGGCTTGGTTTTCGGTGAGGTAAACAAAGATAAACAGGAAGGCTATGCACCTAACCCAAATAAGCTAGAATAAAATGAATCCCTCTACTAAGCAAAATACACGCGAGTACACCACACCCCCAGACTTAATGTTTTCAAATATGAGTGTGTGTACCGCCTACTCTAAATACATTCTCATTTCCAAAATGATTTTCAATTAAATCTTTTTCTTTTCATTTTTTTTATCTTTACAAATATATATATTTTTTCTTTTTCTTCATTTTATTTTCACAATTTACCAGATATAAACTTGAGAGAACTTCCACATTTTCACAAATAATATCACCACATCACATCCCAAAATGAAAATGTAAAACTCTAAAGCTCAACTCGGGTGCGCGACTAGGATTGGCTATGAGGCTTTGGTGAAATCATGGTGGAGCTGAATCAAAAGGAGGGTAGGCACAACGGGGCTAGCGAGGATAAGACGTTAGGAATGGTATAAAGCTCAACCGGGCCAAAATGATGGCCTACATCACACTCATGCGAGTGAACTAACCTATACCCATGCTTCAAGAATAGCTTGGGGCAAGTTCTTAGCCAACGAGAAAGATTATCCATCTTCCAGACTCTAGCAATACGAAACTAACGGCCGTCTACACATATCCCTATCTACCGTCGGATTCACACCGGATTCACCAATTTTTGAGTAGAATAAAAAGTATTTACGCAATTAGAAAAATATAAAACTAAAAGCATACAGAAAAATTAAATCTACTCTAATTTCTACACGAGACGAGAGCAGTTGACTAGGAGCACAATAAGGTCAACATTTTACTCCGTCTCACAATCCTATGTCAGCACCATAATTTTCCCAAATCATACAAAAGAAATGAGTTTAACTCGCAGCACGCAAAAAGCTAAGCATGCGCTCATGTGGGTGCAGTGGTGTGTGATGAAATGAACTAATCAAAATAAAACAATAAAGGCTTCCAGTATACACAGGAAATGTGTGCGTGCAAAAGGTAACAAATCTCTCCCCCAGACTTAAACTAAACTACACAGCAGATGATATAGAAATTAAACTCAAAAAGAGCTAAGGAAAGAGGTTACCCAATGCTCAGCTAGTGAGCATACCAGAAGGTGCGTGGAAACCTGAAGCAGTCCCGCCATACGAAGAATCACAACCCCGCCAATGCGATTTGCCATGAATACCTGCAGGGGTGAGCTCCGCAAAGACAAAACAAAAATATACAAACTACAAAGAAATACTACAACTAAATAGACATGAAAAACAAAATGCAGAAAATGAAAGATAAGTACTGGGATTATTGTCATCCCAGCACGACTTATTCGGCTACGAAAAGGTTCTAGCTAATGGGCCTATGAAATAAAAAGTGCACAGGTAACTGACCTAATATCCGTTGAGCTAGCAAGTACCGATACGGAGATAGAGCAGTTATCCATCTACCTAAATAATCATACCTGCTCCTCGCAGGCAGAGGAAATAGGAAGTAGGATGAGGAGGAGGCCTGGTCCTCACTCATCTCATCACAAAACAAATCCTTGCCTAGCAAGGTTTCATCCACTACAGGGAGAAGGCAGGAGAAGAAAGCAATCAATGGAGCTTCCTCAACAGAGGAGGAATCAACCTCCTCATGAGAGAGGATGCTATCATCGATGACTCGAACTGAAAGCTCCAAGTCCTCCTGAAGCTCCTGCGAAGACTCAACCCTCCCAGGCTCAGATAAAGAAGGGGAATCAAGAAATAAAGGAGAAGAAGAACTAAAATAATCAGAAATAGGGGGAGTGGTCCCGGTCTCACTCCCAGCAGGATCCCTACATAGATCATCGACGGCGTCATATGAGTCATGGTGAGGGGAATCCGCAAGCTCGAGGTCCTTGGTGGTGGTTTGGACCTCCTTATTCATCAAGGAAGTGGAAACTTCCCCAACAAAGAGGATCTCCTCATCAACACACCTCAGTGCGTCCACATGTTCTAAGACGTAATACTTTCCATTAATGAAAATAATATCCTCGTCAAACATGGGCACATCCTCAGGCTCAGAATCACAATCCGGACGAACATCATCAGCCGACTCACTAAAAATAGGGATAGATAATTCTTGCAATGAAGGCGGAGGAACAACAACATCAGAGAAAATATGTGTGGGTTCCTCCGGGGGTGATACAATAAGAGGGGAAGAGTGCATGGGGAAAGACGGTGCCACAATGTCGTCACACCGATCAGCAGAAAGTCTGATGGGTATATCTGCAGCAGTCCCCCATAGACAAGGTGATGCTGCGAACATATCATCAGAATCAGAAGGGGCAGCCAATTGAGAGGTGGATGGAATGAATCAGATACCTGGTTCATCATCCTCCTCCAACTAGCGCTGAAATTCTGCGCAATCTTTCAACACATGGTCGGTGCTACGACAACACAAACATCGTTTTCCATTACTCCTCGGTACAGGTGTGACCGGAGAGGAATAAGAAAAAGATGAAGGCGTAGAAGAGGAGTGACCATAAGACCTGGGTTGGGTTTATGAAGTACCATAGGAATACGGTGCTCCATACACAGAACCACGAGAATTATGCTCCCAATCTTTAGTGGGGCACTCATCACTACCATGCCTATAATTCCCACACCATCGGCAACGAATATTCATATAAGAATACATGGTGCAACAAGAAGAATTCACCACCAGAAAGTTTCTAAGCAACAATTAACTACACGGCACAAATAAAAGAATAGGAAAACCTGCTACAACAAAATTAAAACTAGAATAGGAACAAATAAAAACAAACACAAATGCTAAAAACTAAAACAAAGAAGATAGTGATATGAACAAATGAAAAAGGGCTTCTATCTCTTATCTTCCTCTACAAAAACTCACACGACTGTGTTCCCCGGCAACGGCGCCAAAAACTTGATGCTAAAGATCACGGCAGTGAACCGGTCGCACAAGTAATATAAAATGGGCGAGTTTTCCCAAGTATCGATCTCTCAAGGAACACAGTAAGGTGGAGTTAATTTCGAGGAGGACTTGAGATTGAAGTCCTCAGGTTGGAGCTAACTAAGGGGGGTTTTGATGTTTGCGGAAATAGAAAATAAAAGGCTATCAACTACTCCTATGCAACGCCGCTATGCGATGCTTCGCCAGGCGGGATGGAAGACTAGTCGGGCCGCTATGCACCGAATCACTACGCAGATGGGCGAGTAGGCTTGCAGATGAGGTGATGAGACTGGCGGAATGAGGGTCGTAAGCACCTCTTCGCTACGCATGCCACTAGCAATTGCTAGTGCGGCAAGGGTGGATGGTGGTGGATGGAATATGGCGCAACTCGAGCAACTTAAGCAGTAAAATGAAATAGGAATCACATAGACATGAAACACATAACATATACAAACAAAGTGCACTTCATCAATATAAATAGAGTTAAACACCAATATTCAACAAGAAAGCAAGAACAAGTCAAGATATCGATCGAATCCGAAGTCTTGCTGAGGATTCACGGTTGGAATCGTCGGGTTGTCATTCTGCGTCCAAGCTCAGTCCTCAACTGTGTCCGGGGTAGAGAATGGCTATCACCACCTTCCAATGGCCCGTCTTCTTCGTGTCACGATAGCGGACGAAGTTTGCAAGCTTTTCTTTGCTTGATGGCTATGACGTCAAACCCTACTTGAAGCTCACAGATGAAGGAGAAGGCCGAGAGGAAGCTCCGGCTTGGATTTGGCGGTGAATGCTTGCCCGGAGCACCTCCCTAGGGTGGAAGATGAAGGGGAACGGTGGAGAAGGCGGAAAAAGATGGAGAAATGTCGAGCTCCGGATCGTCTCTCGAATTTGGGCGAGACCTGCGATATTTATACAAAGCAAAAATGAACAATGCACACGATCATAAGCGCACGACCAGTGGACGTGCGCACTATGTCCGGTGATCATGCGCACTGGCATGGAAGATTAGGAAGAATAACTGGGATACCGCGCACGAGCAGTGGCGCACGACCAGTGGTCGTGCACACTAAATTCAATGGTCGTGCGATTACCCCAGACAGGACTCCAGAAAAGATGAATCAATGCACACGATCAGTGGCGCACGACCGGTGGTCATGCGCATTGTGTCCAGTGGTCGTGCGCTTACCCTAGGCTGATTCTGGAAAATGTAGAGTAGAGCGCACGATCAGGGGCGTACGACCAGTGGTCGTGCACATTAGATCCCATGATCGTGCGCAGTATTCCTATTTCACAACCATCCCGGAACACGCACACGACCCCTGTACCGAAAGGAAAAACCAATCACTGATATGTGCAGACATTCCAGGCAATCACAAAAAGGAGTACAAACAATAAAAGTAACAAACTACACAACCACGGACATAAATGTGCACTTCCTATGACAATAAAGATAAGATGAAATATGAACAATATAGAACTAAAAGTGAAGTGCAAACACGTGAAAACTAGCCCAGATGAGTCCGAAAATATGTATATAAAGTGGACTCATCACTCCTAGCCCAGCTTTTGGCTTTGGAGGGGAAGCTCTCAGAGATCTTCCGGGTGTGAGGTGGGACCTCCATGCTGAGGCTTTGGGTCAGTCCAGGGACCTTTGAATCTGGTCGAGGGTTGAGGCTTGAGAGAAGTAGTTGTCGGCTGCACCCTTATTTTGAACTCCCGTTGAGGTCATTTTTGGCTTCAACAGTTCTGGTACGGTGATCGTGGAAGGCAGCTGATACAAGAAAGCCTTAAGTTTTGTCCCATGGCTGGAGGTGAAGGTGAAGGGTCTGATTCTGGAGGCTCCCCCACCCGGGGAGAGGAAGCGACGAGGAAGATGCTGGATGAATTTAGGCGAGAGGTCCTGCAGACCATCAGCCTGGCCTTCTCAGCCCGAAGCGAGTGGGCCACCCCTAAGGTTCCGATTGAGGATGTCCCGCTCTTGGGTGAGAACGCCCCTGGATAGCACCCGGGGAAGGAGGTCCCGGCGGACGCTGAAAGGGACGTGGGGGCACGAGAGCTCTTCCCAGGCCAGCGCCCGGGCAAGGAGACTTTGACAGATCTGGGCGAGAGGGAGGTGACAGTGCGAGAGCTCTTCCCTGGGCATGGTCTTGCGGATCGGGACAGCCAGCCAAGGCTGCAGTACGTACCCTCTCGCCAGGCAGGAGGCGAGAGCCCATTCAGCGAGCTCATCATCTCAGATCCGGTACCGGAGGGGTTCCGGGAGCCTGATATGTCCTACTACTCGGGAAAGGATGACCCTATACAGCACATTCAGTGGTTTGAAGATGTCATTTCGATAAGGCAGATGACGGATGCCTTCAAGTGCCGGCTATTTGCCATCACGTTGAAGGAGAAGGCTCGGGACTGGTTCTACCAGTTGCCAGCAAGGTCGATCTACTGCTTTGAAGATCTATAGAGACGTTTCCTGTGGAGGTTCTCAACATCAAAGAAGAGGAAGAAGGTGGCGGAGTGCCTGTTTGCGATGAGGCAGAAGCCGGATGAGACACTGGATCACTATGTCGACCGGTTTCAGGAATGGATCCTCCTGGTCCAGGAGGTCCCAGGGTACGCATTGATGCTCGCCTTTAACCTGGGGCTGAGGCCAGGATTCTTCAGTATGGAGTTGAAGAGAGTGCCCCCCCTCTCCTTTGAGGAGCTCATGGAGAGGGCGGCAAAGGATATAGACTTCGAGAGAGCAAACCCAGCATTCGCCAAGAAGTTGGCCAGGCTGGCAGAGGATGATGTGAAGGAACCTGCAGAGGGAAGGCAGAAGGAGTCGAGGGAGCCGAGAGAAGAAAGTAGGAGGGAAGAGCCCCGAAGGCAGGGGCAGCAGCAGGGATGGGGGGCCCGGGAGCCAAACAACCGGTTGGGTTGGAGGCCCTAGGAGGCTCGCCCCCAGGGCCAAGGAGGAGGCTAGCAGGGGAGAGATAATCTACGGGAACCAAGGAGGTTCGACCAACCGGTATGGAGGCAGGAGCCAAGGGGTCGAGTCCTGCCGCCACAAGAGGCCATGGAGGTAGGCAGAGGAAGAGGAGCGAGGAGAGGAGTTCGAGGAGCTGGTAGAAGAGGAGGATGAGAAGGAAGAAGGGGTAGGGTGGCGTTGCTCTTTTGTGACTTCCACCTGGAGGAAGGTCACGCAACGGCCACCTGCCAGGAGTTCTTAAAAATGAGGGAAGCAAGAGGAGCAGGGAGGCAGGATCCGCCGATGAGGATCGTAGAAGTACAATAGGGGGAGATGGAAGATAGATGTGAAGATCGGGTAGACGTGCAGACCCGAAGAGGAATCAGGGTGATTTATGGAGGAGTGGGGATTGAGGAAACCCGCAAGGGGAGCCAATAAACCATGTACCGAAGGGGGGTCGCCTCTACCTCCCAGGCTCCCCCACAGGAATAAAAAATCACCTTCTCTTCAGCAGACATGCCGGACTACGAAGATTCTTTGATGCCCTGGTGATCCAGGCGGGGGTGGAGAATTATACGGTCTCAAGGGTACTAGTAGACAACGGGAGCTCGGTGAATGTCATCTTCAAGAAGGCCTTCGATGAGATGAGGGTCAAAGGGAAGAGGATTTTGGCTTCGGATGGACCGCTGTTCGGGTTCTCTGGAGAAAGGAAGGAAGTGTAAGGGGGAGTAGGGTTGCACGTGAAGTTGGGGGGCGTGTCACGGAACTGCAGGTTCGTGATCGTGGACGCCCCAAGCAGCTATAACACCATCTTTGGGCACCCCCTCATCAGCGCCTTTCGCTGCGTCCCCTCCTCGTTTCATCAGTGCCTTAAGTTCAACAATGGAGGGGTGCAGGTCAGGGTAAGAGGGGACCCGAAGGTGGCGAGACAATGCTACGTTACGGCAGTCAACACCATACCATGGATGGCAGAGGCAGAGGAGTTGAAGATGGAGATGGTGACACATGGAGGGGTTGTCAGAGAAGAGGAGATGAGCCTAGAGGAGGCGAGAGAGGTAGCTGAATGTTGAAGTTGGTGACCGGGCGGTCTGTCTTGGCGGGTTGAAGACCGCGCGGTCTGGCGGTTTGACTCGCCAGCTTGTAAACCGGGCGGTCTAGCGATCTTCACTGGCGACCTCTCTGCTTCTCTTGTGGTAGCCATGCGGTTAGCCCTTCTGTCTAACCGCGCGGCTTGTGCGGTTTATTTTGTATAGTCCGCTTTACTTGTAATTTTTAGTCCCACATCTCTTATTTGTATTCTCTCATCTCTCCTCCATTCTATATAAGTGAGGGCATACCTTTGTAATAGATACCTTTTTCGGATAATAAAGTTCAGTTTAAAACCATTTCGGTTTGTTTCTGTTCGGTTTTTACATGGTATCAGAGGACTCGATCTACTCCTCCTGATTCTGTGTCTTGCTGTCCGCACGGCTTGTTGTGCCAGTTTGCTCCCTGTCCGCGCGGCCTCTTCTTCCCCTCTCCTTGTATCTGCCGCTGGGTCGTGGCTTTCCCCGCGACTTGTTTTGTCCTGTCTCTGTTCGCGCGGCCTGTTCTCTAGCCGTTCGACTTCTTCTGTTCGCGCGGCCTGTCCTCTCGCCGTTCGACTTCTTCCCCTCTGTTTGTCTGCAGCTAGGTCGTGGCTTTTCTGGCCGCTGGTTTTATCCCCTTGTGACCGCTGCCGCCCTTCTTTCTCCTATTTTCTCTAGCCGTTCGACTTCTTTTGTTCGCGCGGCCTGTCCTCTCGCCGTTCGACTTCTTCCCCTCTGTTTGTCTGCAGCTAGGTGGTGGCTTTTCTGGCCGCTGGTTTTATCCCCTTGTGACTGCTGCCGCCCTTCTTTCCCGATCCGCGCGGTTGGTGGCCTAACAGCCCGGCTTCCTTTGTTTCCAGCTCCTATGGCTTTTTCTGATGCCTCTACTGCCACCACCCCTGTCGCCAATCCGGCTCCGCTTCTTCCTCCTACTCCTTCCGGGAACCTTGGGACCGTTTCCAAGCTTGTTGGCTCCAACTACCCGGATTGGAGCGTCTCTTTCACCTTTCCTCTTCGCTCACAACGCAAACGCCACCATCTCGTTGATGACCCACCTCCTATCACTTCACCTCTCTTTGATGACTGGGATGCAAGTGACGCGCTTGTGCGTACTTGGCTCGCTAACAGTCTTTCTGATGAGTGCCTTCCCGTCATACGTCATGATGAGACGGTCAAGGCCGCTTGGCTTCATCTTGCCGCTTTGTACTCCAAAGGGGCTCAGACTTCCCGCATCTATACGTTGTATGCGGACCTCTTTGCCCGTCCCACCTTGTCACCTACTACTGCCTACCAACAGGTCCAGGCTCTTGGGGATGAGATTCTTCAGAATCGCCCCTTTTCTGCGGATTTGGCTCAACAACACAAACACTTCCAGGAGCTTCTGGTTGTGTGTTATCTGCTCCGGCTTCCTGATACTTATGACATGATCCGCCAGCAAATTCTAGGTGAGGCCGAATCTCCCACTTTAGATGCCACCGCTGCCCGCATTGCTGCTGTCACCTCCCTCCTTCTACGCCCTCTTTTGCCCGCTCCTTCGCCACCACCGGACAACTATTCTCATCACACTCAGCGAAGTGGCTCTGGCAGTCGCAGTCACCAGTCTGGCGGCCGTGCTTCCTCCTGCTACATCTGTTCTTATTGTGGCCGCACCGGACATACTTTCGAACGCTGCTGGACGAAGCAACCTCATCTTCGCCCCTCCGGTGACTCTTCCAAGCCGTCTGCCTCTGTTGTAACCTCCTCAGGTAGTGCCCACGTGGTGACTCAAGGTAAATGGCTCATCGACTCGGGTGCCACGAATCACATGACGGGCAACCCTCAGTGCTTCTCTTTGCTCGAACAACATGATCGGTTGCCCCCGGTACTAGTTGCGGATGGTTCTCCCTCCCCGGTTCATGGGACGGGAGTGGTTCATGTTACTCCGTCACTATGCCTAGCGGACACTCTCTATGTGCCCAAGTTTCCGTGCAATCTGTTGTCTGTTACTTCTTTATGCAAACAGCTTCAGTGTTCTGTGACATTTACACCAACTTCTTATTCTTTTCAGGATCCGAGCTCCCACCGGACGATTACTACTGGGACTGAGAGCGGCGGCCTCTACTTCCTCGACAATGTTTCCGCCTTGTCCGCCTTCTCATCTTCCTGTACGGATCTTCTCCAGTGGCATCTCCGCCTCGGTCATCCTCCACCCCGTCTTCTACATTAGCTTCTGCCGCACCTCCCGCCGTCCCGTACTCCTCTCCAATGCGACGCCTGTCAACTCGGCAAGCATCACCGTTCCTCCTTCCCGCCGAAGAACGGACGAGGCTCTACTCGTCCTTTTGATCTTGTCCACTCTGATATCTGGGGATCTGCTCCTACCTTCACCATTGGTCGGGGTAGTTCTTATTTTGTAACCTTTATAGATGATTTTTCTCGATGTACTTGGGTGTATCTCCTCCGAGATCGCTCTGAACTTTTAGATGTATGGATATCCTTTTACCAGTTGATTAAAACTCAGTTCAATATTTATATTAAAACTTTTCGTTCCGACAATGCTAAAGAGTATCTGAGTCATGCTTTTACTTCTTTTTGTGTGCAACATGACATTATTCACCAGACTAGCTGTGTTTACACCTCCCAACAAAATGGGGTGGCGGAACGCAAAAACCATCACCTCCTCAATGTGGCTCGCACATTGATGACCCAGATGCATGTCCCCTGCTCGTATTGGGGCTATGCCGTTCTCCTTGCCTGCTACCTCATCAATCGTCTTCCATCCACCATTCTCCACGGGAAAACACCCTTCTCCGTTCTATATCCGGACAATGAGCCTTTTCCTCTCCCTCTCCGCATCTTTGGATGCACTGCCTTTGTCCATACCCCTTCTGCCACCCGTGACAAGCTCTCCCCTCGCTCCACCAAATGTGTCTTTCTGGGGTACTCCACCACTCAGAAAGGCTATTGTTGCTTTAACCCTATTCTTCGTCAGCAGTTCGTCTCTGCTGACGTTACCTTCTTCGAGAATGCCTCCTACTTCTCAGCTGACTCCTCCTCTCCTTCCCTGCCTTCTGACTCTCCTGCTATTTCCTTCGTTCCCTCGTCTCCTACCGAGATACCCACCCCTCCGCCCTCTCCGTCTCCTCCTCTCGCTCCACCTCTCTCTTCCACTTCTCCACCTCCATCTCCACCCTCTCCGCCGCCGTCGCTCTCTTCTCCCGGGCTAGCTCTCTCTGCCACGGACGCTCTGGATCCCGAGGGGGCTGCCGACCTGGATCTCCCTGTGGCTCTTTGCAAAGGGGTGCGGACCTGTACCCTCCACCCCCTTGCTGCTATTGTTTCATATAATCGTCTTACACCTTCTCGCAGGGCATTTGCGCTGGCTATCTCTGCTACTGCCACGCCTCGTACCTATCAGGAGGCCCTTGCTATTCCCCACTGGAAGCTTGCTATGGATGAGGAAATGGCGACCCTCACGGAGCGGGGTACCTGGACTCTTGTTCCTCCTCCCTTCGGTACTGATGTTGTTGGGTGTCGATGGGTATTTGTGGTCAAATTTGGCCCCGACGGCACTGTGGATCGGTATAAGGCTCGCCTTGTTGCTAAGGGCTTTACTCAGAGTTATGGGGTTGATTACTTTGACATCTTCTCCCCCGTGGCTCGTCTCAGCACTATCCGGGTTCTTCTCTCTGTGTCCGTCAATCGGGATTGGCCGATTTCTCAGCTGTACGTCAAGAATGCCTTCCTTTATGGTGATCTTCACGAGGCCGTTTATATGGAGCAACCTCCTGGGTATGTTGCTCAGGGGGAGACCCGAGTATGCCGGCTGCAAAATGCAATTTATGGCCTCAAGCAGAGTCCTCGAGCTTGGTTTGACAAGTTCAGCGGCATTGTGGCGGCTGTTGGTTTTGTGCGAAGTTCTGCTGATCACTCTCTCTTTATTTGCAAAACTCCTTCTGGGCTGGTGGTTCTTGCTGTGTACGTTGATGATATTCTTCTCACTGGAGATGACCAGGAAGGGGTAGCCCTGACAAAGCGACATCTTCGCCAACATCTGATCACTAAAGATATGGGCTCTCCAAAGTACTTTCTGGGGATCGAAATCTCTCGGAAGCCCGACTCCTTAGTTCTCTCTCAGCGTAAGTATGCCCTTGATCTTTTAAAAGAGGCAGGATTGACTGGAGCAAAACCTGCCCGATGCCCCATGGCAACTGGGGAGGACAAAACCTAGACAGATGATTCGCCTCCTCTATCAGATAGTTCGCGGTACAGGCGTCTGGTTTGTAAGCTCATATATCTCACAGTGACCAGACCCGACATTTCCTATTCTGTGGGCAAGGTGAGTCAATTCATGCAAGCGCCCAGGGAGTGTCATCTACAGTCCGCCTTGCGGATCTTGGAGTATGTCAAAGCAGCACCTGGGAAAGGATTACTTTTTTAGAAGAATGGTCATCTGAGGATTGAAGCCTACTCAGATGCAAGTTATGCTGATGACAAAGGGGATCGCAAGTCAACCTCAGGTTTTTGTACCTTTGTTGGGGGAAATCTGGTGAGCTAGAAGAGCAAGAAGCAGTCTGTTGTCTCCAGGTCCAGTGCAGAAGCTGAGTATCGCAGTATGGCGTCAACCACTTGTAAGTTAAAATGGCTGCGGGCTCTCATGCAAGATTTAGGAGAGGTGTACAACCATCCTATACCTATGTTCTGTGATAACAAGGCCGCCATATACATCTCCAAAAACCCGGTATTCCATGAAAGAACAAAGCACATTGAGGTCGACTGCCATTTCATTCGTGAAGAGATTTTAAAAGAACAAATTTGCACTCCTTTTGTCACGTCTGATAAAGAGCTGGCTGACATCTTCACCAAGCCAGTTTCCGCCTCGTTTCTGCATGTTTGCGACAAGCTGGGCATGATTGATATATATGCTCCAGCTTGAGGGGGAGTGTTGAAGTTGGTGACCGGGCGGTCTTTCTTGGCGGGTTGAAGACCGCGCGGTCTGGCGGTTTGACTCGCCAGCTTGTAAACCGGGCGGTCTAGCGATCTTCACTAGCGACCTCTCTGCTTCTCTTGTGGTAGCCGTGCGGTTAGCCCTTCTGTCTAACCGCGCGGATTGTGCGGTTCATTTTGTATAGTCCGCTTTACTTGTAATTTTTAGTCCCACATCTCTTATTTGTATTCTCTCATCTCTCCTCCATTCTATATAAGGGTGGGCATACCTTTGTAATAGATACCTTTTTCGGATAATAAAGTTCAGTTTAAAACCATTTCGGTTTGTTGCTGTTCGGTTTTTACACTGAAGAGGAAGTCGAAGGAGAGGAGACTGAGGAAGAGCGACAGGGAAGATATGTGCAGGTGGTCCAGGGGGACGCGGAGCAGGAGAGCCGAAAGGGGCGATGGAGGTGGAAGAGCAGGGAGCAGGAGGAGCTGAGGGAGACGCCCAGAGGGGCGTGGAAGTCGATCAGCAGTAGGAAGGGCCAGAGGAGGCAATGGAGATCGAGGAGGAGGTAGGAAGGGAAGAGCTGGAGCTGTAGGAAGAGGCAAAGGTCATCTGGGAGCAGTCGCGGCTGGAGCCGGCCGAGGAAGTGGTGGAGATGGAGGTCTTCACCTGCGTTGGGTAGGTGCGAAGGGTACGGGTCAGCGTGGGCTTGAGTCCCGAGGCCCAGGAGCATGTGCAGGCCTGCATTCAAAGCAACATTGACATCTTCGCTTGGAGCGCGGCAGACATGTCGGGCATCGACGCGGAGGTGGCCTGCTATCGCCTGAATCTGGACCCCCGCACTCGCCCCATACGCCAAAAGATGAGAGCCATCGCCACCAAGCTGGACGAGCCCATCCGCGAAGAGGTCAGGAAGCTCCTGGAGGCCGACTTCATCTCAGAGATCCAGTATCTAGGCTGGATCTCGAATGTGGTAATGGTTAAAAAAGGGGGTGGTAAATGGAGAATGTGTATTGATTTTTCTTTGTTAAATAAATCATGCCCTAAGTATTGCTACCCCCTGCCTTGGATCGAAGCGCTGGTTGATTCAGCCGTCGGTTTTTCTATCATGAGCTTTTTGGATGCTTTTTCAGGTTATCACCAGATCCGGATGCACCCTCCCGATGTCAAGGATGTTTCCTTCATCACGAGGGAGGGATGCTTCAGTTACAAAATGATGCCCTTTGGGTTGAAGAACGCAGGGGCTACCTACCAATGGATGATGGATCGGGTCTTCCGAGATCAAAGGGGGAGAAACTTGGAGGTCTATGTCGATGGCCTAATGATCAAGAGCAAGTGCGTGGATTCGCACCTAAAAGATCTAGAGGAGATGTTTGCCACCCTAAGGAGGTTTAAGATGAGGCTAAACCCCTTGAAGTGTGTCTTCGGGGCCAGCCGCGGGAAGTTCCTTCGGCATCTCTTGACTCCGGTAGGGGTGGAGCCTAACCCGGACAAGGTAAAGGCCATCCTGGATTTGGAGTCACCTCGCGATGCCAAGGAGGTCCAGCGTTTGAAAGGCCGGCTAGCAGGGCTGAGCAGTTTCCTCTCCAGGTCAGGGGACAAGTGTTCTTTGTTCTTCAAGGTGCTGAGAGGGAATCAAAGGTTTGAGTGGACCGCCAAGTGTGAAGAAGCCTTCCAAGGGCTGAAGAGACAGCTCTCTCAGGCTCCTTTGCTTCAGACCCCAAAAGAAGGGGAGGACCTGACCTTGTACCTTGGAGTAGGAGCGGAGGCGGTGAGCTCCATCCTAGTAAGAGAAGATGGAAAGAATCAACTTCCCATCTACTACGTCAGCCAGATATTGAATAAAGCAGAGCTCTGCTACCCCATCCTCAAAAAGCTAGCTTACGCCTTGGTCATCTCTGTAAGGAAACTCCGACCGTACTTTCAAGCACATTCGATTAGGGTGGTGACCGACCATCCTCTTCGCAAGATCTTCGAAGGAGTAGAGCACTCGGGGAGACTTGCTAAGTGGTCTATGAGCTAAGAGAGTTCGACATCTCTTTCTTTCCGAGACTCTCCATCAAGGCGCAGGCAGTGGCAGACTTCCTAGCAGATTATGTTGTTGAAGTCGAGGAGGGAGAGCAGCAGCCACGGGAAGCGTGGAGGATGATGGTCGATGGGGCCTCGGGAAAGCATTCCCTCGGGGAGGAGTGGTGCTGATCAGCCCCCAGGGAGTCGCGATAGAACATGCGGTGGCTTACCATTTTCCAGTAATCAACTACCAAGCGGAGTATGAGGCCGTGATAGCCAGCCTTCGCTTGGCAAAGGAGCTTGAGATTCAGGATGTGGAGGCCTTCACTGATTCAAAGGTAGTAGTGTCGCAGATCCAGGGATAGTTTGAGGCTCGGGAGCCTACCCTCATAAAATACCTCTCCAAGGTAAGGGCGATCATCGGAGGGTTCCGGTCATTCTCTATCCAACATGTTCCAAGGGAAGAAAGTATAGCTGCCGACCGATTGGCTAAGTTTGGACCTCGTGGAGGAGGGACCTTGACGGAGCTATTTCGACCGACTATCGAGGAAGGAGAGTTGATTGTGGTGGATCGGCGGCCCTCATGGGTAGATCCATTGGTGACCTTCCTAACCACCGGTGAACTTACAGAGGGGACCAAGGACGGTAAAAGCTTCAGGCACAAGGCAGCTCACTACCTGATGATAGAAGGGGGCCTGCATAATAAGATGTTGTTAGGGCTCCTAGCCAGGTGTGTGACCGAAGAAGAGATCTCAAGGATCTTGGGGGAGGTGCACTCGGGCGAGTGCGGCAGTCATTCTGGAGGGAGGATGTTGGAGGCAAGGGTGGTCAGACAGTGCTACTTCTGGCCCACCCTAAGGACGGATAACGCGGAGTTTGCAAAGAGATGTCAAAAGTGTCAGCTCTACGCCCCCCTTCAGCTCTTGGCAGCTCAAAGACTCCGAAGCATCACGACACCGTGACCGTTCGCCATCTGGGGGATGGATTTAGTTGGACCTTTTCCTCCGGCTAGTGGACAGAGGAGGTTGATCTTGGTCATGGTCGATTATTTCTCAATGTGGCTGGAGGTTAAACCCTTGGCTAAGGTCACCTTGTAAGTCATAAGGAACTTCATCTGGGGGGAGATCATATGGAGACACAGGTTGCCTCAAGCAATAGTGACAAATAATGGCCCCCAGTTTTCCAGTGAAGAGTTCATCAGCTTCTGCGCCCAATTGGGATAGACCTCAGATTCGCCTCTGTCCACCACCCCCGGAGCAACGGCCAGGTGGAAGCGGCGAAAAAAATCAATGTAAACCTACTAAAGAAAAAGGTGGAAAACTTAAAGGGAAATTGGGTGGAGCAGCTCCTCTCGATCCTGTGGTCCATGCGAACAACCCCGAACACGGCCACTAGTGAGACCCCGTTCAAGCTCTCTCATGGGTGTGAGGCAGTCCTACCAGTGGAGTTCGAGGTTCGGTCCCCGCGGGTCACAGCCCCGGGTGAAGGAGATGGGACTTGGAGGTTGGAGAATGAAGAGGGGCAACGCCTCTCGCTAGATATTGTGGAAGAACTGCGGGACGTGGCAGCTATCATGCAAGAAGAGATCAAGCGGCGGATGGTCAAGTATTTTGATAAGCATGTCAGGGTCAACCAGTTTACTGAAGGGGATCTGGTGCTGTGAAAGGTTGACGCGACAGGTAGATCGGCTCCTGTTGGCAAGCTCAACCCGAACTGGGAAGGACCGTACATAGTGAAGGAAGCCCTCAGAATAGGAGGTTACTACCTCCAGGACGTGGAGGAGAGGACCTTAAGTCACACCTGGAGCAGTGATGACCTAAAATGCTTCTACCCATGAAAGGGGAAGGATGTAACCATGTATCTCAAAAATAAACTTATTATACTACATCAGTTGATTTTCTCTTGACTATCGTGAAATTTTTATAATAGGATATAATTATGTGTTTTATGAATACACCGAGCTCGGCTCGGCCCAAGGTTGACCCGCTGCACAGGCTCTCATCTAGCTGGAAGGTCCTAAGGCTCGCCTGTGGGGGATATGTTTGGTTTGAGAACTTCATCGGCACCCCGAGCTCAGCTCGGCCCCAGGTAGACCCGCTGTGCAGGCTCTCATCTAGCTGGCAGGTCCGAAGGCTCGCCTGTGGGGGATAGGTTTGGTTGGAGAACTTCATCGACACCCCGAGCTCGGCTCGGCCCAGGTATACCCGTTGCGCAGGCTCTCATATAGCTAGCAGGTCCGAAGGCTCGCCTGGGGGAGGGAAGTTTTTGATCCTAGGAGACACTCCGACTTGGATGCTCTGAGCAAGGAAAGAAACCCACCACGGAATGAAAAAGAGGTAAGGCCCCTTCAGGCAGGAGAGGCCTCAGCCAAAGGAGATCTTGGAAGGAAAGTCCTCGCCAAAGAGATCTTGCCAAAGGAAGCTCTCGGCGAGAAGACTCCTGACGGTATCTTGGACGGACAGCGAGAGGTGTTGGGCGAAAGCTTCAGACAGTTTGCACAAGCTAAAGGGGGACGGCCTCGTCTAAAAGGGCCCGTGAACAATATTCCCGGCAGACGGTATTCGGTAGAGTGCGGAAGCGAAATGTCTAAGCCCTGGGCTATTTCGGCAGATTCCCGCCTATCCATCACTAAGGGAGACTACCCTAAGGAGGCTGAGGGCCTCAGCGAAAGCGTGCTTAAGAAGCACTCGGCCACAACAATTACATCAAGAACATTCACAATAAGAACAGGACAATACATGCAAAACATTTACAATGTATTTTATATAATTACAAGTTTAGAGCGTCTCGCTCTTTACACTGAGGCGAAAAGAAAAGAGAAAAAGGGGGCCCCTCAGGGAGACAAGCTATACCCCTCAGAGCTTCCGCTTGAACTCCCGCTAGAGCTCTCGCCTGAGCTCTCCCCGGATGTCTCGCAACCCGCGGGAGCAGATTTCGGGACATCCGAGGGTGGGGTATCAGGCGCGCCCGGGGACTTCGAAACAGGCTCGAAGAGCCAGGGGACGAGCTGTTGAGCGGTAATGATCTTGCCCCTCCCGTCCAAGCATTCGACATCTCGCAGCGTCTCCAAGGTCAGCTTGATGGTAGCTTGCGCGTTGGCCTGAAGGAGCTTGTCGATATCGTAGACGGAGTAATATCGGCTCTTCAACCTTTAGTCCAGAGGAGGGTGCGCATTCGCCTCCAGGCGCAGGATCTGGTCCCTCAATTGGACGCTCTCGTATCGCGCCTGGGCCAGCTCCGCGCGAAGCGCCGCGGCTTGAGTGGAATCCTGTATAGCGAGAAGTTAGCATGAAAGGAAAAGAATGAAGTGGAAATCTGCAGTGGCGAGAGCTAGCACCATGAAAGGTCTCGCTTACCTCTTCCGCCCGGCACGAAGACAGTTGTTGCTTGGCATCTTCTAGCTCCTTCTTCAAGGCAGCCGCCTCAGCCACCGCACCCTCCCTGGCCTTGAACATATCTTCGAAGTTGCGGTTTATGGTGATGCTCTGGCGAGCACACATATGCGCAAGTTCCAGCCCGCGCATCAGAGCACAGGTGGAGTCATAAGCCAGGATCGTGGTGGTCATCCTGTCATAGATGCTGACATTCTCCTGGCTGTAGAGGCCGTAGACCAGGGAGAAGGCCTCGCTGGTGACCTCATCTCGCTCCGCCCAGCTGGGGATAAGAGATGAGATTGAGACCCTGTTGGTATCAGGTTCCCACTAAAGGAGCGGTTTGTTTTCCGCGTCAAGGCACTTTGTGCCGAGACCAAAATTGCGGTGACCCCGTGGCACCTCTCCAGGCGGAGACTGGCCGGAGGTCCCGGCTGCGGCTCCTTTGCCATTTGCACCACCAGGGGCCTGGGGGTTCTCTGCAGGGGCCTCCGCGCCACCTCTGGTGGCTGCGATCTCGCTAACGACCTGCAGGATCTCTTCAAAAGAGCGGCCCGCAGCGAGAGGTTGAGAGGGCGGCACCATAATGGCTTTACCCTTCTCGGTGTCAGTTATCTTGGGCCTCTTGATCGGTGGGGGCAGAGGGGCGCCGGGCTTTCGCTTCCCGGCGCCAGTCGAAGGTAGCGAGGCCGGCTTATCCCGACAAGCATGAGCTGCAGCCTTTGCGAGAGCCAGCGGGTCTCTCGCAGATTGGCTCCTAGCAGCACGAGCCTCGTCAAAGGGTTGGTGCACGGGGATCTCGCGCTCTCTTGCGGAAGCGACAACACTCAGTTCTAACATTAAAAATGAAGTGAATAGCGAGACAAAGGCGAGACCTTACCTTCGCCCGGAGGCATGGGGAGGAGTGAATCAATGTCCCGCCGGAGGAAGAGAACGTTGAAGTCCTTGGTTCCGAAGAACTCAAAGAGGGCGCTCTCACGCGAGCCCAAGGAGGGCGGCTTATAAGCAGCGTCCTCATATTGAATGGGCGCGAGAGGCACATTCCCGAAATCACCGGAAACAAATATGGACCTCTCACCCCAGTGGTGGTGCTTGTTGGCGAGACCGATGGTCTTGAGCAGCTGCCCTGAAAGAAGACCACCCCTCCTTTGGTGCGGAAGGTGAACAGCTTCCGAAAGATTGGAAGGCTGAACTCGATCCTCTCGGATCGCATGTAGCAGATGAAGGCCACCAGAATCGCTACCGAGTTTGGATTCAGTTGCGCGGGAACCACTCCGTAATACCGGAGGGCCTGGCGCATCTCGGGCCACACTAGGAGGCGGAAGCCCACCTCAAAGTGCTCAAGGGGGATGGCGAGCTCCGCCTCCCCCGTGCTGTTTACCTTATCATGGTTGCCGGGGTTCCGCGCGGTGAAGCCGGCGGGAACGTAGCGAGTTTGGGTCAGGTTGAACTCGTCCATGGTAAGGGTGCAGGAGGGAAATAGGTGCTTCTGGAAGGCTTCCGCGCAATTTGAACGCCCCTCGCTTCAGCCCGGCATCGTGTTGAAGTTGTATGTGAGGTCTTTAGGAGGGAGGCAAGAGCGAGAACTGTGCGAGAACGGGAGGATAAGGCGAAAGCAAGCGAGAGCTTTTGACAAACCGCGAAAGCGACAAGAGAAAAAAGGATTCAGATCGAAGAAATAAATTTAGTAGGTAGACCCTCTATTTATAGGAAGCCATGATCATCATGACTGTTTTCAAAAAGGAGGCGGGGGTACGGCCGTCACGCCCTAAGTCGGCGACGCTTCGTTTTCCCGCCCAAGTTTTATAGTGACTGACAGATGATTAACATAAGCATTATGAGTTGACACACGACAGGTAAAATATGCGGAAGTAGAGTCACTCTCGCCGAGCGAGAGCTTTATAAAGAATAATAATAATAACAAGCAGCGTTATTACTCCCGTCAATCGAGAGCTAAATAGAAAGTAACAATATTAATAGCAAAGTTATCAGTTAAGACATGAAATTAACGGGGTACATCGGAGAAGGGGAAGGCCGGGGGCAAGGAAGGGTGTGGTCTCGCCAGTCAGTAGGGTTCCCACCGCCATTATCCTTGCTCCCGCTGCCTGGTCCTCCGTGGAGCCTGCGGGTTGAAGTAGGATGACAAGAAGGTGCATCCTAGGTTGATCCGGCGAGACAGGTCTCGGATCTGCACGATGCACCTTTCGGGAGAAGACCCAGAGGTAGGCCCACCTGACCGATCTGCCTCGCCAATGAAGTAATCCCGCTCCAGATCCTCCAGCCTCTTCTCTACCGACTGGCGGAACTCTCTCACCACGTAGTCATGGGCCCGCTCCCACCGGATAAGCTTCGACAGGACAGCGACAACCTTCTTCCCCCATCTTTTAGCGCTCCCGGCGCTGGTCAAGATTTCCTCCATCTCGTCAGATGAGGGGAAGGGGGAGCTCTCGCCGTCCTCCCCCTCTCTGTCTTCGTATTCTTCATCTTCTTCATCCTCTCCATCAGCTCCCGACTGCGAGCCCAGATCCCCTGACAAAAGATTTACACGGTTAGGGCGAGAGTTAAGCGAGACCGTTATGGACATACCGCATACCTGCAGTATGGAGAGAACCAGCGGTCGACAGCAGGCAAGAAGGCCCAGCCCCCCCCCCCCCCCTCAGTTCCAAAGAATAGGTGGATCGGCTTCCCTTTTCCCGGGGGAAGATTGTGCGAGTGGTGATCCCGGCTTGGCCGGAAGTAGGGGGGTTATCCACTCCCGTAGGATGGCTGGCATCATGGGTAGCTGCAGAAGATTCGGCAGCCATTCCTCCCGCCGGTATGGAGGAATCAACCGTGAGGGCAGGCTGATTTGCAGCCCTTGCTTCATTCTCTCGGGTAGCGAGACCCGGCTGGGCGGAAGCTGGCACTGCGGGAAGACAATTCAGTGTTCTGAGATGTAAGTTAAGAGCGAGAATGGAAAAGTTACCTGCAGTTCTCGGGTCAGGCGGAGGAGCCACCTCCGAGACCCGCGATGGGTCCTTAAGGGGGCGAGATGACGGGTCTAAGGGTTCCCGCGGGGACCTGGCGATGTCGGGAACCGTTTCCTGCGAGAAGTATCGCGTCAGCTATAAAGCAACTAGTGGATTCAATGATTAGCGAATCAGACATACCTTCTGCGGAGAGGGATCATCCGCGTGGCTTGGGGTCGGGGTAGGAGGGCTCCTATTCTCATTGGGCAGATCTCGCTGGACTGCCTTCGCCTTCTTCTTTTTCTTCTTGGGCTGAGAAGGCTCGGCAGCTGACGACTTTCTCGCCAACCAGGGGGCAACCAAGGCGCTATTAGCTTTGGCTCATGCCTGTTCCACATCAATGCGGTCTTGGATATCCTGCAGAAGCGGTTTGTCAGCGCGCTTGGAAGGCATTGCGTGAGGAGGCGAGAACACAGGCGAAGAATGATGATTCGAGGGCAGAATTATGACCGTCTATCAACACATATATTTATAGCCACCGTATGGCCCACCGAAAGATTCCCTGATGTTTACACGTGTTCAGCGAATATTTATGGGTTGGATATGTCTTTTCGAGCGCAGAGCTAGCTCAAAAAGAGCGGGGATTATGTACAACCCCATATTCACTGAGTCAGACCAGGAGGCACCAACAGTCACAATTAGGCTAGCCAGAGGAGTTCTCGCCCTAAAGAAGATCTCGCCCAAGTAGGCGAGAACGCTTGCGCTAGATCCAAGCTCCCTCGCCTACAAAGCTCCCCATGCTCGACGATCGTCGAACCCAGATCGTCGGGCGCAGCCAAATCGTCGAACGGAAACCAACAGGCCCAGATCGTCGGGCGCAGCTAAATCGTCGAACGGAAACAAACAGGCCCAGAACGTCAGGCGCAGCTAAATCGTCGAACGGAAACCAACATGCCCGGAACGTCAGGCGCAGCCAAATCGTCGAACGGAAACCAACATGCCCAGATCGTCGGGCGCAGCCAAATCGTCGAACAGAAACCAACAGGCCCAGATCGTCGAACGCAGCCAACACGGGAACGCTTGCGCTTGCGCCAAGCTCCAATCTCAAAGGAGCTCTCGCCTATAAGTAGGCGAGAACGCTTGCGCCGGGCTCTGGACAGAAGACTCTCGGATCAGAGCTCTCGCCGAGTGGGGCCCAGGGCCTTGGGTAAAATGACCTAATTGCCCTCAGGCGAAATTACCCCTATACCCTCAGGATAAACAGTGGGATTTGGCTATTGGCAGATCAACCAAGGGAATTTCAGTAATCTTAGGTCAGCAAAGGCTATAAATAGACCCATAAGGGCTCTTTGGAAAGCAGCTTTTCATTATCTTCCAACTTCCAGTGCTTTCTGAGGAGCTCCTAGCCCAGCTTTTGGCTTTGGAGGGGAAGCTCTCAGAGGTATTTCGGGTGTGAGGTGGGACCTCCCTGCTGAGGCTTTGGGTCAGTCCAGGGACCTTTGAATCTGGTCGAGTGTTGAGGCTTGAGAGAAGTAGGTGACGGCTGCACCCCTATTTTGAACTCCCGTTGAGGTCATTTTTGGCTTCAACAACAGGCAAAACATTCAGAATTTACAAGCTTTCGAGCACGTACCACAGAAATAATTGGAGAAACTTGGCGCGGGAAACTGTAAACACTCCCGGGTTGACCGTTGTCCATCTTGAAGTCCAAGTGCTTGACCTTGCATTATATGAGCACATCATACTTGGACAACCAGCCCATGCCAAAAATTACGTCAAAATCCTCAAAGTCTATCACCTTCAGAACAACAATGGCTAGAAAACAACCTAACAAAATCAGACAACTCTTAATGCCTTGGTCCAATACCACAAAATCACCAGAGGGAAACTTAACACAAAACGTGTCGCCAATACGATCTAGGGTCAAACCGTGACGCTCTACGAAGTTTCTAGCCACAAATGAGTGGGTAGCACTAGAATCAAAAAGAACGCACGCCCAGCGATTCTTGACCTTAAACTTTCCAATAAAAACATCCATGTAACTAAGGGAATGAGCGTCGAAATTACAGCTACAAACTAAAGGCTAGAATTAGGTTAGGATCTATCCTGAAATCACTTGAGAAGACTTCTGAGCTTCCTCTGAAGACACCATGTTCAGCTTGCCCTTCCCCTTATTGCATGGTTGCGGTGACGATAAGGCCTGGAGTGGAACTGGTTGCAACGGGGGCTGAGCCTGCGGGCACTTTGACTTGAAATATACTTTCTACCCACAATGAAAATAGGTCTTGTCCTTATGCCAATAATGGGCAGCATCGTACGCATTCCGCTTACACGTAGAACAAACCAAATATGCTTTAAGAGCACTCTGGATCGCGTGAACTTGCTCCTTCTTCTGAGCTCCGATCCTCTTGAAGCATTTCTAGAATGGATGGCCTGGCTAGCCACAGAAACTGCATATCTCTTTACTTCTTTTCCTCGACACAACGTCGGATTCTTGGGGACTCTTACCCTTACCATTCTTCCTCTTATCCTTTCTCATTTGTTGACCTCGGTGCTTAGCATTGTCAATCGCCTCTGTAACGGCCCCGGTTTTTCTACGATTATTTAATTCTCGTTTGGTGTTACGTTGACACGGTTCTGGCATGTGCTGTTTGTTAGAGCGTGGTCTTAGCTCTTTAGATTCCTTGTGTGGTTGTTTGTATCCTTTTTGGCAAGATTCCCTAGCAAGCCGGGTCTGTTTTGGTGACCGGTGAGGTATCTCGGGGGATGCTTGTGTTTTGGCTTTGGGTAGTGATAACCCGAGTTTTGTTCGTCGAAAGTTGATTTAGACTTCGTCGTTGCGTTCGTAGCATGGGTATTTAGCTATGGTGCAAATTTCGTCGAATTCCGAGGTCGTTCGGTTTTCGCGTTGTTTTGTAGTTTATGTGAAACGATACTATTTATTAGGTATTATATTAATTATTATGTTAGAAAGGTGGCGGGTGCTTGGCGGTTACGATTTATATATATATTATAATATTATTACTTAATTAATAGTTAAGTTAGAGTTAAGCGGGTTCTATATATATAGGATTAGAATAGGAATTTAGATAACCGCTGCTCTTCATCTTCCCGAAAACCCATTGAAAACCAGACCAACGCCTGTTCGCGAGAAGTAACGGAGAAACCGCCCGAACTGCTACCTTCGGACGCCGATTCCGGGAGTGTTAGTGGACGGAATTCGATTTCGAAAGCGGATTTGGATTGCTCTCGCCTAGACCTTCATTCCTACGGTAAGATATAAAATTTTCGTGGTGTTTCTAGGGGTCTCGAAATTTTGGTTTGATCCTTTTCCGCCATTAAAACTCTACAATCCTAGTTTAGGTGCTGTTGCGGCTGGAGCCGAGAGAGAGAGAGAGAGAGAGGAAGGGTTGTGCAAGATAAATCGCTCGAAATTGAGGCAAGTGGTACTCCGTGCCCTTGCTAAGTAGAATTTATTCACCTAGTTTCCTGGTGCTCTTGACTAAACCCTTCCAGATTTAATCAATGTCTTGTTTTTTTAAGCCTGAAACCTCCTTGTTTAAGTTTACAAAATTTTTTCCTTCTTGTCCAGATATCAGATTTTTGCTTCCTATTCGAGATATTTTAAGTTCCTGTTCTTAGAACCTAGGAATGCTACTTAGTCTTGCCAGATTTCTCTTTTGCTGCAAATTTTTAAGCCTATGGTCAGTTTGCTGTAGTGTTATAATGCTGAGTATTTCATGGGTAGGCTCGATTTAGGGGTAAATTTGGCTTGGCAGTTGTGGTAGAAGTGGCAAAAATTCTTTTCCTTTCCATAGTCTTGAGGATTAGAGTGATTCTGGGCTTGTAGTAGTGGTCTGGAGAGTTGAGGAGGGTATGATGAAATCGTCGATCTGAGTTTGACGGAAATCGTCGAACTGAGATCGACGATCTCCGGTTGCCTGAGTTCGACGAGGATCGACGAACTGAGTTCGATGAGGATCGTCGAACTGAGTTCGACGAGGATCGTCGAACTGAGTTCGACGATTTCCTGTGTCCTGTGTTCGACGATTGCTTGCGTCCTGAGTTCGACGAAAGTCGTCAAACTGAGTTTCGCAATTTTCCTGTGTCCTGTGTTCGATGAAAATCATCGAACTGAGTTCGACGATTGCGTGCATCCTGAGTTCGACGAAAATCGCCGAACTGAGTTCGATGATTTTATGTGACCTGAGTTCCACAAAAAAAAATCGTCGAACTGGGTTTGACGATTTCTTGTGGCTTGAGATCGACAAAGTCCTGTGGCTTGAGATAGACGATTTTCGGTTGCCTGTGATCAACGATATCTATTTCCCTGTGATCAGAGTTCGACAAAAATCGTCGAACTGAGCTCGACGACTCCTATAAGCTGTGATCGACGATTTTCCCTCTGTCTTCCCTTATTTTCCCGAGTGAATCCCGTTGGGTTTTGGGTTGTTTGTCGGCTATTTTTCTGAATGCCGAATCATGGGTTATGACAGGTAGTGGTGTTTTGACACTCTAAAGGAGTTGGATGGTTTTGTTTGCGAGTCGTGGCCGCCACCTTTTAATCCCAGGTACGGGCTGGGTATTGTCGTGGCCACCACCTTTTAATCCCAGGTACGGGCTGGGTTTGTCGTGGCCTTGTGCTGATACATGAATTTTTAGTTGGAACTATTTTGTTTGGGGGACTGTTTTTGGTCTCCAACTCAGGTCCATGTTGTTTACTACTGCCATTAACTCACAAATTAGGATTGTTAGGTGTTTCTTCCTTGTAGAATGCAACATATTGTGGCAAGTTCTCTTTTCTTTTGCCTTGTAGCCTCTGTTGGATTTGAGCAGGGCTTGTTGTTGTTTCCTTGTACTTGGTGTACTTTGGTTTACTTTGGACAGCATTTGCTTTTACTGTCATGTTTACTTACTCTCTTTCATTCCATTTTGACATTATGCTCTAATTCAGATTTTTCTTGTTTTACTTGCTGAGGTATTCTTTTCTTCTCTGATTGCCTCAGGTTCTGATTAGTAGCCGAGTAGGCGGCTAGTTTTGATGTGCTGTTGCTGGTGATCTGTTGTACTGTAGAGATCAGTTTCTTGGTCTTGTGAGGTAGCTTTCTGTTTTTCTTACAGACATACATGCTCGCCAGTGGGTTCGTGTCAGGTTGTTGACGCCCGCTGGTGGTTTTTGCTTATGATACTAAATATATTTCTTTTACTGCTACCTTTCTGGAGATAGTCTATTTGCTCTTGGGAAGATTTATGCTAGGTTGCTAGTTACTTTTAAACCTAAAAACACTATTATAAGTATATCTCATGATCAGCATGTTTATAAAACTCATACACTACTTTCCAAGCAATGTAAAAAAAATCATTTTCTTACTTATAATATAAAATATATCTAGAATCTTACATAGTATAAGTTGACCTCGAGGTTCACTTATGCACTCTCATAGGATGTCAAATATAAATAAAGTATTTTCCGTTGCGTATAAGTATAGTTTTAAAACTGTGGACTAGATGATCCACTGAGCCGAGGGATACAACCTTTAAAATGTAACTGATTTTCTAATCATTAAACTTATGAATTTTCATAGTCTAGTTAGATGTTGTTCATGTGAGCGTCGATAGTTATCCCCTGCTCGACGTGGCATCACGACACGTGTTTTCTCATACTCTGATACTTCTGAAATTCAGAGAAAATGCGGGTTGTGACAGTTGGTATCAGAGGGAGGTTGCTTGACAATTTGTCGGGCAACATTTCCTTGTAGGTATTAGATGTTTAGCATCATATCATACACACAACGATATGGCATCAGCACGTCTTGGCTGAAGCATGAACACTACACTCATAGCATAACATGAAGTATACTGGACATATTATGTAGTATGTGATGCATAATATGTGTCTGTATATGGATCCACCATAGAGGCAACATGTGAGGTTTATGTAGTATGGGGTGCATAACCTCACCACATGAATGCGACTAGCACATTTCTTTTTCGTTGCATGAGAATGTTATTGTTGGGTAATGTATCCACAATTACCCGGATTTGACGAAGCCTTCTGTCAAGCTAAGATGAATTCACAATGTATTTGATGAAACCTTTTAAGTTGTGCTTGCAGTTATTCCACGCTAAGTGCACTCCAATGTTAGGGTGCAGTAGGTCAATATACACGGGTCTGCACGACGTAATCCCTCGTTGAGCAGATCAGTGTGTTGGCCTACGTGTACTCTCTCTATTGGAGTGTACTTATTTTCAAGTACAGGGCTGTGATATTGCAAGAGCAGACAAGGAGCAAGGATGGGTCAAAGAGCAGCTCATGGGTGAAAAGACGAAAAATCGTCTAAGTGTGAATCGACGAGAATCACCAAGTGATTCTCGCCGATTTGGCGAGAATCACTAGTGATTCTCGCCGAATCGTCGAGAATCACTGGCTGATTCTCGCCGTCTCTATCCGGCTACATCAAAGCGTGCGACTCTGGCGGTAAGTCATAATCGACGAGAATCACCAAGTGATTCTCACCGATTCGGCGAGAATCACTAGTGATTCTCGCCGAATCGTCGAGAATCACTGGCTGATTCTCGCCGTCTCTATCCGGCAAAATCAGAGCATGCAAACAAGTCAACATCGACGAGAATCACCTTTGATTCTCGCCGAATCGACGAGAATCACCTTTGATTCTCGCCGATTCGACGAGAATCACCTTCGATTCTCGCCGATTTTGACTTGGGAAATTTTCTGGAAACCACTGGACCGGATTCTGCCGCTGGCACTGTTTTGAACCGGAATTAGGGTTTCTTCTGGTGGGACCCATAACGGTCATAAAAGAGTATTTTACTATATAAATACACGCGTATTTTTGAACAGTAGGGCAGCGGAAGAAGATTTGAAAAAGCCGAGCCGCCGACGTGACCTAGATCGCGATACCTCCGCCGCCGCCGTCGCCGCTCGTGCTGGTCGATCGCCGACTGCTAGATCGTGGTTTCTTCCAGATCTCCCGACGACAGAAGCTTAGCCAAGCATAGTGTCTCACGCGTCTAACCAGAGATCCTTTGTCTCTTGATTTGTTGATCGGGAAAACCTTCCCCGTCCGAATCGATCGAGACGATCGATCCTAGTGTGACCGTTGGTAGACCTTGCTGGCTTTGCTACGTAGTTTGAATCTCCAAAGTACTGCAGCCGCACTCCGTTGTCACCACCGTTCCCGAGAATCTAGCCGCCGCCCTTCTTGCCGCCGCCGGTTTCGGGGAGATTCTCTCCAAGAGAGATCTAGGGTTGTGGTCTTTTCGTTGACCGTCATCGAACGAAGATGCACATCTTAGTCTCCAAAAGTAGTTTGTATTTCTTGTACATTCTAGTTTCATTGTTGTTGTAAAGGAACGTTAGTTCCTAGTTGTGAGGGTTGGGTGCTACCCGTGTTGTGGGAGTGTTGTCTCCTACGTGTGGAAGGGTTCCTTCCGATAGTGCAAGGATTGTATTTCAATCCTATTGGTGAAGAGACCGAGTCGTCCCTTGTTGGGAGATAGGTCGAAGGGGGAAAGTGGATGTACCCAAATCAGGGAACCACTATAAATAGCTTGTGTACTCTATTTGCTGTGCTGTTTTATTTTCGTGTGCAGGTACAATTTTAATTCCGCAAAAACGCTGCACGTCACCTATTCCCCCCCCATAGGTGAAGGTAGTTGACACTAGGTGGACTTTCAAGTGGTATCAAAGCAAGGTTACTCATCAAAAAGGTTTACACCTTGAGTAGAATCCTGCCACCAGTGTTAGAAGCATGGAGCTGGATCATGAGATCTCTCCACTAAGACTTCCCACATGCACAAAGGAGTATTATCCCGTCTGGAAGATGAGAGTGTCGTTTCACTTGGAGGCTATCGATCCACGAGCATCTTTCATCCTGGAAGAGTGTCCTTTTATTCCTATGAAGTCCTCTGGCTCTGGAAAGAATATCCAAGTGCCCAAGTGTATTGCTGAGATGTCGGAGACGAAACTCTCATTATTTAATCTGGACAAGATGATTCGTCGGATTATCATGGATGTCTGGTCTGGACCCTCTCGCTGTAGATTAGAAAAATGTGGGACGACCAAATCTATGTGGGTAATGATCTCAGAGCTTATGGGGGGATCAAAGAAAGCTGAGATCTGCTGTTAACTAGAGGATGAAGCCTATGTGGGGGTCCTCGCCTCTGAAGATGAAGGCAAGGATCAATCGGACAGCATCAGAGCTCCAGTGTCCTTGTCAGAGACTGAAGAAGAAATTGAGGAAAGCAGTTCTGATGAGGATGACACAACGGTCACTGGCGCTAGTGATAATAACACTGAAGAGCAGGTAACTTCTTCATCTTGCCCCGTCTCACTTGACGTTCCTGAAGACAGGAACTGTTTCCCTTCAGAAAATCCTGATTCCCTGAAGAGAGCCCTTCAGAAAAGCAACCTACTTGTTGAGGAGCAAGCTCAGGAGATTGCTCGGCTAAAGATCTTGTTGGTTCTCCAACTGGCATCCAACAAGGTCAAGGACTCTAAAATCTCAGATCTAGAGAGTAGTCTAGAGAATGAGAAAAGGATAGTATCCAACTTTTCCAAGGTTGATGCTATGAAGAGAAAGGAAGAAAATGGGTGGATCTCCCGAATTATCAATTCATGGAGAAATGGGGAAACGGTATTCCGACCCCCCACTCCAGGCAGGAAGGGTACTCATCATGCCTTCAGGTATGATCACAGGAACAATCGTGGTCACTGTAACGGTGATCTGTCCTCATGTGGAGACACCCATAGTACAAGGGCTGTTATGGCCACCCATGAGAGAATACCTAAGGCTCATTCTGAGCCCTTTGTATTCTCGGCCACTGCCCCTACCCGGCAGGAAGCTGCTGGTATCAACTCTCAGAACGCTTCTCTCCACCCAAGGACACAGGAAAGGGAGGTTAGAAGTCATGCAGTAAGTTCTCATGGGGCCTCAGGAAGGGGGCTGACTGAAAGGAAGGCACCACCTCCCAGGCCTCATGACGCTCACTACATGCATTCCTTCCACCCTTCCATGTATCACGGCGGAAGAGGCAATTTTGGGAGCAGATCCAGATCTATCTCGTTTGGACCTAGGCTCATGACTACCTCAGTCACTGGATCAGGTCAGAAACGGAGATACAACATTCACACGTGTTGGTGCTGTGGCAAGGTGGGACACTTTGCCATAGACTGTTGGCACAACCCGTCTGTGTCAAGGGCAAGGGCCTATCCACATCTTCTGGGCAGAGGTAGTCTTCCTAACAGGATTTCTGAGGGAAGGCATTCGAGTGTTTATGCTAACAAGAACCTAGGACCCAATATGTATTGGTTTCCTAAGGTAAGGTAACTCTCTTTTGCAGGGTAGTCTAGGTTCCCGTTAATATGATGGGAACTCGACAGAAGATGTTTCAAGACTAAATTGGAACAAATATATGGAATATCAGAAGTACTATTTACAATGGGATACTCACATTGAACACCTGGTATGCCTCAACCTGAGGGGGTAATTTATGAATCTCATAATCCGAGGTATTTTTGATCAGCTCATATACTTGAGTCATATTGTATCGACATTTACATATATATATATTTATATATATACACATATATGTGCGTACACCTAAGGATAGGTTAACACTGTAAACATAAACCTTAGATACATTAATAAAGATTACCTGTAATTCCACTGGTAGATTCGAGAACTAACATCTACAGGCTTAAATCAGTTCACTGAAAACTAACGAAGATGCGTCATTAGAAATCACTACAACTTACAATTGACATTAAGAAATATATATACATATTTGGAAGATTTTTTAAATTGTCTTGATATCAGAAGACCTCGAGAATCCGGCATGCCTCTTAACCCGTAGATTCCTATTAAAGAATCCCTTCGCTTTCGACTTAGACAAACTGGAAACCCGCTAAAACCCGCTTAACCCGAAGACTCCCGCCGAACCATAGCTTTTAGCTCTTCACACGGAAACCCGTTAAAACCCCTTTAAACCCTTCGATCTCGCACAGTATCCCGCCGACCCTTCATATTCCGCAGGAAGCTCACCGAAGGAAACTCACCGATTCTTCCCCTTCCGTCGACAACAGCAGGAATCCTGCCTTTTCTTCCGTTGATATCAAGCAGGCAACTCGCCGATTCTTCCCTCCGTAGATCACTCCTCTCGCGTCCAGGGCGCTCGTCTAAGTCTCGGCGGGTTCGATCGACCAAAGTCGCGATCTTCTTCCGGTTTCCTGTCGTTTCCGTCGATTCTCACCTTCTATGCTCTTGGGTAACCACTTTCTCACCCATACAGTGACTTACTGTTAGTGTAGCTTCCCTCTTGAATTCTGATTAGGCGTAGTCTTGGGATTTCAGTCTTGCAATGGCTCCAAGGACAACCGCCGGCCTGGTCACTGGTTGTGAGTTGGTTCGAACAGGGTTCTCACATGCTTCTGATGAATTCAGAAATATCGTTATCATGCTTGAAGAGGCTGGACTCTCATTCATACTGGAGCACCCCTATAAAATCTTGGACAAGGAAGTGATGGAATTCTTCGCAACCGCCAAACTCCGGAATGAAGACTCTCTCATCGAGAGCAAGGTTGCAGGGGCAAAGATCAAGATGTCTGGAAGCAAGCTGACCCAATACTTGCAGCTCACTAGCTCTGTGCACGAGGATTATCTGGAGGAACAGGATAAAACCAGGACATTATTATTCTGTGGACTCGCTCGAGGAACTAGATCGATAAAGCGAAAGGATATGAATGAGGAGGGGAAACTTCTGTCAGACATCATTGGGAAAGTACTCATATGCAAACCGGGCTCTCATGACCACATCTCTGCGGACATGTTCAAGATCCTTGTGGCAATTGTCTGCAAAAAAAGATTCAACTGGGGGTCATTGCTTTTTGAGAAGATAATGGACACTCTCAGATCTCCTAGCTTTGGTCGAATCATCAGTCTATATCTCAATCAGTAAAACGGAGATAGGTATGACATGAGTAAAGGAGTTCCACTGCATTACTTGAAGAAAATGGACTCGAGCGTATTTGACAGATGGGAGAGACGCATTGGGCAGGCTGCCGTGGTAGAACAACAAGAAGTATCTCCAGCCGAGGACGGAACTATGGCTGATTCCCTAGTAATCCCCAATGAAATTCCTGATGCACTGACTGTAGGAATTGAGGGGGAGCCTCTACCCGCTTATGCTAATATCGTATCTGACATCTCTCAGATAGCCAGAGATGCAGTGGCGGATATACAAGAAGAAAGTGAAGCTGTGATGGAGAATGAGGCGGCCCTGAACGTGCATGATCAAGGAGCCGAAGGCAATGTAGAGGAATATGAAGAGGGAAGTTGGAAAGATGATGCAGCTGAGAATGATCTCATGGATGATGAAGATGAGGAAGAAGGAAATGTGGGACAGGAAGCATTGGAGCCTCAGGACATCACTGAAGTTCCATCTGACAAGCACGCTCCTGAGATCGTTCCTGAGAACATTGGTGCAACAGTGGAGGGGGAGTCCTCTCACCAGAGACTGCTAACTCCATTGCAGTCGAAGCCAAAAAGGGGGAGAAAGAATATACAGCTAAGATGGCCGAGCTTCAAGAAATCATAATCAAAAACTTTGAGCAGTCAAACACATATGTTTATGACAGTTGCTGGTGGATGCTCAAACAAGCGTTAGGCGCTAACATCCCTGAAAATCCCGAGGGTACTCCTGCTCCTGAAATTAATACTGCGGTTGATGAGGGAGCTAGTGCTGAAGAAGCTCCTTTAAGTGAAGCTGATGCTCATAGGGCTGCTAGGGCCACCTCCAAGGCAAAACTGATGGTAATGTTTGACCAAGGAGCCCTAGCAAAAGCCAGGGACAAGAGAAAATCTCAAGAAGGGACATCTAAGGAAACACAAGCTGAAAAGAGAATCAGATTGAAGGAGGAGGAAGTAAGAAACGAAAAGTGGAGTCCGGTATCAAAGAGTATCATCTTGGACACATTATGGATACAAGAAAAAGGGGAAATCAATCGGAACGATGTATACAACCAGCATGAGTGGGAGCTGCACAAGACGTATGAAGCTAAACGGAACATCTTCTTCAGGACCAACACTGCGGCAGATAAAGCTCCTCCTCCCAGATACTATCCAAAGACCAAGGAGTACGTTGAGAGGCAAAGAAAGAAGTTTTTGGCTCAAAAACATAAGGATGACCTAGCCAAAGATCAATAGAAAGAAATTTATAGCTTGTCATTGTCTCATGAACACTTCTATCTTTTCTTATTGTTATATGAACAATCTTGGGATATATATATATATATATATATATATATATATATATATATATATATATATATATATATATATATATATGTATATGAATTCATTATTGACTCAAGTTTTGATCTGTTTGCTTCTATTTCCTTGTGCCGCATTTTTAAATTCTATATGATGTATATATTATCTGGATGGTGGCATTCATCTTAGCTAGTAGGATTTTGGCTTCGTCAAATAGGGGGAGATTGTTGGGTAATGTATCCACAATTACCCGGATTTGACGAAGCCTCCTATCAAGCTAAGATGAATTCACAATGTATTTGATGAAACCTTTTAAGTTGTGCTTGCAATTATTCCACGCTAAGTGCACTCCAATGTCAGGGTGCAGTAGGTCAATATACACGGGTCTGTACGACGTAATCCCTCGTTGAGCAGATCAGTGTGTTGGCCTACGTGTACTCTCTCTATTGGAGTGTACTTATTTTCAAGTACAGGGCTGTGATATTGCAAGAGCAGAAAAGGAGCAAGGATGGGTCAAAGAGCAGCTCATGGGTGGAAAGACGAAAAATCGTCTAAGTGTGAATCGACGAGAATCACCAAGTGATTCTCGCCGATTCGGCGATAATCGCTAGTGATTCTCGCCGAATCGTCGAGAATCACTGGCTGATTCTCGCCGTCTCTATCCGGCTACATCAAAGCGTGCGACTCTGGCGGTAAGTCATAATTGACGAGAATCACCAAGTGATTCTCGCCGAATCGTCGAGAATCACTGGCTGATTCTCGCCGTCTCTATCCGGCTAAATCAGAGCATGCAAACAAGTCAACATCGACGAGAATCACCTTTGATTCTCGCTGAATCGATGAGAATCACCTTTGATTCTCGCCGATTCGACGAGAATCACCTTCGATTCTCGCCGATTTTGACTTGGGCAATTTTTTGGAAACCGCTGGACCGGATTCTACCGCTGGCACTGTTTTGCACCGAAATTAGGGTTTCTTCTGGTGGGACCCATAACGGTCATAAAAGAGTATTTTATTGTATAAATACACACGCATTTTGAACAGTAGGGCATCGGAAGAAGATTTGAAAAGTCGAGCCGCCGACGTGACCTAAATCGCGATACCTCCGCCGCCGCCGTCGCGGCTCATGCTGGTCGATCGCCGGCTGCTAGATCGTGGTTTCTTCCAGATCTCCCGGCGACAGAAGCTTAGCCAAGCATAGCGTCTCACGCGTCTAACCAGAGATCCTTTGTCTCTTGATTTGTTGATCGGGAAAACCTTCCCCGTCCGAATCGATCGAGACGATCGATCCTAGTGTGACCGTTGGTAGACCTTGCTGGCTTTGATACGTAGTTTGAATCTCCAAAGTACTGCAGCCGCACTCCGTTGTCGCCGCCGTTCCCGAGAATCTAGCTGCCGCCTTCTTGTCACCGTCGGTTTCGGGAGATTCTCTCCAAGAGAGATCTAGGGTTGTGGACTTTTCGTTGACCGTCATCGAACGAAGAGGCACATCTTAGTCTCCAAAAGTAGTTTGTATTTCTTGTACATTCTAGTTTCATTGTTGTTGTAAAGGAACGTTAGTTCCTAGTTGTAAGGGTTGGGTGCAACCCGTGTTGTGGGAGTGTTGTCTCCTACGTGTGGAAGGGTCCTTCCGATAGTGCAAGGATTGTATTTCAATCCTGTTGGTGAAGAGACCGAGTCGTCCCTTGTTGGGAGATAGGTCGAAGGGGGAAAGTGGATGTACCCAAATCGGGGAACCACTATAAATAGCTTGTGTACTCTATTTGCTGTGCTGTTTTATTTTCGTGTGCAGGTACATTTTAATTCCGCAAAAACGCTGCACGTCACCTATTCCCCGCCCCCCATAGGTGAAGGTAGTTAACACTAGGTGGACTTTCAGTTATGTAGTATGGGATCCATAACATTTTCATGCGTACGCCACTCATAACATGCATTAGGGCCTTTTTTTAGAATGCATAACACAATCATGCATAACATAACATTGCATAAGCACAACGTGCCAAGCTAAAGATTTGCAGGATGACATATGTACACACATGGTTTTAAATCAAAAAAAGAATATAAATTCAAGCATTCCGATCTAGGCAGAAGAGTTAGTTGATGGTGGTTAACCATCCTAGGTTAAGCATAACATCAATTTTGTAAAAATAAAATAAAAACCAGAGCAAGTATAACAGTTAAAAGTTCATATTTATGTATGTATTGTCTGTACTGGTAGTTTGTTCCAGCTATTGTACTAGTTTTTGACCTCAGTTTTTATGGTTTTAGGATGACGAGACGTCCTTCGACTAGATCTACTCCCTGTCTGAGGGTGAGTCTTCAGGAGCGCAGTGTGATGCGGTGATCGAGAGCCTGCGGCAGAGCAACGATTCCTTGACCAGGCAGATGGTGGAGATGTAGGCCCATATCCAGTATCTGGTGGCAGTGGTGGCAGGACATACTCAGGGGGTGCAAGCCCCTGCAGGGGGTTAGCTGCTCCTCCCCCTCTTGTTCCCCAGAGACCTCAGTGGTGGTTCCAGCAGAGATGACCTTTATTTCTCAGTTTCAGAGACTTAACCCTCCTACATATGATGGGAAGGTAGATTTCATAGTCATAGATGATTGGTGATCTCCATGGAGGAGATATTCTCGTACTCCGGTATTGCAGATGGTCAGAGAGTGATGATAGCCGCCTATTAGCTAAAAGGTTTGGCTAAGAGCTGGTGGCTTAGGGAAAAGGAGATCTTGGTGGCTGGTTTCTCTTAGAGATTATTCAAGGAGATGTTGTTGAGGAAGTTACTGCCTTTGGTCGAGCGTGACCGACTAATGAACGACTTCCTCCACCTGAAGCAGAGGCAACTCACGGTCAGTGAGTACAAGATAGAGTTTAGAAAGTTGAGCTGGTTTGCCCCTGGGTTGGTGAGTGTTGAAGCTGATCGAGTCAAGCGGTTCCTTTGTGGCTTGAGGAGTGAGGTTCAGCAATTAGCCAGTGCTTATGGATCAGAGACTTATGCAGGGGTAGTGGAGTCTGCTCTGAAAGTGGACGCAATGAGACCGCAAAGAACAGAGGCCAGAAATGAGGAAGGACAAGAGGAAGTCTGCTGAAGAGAAGAACCCCCAGGTACTCGATGTTGCTTCGGGAAAGAAGAGCAAGGTAGTGCGTAGCTTTCCTGTGGCCGGTCAGGCCACCCTGTTGGAGGTGTTTTTCAAGAAGGCCGGAGCTCCAGAAGAAAGGAGCAAGTT